>LR994594.1:7834857-10286107 GCA_905187575.2 Celastrina argiolus | reverse complement strand
AGCGGCGTTATGACGATATAACTAAACGCACATCATATTTTACGCGACTTCCTTTACACATATAATTCTTTTATGTTCCCTTTATTACTATACGCGTCTTAGGGTGGTCTCACAGTGACTATCTAACCTTGCAAACCGCGTCAATCGGGTCCTTTGTTAACTTCTCGAAGAACTTTTGTTTCGGGTGACCAGGTCCTGATTCATGCCATCGCTCATCATCGCGAATTCGTATGTCACTTAGCGAAGCTTATGTCAAATACCATTTTGTTTTCGAACTTCGAAAGTGATAATAGCGACGGCATCTTGACAACAGATGTATATTTAATACCATTATACATATTTGCTGTTTCACTACAGATCTAGTAAGTTATACTGCAGTCACAGTATAGGTCCAGAAGGGTCGCAGTGACGTCTGGGCAAAAGTTATACTGCTATTACTGTACTGTCCACTAAGCAAGCCAATTGCGAATTTTAGAACGTAGAAATCTGAGTTAAGTCGAAAATTTTAAGCGCAGGGTAGGTAAGATTAAGTTTCATGATATTTCTACAATTCATAATCCATAATGTTCATTATAACTAAATGTTGTCCACCAACTCGCACGCTCAAAATAAAATCCACAGTAACCGTTCATTTTGCCGCGATAAAACGTAGCCTACCAAATAGCTATTGCATTGCCTCAAAATTTGTCTAGCATATTCAATGTAAACAAACAATCTGTCATCTTTATAATATTCATATGTAACTATAATTACATATCGTCGCTTTACGTTCATAACCTCGTATCTATAAAACTACAACTTTTCTTTTTTGAGATTTTATTATGAAATTTTTGTTTATTTTATATCTAGCTTTTTATCTGACCTAAAGTATATAAAAATTAAGTTTTATAGTATCCCAGATTTCAGATTTTCTTTTAGATACGAGGTTGACAAGGTAAAGCGACAATATTATTTAATTAATTAAATTAAATAAAAATTAATGCCACCTACTGACGAGTAGCAGTACTATAGAAACAAGCTTAGACAAGAACCATCTGTGTTACAGTTTGTTACTGTCGGTATAGATGCCGCTATCCAACCCTAGATGGCGCTAGGAATTAAAATGTTTTATAGAACACCCAGGAAAACGCCATCTATCGAAACATAATCAAACCATCTTGAACGTCAGTTGGTGGATGAAGAAAAATTAGAACCTTTAGTAGTTGTGTTATATCTAGCACTGTTTCCACAAAACAATAAAGTTAGATTGTACAAAGTTGCATCGAGCTTATGATTACAACTTGTATGGACTGCCCTTTCAGTTGCCAGTCTACTCTATAAAGCCTCTTTACTAATACCATAAACGGGATGTATGGATTGTTTAATTGCACTTTCACACAAAAACTACTGAACGGATTTTAATGAAACATAACAAAAATATATCTTATATTATATTAGAACATGCAAAGGCTATAATTTATACATAGGTATATAGGTTTTTTTAATCAAAAATACATTTCTTGAATGAGAAAAGAATTTGAGTAATCATATCCCAAAAGTAAAGTGACCTTTCTTATTTCGTTGTTTGGCGAACTGTGAAATCTTCTATAGCGCGATTCAGGATTGTGGCGCTAATTGGTCCTTACAATGGGTAATTGTTACTCATAAATGTATGCCATTAATGAGTATGCATAATAATTAATTCAAAACCTATCTCACCATGCAATATAAAGCAACACTCGTAAAACTTTAAAGACTTATTTAATTGAGAAAATACATAAATATCAAATTTTATATCAGTATAAATGACTACGCATAATCTGAATTTGATTAACTACTTCAACTTAACTGCTTTTGTTTTTATTTTGTATTGATGTATTTAACTTATAGTTGCGCGCACTAACATGGATACATCTACAAATTTGCAAAAATATGTCTACATTTAATTTTTCAAAAATATCGTCTCCATATTGTATTCAAAGCGATGTAACCAGCAAAGTGACAATGCATTTTCTAATTTTAAATTAAAATTATTATAACTGAAGGAAAACTGTGATAAGGCAAAATACGAACGACAAACCTGTCAAGTGTCAATGTTTCTCGGCTGCGTATTATATGGCAAAGCCAGACAGAGAGATGTATGAAAAACGATGATCGCCTAGGAACATTGGTTTTAATCTAAAGTCATTTCAATTTCACATCATGTCAGACTAATATGTACTATGTGAATAAAAAAGTTTAAAAGTTTTAGCGAAAAGTGCTCTAAGGAAAGTCGAGATCGATTTTCATAAGTACCTACTTATTATTTTTGATAACCTTTACCCCACCAATGTCAGATACACGTTAAAGAAAAGTTTGCCGTATGTGACTATCTTCAAGAATTAGTTTCTTATTAGCAACACAGTGGTGCAATAGTAAAGGATTCTAAAAATTTACATAGAATGCAACGCAAATATTAATGGAGTAAACCATGATTTTTCTAGTTTGAAAACATCCATCAATAGGACACCTGTCTCCTCAGTTCAAGCGTGACCACTGTTCGGAGCGCGACATGTCCAGGAAGACAAAAACTAACTGGCAAACTATCCGCAACTATATAAAGAACATGTATCACGTTCCATACATGTTTGGGCCGACGAAAAAAATACTCCATGGGGTGCCGGAGAAAGTACCTCCCCATCTTCCCCTTGGGAAGTAGAGTAGGGAGTAGAGTTACTAACCACCATACTTTAGCCAGGCGACCTCTGTAGCGCGTTGGTGCTCGAGCGAGAGTTCGAATCCCGCCGAAGGCACAAAAAATCTGTGCTCCTGGGTCATGAATGTGTATTAAATATGTGTATTAATATAATAAAAATCTTAAACATGTGTATAGTATAAAAATATTTAATATTATATTTCCGTTGTCTGGTACTTGTAACACAAGTCTTCGGATACTTAGCAAAGGGCTAGATTGACGTGGTGTAATACGTCCACATATATTATTATGTTTGTGTATAGCTTTCGTTGCTCACGGGCAATTAAGTCCCGGACCTTTGGAAGTCATGCGTTGGGCCGAAGCCAACCCAGAGGCCCCGTTACACAATTTTATTATTATTATTATGTCATAGCTGGAACGATGACGAAAGTGAGGTCCGTATAAACCTTACAAATTTTAAAATAAGACCTTACTTTCGTCATCGATATGTTGAGTTTGAGCCCAACCTCACTTGAGAACCTATTTGACGTTTCACTTTTAAATGTGAACAACTTTATTAATGTTACATAGTACTTTAATTTCTTTTATTTTTATACCCTATTATTCATATTATAGATTACAGAAAAATATTAAAATAAGCATAATCTTTATTTAATGATCTTTATTATTACGTTATAAAAAAGAAAGAAATGAAATTATGTAACATAAGTATAGTTTTTAATTTTTAAAAGGGAAACGAAAGGTTTTTTTTATCTGTCAAATAGCTTCTCAAGTGAGGTTGGGTTTGAGATTGTTTTATCTATACCACATAGTAGATATATAACAGAGACACGACCTAGTACTAGAAAACGGTATCACCCTAATACTGGCCATTCGACTGGCTATTTTTGTTTTCTTCGATTTCCAGGCACATTCCGGAAACCGCCACCTAGCGCCACTATTGGAAAATACTAATTACTAATTTGTTTTGTATCTTCTTAATTAAGGAGTTGAATTTAGCTTAATATGATGTTATGCTTAAAAAATATGCTTATCTGTATTTTAATGTCCGGCATATTTACATTTTATAATTTACAAACGTTAATAGTAGTGACATCTATTGCAATTTTTTTGTATTAAAGATAGATTGTATGGGTTGGTAGGCCATGTTCAAACAAATCAGTTGTACTCACAAATATTAGCATGATGAAGAACGCCGCGATGTATGAGCTGCGCGCCGTCAGCATCGACACGAAGCGGTAGTGCTCGCCAGTTATCACGTTCCTGGAAACAATAAAGCAGGCTTACACACGACACAAACGACAATTTTTATGTATGTATGTCGCAGTCATCTAATTGAATCAGCAGTTTAATTAAACGACTAGCGCGTTTATGAAATGACGGCATTTAATTGAATGACTAAAGGACAACTCGTCAAGCTGTATAATGTAACGTTCAACGCCTTGACTGAACATCCTTTAGCATAGTCTTTGAATGGGTTAAATCATACTTTGTAATGTATGCTAGGGGTAGGTTTGACCATAAGTTCGCAACTTAAAAGGTCCTCAAAATGAGGACATGACATGTCACACCAAATGAAAATGAAAATATCAACTATGTACTATCTGTGCGAGCTATAATACTTTTATAATGTATTTACAAGTAATGTTCATTTTTCAGTCGGTGTCTGCTAAAAGGACAACATCCTAAAGTTGATGTTCGAATCACACCTTTGCTGACCCCGACTTCAACAAGAACATTAATTGTAAATCTCTACTAATATTATAAAGCGGAATAGTTTGTTTGTTTATTAGTTTGTTTAAACGCGCTAATCTTAGGACATACTGGCCCGATTAGAAAAAATATTTTTTTGTTGGATAGTCCCTTTGTAGGCTTTAGGCTATATACATTTTACGCTGCGACCAATAGGAGCGAAGCGTCAGTGAGAAATGTTGCAAAAACGGGGAAAATAAAATTATTCACATCGGGACCTTCGTTGCGTGCACTTTTTATATTACAATTTCCTGTTTTCTTAGGACTTCTGCATTACAAGTAAAATAAACAATAATAAACTTACACAGTCGACCATTTTTTATTTAGAAAAACTTATTTATAACGTTAGCGTCATAAAGTTTTTGTAGTCAGTTCAAATGAGTTTAATCAAATAAGGTAAATAAACAAGATATTGCATCGCGGGATCGGACATTAATTATTACCATGACAAGCATAATCGGTTTGCAATTTAAGGAAAAAAATGAACAGGTCAGTTCAGCTGATGGTGACGATTCAAGTGCGTTTTCGGTCTTTTTACTTCAAATAGTAAGTATTAAGTACTTAATAGTTTCAAAAATACGTGCCTTATTGCCTTATCATGGATTCTTGATACGTATGCGAAATTTCTAAATTAATCAGACCTCGACAAATAGGTGAAAAATATGCTCAAATACATCGTTACATACATACATAGATACATACAACACAAACTTATAAAAGCGTGTAAAGCGTTATACTGCCTTCTGTGAGACTATGTGCACAAATAAAGTTTTTTCTATTCTATATTACATTAATATAGTCCATTCCGACCATTCAATTTCCGACCGAGCGAGCTGGTATACTAGGATACCCACTGTACTAATTTTCAGATGTCATATATCGCCCGACTTAGAAGATGTCGATAGCACGATGCAGGATTTTCGCGCTAGTTGTACCGCCACAATGCTAACAAAAAAATCTACTAAATGAATGTGTCATTGTATGTTATCAGTGCACGTGACATTCAAATTAGCAGCTTCCATACTGAGCTTTGTTTTCATTAAGACCACATTGAATCTAACACGTAATATGGTGCACCAATAGGAACGGCTATCGTTTACAAGCGGGGTACTACCGCATCCTGATATCCCCAGCATACCAGCATCATACAGGCATCGCCAGTCCCTTAGGTGTCCCCCAGCTGTTCCCCAGACTATATTTATATATATGTCGCAGCCATCAGATTGAATCTGATTGAATGACTAGCGCAATTGAATAATCGCGTCAAACAACTCGTACAGATAGCAATGTGTTGATATATTTTTGATTAAATTACTTTATCGTGCGTTATAATAGTACACATTCGGAAATTTTGAAGTTTAAAAATAAAATATTAAATGGTTGTCCTAGTCTCGTATTCATTGTATTTGTTGGTAATAATAGAATCAATAAACGCGCTAGTCATTCAATTAAATAGCGGATTCAATCAGATGAATGATATATATAATATATATAGATCTCACCTCAAATAACCCTTATTGTTCTCCTGCTCGGCCAAGCTCTTGATAGACGCCATGAGCAAGTCATCATATCCCAGGAACTCGTCGAGGACAAAGCGAGAGAACGTGTCGCCAAAACACTGATCTTTCTGCGGATCCAACGTTACTATCTTCACTGGTATTTTCAGGCGAAGCCGGGCGCTGGGCGATAGTCTTAGGAAGCCATACTCAAGAGAATATTCCAGAATATAATCCTCGTCTGGAATTGAGAAAATATAATTATGATTTTTATTATTGTCACCATCATCATGCCAACGCCTCCGAGGTCTAGTGGTTCAGAGCTTCGCTCTCGACCCGCAGGACGTGGGTTCGATTCCCGCGTTGGAACAACAAGGGCGTTGTTTTCAAGTTTGGTTAGGACAATGCCGGCTGATCACCTGATTGTCTGACAAGAAAGATAATCCATGCGTCGGATGGGTATGTAAAAAGTCGGTCCTGCGCCTGTCCTCCCGCCAGTCGGGTCGGTTATCCGTCCCACTGGGCTACGAGAGTGAAGGAAGAGAGAGTGCTTCTGTGTGTCACACACTTGGGCACTATTAAATAACTCCTGTGTAGCTGGCCTGATTTCAATGACGGTTTCATCACTGTCCCCCAAATCGGTGTGGGGGCATTATTATTATTACTAAACATATGTAAAATATTGCCAGGGGGTATACTCGCAACGCTGGGCAGGCGGGTTGGCGAGCGCAATGAGATAATAACAATGTCCGGGGAAACTATGCTTCTCATTTCCAGATATATATTCCCCCTGTCACCTTTTACGACACCCACGGGGAAGATGGTTGATGGGGAGGTGGTATTCTTACCCCGGCACCCCACGGATGTATTACGTTTTAACTATACTAATGAACACATTTATCATCACCATAATATTAGTATAATAATTTTTTTTATCGGACCAGTCGTTTTTAAAATTAGTGCAATTTTAAAAACGACTGGTCCGATTAAAAAATTAATGTATTATCACCCATTTATCAAGGGAGGCTGTACGTCATCGTCTGAGACCAATAGCAGTGGCCTGATTCAATATGCCATCGCTATTAATCGCTTACGAAGTTCGAAAACAAAATGGGATTTGACATAAGCTTCGCTAAGTAGCACACGAATTCGCTTGTCATTTAGCGAACCTTATGTATATACAGTTATACAGTAAATAATTATTATATAACGTTACATCATATTATAACAAAAGAACTGCGCTAGTACTGCAGTAATATATGCATATATGCTAAATAAAAAAATGTTTATTCAAAGAATTCCAGAATGCATACACTTTTTTTTTGACTACTTATATTGTTTATGTATTTCTGAATTTATGTCATGTACGTACGTACTTACATGATTATGATTTATGAACGTCTATAATATTTATCAATTATTGTATCTATCTATACTAATTTATACTAATATTATAAAGTGCAAGAGTTTGTTAGTTTGTTTTTAAACGCGCTAATCTTAGGAACTACTGTTCCGATTTGAAAAATATTTTTTTTGTTGGATAGTCTATTTACCTATAGATGAAGGTTTTAGGCTATATAACATTACGCTGCGACCAATAGGAGCGAAGCGTCAGTGAGAAATGTTGCAAAAACGGGGAAAATTATTTACATTTGGGGACTTTCGTTGCGTGCGCTGCATAAACGGTTTAAGTCACTCAAAAACCACGCGAACGAAGTTGCGGGCACAGCTAGTAAGGTATATAGGTATGTAGGAAAAAAGAAAATAATTGCTAATAATATAAAGAATCGTCGCAGCTAAGGCCGGTGACCTCGCGATCAGCTGATTGACTACTTTTCTAGATTTTATTAAATTGATATTACAAAAACTTATGTTTTTAGATAAGAAGATATTATATCACTATTTTTTAATAAATAAATTATGTACGGGACGCCGACAAACCCGGTGTAGCACTATTGGTCCTTATTACGATGGTAATAAGATCGAATGTACACCGGGTAAAACTATATTGATGATGACAATGTATTAGTCTTTTACATATTATGCTAATTAGTATCGATTGACGCACATCGGTAATTGTGAAGTGTGACTCGTATTTTGTTTGATGAGGTTACAAAAATTACAGCCATTCTGTGTCCTGATTGGTGAACATCGCTAGCAACAACTTCGCTCACTCGCTCCACCAATGAGCGTTCAGAATGGCTTGTTAAATCGAATAATAGCTGATCGACGATTTGATCAGCCTTTCAGCCCTTACTCTACAAACTGATTCGATTTTGATTCAGATTCAATCGTGCCGCGTACTCCCGAATAATTTGACGTTTGTTTATTTTGATTTTCAGTGGATTGGTATGGTCGGGAGTACAAAAAGTTACAATCTAACGATTTTTTTTATCCTGGTTAGTTTCAAATTGATCCATCAAATATAATACCAAAAGCTGTTGAGATCGAACAGTTTCGATTCTCGATCGTGTCGGGAGTAAGCCTGCAGAAATGGGGGCTTTGCCTTCATACCGTTTTACACTCATCATTCATAATTATTACTAATTAGAAGATAGCATTTGCTCGCGGCTTCGTTCGCGTCAAGTAGATTTCACCTCTTGGATTCAATTTTCAAAATTCTTCCTGAATAAAGTTATACGCGTGAGAAATTTCAAGTTTTCAGATAGTCGGGCCTATCTGTTGATACATCACTCAAACAGCTTTACCTTTCATACATTTTAAAGCTGCGCTCGCCAACCAGCATGCCAAGCGTGGCGAGTATAAGGAACTACCCCCTAAATACTTTGTCCAGTAGTGGACGTATAAATGATGACCGCGCGGTTATTGGTCAACGGACACACACGCGAATATTTTATTTTTTTTGGCCTGTACCTACGCTGCATTGCATTAACTTAAATCCTTAAAAATTAATAGCGCAAACTCAACTCACCTTGAGAGGTGTCATTATATGCCTCCTCGAGAGATTCCTGAAACATAATAAATGTGGATTAAGAAAATATTAAGAAAAGTAAAACGAGTAAAATATTATGTTTTTTGTTGAATATTTTTGTCAGTTACGACACGTCATATTATTATTAAGGACTACAAATTACTATAATAATAATACTAATTTTTTTCCTATTTCTGTCTACACATTTCTTTTAAGAAAAAACTAAATTTAAAATAAAAAAAACCCTTCGATTAGCGTGTAACATATCTATCACGTAACAAACGACCAGATGACCTTGCAGACCTGAACCGATTTCCACCGAACATAGCTAAGAACACTCTCGACTGATATACCTTTCAAACAAAAAACGCCGCATTAAAATCGGATCATCCGTTTGGGTGCTACGATGCCATAGACATTTACACAGCCATACACATTTACACAGACACGTCAAACTTATAACTCCCCGTGGTTTTTGCGTCAGAGGTTAATAAACAGTGCCTTTGTGTCGTCTTTCCTGAGTCTTTAAAACAATAAACAGATAGAGTGCACAAAGCAATGTATTCTTTGTAATGCAAAAATTTTGAAAGCTTGGTGAAACAAGGCCTAAGGGCGTGTTTCACCAAGCAATGTTAAAGTTAACGCCATGTTAAATATCATGTTATCCCTCTCGTATTTTCTGTCAATGAATGAGATGGCATGGTATTTTAACATGGCGCTAACTTTAACATTGCTTGGTGAAACACGGCCTTAATCTATGAGATGTAATGCCTATAAAGATTTTAAAAAATGCAAAATTTCCCTGCGCAAGCTATAGCTAATGGCACAAAGTAGATATATAACAGAGACACGATCTAGTACTAGAAAATGGTATCACCCTAATACTGGCATTTCGACTGGCTATTTTTGTTTTCTTAGATTTCCGGGCACATTCCGGAAACCGCCACCTAGCGCCACTATCGAAAAATATTAATTACTAATTTCGTTTCGTATCTTCTTCTTAATTAAGGAGTTGAATTTAGCTTAATGTGATGTTATGCTTTAAAAATACGCTTATCTTTATTTAAATGACAATATTCGTACTTAATTCGGCATATTATTTACATTTTATAATTTACAAACGTTAAAGTAGTGACATATATACGGCAATTTTATTGTATTAAACATAGATTGTATGCGATGATAGCCCATGCTTATGGCACAAATTACTAAAAGAAAACTCACATCAATAACAACATCCTCTTCATTATCTTCCACGAGGCCCATGACCCACATCCGATAAGGTGGTGCCTCCACCTCTGATATGCTCTGGTTCACGCTCGTCTCCTGCTCCTGACCTGGCTCCGGTGTGGTCCCGTACGCCACCTCGCCAGTCAGCAGGTCCACAATTCGTATTAGATTCTCCTCGCCATTCTCCTCGTGAACTCGAGTTACATTGCCGTAGTCGGTGCCGTCTCGCAGATACTCGTTGTCTTCTGTGTCCTCGCTGGTCGACGATTCAATGTTCACAATCCTGAAAACATATTAATAAGTTTTACTCGCTGACCCGTACACACTTCTTTGAGCATAGAAACCGTTTAAACCTTCCCTGGACTTCCACGAATATTTCAAGACTAAAAATAACCGAATCGGTTTAATCGTTCTCGAGTTTTCATTTAGAAGATAGTCCCGATTTCACCAACGCACGTGTTAGCGACTTGTTAAATTACTAGGCCTTCTCATTCATTGATAGGAATTACGAGAGGAACAATATTATATTTAACGAAGGCTTAACTTTAACATTGCTTACATTTGTTTCAGACACAGTACTATTTGTGCAAGCTGTTTGCCGTCATATTTGTTTCGGTGTCTACTAGCGCCACTGCGGGAAAATATGAACTAAATTTCAATCACCTGACTGATTACAATCCGCCAACTAGTTGGACGTTGAGTGACGCTTGTACAATCAACGTTCGGCCTAGTCATCCAATTAAATGACGCCATTCAATGAACGTGCTTGTCAGTCAATCAAATAGCAGATTCAATCAGATGACTGCGACACATACATCGGCTGCACATGTAAAAAGTCGGCTGCGCCTGTTCTTTCGCCAGACGTGTGAGTTAAATCCGTCCCGCTGGGTTATGTAGGCAGTGTGAAAACATATTTTTTCTTTTGTATGTAAAAAAAAAAAACAGTGTGTAAAAAGTGCAGTCACTATAACTTTGAGATACGAATAAACTACCTTTCCTCATTTTGGAAATGTATTTTTTTTATACGTACTTATATTTATTGTCAAAAACTAAAAAGAAAATATTTTTATTTTTCACCATTTCTTATTTTTTTGGCGCAAAAATAACAATCAAACAAAAATTTTTTTTTTTTTTTAATTTTTGTAAAAAAAAATACATTTCTAGAATGAGAAAAGGTAGTATAATCATATCCCAAAGTTATAGTGACTGCTTTTTTTACACCAGTTATATACGGTCGAATTGAAAACCTCCTTCTTTTTTGAAAGTCGGTTAAAAACCATAAACATTCCTTGCTTTACTTAAAATGTGGTAGGTAAGGAAAAAATCTAAAATTGTAGTATTTTAATATTGAACGAGAGTAGTATAGAGACATACATATTGAAATAATGTTATTTACATTATACTATGCATATTTTACTACATAAACAATGACTAGCAAAACTGAGTCAAACCATCTCTAACGAAACTAAGCTAGATTATCTGATAAGGATAAAGATTTATGTAAACTTTATCTTAATTCAGGTTGCCAGTTTGAATCCAGTTAAGTTTTCCTGAAGATAACAAATCTGAATTTGATCTCAGTAAGGAAGTTAATTGTTAGGGTTAGAAAGTATTAGAAATCTCCACCAATATTTTATAAAATTATATTGTATTGTTACTTTTTTTTTTCATATTGATTATTATTTGAGAAGAATTATTGCATTTGAAATGATTGATTGTAAGAATTGCGATAATACGCAATTTTCAGTGGCCCCCCAAGTTTTAGTGTCTTTATAATGTTTGTATCAGAGATAAGTAATTATTAATAATCAAATTCCATTTTGACAATTGTTTATGCCTTCTGCAATCCTTTAGAAAAGAAAATGGATGTCAAATTAAACTACCGGAGGACTAAAAGTAGCAAAATATTGTGTTAAATTAAAGCTGTTAAGAACAATCATATTGTAAAGTGTAATAAAAATATTTTTAAAAATTCCTTATGAACATTCTATACACGCAATAAGGAAACTAAAGTGATTTAAGATTTGTGTACTATCAAGTTGTTATTAAAACAATAATTTTGTATCATTTATAATTAATTCATTCAACTTGTTGTTTACTTAAAGAGTTCATGTTTTGTAGATAAATGATATATTAATTCTTTATCTGTTCACTGTGAACAATGAAAACTAAATATAAATAAAATATTATAAAGGAAGAATAAGACAGTATGATTAATTACACTATTATTTAGCCAGTGAACTGTTTAGACAGTTATATATTGGATTAATATTTTACTGTAACAAAAGAGTAATCTTAACTATATAGATATTTTGTTAGTTGGTTGGTGGAAATTGGTATAAATTCACAGACTGGTTGGTTTGTATGGTAATAAAATCACCTGAGACCAGTCAGAGAATTTTATAACAATGTATTCACTGCAGACAGTTCATACTCCCACTCTTTATTAAAAAACATAACAGCATTCTAAAAATTGCAATTCTCTTCTTCATTTTATGAAGGGGAAAGACAATGTTCTCAGGAGCACTCCAGAGTCAGTCCTTAATACATAGTCAAATATAACCAAATATGCTTTCTAGGATTTGGACATTTATAGTAATTAAAACACAGCTGTAATGGTAAATAAAAATCAGATGATTTCATAACAGTTCATTCCAAAGATTTTCCTGTTTTAACACTATGTCATCACTTATTTCACATAAAACTAAGGGTTCTTGACAATGTGTTTCCCATTTTTGGCCAACACTAACCTCAGTGACTATATGCAAAGAACTTATTTTACTTTTTATGCAGTACTTCATAACAAACATTTCCGAAATGTGACTATGTGTCAAGTGACAACAACCGACCATCAGAAAGGCCTGGTAACTAGAATAGTACTTTTAAAACCCCCCTCTCCCTTAAACAGGTCAAACAGTATGGTAATAGTAAGAGAATCATTATGAAACTATTAAAAAAGTATTATCTTGGTAAATGAAATGGTCTACAATTTAACTAATAATATTTTAATAACATTTTACTTTTTCTGTAATATCTCTAGATACAATGATAATTAAATTGCCTGATATGGATTTTAGCACAGTAATGCCTGATTCAAACTAATGAAATATCCGTAAACAACTGAGTAAAACAGTAATCAATGATGGAATTGAGATGAGATATTAAACCCTCTTCACGTTTCATCAGCGTGGAAGAGGTTGCTCAACTCAGTTGATTAGTCCATAATGGCAGGTCGGATTTCACAACTAATATTAAGGTACAATGCCATTGTTAAAATTGAATGTTTCTTCACTTGTCTTTAAGCTAACATAATATTATATTTGGGACATATAATATTACAAAAATCACTTAATTTGCATCAAATAACATTACTGTTACACTTAAATTGTTAGAAATTTCTTTAGCAACATAAACATAAAGTTTACTTACGCTACATATGGGTTTATTTCATCTTTCTCCTTCTTCAACTTTCTTTCTTTAGCATAGCTTTGCTCTATGGTGTAATCTTGGCTCGGATTCCTCAATATCTCAACTCTCAATATACCATCTCTTGGCCAGGAATCTTTAACATGGTTTAGGCATGTAGTTGGTGATCTTGAGAATGCTATGTGAATGTATGCTAGCACAAAGAATGCTACCAAGGCTTTCAGCAACACCAGGAACTCAAAAAATCTCCGTACTGGTCTTGGAAATGTCCTAGCATATGCTATTGCAAATTTGAAGAACAATGCATGGAAAAGCCTCTCTCTGACATTGAACAGAGGATTCTGATTATTATTTCTATTGCGGTTTCCCGCTTGATTGGGTATAATAGGGCCTCCAGGTAGCAAGTTGTTGTCCGGGTTTACACCTGGAGGCAAGTTGTTCATAACCTGCGGTGCAGCTGCACTCATCTTGTTGTTGTAGTAATTACCTCGTTTTGTGTAATTCTTTTTGGACTGTATAACTCCTCATTCAATCAATTGACATTTTACATTTATGACCTAAAAAAACATTGACATATCAACAGTTATGTTTACATTGAAATGTGTTACAGAAACAAGGTAAAGGTGATTGCCTTGTTCTCGAATTATAAAAATTGGCAACGTTTTAGGCCATTTACTTGAAATAAGTCACTACAGTATTCCAATATAAAAATTTGACATTGACCCTAGTAGAACTCTGTGTACATAGTTAATTTACATAGAATACTATCGTTCCGAATTCATTCTTTTCCGTAGTAAGAATTGGACCGTATGTATATTTAATGCTGATAATGAATTATTTAAACCATCTATCAGTATACAAAACAAAGTAAAAGTAGTCAACAACCTACATTGAAAATGTCATTTAACTTTCACAAATAAATTATATAATAACCTCGGTTTTATTTGGTTTATACACAACGATATTTTAAGCACCTTAGCACACATACACGGTTGGTTATTAATTTACCTCAGAATTAATGCAATATTGAAAATATGTCACCACTTCTGCCATTTGCCAATAAATCGGACATAAATTAGATTTGTAAAATAGCTGTCGGCTGTCGTTGTCTACTGTCAAGTAGGGTTGACAGATAACAATATAACAAGAAGAAGAATATGAGTGTCAAGCTTGCAATCGATTTTATTTTAACGGGAATCGATTTTATTCATTTATTTGATTATATTTTTACAGTATTTAAGTCATTTTTTTTCCTAAATAATTAAAAAACTAGTTCTCGCTAACTAATATTGACAAAAACATAATAATATCAAACTATTTTATTTTACTCTTTTGCATTCGCTTATAAATTTTATGTACAAAATACCTATAAATAATGTAGTCACGTATAACTAGTAACTTTTAACATAAATTTTATTGGTGAAACTATACATATTGAATATATTTTGTATTGTATCTTTATTTGCTTGTTTTCTTTATTAGTTTCAAGAATCAATTGAAGATGGCGACACTTTTAAATCTGTTCGTTTAAGAATATTATGTTCGTCATATAGTAAACTATAAATATTAGTATGTAAGGGTATCTGCAAGGGGTTTTCCAGCTTGTTTTCGTCGTAGTCTCTAGATGGCGAAAGCTAAGAAAAGAACATTCATTCTTCGTATGATGGCAAGAAATAACTATTTGATGTAACCCTGACATACAAAGGAGACCTTGAAATAATACTTGTATGGGTAATTTTATGTTTTTATTTAAGTAATTATTTTTGCTTGTTTATATTATTTACCATACATATTTTAAAAGATATATCTTATATATAAATATTTTTAATTTTGGCTGCAAATAACCCTCTAGCGCCATCTAGGGATCACGACAAAAATAGCTGGAAACATCAATAAGGTCCATTTAAGGCCTTGATTTATCTATTTCTCATGATTTCTGCTGTAAAAATAGGGATAAAAAGTAGCAAAAACATAAATAAGCCTACCCCATGTCTTTCATTGATCGCTCACAGATGTCACTATGTTAACTAAAGCGTGCGTGAGCGTGTTAATGCACTATTAGGTGCGAACTTTTATTTATTTTTATGTTAGTAATTCCTCAGAATTAAGATTTATGTTAGTAGCTGCGGCATGCAACTAACAAAATCTACTTTTAGCCGCATAAAGCCACCCTGTCAAGTAGCTGGTAGCCGCGACAAGCGACCGCGACCGCAACTTGTACCTTTACTTATTTACGTTCAGCAATTATCTTAATTAGCGACCGTCACTAGAAACCAGGACTATCTTCTGCGCTTTCGCAACAGAGTTTAGTAGCCGATTGGCGAAACTAGTGCCCACTATAAACAAATAGCTGCAGTTAGAAGCAACCGCGAAGAGTAATAGCAAGTAGCAAAGTATTGAGATACTCTCTCTCTTCCTTCTTAATTAACATCCTGTTCTCGGTAGAATCATTTAGGGTCGGTTAGTTACATAATAGGTAAAGTTCCTATCTAATCGATCGATTGTAGGTCCAACCTTTTTAACACCTATTTTTGAAATTTCCTCCAATATAGGTCTAAAATATTACATAGCATAGACGAATTATATGCTTACCTAGATAACTACCTTCTCAAAGCTAATGCTTATAATACTATGTATAATTTATCTATGGTCTGGAAGAACTAATCAAGAGCTCTAGGCCATTAGAGTGCTTAACTAGTCTATTTTCTAAGTACCTGATTGTTTGGTGGGGGTGTACCTACATAAGAAGGTAACTACCATATTATCATTCTTAAGTGGGCACGGCACAACCGCTATCCTCATTGAATTTATGCTCATGGCATGGCAAAAAAACCGAGGGTTTTTTTGGTTAACATATCATTGCCTCTAAGTTAATCCAGACTGTCAGCTTCCAGCATGCCAAACATTATCAAAATTGACGTATAAAAACATACTTAATTTTTGTGTAAGACATTACCTACACACTCACTTGGAAACATTCGCCATTATAATATTGTGCTACAGGTGGCATAAGAAATAATAGCTCCCCTCACCGAATTCGGTATCGGTGGCCGATTTCATTGAAACCAGGCCAGCTACGCAGGAGTTATTTTATAGTGTATAAGCACGCTCTCTTCCTTTTACTCTCATAACCCAGTGGGACGGTAAACCGACACGACTGGCGAGAGAACAGGCGCAGGACCGACTTTTTACACGCCCATCCGACGCATGGATCATCTTTCTTGTCAGACAATCAGGTGATCAGCCTGCGTTGTTCTAACCAAACCTGAAAACAACATTTTTTGTTATTCCAACGCGGGAATCAAACCCACGACCTCCGGGCTGAACTGAAAAGAACTGAAAGCTCTGAACCACTAGACCACGGAGGCATAAGACATACTACACACCTAAGTACACTAAGAAGGAACCTAATTGTTTTAACAATTATTGTCTTCGAGCAAACACACAGAAGTTAGTTCTATCTATTCATAAACAAAAAAAACATATTCTATTAAAACCTTGCAGTGATAGTAATAATCGTTTCATTTCATGGCCAAATCAAGAACAAAATAAATAAAGTAGCATTTCTGGACCATTTGTCAAAGTACAATTATGTATTCGAGTTACAAAAGCGCAACACCATCTTTAGAAACGCACTTACTATTAGCTGACAAAAGAGCACGTTTAAGAATTATCGAACTGATTGACATCTCAATGTGTGAGTTTTTTTTTCACTTTTTTTGCCGCCCCAAAAGTTTTTTTTTATTGTTAGGGAACAGAAGATTTATGCCTTGGCCTCGGTCGGCCTACCTGCTTAAGGTGTTATGTGGACAATATTGTTTACCGGTTTTTTATTCAGATTAGTTCACGGAAATTAAGAAATAAAATTTAGTTTATTACTTACCATACCTATGTGGTATTAAAATTCATTTTACGCTCAACCAAAGCTAAATAATTTGCTTGATTTTGTAATTCTATGTTTTGTTTCATTTGTGCATATTTATTTCTTACAATACCTTTTTCAGGTAACTCTCCGTATGATAGGGTTTCGCTAAATAAACAGGATAGGTTTTTTTAACTATGGATTTTCGGATCCCAATCAAAATTACTTCTTGCTACTTGTTGTTTATAGAGGCGTAGGTATAGTCAAATCCAAAAGCATTTATAAATTTTGCTTTTAAACAATACTGGCTAGGCAGTCTTACCTATTGTCTACCTTGCGCTATTGTTTAAAATCTCATTGGTAGATTTTTATTTAATATCTATCAATATGTTTTATTTATTTTACAAACTTGAATTATTTTACAAATTAAAAATAATAACATTAACATAATTAAAATAATAATATATACAAATAGTAATAAAATAAACAAATAATAGCTAAAATAACCTAACACACCTCTAGACCTACCTACTCTATAAATAGAAAAACGCCGCCAGGTCGTCCCCCTCTGGCAGAGTACCTAGCAAGCTGACAGCATTGCCGCGTTGGATAGCAATGGCTATCCGCTGTGCTAGGTAGGTCCCTGCTCTAGGGTCCTGGGTCAATTCCATAAGCTTTTTAGACAGTGCTTTAAAAAGCTTATGTGCACCGGGACCCCAGGAGCCTAGGGTTTCCACCCCAAACGGCTCAAATATGATGTCACCGCCAAGGGTCTCATACTTGCGCCGCTTGAGGTTCTCTGCTTGGTAAGCGGCCGCGCCCGCACAGCTTGAGGTAGCCTGGACATGAGACGGAGCAAGAGTATCGACGCAGGTTGCGTCCCATACAAGGGCCCGTCCCACACTCCAGGGAACCAGGGTCATTCCATCGGGTCTCTTGCCATCGTCGCGCGCCAGACCGGAGGGCTCCAGTATTGCTGGCACACCGGCGGTGACAAGAGCCCGACGGATGAGGTCATTCAGGCTGTGATGACGGGAAATGCGTCCAGCACTTCGAGTGCAGCACAGCCCGTGATGACCGTAGCTGTCTACGTTAGCGCCGCAAACACACTGATGAGGGACGACGTGGTCTATCAATATCATATAAATCTTTTGCCTCAATAAGTACATAAATATACGGTTACAAACTCCTAAATTATACTAATATTTATGTGTTATTTTCTTAAAATTATGACCATTTGAATCTGAATTTATGTGCCATGTTTTTATCAGCTCGGAATTCTTTAGTTTTATGTTCCAATAACAAGAAATAAAGTATACGGTCGCGCATAATAAGTTCGGGTTGGGGCCGGTTGAAAAAATTGACGTCTCAATTATCGAAACAAGATGGAGGTTTAATTTGTATTTTTCTCACGTTCGACTTCCTGTTCTAATCTCTAGAAATGACAAGGACAAAAAATTAGACACACGACAAGGAACAGCATTCTAGAACTTCTAAGTACGAGCGGAGGTTTCTAGGAACTTTGCTTTGCCTAATATTCGGCATGTAAAAATATATCTAAGTAGAGTATTTTAAATGCCAAATGTATATAAGACCTAAAAACTTGAAGGCTTCATAATAATATTCATCATAATTACGCCTTAATGATAATATAATGAGTACATACACTATTACTAACACTATTGATGCAAAAAGTATATTCCTATGCATTGAGTTATAACTACTAGCGTACGCTAGTAATATTAGTTCAATGTTCCTATGTATAAACTTAATAATTGATGTGGTAGGTAAGTATTTAAGTAATATAATTAGTATCAAAATAGAAATTAGACGCTAAAATACAAGTATTTACTAACTTCGTAATGTGAATACTCATAGATATTTATAGAGATTTTCATTTTTTAATATGAGCTGAGACCTAATATAGATAGCTGTACTTATCTGCCATGTATTATTGGTCAATGCTACCATAATTTACGTGCAGGCATTAAGACATTGTGCCCAGCCAAGTTCTAGGAAATCTGTATATTTATTACAGTAATTAATATTACAGACTAGAGTATGAATGTGTTTGTCACTTTTTAACGTTCAGACGTCCTAGCCAATTCTGCTGCGGGATAGTTTAGTTTTTAATATTTAAAGGCAACCAATTAATATAGTATATTTTCATAGGTTACATACAGCATTAGCTTACTCAACTTACAGAAGCAACACTGCTCTACATTTATATTACACTAACTGTGCCCGCGACTTCGTTCGCGTGGTTTTTGAGTAACTTAAACCGGTTATGCAGCGCAAGCAAACAAAAGTGTGAATACTTTTAAAACCAAATGTGAATAATTTTCCCCGTTTTTGCAACATTTGTCACTGATGCTTCGCTCCTTATAATTTAGTCGCAGCGTAATGTTATATAGCCTAAAGCCTATCTCTATTATTCTCTATCTATCTTCCGCTTTATAATATTAGTGTAGATTCTGACCTCTCCTTGCACACCATCCAAGTAAGTCAAGTTCATTGTACATTGTATACAGCCCTGTCTATCTACCACGATCTGTTCGCACGAGCATTATAATTCTTCAATGATATGATATTACACTCCACGCCTCGAAGATAGATGATAGCTATGGTTTACTGTGTTCGTAATTATATTTATTATGGATTAGCTGTTTTGGATACTCCGTATATATGCCTTGAGAAATATGAACCGGTGATGTTCAAAATGCTCGAGCATGGTAGAGCCATATACGAAATTTTGTATATCTACACTAATATTATAAAGAGTAAAGATTTGTATTTTTGTATGTAACGACTTAACTCAAAAAGTACTGGACCGATTTAAATAATTCTTTTTTCATTAGAAAGCTACATTACCACTGAGCAACATAGACTATATAAAAATCAATTGCTGTTCGTTAGTCTCGCTAAAACTCGAGATCAGCTGAACTGATTCGGCTATTTTTGGTCTTGAAATATTCTTGGAAGTCCCGGGAAGGTTTACACGGTTTTCCATGCTCAACGAAGTGGGCACGAGTCAGCTAGTATTAAAATAATAAAAAATGTAGAATTGCCACCAATGTTTTTTTTTAATGAGCTTTCCACTACCTCAGACTTTACTCCGAGCGGAGATATTTCGAATAGGCATGTGTAGTTCCTGTTCCACTGACAGTCAGTTGAACAGTCCGGGAAACATAGGCTCTATTTTTCTTAAATTATAAACGACACTATACCGAAGACATCCCGGACATCAGCCTGTACGAGATTAGGGTAGCTCTCAAACAGCTTAAGAACAACAAGGCTCCGGGCGAGGATGGAATCACTACAGAGCTTCTGAAAGCGGGCGGCACGCCGGTACTAAAAGTCCTTCAGAAACTCTTCAATTCCTCCTTACTCGATGGGAAAACGCCAGAGGCATGGAACAGGGGTGTTGTGATCCTGTTCTTCAAAAAAGGCGACAAAACCTTACTGAAGAACTATAGGCCCATAACACTGCTGAGCCATGTCTACAAGCTGTTTTCGAGAGTTATTACGATGCGTCTCGAACGCAGGCTGGATGACTTTCAGCCTACCGAACAAGCCGGTTTCCGAAAAGGCTATAGTACCATAGACCACATACATACGCTGCGGCAGATTATACAAAAGACCGAAGAGTATAATCGGCCATTATGCTTGGCGTTTGTGGACTATGAGAAAGCCTTTGATTCCGTCGAAATATGGGCGGTCCTTAGATCTCTCCAGCGTTGCCGTATTGACTATCGGTATATCGAAGTGTTGAAGTGTTTGTATAATAACGCCACCATGTCAGTCCGAGTACAGGAGCACTGCACGAAGGATATCCCTTTAAAGAGAGGAGTAAGACAGGGGGATATCATATCCCCGAAACTGTTTACCGCTGCTCTGGAGGATTCCTTCAAGCTCCTGGAATGGCAAGGACTTGGCATCAACATCAATGGCGAATACATCACTCACCTTCGATTTGCCGACGACATAGTAGTCATGGCAGAATCGCTGGAAGATTTGGGGCGCATGCTCGGTGGCCTCAATAGAGTTTCTCAACAAGTGGGTCTTAAAATGAACATGGACAAAACAAAGATCATGCACAATGTCCATGTTGCACCCACCGCACTAACTGTTGGGAGCTCTACTCTTGAAGTTGTTGACGAATATATATACCTAGGGCAGGCTGTCCGATTAGGTAGGTCCAACTTTAAGAGAGAGGTCAGTAGACGGATCCAGCTCGGCTGGGCAGCGTTCGGTAAATTACGCAACGTCTTCTCGTCTAAAATACCTCAGTGCCTTAAGACAAAGGTATACAACCAATGTGTGTTACCAGTGATGACTTACGGTTCTGAGACGTGGTGCTTCACGAAGGATCTTTTCAAAAGGCTCAATGTCGCTCAGCGTGCTATGGAGAGGGCAATGCTCGGTATTTCTCTACGTGATCGAATCAGAAATGAGGAGATCCGTAGAAGAACTAAGGTTGCTGACATTGCCCGTAGGATCAGCCAGCTGAAGTGGCAATGGGCCGGCCACATAGCACGAAGATTGGACGGTCGATGGGGCAAAAAGATCCTAGAGTGGAGGCCACGTACTGGCAAGCGCAGTGTGGGACGGCCACTTACCAGATGGACCGACGACCTGGTGAAAACTGCCGGGTCACGTTGGATGCAGGTGGCAATGGACCGGTCGCACTGGAAATGTATTGGAGAGGCCTATGTCCAGCAGTGGACAGTAAAAGGCTGAAACGACGACATGCTGTAAGGAACCATATTGATCTATATTAATTGCACACTGTATTTAAGGTACTTAATTCGATAAGGATTAATGCCGTATTGCTTAAAATAGCTTCGTAAATAAGCCATTTTTCACGTAAAAAGTAAACAATAAAAATGGTTAATGTGGGTTATCCCTAAAAATAAACATATACCATCGCGGACTTTTTTGTAGACCTTTTTATGGTGTACAATACTGTAGTACTAATGTACTACAGTATTGTACACCATAAAAAGGTAACAAATTAATATTTGATCTAACTCGTAGGGTTTAGGCAGCGTTTTTGCTAAAATAGGTTAATTTACGACATCACGTTAGAAACCTCTAAAATTAGCAATGTTGCCTTAGTATATTATGCATGTATTATACATATAAACCTTCCTCTTGAATCACTCTATCTATTGGAAAAAACCGCATCAAAATCCGTTGCGTAGTTTTAAAGATTTAAGCGCACATAGGGATATAGGGACAGAAAAGGCGACTTTGTTTTATACTATGTAGTGATGATAAAAATCTTAAATACATATGTGTATAGTATAAAAGTATTAAATATATTTCCGTTGTCTGTGTACTTTTAACACAAGTTCTTCGGATACTTAGCACAGGGCCAGATTGACGTGGTGTGAAGCGTCCATAGATATTATTATATAATATTATATTAAAAATTTTTGAATGCTGTGGTCTTGAAATTATTTCGTGTGGTATTATTATTATATGTCTATATAGGACGCCAAACTCAGATGTGAATTTATTTTTTAAAAAATTAGACTGCATGTTGTTTGATCTATTAAAATATTCTAAAAAAAGTATAATATTAGCTGGAGATTTAAATGTTGATACATTAAAACAAAGTAGAGCTACTTGTGAATTGAAATTTCTTT
This sequence comes from Celastrina argiolus, assembly GCA_905187575.2. NCBI lineage: Eukaryota > Metazoa > Arthropoda > Insecta > Lepidoptera > Lycaenidae > Celastrina > Celastrina argiolus. The sequence continues at coordinate 10,263,084 of LR994594.1, read as the reverse complement.
TACAAAATTATAACCTTTCGCTTCATATTAATGAACCAACTAGGCATCAATCGTGCATTGATCATTTGATAAGTAACATTAATAATGCTTCTAGTACCTTGCTAAAACTTGAACTTTCGGATCATAATACAGCCCAAATGTTACAGATACCTTTAAAAATAGTACCTTATGCTCCAAGGAAATACTTTATTTATAAAAAAGATTATAGTCAAGAAAACTTAGAAAAGTTCCGATACTGTCTGAGTCAGCTATCGTTTAGCGATGCATATACAAAAACAGACATAAATCAGGCATTGCGTTCTTTTTATGACGACTTTTTACTATTTTACAAAATGTGTTTTCCTTTAAAAAGAATTAAAATATCAAATGAATATAAAAAATTAAAATGGATAACTAAGGGAATAAAAACAAGCTGTAAAACTAAAAGATCACTTCGGTACATGTTTTACAAACATAAAACATACCAAAATAAAAATAAATATGTGACATATTCAAAAATTTTGCGCAAGTGTCTGTACGTGTCGCAAGAAATATTCAATGATAATTATTTATATACCGCAAGAAACAAATGTAAAGCTTCATGGAAATTAATAAATAATGAAAAAAATGAAAAAAATAATCACGACATAATGAAAGAAATACATAATGAACATAATACTATAATAACTAACCCAATTGACATCGCTAACGAATTTAATAACTATCTCATTAATTTGACTAACACTAATAATGACGAAGTGTTACCAAATACAAACCGCACTCGTATTTTAAGCTCTATATTTCTATCTCCGTGTAGTTTCTATGAAATTGACAATATTATCAGAACATTAAAAAATACAAATGCAGAAGGATATGACGGGGTTTCTACAAAAACTATAAAATACTGCAAAAAAGAGTTAACACCAATAATATCACATCTTATTAACTTATCATTTGAAACTGGTTGTTTTCCAGATCTATTAAAGATATCGGTTGTTAAGCCATTATACAAAAAAGGTGATAAATTAAAAATCGATAATTATCGCCCCATAACTTTAGTATCAATATTAGCGAAAATTTTTGAGAAAGTCATGTTTAAACGTTTAATGACTTTCATAAAAAAGTTTGACATAATCAGAGATGAACAGTTTGGATATCAAAGCGATAAGGGTACAGTTTTAGCAGCTTCATCTTTAGTACATACTGTAGCCTGCAATTTAAATAAAAAGAAATCTGTAATTGGTATTTTCTTCGATATGTCTAAGGCATTTGATTTTGTATCGCACTATGTCCTATTAAGTAAACTTGACAATTTAGGAATAAGAGGTCCAGCTCTAAACTGGCTAAAATGTTACCTTTCTAATAGAAAACAGTATGTAGAAATCGCGTCTATAAATAATAATAATGTACTAAAATCATTTAAATCGCAATGTAAACTCAATAATACAGGAATCCCTCAGGGCAGTGTACTTGGCCCGCTTCTATTTTTATTCTATATTAATGATCTCCCTGACATTACAAAAAATAAAAGCATTATATTTGTAGATGACATATCAATTATCATAAATTGTAATGAAAATATTGACATTGAAATTAATAATACAATTGCGAGGGTAGTAGAATGGCTTGATAAGAACAATTTAAATATCAATTTTAATAAAACAAATTATATACAGTTTCGTAACCACGGTACTAAAGTCAAGGATCTTACTATAAACTACAAAACTGAATGCATTGAAAAAACTCAATGTATAAAATTTTTGGGTATACACATTGATGAAAACCTTAACTGGAAGTCCCACGTAGAGTATGTATGTAAAAAACTAAACAGTTATGTGTATGTCCTACATAGACTAAGACAAATAACTAATCTTCCGACTGTACTTTCGGCCTACCACGGTTATGTATCCTCAATACTCAGATATGGATTACTATTATGGGGTAATTCTACGGATATTATTAAAGCGTTTATAGCTCAAAAGAAGTGTATAAGAGCGATCTGTGGTAAGCCTTCATACGAATCATGTAAGCCTCTATTCAAAAAATTAAATATTATGACTCTACCATGCCTTTATATTTATGAATTAGTTAATTTTGTTAAAATGCACTACAGTTATTTCAAAGAAGCAAAAGAGATTTATCCTAGAAATAAAAGAAATCCCAAACGACTTGTACTAGATATAATACCAAGAACTAATCTATTTAAAAAAGAATACTATGCAATGTGTATTAAAGCTTACAATGCGATTCCAACGGCCATAAAATCACTCCCTTACATAAAATTTAAAAAAGAATTAATAAAATGGCTTAAGGTTAAAAACTATTATTCTATAGCAGAGTTCTTAAATGTACCTACATAACATAATATAAATTGTAATATTAATTGACATTTAGAGTAAATTATTAAAATATAAAATTAAAAATTGAATGATTGTTAGCTTGTAAGAATGACCTGTAAGAATTATAATATATTATTGACTAGTTAAATGTTGGGTGTAATATTTTTAATGTATTTAAATGATATAATAATTAATAAGTATTAGATATAATTGAATGTAATAGATAATAATAATAGGCTAAAAACTTGAAATGTATTAAATTAACCTTATAAGTTTGCATGCTAAAAATAGTGAAAAGTGTTAGATCTTTGGAATAAACTGTAACACCATATTATGTACCACTTTTGATGCAAATAAAAATTATGAATTATGAAAAAAAAAGTAAAGCACAGGACAGAGAAACATGGCGATTTGATTGAATGAACTAGAAACTAGGAATTTACTATTTATGCTACTATATAGGTATTTAGTGCATTTCAGTTGCAAGAAAAAAACGTTTAATATAACGAAATTTTCAATCACATTCCTGTTTATTTCGGCCTAAGTTCATGAAAAAAAAAGTAATGAGTTTAAAAATTTCGTTATAACGTTTTTTTGCAACTGGAACGAATATCTAATAATTTAAATTAATAGGTGTGATTTAAAATGTTTTCCTGTTTCAGTAATCTGTGTTTGAAACGGAAGGGATATTACTAAAGCAAATTAAGTCAGTACTTGTAATCTCAAGCTTAACATGACTGTAAATATTTGCGTAGTAAACCTAACATCAGCCTTTGTAAACATTACAAAAGCTAGAGTAAATTGAACTGTTTTGCACACTTATAAGGCGTAAATTCGTTTGGTAATACATCGCAGGCAATTTTCACCGGCTGACAGCTACTGTTTTTAATTTTTTTTATCTTGAAATGTGATATGCTCATTTTTTGTTATTGTTTAGTTAAAATGTAATCCTTGGTGTCATAAATGTGAGAGATGAATAGCCAAACATGCTATCATACTTACAACTGGAATCAATTATATTATTTGCAATAGTCGTGTAAACATATTATTATCTATTCTTATCATCCCTTCCCTTCATCCTTTCTGAAGACCCTCATCCAATACAGGCTAGGAATCAGTGGCGTGGGGTTCCTTAGACCTTAGGCTAGCTTCCTCTATAGGAGAGCTAGACACTGATACCTATTTTTTTTTAATAATAAGATGAAACAATAAGATGGTTTACTGGGAAAAGGAATCATCAAAGTCAAAAATATTCATTCAAAATGAGAACGTTTACAAAAATGGGTGAATCGAGATTGAGATTAAACATAAATAATTCTACCAGCTTACAAAACTACGTTTTTTTATCACACGTTTAGGTACATTTTCTATATTTTCAAAACAGCATATTTTTTATCCTAATCCTTTTTAAGCTCTTGCGCAATTCGCGACCTTTCCACAAAAACATCTCTAGCGTCCTTTCGAATATACATAAAAACATTCTGTCCGTCTGTACGCATCTGTTGATCCCTATTATAGTCCCTTAAGAATTAATTTTCAGTTTCTATAAGAGTGAACCTTATGCTGTTGGCATAAAGATCAAGTCCCAGGTAAAATAACTATGTTCTGACTATACAGCTGCGATGTCTTCATTTGGCAGGCAGGTGTCATGAAAGATCGTTTTGTTTCTTTTTCCCTCTTGTATGAATTCGTATGACCATCTCCCTCACTTTTGTCCGAAAGGTTTCTAAGCCACGTCGTATTCTATTTTTGAACTCGAAGGCTTATTTTATGTTCCTGTTGAATAATACTTATAGGTAATAAATTGTACGTTCGATTCAATGAAGATAAGGTATGGTTTCTGTTGGTTTTCACGTATTTGATGTAGTGAAATCTGACTAAAACCATTGCAATAATTTTTAAAGCGAAAATCTGATTGTTTTTATCACAGGTTTTTATCTATTCCTTTACTCACTTAAAAAAAAATTATTAAAATGACCATGCCATATGATACCATTACTATTGAACAGAATTTCCAAAAATATCTACTGCAAAAACCACTTTAAATGAACTCTTTAAAGTATAAAAGAATGAAATAAATATGACTGTAGTTTACTATAAAAGTATTAAATAAATATTATGTTTCCCTTGTCAGCTCCCCTTAACACCAGCTCTTCGGATACTTAGCACGGGGCCAAATTGACGTGGTGTGATACGTCCTTATATACATATAGTATTATTTCTTTTCTAATAGCAGACATGCCATAACTATTAGTATATTCCAAGTCAAAGACTTAAAACTTGTTCGTTGCCAATAAATATACTATTTCTAACGGTACTTATATACCGCGATGTTGATGTAAATTATGTAAGTATAACATTCAAAATAAGACAAACTTTACATAAAGTAATTATAATAGATATAAAATTAAAAAGCCATAGATTAGTTTATAAAGATTTATCCTACTAAGTCATCTAAGGCTAATAATTTTTTTTTTTTTGTGACTAAGTATTAGACATTTTGTTTCTACATATTTCCAACCCCAAAATCTTGTTTACTTTTGTAACTAGTTTGGAAATCCGTGACTTCAATAATTATGAAAAAGGTTAGTATGTAGTTAGTTAGTTTTATATGTTCCTACTAAATAATAATATAATAATATCTATAGACGCTTCACTACTAAATGTATAAATAGACCAATACTACAGAACAGATTTTGATGAAATTTGGTATGTTAGTAGGTTACGCTCAGGATTAACACATGGGTTTACCATTTATATCCGCAAAAGGTATTTTTGCGCGTACAAAGACAAGGAACGCATGTATTTAACTAATGTATTTTTAACTCTATTTTCTGAAGCAAGCCGCAGTTATTTATTATCTCTTCGATATCTCATACACATACCTACATCCATCTCATACATACCTTAAGCAACACTATCCATCATACAAAAACAGCCTCCGATCAATCAGCACGAAACCGAACCCGCTACCTGACGGATGACAGCCGTTTTCACGCTCACCGAACATACCGACATAATACGCATATATCTATATTACCTACTTTTGTTTCTGTATGGAGGTCATGGATTGGTAATGCTAGAGGGCATGCCATAGATAAATATTTTGTATAGTACGTCCGAGATTCATTTAACCGAAACGTAAACAAACCAGTCTATGACACAACCATAGACTAGTCAGTGATGCCAACTGGTAATTTTTTAGGGTTTTTGAACGTCCATATCTCTCTAAATACAAATATACAACGTACAAAATATACATAGATATTCAGGAAAAAAATTGTTACTGTAGCGACATTATCCAGAGAGGAAACAGGGGTCGCGTAGACCCCTATTTCTGTATGGAAAACATTACGTTCTGTTCTTGATTTGAGGATGGTTAGATATATTAATAATTTTGTAATTTATAATAATATAAGTAATAAATCTATACTTATTAATATTATAAAGCGGAAGAGTTTGTTTGTTTGTTTGTTTAAACGCGCTAATCTCAGGAACTGTTGGTCCGATTTGTAAAAATCTTTTTTTGTTGGATAGTCCAGAGAGGAAGGCTTTAGGCTATTTAACATTACGCTGCGACCAATAGGAGCCAAGCGTCAGTGAGAAATGTTGCAAAAACGGGGAAAATTTTCACATTTGGGGACTTTCGTTGCGTGCGCTGCATAAACGGTTTAAGTCACTCAAAATTCAAAAACCACGCAAACGAAGTCGCAGGGAAGTCGCAGTAAAAAATAAAAGACGTTTTATTTCCAAATGAAATTTAACAAGCTATTATCGGAAAGGCAACAAGAAAAACATACTTCCACCGGTTCAACCCTAACCCGCCGAGAAGAACCGGCGTAAGAAACTCGGACGGGGCCATCTTTTAGCAAAAAAATGGAAAATTTAACTTTTTTTAAAAGTATATATTTTTTACAATGTAACTTAATCTATACATATATATTATAAAAGATAGGATACATAATATAAAGTAAATAACAACATCTATTTACGCTTTTACATTACGCCAATCAAGGCCTTGTTCTTGTTCTCAAATAACTTCACGGTGTAAACTTAACTGTATTTTATGTAATATAAAATATTGTATGTAATACCGCAAAGTAGATTATAGAGTAATACTTTGAAACAGAACGCTTATAAAACCTATAGAATACATTTGATATAAAATAAATAACAGACAGACGTATTTATCTGTTATATCCAAGTTTTTGTGACTCCATTGATTAATAATTAGGGTATGTACATTTCATTTGTAGTTCCGTAAACCTGAAGCGTAAAAAACGGGACCTTATTACCGTGACATCGCTGTTTGTCCGTCAGTCTGTCACCAGGACCCCGATTTAAGATGACATCGTTATTATCACTTACGAAGTTCGAAACAAAGTGTATGGGATTTGATATAAGTGACATACAAATTCGTCACTTATCGAAACTTATGTTAAATCCCATACATTTTTGTTTTCGAACTTCGTAAGTGATATTGTCATCTTGAATCGGGACCCTGTATCTCCTAGCCACTTGATGTATTTTGTTTCCGTTTTGACAACGAATACTAAAATCATAATAAACATAAATATCAACACCGCCTTGCTCAACAACTGAGCAATAGAGGTCGTTTTATAATAGAAACTAGCTGTCCCGTGCCCTCTTCGTTGAGGATTTTAAGACCAAAAATAGCCGAATCGGTTCAGCTGTTCCCGAGTTTTAGCGAGACTAACGGACAGCAATTCATTTTTATATATAAGATAAGAAGAAGACTAGCTGACCCGTGCCCACTTCGTTGAGCATACAAACCGTTTAAACCTACCCTGGACTTTTACGAATATTTCTAGAATAAAAATAGCCGAATAGGTTCAGCAGTTCTCGAGTTTTAGTGAGACTAACGAACAGCAATTAATTTTATAAGAAAGAAAGATGAAGAGATTTCTGTACAAAAAAGAAATAAACAAAAGCAATTTGTAGTCATGACTTGCGGCTACGCGTTGAAGTCTTTATCACGGGCCGTCATCGCGTCAGATTATATTCACTTTAATTATTAAAGTATTACGGGTAATTGACAGACAAACGGACAAAATGCACGTCCGTATTTTATAGAAGGGTTTCTTTTTTATATACTCGAAAATAAGAGGCACAGAATTATTTTTGTTTGTTTTTTTTTTCTACTATTAATAATAATGACCATTTATAAAATAGTGTTACAACTTTTTGTTGGCCTCTATGGGTTATTGGTTAGCGCATCGACGTTCGAGTCGCGGGTTTAAATCACGTCGAGGCTAAAATAGTTTTCAATGTTTCTGGTGCATGGATTGTTAAATTCCTATTACTAACCTACTTAATTATTTATGTCTATAGATATATAAGGCAAAGCTGATTAACTTTATTAAATTCATGAAGGCATCTACTAAGGAAAGAAATCATAAAATACACCTGAAAAATGTTTGATATCAAAAGCTAGTAAACTTATAATTAATAAATAATAATAATAATTTCGGCTTCTGTAACTTGGTAATTTTTTTAATTTTTATATATTATTATGTTTTGCCCTAATAAAGCTAATATACCCAATCTTGGCAGTAAAGGTTAGACAGCAAGATTCGCAAGTAAGGTACCATTGACGTAATTGTAATATATTAGAAGGCGGTTTTTGTCTTCGGCCTGTCACGTTTATAATTAAGTTCCCACCTTCGTACTTCTTCAAAGTTCCAAGTTTTTTCACGTACATGTCGTCTCCACTCTGGTCGCCTTTCGGCAATAGATTCCTAACCAAAGGGATCCATATTGCATCTCTTCATGTGTCTTTGTATCGTAGGAACTGGCCACCATTTTTCCGTTTACCATGTTCTAACTCAGAATTTTACATTAATAATACAGAGACGACTTGCACTTTTTCACTTTATTAGTTGTTTTACCCAATTACTAATTAGTTAGACTTGGTTGGAGTTAAATCCGTACCTAATACCTTTTACCTACTAGAGTAAACGTCCGTATAGGACGTTTTACTCTAGTAGGTAAAAGGTATTAGATATAATTACAAAAGTTAGTATAAAATATAAAGCAAGTAAAAAGGACAGTTATTATAATTGTAGAATATAATTATTATTACCTTTTTTCATTGTAGAGATTTTTTTTCTCTTTTTTTTATTTTTGACCAAAAAAATAATAAATTTTTGTAGAATTAGAAAAGGTAGTATATTTAAATCATATTGAAAAGTTATAATGACTGGTCTTTTTACGCCATTTATTATACAATATTATACAACCTACAACAATTATGTTTGTGACGGCGGCAAATCTCTAATTAGTGTACCTAATTGGTGCAATAAACAAGGTGCTTTAAACCTTCGTTATGTTACCAAAATTAGTGAAAAACTTGATTATTTAATTGGTCTTCCTTCACAAAACACCTGCGGGAAATAATTAATAATATACAGCAAATTGTAAAAAAACATGTAATGCGCATTCTGAAGAAGACTTGAAAATATTTTTTAATTAGGAAAACATAACTAATTAGTGTTGTTCTTCTCAATAAAATTTTATCATAATGTGATGTTTGTTTCTTATTTTGGCAAAAAGCAGATTTAGTTTTTTACGGTTTGATAGTATCAAACCGTAAAAAACTAAATCTGCTTTTTGATACAGACGCAAATTAAAGTAATTATTAGTAGCCTCCTATTAAAAGCTGTCACTTTGTGTTTAGCGAGATAACAAGGACATCATGTAACATAAGTATCAATTAAATAATCTTTTAAATGCAAAATATTTTTTAATGTTTTAAATCTTATCCTAATTCTTATTTTAGATTGTGCTTATTACTTTTGATTTTTTCTCTGTAATAAGTCCAAATACTCATTCAATAACCCAATTCATGTTACACAGTAATGATACACAAATTACTTAGACTTTTTCCACTTTATTGATTACTAGCCGACCCGTGCCCACTTCGTTGAGCATGGAAACCGTGTAAACCTTCCCGGGACTTCCACGAATATTTCACGACCAAACATAGCCGAATCAGTTCAGCTGATCTCGAGTTTTAGCGAGACCAACGAACAGCAATTGATTTTTATATAGTCTATGTTGCTCAGTGGTAATTTAGCTTTCTAATGAAAAAAGAATTATTTAAATCGGTCCAGTACTTTTTGAGTTAAGTCGTTACATAAAAAAATATAAATCTTTCCTCTTTATAATATTAGTATAGATTTAACATTATTAAAATACACTACTTTTAACTAAGTTATCATCAGGTGTTTTTGCATAATGCTTAAGCTTACCTTGGCGTTTGTATTCAAACTCACTATAAGAGATGTAACAGTACTCTATTCAAGCTTAAGTTATTTGCTCGGCGACTATAGAGTTGGACTGCTATCTACATAATTACAGTGGTCGAAGGTAGATCCGGTGTGTCCTTATTACCTGGCAATAAGGTTGAAAACAAAAGGACAACTTATATAATACTCGAGATCCGTCCGCGACTTTATCTACTCCATAATGTATGTCTTAATTAGTCTTTTGAATGTTTTTTTTTATTCATGTTATTATAGCATGTAAACAATACCTTCTATCTCTACAGGACTATCAAAGGTTTGTGCTTGGGCTACAGTACCTACCTTCTGCAAATAAAAATATATAGTTAGGTAAGTAGTTAAGACCTTATTTATATAAAAGAGAATAAAATTGCTATTCGTTAGTCTCGCTTAAACTCGAGAACGGCTGACCCGATTCGGCTATTTTTGGTCTTGAAATGTTCGTGGAAGTCCAGGGAAGGTTTAAACGGTTTCTATGTAGTGGGCACGGGTCAGCTAGTAGATTATAAAACAATAATGAAAACGGAGACTTTCGAAAGACATTAATAATGTAGCTTCTATGATATCCTTTTTTAAATGTTCCTACCTTTCGGAAATCACTGTTTTTCATTGAAACATTATTCGCTATTGATTTTGTATTTGTTATAGTGGCTTCACCCATGTGTTCAGCGCGCTTTATGTTTATTATTTTACGATATGAGATACAAATATATACAAGTTATATGTTAAGTATATTATATGAAGAAAATTTACAAAGTGAATTTTAAAAAGGACAGGCGAAATACGAATTATAAGGAGTTAGTAACTCGATTTTCGATCTACCATGGCCTTTGAAAAATAATTTTGTATATACCTGAATCAGTACGAACAGGTTTTAAACATAATCTTCCACTCCCAGGATTAGAACCTGCGCCTCGTCGATCTAGTATCGAGCCAGTCGGCTGTACCTATTCGGATGTTATCTTAATTAAAGTGATATATAGAGTGGAGCGCAGCGTGTCGGACGTAATTAAAGGACATTTTATTTACGAACACACTATCGGAGATCGCTGTATCGGACCAGCCTATAGGGCTGTCAAAATTAAAACTAAATAAAAGTAAAATGTAAACCATTTATTTATCTAACATAGGAATTTTTAATAAAAGACAAAACAGATGGATTAATACTGCGCAATCCTGCATCATGCTACAGAAGTTTTCTAAGTTATCGAAGTTTTAGTATATAATAATAGCTCCCCTCACCAATTTCGGTGTCGGTAGCCGATTTCATTGAAACCAGGCCAGCTACGCAGGAGTTATTTTATAGTGCCCAAGTGTGTGCGCAATATACAGAAGCACTCTCTCTTCCTTTTACTCTCATAATCCAGTGGGACGGTATACCGACACATGCCCATCCGACGCATGGATCATCTTTCTTGTCAGACAATCAGGTGATCGGGCTGCATTGTCCTAACAAAACTTGAAAACAACATATTTTTTGTTATTCCAACGCGGGAATCGAACCCACGACCTCCGGGTCGAGAGCGAAGCTCAAAACCACTAGACCACGGAGGCGTTTTTTTTAGTATATTTACGATATCTGAAAACTAGTACAGTGGGCTTCGGCCTGACCGTCTCGCTCGGTCGGAGATCTCCCTTTGCGGCTTCCACTCTCCCAAATAAGTAATAAAAACTTCTCTTCACATGTATATTGTATACTCAACTCATTTTTTTTTTTTAATTTATAACTTGAAAGTAAAAAATACTTTTCACAGAGCGCCAGCCCTATAGCCCCAACAAAAACTGGTGAGAGTCATCGAGTATAACAACTTCATTCGCGCCAACCGGCCCGGCCGGCTTCAGCCTCCAAACTTTATTACATACATACACTTAACGGAGACAAGTATTATCTCTATATTATACAGGAGACACGCTCATTTACGAAACTATATATAAGTTCGAGACAGATATAGCAATAAACATATTGAAGTAAAAAAACTTCCTAAAAATACATAGACTGCCCAAATCATTACCCTTCCTTTTTAGGCGTCGCCTAAGTCGGGTATCAAGGCTTTTTATGCCGTATTACGTTACTCAGTTACGTTTACTCAGGTCGGGACTTTATTAATAACCAAACATGTTTTCTAGCACATAACAAAAGTTTAAGTTAACTGAGTCCTAAAAGTCCTAAAACAATCCTGCTGACTGCTCCATCATCAGGGGCCCTTCTCCCCAAATTGATTCGATTTTGATTCAGATTCGATCGTGCTGCGTACGAGAGTTCGAATAAATTGACGTTTGTTTATTTTGATTCTCAGTTGATTGATATGGTCGGGAGTGCAAAAGTTACGATCTAACAATTTCCTTATCCTGATTAGTTGCAACGCAAAGTAATCTACCAAATAAAATACCAAAAAACGTTTAGATCGAACTGATTCGATTCTTGATTGTATGGGAAGTAAGCCTGCTGATCAGGTCCATCTTAATTGTTGGTATAATATCTATGATGCGTTCCAGTTGCAACGAAATCGCGTTATTAACGAAATTTTCAATCACATCCTGTTTAAGTATAAACTTAGGCCGAAAGAAAAAGATGATTAAAAATTTAGTTTATTCCCTTGCAACTGAAACGGACCTATGATTCTGTAAATCTGTTCAGTCGGCAAACGGGAGGCTATATTTTACTTCAAGATTTGCTTACACAAAGGGACATAAGTTTGACTCTAACCCACGGGAACACTGTACTTTTTGATATAAAATACCTACATAAGTTATGTACTTATTACTCCAGAATCCCAAGCCACACTACATCAAAATCCATCCAGAAGTTTTTGGGTGAAAGTGGCTGAAATTCATTCATTCGAACAAAATCATTTATAGTATTAGGATACAGGGGCCTTACCACAAGGTCTTATAGCAGTACCTATCACTTGAAAATTGAATTTCGTGTAAACAAAGATGATCTATAGATGATAAATAATTAGAAATATAGTGTTTATAGTTTAGATAATAATAATTTACCTCAAATTATCGTTTATTACGTTATTTTTAAAGAGCCGTTTCGTCGCTTTACCTTCTCAACCTCGTATCTAAAAAACTACAACTTTTCAGTACAGTCAAAAAACTTAATAATTTTAGATTTTATTATGACATGGATTTGGTTTTAAAAGAGGCTCAGTTATGTACAGTATACTTCCAAAATCCATGACATAATAAAATATAAAATTTTTTGACTCTACAAAAAAAAATGTAGTTTTATAGATACGAGGCTGTGAAAATAAAGCGACGATTTGTGATATTAATTGAATAAAAATGTATACTGCATTAAATTGAAAATATGTTTTTAATTGCTCGAAACCCAAACGTAATATAACTTTAAGATCTCACGGTAAGGCCCGAGGTAGAAAAGCGAAATAATTAACAATTTTAGTACTTTGCATCTGAAAGGATTTCCAATTATGAATACGAGGAGTATAATGCATATCCGCTTAAGCAATTACAATACAGTCCTATTTCCACAATGGCGGCGTGGGCGGAAGGTAACGACCGGATGTAGAAACACATTTCAATTATGTTTTCTTTGGACCCCGCTCGATAGTCATTAAGAATAGATTGGAGGAGAAATAACGTTTTTTGAAGTTTTTAAAAATATCTGAAAAAAGCGAACTTTAGTTCTAGGCTGTTTAATGTTTAACTGATGAATAGTTAAGTAACAGTTAACACAAAGTAAAGCTGTAACTGTCGGTAAGCGTTTTAAGACATTATAAAGGCGAAAAGTTGTGTGTATGTTTGTCTGTGTTAAAATACTATGATTGTATAAAGATGCATGACCAAGGGGCGATTTCACAATTCAAAACGAAAACTCGGCTTTATTAAACTCGGCTCTCTCTAAGCGCGCTTATAATTCTTGTTTTATGTCATTGGATTTCACCATGTCTTAAAGCAAAGTTGGCTTATTTTTTCAAATATTATAGATGTAAAATACATTTACACATAAGTGTCTTTAACTATTTACGTGTAGTGAGTTACATATTGCAAACACAAATTGATGCAGAATTTTAAAATATAACCACAACTGTTTTTCATGACATTTGGTACTTGACAGCTTTTGAGCTCGCTCAACGAAGTAAAGCCGATGAAATCCCAAGTTCAGAACCTTAAGCTCGTCTTAGTGCCGCTTGTTAGTTTGTGTTGGTGAAATGCAATTCCGAGTTTTAACTGCGTTTAAACACGTAAAGTAAGTTTAACGTATACTAAGCCAGATTAATTGCATTGGTGAAATCGCCCCTAAGCAAAGAGGCTGCGGCGCCCAAAATAATTTAAATCAGCAAATCGACGTCTTTTTGTAAACCGTTCGCTGAGGAAAGTCACTTGAGTGATAGATTTTATGTATTTTTATACATTTATAAACAAACTTAAATGGTGACAAGCTGACAGCACCTTTTGTAAAAGATACTAAATACATTTTTTTCATCGTCATAATATATAACAGAAGCCTACTTTTATCGCAGTCCAAAATAACTTCTTAGAAACATTCAAGGAAAAAGGTAAAAAGCTAGTAGAGAATAATATATATTTACAGGTCTACGTCCGAGCCGGCCGACGAGTTAATCAGACTCCCACAACGGCTCTCAAAGTTTTGGGGATCGTTCAATAGATTTTCGGTGTAAATACATCTTTATTATTCTCGAAGAGAGATTGTCACTTACATAATATGAACATTCTATATTAGATAAGTGATTGAATGTGCTGTTGTTTCTTAATGAAAATTCGCCTTCACAATAATAACTTTTCGATTAATTTACACCTGATGACGATTTATTTGAAACCGGTCGTTTTATTTTATTAAAACTAACTATTAAAAACGTGATAAAGTGAAAAATTATAAATAAAAGTTGTGTATATCTATATATTTGTCGTTTACTAAATCCAATTGGATCGATTCGACATCAGGAAATCAGACGAAGGACCGACTTTTTACATGCCCATACGACGCATGAATTATTTTTCTTGTCAGGCAATTCGGTGATCAGCCTGCATTGACCAAAGTAAACTTGAAAGCAACATTATGGTATTCCAACGTGGGAATCGAACCCACGACCTCCAAGTCGAGAGCCAAGCTCTAAATCACTAGACCCCTGAGACGCCTCTTTACTGTATCATCGATATATTATAATAATAGCTTAAAGTTAAGCGTACAGAAATCCCAGCGTCAAAGTTTGAAAAGCGCTGTATAATAATGAAGATAATAACTCTATCGGCGGTACACCGCGCCGCCAGCGAACTACACGACTTACGGAGCTGTCTATTATTGCTTCATAAGTCGTGAAACAAGAAACAGCAGCAGCTTTTGTGGTTAGACAACGTTATGGCGAGATGATATATAAAATTAAACATACAGAGGAACATATCTAAAGTGTCTATTGACAACAACGTGCAGGATCACCGCGCTATATAACTACTAAACAACTCGTTCCACAACTTACACAGCTGTATATCTATACTAATATTATAAAGCAAAGCAGAAAGAAGAGTTTGTTTGGCTGTTTGTTTAAATGCGCTAATTATAAGAACTACTGGTCCAATTTGAAAAAATATTTTTTTGTTGGATAGTCCATTTATAGAGGAAGGCTTTAGGGTATATATTACGCTGCGACCAATAGGAGCGAAGCGTCAGTGAGAAATGTTGAAAAAAAACGGGGAAAACTATTTACATTTGGGGACTTTCTGGCACAGCTAGTCTGTAATATACAGCACACTCGCTCCACTATTTCGTGGAGAGAGTGGTAACTCTCGTGCTAAACATACTAGAAAGCTTAATGTACAGACTCCAGTAAATTAATGGCGACAGCGTGCAGGAACAGCTGGCTCCACGACTAACGGAGATGAATATTAGCTTCAAAAGTCGTGATAGCTTTCATGTTAGACCTACTATAGGAATACAAATGGAAGCCCCAAAGGGAGATATCTGACCGAACGATATAGATCGATACACGGGCGAAGCCCACAGTACTAGTTTTAAGATGTTGTAATTAGGTATAGCGCCGAACTTAGAAAACTTCGATAGCGCGATGCAGTATTGTGGCGCGAGAAACACCTCCACAATACCAAAAGGATGTCGTGTTGAGAGTGGTACACCTCTTAAATGTAAAACAAAACGTACAGAAATTCCAGCGTCAAAGTTTGAGAGGCACTGTGGAATAATGAAGATAATGACTCTATCGACGGCGTGCGGTGCGCGGGCACTGGGCACCGCCGCCAGCCACGCTCCACGATGGACCCGTAATGGCGCGGTACAGCTGCATCCCACAAGCCTTCCGCCCAGGTAATTAATAGAGCAGTAAGTCAGAAAAGGGAGTTTCGAGAAAATGACACTTAAAGATAAAGCTTTAAGTGCCATTTTCTAAAAACCCTTTTCTGACTTACTGCTCTATTCATTGCCAGGGCTGCGTTGTGGAATAAATATATTCATCCCGCAAACCTTGCAAACAAAACGGATAGTGGCTCTGGATTTAAGCAAAGGTCGCGGGTTCAATTCCCGCCTACTGTCATGGAAGTGTAGGTTTTAGATAGAGTCTTGAAATATAACATTACTAACCTTACTAAAAAAAAAATCCTCACTGTATAAGCTATACAATTCTCATGATACGTGAAAAATTATACCATATTAGTCACAGGTAGTAAGTTTACTTAAAATAGATATATCATACAGGATGATTCATGGTTGATTTAACAAGCCGAATATAGTGTGAAGAGAATGATGGGTAAAGCATTTTTTGTTTTGGCACATCGTACAAATCACATAATGTAACCCAAAAAAAATCCAAAGGGCAACTAGAAGGTGAATCTAAGGTGACTAGAAGGAGTGAATCTTAATGCTGCTAAGCTGGGGCTCGCTGGCTCCTAGTCTATACACACGAACGCATCAGTGCATTCGTGTGTATAGACTAGGAGCGACCTAAGCGAGTTGACCTAAGACCTGACCAGGATTGAAACTCATCTGATTTGTGACTTTTATGGAGATCTTTAATCGTTAATAATCGCGTTATGGTAAGTAATTTATATGAGGTGCCGAAACAAAAAATTCTCTACGCGTCCTTTTCTTCACACTGTATTCGGCTTGATACATGAACCATAAATCACTATGTAGATTTATCATATAGTAGAGAGTCAATGTTTAATTTTTCATTTCATCGGCCATTTGCTACGAATAGAGGTTCTATAGGTACACAGTACACACACCCACACCCGCTCTTAATCAGCTGACTAATGAAGATTGTGTACGGTTTAAGTAGAGAATAGAGTATATTTGTTTGCCATACATATTCTGTGATCGTTATGAGTGAAATGTCTTCTTGAAGTTAATTTTTTAACTATGGAATTCTAAGAGTATTTACGTGTTAGTAGGTACTAGATACTTTGATCATTGTTTTCGTTTATGAAAGTTGCCCCCGGTTTCAAAAAGGCAAATCAACGATCAAATCAACTAACTAAATTCTAATAACAAAAACTAAATTCAGTACTAAACTTGAACTTCACAAGCGATTTGAATACTAATTAATTGATTTGGCGTTGAAATGCCTTTCAGGGGTAGGTAAGCCTCTTAGTATAAATGAGAACTCAATGCACAAATAGCCGTAAGGACTTACCGTAAGATAAAATTGTTAAAATATATTTATACTTTAGGTATAACTAATAGTAAAAAAAATATTATTAAATAATAAAAGCTCTGTCTCTATTTCTCTACATAAACAACATGTACTCTAATCTCCACTACAAGTTACTCAGCCGACCCACCTACGCCACAGATTACTAAATAGTTACCCTACGCTACGTAGTGTCAATAAACCTGAAATTGTCAGTCAAGTAAATAGTAATCAGATTCAAATCTAAGTTCGAAGGCTCGGCGGCGCGTACAAAGCGGCGCGGCGCGTTTGATCCACGCGCGGACGCCGCGCCGCGGAGGCGACGACTTGTACAAAAACCACATGATTTATTCCCCATCACTGACGACTCTATTAAGTCAGGCTTAGGCCGTGTTCCACCAAGTAATGTTAAAGTTAACCCTTCGTTGAATATCGTGTTATCCCTCTCGTAATTCCTATCAATGAATGAGAAGACATGATAAATTAACACGCCGTTAACATTAACATTGCTTGGTGAAACACGCCCTTAAGAGGAAACATCACGATTGAAGGAAATCCAAAATAGGTATTTATAAAATCTATTGCTGTCTCGCAGTTCCTTAGCTAGTCAGCACTAGCGTGATAGAGACAACTGCAACTCGAACTGAAATTACCTGTTAAAAGTACAATAATTCGACGTTTGGGGGACCCCTGTTTCCTTTTTCAAAACTTAACCGATTTAGATATCTTTTTCATTATAAGGCCAACACCTCAGATTATAAACGACAGGTATAGCGAACATCTAGGTGAAGCCACTAAATATAATTTGGCAATTAAAAAACCACCTTTGGAAACACATTAAAATATTTAAAGCGCACCCAATTCCTAAATTCCTAATATGTCATGACGAAGGCATTGACTACGGAATGTTTTTTTAAATAGTTAATGGAAAATATATAATAAAAATCAGGTGTTACTTTGCGAAAATCCATAGCATAAAATTTAAATATATAATATCTGGCAATATCCCGCGAAAAATGATAACCACAACCTGCAAGCAAATGCACTCACTGTGTACGCATAGGCAGGCTTTAAAGCACTTCCCTTCTCTCTCTCTCTCCTTCCCACACTGCTTGTGTGTTAATATAGGTATTTATATATTTTTTTAATTCAACCCCCAAGAGGGTGAAATTTGTTTTACTTGTTCAAAGCTGCGAGCAAAAACAAGTTTTAAATAAAATAAGAATTACCAAAACATGTAAGAAATAATCTATAACTATACTAACATTATAAAGAGGAAACATTTGATTGTTCGTTTGAATGGAATAGGCTCTGAAACCACTGAACCACTATGAAAAATTATTTCGCCGTTGGAAAGCTACACTACTAGCGCTGAACATAGGCTATATTAATTAAAAAAAATAGGGTTCATTACTAAACCCCCAAAAATGTAGCCCAAAGTGTAATAATAAACATAAATGTTTCATACTTCATTGGACGCTTGCCTAATCTTTTTTTAATTTCAAAATTAGAATACTCAATACACCATCTCTACTTTCAAGAGACGGTACAAAAAAGTATTTACGGGTAATTTGAACTAAAGATAGTATTAAGAACTTAAATATCTTTTGTTGAACACAAACACTTGTAGCAACAAAGGTATTTAACTCAGTATTAGGTTAATCTGGCCATTTAAGTGTGCACACTGGCTTCCGTTTTCGCATTTATAGGGATAAGGGTTTTAGAGAAAAGGGAAAGATTAGCCCTTTGTAGAGATGCGGCTTGAATCTAAGTACACACTTGCTCTTTATTTTTAACCGACTATCAAAAAGAAGGCTGTGATAATAAGTTCGGCTGTGGATATTCCGAACCTTACTCCCGAGTAAGCCTGCCCAAAACAAAGTCGGGACACAATCGAGAATCAAAAGAATGATTGTGTCGGGACACAATCGAGAATCGAATCAGTTGCATCTCAACGGCTTTTGGTATTTTATTTTGAGGATAACTTTGAAAGTAATCAGGATAAATAAAATCGTTAGATCGTCGACTGAGAATCAAAATAAGCAAACGTCAATATATTCGGGAGTACGCGGCACGATCGAATGTGTGAGTCAAAATCGAATCAGTTTGGAGAGTAAGGCCCTTGCCTCTGAAGGCCTATAAAACGGGCCTCCTTCCTCCCACCATCCATGTAAGAAGCTCTCACAGTTTTAGAACCTTCTCCTTTGGTCCTGTTAATAAAATAGAGCCTACTTTTTTAACTGATATTACTATAAAAGAAGAATATTCTTATAATATTATTATTAACCATCGACGAAAAAGGTGGGGAGTTATAAGTTTGACGTGTGACGTGTCTGTGGTATGAACCAATATTACCTAATCTAGTTCTTTTTTATATTTGAAAACTGACGTCATCTAAAGTGTTTCACTGTAACGTAATCTAATACATCATCATCATCAGTAACTCTGCAGTCGCTTATCAGCTAACTACCTAAAATATTTTTGTTTATAGTTACGTATAAGTTTCAAGTATTCATCTCTAAATGTAGTTTATTCACATTTGATAGTTCATAGAATATAGTTCAGTCACTCGCTCATCAGTTACACACCAGTCGCTCATCAGTAAATAATATATTTTTTTACTAATCGTTTCAAGTATTCGACCGTAAATGTAGTTCATTCTCATCTATATTTCATAGTTCATAGAATATAGTTCGTTCGCTCGCATTAAGACATCAACGTAATGGTGATTACACAACCGCTGCCACACACGCCGTCTATTCGGCGGTGTCGTTACGTCATCATCATTACCACCAGACCACCCAGTCTCACCAAAACGCTGACAAATGTTTACTTTAATTTTGTGGCAAAATCGAACACCAAATTGATGGGCTAAGCACCAAATTGCTGACAAGGGACGTTAAAGATTTAGCATTCGGAAGTGGTAATGAGTAGCTACCCTCCATCGGAAGTCGGTAGTTTTTTTGCTAAATTACTTTCTTGCTTCCTTCCTGTAAAGCTACCGTTGGATTTTAATGAGACAAAATAGTACGACCAGTAGTCCGATTCATTACGTAAAACGACATAATATAATATTATGTCGTTTTACGTAAAATTGGAATGACAACAACACTTAGGTATTATAACAAATGGTTGAGTATAGACCAGTGCAACAACTGGTAAAAATTAAGCAGACCGTAGATTATTTTTACTGAATAAAAAAAAATACTATCGTAATGAGTAATTTGAAACCATTTTTCTCAATGCATGTTTAGGTAACAGTTTGAACACAATTTTATCGAAATTTTTGCCACATATTACCTTGCTATATACATTCATTCATGTCTTCAATTATTATTATCTACGTATGTTACATAATAATTAGCTACGAAATATAACAATATTATACTACGTGGGTGCATGTGCTTCGTAGGCGTTACAAACTACGCATTGTAACTGATATGTTACCTAGATATCATACTGTTACATCGTGTAGGATTTAGACTATGTTTTGTTAGGGTTGTCGATGTCACAACATTTTAATAAATATCTACACCTACAACTACATATCTTTAACCTATACCTACCAACCTAGGTCGATTTTGTAATAATTACGATTCTTACAAAAAAAAACTAAAAAAATACAAATATACTTTATTGTGCTTTATAATCATATGATCACAACAATACATAGTAACATAAATACAACAATACATATAAGAGCACACATGGGCAGCCTTATACTATAAAGCATTTTCTTCCAGGCAACTATTTGGATTTTTGACATTAGAAAGAATAATGCGCAAAATGACAGGTTGTGTGAAAAAGTATATAAGTAATTTTTATACCTATCCTATTATACCCCCTCCCTACATCACCCGGGTGATGTAGGGAGGGTCGAACCCCTTCTCCTTCTACCAAACAACAATACCATCCCTTCCGAAAAAAAAAATACACTGTGAACAAAAATGTTATCGGTTGTGTTGTTGAGGATCAATCGACCGCCAACAACCCAACCCACTTTAAAAACAACAACAATTTTGCTATAATCATGGCCTACCATCCCATCCAATGCATACAAAAAAATGCAATAGATGTGACTACGATTACCGCTTGTAAATTATAAAAAGTAAATATGCCGAATTAAGTACTTACAAATATTGACATCTATGCTATTATAAAGCGGAAAGAGTTTGTTTGTTTGTTTAGACGCGCTAATCTCAAGAACTACTGGTCCGATTTGAAAAATTATGTTTTTGTTGGATAGTCCATTTATAGAGGAAGGCTTTAAGCTATATAACATTACGCTGCGACCAATAGGAGCGAAGCGTCAATGAGAAATGTTGCAAAAACAAGAACAAAATTATTCACATTTGAGGTCTTTCGTTGCGTGCGCTTTAAGTTACCTACCAATTAAAAAAATATGTATGAAAGAATTATTCCTTTTTAATAATCAAAAAAAAGTCCGTAACAAAAAAAAGTCCGTTATGTTTATCTATCTCTTAAAATTTATTAAATAACTAACAGGATCAAAAAATGGGCAAGAAAGCGGTTTTTGGAAAAATATTTTTACCATCACCAGAAGTAGGAACCCCACCCATATTTTATGACAAGAAACTAGGTATTATTTTTACCCGACTTCGGCGAAGCCAAAAGGAAGGGTAATGATTTTGGCAGTCTATGTATGTATGTATGTATGTATGTATGTATGTATGTATGTATGTATGTATGTATGTATGTATGTATGTATGTATGTTTGTATGTATGTATGATTTTAATAAATAAGGTGTCAATCGATTTGTAGTAGTCCCGCGAGCAACATAGGCTATATAATTTTTCGAAAAAATTTGGATTTTGAAAATTATACCTCAAAAACTATCTCCAAAAAAAATTAAATTAAGATAATTGTATTGTGTTTGGTATCAAAAGATCTTGGCAAGGTCTTGGCAAGCACATTACAAATATGTATTTGATTTTTTAATTACTTACTATATTTTATTGTTAAATTCAAAATAAACGTTTAATATGCGGTCGTACAAATAGTATCTAGGAGTTGTTTATTTACTTTCTATGTGATAATTTAACGTTAGTTTAGTAAAAAAATATAAAGTTATAGTTTATGTGGAAACAGAAAAATGTAAAATAAAATAAAAGTAAAAA
This sequence comes from Celastrina argiolus, assembly GCA_905187575.2. Taxonomy (NCBI): domain Eukaryota; kingdom Metazoa; phylum Arthropoda; class Insecta; order Lepidoptera; family Lycaenidae; genus Celastrina; species Celastrina argiolus. The sequence continues at coordinate 10,240,698 of LR994594.1, read as the reverse complement.
AAAACTATAACCCGACTTCGCAAAGAAGGGGTCTAAAAAGGCTGAAACAAGAAAATTATTCAATTTGAAATCCAGATATGCATAGGTACAGATATGGTCAAGGTAGAGCCGTGGTCGTACCCGCTAAACAAATCTATAATATTAGTCTGCTGTTGAAATATACAATCCCAATAGCGGGTACGACCACGGCTCTACCTTGACCATATCTGTACTGTAGTTTTTTTTAACTTTTATTCATTGAATAAATAACTACAAATAATTAGTACCTAAATTACAATTACGCTCTGAAAACATTACGCATGAATAAAACAATGAAATGCAGTGCATTTATAGATTTTTTCGAATCACGTGATAATTTTCAACCTTTTCAAAATGAGTGACATTAAAATCCCGTGAAAGCCGCGTTATTGAATACATAGCTTTGGTAAAAATACTATTAAAATGTGCTAACAGACAGTAGCGGTAATTTGAATTTAACCACGCACAGCCGCAAACTATAAACCAATAATCATTGTTAAAAGTACAGCGTCATCAAATGGTCACAAATAATGTGGTATTTTGAGATGGTAATTATTAGACAAATACAATAATAATCCTTATCAAATACGTTAGACACTTTGAAGCATTTCATACACGTAATAATAGCTGTTTACACCATAAAAAGTTACACATCACAATAAAGTTTAAATTAATACTAGCTGACATCGGCGACGCGGCGTCGGGCGTCGGCGTCTCGACGTTAGGCGTCGCGTCGTGGGGCGTCGCGACGTCGGGCGTCGGCGTCGCGACGTTAGGCGTCGCGGCGTTGGGCGTCGCGACGTCTGGCGTCGGCGTCGCAACGTCGGGCGTCGGCGTCGTGACGTCAGGCGTCGCGGCGTCGGGCGTCGCGTCGTCAGGCGTCTGCGACGTCGCGACGTTAGGCGTCGCGTCGTCGGGCGTCGCGGCGTCGGGCGTCGGGCGTCGGGCGCCGGCTATTATACATATACGGGAGATTGGCGCGTTTAAAGAAACAAACAATTTACATTTGGGGACTTTCGTTGCATGCGCTGCATAAACGGTTTAAGTCAATCAAACACCACGCGAACGAAGTCGCGGGAAGTATAGAAATAAAGATAAGCATATTTTTAAACATAACATCACATTGCGCTAAATTCAACTCCTTAAGAAGCAGATACGACTTACTACTTACGTTACTACTTACGTTAGTATTTTCCAATAGTGGCCCTAGATGGCGGTTTCCGGAATGTACCTGGAAATCGAAGAAAACAAAAATTGCCAGTCGAATTGCCAGTATTAGAATGATACCATTTTCTAGTACTAGGTCGTGTCTCTGTTATATAACTACTTTGTGCTATAATGTAGCTAACGTTTGATATAATTTAGAGCACTACATCGCGAATAGGAGCGCCGGAATTAATACAGGCGGTTTCCCGGGGGCGGGCGCTTCGTGTCTATGCCGTCGACAAGGTGGTCCTAATGTTAGGAGCTAGGACCACCGCACATGACTGACTTGAATCGGTCTTGAACGCCATGCAACGTATAAAATGCGATGTATCAAAATATACATTTTTCAAGATACATTTCTTTACATAATTGCGCAAATCCTAATTACTAAAACATACATATATTTTTTAAATATCTTACATTCTTTAGTATTTTCGAATAATACCTGAATATTTTTGAATAAATTTAATTAACTAAGTATTTTAGATATACCAATAGTCTACCCTGTTTTAGATTTAAGCCCTGAAATTATATTTTTCAAAACTTTGTCACGATGCATCATACTGTGTGGTCTTGCCTTTGTTCACGATCCTGCCATACTGTAACACCCGAAAAATTATATTAATTTTCAATCGACTACAAATTTGATTAATTTTTCCTCTTTCGCGAAGTTGAAGCGAGTAATGTTATGAGCGTTCAAATGGCTTTTTAACTCAAATGTTATCTCGTCGATTTGATCAGCCTTTCAGAAAAGATGGTAGAACCTTCTTCGAGCACCACTCTAGATCCATTGAAAAATACATAGGCTGTTAAACACTATACCACTCATTTGCGTCGCGCAGTCGGATAAAAACAGCCTGACGGTCGGAGCGTTTAAAAAAGCTTTTTTAAAAGATTAATCTTTTAAAAAAGCGTCTTAGCGAGCGAAGAGACAAACAGATGCGCGAAAACAACGTATCATTATGGTCATGAAATGAAAACTGAAAATATCACGCCCGTACAATTTTATTTCGATAAAGTTACAAATACGTTCGTATCAAACGTTCGTGCTAAGCCCACAGGTGTTGTCAAAAAGGTTTCAAAGTGTTTCGCACGCTGTTGCGGAAACCACTCAGGATGTGCAGCTATCGGCCACTCATGTTGGCTATTGTATCAAGTAGCTACCTTAATAGTTCCTGCTGACCCTGCACTACTAAGTAGGTACTAAAAAAAAACAAGTTTTCTTTAGCTTTTTGCTGTGGCTCCGCCTGTGACAGTACAGTATCCCAAGAAGTAAAAGTATACGAACGTAGCGAATGAGCGAAGTTATTGCGAGTGATGTTCACCAATGAGCGTTCAGTTAACTCAAATGTTAGATCGGCGACTCAGGGCGTCTTTCACCAAGCTTGTTATTACTGTTAACAGCTTGTTAAAAAACCATGCTTTCTCATTCATTGATAGGAATTACGAGAGGAACAACATGATATTAAATTAAGGATTAACTTTTACATTGCTTGGTGAAACACGCCCTCAGCCTTTCAGAAACCAGGGGTAAATTTATATCGCTCAAGTTACATTATATCCTTTAATACCTAAGTAGAAACCTGTGAATTGGAAGGCTCAGCGTTTAAATATTATATGATCTGATAGATAGCTAAAGGTATTAAATCTGAAGTGTACATCATATTAAAATCCTTTAAAGCATTTCACACGCTATCACGGAAGCTACGTAGGAAATACTTAAGTACTATCAGCATCTGTCAAGTACCTTTTCCTGCTGACCCTACCCTTACTAAATAGTCCTTACCTCAGCCACAAAGCAGATAATAAACTCGGCTAACTCATAGACGTGATCAGGGGAACGGATATCCCACTCGGTACCGTCAGCAGAACCATGGGAATATGTTATTGTAATATGATCTGCACCTGTGAGATAGTAATACTATCTGTAGACTGATTATTACTATAGAAACGTGGTTCAATGTGTTGTGATGCTACAGCTTTTGGTTAGGGTCCAGGCACATGGCCCATGATATAGACTTTTACTTAATTAATATATTTATTGGATAACACGTAATATAGGATATATCTTATAAATAGGTACATAAGTCCATAGATAAATTATACATATTATTATAGTTTGTCCATGATAAGTCCTACTCTCATATACCCTCTTCTTTTGTCTTAGGCATCAACGAAAACAAGAGGTTTATAATTTCATTGACCACAGTATATTAAATGTAACAATGGTTTGGAGCTCGGCTGTCGACTCGGTTCGTATGTTCGATTTCCGCGTTGGAACAACTAAATTTATGTTTACAAGTTTGATTACGACAGTGGTCTGATCACCCGACGTCTGACAATTGTCTGACAATTGCTTGGAGGTTACTTTCAAGTAAATCGCGATAAAAGTTTTTTCTATATTTTGTTGTCTCATGAAACTAATAGGAATATTCTAAATAGTTTTTGTTCTGTTTAGTGCCTCTCAATGTGGACTTTGCATGTGCAATATTAAATAAGTAAGTAATTACATTTATTCAACAGTCACATTCACATTACACTACATCACAAAGTATTAACAGTATCATAAACTAAAACTTAACATAAACAGACATACATTATGTGGATGGGTAGTATTATAAGTGCATATTTAGTTAATTTATGATATTTTTACGATGGCTATGACTAGTTATTAGTTTAGAAAGGATCCACATATTTTGTTTATGTTAATCAAAATAACGAAAACTATAACAGCTATTAAAATTGAGTGATTGATCCTGGTAGATCTCGTTGCGATGATTCCGAATATACTATTAAGGCAAGGAATAACCGCAACTAGCGCCACTCTTTTTAAAATAAATTTTACAACGACACAAAGATCTCATTAAAAAAAGTAATCGGTTAAAACTTTAAGTAAATACTTAAACTAATTTATTGGCATTTAATTACAGCTCTAAATCCTATACTGTATAATTACTCTCATAAGTAATAACTAAAACGGCGGTTTTTATGAGAGTAAATACACTATTTAGAGCAAGAAGAAACTCATTTTCACCAAAAATGTCGATTGCGTTGTTTATGATAAGGGCGGCAGTACTATTATTGTGGTAACACGGTAGTGATAAGGACTACCTATTTATCTATCGGGTAAATAAAAGGAAGATGGATCACATCTGGGTGCATCTGGTAATACAGAAATACGAAACGATCTTTGTGTACGCGGTAAGTTATATGTATTTATACAGGCTATAATATTAATTAGTGATAATACTTTAGGGCGTGTATGGGTCCCGTATATAGATAAATATCTTCATCCTAATATGTAATGTAACTTTAGAAATAAATGTACAATAATTTTTCAAAATTCAATAAAAATTTAAATAGGAGTACTACAGCATACTCCAAATTTGGACAGTGTACCAAAATACTAAATAATTTGTTTCTTATTAGCTACATATTTCATTTCAAAACTTGATATGATAAATATACGTTCTTTCTTTTTACTCATAATAATAATAATATCTATGAACGCCTCACAGTTCACACACGTCAATCTAGCGCCGTGCTAACTGATATGTATCCTAAGAACTTGTGGTACCAGACAACGGAAATGTAGTTAATAATTTATGCTATAAACATATTTAATATTTTTCACAAATAAATATAAAACTAGCCTGTCTCTTGCCAACCTGAAAGTGGGCCAGCCTCCTTTGAAGTCATTATAAGAATAACAAAAGAAAACGAAAAAGTACGAAAACAGCAAATTTTATTTACTCCAAAATAAATACAAAGAAATTTCCTGTGAGGAATTCACAAACAAAAGAACAAATACAACAATCTCAACTTAGATTTTACTGTAATAAATAATAATCTAAAATACTTTGTACGATAATCTTATTTTATATATTAAATCTAAATTATTTACAGAATGTACCAACAAATAATCTCACTTTGGTAAACTGTGGTGAATGCTTTATTGTACAACCCTTTCGCTGCTAAATGACGCGAGATTTTAAAAAAATCTTCAAATTTAAAAATTACATAAAATTCCGACAAAATAGCAACGAAATGTTATAATTGCTACTTTCAGATATTTTGAACATATACTTATTAAAATATTTATAATAAACTTACTAAAGAAACTACGTATAAAAAATTAAATCATAAACCAATCGATCAATTTTAAATTTGCATGTTATTTAATTCTGTCATTTAATAAAAAATAATTCATTTTATGTCATACTTCTTAGATGTTCTAATTAAATTATCTAACAACTGATGATGTTTTTAATGGATATTATTTAAGCTTGAATTGACCACATTTTTTATATAATTTTAAATATTCTAATAAACTTCGCCTTAATGAATTAAACACAAGTAAACTTATACTCATTTACAATTTAAAATGTACATTATTCTTAAATGATAAAACTCACACACAGTATCGTTAAAACACATACAAACAAACTCACACATCAAGTCATTAACCTATATTCTAAGTAGATTCTTCACTATTTGTTACTGAATAATAATAATTTTCATAAATAGCAAAATCTTTTGTATCTTAATCTGGTCGTAAAAATTAGGGTTGTACTTTTGCAGTTTGGTTTTCCGAATCTTTTATTGCTATTCATAAGAGCGGCGAAGACAATACGATACATTTTTGACTTGTATATTTTCTTTTATCGGCTGTGTTCGGTGGCTTGTTTTTTGACGCATGCGCTTGTAAAGCACCAATCAAAAATCTTTATTTTTTATTCCCTGTCAATTTATTTAAAATACGGGTAACAGAAAATAAAGGTTTTTAATTGATGCTTTACAAATTACAAGCGCATGCGTAAAAAAGAAGCTACCGAACACGGCCATTTTTATAACAAAAAATTACTTAAATTATAAGTACAAACCGTGTATTTAAAGATCGATTCAATTGATTATCATTGTTTTTTCCTCCAAGAGTTCTGAAAACAAACACCGATCTGATAGCGTTGACAATATGTTCGTGTCCTACATTATGCATGCATGCATATGTCGGCGACGAGACATTAGTAAACAATTGTTCGTGAGCCGCATATGCAACAGGCTACAAATATGCGGCTATAAACATTTTATTCGTTTGGCGGTCAACGTAGAAAAACGAAAATAGATACTCGGAAATAGCTAAAATAGATTACCGGTGAATTGAAGGATTGGCTTCTATACATAGTAACATTTGGGGTTATAACAAAAGTTTTATACTGGCCGAGTTCGGTGGCTTGCTTTTTGGCGCATGCGCTTGAAAAGCACCAATCAAATACCTTTATTTTCTATTACCTGTCAATTTATTTAAAAATTGTAGAATTGTAACAATACTATGATTCTCTAGGGGCTAAAAGGTGTGTAAACGACCACTGTTTGTATTATACTATAAGCTCCAAGGTTTTATAATTTTCATATAAACTTGGTAATTGGTATTCAGTTTTAATATGATTTTGAACTTTACAGGGTTAAGAACAAAAAATAGGCGATCGCCCTTGGCCCAGAATGTGTTTTTATTTTAACAAAATCGATTTAGTTACACACCTTGCAATTCCATGTTCCATTGTTTTACTGTATTTCAATCATATAATTTCAATTGAATTCATGCCGTGAAATAAATTGAATTAAAAATTAAAACAAAAAGTTGTGAAAACGCACGTATCGTGTATTGTTGGTTCATTTGAAACAGGCTCAAAAGTTTTTTTTGCGACAAGACCTTGCCTCGACCGGTTCCAAAGTCTTCATTACGGGGAAACATTACTACAAAGAAACACCAATTTTACAACCTTTTCGAAAGTTTACAATGCCATTTTTGGCGATTAACTTTCTTTTTGGTGATGTACAAAAACCTAGCTTTAAGTTACTTTTCGACATAAAAATATAAATAAGGTAAAAATAATATTACCTCTTGTGTTACTGTAAACATACCTAGAATAACTAGAAATGTTCTTAATCAACAAAGTCACACTCAAAAGTTGTATAATTATAAAATTAACAAAAATCTAACACGTTTCAAAAATCGAATTTTTTAGAGTCATGTTTATTTAACCCATTATAATTATCTATTGTGACCATTAATCGCTTAATTAAAAAAATTCTAAATGTTTTTGAGGAAATATGTTGATTATTTATTATAAAAGACCCCGAAGAGTTTAATGATTTCCGTCTCTTCAGAAGCCTAGCGTCCAGTTATAGTTTTGAATACTTTGAATTATTTACTAATGAACGAACGATGACTTCAAGCACGATCCGTTCCCTTTAACAGTATTTGGTAACGGTGTAAATTGTGATATAGTAGCCACAAAGTAGATATTAAACAGTAGCATACATGGAGCTTTAGAAGAAGCCGCTACTGTGCTATTTGATAAAAAGTATATTTGTTGCTAAATATTATAATAATCAGGTGCTTGATCGAAATTGTTTAGTATATAAATGCTATAAAAATAACTAAGTTTAAAAAATAGTATACTAACAATCAATTGTTTTTGTGAAACTCCAAATTGTTGGAAGAATTTTTGGTATAGTGCGTTTTAGCAACACTCACCAAAATGTTTTAATTAATAAACAGTTTCTTAAACACTTCTTTAGGCCAAGCAGGAGCAATAAATAGCTGCGTAAATAAAAGTAAACGAAATTCAATTGTTTGAAAAGCATGACAGCGCCAATGCAATTGACAATCGATTACTTTACGGAACTTTCAAATGCTTGGGCTACGAATTTATTGGGCTAGCTTGGGCTTATTCATTTTGTAACCTTTATTTTACAACACTATCCATTTAAGTAATAAAAAAGACAGTCAAGTAATATTTTAGTCCGTAAACCCTTTGTGTAATTTACCTTATGACAAAAGTGTTATTTACACTATTTTAATAATGTTAGATACACTAAACAAATCAAGTGTCCTTATTATAAAAGTTTTATTAAAATACCAATCTACCAATTTTATTCTTAAGTAATTTTTTCAGAGGATTTTTACAAATAGATTGTACCTTAATGTATTTGCATAAATGTCATAAGTGGGTTAGATAGTCGGTGCCACCCGCATGAGACTCATAAGCAAATACATTAATTTTTATTTTTAATTTTATACCTAAGCTTGGGTTGTAACATGAATGTATGTGACATAACCTTTTCATTTTCCAGAAGTGTGATTTGAAATTTTGCATACGTGTTTATGTCAATGCATTAAGCGTGTTTTGTTTTTAGTTTTTATCTATTATTTTTAGTTGCACCAACGCATGTTAGTGTTAATGTTAAAATACCCTGCCTTCTCATTCATTTATATGAATTACGAGAGGAACAACATGATATTTAACGAAGGATTAACTTTAACATTGCTTGGTGAAACACGCTTAAACCTGTTTGTATCAATCTTAATATTTCCGTCAAAACTGTAATTTCCACGAAGAGCATTAGGCCTGCCCCGGCGCCGTCTTCAGTATCATTGACACCTACATTTCTGTCGCGAGTCGTTAGGGATATACATGTTAGTGGATCATTCAGCGTTTGTCAACGGACCACCTCCCGCGCTGTATTAATAGCACGCGTGGGCGGCGCGCCTACGTCTAACCCGTGATTTAGGACGAATCGCGGAAAGTATTGTGATAGTGTTATTTACGATAGGTGTTGGTATATGTATGGCGCGTCACGCCATACGTATATGCAGTTTTATCCGCCTGTGGTCTAGTAGGTTATGAGAGTAAAAGGAAGAGAGAGTGTCTTTGTGTATTGCGCACACACTTGGGCACTATTAAATAAGTCCTGCGTATCGGCTACCGACACGTCGGTGAGGGGAGCCATTATTATTATATCCAGTAACAAATTTTGATCCGCCAAGTCGCCGCCTCTGGCTCTACTGTTTTGTTTTTAGAAGTCTCCGACGAAAACACTCGTGTTATAAGTTTGTTGCGTTCCCAAACAGATTAACAAATTTTTTCTAGGTTTTTTTAAAGATCAAGTTTATTTTCAGTTATAGCTGATAACAATTCAGGGTTACTGAAATGTTTACGTCAATCTTTTCTATAGATGGGCAAGAATTTAACGTCAGTTAGACCAAATTTATATATTCTTCATTGACCACCATACGAGAGGCCATACCAAAGTAGCAAAAGAACTTTTCAATATATCTTTCAAACTGCAATTTATTATAAAGATTATCGAAGTTAGTGATAAACTTAGAATTATTTAATAAATGTCAGGATTCATTTAAAAAGCTATTAGCTACTACATTATCAAATGATGTCCTTATATACTAACAAACCCTTGTAATCCTCGTTGAATGTACACAACTAATACAATACAATTTACATATATACATCCTAGTTCTTAGAAATGAGGTAGATCCGTCACGAAAACCTAAGTACAATCAGCGACAGTCCAGTTAAAGTGCTCGTGAACATGCTCTGTGCGCTCGACTGTACCTCCGTCGGTTTCCTATGCTTCTCCTCGTAGCCTTTCTCGTGGGGCTTCGTGTGGTTTTTGTGCTTGTGAAAGCAGAGCCTGGCCAGGTTGTCCTGCATCCTCGGACAGTCGTAGTCCTCGTTGCCGTCGCATCGACAGACCGTCAATGCGGCCGCCTTCTCCTGCTTCCGTAGTATCTCGATGGAGTTCCGACATTTGTACGAGCACTTTCTGCCCCGGTACACTGAGCGACACAACTGGTTGTAGTAGCCCAGCGCCGTGGCGCACTCGGCGTCGGCGAGGCAGATGAGCTGAGAGAGACGGCACGATGACGTCGCGTTCATTGCGCCTCTCAGAACCTGCCCTCGGCATACCTCTATCCTGCTCTTAGCCTCCACGCAGTACTCGTCCTCGCATTGACACTGAAACAAAACAATCCATTAGTATATATGAACTAGCAGTTAGCACAATATAGTATGGCTACAGAATAATAATAATAACTATGGACGCTTCACAGCTCACTCCACGTCAATCTGGCCCCGTGCTAAGTATCCGAAGAACTTGTGTTACAGGTACCAGACTACGGAAATTTAATACTTTTATACTAATACACATTTTTAAGATAATTATTATATTATACACAAATTTAATACACATCCATGACAGGAACATTGAAAACTTTGTTCTCTCGGCGGGATTCGAACCCGATCGAGCACCAACGCGCTCAACCGCTGCCCTACGGAGGTCGTGAATTGGATTTTTTGTCTGAGGTTTTGTCTATAACCACAAGCGGCAGCTAGCGGGTGGGCTCTAAATACAATGTAGAGAAAACTACGACAAATATCTAACGACCAAAGTTAGAAATTGACAACCATAAATTAGCCAATTAAAAAAAAAAGAAAAAAAACTAGATTAATTAAATTGTCACACAAGGGCCCCCGTGTTACGTTGGCAACACCTGCGCGCGGCGGTGGGTCTAAGTCAGGCCCTTAAGCCACCGTTACAACATAATCAACCGGTTTCTAAGCGCTCAATCAAAATACTTTGAAGCGAGCTCACTATATTGACACAGTTTAGTCTATGTTATCGCAAATTTTCAGTGAGAATCCAGTAGGTATTTCGATAATAATCAAGAATATCACAAATTACATCACCCTAATTTAAATGGTTCTTAAATTAGTTAAAAGGAGTACCTAAATAATAGAAATAAATTATGTTTTTGAAAGGTTAAACTTAGTTAATTCTATGCTATTCTATAGGTAGAGTTATGACTTCGAAAACTAAATCTCTATATTCTAAGCCTTTATATATTTCGATAGATGTACAGACTTTATATTTTACTACACTAATCATATCTAAGCTGCATAGCCTCTTACTTTACAATTTAAAAAGTATAAATATTACATATATAAATAAATAATGCATCGTTTAAATGATTAATCGTCGTTAATTCTATGAAAGTAGAGTTCTAAGATTGATAACTTAAAGTTACCAAACTGTGCTTTGATTTCATAAATAATATTCGTATTTGTTTACAGTGTTATAATGATCTTATTTCACGTAGCCCAACTTTGGATATTTTTACCCTGGCAACACTATAAAAAACAACTGCATCATTAAATAGTGTAGGGTCGACAACCGCGATGGCGTCCGACAAATCTGACGTCTAAATTAGATTTTATTGCCGTATGCAACACAAACACCAGGGTAACTAGACCTCCCGGGGTCCATACAACCAGTCGTTCACCAGGGCAAATTGTTCGAGTAACTCAAATTGACATGTCTATTGCACTGGACGTCTTCAATTGAAGCAGCGCCCATGATTACGAGTTATTACGCCAAATCAACCTTCGCCACTTTACAACTTGAACTGCAGACTTGGAACCCCCCACAGTCTTGATTGAAAGTGACGGGTATTACTTAAATAATGATGCTTTATTTTAAACTATAGCTCTATGCATTATATAATAAAAGATCAACTCTATGAAACTATACACGCAGATTTTGTTAGTGCCCAAATGTATACGCAGTACACAAGACCGTTCTTTCTTCCTTTACTTCCATCCTGTGGGATGAATGGTCGGCACGACTAGCGAGAGATCGGACTCAGCGCGATGCCCATCCGACGCATTCAACTTTCTTGTCGGACAATCAGGGAACCAGACATGAAAACGATTTGTTCTGTTGTTCTGACGCAGGGACCGAACGCACCTCCGAATTTAAGAGCCAAGCGGCACTCCAGGGGAACACGGGAGGAGTCTAATTAATTTGAAAGTAGTATGAAAACTTTATATATTATTCTACTTTTTGACACCTGGGGCCTTACTCTCCAAATTAATACCAAATTGATATAGTCGGGAATACAAAAAGTTACGATCTAACGATTTTGTTTATCCTGATTAGTTTCAAAGTAATCCACCAAATAAAACACCAAAAGCCGTTGAGAACTGATTCGATTCTCGATTCTGTCGGTAGTAAGCCTGCTTATCGTTTTACAATATTTATCTATTTTTACTGTCTAAAATGTAACGCGCTATGCCATTTAAAAGAGTGTCAAGAGGCAAAATATGATTGTTTGTTTGCTTCGAAACCAACAGAGGGATTATGATGAAATTTGGTACAAATCTATATTTACACAATAAAAAGTATGGTATACTCTATAGTATACCATACTTTTTATTGTGGCAAATAAAAATCGTGCTGGAATCCACTACACCATTGTATTTCCACATCTGCCAAGGCTTCTTCAACGACTCTTGGTCTGTATTGTTCTTGTGTTCGTAAATCGTATGTAAAAGTATGATCGTACGTAACGATTTGGTGTCAGACTCATTTCCATATTGATTAAGACTATTATGTCTGATAAAAACTCTGTGTGCGGGTTCCTAATGCTTGTATGCATAATATAAATATTTTATCGGCTTACATATCTTAAAGATATCATATTTTATAACTAAAGTTATTTACTGTTATGGTTTAAGGAGTTTAACGAAACCTTTCGGACGACGTGTGCCGTAAGCACATAAAATTTTATGAATAAAATTACGTTTCAATGTTTAGAAAAGGCAAATAAAAATTCAAGAGGTATTCTAAATTATATTGAGAGAACCTTCATCTCGATAAAACTAAATCTAACACTACCTACACCTGATGATGACTATGTCGAAACCGGTCGTGTATTTTAAGTAAATATTAATGTTAAATAACAAATAAAGTGGAAAAAAGTGCAAGTAGTTTGTGTTTTACTATATAACATGAATTTCCACCAAGAACCTACAGTACATTCAATAATATATAAATCTAACTATGACATAATATACGATTTGATCTTTTTCGATTTTTTTTTTTGGATTTAAAAATATTATACCGCCTATTAAATAATTTTTAAGCGTCTTTTAAATAACAGCAGAATGATGCGGGTACGACTAATAAAATGTTTTAATTGCGGTCCCTTAAAATTAAGCACTTTTTAATTTTTGAGTGTCATCGTAATTAATTTCGTAAAAGAAATTATTGTTTTTGGTGGATTGCGGCTGTGTTTTTTTAATGAAAACTAAAGCAGCCCTTATATCAACCCCAACAATAATGAGACTGATGGGAGAATACGAAATCTCTACTTAAAAATGCAATCACTGATTGACGGAATTAAAGTAAAACATTTGACATAACCGCTACTAAACTTAAGTAGCGTCGTATTCGGTCATATCCTAGACTCAGATGAGTATACCCTGAGACTAAACAAATCAAGTTTTTTCGAATGGTGATGTTGCTGTGGAAAAGCTATTAGACAGGACGGTGTATTTATACATTTTTACCAATATATCTTGGTTGCATAAATTATATTCGTTGCACATGGGTGGTATAGGTACGGGAGCATAATATACCTAGTAACTATTTAGTATTTAAAATGTAAATCTAGATCTAGAAGATCAACGTTTACACATCAAATCAAATTCTAGAATGGAACAAAGTCAAAGCTATTTGGCTCTTTTTGGTGAGTATAGAATAATTTAACACCTATATTCTACAAGGTGTAAAATAAATGAGTAATAATACCTTAGTCTGTGAATGTCCCTCCTATGTAGAGTTTAGTGTGAAGTCCCAGCGCTGTAAGACTTATTTTTGACTTTTATGTTTGTGTGAGAAATCGCCTAACATGATCAATTTTCCTATAGTAAAATAATTTAAATAAGTAACTCTTTCAGGGCTGGTACTTTGACAGTAAACTATATACGGAAACCAAACACACCCTGAAATATTATCATTTTCACTCACTAATACTCATTAATATTATAGCCTGTAAGTTCGCGTGAGAAATTGACGTGAATTAAACTAGGTAGTCCTAATTTGTTCGAATGGCCTGTAGTACGCCTACAGGGATTTAGTTGCTTCTAACGATATTATAAATACTCGGCTAGATGTCATTAATATATGCTATGGAGTATAGTCAGAATATTGATACTCACATTCATAAGCTCCTTTCCTTCCTCCGTGGAAGTCAGCGCGATTAGCGCGTGCTCACACTCGCGCGGACACCGCGACGTCGGCGCGTTGAGCACCTCGCTGCACAGGTACATGTAGTCGGAGAGCGCGCGGCCGCAGCCGGTGCGGAACGCGCACTTCATGCGGGCCTCGTCGCACGGCGTGCTGCGCGCGGCCGCCAGCAGCAGCGTCCAGACTGCACACGCCAGCCACATCACCTGCGGAGAGGGGGAAAGTTAGAGAGATATTTGATAGGCTAATACTAGATTAGCGCTTAGTCTCATGCTGTTCTTGTCTGTGTCATACAACGAAGACAGCCTGTAGCTGGTGGACACCTGTCTGAAAAGCGTTACGCATCCCCCAGGGAGGATATAGTGTGGGACTCCCGGCTTACTACGGCCGGTTTACTGACTGAAAACCACTGGCGGATTGCCATCACCTGTTATTGGGGGGAGTGTCCTGGATCTTTTAAAACACAGGCCAGCTGGTGGCCACCTAATTTAAACTAGCGGTTCAGAGTTCAGCCGTAAGTTAGTCGTCTAGAAGTGGCGTGTTGTTAGATTAGACAAGACACCATAGTACATGGTTGCATTGATGTAATAATCACCAACAAATATTGCGACCTTCTAGTCTTAGATTACTTCCTATAAGAGCGGGTACAAATTAGGCGGCAATAAGGCGCGCGATTTGCTGAAGCGCGTTTTTAGATAAAGCGCGCGCTTGAGTATGTACAGAGTAGGTACACTGTCTGTACAGAACTCCTGGTTCTCAAAACCATATGTGTAACCGCTCTTAATATTTTACCTGAGATTTAACTTTGAAAACACCTGTTGTTATCTTAATATCATGAACATCAATCATGATACAAAAAAAAGTGAAAGTAAAAATTTATAAATAACTATTGAATCCTTTTTATCGTTGACTTCTTTATACAAAACCCACAAAGTTATATTTTATAGGCTATAATTTAAATTGACCTTTTAAAAGTAATTACAGCGGACACAATCAAGTAAGAAATGTTTCAGTAATTCCACCACCCAGTGTGTCGCCAACTTTATAATTATTTGTACATTAACCTGAATTTTGTTTAAAAAAGGTTTTATTGAGTTGTTACGAAATTTCCAAACCTTAGCGATCATGATTAAGATAACTTTTCAGTATATTGATATACCTCTTCAAATTTCGATTAAAAAAAAAACTTTTAAAGGATTAGGTACCCAGAGTTGCAAGTGCGGGCGTGATGCAATTATGAAATATATGTCCCTTCCTTTCTCTCTGATGAAATGTTCTAACAATCAGCGTTCATTATAGGTTTATATAACTTAAGTGATCATACATTTGAAATTTGAATAGCTTTTCAGAAACCGACTGTAAAAGTTTAATGTTGTTTAAATTACAATATTAGACACAATAAATTAACTAGTTGTCCAGGCGAACCTCGTACCGTCTTAGAATTTTTAATAGTTCTTGACGCACTACAGCAGCCCAACCAAACCTATAGACTAAAAGGTCCAGCAAGAAGATTGGTGCAGTACCTAGTTTGTGAGTTTATATTTATAATTTTTTTTATAATATGTAAGGATTTTGTATTCTACTAATGACTTTTTGTGCCTTAATCTTCAACAAATCTTGAGTAGCTTATGTCGTGCACGATGTCGCAATGTTTGGCTCTTAAGAGTAATCCTAGAAATCCCGGGGCCTTCTTAGAAGCGGGGATATAATATGCGGGGCAGTGCGGGGCATGTGGCACGGGGCACGAAGCGCGGGGCAAGGTAAACAAACACGCATCACGATCGCTACCAGCTTACACACAAACTGAGTTCAGGGTTGTCAAAAACGATTTTTTTTTAAAACTCATGTTACTTATTGATGTTTATAGATTACAGATCTTGTTTATACAGTCCAATACTATGTAGGTAATCAGTAGGTAACGTTGGGAGCTGTAGTATGTAGTATGAACTGTGACACAGCCCCCAGTATCTTCAACTCTGGTTGCGTATATAGATATTAAATAGAATATTATATTATGTGATATATTCTCTACTTTGTAATATGAATATTTTAGTACTATATTTTAAATTTAAGTTGTTTACTTTATAACTATTATTCAATTTTCCAACGTGATAGTATTTTAGGAAGGTTCAGTGTGCGGGCAAACAAAAAGACATAAAACAATAAAATGTTTTATAACCTAAAAAGGGTAATAACCCTACTGCCAGGAAGGGTAATATTTTGAGATAAATGTCAGAAAGTACACTAAAACTATACCTTACAACTAAGTTTGTCTAAGAAGTAAAACAATAACTACATATTTACATTACAGCTATTTAAATAATTAAACGTAGCTTTGTACCTATTTGTCTGATTGAAATAGACACGAGTCGAAAGTACGAGATCAATCTCGTACGTACGTATAAGTAATCAATGGTTTAAATAATAAGTTTATTAGGAAGGAGATTAATGATAATTTAGTAAAACTAGACGATTTAAGGTACGTAGTAACTTAACTTAGTAACTTTTAGCATTTAGTTTTAGGAAACGAAGACTTGTCTTATTAGGGGAAACACCACGGATCAGAGAAATACAAATTAAGTATTTATAAAATCTATTGCTGTCTCGCAGTGCCCTTGCTAGCCAGCACTAGCGCGATAGAGACCATTGCAGCTTGAACTAAAATTACCTATTAATAGTAGTACAAGAAATTGAGGTTTAGGAATTCCATCTCCAAAACTTAACTGATTTAGGTAATTTTTACCTCCGTTTCTGTATAGATAAACGGTAGTTGAGTTTCCTCTTAAAATAGTAAAATACGAGTAGGGGAGACCGGGGATGGTTGACTAACTTTTGACTTAAGCCCATATATCTCTGATGTTTGACTTAATAGAATAATAACAACAATTGATAAATATAGAATAGCTATTCAGGTATCTAAAATACTAACATTTAAATCTTATATTTATCATTATAATACTTATTTAGTTGATTTGCTAAATCTCTGACGCTTGGTCAACCTACCCCATATCCGGGGTAGGTTGACCATAAGGATGGGGCAGGTAGACCTAGGCATATTAGTGTAAATAAAGAGGATTAGTATGAAATAAAACAAACAAAAATTTACTGAATGATAGAAAAATTCTATTAAGTTATTTTGTATTCCAAGATTCAGGCATAGTTTTATTGATCATATGTGTGTATTCGAATTTAAAAGAAAACTTGCGTGTCTCATATGGTGTTAGTTCAAACTAAATATCAGCAGCCGTCTTGAAATAAGCTTCCAGTTTATTTTCTTCGTCGTCACTCAAATGTACAGAATCCCTTAAAGATTTTCTTTTGTACGTCCTTATTTTCTGTAAAAATAGAACTGTAACTTGGTATATGAGAAAGAACCATAATAGTGTTTACATATTTTATGATGAAAATTAACCAATAGCCCACATAATTCATTAAACTAGGTATAAAATAGTTAATGGAATCAGGCGTTACTTTGCGGAAATCCATAGCATACAATTTAAATATATTATATATCTAGCAATATCCCGCGAAACAATTATAACCACAACCTGCAAGCAGATGAGTGAGTGTACGCATAGGCATGCGTTTGATGCACCTCCCTCCTCCCACACTGCTTATGCGTACACTCGCAAGCAAAAAACATGAAAACACCACCACCACACAAGCAATAATGTTAACACGATCGTGCAAAGTCCCACCACCATGCAGGTTGCAAAACTCGACGCGCGTTTCGCTCCGACCCCGGAGCATCCTCAGGATGTTGACTCTGCGAACAATGTTCAAGTCTTAACGAACATTGTTCGCAGAGTCAACATCCTGAGGAGTCGAGTTTTGCAACCTGCATGGTGGTGGGACTTTGCACGATCGTGTTAACATTATTGCTTGTGTGGTGGTGGTGTTTTCATGTTTTTTGCTTGCGAGTGTACGCATAAGCAGTGTGGGAGGAGGGAGGTGCATCAAACGCATGCCTATGCGTACACTCACTCATCTGCTTGCAGGTTGTGGTTATAATTGTTTCGCGGGATATTGCTAGATATATAATATATTTAAATTGTATAGGTATAAAATGTTTAACATTTTATGTTACTGTCTGATTTTGCATATGATGCGTAGGTAAAATTACGTCTTCACTTAGTGTACGATTAGTTGACTAATTAGTCTACCAACCCCGAACAAAATTTGTCAACCAACCCCACATGCCATTTTGAAAATTTTCTGCGTATCATATGCAAACTCTAGCACTGACACGGAAGCAACACTGTGCAATATATTATAAAACTATCATATTTAAATTTCGCATAAGAACAACATTGATTCTAACAGTTCCATAAGCACAATAACAAAAAAAGTATTACTGAAAAAAACTACTTACCGAGACCAAAAATACAACTTGTGGTACCACTTATGAACGGCTTGCGACTGCAGCGGCTCACTTCGCACAGGTAAGAGGGACGCGGGGAGGCATCATTGTTCGTGATTTGTTGATGAAAAATACTTGTCGGTGGAGAGTTATTGCTGATTAGTCTACCTGCCCCTATAGCCAACCATCCCCGGTCTCCCCTAATGTAGAACTAAGCATCTAGTTTTGGATGTAAGCATCCAAAATATAAGAAATAATTTAATACGGTGGTTATAAGGATAGATTAGGGAATAGGGTCCATCATGTAGGACAATTCTATCAGTGTTATTTATACTACTAGCTGACCCGTGCCCATTTCGTTGAGCATAGAAATAGTTTGTGATGAACCGTTTAAACCTGGGACTTTCACGAATATTTCAAGACTAAAAACAGCCGAATTGGTTCAGCCGTTCTCGAGTCTTAGCGAGATGAAGAGAAAAGATTCATTTTTATATATAAAAAGATATGATAAGAAGAAGATTAAAGATATGGATGTTATATGTTTTAATGTAATCCATAATAGGATAGACTGTAGTAGGTAGTAAATTAAGTAATTTCTGTTTTTAGTTTAATATTTATGTGTATAATATGTAAGAGTACTACAGGATTGTCATCGTCTTTCTAAGTACGAAAATCTTTTCAATAAATAATAAAAAAAAAATCCATAATGTTTACCAAGATTGGTTTTACTAAGAAGATAAATGTCCTCACCTCACTGTTAAAAACTTCTAAAACGAAAGCCTCATTACTTTAAAAAATATTTGTATTAAGCAGTTATCCCTCGACGGGGCCAGGTCCTCGACCGAGTGAGTGTCACAAAGAAAACAAAGTGACAACTTAAGACGTCCGCTTCTCAAGTGTCGCTACAATAACATTTCGTTACGGAGTTACTTATTAACAGACACACAAGAAGTGCAGCGTACGCATGAATTTCAATAATCTTCTGTTGACATTTCAAATTGTTATTTAAATAGAAAAGTAATGTTTGCCGTGTCATCAACCCTAATTCTGATGAAATTACAGTAGGCAAGTTTACAGATACTTTGTAACCGACTTCCAAAAAAAATTATTAAAAAACCCGACTTCGCCAAAAATGTTCCTAAAAATGCTGAAACAAGAAAATTATTCAATTTGAAATCCAGAAACGCATAGGTATAAAAATGGTCAAGGTAGAGCCGTGGTCGTGGAAAAGAAGAATCAAACAATCAAACAAAATTGTTAACATTGACACAAAGTAGATATATAACAGAGACACGACCGAGTACTAGAAAATGGTGTCGCCCTAATACTGACAATTCGACTGGCTATTTTTGTTTTCTTAGATTTAAAGGCACATTCCGGAAACCGATATCTAGTGCCACTATTGGAAAATACTAATTACTAATTTCGTTTCGTATCTTCATCTTAATTAAGGAGTTGAATTTAGCTTAATGTGATAATATACTTAAAAAATATGCCGATCTTTATTGTAATGTCAATATTTGTACTTAATTCGGCATATTTACATTTTATAATTTACAAACGTTAATAGTAGTGACGTCTATTGTATTTTTTTGTATTAAAGATAGATTCCATGGGATGGTAGGCCATGACATTGAAAGGGCACCGAAGCTACTGGTTATATATATTAAACTTCAGCTACGGCATATTCGAGCCATAGACAAAGTTGAAACTTGTAGACGGCGGAGTCAATTGAGACGTCGCGACACACGAGCCGACCATAAACATCCCATCTCGAAATTAACACGAAACCATCCCTTTATGGCGTGGACACGAATTTGAGACATTCTTTAATCTTGTTTCCAGATAAAATGATTTTAAGAGGACGGAAGAATGGAGACTTGACCTCCACTTTTAACAGTCATTTCAGTATTCGAGCGTAAATCATTCTTATGGTAATATGCAGGGTGATTCATGGTGCATATATCAAGCCGAATATATGTAGTGTCAAGAGAATGACGCGGAGAGCATTTTTTGTTTTGGCACTTCATATAAATTACTTACCACAACGCGACAAATCACGATTAAAGATCTCCATAAAGTCACAAAACAGATGAGTTTCAACCTTGGTGCCAGCCAGGTGTTAGGTCAACTACCAGTGCGTTCATGTGTTACATAGACTAGGAGCCAGCCCCAGCATAGTAAGATTCACTCCTTGTGGGACTTTAGACTTTTTTTTTAAAGTTATATTAAGTAATTTATATGAGATGCCAAAACAAAAAATGCTATAGGTATGCGTCGTTCTCTTCACACTATATTCGGCTTAATATATGAACCATGAATCAGCGTGTAGTAAATTTAAAAAATTATATCCATTTCTGATATTACTTTACTATATTAGCGTGTGTGTTGTTTAATAATAATTAACAGCTGCACACACCGATTTTGGTATCGGTGGCGGATTTGTCGCAACCACGCCGACTTCACAGAAGTTGCTCCAACACGGGAATCGAACTCAGAGAGCCGAGCTATAAAGGCGATAAAAACATTACCTTGCAGGTAACAACTGAACAGTTTGTTCCTAGTACAACATCAAATTATATTTTAATACCAGAAATGCTCTACATAGAGGTTTTCTCAGAAGCAGTTATTATTATTTCTTTTCTTTCTTTGAAAAGTGTCACGGTCCGGTCACGCAGTCAAGGAATGCGACATCATGCACACACCAAACGGTTAGCGAGTGAGTGTGAAAAGCTCCAGTAATTGCCCAACTAGAGTCAACACTACTCTGTTACACTGTGATGATACTGAGAAGTACCATGATCATATTCAGTACATGATGATTGGTTAAAAATGTGGCGTTTTCTGCATCTAAACATGTGATGTTTTAATTTATATGGCTGACCAATCAACAAGCTGCATTTTGAAATTTGAACACAATCAAAAAGTTATAGGTAGTTTTTAATGTCGAAACACCAATACGGTGTATTTTATATTACACTATTGTCCGAGGTTTCACCCTCGTGAAATGGATTTCAACCCCTGGGGTCTGAATTCTGAAAAATCCATCTATAGTGGCAGGGACAAAATAGTAGTTTTTTAGCAAACACACTATAAAAATTGTAGATTCCGGTCGCAAAAACAACAAATCAATTTTGTCCAAATCCTACATTAGGGTAGAGACTAGCTACGCGTTAATCATAATATGTTACAAATCCATACAAATTTTACTATAACTTACTTTAAATTGAGAAATAAAAAAAAATACAATTCCATCGGGTATGTATGAAGTCACTTACAAATTGTCATATCTATAAAGTCGATAGATTCCTACAGTAATGATGTGCGTTAATAAATAGTACAAACGTAGGGATGTGCTCTAATGGGCAGCGCACACTCGTCCCTCGTTATGGCGTGTCGTTATACGCTAAGTGGTCGGACAAACGTGCTGGAAGCGTGTTTTGACCATTCGATGAATAATACTAATAATACGCCTCACTTTGTATACTTAGGCATTGCAAATAAAGTGTTTTTAGATTGTGACAATTTGAGAAATTTTACATTTTTCTTTTCATATTTTATACCTATTATACCTATTATTCTGATTAGACTGATTCTGTGACCAACTTTTTAAATGATGTGTGCGTTTGGACTATTGCTATCAGTATGTTCTGTTTTTCACCAACAAGACCCTCGAAGAACCTAGACAGTAGACAAAATTTGCATAGACAATCATAAAGCAATTGATTCGAAATTTAAATGTTGTTTTTAGTTATTATTACCTCAAGTCTAGTTTTAAACTGTAGAAGTCTTACACAAAAGTAAATAGCGCTATTATCTTGAATGTCGCAAGAACATTACTATGTTTCGCCTTGGCCTTAATTATCTTTTATCTACAGGTAACTGTGTAAAAATTCATAGCACGCACTGAAACCATATTAAAGAGTATGGCATAATCACAAAAACAACAGTACAGTCAAGACAAATGTTCGCAGGTTGACATACTTCTTAAATTGGTCGTGATACTATGCCCGATGGCTTACGATTGTCGCGACGTCATTTAAAAAAAGAACTCAGTCCAAGAGCGAATCAGAGTCTTATACGATGGGTAGGTATAAAACGAAAAAGACACTTCTATTCTATGAAGTTTCTCATGTAAGCGCAACGTATATAAAAAATGTGTTCATCGTCATCATTGATGTGACGTCCACTACTGGATAAGCCTCCTCCAAAACAGGGATGTTAGGAAGCTCTGTAACCGTAACCGAAACTATCGGATATCCGATATCCGAAAAAGTTATCCGTAACCGTAACCGTAACCGAATCCGAAATAGAAGATGGTCTGTAAAAAGGAAACCAAAATTTAATATCCGTAAACGAAATTATCCGAAACAAACGGATAATCCGAAATAATTTAATATCCGTATCCGAAATTTCATATCCATTTCATCCCTGCTCCAAAGTATTTCATGCGGGGTAACATATACTCGCCACGCTTGACATGCAGGTTGAAGAGCGCAATTTCCGGATAATAGATCCACGGAAACGCGGCTGCACATTTCCGGATATAATATATCACCTTTTACCCACGGGAAAGATGGTTGATGGGAAGTTAGGAAGGTGCTGTTCTTTATCCGGCACCACACGAAAAAAGTTTGTTAATGTAATCATCTTATATATAAAAATGAATTGCTGTTCGTTAGTCTCGCTAAAACACTAGAACGGCTGAACGGATTCGGCTATTTTTGGTTCCAGGGAAGGTTTAAACAGTTTGTATACTCGACGAAGCACGGGTCAGCTAGTTTTGTATTTAAATTAAATTTAAATACAAAACTATGTAATTAAATCTAAAGACTGTTAAACCGCGTCTGCTTCTTGTAGTACATAATTAAAAAATCTTCAAGTAGTTGTGATAAAATTGCCATGATAACGAATGCAAGACACAGATAACATGACCCAATTAATAACAATGTGATAATGAAACAAGTGAATACTGATATGTATATCCATATAGATACAACTGATGTATTATTTTATGGAAAAATTAACAGCCGAATACACGATAGTTAATTTAAACATTCAGCCAAGCAGTAACATCTTGTGAATTATAACAACTAAATTGAAGACATGAAAGGATGAAGGTGGTATGTCGCAAAATTCCGACTTCGAGAAAATTGAGTTCAAACTGTCACTTAACCATTTTAAAGTAGGTATGTCGTAATGAATTAAATACATTAATCTAAAGAATCGTCTTTTTTTGCGATAAAACTCGAATAAAAATTTTGCGACATAATTCATGTCTTCAATTATAAGTTCTTATGAAATATAAATTTCTTAAACCTAGAATAACAGCTCCTATCTTTAATTAGAGTGTTATTCGGTCGTAACTTATACAATAACATGATGTAATAAATCAAATATGTCTATTATTTATGCAACAGATATTAAAAACTGTTAATTATGTTCTTAGGTACCAAATTACTGTTAAGTGTTAGCTGTGTTGCATTTCGTTTTGAAAATTGTTTGAACTGTAATTCAATTATTCATTGAATTAAAATCCAAAAACGAATATCATCAAAAAAGTACAATAATCCGGTATTTAAGACAGTAAAAAAAACACTCACCCATATTTCCTATCACGAATTAGCATAGCTTTCAACACTATAGATGACAACTAACCACGAGTTACTGCAAGTAGGTACAGACTACAGACCTACACGTAGCCTGTACACTAGTAATTACAAGAACAAGAGTTAAGATACCTTATCACAGCGATAACAGCTTGTAATGTGACGTTTACAATCAAACGCCAAACGGCTGTGATGTATGAATAATTATAATAGGTCACACATGTAATGCTTTAACTATGTCTTACACTAGCTGACTGTACGCACTTCGTTGAGCATATTAACAGTTTTACTTGTATAAAAGTTTTTTTTTTTTTAACTTGATTTATTTTAGTTATTTACTGAAAATTTTAAATAAATCATATACATAAACTTTTCTCGATTCTTCCTTTATCTACTGAAGTACCGCATTTAAATCGGCTTTGTATCTTGTAAGATAAAACCGTAGGTACAAAGTAAAAGAGGGAATTGGAATAACTTGCTTTTATAATATGTATTGATAATAATCTCTCCAAACTCTCTTATAGAGCAATATCCAAGTCGATTTTGAAAAGATAACCGAAAGTTAGAAATTGTATTATCTATACTTATAATAAAACTGTAGGGAGGTCAATTCTGTACATTGAATATTTTTTCAAAATACATATTGGAGGATGATTGGCGATCGATACTGATGCCAAAAATGCAATTAGTAAAATTTTTGTCTGTCTGTCTGTCTGTCTGTCTGTCTGTATGTGCGCGATAGGAACAAAAACTACTGAAGGGATTTTAACCAAACTTGGTACGATTGTAGCCCATATTCCTGGGCAGGTTATAGGCTATATAACATAACGCTACGATACATAGGAGCCGAGCAGTGACGATAAATTTGAAGCAAGTCGGATGAATTTCGCGCGCGCGGCCTGCGGTCGAACGGTTCGTGCGGGGGGCGCGGGGGATCGCTTACACAGTGACGCGAAGCAATAGAACGTGGCACTAAAGCAGATTAGAACATCAAATAAGTACCTAACTATCAGGATTTTTTTTCTGGGAAAACAGTGTTTTCACAGTGTCATAATAATATAAAAATTATATTTTTGAACTTGCTTCACAAATTGAAATAAATTATCATTTATTGTATAAAATCAACTTAATTAACTGTATAATTAAAAGAAAGCCTTTCGCGATAAACTAAAAAACGGGCAATTAAGCGGTTTTTGGAAAGCTATTTATACCATCACGGTATTAATCCTTATCATTTTTAAAACGTTAGTTGGCTTAAGCATTCCATGAAGACTATAATATTTGCCCTTTATACCATGCAAATATAATGAGTAGTTTAGGAAATATAGCAAAATTAAAATCGTTTCGTTTCGTTTCGTTTTAAATACCTTAATAATTGCAATACATGTTTCAATTTAATATCTCAAAATTTTAATTAAAAAAAACGGTAGTAAGTTCAAAAAAAATTGAAAATAATTTTATGGTTTCGCAATTTATCCTATGTCGGCACTATTAAGACGTTGCTTCGTATCAAATTTAGGTTTTGGTTACCTTTGGAGTGTCGAAAATTAGAGAGATAAACGGCTGAATCTTTGGGTAGATGTGGCTAAGGAGTCTGTTTTTTTCAAAGCCAGAAGGGACAGAAGATCCTGAGTATTTAATAGGATTGTTAGCTTGATACCTACACGTGTTAAAGTTTTGACAACCAGACAGATAGACAGACGGACATCGAAGTTAAATAATTTACTAAATTAACGTGAAAAATTGGCTGGGTCTATACGGTGAATTCGAATAATATTATCCTAACTTCGAATACCTTTGCTGACTTCTACATATTGTTCGAAGGCCTACTTCTTTTGCCGAGCTCCGAAAGGATGGTACTATATTATTATTATACCCTGCATACCAATAGGCTTGCCGGGTACGTGACTTGCTGGATCGGGATCAACACTGGGATACACTGGGAAGTACCTATTGGCGAAAGTTGTCAGCAGTTGCGCCAATAAACTAAAAATATATTTAAAAATACAAAAGTGTCCTAAATCACTTTTCCACGCGTACGAACGCGTCGCGGGCACAGCCAGTACATAATATAATTGGCGCTATTTTTTATTTTGGATCATTTAACATTTACTTCAAGCAATCATAATAAGTCCCGATTTCACCAACGCCTGTTAAAATTAATCGTTGATTAAATATTATATTCTAACTTCTCTCGTTCTTTGTATCAAAAGAAGGCATGATATTTAGACAAACGATCAAACTAACAGGTGAAATTGGAAGTAATCCGGGGAGTATCCGATTTGAAATAAGTTGAAATATCGTTTGACTTAGAAGTAAAATGTATAAATAACACATTTATTCTTAGACGTGGCACAAACTGCATATCTGCAATTCCCAGAGAACGTTAGTCTCATTTCAAGAAGACATTGCATTGGACACTGGTCGTGGTCCATTAAAACCTCGTTTTACACGTGAGAATAACTCTAGGAAGCTATGCATATTGCGCTCTTCCAGATAGTCAGTTTTGCAATTTCCATATTACAATAAAAGTTTCAATACAGTCTTGACATCAAAATTGTATTCTTATAAAAGTCATATTTAAAGACCAGCGTGTCTCTAGAATTATTTATCAATTCTCTTCAGCTTTATAATAAGTATTAGCATGGTATAGAAGGGGCGATTTCACCAATGCAATGCTGGCTGGTTTAAACACACTTAAAACCCGAAATTGCATTAATTTTCTGGCTAAGCCGAGTATAAGGTTCTGAACTTGGGATTTCGTCGGCTTAACTTCGTTGAGCGAGCTCAAGAGCTGTCAAATTGTCAAATACCAAATGTCATAAGATAATAGTTGTGATGGTTGTATTTTAAAATTCTGCATTAATTTGTGTATAATATTGCAATAGATAACTTACTACGAGTAAATAGTTAAAAAAACACTTATGTGTAAAGTTATTTGACATCTATACAATTTGAACTCGACTTTCGTAAGCCAAGCTTTGCTTAAAAACATAGTAGTGATATAAAACGAGAATTATAAGCGCGCTTAGTGAGAACTGAGTTTGATAAGGCCGAATTTTCGTTGTGAATGGTGAAATCGCCCCTAAGGGCGTGTTTCACCAAGCAATGTTACAGTTAACGCCATGTCAAATATCATGTTATCCCTCTCGTATTTCCTGTCAATGAATGAGATGGCATGGTATTTTAACATGGCGTTAACTTAATTGCTTGGTGAAACACAGCCTTAATGTTACTGTTTCCCGACGGCTTACGAGTGGCGTGCAATTATCCATGTTGATAAGGTCTTCACAAAAATATTATCAATAGAAACAACTTTGAAGTATTTGTAAAAACCTAATGCGTTGATGAGTAACGTTACCCGTCTGTTCATACTCTTGGTTAGATTATTAAAACTAAACATTGCTGCTGATATGCATTTTTTGCTATTGCAGTCAAATGTTGTAGTTAGTAATTGCTAGATACTAAGTCGCTATTTGATAAAGTGCCAAATATCCGGAGTTCCTTTTAATTTAAGCAAATTGTAATATTATAAATATTTTAATTTAAATAATTAAATATATAGTTTTTATAGATATACTAGATAAAGTATTTTATGACTCTAAACAAATTTTTCTTTAAAAACCAACACACCTGTTACGTTTTAGAAGATTTGATAATGATTTGCAATATAATTTGTAATCCACCTGCCAGTCTAATCTATAAAATGCACAATAAATATAAATCAAATGCATTTTATATTTGCAGATTATAAATTTATAAAATCAAGATTTAGTAATTAATTTTAAAAAAATCCGGGCTTTACATCAGTAGTCTTAATCCCGACACAATCGAGAATCGAATCAGTTCAATCTCAACGGCTTTTGGTATTTAACTTGGTTGATTACTTTGAAACTAATCAGGATAATATAGAAATCGTGCCGCGTACTCCTGAACAAATTGACGTTTGTTTATTTTGATTCTCAATCGAATGATATGGCCAGGAGTACAAAAAGTTACGATCTAACGATTTTCTTTATTCTGGTTGATTTCAAAGTAATCCACCAAATAAAATACCAAAAGCCGTTGAGATCAAACTGATTCGATTCTCGATTGTGGCGGAAGTAAGCCTGCAGTATCGCACCTAATGTCAGTTCTCGGTGATATATAAAATAAATAAATAAATAAATAAATAAACGTTTATTCAACAAAACGAACATTACACTACACAATGGGCAAAAAAAAAAAAAAAAAAGACATGATTAAACAGTTACAACAAAACAGAAATGCGTTGAAAAAGTAATAAAAAACCATGAGGTCAGGGTAATGGTGGTAGGTAGTGCAATGCACCGATTGCCGAAATGGAATCCACTCAGGATAATGACTGTGGGTCTCCACAGTCCCTGATATTCTGTGGACCCAAACTGTCAGGCGCGAGACAGACTACTCCAGGCACATATGCGTTCTAATATAATCGATAAAATTTATTTTATATACTTAATAAAAAAAGAATAAAAAAAATTACTTAATAATAATTTATGTATGTAAAAGAAATTATATAAGGGTAAATATCAATTATAATAATATAAACATAACGATAGATATAATCTATACACATATTATGTATATATCGTGTATTCAGGTACGATCAAGCTGTGACGTATCGCCGCCGCCGCGCCGGCCGCGTCGACATTCATGCCTTATGCCTATCGCTGAGGCAAACAGCTGTAGGCATCTGGTGCATAGCACACAGAGATAACAATCTATCGGGAGGCATTATACAAGCGCTGGGCCCGGCATTCCGCCCGCGCGCCCGCGCAGCGCGGCCGCATCACAGACAACATACATACTTAGATAAATATAAATAATACGTAAAATACAGAATAACAATAGATAGATGATTGATACAGTAATATAACATCAGTGTTCATTTTATAAAAATAAATAGTTATATAAATAGACGTTTGCAGACCAGGTAAGTGGATGACTGAATTTTTTTATTTTTAATTTACATTATTCGTTTCATAATAATATGTTTATGCAAAATATATCTAAGCGTTACACTTAAAGCTATTGTTCAGCGCACTTAGGATATCGTGAGATAGTTTCATATTACAGACATAGTCTTAGAAACACAACAGATCTTCAAGTTCTTGCTCGCTGCGTGTACAATGCGGGTGCCCGGCTTTCTCAGGATTATCAATTTCCTCAGACCTTCTTTTGAACTTCTTATGGCCGAATACTGAAACGTAAGTAAATTAAATGGCACTCAATGCTGTCCTTGTCATTTCGCCTAGAATCGACAGTGTTAGCCTGTGAGAAGCGCTCCCAACTTTATTTTTTTAATTTTTCGACTTTATGTATTCGACTGTTAGTTTGGTACGTAATAGTTTTTAAAAGATCCAAACTCCAACGCATCTAACCCATATGTGAAAACGATGTAAGTGTTTAGATTTTTTTACTATGTGCATTATTTATTCACATTTAAATTACCGTTTCGTTTTCCGAATAAAATAAAATAAATCTCATCAAACTTATGCATCAAACTCTTGTAATCAGTTCTAAGTTGTTTAGACATAACTAACTCAGCAAAATCTCAAGAACTTTTTCTAAACACATAGTCTGACTACAAAGTAAAAAGATGACATACAAACTCTGGTTATTCTAACTCATACATAGACTAAAGAGTCGGCTCGAAACAATTCTAAGTTCTATCTAAGGCATATCTCATTATATTTTGCATATTCTTAGGAGCTTCGCTTGAATTGTTTTTTGGGCATTTTCACTAAAATTTGTACACGGTCGAAAAAGTTAATTTTTTTTTCAATTGAATTTTTTGGCACTAAAATTATAGGAAAATATTCTATATATCTTTTATTTTACGAATATTTTAATATAAACACAAAAATACAAAGGGTTTAATTTAAATACGGAAACAAAGTGGAATAAACAGTGACATTATTTCAGTTGTGTGACTATTTTTATATATTAATAATTATTAATGTATGGCAGTAAAATAAAAAACCTTGGTATCAAAATAAGGCAAATCCTTTTTTATTTTAAGAAAAAAATAATAACTTCAAGAATTATGATATTTATTATTAAAAAATGCAATTTATAGTTCAGTTGAGTGACTTTTGATGCCATGTTCACATATTTTTTTAAGTTATCTGAGATTACATTAACGATTTTGACTAAAAAAGCAACTATTTCCAAAAACAAGATTAACTACTATATTAATAACGTAATTTGCACTATCTTAAATAAATATGTTAATATTTGTGATATGTTTAACCATATTTACACATAGGGACAGTCACACAACTGAGCATCAAAAAATTCTTAGGACTCGTTATAAGGTTACATTTTTTTAAATATTATCAATATACTCATTAACTCAATGATTAGTGAGATTAACAACATTTATAGTAATTTTGGATCTTTTGGACAATAAACTAAGTTTTAATTAAGTTGTAGCAAATTACTTTACTTACATAACATACATAATGGCACAAATATCACATTTTAGTTCTTCTTTTACATACTTTAGTTAAGTTTAATAGTACTTTCTTTACTTTACACACATTCTTTGCTTAAATAAACCTAAAGTTAAAATTATTACAGCCATATGTTATATATGTAGCTTTTACTTAAGAGTTATTATATATTATTATCATATTAATTATAATATCAGTCTTTAAATTCAAAAAAAAAAATAATTAACTAATAATAAATCAGCATGTTACTATAATATCTTAATTAACAAATGAATCAGAATCGGAAAAAAAAAAAACTGCCTAACCCAATCTTAATCGCGGTAACATTCCCATTCTCAATCCCAAGTCTGTTTTAATGCTGCAACATCCCCAGCGACATTTCAATTCATTTTCATCCTTCTCCTAGTTCTAAGCTACCTCTCCACCTATTTTCAGACAAATCGGTTCAGTCCGTATAATAACAGTTTCACTATTTATAACGCAATATATATACGGGGCGTAAAAAGAACAGTCACTATATTTTTGGGATATGGTTATACTACCTTTGGTTTTTTCGTTATTATTGCGACAAAAAATAAGAAATGGTAAAAAAATACATTTCCAAAATGAGGAAATATATTATAATCGTATCTCAAAGTTATAGTGACTGTTCTTTTTACACCATGTATATATAAATTATAATATTCTCATCTCTTATATATAAAAATGAATTGCTGTTCGTTATCTCGTTAAAACTCGAAAACGGCGTAACCTATTAGGCTATTTTGAGTCTTGAAATATTCGTGGAAGTCCCGGGAACGTTTAAAGGGTTAATTACAAACTATATAGATAGATCTATGCTCAACGATGTGGGCACGGGTCGGCTAGTATTATATAATATATTTATGCTTAAACTTTGAACTATCTACCTACCTATGCTGCTTTTATGGGACAATATTCTGGGGTTTGATAAAAAAAATTAACAATATTTACGTTAACTGATAGGATTACTTATATACAAACGTAGGTTCGTAAGTACACAAATGAACTAACAAACTAACTTTTTATGGCGTCTAAAGAATAACAATTTAAGTAGGTATGTAGGTATAGACTTACTTAAAACTGTGCAGTACTCGTATGAGTGAGCTACGTTTAATTTGTTAAATTTAAATCTGAAAATAAAAAGTGTAGTATTTGTTATTATGAATTGACCTTTATACTTTCGGCATGTAGTGACTTTTTGTTCCAACTATAGTGACCGTCCAATATGGTCACACAATGGAGGTCACATAATGCTATTCGCTCCGATTTAAAATTTTTTATAAAATATTGTGTTTCACATACCACTACTGTGGTTGCATCACAAGATGCACCACTAATTACTTATTCTTTTACAGGTAAAATCAATTAATAAGGTATAAAGATCTGGCGTAATAATGGTCACATACCTGAAAACTTTTTTTACTAACACAAACTCACTCCACCATTCACCATCAGAAAGTGATGATACGTCAAATATACACAATGGCTGCTTTACTTAATGTTAAGCTGTCAATAAAATGTTGCCATTAAAGTCAGTATTTAGTATATTAGTAAACATTTTTAAACAAGAATCACGGTCACACAACTGAAAGTTCCGGTCGGTTGCTGTTTTGGGTATTTTAAATAATAATTATTTTAAATTAGTTAACTTTCTCTGGTATAATTAATATTTAGATAATGGGCTTATCAATAACCTCCGCTATGCGTCGAAATAAAAAAATATTACATAGGTTCAACGGAAAATTATTTATTCAACGTTTTGTTGCATGAAATGGGCAAGGGACATGCTAAATTAGGGTACCCCTTACCAATAAAAGTAATAATATCTTATTTAATATGCATTGTAGTCAACAATTTTATAGTTTGTCAACATTTTAAAATGTATATAATTATCTGACAATTATTACATTTTCAGTGCGGTCTATATATTGAACATAAAAAATATTTGAACACGAGGGACACCCGAAAATAGTAGGGAACATTTTTTTGTGAAAATGCCCTTTTACGAAAAACACTTATGAAACACAAGTTGGAAACTGATAAATTAAGGCTAAAAGATGTATTAGAAATTGTGGAGAGGCTTAACCATAAACATCTGCTTCTAAGACATAACTCATTGCTTTTTGCTACATTTTTTTTATTTTTTTTGCTTAATATACTGGAAATATTGTGTACTGAAAATTACACAATGTTACAAACCGGTATATTTAAGTTAAGTAAAATTAAAATATTATAATCACATTACCACTCTCTCGCGTCGAGCAGAAGTAAAAATATACTCTGGATCATTTGGATTGTCTATCTAATGAATACAGAATAGAGCTATCATAAGACATAACTCATTATTTTTTGCAAAATCTCAAGAGCTTCAAACTTTTTTTACTGTAAACCCTCAACACATGTTGGGGGCAGAGATTGCTGTCCACTGGATCAGTAACCCAAGTGTATAAATCACGAGCATTTGGCGCGCAGCTGCCGGGTGTAGTATTTCGATCCAACTGCTTAGAAATTTATTGCCGTTTGAAAGAAATTGAAGAAAGAAATAAATAAGAAATTGTTGAAGAATTTAAGAAATTGTTGTGATGCTTCATGTGACTGCCTTCAGTTAAGACTTAAGGTCCATGCAAACTATCTGATATTATAGATACTTCTTTTTATATCGTTATTTATTCTGTATTTATATAGCTATGTTATAACTAGGTACATAAGGTCCTACTCTTACATTCTCTATTTCTCTCTCATTAGAGAATATAAAAGCCGACTGAGCTGAATTAAGTTCGCGGTCTATGTACAAAATAAACATGATGCAGAAATAAATAAACAAACAAATGGCTTAAAGAAATATGATCGCCACTTAATTCAAAAAATTTGATTTTGATGACGTGAAATCCAAAAACAATTTTAAGGCTTGGTTAGTATCGCCAATATCTGCTAGTTTATTGGTACGTATATGACTCATCAACGCCTTATTATTATGTAAACGATCCTTATTGTTTAAAAATCTGGCTCGATTCTATGCCAGAGCTTCTGTACTTGCCTACGTTACATTGTATGGAGATCGCCTTGACAGGATACGAACGCGCTGTGACATAATAACTGCAACTTTAACCACTAAGCTAGCCCTCTAAATGACGTTTAAATATAGCTTAATTTGGAGGCTAGTTAAAAATACTTGCGGGCGGGAAGCGCGCGCGTGCTTCCAATCATAACAAATTGCAAACGAAACATTTGGCAAAAAAATATCACTTCCGGGAGTTTGGGATAAATATTCCTTATGTCCTTAAAACTTCCAAGAATTTGGTTAAGACATAAAGTGTATGCATAAAAAGATAAATCATAGAGCATAAAGATAATGTATTACACTCCTATACATTACCATGGACGAATTATACATTTTATAGTTTGTCCATGCTATTTTTATATTATTTACCTTGTATTGTTGTTTTCATTCTCGTATGCCTGTTTGTTTAAAATGCGTGTATTTCTCTTCTTCTTTACTTTTTAAATGTAACGCAGTGTAATGCAAAAATGTGTAATGAACCAATTCATTTTATTTATTTATAAAAACTAGCAAAAATTCCAAGATTACCCGTGCCATGCAAATGTATGTCTCTCTTGACTTATCTAGAATAGATTTCACCATGCTCAATACAGCAATTTATCGTCTTTTATTTGTAAGTCTACGATTATTTACATCGTAAATTTCACGTTTTCTTATACTTTAATAAGAAGTTTTATTAACAACTAATAAAATAGAGCAAATGGCGTGTTTAATTAATAAAATGGTAGTGTTAAGAGTAATATGAACTTTACCTAGGGTGTAAAGTTACTTACTAGAGTTACTAGCCTGGGGTCAGTCAAGTTACTTCTCTAACGTAACAGGGAAAAAACATAGCTTATAATATTTTTACATTTTTTATTATGGAGCTTGGCTCTCGAAGGTCGTGAGTTAGATTTTCGAGTTGGAACAACAAAAAATGTTGTTTCCAAGTATGGTTAGGACAATTCAGGCTGATCAATTATCTGACAAGAAAGATTTGCCGTGCTTTCAAGCGTTTCTGCCATAATTATTATTGGAAACATTCATCAACATCATAATAAATCCCCAAAAATGACATTAACTTCATAAATAGATTACAATGACATAATAATATATATTCCCGTGGTGCTTTCCCTTAATTTTTTGGCCGTTTGTGTCATTACAATTTTGTACTGTCTCCCACTTTGCTAGGGGAGGGAAACTGGAATACTTCCTACTCCTCCTTTTTTTCTTCTGATTAATTTCGTTGTGGGTCCCAAGACAGATTTAGCTTGTCCCTCGGGCACCACTGAGATCATATCAAAGGGTTTGTCGTGGTTGGTTACCGCTGTTGGTGGCTTACAGGAGTTGCAGTGGTGGGAATGTGAGGTGGGCCAATGACAAGAAAGATGATCCATGCCATAGCCATGTAAAAAGTCCGTCCTGCGTCTGGGAGAGAGAAAGTGTTCTCATGTATTGCGCACACACTATAAAATGACTCCTGCGTATATAGCTGGCCTGATTGAAACGAAATTGGTGTGGGGAGCTATTACGAATATTTTTATTAGTAAGTGAACTAAGATTAATGTAAGCACGGCGCTTGCGTCCTTAGACGTTTGTAGTACTGATTCTCAGCAAAATTAACGCTAATAGACTACAGGTAGGTCATAGGTATAAAAACCTTCTACTCTCTAGAATAGAACCCGTCGTAACACTATACTGTTAAACCATAACACAGCTGATTAACTAAACGAAGATCACAGCGCGAGCCTATCGGGTTACTTAACTGTTTTAGTTAAACCAGCGGTAAAGTTAAGATTTGTTTGCCATTTTTACGTGGCACTATTACAGGGTGGTTCTCCTTGAGAGGAACGCCGTTGCCTGATGACGCATAGCATGTAGGGATTTGGATAAGGGTCTTCTCAAGGTAAGGGCGCGCCGATAGGAGTGGAGAAGTGGCCGCTTGTACCATGGTACATGGTAATCAAAAAACTGTCCAAATGCGAGTCGCACTCGCCGTTAAACATGTGTTTGGCGAGATAGTATTGTTATAATATTTAAGTGTAATTTTAGATGAATAAATGATTGAAAAAGACTTCTGAGTCTTTAGCTAAGTTACCAGCGCTTAATACGAAGACGAAGTTCGTTTACTGTAATAAATAAAAGCTCCCCTCACCGATTTCGGTGTCGGTAGCCGATTTCATTGAAACCAAGCCAGCTACGCAGGAGTTATATTATAGTGCCCAAATGTGTGCGCAATACACAAAGAATTACGTGACCCAGTGGGATTGGGTTGGGATGGGACCGACTTTTTATGCCTATCCGACGCATGGATCATTTTTCTTGTCAGACAATCAGGTGATCAGCCTGCATTGTCCTAACCAACTTGAAATCAATATTTTTTGTTGTTCTAACGCGGGAATGGAACCCACAACCTTCGGGTCGCAGGGTAATGTTATATAGCCTAAAGCCTTCCTCTATAAATCTACTATCCAACAACTCGAACCAGTAGTTCCTGAGATTAGCGCGTTTAAACAAACAAGCAAACACACTCTTCCGCTTTATAATATTAGTATAGATACCATCTACAGCGCTGATGTCAGTTCGTCAAGAAACTTATTTCTAAGGCTATACGAAATTCGCCGAGACAGCTCGTTATACAGAATGATTCATGGGTCATGTAGCAATCCGAATGTGGTGTGAAGAGAATGACGCGTAGAGCATATATATTTTTTATATAGATTTTTTTTTCACAAAAAAAATCGAAAGTCCTAAAATGACCACTTGAAGTAAATCTTACTATGCTGGAGCTCTTAGGCTTCTAGTCAAAAGAACGCACTGGTCGTTGGCCCTTAGACCTAACCAGGATTGAAACTCATCTGTTTTGTGACTTTTATGGAGATCTTTAATCGCGATTTGTCGCGTTATGGTAAAAAATTTATATCAGGTGCCAAGACAAGATAATATGCTTCACACTAAATTCGGCTTCATATATATGCACCGTGAATCACCATGTATATTCGCATATTATTACACTGTAATAATACACAAATTACTTGCACTTCTTCCACTTTATTAGTTAATTAAGAGATTTATAAAAATACACGGCCGGTTTGAACTAAGCCATCATCGAGTGTAGCCATATTATTGTTTAGCAATATATTATAGTGTAGGTATACCACAGAGCAGACATACTAATATAGAAGGGTAACATTGTTATTCGCAACAAGGGGCAATAAATCATCGGCGGGCGATGAGTGATGGCCGGCTTATGGCGCGCGCGTCCGCACTCCAATACTATAAGTAAAGTACGTCCAAGTTGGTATACCGACGAGTTTACTAATGAGGATTCTTAGCGTGACGACCTCCGTAGCGCGGTGGTTGAGCCCGTTGGTGCTCCGAGAGGTCGCAGGTTCGAATCCTGCCGAAGGAACTAAAAGTTTTCCGTGTTCCTGGGTCATGGATGTGTATTAATATAACTAATAAAAATGTTAAATATGTTTATAGTATAAAAGTATTAAATATACTTAGCATGGGGCTAGATTGCGTGGTGTGAAGCGTCCATAGATATTATAAGATATTATTATTGTTCATAGCGTTCCTATTTTAATACTTTAATACGGGTACAATTTGTACTTAATTAAACAATAGGAGGAAAGGCTAAATTCCAAAATTGTATTATTCATATTAATGAGATGATTTTTTTTTTGTGATAATTCGATACCTACTAGGTATAGTTATAACGGAAAGTAGATGCAACGTTATTCAATGTTCTTTATCTAAGAAATGTGCAAATTAGTATGCAAGTTATCCTCTATTAAAAAAAATATTGTAAAACTTTTTGCTATAAACATTCGATTATGTAAAAAATATATAAATTCCAAATTCAAAATTGAACTCAGAATTCACATGCAAATCCTGCGCAACTGATGGCTAGTGATGGGGCATTACGTCAAGAGCTAATAGACCATCACATTAGTTATCACGTTCGCCGAGAACGCGGGAGAAGCGAGGACATATTAAACAATTTCTATGCTAAACTACGGATTCATAAATTGTTACAACGATTTAAGTCATAAGATAATAATATTGTGTACAGTAGTGTAGAGCTTAGAAGATAATTATAGACCCGGGTTTTTTTTCTGTTTTTGTACCTACATAGTACATAAGTACCTATAAATAAAAAAAAATACAAGATTGCAATGATTGTACTCGAATTTTGTGACGTACTACAGTATGTTTACATGTATATTACTATGTATACCTACAGTAAAGTGTCAATCTAGTGTTACTAAAAACTTTAACGATACCTAACAAAACGATTTCTTCCCTGGAAAGAAATAATCTATACCTACTTACCTACTTATTTTTATTCCCGCCTACGCTTAAGTTAGCAATTTACACATACAGAAGCGGATGTTTTCAGCTACACGCAAAATAAATCCCACGGAAACCATACATTTTGCTGGGGTAAAAGGTAGCCTAAGTCCAGCATGTAAACTACTACCTAACATACAAAATCCGATCAAACAAACCTACATCCATACCTCCTTACATACTTTCGCGTTTATAATATTACCATAGACCAATTACATTATAATTGGTCCATGATATTACCTAGTAAGATTCTTTATTAATAGGTACGTCGGAACAATTATCTTCTGAAGTAGATTTTTCCCGCGATATGCATTATATTATGTTAATCTAGAGCCTCAGCTACCATACCTACTAAGTTTAAACAAAATGTTCAGTAGCTTTGCGTGAAAGTGTGTTAAACATCCTTACAAACTTTCACATTTAGAGCCGAAGAATTGATGCAAGTGGTAACTCTCGGTACAAGTATTAAAAGCATATGTAGAGTAAATTTTGTAGAGTAGAGTTTAGCTATGAGATACAGAAGCGCGCAATGTTTTGGAGTAGGTATGTTAATATCTAAACAAAGTCACGCGTCATTAATATGTAAATTAAAAAACATGTTGGCATTGCGTGTTGTTACCATACTTTAAAAATTAGTGCATACGGCTGTTATACTTATCTGAAGCCAAATAATAAGTTATTAATCACTAGCTGTTCCCGCGACTTCGTTCGCGTGGTTTTTGAGTGACTTAAGCCGTTTATGCAGCGCACGCAACGAAAGTCCCCAAATGTGAATAATTTTCCCCGTTTTTGCAACATTTCTCACTGACGCTTCGCTCCTATTGCTCGCAGCGTAATGTTATATAGCCTAAAGCCTTCGTCTATAAATGGACCATCCAACACAAAAAGAACTTTTCAAATCGGGCCAGTAGTTCTTGAGATTAGGGCGTTTAAACAAACAAACAAACAAACAAACTCTTTCGCTTTATAATATTAGTATAGATTTTATCTATAAGTATATAAAGCTGCTTGCCTGATGTATCAACGCTGAGCACACTAGTATAAACCTAGAAACTTGAAATTTCGCACACGTAATCGTATTTCTTTTATGTCGAAGGCATCCACTAAAGATTTTTTTTTATCAAAGGTGTGAAATCGAAGAGAAAGCAAATGCTCGTAGGTATTATCATCATATTAACCTTATGTATTAAGTTAAGATCTGAGAATAAATCTAAAATAAGACAAGTATGTGTATGTGAAATAAGTACAGTGAGACGAAAATAAACAGACTATTATCGGTGTAGGCACAGGTGCACCCCTATAAACCAATAAAAGTCGGCTCACACTATAATAACGCATATGTGCAAGTAAATTTTGATCATTAGTTAATAAAAGATTAAGCACAGAAAAAACAAAAACTTACTCTATTTTTTTCTATCCTGCCAGTCACATGGCGTTCTCGATAAACATAAACACACGAAAGTCACAACACTAAAACTTGCACTCAATGGAGTTCATGTATCGATATTACAAATATTTTTTATCGACAATTATTTTTATCGATAGTTTTTCTCGACGGATCGTGTACGCACAGATTGCGCGCGCGTCGGCGATTGAGCCGTGAGCGCAACTCTCCTGCAGATGACAGCCCCCCTCCCCCGCACTACAAAGCTCTGCTGCAGAGCTAACCAACCTTTTTTCGAAAGCTTCATTGAGCTTTCTTAACTTATTCAAGTTTGATTAAAATTTAGTACACTTTATTGTAAATCTGCCTGAATATAATCGTAGTTAAGTTTTATTTATGTAGAGCAGTGTTACTACTACAGCTTTCATAAGAATATCCATCAAATACCGTAGAGATTATAATAATTGTTATGGTATTTTTAAGTATTGTCTTATATATCTTTATATATATATAAGTATATATGTTACAAATAATAATAATAATATCTATGGACGCTTCACACCACGTCAATCTGGCCCTGTGCTAAGTATCCGAAGAACTTGTGTTACAGGTACCAGACAACGGAAATATATTTAATAGTTTTATACTATACACATGTTTAAGATTTTTATTATATTATACACAAATTTAATACACATTCATGACCCAGGAACATTGATAACTTTTTTTTCCTTCGCGGGATTCGAACTCGCGACCTTTCGTTCGAGCACCAACCCGCTCAATCAACTGCGCTACGGAGGTCGTCGAAATCCACGTATTGTCTCTTCACCTTAGAATAAGTGAGACCCCAAACGGTTAATAATCACATAATTTGTTTTTTGCCACGTGCCAAGCCCCGCCAGTTGCGCACCCCTGGCCTACGGAATAGAGTTGTTCTGTTTTTATATTTATTTTTATTAGACCGTCAACCGGTCCGGGTTTCCTCGCCCGTACGGATGAAAACACTGCCCTACAAAGTGCATTAACTTTACTCAATAGTAACGTTTTCCGATTTTAGAAAGTTGTCGTGCCGTCCACGGTATGTCGAGATTATATTACTAAAACGCTCTATTTGTAAAGTAGTGTTTGTTGTATGTAAAAGAAGTAAATTAAGAAAGGAAAAGTTTGATTTTCTGCTTAGTTCTTGTTTTCGTAGTCTAATCTTGTGAATTTTTAGAAATTCATCGAAGTTAAAATTTAGGAACTTTGTAACAAAAACTAAGTTATATAGCCGCTATAAACTAAGTTAGATAGATGAATATAATAGAATAAATAATTCTTAAATTGTACGCAAAAAAACACATACAACAATCATAAAGGGAAAAAATATAGGAAATAGATATAACTCTCCATTCAGAGGGATCTAAACCCTAATTAAGTATTAACCTATTTCTAACAATACGAAGAACGTTATATTATATGGAATAAGTTAAGTTAGTTCTTATACATGTTGGGTATTTGAATGTAGATCGTTAAATATAATAACGAAGAAAACATGTAAAAAAGTTATTACAAATATAGAAAAGCCCGCTATCGCTCCGCTACCGCAATTTAAAACTCTACAGCCTTCGTATAAGTTTTAAAATCGTTTGCAAGTAACTAGCTCTTACAATTAACTTGGAACTAAATAATTTCTAGACACACATTAAAAACTTGAATCTTATGAATTTAAATTTAAGACATAGTGGTGCACCTTTTTATTTAAAAGTATGATTTCAGATTGTATCCATTTTTTGCAAGCCAAGCGAAGCAAAATAATGACACAATAGAATTATTAATAAACAATGAAAAACAAAACCATTTAGATCTGTATAGTTTATACTTTATACTCTATTTTTATTCTATTACAGTGCATATTATGCATTGTCCTCATAAACCTATCTACTATGATGTATGCTAAATAAACCTTATTGCTAAATAAAAATTCCCAGAAGTGAAACATCAAATTTGTTATTATTATTATTATTTGACTCTGACCGTACGTTACAATCTATACATATAATAAATCTGTAGAGGAGTTGTGTCTGTACATTGAAGATATTTGAAAAAAAATATGATAGGGGACCTTTATTTACGCAATAGTAGCCAAAACTATGATTTTTAAAATTTTTGTCTGTTTGTCTGTTTGTCTGTTTGTCTGTGGGTTTGTGCACGCTAATCTCAGAAACGGCTTATCCGATTAAGATGTACTTTTCACTAATATATTGCGGCAAGTTTCATTTAACATTTAGTGTTTGTTTTATGTAAATCGGTTCATAAATAAAAAAGTTATGACAATATTAAAAGATCATGTCGTTTTTGCTGGACGTTTGTAGGAAGCGCGCGCCGGGTCCGGGAGCCGCGCGCCGCCCGCGCCGCGCCGCGCCACTTCAAATTGTTTTAGCAGCAAACGCACCGGGGCCGCGGGGGTGACTTTTATTTGTTAGTTTTAGGCTTGATAGGTAGGAACAATCTAAGATTTTTTTTCTTGAGTTTATTACGAAAGTTATTTGTATAAAAATAGTTAGTACTTTTACTGTACATTCCTTTGTGATAAGTAGGTACTGTATACATATTTGTTAGCGTAGGTTAGTAATAAGTAAATAAATAAAAACCGGCCAAGTGCGAGTTGGACTTGCACACCGAGAGTTCCATACAAATCTGATTGACATAGAATTTTGATTTGGTTACAGCTTGAATTAGAGACCTAAGTACCTATTTGTTATAAGTTTCAATTAAACACATTCATGACAAACGGTACGAAGTTTAAAAAATAAAAATATTTTTACTA
The DNA here is from genome assembly GCA_905187575.2 of Celastrina argiolus. Lineage (NCBI taxonomy): Eukaryota > Metazoa > Arthropoda > Insecta > Lepidoptera > Lycaenidae > Celastrina > Celastrina argiolus. Next base: position 10,198,531 of record LR994594.1, on the reverse strand, counting down.
CTTATCTATATAATGTTACTAAAAACGTATGGTTTTAGACGTTGCATGGTTTCAAATTTTATGATTTTGAGTTCACGGGAAGTACCCTTTAGGTTTTGATTCCCTTACGAGTGTCGAAAATGACGAAATTTAGCGACATAAACGACTGCTTTTGATTGCATTGGCTAAGAAGTCTGATTTGTTCATTGCTTCAAGGAACAGTAGTTCCTGAGTATTTTATATATATATTTCATCACAACACGCGTTTCTGAGTAAAAGGGTCTTGACAGATAGACGGACATGGAAATTATCTTATAATATGTGTTTCGTTTTTTCCTTTTTAGGTACGGAATCTTAAAAACAGTTTTAAGATTTTCATAAATATATTGCTCTTTTTTTTGTTTTTTCTATTTGATAAGATAGACGTTAAAAACATCTCGATAGTTACTAAACTGTGTTACAGGGGAAAACTGTTGATACAACTCGATTCCAATCGAGATACCTTTTGAAATTCTAGCCTTTTGCGGCCTGCCCTGGATATGTGTTAACAGTGTGATTATTATGGGTTTTTTTGTCAAATATCATAATATTGATAGAGTATTCTATATACAACATACATAATATTGATAGAGTATTCTATATATACAAATCTATCTATACGCCAAATGCCGTACTTTTAATACAATTATAGCAAAGTCCTACTCAAGGCATCATTAGCAATGTATAATATTACATTTATACAATACGTTATCCGAGAGTTATACTCAGCGTGCATCATTAGCAATGTATAATATTATTTTGCAGTCTATATTATAGTTCTCATTCCGTCCGTTTAAATTCATACTACAGCCTACTACGACTGTACATTTTTATAGTTTTCTTTGTCCAAATTATGTATTCGATAACTGCATAATATATAGAATTTTGATTAACATAAGTATTGTGTTTACAGACTAAAAAAGTTATGTCAATATAAGTTAGATTTATATTTTTATTTCTTAGTTTTTATCATGTACCGAATGGTTTTTATGTTAGGTACAACTTAGGTTTGTTTTCTTTCTTTTGGGACTTTTTATATTTTGCTACTTTTCTGTATAAAATCAGTTAGTACTTTAACAGTGAAGTGATTTATAATCAGTACCTACATGTTTGGTTATTAATAAATAAAAAAACCGGGCATGTGCGAGTCGGACTTACGCACCGAAAAGACCGCAAATTTTTGCGGCGCGCTGTCTTAATATCATTGTCGCCACACCAGCAGCGTCGGCGTGGAAACGATCATCGTCTGCAGTCGCTGCGGCGCAAAATCCATACAAATCTTAGTACTAGATGTTCGTCGTGTATGTGAGCGTACTATCAAGTAGTCCCGTTCGCATTATAGTAATTGTACACGGTCGTTTGTCAAGCTGGTAGTAGGAATTGTCAACATAAAGTAGTTTTTTAAATACCTCAACGACAGTTTTTATAACTAAAAATATTTTTAAAACAGATTTATTATAACACTGCCCTAAATCACTTTTCCACGCGTACGAAGTCGCGGGCACAGCTAGTTTTAAATAAGCTTAGCTATTATCCACCTCAGAAATGCGTTTTGTCTAGAAATATATGACAGATTGTTAGTAAAAAATCGGAGATTTCTTTACCAATATCTCATTTTATTCTTCCGTAAAAGAAACAATTTTTGTGCTCATCATGACGCGTGCTTAAACTAAAAACAATTACTGTTGTATCTAAAACTTATAATGTATCAATGCCAACCTTTCGTTGATTGAGTTGTTACCACGAAAGCTTGATACGGCGATTTCATGCCCGGCTCATACCGGTTCTGAGCCACCAATTATACATATAAAAAACCAAGAAATATGGCCTCAAGATTAAGAGATCTTCGCTTGAATTATGGGCCAAAAAGCAATCAACATGAGCATTAAGCTTAAGTACCGTTAGGTAGTGAATACGTTTGAAATATGAAGTTTTTATAATAGTAGCCATACACCATAATCTATCTATCGTGCAATCGACATGACGCTACGATGATCGGTGTGCTGAGTGCGAGTTTTTTCACTGTACGCCGTGAAGAAGGTTAACTGGTACGCCCTTTTAATTATAACGCAAACGTAAACAAACCCGTCTATGACGCAATAGACTAGTTAGTGATGAGAATACAATGCGATGATTATTGTTTGCGACTATGAATCCATAGACTATAGACTTTATTCTACAGTCGACAGTGTTAAAAAGGGCGTATTTTTCACCGACTTTCAAAAAAGGAGGAGGTTCTCAACGTACGTGCATTGTACACCGATTACTCTGATGTTAATTATCTGATTTAGGTGATTCATTTTGTATTTGTCGCAGGATAGCTGCTATTTGGTCCCATAAAAAAATTCACATAGTTTGGCCTTGTACTTTTTATTTTATGAACATATTTTACGCCCGATTTCACCAATATCCAGAGTTGATACATTTTTTTTGTATATTATGTAGATGTTTTAGTTTCAGTACTTACTGCTAATTTAGAAGTTTTTCACTTTCGCATTTATAATTGATTCACGACACAAAAAGGAGGTGGAAATTATAAATATAAAATATGTTGTATGTGAGTCTGTCTTTGGCATCGTAGCTACCAAACGGATATATCTTTTACTTTGTCTAAGAGACAAAAAAAAGGAAAAAATATAACCTCTTGTTTTATAGAATATCATTGCATCATCCATATAAAAAATGTACCGTCAAATATGTATCACCTCGGGAAATTTTTGTTGTAGTGGTGAAATATGTTCATAAAATAAAAACTACAGGGCCAAACTATGTAAAATTTTAAGGGACCAAATGGCAGCTATTCTGCGTCGAATAAAAAAATAATCACGCAAATCGGATCATTGGATTATTAACATCAGAGTAATCGGTGTACATCATACAAGCCGAATTGAGAACTTCCTCCTTTTTTGGAAGTCGGTTAAAAATCGAGTCGATTAATCTGTTCAGTTGATAATGATGAAATAAAATAATAATCACAAATCAAAGGATAACTTCTCTTCTTCTCTTATATTATATAAAAATTAATTGCTGTTCGTTAATCTTAAAACGCGAGAACGGCTGAATCGATTCGACTATTTTTAGTCTTAAAATATTCGTGGAAGTCCAGGAAAGGTTTAAACGGTGTGTATGCTTAACGAAGTGGGCACGGGTCAGCTAGTTACATAATAATATATTATATTTGGAGATTCGACATGTTGGGACTTGTTTTTTAGAAAGTAACGGCCCTAAATCTTAGATCATTTATTGAGTACTAGCTGTGCCCGCGACTTCGTACGCGTGGAAAAGTGATTTAGGGCAGCAGTTCAAATACATTTTTAGTTTATGAACACTGTCGTTTGGATATTTAAAATCACTAATTTATAGTAATGCTTCTTTATACACGGTATTAGACGTGCATAGGCAAAAGAAGTAGGCCGATGGAGTAATAATAATAGTTTACTGTCAAATAATGGCCGTTTTTGTCGTGAATGTTTTGAGGTATTTTTTTCTATGAAAATGCTAACAATTCCATCCAACCAGCTCGAAAAATGACCGTGTATTATTAACCGACTTAAAAAAAAGGAGGAGGTTCTCAATTCGTCTGTATGTATATTTTTTTTTCTTTTATGCGAACGGGACTACTTGATAGTACGCTCATATACGCGACGAAGATCTCTGTACTGAGATATGTATGGACTTTACGCCGCAGCGACTGCAGACGATGATCGTTTTCACACCGACGCTGCGCTGCTGGCGCCAAGCGCCAAATTTTTTTAAAGTCTACTCTCGGTGCGCAATTCCAACTCGGATTTTCCCGGTTTTTTATTTATTAATTACCTACGCTAACAAACATGTAGCCTACTTTGGGACTTTACGTTTAAAGTACTAACTTCCTTTAGACGACAAAATAACAAAAGTCCAAAAGAAAGAAAAAACCCAAGCCGTACCTAGATAAATAAAAACAAATAAATAAAAGTATCATGAAAAACATAAATCTTACTTATATTGACATAACTTTTCTAAATTAAATGTACCTATGATATCTCATTCATATCTTGAAAACAAACTATCCTACGCCTATACTTTATTAATCGTATTTGCAAAACCTAAGTATAATAATAAATTACTTGGCAGTTTGGCACAAAGTAATAATTATTTTCACTTGTACTGGAAAATAAGTATTACTTTGTGCGAAGTAAATTTAATTGTTCCTTTTAGTTTACCTTTTGAAGTCGTTTTTTTTTTTGTTTAAAATTATTTAATTTTAAGATTTTTAGTGATGGGTATAGACCGAGTAGGGATAATCCTCGAATGATCAGACGACGATTATTTGAGGACGGAAAATGAAAAACAAAAACGATTAGGTAAAAAAAAATAGTAGAAAGAGAAAAAGTCCACCGCTGCTCTTTTCGCGAAAATTTTTCAACATATATATACATATATAAATAATATATAAATATGGTGCAAAACCTAACTGTTAGCTTAGACTACTTCAGAAAAAATCAAAATCAATATATTATTTCACATAAATTTTGAGGATTTCCTTCGATTCCTCACGGATCCCATCATTAGGTCACCATTTGGTGACAATGGAATCAAATTTAAATTATACCCAACACAACATAAAAAAAAATTTAAATCGTTTCAGAAACGATGAAGAATCCGCGAAGAAACAAAAAAAACAAACATATATTTACGAATTGAGAAACCTCATCCTTTTTTGTAAGTCGGTTAAAAATATTATGTTGGTTATTTCATGTTACAATCTACCTTTGTGCCAAGTGTCATTTAAATACGTTGAGTAGTTTGGCTAAAATACCGTCAAATATGTAGCTACAATTTTTTGAAGATCTCACGGGAACCCTTTCGTTTTTCGGGATAATAATTTTCTAGTAATGCTTTTCAGATCATAAGCTACCTGTCTGTCAAATTTCATTTAAATAAGTTGAGTATTTTGGCTGAAATACCGTCAAATAGGTAGCTACGATTTTTTGAAGATCCCACGGGAACCCTTTCGTTTTTCGGGATAATAATTTCCAATAATGCTCTTCAGGTCATAAGCTACCTGCATGCCGAATTTCATTCAAATACGTTGAGTAGTTTGGCTGAAATACCGTCAAATAGGTAGCTACAATTTTTTGAAGATCCAACGGGAACCCTTTCGTTTTTCGGGATAATAATTTCCAGTAATGCTTTTCAGATCATAAGCTACCTGCCTGCCAAATTTCATTTAAATACGTTGAGTAGTTTGGGGCTGAAATACTTTCAAATAGGTTGCTAAAAATTTTTGAAGATCCCACGGGAACCCTTTCGTTTTTCGGGATAACAATTTCCAATAATGCTCTTCAGTTCATAAGCTACCTGCCTGCCAAATTGTATTTAAATTCGTTGAGTAGTATGGCTGAAATACCGTCAAATAGGTACCTACAATTTTTTGAAGATCCCACGGGAACAGTTTCGTTTTTCGGGATAACAATTTCCAATAATGCTCTTCAGTTCATAAGCTACCTGCCTGCCAAAGTTCATTTAAATACGTTGAGTAGTTTGGCTGAAATACCGTCAAATAGGTAGCTACAATTTTTTGAAGATCCCACGGGAACCCTTTCGTTTTTCGGGATAATAATTTCCAATAATGCTCTTCAAGTTCTAAGCTACCTGCCTGCCAACTTTCATTTCATTCCATACAGTGGTTTTAACGTGATGCGACGACAAACATTCCCATATGGACAGACAGACAGACAGACAGACAGACAGACAGACAGACAGACAGACAGACAGACAGACATTTTTTTCAAAAATGTTATTTTTAGGTTCTGTGGCTTTTATAGACCCCCTTTTTTTAATTTTCACTTAAATATTCTTAATGTACAGACATGACCCCTCTACAGATTTATTATATGTATAGATATAATCTAAATTCTAAGCGCTAAATGGATATTCGAATACGAACGAATCGTTTTTTTTAAGTAGATGATAAAAATAAGAATAAGAATAATTTATTGCATCATACAGCTTCTGTTAACATTATTAATAATAAAAACAACACAAAAAGATAAGATTATAACAGAAATACTTAATAATATATTAATATGGTTTTTAAAATTGGTTCCTGCACTAGGCTAGGCCTGTCCTGCAGATAACCAACATTTTTTTTTTTACGTTGCGTAGTAAAATATTTAAATTAACAGCTTGTTAGTTATATTTAAAGAGTTTACAATATTTTAATATAAAAAGTTTTTTTTAATAAAATAAAATAAAACAAATCAAAAATAAAATTAAAAAAGATAATTGCGCGGTCTGTGTGTGTATTTTGTGTGTTAAAAATAAATCGATTATTATAAAAATCGATTGTAATATTTTTGTATGATCTATGACCTTAGCCTGTACATCATGAACGAACTTAAAAAAAAATCATACCTCAATCTTCGTCTTCGGCTTATCTCAAAAAGTTTACAAACTACCTAGATATTATGGTTTACAAGTGGTATTTTTAAGAATTAATAGACTTACACATTATCCTAATAATGGAAAACAGAAAGTGAGTAAACCTACAAACAATAGTTTTAAAATGCCTGAAGTGGCTTTATCATTATATTTAAAAGATCAAGGCAAAAGTTACTGACGTATAGGAATTTCAAGTGACTTAAAAGTGATTTGGGTTGTTGTTGTTATTGTTTGCAGCGTTAGAACTCGTCGGGTTTCTGGACAACAGCTTCATACTCTATGTAAACACCTACGTGCTGAAAGGGATATCGCTGTTGCCTATAATAGATCCCTCCAAGCCAAGGAGAACTCGAAAAGAAAGTGGCAAGAAATCGCCGCAACATTAAATGCGCAAGGCGACGGCGCTTATAAAGATTGGAAAAGCTGGTCCAAAGTAAACTAACTACAACATATTATAAACCTTTATTTGATACCATGTTATGTAAAATTAATTAGCCCATAAATTTACTATGTATTTTTACAGTACTGGATCGATTACAAGGCAAAATTAAAAAGAAAAGTTGCTGCCTTGCGATCGTCCGAAAGCATGACTGGAGAAGGTCCATCAATGGAGCAACCTCTGTCCGAGATCGACAAAAAGTTCCTCCAGATATTGGGGGATGATTTCAGACAGGGGCTGAGTGGAATACAAGTGGAACCATTTCCGGTGAGGGACAAATAATATGTGTTTTTCTATCTATATCTTTTCTTTCTTCTTTCTTATAAATAAAAATGAATCGCTGTTTGTTAGTCTCCCTAAAACTCGAGAACGACTGAACCAATTTGGCTATTTTAAGTCTTGAAATATTCATGGAAGTCCAGGAAAGGTTTAAACGGTTTTTATGCTCAACAAAGTGGGCTTAGGTCGGCTAGTTAGATTATACATATAATATGTTAATAGCTACAAGCAAATAGTTCCCATTCCTCGGGTGCTTGTGGCAACTGATTACTAAATAAAAATCAATTAATTTATCTCTTTCAGGAGAATAATACAACTGTTGGAACAGATGAAACACCTTCTGATGTAGACGCAGTTCCAACAACTAAAAATAACAATTCAAGGAGAAAATTTGAAGATGACCTTATGGAAATGGCAGCTAACCGTCTTACAGAGAAACCGGACGAATATCAAATCTGGGCTATGTCTTGTGCTACAGATTTAAAGAAAATGGAGCCAATGCAGCAAATATATGCTAAAAAAGCTATTGCTGACATTATGATGGACGGACAATTAGGACTTTTACACCGCAATTCAGTAAAAATGAATAGTCCAACAATTACAATAACCTCAACTCAACTATTATAGCATAGCTACAATTTAAAACAGCAGCACACTATCTCCATAGTATTATCATATAAGTTATTCTCAACACCAAAATTCGTAACTTCCACCTAAAGCTGTTTAGGTGGAAGCTACTAAAATTCAGTAGAATGACTTTTTTTATGGCATAATTCTTAGATATAAATAACTTCTACCAAAAGAGTATAATAAAAATCCGTATAACAATAAAGCGAAATGTCTACAAAAATTCGCAAGTGTCGTGAAAATGCTGTATTACAAAAGTAGCATTATTTATAATTTTACGCCTTCATAAAAACGTATGAAATGTAGGGCCAACGGAATTATATTTGCAAATATCTCTCTAGTTTGTATTTTAAGTTAGTACTTAATACTTAAAAAAATTTTGTTTCAACTTTTAAAAATATTGTAGGTATATTCTAGTTAATAAAGTGCACATATAATTTTTTACCTATATTTCTAAAAATATAAAATATACCAAATATATTGTCAACATCCCTATTATTTTGTTTTTGGGAGTATTACGTAGGTATCTTATATATAGGTATAAAAATTAATCGCTGTTCGTTAGTCTCGTTAAAAGTCGAGAACGACGGAACCGATTTGGCTATTTTTAGTCTTGAAATATTCGTGGAAGTCCAGTCTCAGCTAGTTATATAATTATACATAAATTAGGGATGGGCCGAATGTGGTTTAAACCGAATATGAACTTCGGCCAAACTTTCGGTAAAAATGAAAAATTCGGCCGAACTTCGGTTGAATTGCGGCCGCGCTGTTTCCTGTTGTAACTTGTTAACGCACTTGCTGCAGTTTATATTAAAGAGAAATAGGTACCGTTTAATAACACAGGCCTACAACGATTTTGGTGCCGGGGATTTTAGACCTGATTTTAAATATGTCTTACATGCCGATACCAAAAATGTTACCAGTTTTTTTGTGACAGCTCTTGTTCCCGAGATAAAAAAAAATACAATTATCACAAAGAAATCATGTTTTATTAACATTAAACATCAAGAAATCGCCTTTTGAGTGATTTTCTAGAATGAAACTGACTTGTGTAACCCCGCATGGTTCCTCAGCAATATTCAGCCATCATATGAGTGTCCTACCTTCCTTGGTATCTATTCTCCATCGTTTTTATGTCTGGGTGGAAACGTTCTCCTTGTTCTTCGCTTAGATCTCCTAAATTGTGTTGGAATTGATCTAGATGACTATTGAGATAGTGTAATTTAATGCTCCTATTACAGCCTAAATCTTTGAAACGAACCAGCAATTCCTCTACTAATTGTACATAGTTGTCAGCCTTATGATTTCCGAGGAAATTTTGTGCAACTGCTACAAAAAATTTCCACGCAAGACTTTCTAGATCATTCATAGAAGTCTCAAAATTAGTGTCTTTTAATAATTTACGTAATTTTGGTCCGTCAAAGATTTAATTTTTTCAGTACTTAAACTAGGAAATTTCTGTGAAATAAACTGAACATTTCATTAGCCCTAATTTTATATTGCAATGGCGGAAGAAGCATTTTTTCTCTTGAAAATAAGGGTACATTTATGACATTTCTTTTCCCAATAACAAGAGCATCTCTCATAGGCCAACTTTTTTGAGTCCAATGATGTGATTTGGCTCGACTGTCCCAGAGACAAAAAAGGCATGGATATTTAGTATAACCACTCTGTTTACGCTGATCTTTCAGTATGTATTCACCACAAACATAACAAAATTTATCAGGATCGTTAACACAACATCTGGATGTAATAGCTCTAATGAAATAGTAACATAAACTTTATCAATGTTATTGTAGTAGAGTATTCACGAACAAGATCGGCAAAAATTAAAAATGAGGATACTAGGTAGACTAGAGCTGATGAATTAAAATGACTTAGGCACTATACTGTTTATTGTCTACCAAAGAGAATATAATCACTACGTTATATTGTCTACTTCATGGTCCACAGGTACAAACAGAGCTGCACCAAAAAAATATTTTTTTTTTGTCGGCCTGTGTAATAGTCCAAAATAATAAATGATTCCTAAATGTTGCCAAAATGAAAAATTTACCTAATTGCTGGTGTATGTTAGATATGATCATTTTTCTGTTCTAATTTAATTTACGAATGAACTTTAGTAATAAGTGTGTCGGAAAAATGCAAAGTTTATTTAATTTTTGTTACAGATCTTGTAAAAAGTTTTTAGACCAAGTATTAGTATATGGAGACCAATATAATTTTGAATTTTTATTAAGTTAAGTACCTATGTAAAGATTTCAAAAAACTCTTTATTAAGATTCCAGTTTCATTGTGTGTTCTGACTAGGTAAGAGAGATTTCTAATGGTTAGGTTGTTTTTTGATTAAGGGCCGATTTTTCAATCGTCAGATACCTTTTATATGTTGAATAAACATGTGACTTTGACATTTGTTCCATACAAAATCTGCCAAAGTCACATCTTTATTCCTTAGATAAAAGTTATCTGACGATTGAAAAATCGGCCCTAAGTAAGAAAGATTTCTAAGGCTGGTTTTGTTAGTAAGAAGAGTGATTTAATTTTGTGTTTTATATAATCTAAGAAAGATTATATAGATACTCATCGAGTGTAATAATTTAAGGTTTTGTTTGATTAAATAACCAAAGATTTTTGAGACTGGTAGATAAAAAGGCTAATTTAAGTTTTTTGTTTAACATATGATTACTTTTTTTAATTCAAATAAATGACTATGAATGAGTATATCAAGACTTATTTTATTTCACTGTTACTACAGATATTGTTTTTTTCATTTATTTCTAATATGATAGTGCAAGTATATTTAGTGCCGAATGTTCGGCATTTTAACCGAAATTTAGCCGAATGACGAAATTCGGTTCAAGTAGCCGAAGTTCGGTTAAACCGAATGGAAAACGAATTTCGGCCCACCGCAAATATAAATAAATTTAAGAAAGGTATGGTTGAAAATAAAAAAACATTTCTTTCAAACATCATTTATATAAAAATATTTTTTCCTCAACCTTTTATAAAATGGAATGAATCAGAATATAATATTATAACAAATAATATAAAAAGTAATTTTTAACAGAATATTTTTTATACAATGTAACAATAGTTAACATTGCCATAATATAATCCCAATTAATCAACACCAGACTTATTAATTGCTTAATATATTTATACATAAGTCTTAGACATTAAAGTCACTTTATAACATTACACATACACATTATACACTATAATATATTATATAGTGTGTAGTACTTAAGGGATTGCTGTTAAAACTCAGTCTGCAAATTTGAATCTTAAAAACTTCTATTAGGTGAAAATTTCATTTGATTTATATTTTACTTTAAAATGCATTTGCTTCAGATGGTATAAGATTCTAAGGCTTAATTCACACTGGAGCAGAGTTGATTTGTCACACTTAGTTAATCATTACTTATTTTAGTATACTATTTACAATTAAGGCCGGTTTAACAATATTTTCATAAGGATTAACTAACTTTATGTCAAGGTAAAGATACAAAATTTGTGAAACTGGTATTTCTAAAGGCCTTAAAATTGCAACGTCACAATGATAACGAAGTTTTTAAAAAGATTAATGGGATTGGCAAAACGTATTTGAAACTCTTGTTTTCGATTTACGAACTTCGACATTGTAAATAAAGGCTTTTTGATCCAGACCCTTAACCGACTCAGGCATTTACAATTTAGCGTCGCTCTTCAACAGTGGTCCAAGTTTCTGGGCCAGCATGATATTTCCGGAGATCTTCAGTTTGCCCTTGAGGTACGCGACCTGCGGGCTGAGCGTGCCCGCCGCTATGTCCATAAGGTCGCCGTCAGCTACCGTCATGGTGGTGTCAGCTTTGCCTGTCTTGGGCTCACCTTGGTACACAGATACGTCTTTCTTCAGGTCCAGAGCTGTAAAAGGGATTGGTATTATTATAAGTAATTAAATATTATTGTAATAGAATTTAAGTTTTGGAGAAATAAATAATAATAATATCTATGGACGCTTCACACCACGTCAATCTGGCCCCATGCTAAGTATCCGAAGAACTTGTGTTACAGGTACCAGACAACGGTAATATATATTTAATACTTTTATACTATACACATATTTAAGATTTTTATTATATTAATACACAAATTTAATACACATCCATGACTCAGTAACATTTTAAAACTTTTTGTTCCCTCGGCGGGATTCGAACCCGCGACCTTCGAGTCAAGAGCCAAGCTCTGAACCACTAGACCACCATAAATAAATAAAAGTGTAAATCAGGGCCGTACTTTTTTGGCAGACGCGTGCCACCCGCCCGTACGTGGACTGTTCAACTATAGTACGTGTAGTATGTAGATAAATTTAACCCATACGTAAACAAACCCGTCCATGACACAACATAGACTAGTCAGTCATGCCAATTGGTCAATATTAACGCAATTATTATTGTTGGCTACACGAATCCATAGACTAACCCGTTTTCCGAACGCTATTCAAATGAATGATCAACTAACATGGCATTCAAATCAACGACCCATATTGAACGCTGATTGGTGGAACATTATCAGACAGAAAGGAAAGGACAGATATTTTATAATTACATCACGCTCGCTCGCTGATTCAAATTGTATGTCAACTAATCGGCCTTTGGTGAATTAACCTCATCTTGTGGAATTTTAACAAATCTTGCAAGTGCGAGCGTGATGTAATTATAAAATATCTGTCTGTTCCTTTCTGTCTAATAATGTTATACCAATCAGCGTTCAATATGGGTTGTAGATTTGAATGCCACGTTACATAAAAAAAAATCAAAGATCTAAAATGACAACAAGGAGTAAATCTTACTATGCTGGGGCTCGCGGGCTTTATACACACGAACGCACTGGTCGTTGACCTAAGACCTGACCACGATTGAAACTTATCTGTTTTGTGACGTTTATGGAGATCTTTATACGTGATTTGTCGAGTTATGGTGAGTAATTTATAATATGAAGAGCCAAAACAAAAAATGCTATACGCGTCATTCTCTTCACACTATATTCGGCTTAATATATGAATCATGAATCAGCCTGTGTTATGTATCCTCAAATATTATCACTTATTTATTTTACACATACAATGTCTGCAATAGGCATGACTAAAGATTTTGAAATCCACTTTTGTAAAGTGGATAAACATTTGCTAATTATGAAAAAACCTTTATTTCGGTAACAAACTAATGAATATCGAAGATTATAGCCATTTTTCTAATATATTTTCAATAGTGCGCCAAAACAGGAAGAAGTGTCATGGCGTCGAGTGTGACGTCACGGCTAGGTAAACGTCAGATGCTTAAGTAAACCATAAATAAACGAGTAATATATAATGACTAGCAGCTATGGACCATGATGTTTACCTAGACGTGAAGTCATGCGCTGAATGCGGCGTTTCAGTCAAAATTGCCGATTGCACTATTTTAATCTTTTAATTATTTATTGAAAATCTTAATAATCACAAATTTTTGTATAAAAGTATATCAGTATTTCAAATCCTTTTTATATCTATTTTACCCTGAAATCATTAAATCTTTGATTATTTGTTAATGTCGTCACGCCTATTTAACTCGGGGTTTCTAGAACAATACTCACTCCACTGCTTCACAGTCTTCCCGTTATCCGTGATGTTGTACAAGTAGACTGCGCCGACGCTCTTGGCTTTAGCGGGATTGGCCTTGATGCCGTCTTCGATCTTGGCGAAGAGGGAGTCGCTCTTCAGATCACCGGCAGACGCGGCGGGCTGGCTCGGGGCTGATGATGCACCGTCCTTGACGATGTTCTTGAAGTCCATGTAGGCTCCTGTTAATATCATATAAGATATTATAATATTACTAGCTGTGTCCGCGACTTCGTTCGCGTGGTTTTTGAGTGACTTGAACCGTTTATGCAGCGCACGCAACGAACGTCCCCAAATGTGAATAATTGTCCCCGTTTTTGCAACATTTCTCACTGACGCTTCGCTCCTATTGGTCGCAGCGTAATGTTATGTAGCCTAAAGCCTTCCTCTATAAATGAACTATCTAACAAGAAAATAATTTTTCAAATCGGACCAGTAGTTCCTGAGAAACAAACAAACAAACTCTTCCACTTTATAATATTAGTATAGATGTGTCCCTTTCATCATAATTTCACCCAGTCACTTACCGGATATAACAATGTTGCCGGTCTCCTTGAGCTTGGTTTGGAAGTGCACCCTGCTGCCCTCCAGCCACATCTCGGTGACCAGGGTCTGGCCGGGCAGCACGGGCTTCGCGAATCGGGCCTTCAATGCCTTGACGTTGGAAGGCTCGTTGCCGCCGTATCTGAAAGATTTTGATATTAATTGTATAAAGGTACGTGAACATTTTAAATTGTCGCATGGGTCTTGCGTTCTCGATCGTGGTCAGGTAAAAATTAAGGACCGTAATTATTGTGGCAATCAAACACCAAACAAAAACAAACATCAATACACTTACTTGGCTAATACATGTCTGGCAGCGAATCCGAGCGACGCCAGACCGTGCAATATTGGCTTGGCGTGACCGCTCACGGACGCCACGCTGGGGTCGATGTGAAGCGGGTTCAAGTCGCCGGACAGTCTGGAAACAAATTAAAATGTATTAGTTGTAGTATCTAAAGTCAGTTTATGGATGATAACGTGATAACACAAGACACACACAGTTTCAGTGTAGGTTGTGTGACGTCACTGGAGGCCGGTTGGACGTCTGTAGCTAGTTATCTTCGCTTTATAGTCTGTCTCGCTCAGGCACCAACATCCGTCTTATCTATAGAGCGCCGCCTGGTCCTCAACAATGCGCTGCTCGGCGACGGCGTCGGGGGCCGGCTGAACGTTTGCCTCACTCACTCACCATCATCTTTCTCACGTGTACAGCGGTGCCTGTTTCTCAGCAGTCAGGAGTGAGCTGCTCGGAGACAGCATCGGGGGCCGGCTGAACTTTTGTCTCACACACCAACATCTATCTCATGTGTACAACGCCGCCTGGTTCTCAGCAGTGAGCTGCTCAGCTACAGCATCGGGGTCCGCTGAACGTCTGTCTCACTCACACACCATCATCTATCTCGCGTGTACAACGCCGCCTGATTCTCAGCAGTAACCTGCTCGGTGACGGCGGCGGGGACCGGCTGAACGTCTGTCTCACTCACACACCATCATCTATCTCGCGTGTACAACGCCGCCTGATTCTCAGAAGTAAGCTGCTCGGTGACGGCGGCGGGGGCCGGCTGAACGTCTGTCTCACTTACACACCATCATCTATCTCGCGTGTACAACGCCGCCTGATTCTCAGCAGTAAGCTGCTCGGTGACGGCGGCGGGGGCCGGCTGAACGTCTGTCTCACTCACACACCATCATTTATCTCGAGTGTACAACGCCGCCTGATTCTCAGCAGTAAGCTGCTCGGTGACGGCGGCGGGGGCCGGCTGAACGTCTGTCTCACTCACACACCATCATCTATCTCGCGTGTACAACGCCGCCTGATTCTCAGCAGTAAGCTGCTCGGTGACGGCGGCGGGGGCCGGCTGAACGTCTCTCTCACTCACACACCATCATCTATCTCGCGTGTACAACGCCGCCTGATTCTCAGCAGTAAGCTGCTCGGTGACGGCGGCGGAGGCCGGCTGAACGTCTGTCTCACTCACACACCATCATCTATCTCGCGTGTACAACGCCGCCTGATTCTCAGCAGTAAGCTGCTCGGTGACGGCGGCGGGGGCCGGCTGTACGTCTGTCTCACTCACACACCATCATCTATCTCATGTGTACAACGCCGCCTGATTCTCAGCAGTAAGCTGCTCGGTGACGGCGGCGGGGGCCGGCTGTACGTCTGTCTCACTCACACACCATCATCTATCTCATGTGTACAACGCCACCTGGTTCTCAGCAGTGAGCTGCTCGACGACGGCGTCGAGGCCGGCAGAACGTCCGTCTCACTCACACACTATCATCTATCTCACCTGTACAACGCCGCCTGGTCCTCGGCTGTGCGCTGCTCGGCGACGGCGTCGGGCGCACGCTTGGGGGCCGGCTGGACGTCTACGGCGCGGGTGCTGACGCGGGGTCCGCCGAAGCCGCCCTGACCCACCACGAATATGTGCTGCTGCGTGCGAATCACCAGCTCTTTGTTCTGGTATATCTCACCTGTGAAGGAAACGAGGGATTCGTTTTAGATTTTCAAATTAATGCCTTGTATCATCAGCTTATAACAATCAACGTCAGTATTCGTTGACATTACAACAAAGCGTGTGCATCTCTGCGCCCGACAGTCTGAAGTGATAACTTAATACGGCTAGCACTGTAGGTTGAGTGATAGAAATGGAGCCTGCCTACAGCTGCCGTATTCGTTAGAGAAAGGGATGCCTTAAGCGCAGTAGACGTTACGAATTCTTTTACCTTACTTTAGGAAGTTATCATTTCAAAAACCGACATCAGCAACATCCCTTCGTATACATGGCTCCGTATATGGTATTAAACTTAACATAACTTAGTGACGACCACGCCGTCGACGTCCGCTGCCCGGCACCGACGTCAGCGCCGGGCAGCTCTCCGACGAGCTCTGTACTCACTGTTGGTGACGACCACGGCGCCGACGCCCTTGTCCAGCACGTCGACCACGTAGTTGCGCACGGTGAACTCGCCGTCAGCGCCGGGCAGCTCTCCGACGAGCTCTGTCCTCACTGTTGGTGACGACCACGGCGCCGGCGCCCTTGTCCAGCACGTCGACCACGTAGTTGCGCACGGTGAACTCGCCGTCAGCGCCGGGCAGCTCTCCGACGAGCTCTGTACTCACTGTTGGTGACGACCACGGCGCCGGCGCCCTTGTCCAGCACGTCGCCCACGTAGTTGCGCACGGTAAACTCGCCGTCAGCGCCGGGCAGCTCTCCGACGAGCTCTGTACTCACTGTTGGTGACGACCACGGCGCCGGCGCCCTTGTCCAGCACGTCGACCACGTAGTTGCGCACGGTGAACTCGCCGTCGGTGCCGGGCAGCTCGCCGACAAATTCAATGTACTGCTCGCCGTGCAGGATCTGGAGACAGGTACGATGTGAATACATGTTTGTATGGAAGGTTCACGCGAACCGGTCTAATGGTACTAATGGTCAATATGACACTACAGTCTAAAGCCAGCCTTATCAAGGCTTTTGCCACGAATCTACTGGTACCTCTTTCGTTAAAGCCAGCACTTTATTCACTAATGTGGAACAAACATAGCATAGATAGACTGCTAAAATCATCCTTATGTATTAGACGTAGTCGGGTAATGAGTTAATAACACAACTAACGTTGGTGAAGTCGGCGTGCTTGCCTAATTTCCTCGAGAACTTGAATATCAGGCCCGGCAGAATCAAGTATTGTTTTTGAAGTACGTAAGTGATAATAGTGATGGCGCCTTGACTAAGGCAAAGTATAAAGGAGGCGACAACTCACGTTAGTGAAGTCGGCGTGCTTGCCCGGCGGCATGGCCTCGCCGACGACCGGGGACTCGAACACCAGGCCCGGCAGGATGAAGTACGTGGGCAGCGCGCCGAACTGCTCGTGGCTCTCGTACAGGAACCGCAGGTCGCCGGCGTTCACCACGGACGCGCCCACTGGAGATACAATAAATAGATTAGTGTTGTATTAGCGCAGAGATAAAGATAGATTTCAAGAAATTGGTCACAAAAGTTGGTTTCTGTTTCGCTATTTCGGCCCTTATGGACATGGCGAAAATATTAATGCAATATAATCAATCTGCAAAACACTATTCAAGTTTTTCCCCTTATATGTAAACCTACCTACCTATATTATTTTTTTAATTACGACGCATATTAATGAGCCGTGGTGAGTCCGTCTTCATTAATTACATGACTCTATATTTAATCGGCAATCCTTTTCTTGTGGTTCGAGAATGCATTATGTTAGTATATATAGTTAGTGTTCTATGGTTAGATGCTTAGCATGGCGTGCTTAAGTTAATTTAATTTGTTTTCTTACTAGTGGAAGGTTGTTATTGGCATTAAGTTTGTTAATAATATGTAATTTTATTGTAATGTTCCATATGCTGTAAGTTTTCCTAATAAAATAAAATTAATAAATAAAATAAGTCTAGAAAATAATAAGAAATGCTAATGAATAAAATAAATAATGAAATACCATAGTCATACATTGTACCCATGACCTTTTTTTAGAAGCGGGTAAAAACTCGCAATTTCTTTAAGGTATTATATTAACTCATTTAAGTAATTTCGTTCATTACGTATACAGTATACACTATACAATATTATAATATATTTATCATCATAATAACTGAACATAAAATATAATATTCGGTCGTGTTCTATATTTTATACCGACGATAAAGCAACTGTATTATGACGTTTGATGCATAATGTTATCAGTTAATGTGTGCTTATTTTGTACCGATCACGAGGCTAGTTGTAAATTGTCCTACAATCATCAACATTTCAGCTACGACGTGGACAAAAGCCTCTCCCACAATGTAGATATATAACAGAGACACGACCTAGTACTAGAAAATGGTATCACCCTAATACTGGCAATTCAACTGGCTATAGGTGAAGTCCAGGCACATTCCGGAAATCGCCATCTAGCGCCACTATTGGAAAATACTAATTACTAATTTCGTTCCGTATCTTCTTCTTAATTAAGGAGTTGAATTTAGCTTAATGTGATGTTATGCTTATCTTTATTTTAATGTCAATATTTGTACTTAATTCGGCATATTTACATTTTATAATTTACAAACGTTAATAGTAGTGACAGCTATTGATTTTTTTTTGTATTAAACATATTGTATGGGATGGTAGGCCATGCCTCTCCCAAAGTATTTCATGGGTAGATTGACGTGGTGTGAAGCGTATAGATATTATTATTATTAAACTAACGACAAATTTACCTCAGAAACCGTGCATTAATCCTTCTAATCTATACTAATATTATAAAGCGGAAGAGTTTGTTTGTTTAAACGCGCTAATCTCAGGAACTACTGGTCCGATTTGAAAAATTCTTTTTTTGTCGGATAGTCCATTTATAGAGGAAGGCTTTAGGCTATATAACATTACGCTGCGACCAATAGAAGCGAAGCGTCAGTGAGAAATGTTGCAAAAACGGGGAAAATTATTTACATTTGGGGAATTTCATTGCGTGCGCTGCACAAACGGCTTAAGTCACTCAAAAACCACGCGAACGAAGTTGCGGGAACAGCTAGTTGATGATAAAGTACTCGCACGTGAATCTATCATTTTAAGCTATAAGATAATAGAATATTAGCAATTGTAATCGACACATGTATTAACAATAATTCAATAGCGCTGTTATCAGTCTGTTATCAGACTTATTTTATGAACCCTGCGCCCCCAGCTATCGATGTACCATGACCACCGTAGAAATCGTAAATAGACATAATATCGACCTGAACAGGTAGAACAGAACGGGAAATACCACGCGACTAATGTGTAAATGTTTTGCAGAATATTTTTCCAGTTTTAACCGGGAGCTATTACGTATTTGACACGTAATGTAAGTAGCAGTCTGTCTATTGGTTCGTAGGTAGAAACCATATCTACGGTGATCAATGACCTCTGGTCATTACTACGTGTATTGTAGTAGTGATCATTTATAGGGTTACCTACCCAAAAGTAAAAACGGTCTATCCGTTTTACTAATCCTACGCTATCCATCCGTCTGTCCGTCTCTCTGTCACCAGCCTCATGAACCGTGACAGACAGACAATTGACATTTTACAGAAGCTGTATTTCAGTTGCCACTAAACAACAAATACTAAAAAAAAGAATGGGCTGACAATTGACATGCCGTGTACGGTAAAAGCCTCTTTAAGAAATAAAGATTAAAAAAAAATGAATAAAATAAATATACGAGGAGTGCTACCGTAAAACAAACGTGATTTGTTCTGTGTCATGCAGAACCCGTCGTGCGCTGGACCTCATTTGACCGATTTATTTATTGCTACCATTTTGATAACAGATAACGCACTTTGTATTATAATCCCCGACTTATAAAATATTTACACACTGCATATTGGATAAGCTATACAATGTTTTTTCCTTGTCTGTCGAGTTACTTTTGTAACGTATCTCGTAACGTTAATATTTTTATTGGTAATGAGGTTACTATTTAAGTATTTACCTAACTTACCAAAGTATAAAAGGTACGTAAAATCAATGTCAAAGTATCCAAATGCATTTGGTATTTTAATTGAAACTGATGCATTCATTAACATTTTAAATTAATTATCCACAAAAATTAGGTACCTACTACTACATTTTGACAGTCATTTTGTCTGTACTGTACTTATACGAATAACTTTAAATAACACAACAAAATACTTTAAAGCCATAGAATGTTATCGCGCTAATCTCAGGAACTACTTGTCCGATTTGAAAACATTTTTCAGTGTTGGATAGCTCGTTTATCGACGAACGGTTATAGGCTATATCAAGGCCATTGGCAGGGGAGCATCAATAAAGAATGTTTCAAAATTAGGGTTTTTTACGCGGAGAATTTGAGGGGTACCATAATATGGTACTAGACCATAATAATATACTATACCATTTTATAGGTACATATCCATTGTAGAAGAATGTAAGCTAACACGCTTAAGCTTTACTGACACAAAAATTTTAAATTATACTCAGTTGAACCAATTTAATATAGACACAAATACAACAGTAGTACAAATAGACAATTGCGCACTATAGTGCTACCAAAATGTACCATGCCATAATCAGTGGATCTTTTGGTTAACTTAATTGGATCTGTATTCTGAACAGACTACATTGGTTAAGAGCTGATGATGATTAATATTAACAATGTAAAACAGATATAACCTTAACCTTTGGACCTCATTGTAATTTGTAGTATTCATTATAAAATTTATATTAAGCAACACAATAAATTAAAAAAAAACTATCGTAGAGAACCAAATATGTGACGTCATAATATTTTTTTTTCTATTTAAGCAATGTAATGGATTGTTATAGTTTATTATATTTTAATACTATACTGTGCTATTTATAATAATAATTGACTTCCTTCTCGTGTTTAAGGTCAATTCACACGATACGAGATACGAGACAATTTGCTGCTTATATCACGCATCATTCAATATTGAACCTTATCCAATACACAAGAAGATACAAGTCTCATAGCAACCTGCACGCTGCGCTGCTATTGCATTGAAAAATGTGTATCTTCTTGTGCAATGAATAAAGTTAATTAATTTTGAATTGCTAATTGCCTTCTCAAAATTGCAGCGTCGCGTCTGTTATTAACATGAATAGGCATGACGAAAGATTTTGAAATCCACTATAATTGTAAAGTGGATACACATTTGCTAATTATGAAAAAACCTTAATTTCGGTAACAAACTAATGAGTATCGAAGATTATAGCCATTTTTCAAATACATTTTCAATAGTGCGCCAAAACAGGAAGAAGTGTCATGGCGTCGAGTGTGACGTCACGCCTAGGTAAACGTCAGATGCTTAAGTAAACCATAGATAAACGAGTAATATATAATGACTAGCAGCGATGGACCATGACAGTGATGTTTACCTAGACGTGACGTCATGCGCTGTAATGCGGTGCTTCAGTCAAAATGGCCGATAGCACTATTTTAATCTTTTTTATTACTCATGCGGGATAAGTAGCAACTTGGCGCCCGCTGTTTGAAAATTTGAGTGCGCCAAGTAAACTTTTCGCACTCAAATTTTAGAATGGGCAAACGGCTCGTTTTCAACCGCAACAGCGAGCGCCAAGATACCACTTACTTACTTATCCCGCATTTGTAATAAAAAATAGTATGTGCAAATCGTGCGACGTTGTCGATTACCCACTCAAGCGAATGACCGTTCAACTTCGCTTTCGTGGGCAATCGACAACTTGTCGCACTTGTTGTACAATATACTATTAATTTATTGAAAATCTTAATAATCACAAATTTTTGTATAAAAGTAAATCAGTATTTCAAATCCTTTTTATATCTATTTTACCCTGAAATCATAAAATCTTTGATAATTTGTTAATGTCGTCACGCCTATTTGGCTGAGCACAGTCGAGCACCTTTGATTTGTGAATTGTGCACAATAACCGACACCGATCCGAAGTGAGGCGAGCGTCGACAAGTGGCGGCAAATGAGCCGTACACACGTTGGCGCTCGTCTTCACTCGGCCAGCTAGGCGAGCGAAGCCCGAGCGATGACAAGGCAAGGCAAATACTGCCTTCACGTTGGCGTTGGCCGCCGCTCAGCAACGCTCGGCCAATATGTATAGGCAGCGATAGAATAAGAGAAGGAAATCCGTAGCAGAACCAAGATAACCGACATAGCCCAGCGCCCAGTAAGTTGAAGTGGCTGGACATAGCTCGCAGAACCGATGGCCGCTGGGGCAGAAAGGTTCTCGAGTAGAGACCCCGGACGAAGCGTTGGACGACCTCCGATCAAGTGAACAGACTGAAGAAGGTCGAAGGGAGTCGATTGAGGAAGGTCAGGCCTCTGATTCAGGATACCATCGCTATTTATCGCTTACGAAGTTCAAAACAAAATATATGGGATTTGGCATAAGCTTCGCTAAATGAAAAGCGATTTCATATGTCATTTAGCGAAGCTTATGTCAAATTCCATACATCTTGTTTTCGAACATTCGAACTTGAATTACGGCTGGAATCACTGGAAAACTTTGGGGAATGCTTCTGCCAAGCAGTGCACGTCCTAGCTGAAACGACGACGATGATGATAAAAGAACTTTAATAAGGAAATTAAACTCACCGCCAAGAGCATAGCATACTAGGTCCTTGCAGTTGTACTTGTACGTTGTCCAGTACGATTTGTTCTCGGCGTCCAGCTTGCTTCGGTCCTCGAAGTCCTGAAAAGTGTCGAATGAAGGGTAATTAATGTGTAAAACCACTAATTGTAGAATACAAGTAAGACTCGATATTCGGAAAACTAATGTATATTTTTGTACTCAGTTTAGATGGTTAAGTATGGGTACTAAATTTGGTTTGCGCGAACGAGAATCGTGCGGGTAAAAGAAGGAGAGAGACGGCTATATCTTCCGTCGCCTTCTCTTCCGTGGCTGTGATAGATAGCACGATGTTTCTTCGTCCTCTTCCTGCAGTTGTGAGCGGGACGCATAGTGTCAGAGCGTCTCTGTCTACTGTGAAGGGGGTTAGACCGCGTGAGGTGATATGCGATACAGTTACCTAATTAAAAGACGTAAAGACGTAAAAAGTAATTTAGCATCAATTTATTATTAAACACTACAGTTATACAGGTGTATCAGAATCGCGATACGACCGCCATTTCCCATTTTTAGGAAAGCGCTTCATTTTATCAATTCTGCTAGTGAAGAATTTATTTTTATCGGTATACCTGCCAAAATGTTGGGTTATTCATTGCTGTGTATTGTTTGACGTTTGTTAAGATAAGATGGCAAGTCACGGGAAAATCATTCTATGTACATAAACAGGAAAACTACTTGGATTTATCTGTGGGACTTGTGGGATTGACGATCACACAAATAGTTAATAGGGTAAAGTATTAATATTATACACTGCAACCATGTGGCGTACATGAAAAGATCCTTCCTCCGATTAGTTATTAATTATTACTATATTATTTTTATTTAAATTCTAACACTTTATACGTAAATTAATATTATTTTAAAGCTACATATTATAATGTAATGATTTTATCATGTTGTTTATTGGCAATTGAAATACGTCAGTGATGAATACATCATCAAGTTTTGGAGGAGGAAACTGGGGTCCCCTAATTGTCAATTTCTCGTGCTTTTAATTTCAGTTCAAACTGCAGTTGTCTCTATCGGTGCATTTCGGTTGGATTTCTCTAGACCGTGATTTGATTTGATGAGAATCGGTTCAGCCCGTCTCGAGTTTTAGCGAGACTAACGAACAGCCATTCATTTATATATAATATATTAATACGATAAAACGATAATATAATAAAATTATTACCTAACTAGCTGTGCCCGCGACTTCGTACGCGTGGAAAAGTGATTTAGGGCAGCAGTTCAAATACATTTTTAGTTTATGAACACTGTCGTTTGGACATTTAAAATCACTAATTTATAGTAATGCTTCTTTATACACGGTATTAGACGTGCATAGGCAAAAGAAGTAGGTCGATGGGGTAATAATAATAGTTTACTGTCAAATAATGGCCGTTTTTGTCGTAAATTTTTTGAGGTATTTTGTCTATGAAAATCCTAACAATTCCTACTACCAACTCGAAAAATTACCGTGTATTATTAACCGACTTCAAAAAAAGGAGGAGGTTCTCAATTCGTCTGTATGTATAATATTTTTTTTTCTTTTATGCGAACGGGACTACTTGATAGTACGCTCATATACGCGACGAAGATCTCTGTACTGAGATTTGTATGAACTTTACGCCGCAGCGACTGCAGACGATGATCGTTTTCACACCGACGCTGCGCTGCTGGCGCCGAGCGCCAAATTTTTTAAAAGTCTACTCTCGGTGCGCAATTCCAACTCGGACTTGCCCGGTTTTTTATTTATTAATTACCTACGCTAACAAACATGTAGCCTACTTAGGGACTTTAGGGTTAAAGTACTAACTTCCTTTAGACGACAAAATAACAAAGTCCAAAAGAAAGAAAAAACCCAAGCCGTACCTAGCATGAAAACTAATAAATAAAAATATCATGAAAAACATAAATCTTACTTATATTGACATAACTTTTCTAATTTAAATGTACCTATGACATCTCATTCATATCTTGAAAACAAACTATCCTACGCCTATACTTTATTAATCGTATTTGCAAAACCTAAGTATAATAATAAATTACTTCGCACAAAGTAATAATTATTTTCACTTGTACTGGAAAATAAGTATTACTTTGTGCGAAGTAAATTTAATTGTTCCTTTTAGTTTACCTTTTGAAGTCATTTTTTTTTTTGTTTAAAATTATTTAATTTTCAGATTTTTAGTGATGGGTATAGACTGAGTAGGGATAATTCTCGAATGATCAGACGACGATTATTTGAGGACGAAAAATGAAAAACAAAAACGATTAGATAAAAAAAAATAGTAGAAAGATAAAAAGTCTACCTAGCCTAGCCTGGCGTAAGCCAGAGCGGCGCAATTTTTTTTAATATATATATATATATATATATATATATATATATTATGTATATTGTATATATAGTCTACCGCTGCTTTGGCGTAAGCCAGAGCAGCGCGAAATTTTTTGATATTATAGATCCAGGATATGGTGCAAAACCTTACTGTTTGGTAACATATGCTTAGACTACTTCAGAAAAAATCAAAATCAATATATTATTCCACATAAATTTTGAGGATTTCCTTCGATTCCTCACGGATCCCATCATCAGGTCACCATTTTGGTGACAATGGGACCAAATTTAAATTATACCCTACACAACATAAAAAAAATTTAAAATCGTTTCAGAAACGATGAAGATATCCGCGAAGAAACATAAAAAACAAACATTTATTTACGAATTGAGAAACCTCCTCCTTTTTTGTAAGTCGGTTAAAAAATATTATGTTGGTTATTTCATGTAAACATCTACCTTTGTGCCAAGTTTCATTTAAATACGTTGAGTAGTTTGGCTGAAATACCGTCAAATAGGTAGCTACAATTTTTTGAAGATCCCACGGGAACCCTTACGTTTTTCGGGATAACAATTTCCAATAAAGCTCTTCAGGTCATAAGCTACCTACCTGCCGAATTTCATTTAAATACGTTGAGTAGTTTGGCTGAAATACCATCAAATAGGTAGCTACAATTTTTTGAAGATCCCACGGGAACCCTTACGTTTTTCGGGATAACAATTTTCAATTTTCAAAAAATGTGTAAAATTCACATTGCCTAATGTGAGGCAAACTGAAACCAGTGTACTATTAAATGATGAACGTATGGAACTAGTGGATACTGCAGTATTCTTAGGTATAACGTTAGACTCTAAACTTCAGTGGGGCCCCCATATTGCTAGACTGGCCGACAAACTCAGTTCAGCAGCATATGCAGTTAGTAAAATTAGACAATATTCAGACGAAAGTACAGCACGCTTAGTGTATTTTAGTTACTTTCATAGTATAATGTCCTATGGCATTCTGCTATGGGGCAGTGCTGCAGATATAAATAGTATCTTTGTGCTGCAGAAGCGAGCTGTTCGGGCAATCTACAAGCTGGCCCCCAACACTTCTCTTAGAGAAAAGTTTAAGGAAACTGGAATACTAACTGTAGCTTCTCAGTATATCCTCTCTAATGTATTATATGTCAAGAAAAATATAAACCTGTTTATAAGAAAATGTGATAATCATAATAGAAATACTCGGAATAAGAATAAACTTGTTGTTCCAGTAACAAGACTAAGTAAAGTAAAGAATTCGTTTAAAGGCCAATGTATACGCCTATACAATAGGATCCCAGAAAACGTTCAAAATTTTTCAACCAATAAGTTTAAGAAAGTAGTCAAAGAACGTTTGTGTGCAAAAGCTTACTATAAAGTTAATGATTATATGAATGATAGCACACCTTGGGAATAAAGTAGCCCCCTACTAGGCCACTTATATATAGAATGTACTCATGTTATTTAGTTTTAGTATTGACATATTTAAATATGTAAATTTATACTTTTTTTTAAAAAGAGAAATTTTCCATTTTTTTGGTAAAAGATGGCCCCATGCGAGTTTCTTACGCCGGTTCTTCTTGCTGGGCTAGTTCCCGAACCGGTGGTAGGCATCATACAGAAACGACGTTCAGAAAACATTTTTTGTAAAATTTACTCTGAATAAAAATATTTGATTTGATTTGATTTGATCAATAATGCTCTTCAAGTCATAAGCTACCTGCCTGCCGAATTTCATTTAAATACGTTGAGTAGTTTGGCTGAAATACCGTCAAATAGGTAGCTACAATTTTTAGAAGATCCTACGGGAACCCTTTCGTTTTTCAGGATAACAATTTCCAATAAAGCTCTTCAGGTCATAAGCTACCTGCCTGCCGAATTTCATTTAAATACGTTGAGTAGTTTGGCTGAAATACCATCAAATAGGTAGCTACAATTTTTTGAAGATCCCACGGGAACCCTTACGTTTTTCGGGATAACAATTTTCAATAATGCTCTTCAAGTCATAAGCTACCTGCCTGCCGAATTTCATTTAAATACGTTGAGTAGTTTGGCTGAAATACCGTCAAATAGGTAGCTACAATTTATAGAATATCCTACGGGAACCCTTTCGTTTTTCAGGATAACAATTTCCAATAATGCTCTTCAGATTATAAGCTACCTGCCTGCCAAATTGCATTTAAATACGTTGAGTAGTATGGCTGAAATACCGTCAAATAGGTAGCTACAATTTTTTGAAGATCCTACGGGAACCCTTTCGTTTTTCGGGATAACAATTTCCAATAATGCTCTTCAGGTCGTAAGCTACCTGCCTGCCAAATTTCATTTTATTCTATACAGTGGTTTTAGCGTGATGCGACGACAAACATTCCCATATGGACAGACAGACAGACAGACAGACAGACAGACATTTTTTTCAAAAATGTTATTTTTAGGTTCTGTGGCTTATATAGACCCCCTTATTTTAATTTTCACTTAAATATTCTTAATGTACAGACATATTATGTGTATAGATACCGAGGTATATAATATATATTTTGGAATTTGTTTAATAAGACGAGTATTAGGAAAAAAGGTTTCAGCGTAGCCCAAATTTCAGCTTATCGTGCGCTCGGAGCCTTAATAAACGTATGGTAGAATATACCATGTTATGCCGTGGAATGAGTAATAAAATCGAAGATGTAAGCACTAAGTAGTTACCTGCCTCACAAAAGAAAAGGCCTACTAGAGTATTTTGTAGTTTTCTAAAGTTGTCCCGATCTTGGGAGTCCAACTGGACGAAACAAAGATAATCGTCGACGAAAAACAAAAGTCACATAGAAACCGTACGTTAAAATAGCCTATCCTGTGGTCCAATCTATAGTTCAGTAGTTTCGGAGCCTATTCAAACAAATAATTCTTTCCTTTTCTTTATAAATACATATATTGTATATCTATTATTACTTAGAATAGTACTCGTATATATAGATAACATTATATATTATGTATATCAATAAAATCACAAAGAGAAGAGAGAATTAGTATTTATCAAACGTACAAAGTGTAATCTTCAATTGATAACAAATAAAAATATTAACAAAATATGTAATTAAAAATTTAACGTAGTGATGATACGAATTAAATTATGAATACGATAGCATAGCCAATAAATCGTTAATACAGATTCTCACACGGAAACCGTACATTTTCTCGATATAAAAAGTAGTTATTATACGTATTAACCCCATTTTTTATAAAAAAAACTTTAACCCGACTAAGAACGTTATGTAGCCTATGTAATAATGTATATTCTAGCTGACCCGTGCCCACTTCGTTGAGCATACAAATCGTTTAAATCTTTTATGGACTTCCACGAATAATTCAAGACTAAAAATAGCCGAATCGGTTCAGCCGTTCTCGAGTTTTAACGAGACTATCGAACAGCAATTCATTTTTATATGTAAAGATTATAACGATAAACCAAACACGACTATGTAAGTCGGGTAAAAACAATCAGCCCCGCTTTCTAACGCTCATTGGTAAACGTAGCGAGTGAGTGAAGTTCTTGCGAGACGTTCACCAATGAGCGTTTAGAAAGGCTGATCAAAGAGTCGATCTAGCTGATCGAGTTAACGACCCATTTGTTACCTCAACTATTGTATCAACCTTTCAGAAACCGAGGGTGTATGTACCAAATTTTATACAAATCAGACTAGCATTTTTTTTAAACAGACAGACAAATAGACAACAATATTTCGTACTAGCTGACCCGTGCCCACATCGTTGACCATAGAAACAGTTTGTTTCCGTTAAAACCTTCCCGGGACTTCCACAAATATTGCAAGACTATAAATAGCCGAATCGGTTCAGCCGTTATCGAGTTTTAGCGAGGCTAACGAACAGTAATTAATTTTTATATATGTTTCGTATTAAGAGTGACAGTTCATACCTGCAACTTCTGCACCAGATCTATAGTGACGTCAGCTATCTTCTCGATGTGTCTGGAGTCAGTCATGTTTACTGCATCAGACCATCTCTCCTTGACTGATTCGATTGTGACAGGGTCGGTAGGCTTGGCCCTAAAATGAAAAAATAAAATACCAAAAACCGTTAAGATCGAACTGATTCCATTCTCGTTTGTGTCGGGAGTAAGCATGCTGATTTAATATACCATCGCTACTATCACGGAGTTCGAAAACAAGAATGTATGGGATTTGATATGAGGTTCGTTAAAATATGTCAAGCGAATTCGTCTGTCACTAAGCAAGGCTTATGTCAAATCCCTTATATTTTGATTTAGATTTTCGTTAAAGATAATATCGATTGCATCTCGAATTAGGGTCTCTGATTCTCGTGCCTCGAACATTGTTTCGAACCTCAGTCTATCCCGGTCGTGCACATATGATATAGCGCGCGTGCGAGCGGGATAGACTGACGATCGAATCTAAGTTCGAGTTACGAGAATATAGATTGGATGGCCCTGGCCCAGTATGTTTTATTCGAAGTTCATACGAAGTTCATAAGCGGCATATTTAAAATTGACACATTGTATTTTATTGCTGACTAGATAGACTGAATCGAATTATAGTATGTCAACTATTAATAAATTAAGTCAGTAAAGTTTACCTCCTACAGAGAAAAGTTTAAAAAATATTTCCTAGGACCCAGGAAAACCGCCTGGATAAAAACCTCGACAGAACTCATAAATTAAGACAGGGCCCTGATTACGTAACTTCGGTGGCTTTCCAGATAATGGAAATCAACTGTCATTTTTAACGTCATAACTTTTTGAAACACGATAAAGAAAAAGTTAGAACGTCAAAATTTTGACATTTTAATTTTTTAAATCGTGGTTTTAAAAAGTTCTTACGTGAAAATGACAGTTGATGTTCATCGAAAGAAGGTTACGTAATCAGGGCCAGACATACTGGCGCCGTTACGAGTTGCCGTTACTGAACGCGTTACGGCGCCAGTGTTTTACCCTCCCATAAGTTTTCACTTAAAAGTCTCTCGTGTATCGCCTGTGTAAAACTTACCTCAAAGGAGCACCGTTGGATCTCACAAGCTGCGCTTTGCTGGCGAAGCCGAGGGTCGAGTCGATGATGACACCGCTTTCGGGGAAAGATTCGTGCACCATGTATGCCTAAAGTGAAATTCACAGTCAAAAACACTAATAATAATAAAACAAATTGCTCCACCGCATCTGTCTGTGTCTTCGCGATAAACTCAAATACCAAGACATCGATGAATATAGTTTTTCGAGAAAGGTTTGGAGGTTTGAAGTTTGCGCAACGCATTTCCTTGCGACATCAAAAAAAAGGACTATCAAAATCGTGTGTTGGCGTTAAAAACGCCAGTTTCAAGCAATTTGACTGCATACGTATAGTAGAGCCACAACCCTTACATCAGGGATGTTAGGGAGCTCCGTAACTGTAACCGAAACTGTCGGATATCCGATATAAAAAATATCCGTAACCGTAACCGAATCCGAAATGAATGTTTTGCTACTGTAAAAGGAAACCAAAAATTTAATACCCGTAACCGAAATTATCCGAAATAATTTAATACCCGTAACCGAAATTATCCGAAATAATTTAATATCCGTATCCGAAATTTCATATCCATTTCATCCCTGCCTTACATTACACGTGTTTAATAAGTGTATTCAAGCATTCATTCAATAGACACTTACCACAACTGGGGCGATGAGGTCTGGCTTCATGGCCTGGAACATGTCTGGGGGTAGGATGTCCTCGGTCAGTCGCGACGCCGCTGTCGGCACGATGGTATTCACTTTGATGTTGTACTTCGCGCCCTCAAGCACTAGGGTGTTGGCCAAGCCGACCAAACCCATCTTGGCCGCGCTACAATTGTAGATTGGTTAGGCATCACAATACCTAGTGGGCTAATATATTTGGCGCTTCCGTGGTCTAGTGGTTCAGAGCTTCGCTCTCGACCCGGAGGTCGTGAGCTCAATTCCCGCATTGGAACAACAAATAATGTTGTTTTCAAGTTTGGTTAGGACAATGCAGCCTGCAAATCACCTGATTACTACTACGCTACATAAATTTGTAGTAATTAAATAAAGAAAGAAATTGTCCTTATTTACGATAGGGGGGAACAAGTTGGGCCCACATTTTACAAGAGTCCATATAAAAAAAAAACACCTAATTGTCTGACAAGAAAGATGATCCATGCGTCGGATGGGCATGTAAAAACTAAAAAGTCGGTCCTGCGCCTGTCTCTCGCCAGTCGTGTCGGTTTACCGTCCCACTGGGTCATGAGAGAAAACAGGAAGAGAGAGTATCTTTGTGTATTGCACACACATGGGCACTATAAAATAACTCCTGCGTAGCTGGCCTGGTTTAAATGAAATTGGCAACCGACACCAAAATCGGTGAGGGGAGCTATTATTATTTATATTTGGCTAGCATCTATCTAAAAATCGAATATCGGGATTATGGTACCCAATTTAATAATAATAATTAGAGATGAAACGGATAGTAGGTTGGCCGGATACCGGATACCGGATATTCGGCAAGCTACTAGGCCGGAGCGCCGGATATCCGGCCTTAAGATAATATACAGTGTGTAAAAAGAGCAACTATAACTTTGAGACACGATTATACTACCTTTCCTCATTTTGGAAATGTATTTTTTTTTATTTTTTTTTTGTCAAAAACTAAAAAATTTTTTTTAACTTCTCGCCATTTCTTATTTTTTTGTCGCAAAAATAACAATAAGGCAAAAAAAAAATTTTAATTTTTGTGAAAAAAAATACATTCTAGAATGAGAAAAGGTAGTATTATCATATCCCAAAGTTAAAGTGACTGCTCTTTTACTCTTTTTACACCCGTTATAATAATAAGTTTGATTTGAATATTGGCGCGGTGAACGAGATCGGAAATATTCAGGCGCATTCGGGTCGCACGTAACCGGAGATCGGGTCGACTCGGGGGCGTTCGAGTGCTATCGCGTAAAATTTGGTATTTATTCATCACAATTTGCCACTTGTTAATATAACAAACATTTTTGATGTGCGATTATAAAAATAAACGGTGTCCACAACCTATTGGAGTATGATTTGCCTTTATAAAATTATAAGAATTTTTAAAATTTTACCATCCGGTATCCGGCCGGATAGTGAAAACAAGGCCGGATAGGCCGGATACCGGATAGTTACCGGATATCCGTTACATCTCTAATAATAATTCTTTATTAGAATATAAAATAACATAGTAGGTACATTAATGATAATAAAATAAAAATTTAGAGTAAGTACCTACCTGTAATTAGTCTGTCCAAAATTCCCCAATAGTCCAGCGTTGCTGGTGGTCATGATGACACGTCCATACTTCTGTTTCTTGAATGATTCCCAGGCTGCTTGTGTGGTTTTGTAGGCTCCCTTGAGATGGACTGCGTTAACCAAGTCCCAGTCCTTGGAAATATAAAAAAGGACTAAATTACTATATTCATACATTTTTATGAGACAATTTTTAGGCATGATGCAAAAACAAACAACAATATTTTCCAGTCATTAATAATAATAATTAGTGTCACACATTTTGCATATGTGAGGCTCCCATCACATATAATATGACTGGGACTGTGTGATCCGGAATTTAGAAGTACGGAAAAAAATCAAAGCACTCAAATTAGAACTCAGTGCATATAATATAATGAAGTTTAAAATTGAATATAATGGCCCTGTTCCAGGAGACGCTCTGAACGTTCAGATCATTCATAACGCTGACATTGACAGCTGACAGTGCCTGTGAAAACAGTTCAAAACGATCCTAAACAGTGCTAAAGAAACGCAAATCTGAACGAAAAAAACGTTATTTTCGTTTACTATTTTCTTTTGCACTGTTTAGGATCGTTTTGAACTGTTTTCACAGGCACTGTCAGCTGTCAATGTCAGCGTTATGAATGATCTGAACGTTCAGAGCGTCTCCTGGAACACAGGGAATATTGTTGAGTCTAATGTCATTATCAATTTTAGTCAGCAGCCGAGTTACTGAATCTGCCCTGGAACACAGGGAATATTGTTGAGTCTAATGTCATTATCAATTTTAGTCAGCAGCCGAGTTACTGAATCTGCCATGCTTCTATCACTTCGGTAGTAGATAGGATAGCCTTGCTCTTTCTCAAGCCCAGCTATTATCTTTAGTTTCTCATATCATTATTATTATAGCCTTTATTCAGTACAAATTTACAATTAATTATTCTAACATTTTAGTAGCATGGTTGTGCCCCTTGGCAAAGGCCTCCTCTAACTTTTTCCACACTTCTCTTTGGCATGCCATGACTCTGGTCATGACTTATAGTTTCTCATATCAACAATAATTGAATATTTTTCATTACCTGCTCAGACATCTTCTGGAAACTTCTATCCCTGAGTATTCCAGCATTGTTGATGAGTATATCAATACGGCCAAAATTATCAAGTGCTGTCTTTATTATCTTCTCTCCTTCAATAACAGAATTATAATCGGCCACAGCAGAACCTCCTAAAATACAAACACATATGTAAAATTCTATCTTACAAGTTGATTGTGACTGAGTTCATACTAGTGTTATCATACAATAGAGTTCAATAAACGACATTAAGACCTTCAACAATGTACACATTGTTCAATCAGAATATTGAAGAGATTGAAACAGTAGGTTGGTTCTGCTAATTAAATTTTACAATAATAAAGTTACATAGCAGTCTTGATGATAAAACTACATAATAGCAATTTCTTAAAAGTCTAACCAATATCAATGTTTTGATTGGTCCAAACTCTCAAATCAAAAATGTTTTCATCATTCTATATCTACAACTTTTACCAGTTAAACCTATAAAATTATTTTATGTTTTCAAGATCATGCATTTATTTAAATTAATTGCATGTGAAATAAAAGGCTTAGTTAAATGGGAATTAGGGTGCAGGTAAACAGTGCATACCAGTATCAAAATCCAATTAAGCTTAAATGATTTTTGTATCCTGTGATATTTTTGAAAAGTATATTTTAGTGGGTTTTGATACTATACCCCTAATATATATATAAATGCCAGTATTATTTGGAGAGCTTACCATTGGCTTTAATTTCTTTGACCACTTCATCAGCAAAATTTGACTTTCCAACACCATCTCTTGCACCACCCAAGTCATTGACCACTACTTTAGCACCTCTGGAGGCAAGGAGCAGTGCATATGCCTTGCCCAGACCACCACCAGCTCCTGTCACTACAGCCACACGACCATCGAATCGGAGTTCAGACATTTTGCAGTTTACCTATTAAAATATAATTTGCTAATAATATTTTTAGATCAGTATAAAATATAAAATACAAGTGTTCAAAACTTTTGTCTTTTCAAAGTTTCCACTTTCACAACACACAACACAACAAAGACAGTAATTTTGATGTAAAGTTTTGTAATTACTAAATGAAATACCAATATTTTGTATCTTTAATTACTTTAGCATTACAAAGCATTTCTCTTTCTCTGCCGTAAAAACAATGGTTTCCGATGACCTATGACCCGGAGGAAGCATATTATAATAAATCAAAATGTCTCGTCTCTGTTTCGGTTAGACATTATTAATAATCTAGAAGGATCTTATAGTTACTCTATAAATATAATAAATAATCTAAGATCAATTAAAAGATTTTTTATTGGATCTAAAATAGTAATAACAATTCTTATTTTGTTCATTTAGTAACCTGATTATTCAAATATAAAATGATTAAAGCAAACCTCTTTTCTGATTTTCACTTTACTTAGATTATAATGGCACTAAAAATGGTCAATAGAATAGAAATTGATAGTAAAAATCAGTTTATCTTGGAGTGAGCGGTCCAAACCAAACTCCAATTTCCAATCTAGAAAATGACAATTATTGACAAATTGTAAATTGATAAAATGTCAAATGAATTGACAACAAAAATGTGACAGCAATTTTTTTTATCGCACTACAATGAATAGCATTGACATAATCTTCCTTGGGCTATTTAATTTAATTTTAAAAATAACAGTCATTTTTAAAAATAATAATTTGCGGAAGAGTTGAGAACTCTCCGGCTTAGATCATTTTTCAATCGTCAGATAACCTTTACCTAAGAAATAAATATGTGACTTTCGCAGATTTTGTATGGAACAAAATATGTCAAAGTAACATGTTTAATAGATATTCTAAGCTCTACAGTAACGGATACCTGTAATAATATGGGTATGAATATTCGATTAAAATGGCGTGTGAATACAAAAATAAAAACGTTGTTGCTTAAGGCGAGGAGTAACCGCAACTAGCGCCACTCTTTTTAAAATAAATTTTACAATGACACAAAGATCTTATTAAAAAAGTAATCGGTTCAAACTTTGAGTAAATAGTTAAACTAATTTATTATAGTAATATATAATAGTTAAACTAATACTATTTATTATATCTCGTGAGTAATAACTAAAACGGCCGTTTTAGTTATTACTTACGAGATTAAATACAGTATAGGATTTAGAGCTGTAATTAAATGCCAATAAATTAGTTTAACTATTTAGTTAAAGTTTGAACCGATTACTTTTTTTAATAAGATCTTTGTATCATTGTAAAATTCATTTTAAAAAGAGTGGCGCTAGTTGTGGTTACTCCTCGCCTTAAGTTTAAGCTTTAATACCTTTGATTCTTAGATCATAATATAGTATAGATTTAATGTTACATACACATTAGGCGCTTTCGAACGAGCGTTTTGTCAACGCGCGTTTTGAGAACGGTCCCTGGAGCTCTGTACAGACAGTGTACTCTGTACTCAAACGCGCTCTTTTTCTTTATCCAAAAACGTGCATCTGCAAAGCGCCCGTCAATAAGAGCCTAATGTGTACCAGCTCTAAGTGTGATGGACTCTACGACCTACGTAGACTTTGTAGTGTTTGAAATAAGAACATTATAATTTTTGTTTTTATAGATTTAATTATTTTCTGATATCTGTTATAATTATTTTCTGTTATAGTTACAGTCAGTGTTAAAGTTGCTGCGAATAATGTTCACCAATGAGCGTTCAAAATGTCTTGTTAACTCGAATTTTAGCTGATTGACCCTTTGATCAACTTTTCAGAAACCGAGGATTAGAATGATATACGAGTCGATACCATTTAATCTATTTTGTACAATTTTCCTTAAAATTAACCTTCATTGTGAAGTCCTAAGTTCGATTATGCTCATACCTATTAAGTATGTTCTAAGGTTATATAGTACATATAGTATGTGATGTTTTTTATTTTTGTAAAAAAATTTGTCGACTTTCGCTGAAGATGTTTGCTAACGAAAATGCGGTAAAAAAAATTAACTGTCGTGCGTCATTTGAACTCATTTAAGCTTTGCTTTGGCTGTCATCAGGGGGCTGACAGTGTAGTTCCATTTGTTACGTTTTGGCGCTGCGGTCGAAAGCAAAATGGCGTCGTTTTGTGACGTCACACACGTAAAGTTCCTGTTTCCTGTTTGTAGTGTCAAAATATGATCTATGTTGTCAAACATAGATTAGAGTAATTTTGTTGTCAAAACTCAAATATGGCCGCGTGTAGTTTGTTAGTGTTTTGTTTATCCTCGTTTCTTGCTTGATTTGATCCAAAATATTCAATTACTCCGCAGATTATTGATACATTATATCAATCTTTTATAGTATGTTAATTAATTTAGTGTAAATATTGTTCATTTTTCGTTTTAAGGGACTATTTAAGTCTTGTGTCGGCGGTTGCAACGCAACTATTAGTTCACAGGTGAGTTTTACTTTTAACACGTTATAGTTAGAGCTAGTGTAATATAAAGTATGAACAATATAATATAATTATACTAAATCTTTGACTCATTAAGTTTTCCAATGTTTTTTGCTTTTGTATATCAATATTAATCTTAACTGTACTCATTTGTTTCAGACAGATATACCCCTAGGCCTTAGTGATAACAATTATTACAAAGAGAACTCCAATGAGGATGTAAATGCTTCTGATGAAATGTTGGTCATTGGAAGAGCGGGTATGTATTAAGTACTATGGCATTTTGACACTCATTCTATATGATATTTTAACATATCAAAAGATACTGAAATTGTTTTATTTTTGTGAAATACCAAGGTTTAGTGGTTTGGAACTTGGCTCAGGAATTGGAGGTTGTGGGTATCAATAACTTCATTGAAACAACAAAAAATTTATGTAATACTTGTTTAACATTTATGAAAAGATGGTATTTTCATAAATGTTAAACAAGTGTTATGGCAGTTTAAGCATATTTGATAGCAGAATATTATTGCAGTTTTATTTAGGGTAATCAACTTATAGTGCTGAAGGACAAAACTAGTTAATCTATTTTTGCTAATTAACTATAGTTTTTACTAGAAACCCTCCTTGTTTTGTTGTTGTTGATGGCCGGACTAAGTGACCGGCCAACTTATGTATTGTTTTTTCATCTTAAATATTGTGTTATTTATTTACAGAAGTGACTGATCAACTTTTGTGTCATCAAAGAAATGAAAACAATTGAATTATGAGCACACTTCAAGTAAGGCAAGTGGCCTTAGAAACAGGAAAACCTGGACTTGTGTGTTACCATCACTAGATGGTTGGATTACGACATTAGAGAGTTTTATTAGGATAATTATTAAAATATTATTAAAAAAATATTCTGTTAAATATTAATGTTCTTGCTATATCAATCAGGGCTTATTAGAAATTCAGAAAAAAAATCAATAAATAAATGATAAATGTAACCTGTTTTTATTTTGTATTACATATTATAAAAATAAATTACCTGAACTACAAAAACCTACCTACAAAAAAAAATCGATACCTCACTAAAGTATCGATAGCTGGACTCGATTATTCAACCACTTATACAATGTGTGTTTGTAGTCTGTGATGTGCTATGGTCTGTGGTGTGCGGTCAAAATGACAGATGCTACAGTGCTGCCAAAACGTAACAACTGGAAACTCGGTAAAATATAGCTGTCGCATCTGTTACGTAGTAACTAATTCTTAATCTGTGGCTGTCATTAGTGTCATATTGAAATCTCAAAAACGGTCGCTGATATTTTGAATTTTAAAGAACTAAAATAAATAATTAATTAAAATATTCATGTGCGTTTTAAATATTTAAACAATACATTACTAGTACTTAGTACATACTAGTTACTAGAATCGCTTAAAAATGACTAGAAATCAAGTTATCAATGATCCTCTTGCAGGTAAACGGTTTATTTATTACTTAGAATATATATATATTATTCTCTCGTTATTAAATTATACAATGATTGTTTCTTTTAGTTATATATAATGAGTCTTACTGGCGCATATGTAGAGTATCTCCAATGTACAATTACCAATGCAGTGACATACATCTCAAGCAATATGCGTCGAATATTCGTCAAATTTTAGCCATGAATTGTATCTCGGCTTCTTCAACAAAATATAATGTTGTAATAGAAAATGCAGTTCATCTCAAATATTCTGAAAGTGATCCTAATAGCTTAATAGTAAGTAATTTATTAAAGTACAACATTCAAATTTGTTAGTAAAGAATGAACAGTACCCCAAACAGATATTTAAAGGGACCATAACAGTAACTTTATTGAATATTAATTGTATTTGCTATACTTTTTACTAGTCATACTTTTCATAAAGTATCAATAACATTACTGTTTCAGAGCTGTCTTATGAGTAATAATATGTTTCTTGGCATACAATGTAAATCTATACATATAATAAATAAATCTGTAGAGGGGTTATGCCTGTATGTTAAAGATATTTAAGTGAAAATCAAAATGGAGGGCCACAGAACATAAAATAATAAATATAAATTTTTGCTTGAGAGTGTATGTATAATCAGCGTGGGAAGGAGGGAGGTGCTTTGAATGCATGCATACACTCACTCATTTGCTTGCAGGTTATCATTTTATGTTGTATATTGCTAGATATAATTAATATATTAAAACTTGTTTGGTATAGATTACAGTGTCTACTTCCCAAGAAAATGACAAAGAAAAAGTTTTATATACAGCTATTCTCATATCATGGGGTAGAAATGTATTTGTGGAAAATGCTGTGCACTTACCATATATGCTGGAACATGGAGAAATAAAAATTGGCAATGAAGTGAAGAAACGGCTGCAGAATATGTTTGACTGTAATATTAAGCAATACACTTTTACGGAGGTAACTTGCAACTGCAAAAAATATATTTATATAGTACATCCGAGATAAATTTAACCAAAAACACTGAAATTTTCACATATTTAGTTATTGTGCACACTTATCAACACTTTCACTGAAGATTTTAAAGAATTACACTTCATTGTCCAATCCATTTTATAACAATTAAATAATAATTCATATTTTTAAACATCAAATGAAAAACTTTCACAGAAAAAATATGCCATTTGGACACTGGTGATTGTAGAATATAGTCTATGGGTTCATAGTAAACAATAATAATTGTATGAATATTGGCCAATTAGCATTACTGACTAGTCTATGGTTGTGTCATTGATGGGTTTGTTTATGTTTGAGTTAAAATTATCTTGGACATATTATACATGTGTTTCATGTTACAATTACATGTTAAATTTTTTTAATTTTATTTTAACAGATTCAATTACTACAATTTGCCTTTAATTTTATTGAAAGTGAGACTTCACGAAGTTCAGATGCTTTTGTGTTCAACTTCAAAACCCCTCAAGCAAATTTCAATGACAAAATAACAGTCACATTTGAAGTGGGAGATGTACATGCAATTTGGAACAGGTATTTACACAGTTCTAATACTATGGTGATTGGCCTGAACTGTCAATGACTTTTTATTAATGCATACTGTTTATGTTGTAAATTAATCTACATGTTTCCCTTTCAGTATACAAGATGAGAGCAGAACAGAGACTGAGCTTATTTCACTGGCCTACGAAATTCTCCACAACCAATTGTATGCAACTACAACTCTCAAAGTATCAATGTTTGATCTCTGTGACGTGATTTTATCGAAATCAGAAGTCAAAAACACTGGAGTAGTTAAAATGAAGACACCCGAAATTGTCAATTCGGTGTTTACAGTTTTAAATGAAATTTCAATACCATACCTTTTATACGAACTGCCCGTGACTGAGTAAAATAAGTGTTAAAATATTTATAATTTATTTTAAAT
Source organism: Celastrina argiolus (assembly GCA_905187575.2). Lineage (NCBI taxonomy): Eukaryota > Metazoa > Arthropoda > Insecta > Lepidoptera > Lycaenidae > Celastrina > Celastrina argiolus. The sequence goes on along the minus strand of LR994594.1, from coordinate 10,158,421 downwards.
TGGAGTTGTGAAGGTACATATTTGTATTTGTAGAAATAATTGAATTGAGTAATAAATCATAATGAAGTGTCAACAGGCTATCAAAGTAAGTGTTACAGCCGAGCTGAGATGATTGGTTACATAATTATGAAGTCTTAAAAAATGAAATATTATGTATTATTATCATATTATGTAGTAAAATTTAAAAAAAAATAAGTAGACTGATATAATATTATATTGAATTACATTATAGAATGAACTTACTATTGACGAATTAAAAATGTAAAGTGGTATTAATGAAAACACAATATATATTTTTTTAACATTTACTTTTCAAGTTATGCCTTACAAATGTGTTCACATATGACATCTTATAAAATATTTTGACTACATTATTAATGTGCTAAACTTATATATTACCCATTAAATCAATTACCTTGCAAGCATAACTGTAAAACATATATTCTTTGTATTCATAATAAAGTAAAATTTAAGTCAATTGTTCACAATAAAACTAATATAAAAAAAATATACATCTCACTATTAAATGTGATCTACATAGAGCTTGCTGCTCCTAAACATAACATAACAAATTAATTTGTCTATTATACTTAAATGTTTGTCAAAATGTAAGAAAAAGACAACCATACTGGTCATGAATCTAATATTTTATGTTTTTACTTGAGGTTCATACAAATTATACAAATGTCCTGATGTAATTCTCTTTTACTATATGTATATAGTCCTTGTTATGGCGAAATCAATAAAAGGATCACACACACACTTTGAAACAACAACTTAACACTCCATTTCATGTTAATATTATAATAACCTTGAACAAGCAAAAGCACAAAATGCAAATTAGAAATAATTTTGACACATTACATAATTTGCACTCTCCATCTTTCATATCATATTATGGGTGTAGTTTATGAATATCCTTTTTGTTCCACAAAACTCAATACTTTATAAGCTAAAGTTATATTTAAATCAATATGAATATTTGTAGTTTAAAGTATCAAAATATGTTTAGTTGGGAGAATATTATTGAATATTTGCGAATGTTGAAAACCCTACAAAAGTTACTAATCATTTTCTACTAACAATTTGATTTTATGAAACTGCAAGCGAAAATATCACTTTGCAAGTTGTCTATTAGATTTATAAAAAGGAGACGTTTAAGATCTAGATTATCTTACTTGCAGGCATTATACAGCATACCTTTAATTATAATGAGATTAAATTACTTTAACTTGCGTATCTGGGCTATTATTACCTTCAAATTATTTCTCATTTAGTTTTTAATCAACTGTACCGTCTCGGACAACTAAAATAGAAAAAACGTTGCAGGCAGTCCATATACCATAAATAACCTTAGTGTCAAATTTATCGCGTCGTGTCGTGTCTATTTCAATAATTGAAGACATAAATGGATGAAGGTGTTAAGTAACAAAATGATTATTTCCAGAAAATTTAGTTCAAACTGTCACTTTAATATTTTAGAATACGTCGTAAAGTATTAAGTACAAAAATCTCTAGAATCAATGCACTTAATATGTTACTACATACCCTGACATGTTTAAGTGATAGTTTTAACTCAATTTTCTAGGTATTTTTTTTTGTGACATCAATCACCTATTCATGTCTTCAATAATTGTACTTGAGAATATTATAGTTATTTAAAGTTAGTTACAGTAAAGATCATTCTGATGTCACTTCGTAAAGTTAAATAGGTTTACAAATCTAAATAGCTTAGGGACAACAAAAGTAATGGCGTCACAATTTGATAAACCCGAAGCACAGTTGATCAGTGTAAGTCGGTTCAAGATGCAGCCTATAATGTAGCATTTAAATAAAACTAGTAGAAATACATGCAGTTCTATATTGATGTTATCTGCACACAGCTGTGTATCTGTAAAAGGAAAAGAAATCTATAATAAGTACCCTCATAGTTCACCCATGACTAAATACACCATATATAGTACTAACTTAAGGAATTTGAAAAAAAAGAACCCAATTATAGATAGGTTACTGAAATGTAAAAACGATAGGCGCAGGAGTGCGCTGTTCACTATTATCACAAAGTAGATATATAACAGAGACACGACCTAGTACTAGAAAATGGTATCACCCTAATACTGGCAATTCGATTTCCAATAGATAAAGGGTGACAGGCACGTTGCACAGGCAGGAAACCGCCATCTAGTGCTACTATTACTAATTTCGTTTCGTATCTTTTTCTTAATTAAGGAGATGAATTTAGCTTAATGTGATGTTATGCTTAAAAAAATATGCTTATCTTTACTTTAATGTCAATATTTGTACTTAATTCGGCGAATTTACATTTTATAATTTACAACCGTTCATAGTAGTGACATCTATTGCATTTTTTTGTATTAAAGATAGGTTGTATGGGATGGTAGGCCATGCTATTAATTATCATTGGTTGGTTGGTCTGATTATGGTTTTATTGAGCGGTTTGCAAATATACAAGGAGAAGAAAAAAACCTCACCTCGCTCGGTCGATCTCAGCGTGTGCACTGCAGCACCTAACAGCATCCACCGGGCGGCGCGCCCCCCGCGCCCGCGCTCGCACCCCCCGCGCCCGCGCCGCCGTGCTGGGGGCCGATCTTGATGCCGTTCGCCTGGAAATAAAATTAAATATATAATAGAATGTTCGTCTTTTCGGCATAGCATACTTGAAAGATTTTGCAAAAAGAGCGCACTTGAACGCATTATACTAGTTTATAATTTTATTTTGAATAAAACTATGAGGCTGGCATATATGCCTAGTGCATCATAAGCCTCATTAAAAAATATATAGATAAAAAAAAAGACATTGCAGCAACAGGAATTTTTTTTTTTTTAATTTAGAGGTCAATTAGAGGACAATTTAGAGGTTAGGTAAAAAAATAATATTTCCCGATATTTATTCTTCTTCTATATACGATACTATTCCGAATACTTGAATTTAATGTTTCCTTTAATGTAAGACAAAAATATAATAACTTTTATATTTCATCATCAAAACTGTCTCGAACATAATTTTGCTAACCTAGAGATTTAATAGCAAAAAGTTGTTGTATACAATTTTTCAACTCTTATAAAGTAACAAAAAAAAACTCTTACCTCATTGTTAATATCAAAGACTCCTTCCTGTATTTTCTCATAGATCTCCTTGGCGGTGTTGATGAACGCCTCCTCAACATTAGCTGCTGTCTTTGCGGATGTCTCCATGAATACCAGTCCGTGTTCGCGGGCAAACGCCTCACCTTCTTCTTTCTTTACTTCGCGTCGTGACTCTAAATCACTGGAATAATTAAATTAATATAAAACTTGGAAGAACCTGCTAATTAATGACAATGTATGAAGACTGAAGTGTCGGCATATTCTAGACAAAAATTAATGAGGCACTGCTCTTTGGAAGATCTAATGGAATAGATGTGTGTACATTGGAACACCTCTCATACAATAAATTATATCATTATTTATAATTAATAATGATAATATCTATGGACGCTTCACACCACATCAATTTTGCTCCGTGCTAAGTATTCCAAATACCTTGTGTTACAAGTACTGGACAGTGGAAATATATTTAATACTTTTATACTATACACAAATTTAGGGTTTTTTATTATAAAAATACTAAATTTCATATTAATTACACATCCATGACCCAGGAACAATAAAAAATGTTTGTAGGATTCGAACCCGCAACCTCCGTCTTTTAACGCCAACGCGCTCAACCACTGCGCTACAGAGTTCAATTATAATATTACATAGATTAAAACACACCATCTGATGGCTAAATGAATGTTAATGGCAGATTAAGTAACATTGTACATAGGCCATGGCTGCAGTGATTTTACTAAAAAAAATCATAGTTTTTAATTATGAACTTGTAACTATTTATTTTAAAGCAATAGTTATCTTACTGTGTACACTCTAGTTCCATAAACCCATTACCTTTTGTTTCCAATCAACATTATGACCATGTTTGAGTTGGAATGCTGACGGGCATCCTCTAGCCATGTTGTCAAATGATTGAAGGTCTCCCGTCGTGTGATGTCATAAACTAGTAACGCTCCGGCAGCACCTCTATAGTATGAGCGAGTGATAGATCTGAAAAAATTATAAAATACTTTAAACATAGATGGAATGTGTATGACATGTAGTAGGCCAGGAAAAAAAGTCGACAGCTGATAGAATTGTATAGGCATTGTCATAATTTTCATACAATGCTCATTCAATTTCCCTGCTGCCAATTCATAACTTTTTTCAAATACTTGTGTCTTATAGAATAACTGGCTGTACCCGCGACTTCGTTTGCGTGGTTTTTGAGTGACTTAAACTGCAAAATAAGCAGTGCACGCTACGAAAGTCCTCAAATGTGAATAATTTTCCCCGTTTTGCAACATTTCTCGCTGACGCTTCGCTCCTATTGGTCGCATCGTAATGTTATATAGCCTAAAGCATTCCTCTATAAATGAACTATCCAACAAAAAAATATTTTTTTAAATTGGACTAGTAGTTCCTGAGATTAGCGCGTTTAAACAAACAAAAAAACTTATAATATTAGTATAGATAGTTACCACACAGGAAGCACAAGTTTTAAAAGAATCATTAAAATTAGTTCACCCAGTAGAATTGATAACATCCTTATTTGTTATTAGACTCACCCCAGTTTCTGAAAGGCTGATCAAATCATTGATCTGTTATCAAGCCATTCTTCTGAATGAATGCTTATTGGTGAACATCACTTGCAACAACTTCACTTATTTATACATTCACCAATGATCATTCGGAATGGCTTGTTAACTCAAATGTTAGCTGATCAACGATTTGATCACTCTTTCAGAAACTGGGGGCATGTAATTATAAGACATACATACCTATCACAATAATGTTTTGAGTAACATTAACTCTTACACAACCAAATGATTACTATGCTAGTTACTAGTATGACGAGTGGATAAACACAATACCAAAATTATTTCATTAGGAACTATTTACAAATTTTAGTACAATTGGTACAATTTGGTTTAAAGGCCATCTATCTACTTAATAATAATTCTTGTTCAATGTGGTTGTGGATGAGTATGATTTCTATGACCCAGAAATTAATTAATTTGTACTTTGATATAATGACTGAACATACATCTTAGTTCTGAGAAACAAAGAGTAGATATTTTCCTATGCCTTTGTACATGTAAACATAAATCCTACAGGAACCATACTTTTTTCACCTTTGTTAAAAAGTAGCCTATGTTCTTCCCTATTGTATACTTTATATAAGTGCCAATTGTTAGTCTAATTTACCTGAATGCTTCTTGTCCTGCTGTGTCCCAGATTTGCAGTTTGATTTGTTTGCCGTCTATTGTGATCATACGCGCTCCAAACTCAACACCAATAGTCAGGTCATGCACAGGTTGAAATCTTTTGTCAGTAAATTGAAGAAGTAGACAAGATTTGCCAACCCCTGCAAAAAATATGTAAAATTATCAATTTATAATAATAGTTAAAGCCCCAATTTCACCCTATAATAAAAGTGCTAAATCCAGATTCAAACTGTCTCTCATTCAATGTTAGTAAGGGATAGATAGACTGAACCTTAGTATTAAACATTGTTATAAATATGTTATACATATATTGGGATTAAGACTGGTGTCTGTCTAATAAGACTGTGACTTGTTATCTGGTAAGAAATTAATTGTGTACTTATATTATCTACTTTTTTATAATAGTTTGTACCTAATTCTACACAGTAAAAACTATCTATTCTTATTTTATTTAATTTCACACAGAGTCAATAACATTAAAAACTCATCTAAAAGTTTTTTTTACTTTAACAATGTAAACAAAGAAATGTCAAAACTCATAATTGTGACCTAATTTAGATCAGCTCAGTACTTTTAAATAAGTAATAGGTAGTAGTAATGTTTATTACTACTACCTAGTTATGAAATGACAATTTTTAAATATTATTATACAGATACGGGCGATTCTAACATCTTAATGATGGCTGAGGCTTAGTCAACAAAGCCAAATAGTAGGAACAATAACAAAAACAAAGAAAAGCCTTCAACACATTTTCTAAAGTAAAACATACTATCACAGCTGCAGTATCAAAACCTCTGAAAAGTAGGAGACGCAAAAATCAATTTTGCGCGATAAGGATAACGAAAATACGTAAATGCGTAGGCGTAGACTGACAAGTTTATGCTCATAATTGCCAATTTGTGTATAACAAATAACACAACATATTACAACACAGTGTGTCGTACACACAACTTTACATGCGAACAAGTTGTTTTACAGACATAATTATAGACAAAGGTACATGAGCTAGCCAAAATTTACAGAAGCAAAAAAGATATCAGGAAATAAAATCAATACCTGTGTCACCAATGATGATGTATTTGAAGAGATATGCGTAAGCCATCGTGGTTGATCTCTTTTATGATCTCCTGTTAGATGTAAATAAAGATTTAAGGTAACCACAAGATTTAATAATGGTATCGAAGACAAAGACGCAATTTTTGTAATCTCACAGCTGGTTTATTACTCCTTGTGTCAATGAAATTGAAAATTCGGAAAATGACAGCCACCATAGAATAAAGAGGAGGTGGATTAAGGATAGGGAAGAATCGAAATTATTACAATAATTTAATCGAAAATTACAACATAATCGATTTAAGTGTAGTGTCAGCATTTAGCTTACGATTTTCTAGATCTATATTAATTCTATAATAATATTATCATATAAATATTTTTACCTCTGAGAAGTTAATTACTGTTTAATAGTAATAACCCAATTTTTTAAATTTAAAACAAAAATAATTTAAAACAATGTTACAACTGAGTGAAAATAAGAAAACAAAATGTAACTTATTTTTTGAAAAATTCTGTTTTAAATAAATTTTTTATGATTTAAAATTTTTAAAAGATTATCTTAGATTTTAAACTCATAGACATAATCCGATAATTGACATCACTAAGGGATGGAGCTGGAGGGCATCTCATCACTAGTGTATTTTCTTGTGCTTTCAAAAGAAACATTGTTTCTGTTTAGATTTTTACAAGTTTTCCTTTGTTATTAACAATTTTAATCATTAATGTTCTTATTTGTGTTTTAAAGTCTTTAGCAGAAACTTGTGAAGACCACTAAACCTTATTTTATTTACTAATTGCCATTCAACTACTTGTTTTAACTCAAATGTCAGTAACCTTAAATAAAGACGATGCCGACAACTTTTGGTAGCTAATTTAATAGCTATGGATCCTCTCAATGATACAACTTCGACACGAGATTCCACCAAGTGCGATGGTGATTCAGAGAAATCAGCAAAAAGTTGCAAAAGTGCAAAGAAAACTGACGATGACAGAGATGAAAATGTGTTTACATGCATGTCACACGACATAAATCCTAATTCCTTATCAATGAACGGCCCTCAGGGAAAATTGGTGGGTACGTGTAACAACGAAAAAGAAAACCAATCACACAAAATCACAATTAACCACACAAATCAATCCAAAAACGTTAATACGCCAGAAATATCCAATAGGAATGTTGAACGCCCAAATGTCGCAACAAGTAGCAAATGCGAAGTAAACAATCGAGAAAAGGTTACGGATTACGATAAACAGGCGTGCCAAAGGCATAAGGTATGTTTAGATTCTGCGGGCAATACTTACAATGTAGACGGTCCTTCAACAAGTGGCAGCTCGAGACCTTGGAATAATGTACCAGAGAGTAGTGTAAAAGAGAACAGAAAAAGGCCTTCGAGTTTAAAATTAAACAGATCCAATGTGGATGACGATAGCTCAAGTGATACAGGCAATGATGACTACTCCCTAGGTTCTGAAGATGGCTGCATATATACATACAAAGGCGGTGAACATTTGGCAGATCTACCAAGCTCGTTTTTTAGTTTAGATATGGGTCTACCGTTAGACAAGCATCTGCCTGTCCCACCAAACTACCCAGTACAGCCGCTAGTACAAAATGCTAGGGACAATTCTAGAGCATCAAGTCCAGATATGGACTTTTTGGAAATGGACTTCGATCCAGGGCCCTCCTGTGAAGTTGATACTGGAGATGAATCAACACCAGATGTTGATATGGATCCCGCTATTTTGCCTGAAGAGAATGAGCCGGTCATCAGGGGCACATCTCCCGAATATGTTCCAGTGCCTGCACCCCCTCATACAATGCCATCTACTAGTAAACAGAGTGAGGCGGAGCCACCACAGGATCTCAGTGTTCCCTCTTCCAGTAAATGTGAAGATATGGGTCAAGTTGACCATCCCACCATCACAAGGTGTGAAACATATGGTCCGTACATCACCCATATAAATGTACGAGGAGAACACATACTGGTCAGAAGGACTATGACGCACTGGGTGTCCAGTACCCCACCTGCTATGCATATATCTAGCGGGGACCTGATATCACCAAGAGAAATATTGAGTTGTAAGTTATTAGTTGTATAGTTCAACTTCTCTAATCCACATAACTTTGTTAAAACAAAAAATAGTTTACTTTCAAATGAAACTTGACAAGATTTTTACAGAAAGTCAACAAAAATATGCTACTGTAGGTTCGACTCTAGCATGTCAAGAAGAACCGGCGTAAGAAACTTGCAGTTGTTTTATGCTGTAATCCAAACAAGCAAGACTACAGTGTACACTTCTTCAAAAATGGCTCCTTAGTCAGTCCCCATGTCAGAGTATGTTGGCAAAGACTCTGCTTTATGAGTAAGTTTTATGAAAAAACAGTGTAACCTGTGAATGTGTACTTACATACATTCACAGGGAAACAGTTGCTAGACACCATGTGTCAACATTATTAAAAAATGCCTTGTTATTACTCTTAATATTCTGGAGCCTCAACCATTCTGAATGAATTTTGTTTTTCTCTATCTAGATTAGTGGGTCCTTGTAGTATTTAAGACTGCAATAGCATGAATGAAAGAAGGTGATATGTAGAAAATTTTCGATTTCAAGAAAATTAAGTCCAAACTGTCACTTAAACATTTTAGATTATGTTGTAACATACTACACACACCGGCATATTTAGCGGAACACAAAAAAAAGTCCATAATTTGAAAAATATGGTTTATTTTTAAAATCTACTTACTATAATTGTTTTGTAATTTAAAGTTTCATTTGTTTTATTTAAAATGAGATCATATTAAGAACAGATTTTGCCAGTGAAGGCTATTTGTGAAAAAAGGTACATTTTTGAACTTTTCATTGTAACCGGGAAAAGTGATAATTAATATTAAAATATCAATTAATTAAATTAGAAAAATGGTGATTAATATCGCGTATTTCCTCCACGTGCTCTTATTAAAGTTTCTACCCGTCTAGGCATACTAAGAATTATGCTATCGATGGTCCTCTGGGATAGTCTCTGCCATTCCCCAACTACGGCGATTCGCAGCTCATCCACGTTGGCAGGAACTAGAATTCTGGACTTAACTTTTCTTTTCAGCAAGTCCCAAACGTGCTCTATTTGGTTCATATCTGGTGATCTCGCCGGCCACTCCATAACAGTTATATTCATATCGTTAAGATAAGCTTGGGTTACCCGAGCGGTATGCGGCCGAGCATTATCCTGCATAAAAACAAAATCGTCATCGATATATGGGGCAAACGGTACGATCTGCAGTCAGACTCCCTCTGTCAATCACAACCAAGTCTGTGCGAGCTCCCAAACAAATGCCCGCCCAAACCATTATTGATCTACCACCGTATGCAACTGTAGTTTCAAAATTTGTCTGAATGTATCGTTCTCCTTTGTGTCTGTATATTCTTTGCCTGCCGTGAATTTGACTTAAGAGATTTCTGCACTCATCACTAAACAATACCTTACTCCATTGGTCCGCGTTCCAAAATCGATGTTCCTGAGAAAAAGATAACCTGTTTCTACGACGATTTACCTCGAGCCTTGGAGCCTTTGCGGGCACAAATGAACCCAAACCAGCTTCTTCGAACCTTCTTTGTGCCGTACGCTCACTTACGGTTACACCCCGCACCGCTTCTAACTCATGTCGGGCTTGGACGGCCGTCAAACGGGGGTTTCTACGTACAAGAAGCCGAATGAAACGATCATCCCTACTCGAAGTGCGTCTTTTTCTGCCTTGTCCTGATCTTCTCACATAAGTACCGGTCTCCCTGAACTGTTGGATACTGCGATGGATCGTTGAAACTGGTCTACGAAGATCTCTGGATATCACTCAGTATGTTTGACCATTTCTTCGCATTTCGAGTGCCCTAGCAATCTCCGTTGGGGCTAAGTCAGGCATTATTCAGTCCTCAACTCCAAAAAGATACGCGATTAAAAAAAAACTAACAAAAAACAATATTTCAATGAAATTTTAAATCAAACTCAAAAGGAAGAAATGTTCGAAGTTCGCTCCAAATAAGGTGTATTTGAATAAAATTTAAACAATTGCATAAAATGTGAGGTTCAGTTGTTTTCTTAATTTGAAATTATTTATTTTTAAATTAAATGACGTATAAACCAGCCAGCAACATTACATGATACTGAAATCAAACCTTTTTTTTATGTTCCGCTAAATATGCCGGTGTGTGTATGTACCTACATCAATCTACCTGTCATATCTGTAAATATCTGTCTTTAGAATCATTGTACTTAATATGTTAATACATATCCCAAAATGTTTAAGTGAAAGTTTAAATTCAATTTTGTGGATAATTTTTTTTGTAACATATTATCTCCTTCATCCATTCATGTCTTCAATTGATTAAATGTTTTTCAGCTTCCATCTTAGTAATAGAGTTGTTCAATGAAACCATTGGCTAGTGTCAAAAAAAGGGCAGTATAAAACTGATCAAATCAAATATATTATAATAACATGTTGTAAAACTTTAAGTTGGATAAATTCAACTTATTCTAAATTTACTATATTTTATAAGTTGTGTCTATAAAATTTCAGTCTAACATGTTGAATTGTAGATGACGAGGACCACAGTAAGGCAGCTCATGCATATCAGATAAACCAAGGAGAGAAGCCGACTTTTGATTCTGTGAATCTCTCCTCTACACTGTTCCATTTGACCATGGCTAAAAAGTTAATGGGAGAGAATGTAAAACCTGAGGCGGAGTCACAAGATGTGCCAACCGTAAGTGTGTTTATTTTATAACACCTCCGTAATGCAGTAGTTCAGCGCATTTGTGCTTGACCTAGAGGTTGCGGGTGCAAATCCTGCCGAGGGAACAAAAAGTTTTCAATGTTCCTGGGTCATGAATGTGTATTAAATTTGTTTATTAATATAATAAAAATCTAAAATATGTGTATAGTAATAATAGTAATTATTAAATAAGTATTAAATACCTATATATATTTCCATTGGTACCTGTAACACAAGTTTTTTGGAAACACCATGCTTAGAAGAAGTTACGTTATGGTGACCCGATAACAAAAAATATTTTTTTATAAATATAATATTATAGATTTTCATTATATTATTCACAATATATTTTATATACTTCAAGGGCAAAGAACATTGAAAACTTTTTTCCTCTTTGGCATTTCCGTGACACGTGAGCCATAGTGATTGTCTGTAATGTTGTCTTCCACCGAGATTATTTTATAGTACCGTAAAATTTCTAAACAGAATTTATTAATTTTTAACATACCTACTTAATAATTTAGACTTATCAACAACTCAGAATACATTATCAAATAGCAAATAACATTAAGATAAAATAACCATTACGTAACACGATAAAAATAGCTACCCGCAACGATTTCTGTGAGGGATCCAGGTATCCAGGGTTCAAGGTTATCCGCAATACTCTGTTCCTCTACTCTCATATCCTAGTGGGAAGAATGACCGATGCAACTTACGAGAGGCGTGGGGCTGACTTTTCACACTGTCTGTCTCGTGAGACAATCAGGTGATTAGCCTGGGGGCCTGCATTGGAAACAAACCAGGCTTAAAAACGATTTTGTTTGTTGTTGGAATAAAAATAAGCTTGTATTCGGATCTCGTTCGATTCCACGATCTTAGAAGTCAAGAGCCAATCTTTGAACTACGAAAACACTGAGGCGTGTTGATGGTGTTGTGTGTGCTAAACGCAATATTCCAACACACACTGTATTTTGTTTTGGTTAGTAAGTTTTATTATTTACATTAGGCAGAAGTCATAAAATTTTCTTAAATGACCTGCTGACGGTGTTATGCCGTATGTTAAACCGCCCTATTGTGTGCTAATGTATTCGTTGGTTACACACCGAAAACATGTGTACAATAGATCTGTCCGGCCTTGAAGCTGTCGGATTGGTGGACATGGGCCCCATAGGCTGATTATGTATCTCGCAACATAGGCGTAAATTGTACAAGCAATATTGTCAAATCAAAACTTTTTATTTCCATAAAGATTATTAAATAACACTTATAAAATTGTCCTACATGACCACCGGTTCGGGAAAGATGGGTTAATGGCACAAAGTAGATATATATAACAGAGACACGACTTAATACTACATAGGTTCACTCTGATACTGCTAATTCGACTTGACTGTTTTTGTTTTCTTCGATTTCCAATAGATAAAGGGTGAAGTCCAGGCACATTCCGGAAACCGCCATCTAGCGCCACTATTGGAAAATACTAATTACTAATTTCGTTTCGTATCTTCTTCTTAATTAAGGAAAGCCGACCTTAATAATTAATAATAAGCTTTCGACTCGGAGGTCGTGGGTTGGATTCCTGCGTTGAAACAAATTAAAATGTTGTTTTCAAGTTTGGTTAGGACAATGCACGCTGATCACCTGATTGTCTGACAAGAAAGATGATCCATGTGTCGGATGGGCATGTAAAAAGTCGGTCCTGCGCCTGTTCTCTCGCCAGTCGTGTCGGTTTACCGCCCACTGGGTTATGAGAGTAAAAGGAAGAGAGAGTATCTTTGTGTATTGCGCACTCACTTGGGCACTATAAAATAACTCCTGTCCATAACCGACACCGAAATCGGTGAGGGGAGCTATTATTATTATTATTAATTAAGGAGTTGAATTCAGCTTAATGTGCTTATGAAATATGCTTATCTTAATTTTAATGTCAATATTTGCACTTAAATCGGCATATTTACATTTTATAATTTACAAACGTTAATAGTAGTGACATCTATTGCAATTTTTTTGTATTAAAAATAGATTGTATGGGATAGGATAGGCTATGGTTAATGGGGAGGTGTTATTCTTACTCCGGCGTCCCACTGACAACACAATTATGTAAAACAGTATCTTATGATTCCCCAGCAGGAGTCGGACACTGCAGGCAGGTCCAACGTGACGTGCGTGGAGCCGCCGCGCTGTATGGTGTGGTCGGAGCGCGAGGCGTGCGAGCGGCAGGTCACGCAGATCGGGACCTCCGCTTGCGGCGCTACTGCGGTCGTCAATGTATTTGTAAGTAAATTATTATAATATACTATAGTACGTTTGAGATAAATTGAACCAAACCAAAAAAAAACGAAATTTTTACATATTTCACACGTTCATTGGAATTTTAAAGAATTAGACTTCAGTAACCAATACATTTTATAACAATTAAACAATAATTAATATGTTTAAATATCAAATGAAAATTAAAAAAAAAATACGCCATTTTGACACTGGCGATTGTAGAATATGAGGCTATAGTCTGGATTCATAGCAAACAATAATCATTGTATTAATATTGGCCAATTGGCATCACTGATTAATCTATGGTTGTGTTAAAGACGGATTTGTTTACGTTTTCTGTTGAATTTATCTCGGAAATACTATAAAAAGTCGGTCCTGCGCCTAATTTTCCGCCAGTTGTGCCGGTTATCCGTCCCACAAGGCTACGAGAGTGAAGGAGTCAGTGCTTCTGGGTGTTTCGCATACACTTAGGCACTTTAAACCTATTTTTTGACGACCTCCGTAGCGCAGTTGGCTGAGCGCGTTGGCGCTCGAACGAAAGGTCGCGGGTTCGAATCCCGCCGAGGGAACAATAAGTTTTCAATGTTCCTGGGTCATGGATGTGTATTAAATTTGTGTATAATATAATAAAAATCTGAAATATGTGTATAGTATAAAAGTATTAAATATATTTCCGTTGTCTGGTACCTGTAACACAAGTTCTTCGGATACTTAGCACAGGGCCAGATTGACGTGGTGTGAAGCGTCCAAAGATAAAAAAAAAAAAAAAAAGTATTGCCTAACCTTAAATAACCCTAACCGAAAACGGTGTGGGAGGCATTATTATAATATCTGGTATATTAGCCAAGGATTCGATAACATTACTTTTACAGAGCTGTCAATTATTGTTCCATCTTGACCTATAGTTTCGGGTTCATATAAATATCGGCTTGACCTACCCCTTACCATCTCAAAACCTAAGCCGAAAAAAGCTAATATTATGTAATTATGCCAGATAAATAAATATTTGTTATCACAAACAAATGATATGAAAAAAATGTATTCTTTTAAAATCGATTATTATGTTTCAGATCGCACTTGGTATACCTTGGAATGTAGACAGAGTCAATGCCGCGGTCGGCACACGACTGAGGGCGAATAGTGCACCAATACCCAGGTACATATAAAAACAACTATAGTACGTCCCAGATAAATTTGACCCAAACATAAACAAACCAAAAAACAGCGAATTTTTCACATATTTACTTATTGTCCACACTTGTCAACACTTTCACCAGAATATTCAAGGATCATCTTCGGTATCTAATATATTTTATAACAATTAAACAATAATTAACATATTTGAACTTCAAATGAAACCCTTTCACTGTAAATATACGCCATTTTGACACTGCTGACTGTAGAATAAAGTCTATAGTCTATGGATTCATAGTAGCAAACAACAATCATTGTATTAATATTGGCCAATTGTCATCACTGAGTAGTCTATGGTTGTGTCATAGACGGGTTTGTTTACGTTTGAATTAAATTTATCTGGGACGTACTATATATACATATATATATACATAAGTGAATACGGCTAGCGTTGTGGGTAAGAGTGAGAGAGGAGTCTGCCTACTGCTGCCTTATATGGAAGAGAAGAGAAAGCCAGACAGAATGGTTTCGGAACTGTTTATAACAAGTCAACTTCAAAATGAAAACTTATTTTTTCAGACAAGCAGGTGATCAGCCTGCATTGTCCTAACCAAACTTGGAAACGACATTACATTTGTTCTAACGCGGGAATCGAAATCAAGACATCCGAGTCGAGAGCTAGGGTCTAGACTAGACCGCGCAGGCGTTAGGACTTTTGATTTTGTACATTACTAACATCATAAAGTAGATATACAACAGAGACACGACCTAGTACTAGAAAATGGTATCACCCTAATACTGGCAATTCGACTGGCTATTTTTGTTTTCTTCGATTTTCAGACACATGCCGAAAACCGCCATCTAGCGCCACTATTGGAAAATAATAATTACTTATTTCGTTTCGTGTCTACTTCTTAATTAGGGGTTGAATTTAGTTTAATGTGATGTTATGCTTAAAAAATATGCTTATCTTTATTTTAATGTCAATATCTGCACTTAATTCTGCATATCAATATTGTATAATTTACAAACGTTAATAGTAGTGATCTGTTGCATTTTTTTTGTATTAAACATAGATTGTATGGTACGCCATGCTAACGTTAACCATGTATCCACAGGTATCTCCTCTCCCGAGCGGTAGCAGGCTGTACCGCAGCGGACCTGGTCTCCGGTATACACAAGGCCTCGGATGGCCTGGTCACAGCGCGTTTCTTCCCCACATACCCGGAGAGGGTTGTGTCGTTGTCACACTGGCTGGCCGATTGGATATCACTTGGTACGTATATTAAATGATAATAATATCTAAGGACGCTTGACACCACGTCAATCTGACCCCGAGTTAAGTATCCGAAGAACTTGTGTTACAGTACCAGACAACGGAAATATATTTAATATTTTTTTTTTATACACATATTTAAGATTTTAATATTATAATCTTATATATAAAAAAGAAATGGTGTTCGTTAGTCTCGCTAAAACTCGAGAACGGCTGAACCGATTCGGCTATTTTTAGTCTTGAAATATTCGTGGAAGTCCAGGGAAGGTTTAAACGGTTTGTATGCTCAACGAAGTGGGCACGGGTCAGCTAGTAATATACACTTTTTGTTCCATCGGCGGGATTCGAACCCGCGACCTCTTTCTCGAGAACTAACGCGATCCACCACTGTGCTACGGAGGTCGTCAATACATAATAGAATAGATAATACATACTTTATTTGTTCACACAATAATGATCAGTAACAAACATATTTACAAACTTTCATATTTGTAATGGTAGTAGGATTGTTTTCAACTCCTTTGTATTTTTTTTGTCTACTAAAATGTTGTAAATTTCCAGGGGCGGTACCGATCCTAACGCTAAACCTACAAATGGGCTGTGAGGGGGAAATACCCGACGCGTGGCACCATCAGATGGTGTGGGGAGTCAGCCCGCGCGGTATATACCTGTCTAACCCGGTGGAGTGTGTGAGCGAGACGGCGCTATGGCCGCGGCTGGCAGCGCCCTCTACGCTACTGGTGCGGACGCGCGATGTTCTGTCTCGCTTCACACCCGGCACGGACCTGTCGCCGCTGACTGCGGTGCCGGATCGGCGGTTTCACACGTATAACGTGCTAGGTGAGCGTGTATTGCTGTCTCAGTTTGAGAGTAGTGTGTGAGTGAGACAGCGCTATAACAATGCCCACGTTGCAGCGGCACGTGATGTTCTCACATTTTTAATTTAATTAGAATTAAAATGAATGAGGTTATTTTGACAATTTAATATTATTATTCTAATGAGTGTAATTATTTATTTATATTTTGACAGCTAAAAAGAAATGCAAGCCATCTCACTCAGCAGACTATAAGCGAGACGGTTCATCTTATATTGATAATTTCAGGTCAAGTAGTCAACGCGATTCGGGAGTGGCGCTCCACGGGCTCCATGGAGACTGTGACGCGTACGCACCTACGTATCCCTGCGGCGTACCGCGCAGGCGTGACGCTTGCGGCGCTCACGGGCTCTGAGGCGCATCGGCGGCTGGTTCACGCGCCACACCTGCCCGCGCTGGCGCCGCACGGTAAGTACAGCCCGTTGTCATGGTGACGCGCACGCATTGCGTATACAGGGTGTAAAACGAGCAGTCGCTATAAGTTCGTGGGGTAATAACCAGGCAAGAGATATATCCATTGGTACTAGTCATTTGCTTTTATCCACTGTTTTAAAAATTAAAAATTTTTCAATAGCCAATGTACAACGTGCACAACACAGCGATCAGCTGATTACGCTGAGAGGTCAATAGCACGCGTAAGACGTTCATTACGTACTACGGCAAAAATTATAAAATTTAAGAATCAGTCAAGGTCTCATAATCCTATCCCAAAGTTATAGTAACTGCTCTTTTTACACCCTGTATGCATAACCTCGGATGCACTCTATTAGCTCTTTAAATTCTCGTTTTGAAAAAAAAAAACTAAAAGTAAATGACATATCACTATCTTCATGTCGAATTTTAATTATTGTTTATTTTTTTTACAGACGAATGTCGAAACACACTGGAAGACAATTTTAAAGACAAAATCTAGAAGTAGAAGATAATATATTTTTGGTAAATCGTAAAAAGGTAATATACCACCGAAATTATACTCATAGTGTAGGATACAAGATATACACGATGGGGTTGAAATAACTATGGTTATTCTTAATCTTTATACTCGTCACCTCTATTTAAAACTCTTTAAGGGAACAAAAGCCCGTTGTAAGGGCCAATCACATGGCTTTCATCAGTTTTCAACCAATCGGGTGATAGTATTTCTTAATTACTCTTATTTGTATAATTGTGTGGTTTCAAGAGGATTTTTGACAAACATTTTGCTCTTTTATGCTAAAGCATTTTAAACCATCATGTATATATCGTACTTTTTAAAAGTATATAAAATGCAACATATTTAATAGCTAATAATATGTCACTTATAGCTATTTCCCTTTATATGTGTTTTGAAATAGGTATGTATGTTTAAAAAGCGTTAGGTTTTAAAGTCATTAAACATTATTTTATTGTAAGGTATTTGCACTGGCATATTTTTGAGCCTAAAATCTGAGATACATCACAACTGCATGAAAATGCAGTAGGGTAACAAACTTACAAAATTAATTTTTGGTCGTGTATAGTTAAATATTAAAATAGGAACATATTTTTAAACATATGTAAACAATTTAATGTGCCATCGTTCAGCATGTTTGTTACATTAAGAAATGTAATGTTTACATTAATTAAAATTTTGTCTTGTTTGTGCAAATACCTTTGTTCCCTATTTATAAACGAGTAAAATTTTCACAATTTGGATATTTTAGCAATTACTTTGCAATTGATGTAGTAATAAAAAAATAAAGCAGGTCGGCCAACGTTTGAGTCTGCTCTGAAGTTAGTCAATCTTACTTTGCGCAATTTTTTCAACTGCAACTTCAGGGCGTACTCAAGTTTTGGTGCGAGTTATAATTTTAGGCCTCGTACTGACATACAATTCGCTCAAATTTTCGTTTATACTCCTGTGTCGTGTTCGCTTAGCACAGCTTTCGTGATTGGCTAAATTTTATTAGCCTTATGATATTTTGTACATAAATTTGTAAGCATATGTATATTTTAGTCAATTGGTGCTTACTAGTCAAAATTATTTAGCACATAATATTATGTAATTTCCACTGTGCCTATGCCATAAGTTTACATGGTCTACGGTTCTCGATTGAAAGCGGCTCTGCAAAAATTGCAAAGATACTCGATTAATTGAAATATGATTACGTGTGATACAAAGTAAAAACATTTACTTAAGTTCCATGTGCCGCCGATAGACGGCGTTATCGTACATACTGATATCTAATTTAATGAGTATATGTATCTAATTTGGCTTTATCGTACATCACAAATAAAATCACAACGAGTTTTCACTTTGAAAACATATTATAACTTACTAGTTTCAGCTTCTTTAGTTACGTTACGGATGTTAGTATGTGAATACGTGCGCTAAATTCGGGCCTTAGACTACAAGCCCATGAAATTTTTTTTTCAAATTTAATTCAAAATCAACCTGTGAAATGTCAAATGACCCAACGTGAATAACGCTTAGAAAGGCTGTAACTATACTGCCGTCCTTCTCATAAACGACGCACTAGCTTGGAGGTTACTTTCGAGTAAATCGCGATAAAAGTTTTTTTCTATATTTTGTTGTCTCATGAAACTAATAGGAATATTCTAAATATTTTTGTTCTGTTTAGTGCCTTTCAATGTAGCGTTTGCATGTGCGATATTATATGTACCTACATATTTAGTAAAATTTATGATATTTTTACGATGGCTATGACTAGTTATTAGTTTGGAATGGATCAACATATTGACAAAATAACGAAAAGATTGATTCTGGTAGATCTCTTCGCGGTGATTCCGAATATACTATTAACTATTTTTCGCCAAAAATTTCGATTGCGTTGTTTATGATAAGGGCGGCAGTATAATATCATAAGATGACTAAAAGGCTGCGTTTCCACTGACGCGGAGCGGGGCGGAAAGGAGCTTAGCAGTGCCCAAATCAACCAATCACTATGCCCGTGCTGTTTCCGTGGAAACGGAGCGGAGATTTCGAGCATAGTGATTGGTCAATTCGGGCACCGCAAGCTCCTCTTCGCCCCGCTCCGCGTCAGTGGAAACGCAGCCTAAGCGCTATGCTGTCATTTCTGAGCGGTAAATGTGAGTAAAGCAGAAGTAATATATAGCGACCCTTCCGTACGGCAATCCATCTGCACGGCGAGGTGCATTCGTGTGCAAGTCTTTAGAATGTGGGCCGTGTAAAATCATGGTAAAGTGTTTACGTTGAGGATGTGTTATCGTTAACTGTTAGTTGTATTTATTCGATAGATGTTTATTTCGTGTTCGGACACGCGTGTGATTTGCAGGTTTTTTTTATTATTCATGTATTTATTTTGTGGGTTTAATGTGTAAAGCACACTAGTTATGATTATAAGGCTTTTTTAAGAGACCTATTTCGAATACCTTACTCTTATTTTGTCATACCTTGTTCCGTCAGACCTCCATTCAGTAGAGTAGTTTTCTTCAATTACTCGAACACTGGCGAGTCACTACGAAGACATACTTAAAAAAATGTTTATTAATTACTATTAAATGTAATCAATCGAAATAATTTCAGTAAATATTATGTTACGTTCAGTTTTTCTCTTTCCCTCAAAGTATACGCGCAGACGCACAAAAGCAAAACAAAATAAATATACTGTTTTTAAAAAAAGAGGACCAGTTTATATTATGTTGTATGTCGTAGTTCTTTAGGCCGTTACTGTCACTGTTTGGTGGAATGATAAGGAAATCATGGGACTTGAGTATCGTTTCAGTATTCAGCCGTAAGTTTTTATATCTTAGTTACTTTTACACATTAAACACACAAAAGATATGAATGTTGTGTTGCATCTAAACTTTATTGCGTCTCAGTAGATTTATATTTTATGCCAACTATAAATCATAATCGAAAAACTATTCCACGGAACAATTTATTCATAGATATAATTATGAAATTCAGTTCTGTACCGGAACACGTGTTATAAATAGTTATAATGAATTAGGAATCTTATTTATTTTCTCAAGTTATTTAATACTTTTTATGCAAATTACTGTAACATTCTAAAATATTCATATGCAATTATTGTCATAGCTGAAATGTTGCTATTTTACTATGGTTGTAATTATACCAAAATTATAATTGGATGGTCACTGGGAGTTAACTCTCTAACTAATATAAATTTTGGCACAATTGTTAAGCTATTCATTTTTTCAGACTTACTCATTATACATTGTATAAATCACTTGACAGACAATTTATACATATTATCCTTTGTGTAAATATTTTTACTAGTAAGAAATTTTTGTTTTTTCTATTTGCAAAAACAGATTTATTTACATACGAAAGTCGAAAAAGTTTAGATACAATATAACGTATCTGCGTTATATCTGCCATGTTATCCAAAACAACAGTATTCATACTATTTATTGTGATTTAAAAAGTTAACTTGGGACTTTTGTTTTTAAAAAACTGCTTATTGTTTAAAGCACGTATGTGATTTATGCATGGGGGGTTTTTACAATACCTGCCACATATCAGCTTAAAAATGATTGTTAGTATACTTTTATAAACTTTCTTATTTATCCGTATATCTAATAAAATATTGCTGTCAAGAACATACGAAATATAAAATGTTTTATTTTATACAAACCTTGCATGAAACCAAGAAAGATTAAAATGAGTAATGTGTATGCTGTTGTTCCTTATTTATAGTGTTTGTTGTTATGTCTTAGCGTTTTGTTTTATTTGGTAAGAATGTATGCGGTTGATTTAATATTATATTACAAAGTAACGACGTAAAGCGACTTCATGTATAGCATTATATTTTTCGAATATAATATGGATAGTAAAATGATTTTTATTTGCTAATACCCTTTTTCTACTGACTACGGCGCAGCCAAAGAAAGATTTTTGATCTTGGCAGTTTGTTTCACTACAACGTCTAAACTAGTGATTCTACTGATTTTAACTAGTGATTCTACTGAGGTGTCACTATCTTGATTGACCCAGATACCATAGTCTAAACGTCTAAACTAGTGATTCTACTGATTTTAACTAGTGATTCTACTGAGGTGTCACTATCTTGATTGACCCAGATACCATAGTCTAAACGTCTAAACTAGTGATTCTACTGATTTTAACTAGTGATTCTACTGAGGTGTCACTATCTTGATTGACCCAGATACCATAGTCTAAACGTCTAAACTATTGATTCTACTGATTTTAACTAGTGATTCTACTGAGGTGTCACTATCTTGATTGACCCAGATACCATAGTCTAAACGTCTAAACTATTGATTCTACTGATTTTAACTAGTGATTCTACTGAGGTGTCACTATCTTGATTGACCCAGATACCATAGTCTAAACGTCTAAACTATTGATTCTACTGATTTTAACTAGTGATTCTACTGAGGTGTCACTATCTTGATTGACCCAGATACCATAGTCTAAACGTCTAAACTATTGATTCTACTGATTTTAACTAGTGATTCTACTGAGGTGTCACTATCTTGATTGACCCAGATACCATAGTCTAAACGTCTAAACTAGTGATTCTACTGATTTTAACTAGTGATTCTACTGAGGTGTCACTATCTTGATTGACCCAGATACCATAGTCTAAACGTCTAAACTATTGATTCTACTGATTTTAACTAGTGATTCTACTGAGGTGTCACTATCTTGATTGACCCAGATACCATAGGGTACATTTTTTGCGTTGGTTTATAGATTTTATCTATTAATGAATTATTAACAATTAAATAGTTTACTCCCACTCCTTTGCCCTCAGGGGCTCGTAACTTTGCTTTGGATGATACTAAATAGTCGAAAATTTCAAGCAAGGATGTTAGGGAGCTTCGTAACCGTAACCGAAACTATCGGATATCCGATATAAAAAATATCCATAACCGTAAACGAATCCGAAATGAAAGTATTGCTATTGTAAAAATTTAATATCCGTAACCGAAATTATCCGAAACAAACGGATTATCCGAAATAATTTAATATCCATATCCGTATCCGAAATTTCATATCCATCTCATCCCTCATTTCAAGATGACACCAGTAAAAACATGAAACATACAAAGTTTGAATGTCGTAGCTATTGTACTTTAGATTTTATCAATGTCGAAAAACCCCGGATTTCGTCAGACTCACTTATAGATCATCAAAATTCTTAAGGTACTTACTGAAGTCCTAGAGCTAAAATTTTGTATGTAAGCTGATATTACTACAAAAACTACAGCAAATTATAAATGCCGCCATTTTGAATCCAATATGGTGGACGTTATTTTTATACCGTCTTGAAGACTTATCGCTTTTTAAAACAACTCCTAAAATATGATGAGAGAGCTTGAGAAGAGAAATACAATTTGTACAAGATTTCATGAATGGCGCCATTTTGAATCCGAAATGGCGATTTATCGTTTTCACAGGTAACTACTCCCATAATATGGGTATCAAATGAAAGAGAAATACAATAAATCATCTAAATTCCAGACGAAGAATACATAAGAGCCTCTTCCTTAACTCTTGTAAACCATTGACATGGGATAAATCAATACTTTCATCAATTGATATGCGATTCGTTCTTTTTACACTATGGTCCACTGTCTAAGATGTAAATAAAATAAAATTAATAATACAAACTTTTATTATATAAAATATAAACAGCTTTCAGTCCAAATATAAAACTTATCAAGAATAATATTACGAAGAACATACTATTACCATTTTTTTAGTGACAAAATACATTGAGTTATTTTTAAACCTACTAAATATATGAATAATAAAATACCAATAATATATTATTATCCTACCCTTAACAATTTTAGCCCAATATGTTTTCATACTAACGTTCACGTCATAGGGAACACATAAAAGTAATATTAGATATATTACCCGTGTTAGCATTACATACATTATTATACAACGTTTTGCAAAATTAAGTACATACACTTAATTTCTTTCACACAAAAACCAGTAATGAAAAAACATTGCACACTTTGCGACGTTCGTTGATTTAACAGCTGATACTACAAACAGGCTTGAGCTAAGTAAACTAAAAACAGGCTTGAGCTAAGTTCCTATGTTTTGATTTTATTGTATAATGGAGTCTTAATTGTTTTCTGAATGTTTAAACACAGCGATAAGTCTGGTTAATATTTGAACGTCCATATCACCTCAAATTATTAATATATTAAAAAAATAGGGACGTACAAATAATATACATAAATATTAAGGAATAAAATTGTTACTGTAGCGGCATTATCCAGGTAGGAACAAGGGTCTCATAGACCCCTATTTTTGTATGGAGAAAACAGGCGTGATGTTTCCTCTTAGTAAAAATATTGAATAAAAATTCTAATTCGACTAGTTCCTAAAAAGTTATGGTAACAGTATCAATACGTTTATTAATTAAGGTCTCAATGTGGCTCATTTTTAACAACATGGAAAATCTTAAATATCTCAAATATTTCTTTTCTTTTTGACACACATAGATTTTAAAAGATTTATCTAATAATAAAATAATATAACATAAGCTATGTATTAAAATAACATTCCATATTTTCAATTTAAAAAAGATGTATTAAGTACATTTTTTTTATTGTTGCATCATAAATTGGAATACCCCAAAAACGGAATAGATATGTCGCAGTCATCTAATTAAATCAGCTATTTCATTGAGTGACTAGCGTTTTTATCGAATGACGACATTTAATTGAAAGACTAAAGGACAACTCGTCAAGTTGTTTATTGTAACGTCCAATGTCTTGACTGAACATTGATTGAACGTCATTTAGTCATGTAGTCATTGACTGAACGTCATTTAGTCCGATTTTTTAACCGACTTCCAAAAAAGGAGGAGCTTTCTCAATTCGATGAATAAGTAGGCTTTTTTTATGTTTGTTAGCGAATAATTTTACGATTTTTTAACCGACTTCCAAAAAAGGAGGAGCTGGAAAAAATTTAGTATAAATCCCTCTTAATTGGGGGGTGGAGGAAGGGGGTGGGGGAGGAGGGGAGGGGGAGAACCCCCCCTACCACTCCCACCTTTAGGAGACTACTAGTTTGGAAGATATTTATGGTTGAAGTTTTGAGGTTATGTCTGTGTTTCCGGGATATTTCCAGGAGTAAAACAGGGGAGAAAGGTGGAGACGGCGGTAAGGGGACAAAGGAAGTCCCCCCTACCCTCACCTCTACTCAGCAACCACTAGTTAAGAAAATATTTACAGTTGTAGTTTAGAGGTTAGATAAAACAGACAAGTTCTACGTGGAGTCGGAGTTGATAGATTTGTTTTTGGGACAATGTCGGTCTGTCACGTCTCCGGCGCTGCGGGAAATGCAGCCCCTTCGCCCATGCGTGACGAATGACAGCAACCAACACTCGCCTTAGGCAGCTCCGGCTTTCTGGTCGCCTTCGGCGACCAGCCTCCGCCGCCACGGCGAGTCCTGGTTTCTGCATTTCGTTACGGCGGGCGGCGGCTGCTCTCCCTCCGCGCCTCCGCGCTTAAATATACACTCTAGGGGTTGACAGACAAGTACTACGTGGAGTCGAGGTTGATAGATTCGCTTTTGGGAAAATTCAGTCACCTGACTGATTTTATGTCCGCTCTCATATAAGGGCTATGTTACAATCCGCTAACTAATTGGACGTTGAGTGACGATTGTACAATCAATGTTCGGCCTAGTCTTTCAATTAAATGTCGTCATTCGATAAAAACGCTAGTCACTCAATGAAATAGCTGATTTAATTAGATGACTGCGACATCTATAAAACTACAACTTTTCAGTAGAGAAAAAAAAAAATTATTTAAAAGTATTATATCTAGCTTGTATTAACCTAAAGTATATAAAAATAAAGTTTTATATACTTTAGATATTATCGAGAAAATATTGATTTTTAGATACGAGGTTGAGAAGGTAACACGATGCAAATTATGTCATCAATGTAACAAAACACTGATTTATAAACCCATCAACTTCAAAATTTTTAACAAGTATTTTGTGCTTTACACTGTCAATAAATGTATACAGTAAAAGTAATACTGTACTTTCTAAATCTTATTTTTGCCCATACATAAAAATCATATCTTCCTTTTGTTTATCATATTGAGCAGCTTGATGAACAAATCCGGGGAGAGTACACTGGGATCTAGCTTCTGTACGCATCGTATGACCTCGTCGTACCTCTGTCGCTCCTCCAGTTTGTACGCGGCCGGCAGCTGGAGTTCCTCGTACAGCCTCTTTATACGTTCAATGTGAGCCGGCTCGGAGCTCCCGTAGCAGCTCTCGAAGACCACGCGCTGCTTCGGGCTGCACTTGCCCAGGGCTGTCACGGCGAGCCAGGAACACTTGCGCTCCTGGATGTCTGTGCCGTCCTTGCCCGCGTGTTCCGCTCCGTAGCAGTCGATGAAGTCGTCCTGCAAAATGGAGATCGGTAATTTTTATTTTTACATCTCCGTATACTTTGTTGAGAATAAGGCTGCGTTACCACTGATGCGAAGCGGGGCGGAGAGGAGCTTAGCAATGCCCAAATAGACCAATTACTATGCTCGTGCTGTTTCCGTGGAAACGGAGCGGAGATTTCGAGCATGATTGGTCAATTCGGGCACCGCAAGCTCCTCTCCGCCCCCGCTCCGCGTCAGTGGAAATGCAGCCTAAATAATGTGCCTGAAAAAAATATTAAAGTCTTGTAGTTTCTGAAATATACTTGTTTCAAATTCTCGACGCTATGACGTCATTTTACAACACTGAAATTTTAACCGCCGTACTTAGATAGCGCGATTGAGGTATAAAACATAATACTATGTTATTATAGGTAAATGTTATGTCAGTTATAATATTATGTTTATGTAATAGACACATTCATAGGAGCGTTGGAAGAAAATCAGCCGTTTTTAACCCCCGCAAAAATGACGGGGTGTTATGAGTTTGACGTTTGACGCCGTTACATATGTAAATGTATATGTAATGTCTGTGGCATCGTAGCTCCTAAACGAATGATCCGGTTTAAATCCGTTTTTTTTTGTTTGAAAGGTATATCAGTCGAGACTTTTCTTAGCTATGTTTGGTGGAAATCGTTTCAGGTCTTCAAGGTTATCAGGTCGTTTGTTAGGTGTGATAGGAATGTTACACGCTAAGTCGCGTTTTTTTAATTTTTAATAAGTTAACTAAAGATTATTGAGATAGTTATCTATGTTTGTACTGACGCCAACACAATACCACAGATTACTAAATAGTTACACAATACGTTTTGCAATTTAAATGTTACAAATATTATTAATGCAAATGTTTACTCAACCACATTTATGTAAATATGTTTGCGACTATTTAATACCGAAATATCATACAGTACAATATTATAAAGAGGAAATATTAATGTTTATGTTTGTTTGCATTGAATACGATCTAAAACTAGTAAACAGCAATCTGTTTAATACGAACGGCCCCATAAAAAAAAAGAAACGAACCGAAACAAGAAAAACGAGAAAGAATTTTACCCAGATAAAAAGAAACCTGGGCCCCTATTCAAAATTCCACCTATTATTAATAAACTGTTATGAAATTTGGCACAAATATAGAGTAGACCATGGACATGGCCTACCATCCCATACAATCTATGTTTAATACAAAAAAACTTTGATAGCGCGATGCAGGATTGTGACGCTAGTTGTGCTACAAAATATAAATCTTACCTGCATCTGGAAAAGATGTCCGATCTGCAGGCATATCTCCTCCGCCTGTCTGTGTATGTCGGGGTCCGATATGCCGGCAGCGTACATGCCGAGTCCGACGGGCAGCTTGTACGTGTAGAATGATGTCTTGTACTTGATAATGGAGCTGTACCGTTCCATAGTGAACATGCCGTAGTCCTTGACGTTGCGGTGCGCCATGGTTATGTCCAAATGTTGTCCCATTGTCGTGTACAATAGGGACTGAAATAAAAAAAAAAATAGTTATAGTTAAAAAAAAAATGTTTGCGTGATAAGTAAATAATGTTGTTGAAGTTTTTTAAGTTTTTAAGTTTTTTATGAATAAATGAAATATACGTAACGACAGGATATTCTATAGTTCGTCCCTGATAAATTTAACCTAAAAGTAAATAAACTGAAAACATCGCAATTTTCACATATTCACTTGTGTGGACTAGAGACACTACTAACTAGACACTGTGGAGACTTATCAACCCTTTCACAGGTATATTAAAGGATCATAATTCATTATCCAATACATTTAATAACAATTAAACAATAATTAACATATTTAAACATCAAGAGAAAAACATTCACAGTAAAAATACGCTATTTTGACATTGCCGATTGTAGAATATAGTCTATAGTCTATGGATTTATGTAGCCAACAATAATAATTATTGCATTAATATTGGCCAATTGGCATCACTGACTAATCTATGATTGTGTCATAGACGGCTTTGTTTACGTTTGGGTTAAGTTTATCTCGGACGTAGTATACATACGGGTAATTTAGCCTAAAAATTCGTCATGCAAGGAAAAGATACGCCATCTGTTGAGAATCAATGGTACTACAATATTACAATGTTAGCTACCGAACTAAGGCCTGAAAAGGCTTAAGTAATTTGCGTCAAAAGGCTTTTTGTAACTTAGTTACAAAACGGATTTCAAATCTATCAAATTCAATCTAGAAATCGAAGAATTAGGCTAATTTATAAATAAATACACCAACCTCATTCATCAAACCCAAGATCTGCGTGTACAAGGGCAGATGCGAAGCATACGTCTTCAGCGTCTCGAATATACACGCATGGACGAGTATGGAGTCGTTGATGGCGGTCACCCCCACATCGGGCAGGGTGTACCAGCAGGGCAGACCGCGCCGCTTGGTAGACCCGTCCATTATGTCGTCCATGATTAGGAAGTACGCGTGCAGCTAGAAAGAGTCAAGCAGTGAGCTGGTGATTTATAGCTAAGAACACTCTTGATCATGTCAGCAGGCTCACTTCCGACACAATCGAGATCGATCTCTACAGCTTTTGGTATTTCATTTGGTGGCTTACTTTGAAACTAACCAGGATAAAGAACTTTTGTACTGCCAACCATATCAATCGACTGAGAATCTAAATGAAATCCCTGATTTCAAACAAATAAAAAACGTGAGTCACTCGCAGACTGCCGCGGTAAAGTTATTACATAGCATTATTTATCAACTTATGCAATTATAATTGTATTATAAATAATATATAAGATCCGTGCGAGCTTCGTACAGTCGTACCATATAGGTACATACACGTTAAGCGAAGGCTCGGCTGAGCTACATGGTAGGCGGAGTGTTATGTGGATGTTAGGTTAAATTTTGTAAAAAAATTTTTTCAATCGGTCGGCGCGCTCAAAACCCATAATAAAAGCTATGCAATAGCTTAAAATCTGTTCATCACATACACACGCACTCACACCCACAGACATACACGTCAAACTTACAATCCTGGGGGTTAAAATTTCTAAAAAACCTCTCGTAACTAATGAACGGCCCACTAAATCATAATATGCCTATAGGATTACTTTTTCTTATTTACTATTCTGTAATGACCACAGTCATTTACCTACTCAGTATTGATTTCGACAAACAATAAATGGATTATTAAACATTTTAATGTTCTGGACGTGGTATACTGTTGTTAATCTAATAAAGTATATAAATCTATATACTACCCATAACTAGCCTTCTTAAAATGTCGGTAAAAAATATCGCACAGGTCAAAGCGTCGTGTGTTTATATATTATTATAATATAATATATTAATACGGATGGCAATGATTCATAATTACACATAATTTATATAATTATTGTAGTTATGAGATATTTTTTCCTTATCACATGTTAAGCAAAAAATAATTTTTGCATTAGAATATTCTTTGCAACGAATAATAATCTTAATATATACTTAAATAGTACAACTATTTGCATAATATACAACATAATAATATCCCTGATGTTAAATTAATTTGCAGTTTTTCGGTAATTGTGGCCGGCTTAACTAGATACTTTGTAACGCCCAAGTGTGTGTGCAATACACTGGATTCTCACTTTCTTTACTTTCATTACAGTAGAACGGAACATGTCGATCTTCAGTTCTACTGTAATGAAAGTAAACGACTAGCGAAAGATCGGATGTTTGCACTTTTTACATGTTCACTTGCTGCTGCATGCTTCGATTATCTATACTAATATTATAAAGCGGAAGAGTTGGTTTGTTTGTTTAAACGCGCTAATCTCAAGAACTACTGGTCCGATTTGAAAAATTCTTTTTTTTTTGGATAGTCCATTTATAGAGGAAGGCTTTAGGCTATATAACATTACGCTGCGACCAATAGGAGCGAAGCGTCAGTGACAAATGTTGCAAAAACGGGGAAAATTATTCACATTTGAGGACTTTCGTTGCGTGCACTGCATAAACGGTTTAGGTTACTCAAAAAATATGTATGAAGGAATTATTCCTTTTTAATAATCATAGTAACAAAAACCAACGTGAGCAATCAAAAGATAATCGCGATAGTGTTTCCGACAACCACGCGAACGAAGTCGCGGGCACAGCTAGTTATGAATACACAAGATATAAAAAAATATTATTGTTTATCGAAGCACTCATGGCAATATTAGGTCCTATTGCTCCTAACCAAACTATTATTTTGTTGTTCCCAAACGGGAATTGAATCTACGACCTCCATAATCGAAAGCGAAGCCATTCTACAAAGGCTAACTATTATTATTGTTAATTTATCACAACACAAAAAATGTAGAAATAAATAAAGCGAAGAATTGGCCTTGTCTACGATAGGGGGAACAAGTAGGACCCACATTTTACATGGGTCCACAAAAAAAAAAAAAAAAAAACTATTATTATTGACTATAGTCTTAACCTTTAGTGTGGCCAAAGCTTAATTGCATATAATTTACAACAATTACATACAGATATGGTATTTAATAAGCAAATAATATGAATTATAATAGTAAATGTCACAATGTTACAATACACAAATGCATTAGGTAGTAGATACCTACTTGCAAGAAGAAAATCTTAAATACTCTTTAAATCTGTGAATGTGTCATGAAAAAATAGCAATATTTTTTTCATGACTTTTCACTGTGATCACATTATTATTAGTCCTTTAGATTTAAAAGTAATAAAATACGGGAAATATGAGTGAACCGTCTGATGTGACCTTTAAAAAATCTCTATAGTCTATGTCCTGCACATGCACATTGCACAGGTGTCGCCATCTCTTATGGATTCTCGAAACGAAAAAAGAAAACCTATGGGTTGTTGTGGCTAGACCTTGCTCAAACATTTTTATTAAGTTTTTAGTATACAATATGTAATAATATCTTAATGCTATAGCCAATCTTCGTTATTCTATAAGTAATAACAGACCATCGTACCAAATTCCTATAGCACCTTGACATACCTATTAAGTACATTTATGGTATCATCTCATCAATGATATACATACACTTCACTAAGTGACATACAAATTCTTATTCACAACTTACATCCCATACATTCGTAATACTCCCGATTTTGGTGTCGGTAGCCGATTTCATTGAAACCAGGCCAGCTACGCAGGAGTTATTTTATGGTGCCCAGTGCGCAATACACGAAGACACTCTCTCCTCCTAATACTCTCATACCCCAGTAGGACGGTAAACCGGCGACTGGCGAGAGAACAGGCGCAGAACCGACTTTTTACATGCTCATCCCACGCATGGATCATCTTTCTTGTAACGCAATCAGGTGATCAGCCTGCATTGTCCTAAAAGATGGCCCCGCGCGAGTTTCTTACGCCGGTTCTTCTCGCCGGGCTAGTTTCCGAACCGGTGGTAGGCATCATGTAGGACAATTCTATAAGTGTTATTTTATAACCTATATGGAAATAAAATGTTTTGAATTTGAATATCCTAACCAAACTTGAAAACAACATTTTTTGTTGTTCCAACGCGGGAATCGACCAATGACCTCGGAGGTCGAGAGCGAAGCTCAGAACCACTAGACCACGGAGGCGCTTAACATTCGTAAGATATAATACCTATGGCATCTTGTCAAGACAAGGGTCCAGAAATATTTACCATTTCGACACACCATCCCAGCACTTTGCTGATTTTCAAGTTCTCCTCGGAGAAGTTGTCTCCAGCCAGTGTTTCGTAGGCGATGCTGGTGGTGATACCTCTGGCTAGCTTGCCACCCAGCAGGTTGTATTCTAACACCTGAAATTTTACAATTATTATACTCGTATAGTACGTCCGAGATAAATTTAACACAAACGTAAACAAACCCGTCTGTTACACAACCATAGACTAGTCAGTGGTGCCAATTGGCCAATATTAATACAACGAAATTTCTGTGAAAGATTTTCATTTGATGTTCAAACATATTAATTATTATTGTTTAATTGTTATAAAATGTATTGGATAATGAAGTGTAATCCTTTAATATTCCGGTGAAAGTGTTGATAAGTGTGCACAATAAGTAAATATATGAAAATTTCGGTGTTTTTGGTTTGTTTACGTTTAGGGTAAATTTATCTCGGACGTACTATATATAATAGTGCCCTGTTGTAAAGATATGAAATTTTATTTTTTAAACGAAAAATACTTTATTGTTTGTTTGGTGCGCACCAAACAGTAAAAATATAACATAACTAAAATAACACACTGAAAGCGATTAACTCTGTTAAAATTAAAAATAGATTACTTATAAAGTTATAACAAGGGTTGGCTTGAAATTAGCAATCAAGTAGCACATAATATATTTTTTAAATATTGAACCATACCAAAATATTGTAAGGTTTCTTATGCTTAGATAGAAAAAGTGCATCGTTGATGTTATTATCAAATAGTAAACCAATTGTGGTTACTCGAGAATGGTTTTATATAAGTCATGTAACTATGAAAGCCTTTATTTAGAAAGACCTCTAGGCTTGTGGACTTAATTAATGTCTGTATGTGGATATGTGCTAGCATACTTTTGACTAAGTACCTTCGGCACATCAGCTAGCTTGGCGAAGCGTTTCCCACAACCCTGGACACTGTCACCAGAAGATTCTGGTCACAGAGTCCAGGGTTGTGGGTAACACTCTTCGAATCTGAATCTTGTACATCTCGTTCCGCTAGTGCTCAGTGAGAGGCTATGCTGGTTCACTCACCTTCTTCAGCCAATCGGCGACCTCCGGCACATCAGCCAGCTTGGATCTTCTGGTGACAGTGTCCAGGATGGTGGGGAACAGCTCCTCAAAGCTGTTCTTGTACCTCTTGTTCCGCTGGTGCTCAGTGATAGGCTATGCTGGTTCACTCACCTTCTTCAGCCAATCGGCGACCTCCGGCACATCAGCCAGCTTGGATCTTCTGGTGACAGTGTCCAAGATGGTGGGGAACAGCTCCTCGAAGCTGTTCTTGTACGTCTTGTTCCGCTGCTGCTCTATGGACGCGCTGGTCGACATCTTGAGATGTTGCGGCGGCCTGTGGATTTGTTTTTTCAATTCACTATTTGGAACACCTTATTGCGTTTCGTGTTGTCTCGCTAACTCACGATACGACAAGTGCGACTACGATGCGGTAATTCGAACGTATATATAAATATGTTGTATTAAAATATTCAATTATCAAATATTTGATAAACGGCGCGAGCGCCATATGATTAAAAGAATACCGTTTGGGAAGACGAGAAAATGGCTTCTGCAATATTTTTAGAATATTAAATTTATAATATGTTATGCTAAAATTTATTTTACATAAAAATTTCGAATAACATAAATAACTTTTTATAGAAGCGCGTTTCAATTAAATGTACAAATTAATTAACATTTTAATTACACATCCGTGTAAGTATAGGAGAGGAGAAAATTACACAGAATTATATGATCTGTGACGGCTGATGAGTGATGAGTGAGCAGTCTACACTCTGCAATCTTAAAGCCGCTGCTTAGATAATGGAATTTGAATACCTGTGCTGAGTGCGAGCTTTTGCCATTAATCACTATTCCCCTAGTTACTATCTTCTAGGCCCTAGAAGATAGTAACTAAAATTTGTATAGCATTAAACTTATTACTATTTTATGTCACTGGAGGCGTCGTTCTAATCAAGGATGAAATGGATATGACATTTCGGATACGGATATTAAATTATTTCGGATTTTCCGTTTCCGTTGTTTCGGATAATTTCGGTTACGGATATTAAATTTTGGGGTCATTTTTATTTTTATTCGGTTACGGTTATTTACGGATAATATTTTATACCGGATATCCGATAGTTTCGGTTACTGTTACGGAACACCCTAACAGCCCTAGTTCCAATGCAATACAAAATGTATTCAACTTTTTGATGGCTACTTTTTAAAAAAAGAGTTGAATGAGGGTATAAATGTATGGAAGTATGTTCCTTTTGGGAGGTAGAGTTGGCATAATATATTGTTATTGGAGGCGTTTAAAGTGTTAAACTCCCTACTTCCTGTGTCTCCGCGAGGGGAAACGGGGATCTAGACTCTAGAGGCCAGATAGGAATTATCTAATAAACAATAGGATTTTGAGTATTTTGACCTCATTGCATGACCTTTATGTACCTACTACCTATACTTCAGTCTGATTAAGTGTATACCAGTGAAGCTCAATATGGGCACTATAGCCCATATTGAGCTTCACTTTTTTGTTTTACTCACAATAATGAAATAGCACTCAGATTGTCCCTCTGATACCTATATATCAAATTCAATTAAAAAACGTCGATACAAAGCTAATATAACCTTTCCCAATACACATTTAAAGTTAAATTCGCTAACAGATTTTTCCTTTCTTGGTCCCATATCTATACACAAAAATCAGCAAAACTATCGATCTACACAATCTATTTTTTGAGTTAAGTTGAGAGACATACAAAATAGGTATTTATAAAAAAATTGGTCTATAAGTATCTCATTTACTTAATAATTAATTTATGAATAAAGGAAATAAATAGGGACTTACTAATAGTATACATATTATATACCTAGGAAAAACATTTTTACTTTTATTAAAATAAATTTTAGATTATGGTCGGGAGTACAAAAAGTTATGATCTAACTATTTTATTTATCCTGGTTAGTTTCAAAGTAATCCACTAAGGGCCGATTTTTCTATCGTCAGATAACTTTTATCTAAGGAATAAATGTGTGACTTTGACAGATTTTGTATGGAACAAATGTCAAACTCACATGTTTATTCAACAGATAAAAGTTATCTAACGATTGAAAAATCGGCCCTAAATAAAATAAGAATGGTGTATTCTGTATGTACACTATACAGTGGCACGGTGCAACTTTGTGTTAGTAAGTCCTAAGACCTACCTTTTTTTTGTAGATACTCATTGTGTAGGTAGTAGGTACACACAAAAGATTAGTTATAAGACTGTCTGAATGGT
The DNA here is from genome assembly GCA_905187575.2 of Celastrina argiolus. Lineage (NCBI taxonomy): Eukaryota > Metazoa > Arthropoda > Insecta > Lepidoptera > Lycaenidae > Celastrina > Celastrina argiolus. The sequence continues at coordinate 10,123,341 of LR994594.1, read as the reverse complement.
TCATACATAGTCCATTCACATGATAATATTATGGTAATCCTCATAAATGGAGCTATTAATAAACAATTCACAACAATGCATGTCAATTGCGTTGAAAATGTTGATTTGAAAACATATTGTTATTCTAGATCAAAATCTTGGTTCACTGCTGCCTGATGATATAGATCCATACTACAATAATACAGAGAAAAGTTCAGTAGGCCAATTAGGGACGTATAAGAGCTCCTTAAACCCCTCGTTCCAGTTGCAAAGTATAAACGATTTGAACGTTTTTTTAGTTCAGATTCGCGTTTCTTTAGCACTGTTTAGAACCAGTAGGATCGTTTTGAACTGTTTTCATTCCACACGCAGCTGTCAGCTGTCAAAAACTGAACGAAAAACCATAGAAATAGGATATACATAGAAGGAGTGTAAAAAGTAGAGCTAAAAACAGCGATCTATCTACCAAATTTCAAATGCAAAGATTCATGAGAGTAAAAGAGACAGCAACTTCATGATTTTTCGCGTTGTCACCAGGTCGATTTCGACCATAGAGATATATAGTTAATATGGAGTAGCCGCAGTCGACATATACAATTTTTAATTATACAAATATGATGCATTTCGGCGACAGAGCCGAAAAACTATATCGATCTCTTTTTTTCTTGTAAGCATTTGCACTTGACGAAAAAGAACGAAAGAGATAAACATATTTCAATTTTGGCAACAAACGTCACTGCGCTTCGACAATTTGTGGCTCGTGCAACAATCCGCCATCTTTAGCGCTGAGTTTCATGGTAGTTCTGCTGTCAAAAGGTTGTTTACGTTTTTGAAAATTGCAATCTACCAAGTTAAAACAAGAAATTAAATTCTCAAATTACGTAGGAGTGTGAAGTATTTACATTACAAGATGCCTGGCTGTTACATTTTGCAGTGTAGTTCGCGGAAAAACAAAAATCAGCCCCAATTGACGCATCACAGGTTTGTATTACGTTTTCAAGTAATAACTCATCAAATTCTTTATATGCTAACGTAAAACTTATCACAACGATCAATTTGTGTTTGAGGTATATATATTTTTTGTTATTTTTGTAAAAAACATATTATTCATGTTTATTTTAGTGTTATTTACAAATTTTATAAGTGACAACCCTAATCAAAGGCAGCCATGTTTAGTGACAGAATTGGCACGTTTTTTTTGTAGGTATTTCGCGTCCCTATATTTAGTACGTCCATGATTTCGACAGACTGATCGACAGAGGTCGATGTGGTGGTCTGTCAAATTCTGGTGGTCTGTCAAACGTATCAAACCAACTAAATAAAAACGTCTCAGTATTTTTATATCTCTTTAGAAATTAGTGACAACTTCAATTAGTAGCATTATATGCCATACTGCTGGCACCTATTATTTTGTCAACAATAAAACATGAAGAAAATATTTTCCTTTAGATTTTAATATTTTATTGTAAAAGATAATAAATCTCATCTGATTTATTCAATTTTTTGCAGTTTACAACATAACTGTTTCGGAAAAAGCCTTGATTAGTGAATGCGTGTAAAAGTTATACATAGATCTCGAAAAAAAAGCTGTGAAGGAACAAGATCTTTTCATAAGTATGTTTTTAATGTTATAGGCTTAGTAAATATATCCAAATAGGCTAGAACTAATTTATTTTATTAGATGTATGTGTATATAATTATAGTTTCTAATAGTATGCGGTATTTGCATTATAATAAAAATTATTTGTTTACATAACATAGAGGTTAAGTTTCTCCTAGTGCTGTACATTTTTTTATCGATAACCCTTCGAAATCATCACTTTATGTTTGAATAGTATATTATATTCAGTACTTTTAACTTTTATTATTTTTTTCCATACCAAGTTAAATATAATTAATCTGCTATTTGGTATTTACAGGTTTTTTACAAAATCATGCTTCAAAAATAAAATGGTTCGAGTTCATTGGAAAACCATAAGCTACATAGAAGCAGTCACGTTTGCTCTAAACATTTACCCCCAATTATTTTTTCCTCTGAGGCCGAGGTATGAATCCGGTCTTGCCGGTCCATTCGTATCGTCGAATTCCTGGCTGGAGTACTGTGCTCTAGTTACTTTGCATACTCAATGCTGTGTTGATAGACTGAGACTACCTTTTTTGTATTATTGGTGCAGTTTTTTGTATGTTCGTAAGCGTTGTTTACCATTGTTAATTGAATATTATTATGCGTAATAAATATATTTTTGAATATTTTTTTTTTACTTATCCCAATCCAAATGCTTGAAATGTCAAATGTCTGTGTGTGTCTGTGTTGTTACACCATTAAATATTACTTGCACTGCACGATTTCCATACACCAGCAGTACAGTAAAATGGGATGATATGATTGACTTGGACGGTAATATACTTTATATAGGTAATAGTTTTTTTTAAATAGTATAATGGAAATAGAAAGGAATAAAAAGTTCTTTATTTGTGCATAAAATACATACCCCAATCAATTGTATAGTAGATAAGTGCAATAAGAGGAATTGTACAAAAAGGCGGTCTTACTGCTTACAACAGTATCTTCCTGAATTTTGATTATGGTGTAAGTATATGATTTTACTTTTTATTCATACCCAAATACTCGCTGTCTCAACATTCTTATTTTTGTCAAATTGATTTTACACGTAACGTTGTTTTGAACAGATAGCATTACGTCCAGTACAAACGTTAAATATATTGTGGTTTCCTATTTTCTTTTATGTAGTTAAATAGTGTTTTAGTAGATTTGATTCCTCCAGATCATTGAACGGCATCACAATGTTACAATCTTTACATTTTAGCAATAGTAGTACCATAGTACCGAGGTATACTATAATATATAGATACCTAAGAATTTACGATGCTAATACTTCTTAGATTAGATGCTTATTGACTTAAGTTTTTTAAATCATTAAAAATTTTACTTCGCGCGGAAGCAATGTATTCTTATTCATATTAGAAAACTTCCTAAAGAAGAAATCTTGCATCACCATATTTGTTGGGGCAAACTAAAATCCCTTGAGTTTAATAGACATAGGCGGAGATAAAGAGGAAAGTAATTTATACCAGGTGGTAGATAGTATAAACATAATATCTTCTTCTTTATTTTCATTTTTATCGACATGTTGATGTCGACTACGGACGTCCCTTGAATAAAGACATGAAATTAGCACAAGCTAGCACTCATGCAACTTGTGACCAACTTCGTACAGAGGTGATCGCCCAAAGTAATGACAAGCCTAAAAAAATAAAGTAACGGACAGCTAGACGTCCCTTTCCTTCCCATTAGCATGTGTCGTATAGTGAGACAAGAACAGAAATATGCCTTTGCTCTTGCTTTTTACCCGGTATCTATGCTTTAGTTATTAATCTGAGCGAAAAACGCTCAGAATGATCACGCCATTTTGCTTATTTCTACCCAGCTTCAGAGGCAAAATGTAAATTTTTTGACGTTTACTTGGATTTGACAGATTTCACTGATCTTGATGTTATTTTTAGGTTATCGTGGAGGAAATTTATTAAGGATTCTTTTGTATTATTCTTGAAATTGATAATTTTAAGTTGCGAACTTATGGTCAAATCTATCCCTACCAAACGTTACAAAGTATGCTATGTCCCATGCAACGACTTCAGTCAAGACGTCGAACGTTACATTAAACAACTTGACGAGTTGTTCTTTAGTCATTCAATTAAATGTCGTAATGTCAATTTCATAAAGGCGCTAGTCGCTCAATTAAACTGCTGATTCAATCAGATGACTGAAACAGCAGTTAATTTCATCTACAACGCGCCGGAACTCGATTGATATGACCGCGCTTATATCACTTCGGATTATTATTAACCGACTGCCATATTTTTTGTATCACAAAATGGGAAATAACTTTGTCTTTCTGTTTCGCAATGAGTGAGTGAGTGCAATCTCGACTGAACCATTTGACGAAATTACGTACAGTAGTGAATTAGACCTTGAAGACGGACGTAACCGGTAACGCCACTGTTTACCATGGCAAAAAGTATGGTTTACGCGTGATTTACTCATATCTATGCCAACGAACAAAAAAGCAAAATATAGTATTTACATTTTTTATTCCAGGACCCTTACCCAAGATGCCATCGCTAATTATCGCTTACAAAGTTCGATAACAAAATGTATGGGATTTGACATAAGATACGCTAAATGACATACCAAATCGCGATCATTTAGCGTAGCTTATGTCAAATCCCATACATTTTGTTATCGAACTTTGTAAGCGATAATTAGCGATGGCATCTTAAGTAGGCCCCCAGGCTTACTCATCAGTTGGATCTCAACGGATTTTGGTGTTTTATTTGGTGGTTACTTTGAAACTAACCAGGATAAAGAAGTTCGTTAGATCGTAACTTTTTGTATTCCCGACCAAATCAATAAACAAACGTCTATTTCAGGAGTACGCGGCACGATCGAATCTGAATCAAAATTGAATCAGTTTGAAGAGTAAGGCCCCAGGACGACGATTGTAGGCGCCAATTTTTAAGAATTGGCGCCTACAATATTGTACACTAGCTGTGCCCACGACTTCGCGTGGTTTTTGAGTGACCTAAACCGTTTATGCAGCGCACGCAACGAAAGTCCCCAAATGTGAATAATTTTCCCCGTTTTTGCAACATTTCTCACTGACGCTTCGCTCCTATTGGTCGTAGCGTAATGTTATATAGCCCAAAGCCTTCCTCTATAAATGCACTATCCAACAAAAAAATAATTTTTCAAATAGGACCAGTAGTTCCTGAGATTAGCGGGTTTAAACAAACAAACTCTACCGCTTTATAATATTAGTATAGATGTAACGTAAGGTATGGTCTATTAATATTATCATTACGTGACGTAGCGCGTCATGATTATTCATCTATGTATATTGGACAACACACAAGGTAACATAGATATTACATACTGCAGGCTTACTCCCGACACAATCGAGCATCAAATCAGTTCAATCTCAACGGCTTTTGGTTTTTTATTTGCTTGATTACTTTGAAACTAACCAGGATAAAGAAAATCGTTAGATCGTAACTCTTTGTACTCCCGACCATATCAATCGCCTGAAAATCAAAATAAACAAACGTCAATTCATTCGGGAGTACGCGGCACGATCGAATATGAATCGAAATCGAATCAGTAGAGTAAGACCCCTGTACTAACTCTTGTCGTAACGGCGTTTCGTCTGTATTGCGTATCTCCATCAATTTTCCCGTGGGTGTCGGAAAAGAATATACATCGGGAAATGGGCAGAAGCATTAACGCGGAAATTATTATATTATATCAATCTGTGCTAGCCAATCCGCCTGCCAAGCATGGCGAGTATAGGCAACTAAGGCTGCGTTTCCACTGACGCGGAGCGAGGCGGAGAGGAGCTTAACGGTGCCCGAATCGACCAATCACTATGCTCGTGCTGTTTCCGTTGAAGCGGAGATGATTTTAAACATAGTGAATGGTCAATTCGTGCACCGCAAGATCCTCTTCGTCCCGCTCCGCGTCAGTGGGAACCCTAACGAAATATTTTGAGGGAGGCCTATCCAGTAGTGGACCTCATAGTCGAAATTATGATAATAATAATAGACCCCCTCACTGACTTCGGTGTTGGTAGCCGATTTCATTTAAACCATGCCAGCTACGGAGGAGTTATTTTATAGTGCCCATACACAAAAACACTCTCTCTTCCTTTTACTCTCATAACCCAGTGGGACGGTAAACCGACATGACTGGCGAGAGAACAGGCGCAGGATCGACTTTTTACATGCCCGTCCGACGCATGGATCATCTCTTTTCGAAATTATGATGATGATCTCTCAAATCGTATCTTAAAAAGTACGACGAATTCTAAGGCACCCTTGAATAATTTTTAGTAACTAATAACTATATAATTACTTGCACAGAATAACTAATAGTAGGTAGGTATGTACTGACTAAGTACTACTAGTCAAGTTAATAAATAATTACGTGAATAGAATTACGACGTAGGTACTTTATGGTTGCAATTATCTTCTAACGATTCTAAGACCTACAACTGTACATACTTACTTACAGGTTGAACATAGCGCTTAAGGAAGATGAAGAAACTTTATAGTTTAGTACTAAATTAAAACATTATAGGAATAGCAAAAAGTATTGAAAATACCTATATTAGGAGTATATAATGTAAGGAAAATATAGATATAAATAATTTTCCCTAGTCATGAATCAAACTAACAGATTTTGGTACAAAAAATGTCTCTTGTACAAGTTATTTATTTATTCAATAGTGTTGCTTATAGGTTGGGCTGCCATCCGTCCGGGTTTTCCCGGATTTGTCCTAGTTTGAAAGCCGTCCGGGGAGCGTCCGGGCGGGGTTTAAGTTGTACACTGTAACTATATCATAATATAACTCTAAGCACTATGCCGTCATTTCTGGGGCCTTACTCTACAAACTGATTCGATTTCGATTCATATTCGATCGTGCCGCGTACTCCCGAATGAATTGACGTTTGTTTATTTTGATTTTCAGGCGATTGATATGGTCGGGAGTACAAAGAGTTACGATCTAACGATTTTCTTTATCCTGGTTAGTTTCAAAGTAATCAAGCAAATAAAACACCAAAAGCCGTTGAGATTGAACTGATTTGATGCTCGATTGTGTCGGGAGTAAGCCTGCAGAGCGGTACAGGAGTATACATGAGGAAATATAATTTCTCAGGTCCAAGTGAGGAACTACGACTATTTATTATTAATGTACAGCTGTTTTATAGCTAACTCTTTGCCACCCAAACGGTGACAATATAACGGTAAGATGATTAAAAATAAAATGTCAAATAACATAGTGCCGTACTTAAGTGGTGGTGACGGAAGTCAGTACAGCTTTCTGAGTGTTATTCATGTTGGGACAGTCAGAGTGTTAGTCAGGTTGAGTCTATTGTTATAAAATAATATTTTGAGAATTTTGATTTTACTGATAGCAATATACCCCTTGCAATGCAATTTCACATACCCCTGGGGTATGCCTACTACTAATTGGGAAATACTGATCTAGATGAATAAGTTAAAAGAAAAGTAAGTAAAAAGAAAATAGTAACATAGTGTTTTGTTCAATTGTGTTACTATAAATTTTGGTGGAATATTAGGTAGTCCACAATCCACATATAACTTAAGAGACTTAGATATAGGTATGTACCTATATTTTTTTTAAATCTGTATGTAATTACACACAATAAATAATTATATCTCATAATTATTAGTATGGGCGGTAATTGGTTATTATAAATTATTTTAATTACCACTTACACACTTACACACAATATTACAAAAGAAAAAATATAAATAATTTTGTTTGTATTGAATAGGCTCCAAAACTACTGGATAGATTTCAATGACATTTGGCTGACATATTATGCAGTACACCATGGGTAAGAAGTTTTTAATCGAGGAAAATATCCGGGTTTCTGCGAGATCTTTTCAGAGGTACAAAAGTGGGGAAACATGTACATAGTTCTGTAATTATATTATAAATTCAAAACATTTCAAATTTATTCTTCTGAAACTAATATAGCTTGTGTTATTGATAACAATTAAGTGTAATAAAAATACATGTAAGTAATTTTCCCCCTATTATCTTTGTAGGGTTTAATAAATTATATAAACTTACCCTCTTGCAATCCCCATAGCACATATTCCACTTTTTCTGGTGAAAAGTCTCAAGACGGACACAGGATTCATTTTTAATAAAATTATTGTTTGCACAACCCACTTCTAGATTAACAATCTCGTTAAGATTTTAGAAGATTAACTTTTTGTGTAGAAACATAACCCGAAGTCTCTTCACAAATATTTTAGAAAGTTGTATGTGCTGATGCACTAAAATTTAAAGGCGAGTATTTAAGTATGCCAATCGTTACTACATTACGAGCGCTACGTTTACATGGAAGAATTTCTTAAAAGTAAAAGTAAAACTTGAATTTTACGAAGTGACTTGAGCATTGACTACACAGCTGATGGATGCAGTGTGACCAACAACAAATTATAGATCCTGCCCTGCTTTGGCAAAAAAACTGATAAATCCTGCCAAACTCTTTTACACAAAATGCCGAAATAATGCCGATACTTATCATTTTAAAATTTAAAATAAATGATAATAATTTTTTAAAATTTTATTTGAAATAATGAACTGATAGTCATAAGGTTGATTTACAAGAACATCCTTTCACAAGCAGCATTCGACATTGGCAAACACAAAAAACTTTTTCAAAATTAGAAACATTTACACATTTTACTTTTTCATTTGTGTTTCGGATTTTGCCAACAACACCTCAAATTTTTTTAACCCTTAGCATTTTTGCATTACTTCCAACATATTCTAATTAATAACTAACAAGTTTTATATGTCTAATTGTCTTGCAAATACTGCCCCCTACTCCTTTTAAAGTCTGTACTACCAAATGAAAAAAGAAAAACCCTGCTTTAAACTGCCAAATCCAGCCAAATTTCTAAAACGTCAAACAAATATGCCAGAGAGTAAAATGCAGGGCCAAACCTGCCGAAAATGCAGGATCCTGCCACATATGGTCACACTGAATCAAATCCATCCATCATGGATGGATTTGATAGATGACATTGACACTGACAGTGACAGTGACAGTGACCTGGCCAAAAGTATTTTTTTTTAATTTTCTTTTGGCGCGGGGTTTGTTTCTGAGGGATTTATAAATTATGAATTATGTTAAAATATTGTGTACTTCATAATTTTTATTTTCCCACTATCATCGATTGGTCGTAAAAAGATGGAGCTGGTATTTATGCGAGAATTATAGCTTACTTCGAATCCTATCTTAGTTCAAATGAATAATAATTAACTATTAAATTATATATTTATAATTATACAGATATTTAATTATTTATTATTAATTCTAACACAACAAAACGCAAAAATCAAGCGGCCAGGCTAGTTAAAATAGGTTTATACTTTATATAGGTATATAGCATAGGATGCAAGCTGCAAGTGACTGATGTACCATAGGTTGATATGTTTCAATAATAAAATTACAATACATTCTTGATAATCTACCTGTTAAAAGGCAAAATGGTATTCTCGTAGACATTAAAACAACTGGCACAACTGCAAATGTAAACATATAGGTACAGCTTCTGCAGTAATAATAAATAACAACATAGTAAGTAGGTATTGGATGATTGTACCAAACTCGAAATCAAACGTGATTGAATGGTCTAAACATAGATTAGTAACGTAGGTGTTATATTTCTATGAGCCTAAACTATAAAATTATTAAGTTTAAGACGTAAATAAGAAAATAGAATAAAAATACGAGAAATCACTAACTATGGTCAAAAAATCTAGAAGAAATGATATAAGTAGGTAGTAACCTAACTTAAGTAGGTAAGTAAAGTTTATATTGTCGGTGCCTGATTTCAAGGAAGTAGTTTATGTAGACAAAACAAGAACCAGAGAACCAAACGCTCATTGATCATGCGTTCAGGATTGCTTGATAACTCAAATGTTAGCTAATCGACGACTTAATGAAATGAAAGTAAAAGGAAGAGGGAGTGTCTTTGTGTATTGCGCACACACTTGGGCACTATAAAATAACTCCTGCGTAGCTGGCCTGGTTTCAATGAAATCGGCTACCGACACCGAAACCGGTGAGGGGAGCTATTATATTATAATTTACGTAAATACATTACTTCCTTCCATTTGCGATTCCGGCCACTCAGAAGCAATTTCGATATTAAAAAAAAACAACTCTTATAATTTTTTATTTCATTTTATATATTACCAAATACTAAATAATTAATAAATCCTTAGCCTAAATATTTAATATAAAACATTGATTTCGAGATACACCGCTACTACACCTACTTACATTCCTTCACTAACCAACAAAATAACTTTAGAATTAACCATAACAATAACCTATCAATACTTTTTGACACACTTGTTGAAACGCCGTAGTATTTTGGGTTTGACCACTCAAATTAGATAACAGTAAATGTATGAGATACTATTATCTAATAAAAGTAGCCATTATGTTTCAAATTTTGTGTTAAAATGCATTACTGACTGGATAAAAATCATGTCAAACTACGTACATATTTAGGGGCTTACAAAGATACTAAGTGCTTGATCTTTTTTAAAAGTATTTAAACATAGTATCAATTGATAAATTCCAAACAAATAATATTAAGCTACCATACTCAATACATAAATAATAGGTACACGATCTTCATAAAAGGTCTATGAAGAATTAGGCTCTACTTTTTTCGAAGTATTTAATATTTAAGTATGCTAACTTTCATTTGCAAACTAGCACTTTCAAATTATCATTTTTACCTCAACAAAAAATTCAGTAAGGTTAATTTTTTGTGACTCGTGATCTTCCCATAGAGCCTGATATTTCAGATACGACATTGTTGACATTGCAGATACGACGTTGTTCGTTGGACGGATATTTTTTTGTTAATTCTGGCGTTAGATATGGAAACAAACTTAATATTAAGCTCAAATTTTACACTCCTCGCCTGAAAATATTGTCGAGAACTTTAAAGAACAAGTCATGTGGTAACCCCCTAGTGACTTGTTGTATCTGCGTCCTGAGCAAGTCGTATGTGGCGTCTTCGTAGACAGAGTATGTGTGGGGTAGTTGCAGTTCTTCGTATAGTGATTTGATTTTCTCCGCATCTTCCGATTTAGACGTGCCATAGCAGTCCTCCATTAATTGCTTTTGGGCTTTAGACGCTCTCTGTAGTGCAACTACGGCTAACCAAGTACATTTACCGTCTTGAATGTCTGTGCCAATTTTGCCAATCACTGCCGGTTCTCCGAAGCAATCGAGGAAGTCGTCCTGAAAAAAATATACGTTTGTTTTTATTAATGATGGTTGGGTAACTAAAAAGTTCCCTAAGAAATAATACGAGTTTCGCAATGCCAACCCGTTTAATGACGATTGAAAAATCAGCCCTAAGGAAAATTATTTTGAGCTTAATTAATTTCTTTTAAAGTAAGTAGGATAAAAACATTTAAATAAATACTTTACAGAACCCTGTTTATGATTCGAAATGGCCTTGGTAAGGTTATTTTAAGCCATTTTAGTATGAAAAATTAATTAGCACTAAATTTAAGAACTTAACTTTATTATTTACGGTGGGTAGGCACGTTTAAAATGCGCATTTATTCATGCCATACTAAAATTTATTTCAAACTAAGTAGGTACTTTATAATTAAGAACGTTACTAACGATCTGCTGCTGTAAGTACTTGAATCAAACATGAAAAACAAATTTAGTTATCTATCGACTGTTGCCATATGATAATAGGTATATGAAAATAAGTTACAATAATTGTTGCAGTAGATAAGCTATCAGTGTTGTTCGGTGAGTATCAGTGTGAAATACATAATATTGTTAAAACGTGTTTGTCCTATTATCATTAGTAACATGAGCTTATGAATTCTAATGATAAAGTATAATATACATAATATGATTTATTAAAACCCCTAGAACTGCATAGTTAAAAATAGAAGAAGAATGTTTCTGGTGTTCATTAGCATGTTATCTTATCGTAAAAATATTACTTATTGTAGATATTTAAAAAATACATAAATATACCTGGATCTGATAAAACTCTCCCATCTCTAGCAGTATGGTTTTCGCTTGTCTGTGGGTTTCTGGGTCATCCACTCCTGACATGAGAAGAGCCAGGCTGAGGGGCATTTGGAAGGTGTAGTACGAGGTCTTGTATTTGGTGACAACCTCGTACTTCTCCATCGTGAATTGGGCGAGATCGGGCTTGTCTGCTTTCTGCATTAACTTTTCTAGGTAATGTCCAGTCGAGCACTTTAGAAGCATCTGTAAATTATGAAAATAACTTTTTATAATTTTGTTAATCCCCCATAGATTCCTTTTTTTGAGAATTTTCTTTAAGTTTTACATACATGATTCTTTAATAATCTGTAAAAAAATGTACCTTACTAGCAGCTCTTATCAAATTGTGAAATAATGCAGTATGATTTTTATTTTGCATTATCAGGGATTAAAGTTCTTGCATCATAATATAAAATTCTTCTTCTTTTTAGATCTACAATAATTGTTGATTTTAATCTCTACAGTTACAGTGCGAATTTCCATTATCAAAATGGAAAAAAGACATGAAATCAATCACAATAATAACACACAACTTTTGATGATGATTTAGAAACCGGTCGAGTTTTTGTAAAAACTTAATAAAACGTAACAAAAAATGGAAAAGTGTAAATAAAAGTTGTATGTTATTATTGTGAACATGAATTTCCATTAAGAACCAACAGTATATTCAAACAGATAAATGAAATCAATCAAAGCATAAAAATTTGCTTGTGTGACGGCTCTAAAAGACGCATCTCAATTTATTTCTCACCTCATTGAACATCTCAACCGCGTGTTTATAATACGGCTGGTTCGCGAAGTTCTTCTTCAGTGTGGAGAAGAGAGCGGATAGGATCCAGGCACCGTCATTGATGCCGGTCAACCCCACGTCGGAGTGGCGATGCCAGCATGGCACTCCGCGTCTCATCTCGCGGTCGTCCATTATGTCCCTGATGATTAGCTGGTGGGCGTGGAACTGGAAATACGACGTTATCCATATTATAAATCATTTGTTAGGTATGTATAACATTATAAAGAGGTAGAGTTGCATTGAATAGGTTTTATTTAAATTTGGTACAGATATGAAAGGACTGCATACAATTTTTATCGGAGCAAAATACAGGTACCGATTTCGTAATTTCTTTTTGCGCTCACGAGTCGTGCGCGACACATGGTTGCATGCCGCCGGTATAAAATGCGATGAAGCGTAAAAATATATAAATTACGATGTTAGTTGTAAATGTGGTAAAAAGTAGACACGTGATTTCTAGTTTTTAAGGGACTAAGCCTATGAAGAGAATATCTTCGGCATCTTATAAGCTATTATTGCACTCCGTAAGATACCTATAGATACGACATTTTAAACGGGCCTGACAATTTTTACTGATCTTAATCACGAAAACAGTAACTTTGTTCAGATCTAGTGCATAGGTATTGTAATGGAATGCAATATCGTAAGTTAAATACCTCGTGGGATTTTATTACCGTGAACATTCTTCACGTTGAATAATACAAACATTCCATCGCATAATAAATAATACAAAGCATGAATTAAAATAGTTCGAATCTTTTTACATGTGCGTAAGTAAGTTTATGTAAAATGTAATGTGGGAGGGTGGATGCTCTCAATAAAATCTTAAATTCTCATATAATAAAAAAGAAAATGCACCTCCATAGCACTGATGTGGGTAGTCCTAAGATAATAAGGTGAAGGTACCTTGTTTTATATATTTTTGGAATAAACTAGTTGATCGTCCGACATCTGTTTTTAACGCCTATCTATAACGCAACACACATCTTACTCCTCTGGTGTTGCCACTGTCCAAAGCGATCTCTAGTTATTGTCAGGCGATCCGTTTTATTACATCCACACAAACCAAAACCCCCCCTTAGACGGGGCAGTGAGCACGCCTATGGCAACACACATCTAATTATTCCTCTGGTGTTACCACTTTTCAAAGCAATCTCTGGGTACTTTCAGACCATCCGTTTTCTTACATCCACACAAACGGAAACCCCCCTTAGACGGGGCAGTGAGCATGCATATGGCAACACACATCTAACTCCTCTGGCATTGCCACTGTCCAAGGCGATCTCGTACCATCAGGCGATCTGTCTCCTCATTCATTGAAAACAATCAGTAATAATTGTCTGTAAAGTGTACTCCACTCCAATTTTATGGCTAATAGGCTTTAATCCTTCCAATTTAAATTTCACTTACTAACAGCGCAATATAGAAAAACAATGACACATTAATTTAGCTGAATTAAATTATATTGTTTAGTTTAGTTGTGATACCTACATATTATACCTACAGGGTGCAAAAGTTAAAAAAAGCAGGTGCTACAGCTTTGGGATATGATGTCCCTCTACTTATTCTAGAAATGCATTTTTTTTTGTCAAAAACAAAAAAAAAACGGCTCAAACTTTTTGCAATAATTTCTGTTTTTTAGTTGCAACTAAAAAAAAGCAAAAAGAAATCATCTGTGAGAAAAGGTAGTATAATCATATCCCAAAGTTATAGCGACAGTTTTTTTTACAACCTGTATAGATCATACTGTATTTTGAATTCTGATGAATGATGTGGCAACTCATGAGAATAAAAGAAGATAAAGATTTACTTATGTACACGTAAAAGATGATTCGATTCAAATTAATTCATGCTTTGTATTATTTACGATCACTTTGAATCGTAATGTACCAATTCGTCGCTTTTCCTTCTCAACTTCGTATCTACAAAAGTACCTACAATTTTAGCCGTAAGTTAGTTGTAACTGCGCACAGGCTCAGATCTGGACACATACTGTGTAAAAAATTTGCCTTCATGATGAAAAAAGTTGCCTCTCCCAATTGTGAGCAATGTGGAGTTGTTGAAGATTTACATCATCTATTGATGGAGTGTGTCAGATATGAGCCTGCGCGTTATAATTTACTGAGTGCCTTGAATTTGAATAGAACCGATATAGGCACATTTCATAAATTTTTGACGCAACCGAATGATGCGGAAGCAAAGGTTTTGTTTAAATTCATGGCACAATTACTAGCATAGTTGTGTTTCTTTATGTATCATTTGTTTGTCACTAAGTATAAGATCAGGTTACGATGGGACTGACTTACGCTGTGCGTTAAAAGTCCCTAAATAAAAAAAGGATTAAAAAAAAAAAAAGTACCTACAACTTTTCAGTACTTAGAGCCAAAAAATAATTTTAGATTTTATTATGACATAGATTTTGGATGTATACTGTACGTGACTGAACTTCATTTAAAACAATATCCATGTCATAATAAAATCTAAAACTATTCTTTACTGACTCTACTGAAAAGTAGTTTTATAGATACGAGGTTGTGAAGGTAAAGCGACGATATGATATGATAAGGGGGTTCAACTCACCATTTCAACACACCACCCCATGACATTGGCCAAGTGCACTCTCTCCGGCGTCAGGTGCTCGGGTTTCTCCAGCATTTTGTAAGCGAGGACGGTGGCAAGGCCTCTGTTCTTCTTTCCGTTGGGCACGTTATATTGCAACATCTGCAACAAATACTTTCAGGTTAATAAATCTATACTAATATTATAAAGCGGAAGAGATTGTTTGTTTGTTTGTTTAAACGCGCTAATCTCAGGAACTACTGGTCCGATTTGAAAAAATATTTGTTGTTGGATAGCCCATTTATAGAGGAAGGCTTTAGGCTATATAACATTACGCTGCGACCAATAGGAGCGAAGCGTCAGTGAGAAATGTTGCAAAAACGGGGAAAATTAATCACATTTGGGGACTTTCATTGCGTGCGCTGCATAAACGAAGTCGCGGGAACAGCTAGTATTTAAATAATCCTCCTTTTGGGTCGCCGTAGTTGGGTATTTTTTTTTTTTTATTAATAAAGTGCTCACTGTGGGGGCACTATTTTATTCTACCCACGGCATACATTTTGTAGGACCGGTAACCGGACAGATGTTTCCTACATATCGTTTGTTGTTATTGCCTGTGGTTCTACTGCGTAGTCCTACCGGTGGAATCACGGGCACCAACCACGGAACCACCGTAGTACTAGTGCAATCAGTATGTTCTATTTGTCACCTATAAAAAGTCGCTCACTGATTAACGTGGTTGCACACTGTGGGCACTATTTTATTATACCCACGCATACATTTTGTAGGACTCAGGTAATAAGGCAGATTTTTCCTACATATAATTTCTGACCGACTTTTGTATGACGTGTGCGTTGAACTATTGCAATCAGTATGTTCTACAAAAAGTTGCTCACCGATTAACGAGGTTGGGCTGTGGGCACCCTTATTGTATGAATGAATAGTCCACGAAAGACGGAGAAGTACAATACTATAAACCTTCATCCTTAATGTATATCTTTAATTATTCTGAAATTGTATGTACTAGCTTTTGATTTTGCATTTGCTAAAGTGGCTTCACCCAATTTAGCGATTTCTTTACAGAATTTAGCAAGTATCATGAAAATACTGGCCAACGTGTAAATAAGACAATAGAATTAAAATGTAGCCTATATTTTGATTCGGATACCAGAACCTAAGTTGCCATACCTAATTTTGTCACAATTGTTTCAGTAGTTTTTGTGTAAAATTGTTACAAATAGCCATCTATCCCTCTTACAACTTTCACGTTTATAATATCAGGGATATAAATTATAGTGCTTAACATTACGGATGGAAAGTGGTATTAAATTTTAATAATAAACAGCATCGTAAATGTAGTTAAGTCTCCTTATAAGTACTTAAGTAAGTTAGTACGTAGTTACTGTTACTGTAAGTAATACATTATTCTTAACTGCGTAATTAATTGTAGACATGCAATAGTTTGCTGCTGACGTTATAGAGACAAATACAGACACATTGTAGCGAATGTTAACTTGGCATTCGACAGGCATAAGCATAAGTATATCATTAAAAAGGAAGTATAATTATAATTATTAAGTTGCGCACACTTGGAACAAAACATTTCATAGACAAAACTCTTAGGAGCGCCCCAACTGTCATAGAACTATAGTCGTTTATTTATCTAAGGGCCGATTTTTCAATCGTCAGATAACTTTTAACTGTCGAATAAACATGTGGCTTTGACATTTGTTCCATACAAAATCTTTCAAAATCACATAAATCCTTAGATAAAAGTTATCTGACGATTGAAAAATCGGCCTAAGACAGATTTGTTAGAAAATACAGTTTTAAGACTGTCGACATGTAAGTGAGCGTTCGTATATTGTAATATATAACTCCAGTCTCCTATAATTCTAACAAGGACGTTACATGTGCGTATATTAATTACATAGGTATGAATGAAAGACCTTTGTTACAAAGCCAAACATAACCAAAAATATTTAACATTTCGGATTCTGTAGAGCATATTTCTCTACTCTACTCTCTACACTGATATCATTGTTGACTTCGTACTATATAGAAATAACTTCACTGAATTTAGTATTCCAAATTCAAATATAGTGGAGCGCCTGGGGGTTTTGACCTCGAACTTTTGCTGCAGTGAATGAATTTTTATGCTTGAAGTGGAATTTTATTTTTTAAACTATAAATTGCAATGTTTACCATTTTTTTTTGTGTGCTTTTGATTTTTTAATTTTTTAAACGGAAACATATAAAAAAAATATATTTAAGCATATAAATTTTAATTAAATAATATTATTTTTATGTATACGTTTCATTTGACTTAAATAGGCATAGAAGAACATATTTCGAAGTTACCTGAACGGGCTGAATGTATTAAAGTTCGTCGTGTATTAAAGATTTTGAGAAACGTCATGATTTACACGAATCAGCAAAAGTAGTCAAAAATGTTAACGAAGACGCCAATAATATATTTGAAGCGGGTATAACATGTATTTTGGGTTTATAAATATGGAGCTCCAACAAAAATTAAAGATTTAAATATGTTGAGGTTCAATTCTTTCATAAAAGCAACGGCAAAAAAACAAGTGTCGTATTATCATCATTACCTCCTACAACAGATGCAGCATTTGAACACTTGAAAAGAGTGTACTTGCAAATTCAGATATGGCTATTGGCTAGGTAATGACGTAAATATTGAGAATTGGGGATGGAAGTATTCCCGAAATATGCTCATTCCAGTAACAATGACTCAATTACCAGCTCCGGATAATCTACTACAAATGTTATTTTGTAAGTGTAAAAAGGGATGTGGAGCTGCTTGTGGATGTCGGAAAAGTGGCTTATACTGTAGTGTAGCATGTCTACAGTGCAACGACAACTGTTTAAATACTCAACCTATTATTGAAATAAATGAAGTCGAAGAAAATATTTAATATGTACAAAAATGTAAATTCTTCAAATAAAAAACAATTTTTATTAATAATTTTCATTTTTTATTAAATTTTCCTTCATTTACTTTTTTCCCCGATAACTGTCTGAATATACTGTTTGAATTATGTAAATTATCTTTTTTTTTTTTTTAAATCAAGATCACAAATTTTAAATTGGTAAACTTTTTAATATATATAAGTAGCTAAACATTCCATTTTAAATTTTTAAATTTCATTCACTCTAGCTCAAGTTCGAGGTTTTAAGGTTTTTAACGCCCCAGGCGCTCCACTAATATTTAATTTTGCGCAATCTTATCTAAGTACATACATTCAAGGTGTATCAAGCTAGGCAAGTATTAACTTTGTAGGATAATGCTGTTTTTAGGGCTGTGCCTAGTAGGATTGTGCTCTAAGTTCCAACTTCAGTTCATAAATATTTAATTTTAATATTCACTATTGTATTATCTTGATAAACTTCTTACTATTATCAATAACTTAAAACTAAATAAAGGATTATATTTTAATTGAATAATATTATCTATGTCAATTTTAAATATGTAGCAAATAATCTAATGAGGTTATTTATTGTACATATAGAATGAAAATAAAAACTCAACAGAAAAACTTGTAGGCAAGCAAAAAGTTATTGAATATTGCAAACTTCGATTCTCAAGGTCTGCTTTGTTATGAGACTTAGATGATAATTTTAGAATACATTAACAATAAGGAACAGTTAGAAGGATATAAAGTATAAGTAGCTACAAGTTTGGGCATGGTCGATCGGCAATTTTTATAAACATTAAAACTTAAGAGCCTACACAAAAATGTATCAACAAAAACACGATCATTAGTATAGATAGGCAGTTAGGCACTTAATAGTTTAGGTTCAAATAGAAACATTAATTACTAAGGTAAATAATGTCTCATTAAATAAGATACTTTGCGGTAGTTACAATCATACACAGAAACCGTTATAAAAATAACTTTTATGTAATACGATATGAGATAATATTATTATACACATATTGTTTTGTTACATTTAATATTAGATTGTTGAGTTGAGTATCCTTAATAAGTATTACAAACGCGACTAATATGTCTTTGTTCAATATTCTTTGTCACCCTCGCGCATGTTTGTTTTGGTCTTGCGGTTAATCATCGGTAGCCTGTTCCTATGCGACTAACGTGGCACGTGTTGTGATCGTGGATTTTGGTAAATAAAAATCAGGTTTATAGTCTATGATAATAATTCAAAGATACGAACGAAATATCTTCACACAATCATTTGTTTTACATTGCGTACTTTGTGATCGAGTAAATTGGCAACATGGTGATAATTTGATAAAAATCGACCTTGATACTCTAAGCCGATGGCCTTTACAAAATGGACGTCAATATTCCATTAATTTGAGAAGTAAATTTTTCCTCTATTATTAAAGTATTTATAGATATTATTGTAACAATTAGAATACAATGAGAAGTCAACATTCATCGAATAATTAATAAAAAACAAAGGAATACTGAAGAAGTAGGTTAGCAACAAGTACCTACATTGTATTATTTTTTTGTATGTTAGTCAATTGTAGAGTTCCAACTTCAAGCAACATTACATGCAGGATGTTATAAGCACGTCATAATAATATTTTGCTATCAGTGTTGTTGAATAATGTTGACATGATATTGTGGTAAGTAGGTAAGTAGCGTACTTACTACTTACTATACTACATGTAAGTATGTATAGCTTATAATGTCAACACCAAAATACAATAATCTAAGTTGAAGATTCAGACAGATAATAAGAACTCTTTAGAGACTAAAGATCATCAAGACTGATAATATAATGAAAGAATGGAAAATAAATGATTTGCTCCCGCTCTGTGAACAAGTTACAAAAGCAAAGCGAAGAGTAAGGTAAATTGAAATATGCAAGGACGATGTTCAGCGGTGGCTAGTAAAAACACAAGTTCAAAGAAAGGTTAGCAATACAAAGTCTCGTTGGCGAGCAACAAAACACAAGTTACGAGACTCAAGACAGCTGAATAACCTGTTAAAACCGTTACTTTATGTAAAGTAATCGATAATGTATGAAACACACAAAGTGTCGACTTGCGAATTGTGAATATTAAAATTATAGATAATGTTGCTTATTTTATTTAAAACAGCAAGATAACTATGTAAAATACGCTGTTGGGCCTATTTGATATTATAATTATTTTACGAAAACTAGGTAACTATTTTTAATTTTACTATGCTAGTAAACTAAACAAAGACTCTTGAACTTGACGATAACCACGCATAGATTGCGGTATGAAATAATAGGTAGGTAAGTATATTTTAGCGTTCTACACAGCTACAGAATGCCAGACAGCTGTTCCAATTTCGAATTCAAATGATTGATGACTTCATCATTATTTATCTATAATAATAGGAAAGTATTTTGGTTGAAGCTGTTCCTTATTTGAATTCAAATTTTGACTTAAGTAATTATAGTTTATGTAATTCTAAAATTGAATTTATAATAGGTATTTTGAAGTCTATTACCTACTTTAGTTTATTTTATTTTAGTACCTACGATAATTCTGACCTAAAAATGACAGACACTATAGGTACTAAGTTTAAATTCAAAATATAATGTTTTAATTCTACACAATTGTCTACGAACTGACGTACACAGAACGTACCTTAGCCAACCATTTGCTGGCTTCTGGCACGTCCAGATGCTTGCCAGTTTCCGTGAGGTCTCTCACGATGTCCGGGAAGCAGGCCATGAACTCCCTGGACTGGTCTTTGGAGACTGACAGTCCTCGAGCAGCCAGAGGCATTTCCTGGGGCGTGAGGGTCGACAGGAATCTAAGGGTAGACAAAGTTTTTTAGTGAATATCCTTAGAAATCCTGTTTGAATTTTTGTATGTATTTTTTATTTTAGTGTAATTTAAGTGCATTTGTGTATGTGAAGTGTGCATATTTAATATTGATTATTTATTATATAAGTTGTTATTCTTTTATTATATTTTATTTTGGTAAAAATTTATTCTGAAATACTTTAGAGGTGGTATGAATTCCTCAAAGCAATGAACTTGTACGATAACATTAAAAGTTTGTTTAAATGTGTTTCCTATCTTATAGCTACAATAATTAAGATTAAGGCTAAGACTTTATTATCTACTTTGTGGCTAAGAAAACATAAACAGTGCTTCCTTTTACTCCAACTGTATTAAATTACTGTCTACTAGGTACCTAGTTGAAATTATTTCAAATTTACTTCGTGATTACTGACAACATTACTGAATAAAACACCCATAAAATTATAATAGGTAAATGGTATTGTAACTTACATTTTATTTAAATTTTAAATCATAATTTAACATGATCTACCGCAAATTTAGTCCTTGAGATTGTATTATAAATTATTTCCGTAATAAAACAAGTTTTTGAAATAAGAATGTTGTTTTTTTTTTAAATTAAATTGGCATCATAGTTGACATGGTGTGATTGTGTAAGTGCATGGCATACTTCGAACGGTTGCGCAAAGTTCACTGACCTGTGATATTTCTGCAGCTTCAGCAGTTTCTTCGGCAGTACGGTTTCATCGGTTTGCAATTTCGCTTGATCCAGCCTCGGTACCATGGAATCCGAATTCGTAACACTCGTGGTCTTGCTAATTTGCCGGCGCAGCTCATTTTTGTACGCTTGCATGAGCTTCATGCATTTCTTTGTTGTAAACATTTTTGGGTTGCGATGAATGTATTTACTTAATACAAACTGAGTATTATTCCGGAATACTTTAATATATTTATCAAGTGTTAAATTAAGTTCGTACGCGTATCCACTTCGAGCTCCTATAACCAACTGATTCTTTGTAATGTTTTGCTTCTTGCTCGCAGTGAGTTCCTGCAACTCAAAATAAATACAGTGTTGTGCGCAATGTTTACATTCATTATCGATATCGATATTGTTATCAGTTGGCAATAGGATACTTTTGTCGAATATTGTTTGTTAACTTTTATACTTACCTCGTTTAGAGTTCATTTATAAAATTCATGAAAATCTTGCAATTTGATATATTTTTTAGTGTTTGTGTTCTAATTTATTATTTTATTTTATTTTTTGGCAGCTAGCAGCAGGCTGTCTGTCTGAAAAAGACACCGACACATTTTGTCACCGGGAAATATACTATTTAAATTTTTGGTTTGATTGTTATTTTGGTTTGATTGATTGTTCAACGGATTTAAATTGCATTTAGCAACCTACAGTCCGAATACTAAAACGCTAATGAAAGGTTCTTAACTTAACTTTTATTTCAGTATTCCTATCGTAAGACTATAAACATCTGTCGACAGTTTGTCAACAATATCGATGGTTTCTCAGCACAACACTAGCAAAACAAGCCGGCCGGTCCCCTCCATAATAACCTCTCGCGACGCCTCACGCCACGAGCCCGACGTCACGTAGGCACCGGGCGTTAGCTAAATTGTCTCATCATTGAAATTTCAACCTTATTTTAATAGCAGTAGAGTTAGCTATTCTCAAGCAGAAGCTAAGTTGTAGCCACGCTAACTCATACCTTATTACTATGGAGATTTTCCCTCGTGACTACCGCGTGATAGTTAAGCGAATCCCGACTTTATATCTATGGAGGTCTTCAAAACATCAGGAGAGGTCAACCGGTCTGTTGGTCAGTGCTCGCCCGCTTCACCATAAGATTACGTAACTGTATGTTAGTTAGACAGGTTAGGTCACAGGCACCAAGTTGTATGCACTAGAAGTCTTTTTCGTATATTTTAGTCCGTGTTTTTTGGACTAAACCTTGTCTATGTCCTTTATAAATTGCCAATAAAACCTTGCGTGCGTTTATTTGTCTGTAGTCTGTACACTTGATTCATTTAAAAAACTTGCTACGAAACAATGAGTCAAACATCCCTCAATAGTATAGAGGGTAACAACTAACAATAAAGTCTACCTGCTCTTTGTACTTTGTTGAACCCCTGCTACGGGGTTTTGTTTCGCTTTCACAAAGTTTAGTCAAGTGGCTACTGGTACTGAATTTATTAAACGTGAATTAAAGTAGTTATGTTTTTCTTTGAATTATTTTAACAGCCCATTTGAAAAAAGAGAATTTTTGTACCACTACTTTATTTAGTAGTTACCACCATGTCAGACCAATGTATGAGGCTCGAGTCTTAAGAATTAAGGCTTAAGTATAAATACAGAGAAAATAATAAATAGTGATATGCTATTGCTTTAAAAATATATCTATTGAACAAATCAATCTAATGAACAATTGGACATGCACACACGGACCACACACACTTCAAAACAAAACCCTTTACAAGTCAGGGAGCTGCCTTAAAACTGTGGGCATTTTCGTCATTAGATAGTCTCAAGACAAACTGTCTGATTTGACTGAAGTGTGCGTTCGCCCTTAGTTAACATGACGTTATCAGTAGCGTGTATGCGACGTGATCGCATTTCGTAACGTGATCAATGCAAACTGTTTACTTAGGTACTGCAGAATAATATGTAAACATGCACCATTTATTTCTATTAATTCTCATCGTTTATATAAAATTATATAATTGTGAATTCATTCATATCACCCATGAACTTTAAAAGTATATGGAAGGTAGCTAAGCCGTTAGCTATATGGCTCACGAAACATTAAAGCCTATTGGTTAACCCATAAGAGTCAAGGAAAAATTCATATCTTTTCGGACATTCGAATTTGGAGAATTATAGTATTTATTTTGATTGATAAAGATATATTTTGCGCAGTACTAAATTAAAATGTTGTGCATTATACTGAGCAAAAAAAAGTGTTCTCATTTTAAATGCATTACGAAACTCATCCGGCAACTTTTTACTATTGCAGACTGTCGTAACATAGTGCTGGAGAAAATTATTAGATTTCGCTCAGTGTTTTTGTATTCTCTCTCAATGTCTGACCGAGAAATAGCTCAACAAACCTGTTGGCCTCCTTACTCCATAAATAGACCATCAATTACTGTGCAATTGTAACAGCTAATAACTTAGTAGCGGTCGATTCTAGAAGTTTGTAACCAATGCAATATTAATACGTGAAGCAAACACTTGGAGTGGCTAAAGTATTGCGAGAATTGTGCAAACTGAGGAGTATGAAATTTGGCACCATTAAAGTGGAGTTTATATTTGTTTCAAAAAATGAAAGTGTGCAGAAAGCTACATTTTAAACACGCTTTTATAAGCTTGTAAACTTGGGTTGTATATGATATGTTAACAGAATCTTTGAGCCAAATTTTGTCTGATTAATTTGAATTTTTACATTAATGACAATTAACTTTATAATTAGTAAACTGAAATTTACAAAACATTACCAAGTGTATTTTTTTGTTTTTTAAAAACAAAATAACGCTGAGAATTTACATATAACATTAATAATTAATTGTATCAACACACCTCGGCTTATTACCGACTTTAGCATTCGATAAAATTATTATTGTAATACACATTTGACATTTTAGCAGAACATTCATTTTTTTGTATAAGTATCTACATTACTATTATAGGAGGTAAACGAACCCTAACTCATATTTTTTATATTTTACCATATTGACGTCACCGTAATCATTGTGGGAGCATAATATAGAATGGGATCAAAAATACATAAATTATATATTTTTTTTATTTTTATAATTTATGTATTTTTTTCCCTTTAGGTATGGGACCCTCAAAACTACAAATAAAACATACATAGATACATAGTTTCAAAATATAACTATTGTCCCTTCCTAAATCTTTTTTTCTAAGATTCGCCCTATTTAAAACAGGAATAACTTATTGATCCTTCCGCGAGATTTGAACCGCCGACCTCCAAATCGAGCTCAACACGCTCAACCACTGATCTACAGAGGTGATACCAACAATAATAAACAACTATAACTAAAAATAAGAATAGCAGAGTGATGTAAAGTGAGTTGTTTAGTCGTTTGTCGTTGTAATAGTATTAATTTATACATCACGCGAGCAGCGTGTGACAGACCGCATATAAACTTGATAATTAACTAAGTACCTGTTTCATATCAGCAGGCTTACTCCCGCCACAATCGAGAATCGAATCAGTTCGGTCTCAACGGCTTTTGGTATTTTATTTGGTGGATTACTTTAAACTAACCAGGATTATCCCGACCATATCAATCGACTGAGAATCAAAATAAACTCAATTTATTCGGGAGTATGCGGCACGATCGAATCTGAATCAAAATCGATTCAGTTTGGAGAGTAAGGACTACTTACCTACCATTTATTTATAGTGGACCGCAGATTATAAAACAATAGGTTTTATAACGTGCGTAGTAAATGGTCGTAAGTAAGTAGTTGTTCTTTTTTACTAACTCATGTAAGTAATTCAAAAGTAAATTCAATTAATTAATATCATGTTTTTAACAAGATAGATCAAATATAGTCAAAATAATATAGCAAAGTGTTTGATATTGTAGGTTGGTTAAGTTCCATCTCACGTCTAGTACCGGGCTCTGGGTAGAGGGATGGGTAACCTCCCCGGCTGTCAGTCTCGGCGCCGAAGAGAGCGCTTCAGTTTGCCGGAGCGCTCTCGTAATTTGAATTATTTGATGGAAGTCCGGTCCCTGTATAGGTAAACCGCCGCGCCGTAGGTTAGTTAAGTTAAGGTTACATAAATACACGCATATAAAAGTCTTGTAATGGATTTGAATAAATCTTCCTAAGTACATATTGTATCTTGACACAAATCCAAGCTAAGTTCAAAGAAAACTGAACTAGCAGTTATGGCCTGTGTGTTTTCACGAACCATTTCTCCAAATGCTAAAAAAGGTCGCAGGGAGTTGGTGGATGCAGACTGCGGGACGCGAGCGACCGGTGGCGCTGGACAACTTTGGAGGTTCTAGCTAAGGACGAATGGCAACGGCGATTTCAGAAAGTTATTCTGAAGGATTAAATAAGAACTTCAGAAGTTGCGTATGTAATTGTTGGGTTTCAATGTATTATTCCATGCTATAAGAAGGTATAAGTTGATATAAAGTATTTAATGTAGTAAATAAGTATCAGGGCCCTTATTCAATGTGACGCCTCCGTGGTCTAGTGGTTTTGAGCTTGGCTCTTGACTCGGAGGTCGCGGGTTCGAATCCCGCCGAGGGAACAAAAAGCTTTAAATGTTCCTGAGTCATGGATGTGTATTAAATTTGTGTATTAATATAATAAAAATCTTAAATACGTGTATAGTATTTAAAGTATTAAATATATTTCCGTTGTCTGGTACCTGTAACACAAGTTCTTCGGATACTTAGCATGGGGCCAGATTGACGTGGTGTGAAGCGTCCATAGATATTATATTCTCTTTAGATATTATTATGTTCTCAATATGCTTCGAAAACAAAAATGTGTGGGATTTGACTTAAGCTTTTAGCGAAGCTTAAGTAACATGCGAATTCGTAGGTCACAGTGAAGCTTGAGAGGGTCGCGATGCGCAACGTACTCCTGCGCATCGCGACAAATGCAAGGGAAGGCCTATGCATGCCCTAAAGCGGCCTCTGTTCGGCCTGTGGGGCGCCTGAGCGCCCCCAACAAGTCGGGCCTGCAATCGAGTCGCGGAAGTTTTGTTGTCCCTGTGGCTTCGTCAACGGCGGTGGAGTCGGAGTACCGCCGAGTTTTCGTGGGTAGGGCTGCGTCCATTTACCATCTTTCGGACGCAGTGAGTCCTACATATCCGTGGAGGGAATCCCCAATCCCCCACGGAATGCTTAAAAGCATTTCTCAGCGATAAAAAAATAAATAAAATGGTCACAGTGAAGCTTATGTCAAATCCCATATATTTTGTTTTCAATCTTTGATAATACCGATCGCATCTTAAATCAATACTCACTTCTTTTGTTATTGATTGAAATTGGCTCTCATTTCACATTTATGGGATTTGTGCATATATACGAGTATTATAATATAACATTTTACTTACATCTTGAAATTTTAAATTTATTTTTACAAAATAAGATAAATGTTGTTTTTGTTTACAAAACCAGCAGCTATTTATCATTGATTGACAATCGTATGGTAGGTACTGATAAGCAAATGACCTACATACCTAATACTCACTTATTTAGTCTATCATTTTTATCTCGAAGCCGATTTTATTGTTTGATATATTTTTGATATCTGTACGATATTGATAACAAAACACGTTTTTTTTTTTTTTGATATTATTATTGTACTCATCTAGTATCTCCTAGCTAGCTTTTGCCCGCGGTTTCACACACAATGTATTGTGTGTGAAGTGTAAAAAAATATATAGTTTTGCCTGACTTAGGGATAATGTACCAATTCAATAGTGAAGTAATTACCGAAAAGTCGAGTCGAGGGTCGAGAGTATTCTTCTCTATCCAGCGCTCGGCCTCTTCTTTGGTAGATACCACTTCTCGGGCGAAGTACTCCACCGCTTTCTACTCTGGACTCTCCAGCAATGCGTGGAATGTACCTGGGAGTGTGAGGTCATCTCGATATTTGTTTAAAGCCCTGCGTTGTGTCTGATGCGGGTCAAGTCCTGGCTAGCGTGTCAATATCCTGCAAACTAAAATTAATTTTATAAATAATGGGATATAAATTACTGGTCCTATTATGTGATGTAAGTACTAACGTACCTAGAACAGTCGCGATGTATCACTTATTTAAACGTCATTCGATTGCGATACCGTCAAAAACAATCACCGTATAAACAAACGAAAAAGATGTGAGTTTTGTCTCTACTTCTGGACACTGGTTTGTGGTCTGAATGATAGAATAATGAAGAACCTAGCCACAGATTAGAGTAATATTATATGTAAACCTAGCCATCGCAATATAAAACAATTGAAATCAAAGCTTTTGGACTCTGGAAAATTAAAAAAAAAAATTTACTTGCTTACCACAGTAGACGGTAGTTAGTTTTGAATTTATAAGTGTTGTAGTTGTACATATTTTCCATGTCTCATGTTGATTGTTGGTACTTGGATATGTCCCTGACTGTCCTTTGTTAATTAGTTGCAATGACATAACCCGCCATTTTTGACCTTTGATTGGAGATAAATTAGCCTTTGTTTTTTTACAATTTTGCGAATTCCGTACCATTTTGAACACCACCAAACCAAGGTCATGGCATAAACAATATTGTAATTTGATTGTATCTGTTACTCACCTCACCGCCATATTGAAATAGCAGACTCCTTTGTGCGCTGTTTCCGGAAAAGCGCACGGTTTGGGGTCACTGAGTTTATAGATATTAATTACATAATATCACTAATGCCAAAATTCTCAATTGCTGCTTAAAGTGAGAGTCCCTAAAGTCACAAGCCTTGGCCCTGATTCAAGATACCCTCACTATTTACAAGTTCTAAAACAAAATGTATGGGATTTTTCGCTAAATGACAAACGAATTCGTATGCCACTTAGCGAAGCTTATGTCAAATCCGAGACATTTTGTTTTCGATCTTCGTAAGCGATAAATACCGATGGCATATTGAATGGCCCTGATCATTTTGCCAATCACAATTAACTTTAAGATACGTTCGAGGCTCGGTTTACAGTTGAATACACATGTAAATTGTGTTAACAAATAATATGAAAAGTAAAGTAGGTAAAAATTTTTTGACTTTGATAGTTTTGTGATTATGTAAAAGACAAAAGTACTTTAAAATGATGATGTAAACTTATGTAAGGACGTTGGGCGTTTTGCAATAGAACATTATTTTTCTATAGATTAAAGGTTTTTTTTTCATCGCCCCTAATATGATAAGGGCTCGTTGATTTCTTTTATCTTTTGTCATAATTTTTTTAAGGTTATATAATATATGGTTAGAATTAGGGCAAATGAAGCACGAATTACACCTGAATAACAACAGCAAAGATCGCAATATATAACGCCTATCTGCACGGAATGTGGAAAATATTGCTTTTTTACAATTTATTGATTCCAAGAAAAAAATATTACTGGTTATTAAATGTACTACTAAACTTACTACTTTGGTTAATTTGACATCACTGTTTAAACAAGAGAAAATGTTTAACTTTTGGTTCAAATCGAAAAATGATCTCCATGACATTTTGTCATAAAAATATTTTGTAACATATTAAATTTAGTGGAAATAAAATGTATTATTTCGGTTGTTACCCTTTGTAGCACATTCTAACTTTAGACCTAGAAAAACAAGGGTGGGCAGTGGGTATATTTAAGGATAATCCCATACTTTCATTAACCAGGTATAATTATGAGGTTTCGTGCGCAGACTCCATAATGATTCAGATTTGGTCGGTCAGGTGTATGGAGAGCCAGCGGTGCGGAACCTTTGGTGTGATTCGCTATTGTCATTCCCCCCATATGTATTTTAACTAGATTATGGTGTTTGAATATTCACAATTCGGTCTCGACAGTCCCATAGTGCACTCGTGAAGTGAAAAGTGCTTGTGAATTTCGGGATTGGCTGAAATCGTCCAGTAAGTGCTCCTATACTCATTAGTATGCTATTAAAACTGAAATACTAAACAGTATACAAGGTGTAAAAAGAGCAGTCACTATAACTTTGAGATACGATTATACGACCTTTCCTTATTTTGGAAATGTATTTTTTTTAATATATTTTTTGTTAAAAACCAAAAAAAATTTTTTTTACTTTTCACCATTTCTTATTTTTTTGTCGCAAAAATAACAATAAAGAATTTTTTTTTTAATTTTTGTAAAAAAAAGAAAAAAAAACATTTCTAGAATGAGAACAGGTAGTATAATCATATCCCAAAGTTATAGTGACTGCTCTTTTTACACCCGTTATAATAGATTTTATGATTGTTAATTAATTATTCATTAAATGTATTTATTTAAACGCTCCTGTATAAAATATATCGAAGTTATAAAAGCTCACAAATATATTATTATTATTGGTATGCACATAATACAATGGCTACTTCTGGTAATGTACCCTAAGATACTGATAAGATGTAAAAGTACCTATATTGTGATATATAAATAACTAATAAAATATCTACTATTATAACCAATTACATTGTTTAAATGCGTTCAAATTCAGTCATTAATATCATAAAGTGAACGCCTTGTAGCTAAACCGAGTTTTAGTTCTACCCGTCAATTGACGCGGTAAGCGTATATTGGTTGTCGCTTTAGATTATATTATATTATATTTGAAAATATAATATAAATGTTCAGCAAATTCAAAATTCAAAATTCAAAATATTTTATTTCCAAATAAAACTTAACAAGCTATTTTCGGAAAGTCAACAAAAAGGCTACCACCGGTTCAACCCTAGCCCGCCGAGAAGAACCGGCGTAAGAAACTCGGGCGGGGCCATCTTTTAGCAAAAAGATGGAAAATTGTTCTTTTTTAAAAAGTGTATACATAATATGTTTACAATGTAAAAACTTAATCTACTTATATATTATAACAAAAGTCAGAGTACATAAAGTACATTGAGGTAGCCTTGCATGTGGTCATTTTATTCCCAAGGTGTGCTATCGTCAATAAAATCATTGACCTTATAATAAGCTTTAGTACACAAACGTTCTTTAACTACATTTTTAAATTTATTGATAGGGAGGCTCTGAACGTTACTTGGGATTATATTGTAAAGGCGTATACATTGACCTTTAAATGATTTACAAACAGCGTTGATAGAGTAGCCTGTCAACGGCGAAATATTTTTTCGAATTGGATCAGTTGCTTCAGAGCTTATTCAATACAAATCATTTTTTTTCTCTTTATAATATTAGCATATTATGATAGTGTAAGTATAATTTTGATTATAGTCTAGTATGGATAGATGTAATTGTTCATATTGTAAGTGATTGTGCACGTTCTATCTGTTATCTTTTATCCCATAACTCTCTGAAGGACTGCTGTAAAAGATTTCTTGTTTAGAAGCAGTATCTTTGTGTCGTATTTCCATGTAAATTGTTATGTATAAATATTTCTGTGTGTAATAAATTGGTAAATAAAAATATAGATCTTATGTAAGGTTGCCGCGGCTCGAAATTATTAAATCAAAGTCGAATTACGTATTAAGAAACTCCTTGTCCATACAATCGGTGTCTCTATCTGTCTCTCTTGGATAGACAAAACTTGGTAAGTTGGTTAGGCTTGGCGTGGTGACAACCCATTGAAAAGTGTTAAGATATAACAGCCTGCGCAGTAACAACACTGTCAACAGATTATGCATGCGTAAATCATTATTATGCAATGTGTAATGGACGCCCAGTGCACTTTGTCACGTTTGAACCACGCGTCCGCAATAGAAACAAAGGATTATTTCGAAGGGTCCGATAAAAACGCTTGTGTGTTTTGTTGTTGGAATTTTTATTCCACTAACACTATCTAAAGTTAAGTTTTTAAGATCTGCTATGCATAATGTCGTGGACGCTTTTACATCACGTCAATCGGATCAAGGATTGTACAAATTTCTTGGAAATAAATGTATTCTATTCTATTCAATCCCGTGATAAGATCTCGAAGAACATATTGTGTTACCAGACAAGGGATATATTATATTTAATATTATACAGTATACACATTATATTTTATGAGTGTGAAGTTTGCAGAAATAAAAGTAAGAAAATTTTGAAATTGTCATATAAACTTAAAGACTAGAGTAAGTAGTTAAAAAAAAAGCATGTCGTATTTTTTTTTTTAATTACTTTATATTTAGTCTTTAAGTATAAATGACAATAAAAAAAATTGTATTTTTATTTCTGCTTACTCCACACTATTTATATTTTACAATTCCAATTCTATACTTTACATATATACAATTTCATGGTTATGGAATACCCTGGAACATTTTGCTCTTTCAGAGGCATTCAAACCTGAGGCCCCCGACTTTAGCGCCAACGCTCTGAATTCCAACCACTCAGCACACAAGAGTTTCCTTTATCTAAATACAGTTTAATGTACATGGGCACTGCAACAGAAAGTCCAATGTAAAATAATACGGAATAACCGTTCTTAAAAAAATGAAAGCAAATGATTAAAAATATATATTTTTTTGCATAACACCCATCCGTCGCGTAATAGTAAAACAATCTCAAACTTGGTCACAAGAATTGCGATATCAACCTCTAATATTCATAATATAGATTATTCGAAAATAATAAAATAAGTAGTATACCTAATCTTTATTTTTACGTTTCAGTAAAATTTAAGTGAAACAAAAGGCGTGTTTCACCAAGCAATGTTAAAGTTAATCATTCGTTAAATATCATGTTGTTCCTCTCGTAATTCCTATCAATGAATGAGAAGGCATGGTATTTTAACAAGCCGTTAACACTAACATGCGTTGGTGAAATCGGGACTGAATCTGTCAAATAGGTTCTCAAGTACAGTTTGCCATCGCAATTCTTGAGATCGAATTCGAATCTTGTTTATTTGAAAAGTGTAAATAAAACGTGTGTGTTACTATTATTATAACTATTTTTCGTAACATCCATGCCTTAGAAACTTGTGTGTTACTATTATTATTAGTTATTACTATTATTCGTAACATCCAAGCCTTAGAAACTTGTGTGTTACTATTATTCACAACATAATAAACATTACATAAATCAGACTTGCACACCAGCGACGAAGGCTGTATCTCCATCAAAAGGGCTAGGCTATAGGGGTAGGATGTGGGTCAAAAGGCAAAGAGTAACTAAATCGAATAGGAAGAGACATAGGAACTCGGGCCTTCCTTAAAACTATTACTGTTGATGTTATATAGATAGCTATTTACATCCTAGGATAATAATATTAAGCTCTTCAAAATATTGACCGACTACGTCATACTGTAGGGGCGTGTTTTCAGTTAATACGAATGTAAATATTATTTATATCCTTTACAAATTATAGTAATAGCAGACACGAAGTTTACTTTAAGGTGCTAATACAGTTATTAGATTAGAATGTAACATAATATTGGCTTTAAATATTAGCGAGTCGCACACCTCCTCGTATGACGGTTTGGGTTTTTCTATTTTCTACTGAAAACAGTGTCACTTTCAATTCGGACTTTCGGTTCAAATCCCGCCGAGGAAACAAAAAAATAGTTTTCAATGTTCCTGGGTCATGGAAGTGTATTAAATTTGTGTATAATATAAAAGCATTAAATATATTTCCGTTGTCTGATACCGGTAACACAAGTTCTTCGGATACTTAGCACGGAGCCAGATTGACGTGATATACTTAAATTAGTAATGGATTTAAGTATCATCTATTCTAAGGTAAAAATACGTTATAATAATACAAAGAAAAACGCAAACCATATGGTTACATGACGTATACATTTAAAAAAATTATCTGACAAATGAATAAAGTTTATATTGTCTCCAAATTTCTTGACACTATATCCCGCAGGTATCTTACATTTTGCCGCTATGAAAGCATATGTTATTCTCCGTGGTCTATTTTATATCTGTACCAAATTTTACCAAAGTCTATTCAATGTAAACAAACATAGAAAAACATATTTCCTGTTTAGATTAATTATTAGTATAGATAACAGTCAATAGTACTATAATACCTAAAATTCAAAAGAATCTACTAAACAAATTCCAAAAACACACCTTTTTGATCGACCCAGAAAGAACTTCTATTATTTGCTATTGAAAACAAAACTATGGACATCCAAGTAAATTCTATTATATCCCATTTATTTTCAATAGGCAAATAGTCAAGTAAAATATTCTATTATTTGCCTATTGAAAAGTCAGGGAATGCCTTTCCCACGACCGATCCTACACCAAGCCCTGGGTTTCACGGTTCCGCGTGATCGCCCAACAAAGAGCCGTTAAGGTTCTGAATGGGCTTCCGCCATTCCGAGAGAATTTACCACTTTCATGTACTAGGTATGTAAGTACAATATGAAAGTGTAGTATTTTATATAGGTAGCATTCTACATCAGGGGGCTGATTCAAGATGCCATCGCTAATTATCGCTTACAAAGTTCGATAACAAAATGTATGGAATTTGACATAAGGTACGCTAAATGACATACCAAATCGCGATCGTTTAGCGTAGCTTATGTCGAATCCCATACATTTTGTTATCGGACTTTGTAAGCGATAATTAGCGATGGTATCTTGAATCAGCCCCCTGGCCAAGCAGTAACATTTGATAGACAGTAATGATACACAAATTACTTGCACTTTTTCCACTTTATTAGTTAATTAACAAATTTATTAAAAATACGCGACTGGTTTCGACTAAGTCATCATCACAAGTAATTTGTGTATCTTTACTGTGTAACATGTATTTCCATCAAGAACAGTACATTCACAAACATTTGATAGCTCCGTATAGTAAAGTTATTGCATGACAATTGTACAAAAAATTGACAGCGCTAATACGTTTGACAGTCGATTAATTTACTTTACGGGCCTTTCAAATTTTCCTGCTTAGGCTACTGATCATCAAACATTTTACTTACCTTAACTTGGAAGTTGACCTTAACGTTTATATAAAATATGGACTACCTAGGCAAGAAATACAAAATATACATCAAGTTGTAGTCGTTTCAACTAGGACGTCCACTTCTTGATATTAACCTCCCCCAAAGGGTTGTCAGCCAACCTCAACCCCCCTGGCAGGCTGGTTGGCGATTGTAGTTTTACGATAAATAATTTTGTTTACAATATAGTTTCAGATAAACACAACACACAATAAGTACCAATAAAGCTTCCTTGAGTACTACGTTACCCTTATAAATGAGACTAAGTATTTCTTGTACGAGTTTCTTACGCCGGTTCTTCTCGGTGGGTGAGAATTGAACCGGTAGTAGCCAATTTTGTTGAATATCCGAAAACAGCTTAAGTTTCATTTGGAAATAAAATATTTTTTGTTTATTTTATTTATCTTGTATGTATGCTTTTCCGTTACACTTAGAACGTGTTTAACCAAGTAATGTTATAGTTAATCCTTCGTTAAATATCATGCTGTTCCTCTCGTTATTCCTGTAAATGAATGAGAAGGCTTGGTAATTTAACAAGCCGTTATTTGGTGAAATCGGGACTTAATCTTGCGGATTTCGTAGAAGGTGCTACGAACATCTACGACGCTCTACGACTTAAGAAAAATAAGCTTAAGTTCGAACGAAGCGTTCGTCTTGCCCTTATAATAAAATATAATTATAATTTAGCAGGTATTTACTGCTAGTTGAATACTAATCAAATCAAATATTTTTATTCTGAGTAAATTTTACAAAAAGTGTTTTCTGAACGTCGTTTCTATATGATGCCTACCACCGGTTCGGGAACAAGCCCAGCGACAAGAACCAGCGTAAGAAATTTGCATGGGGTCATCTTTTACCAAAAAGATTTTACTATTTTGAGACTTTTACTTGAACCCTACTTATTTACGTTAGAACTATTCTTAAGTATGTTTTAATATCAATAGTTATTTATTATAAGATTCGTACATAAAGTGTTCAACAGATTTTCATGATATTCGCCACTTACAATGCACCTTGTTGCTGAGATTTAATCATGTCAGTGACACAGATGGGATCAGGACGTCAGCGCTTTTATTACTTTTGAAATTCGAGAACAAAATTTATGGGATTTGACACAAGCTTCGCTAAGTGACGTACAAATTCGTATTGCGGATATTATGACAAATCCTTTCGTAAGCAAAGAACTTCTAAAGTGATAATTGCGATGGTATCTTATATGATAAGAAAGTTTATTAAGCTGCTGAACCGATTTAAATTAAATTTGGTGTACATTGCTTTATTTATAAAAATAAATGAAAAAAAAAGGTAGTCTGCCTGGCTGCCTGAGAAAGAACATAGGATTCCACGCGGACTGGTCGCGGCCAAAAGCTAGTCTTGAATTCGCCCAGTCCTCGTTTTCCCCAAAACTCGAAGGCAACATCTAGTTTACAAAGTATCCAAGCGATTCCATACACCAGATAACTGTTATTGGAGAGCTCGTCATTACGGAGGCTTCACAAAGCGCAGGAAGTGGACATCCGCTTTCCATCGGCACAATTTTTGGAAACTCCGAAATTTTCGTCGACCCCGCTATTGTCATGTTAATTGTGATATTTTGTAGGACTGGTGCCTCTCGTACTAGTAAAAATGCGTTGGAATGACGCATTAAAAATAATAAATGTGCTATTCGATGGTGAAATCTCCGTCTGAAAAGCATTATTCTTAAAAAAACCAGACTAATATATTACAGCATAATATATTTTAAATTAAAGTCTTTTGCAAAGAAACTGCATCGTTTTGATTATTTCATTCGGACTTAAAAATTCGCTATTTCTCGCTATTTTTAGAAATTTAGGACATAATATTATATATACAAACGTAAATAGGTTATAATGCCGCAAATTATTCTATGTTTTGAAGTCACTTTGTTTTACTTCATATTGTGATAACGAATATGACAAACCATTATTGGGATAACAAATATCAAAAACCATAATATTGTAATAACAAATATCATAAGCCATGATATTCTGATAACAAATACCACAAGCCATGATATTGTGATAACGAATATCACAAATCATGATATTGTAATAACAAATTAGCAAAGTGATTAAGGTACCCATAAAGCGTGATTTCAGGGCCCTTAGTCAAGATACCATCGCTATCATCACTTACTAAGTTCGAAAAAAATAAGTGACATATAAATTCGTGTGTCAAATAGCGTTGACAATTTGACTAAGGGCCCATTCCTATCCAAGTCCATCTTTTAATCAGAGCATTCGTTTGCTCGTTGCCTCAATAATTTAGTAATAGAATATCTATGGACGCTTTAAGCCATGTCAAACTGTTACAGACAAACAACGGAAAAATATTTAATACTTTTTATACTACCTATATAATAAAGATTTTTATTATACTAATACATATCTATAGACCATGAACACAGAAAACTTTTTGTTCCTTCGGCAGGATTCATACCTACAACCTCCCACTCGAGCAACAACGCGCTCAACCACTGTGCTACTGAGGTCGCTACAATAGGTATATAGGTGTGATTAATGCTGAAAGCCTAACTGTAAATCCTCCATAAAGGCTATATTCTAACAATCGAACGAAATAATCGCTTTTGTTCGTGCGACGCGAAATGCCAATAATAACGGTAAAGCAGTAGATAAAATCAATTTGTAATGTATCCGCCAATTACATGTAACCTATTCATTATGTTGTAAAACCAGAGCACAGCCTTAATTCTTCTTTTTTATTTTAATTGGCAAATGAATATATATTCATATGTGTAGCTAAGTGAACTTTTGGCACTGTTTTACGCGAATTGTGTGAATGAAGAAATAGTTCGACACAAAGTCAAAGTCAAAATTTATTCAGAATAAATTTTACAAATTAATGTTTTCTGAACGTCGTTTCGGGAACTAGCTAGAAGAACCAGTGTAATAAACTCGCATGGGACCACCTTTTACCAAAAAGATTTAAAAATTCTCTTTAAAAAAAATATATATAATATATGTAACATAAAACGGGTGTAAAAAGAGCAGTCACTTTGGGATATGATTATACTACCTTTTCTCATTCTAGAAATGTATTTTTTTTTCATATTTTTTTACAAAAATTTCAAAAAATTTTTTTTTTGGCTGTATTGTTATTTTTGCGACAAAAAAATATGAAATGGTGAAAAGTAAAAATTTTTTTTTAAAGTTTTACGACAAAAAAAGAATAAAAAAATTGATTTCCAAAAGAGGAAAGGTAGTATAATCGTATCTCAAAGTTATAGTGACTACACAGTAATATGTTACACAGTTATAGTTTATGTGAAGGAAGGAGAACAGTTTATTTTTTGAATGCCGTTTAATGCTTAGCTATAACTATATTTAAATTAAACTGCATAACGATTATGAACGCCAGACTTGGACCACTCGGAATCCGTAGCAGATTCCGCGTGGTCTAGAGGAATTTGCTACGGATTTCGCTCGGTCTAGCGGAGTTTACGACGAATTCCGCGTGCTATAGGGGAATCTGTAACGAATTCCGTATAGTCAGGTAGTCAGGTAGTAGTGAATATTAAGATATAGTCAGGTAGTCAGTACCTGACTATATCTTAATAGTCAGGGTTCCCCCATACATTGTTTTCACTTGATTAGTATCAAGCTAATTTTTCGTGAGTACCTTCATTTTGATGAGTCGCCCAAGAATTTCTTGGACGGAGCTTTTGTTTGTGGTAGCTAAAAGAGTTGGCAAGGATAATAAAAAAATCTCAACTTTCGAGCGTAGGACTGGGATAACGTACCACGCAATTTGTAGGACAAGTATGTCTGTTGAATAACGTTAGTATTATTTAATATTTATAATTATTATTTAATGTAATAACAACAAAATCAGCTGGTTACTAATAATGTAAGATGCCCTCTTTATCGATACAATTTGGCAAGAGGAAACTCTTTGATCAAACTATAGATTTTGTAAGACAAATTGTTTTTCAGATAATTTAGATCATTATCTTGAAATTTTCAAAAAAAAAATATTTTGGAATCACCAAATCTACAAACTTTATTCTCGCTATCTCTGTTAGCTATCACAAACAAGAGTTCCGTCCAAGAAATTCTTGGGCGACTCATCAAAATGAAGGTACTCACGAAAAATTTGCTTGATACTAATCAAGTGAAAATCATGTATACCCTGACTATAATGCGGTTTAATGTGTGAATTATTGATATGAAACGTACAGTCCGCTAACCCCGCGCAAAATCCGTTGCATACTTCCCTATATTATGCGCAATCGGTGCGGTGTCAATGCGAACATGGGGTTAACATGACTACAACAAGGACATAGTAAATCGTCAATAGCTAGTTAGTACATGTTGTCAATGTTAGTGTTGTTAGTAGCCTCGCTCCCGATTGTTCTTACATTCATGACGCGCAGCGGACCGAGCATTGTGCTCAAATTACTGGCCCCATGCAAATTGGCAACAATTTACTAGGCTCTATTTATGCTTATTAGTCTTTGATCTATGAGGTTAAAAACTGGAGTTAGTCTAGAATAGAGGTCGGCAACCTTTTAGCAGACATGGGAACGTGTGTGGTCAACGTGTGTAGTGAAAAATATCGACTAAAATCATTACTCTTCCTTTTGATTTCGCAGAAGTCGGGTAACAAAGGCGGCCGGCAATTATTCCAAAATGCCTTCAGCTTGTCCAAGTTATTTTAAAAGGTTTTGTATAACATTCATGCTTAGATGGACTTAGTCAAGCATGTCATATAAAATCAAAGTAGTAGGAACTTCAACATTCTTCTGATTAATTGCCTTGCGGGTGCCATAACCGATCATATACCTAGAGCACTCCTGAGACATCAAATGGTTTTTTCTAGTGGGTTACCATTGTCCTTTGAATTTGTGTGACCAATGACTTTTGAGTATGTCAACGTAAGTGAGGAGAAACCTGCCGGCCGCTGCTGTATGCGTGAGAGATAAAACATTTTTTTTAAACCCCCGCCTTAGCGTGTAACATTCCTATACACCTAACAAACGAACTGATGACCTTGAAGACCTGAACCGATTTCCACCAAACATAGCTTAAAAACACTCTCGATTGATATACCTTTCAAACAAAAAATAATAACCGCCTTACAATCAGATCATCCGTTTGGGACTAATAAAGTGGAAAGAACTATGAGTTTGTGTTTTATTACTATAACGCATAGATTGATAATGTTTTTTATTTTGTTTTCAGGTGTGTAGAACCTTATGCGTAGCCGGCTGGCAGCAGTACGATGAAGCCGCGGGGAGTGCGCGTCATGCATGCCTTCACCGCGCTTACCATGCTCACTATGGCCAACGGTACAGTATATTGGTGATGGACCTAGTTACCATCACTATCATCATTCATCACTGAAGTTCGTAAATAAAATGTATGGATTTGAATACGCTTCGTCACAAAGTAGATATATAGGCTTCGCTAAGTGACATGTGATAAAAGCGATGGCTCATACGCGTTTTGAGAACCAAAATTGCAAACAAAATGCGCATTGCTCTGCTTAGCAAAGCGCGCGCCATTAAGAGGAAATTGACTTGAAATCATCATGATGTTTTCACTAAAATCTAAATAAATTGTATTTACTGAACTATCATTTACTTTACATAATAATAAAGTATTCGGTTTAGTACTATTTTTGGGGCCTTGGGACACTATATTACATACTCGTAGATCCGCGACATTCGGTTTAGTACCTACAATTTTTTTTCTTAATTTACAATTATTATTTTAGCTCAAACAACTTGCAACCAAGGCATGGGTAGAGTGATGTACGAGAGATTACCGAACCAGCAGCTGCACGGGTTTGATGATGATGTTGTGAGTATTATTAATATTAAATAGAGAATAAACGGTGACTAAGTGTTCCAGTTGTCTAGAATTTGGGTATCCATTCGTTGGAATAACCAAAAAAAATGTTTTTAAATCAGGGTCAAAGCCTGATTGTTTGACAAAAAAGGTGGATAAATGCTTATGATGTAAATAGAGAAGTAGGTTCTGCGCAGCCAGCTCTCTCGCCAGACTTAACAGTAAAGAAGTCCGTAGCACAGTTGGTTGAGCGCGTTGATGCTCGAACGAAAGGTCGCGGGTTCGAATCCCGTTGAGGGAACAAAAAGTTTTCAGTGTTCCTGGGTCATGGATGTGTATTAAATTTGTGTATAATATAATAAAAATCTTAAATATGTGTATAGTATAAAAGTATTAAATATATTTCCGTTGTCTTGTACCTGTAACACAAGTTCTTCGGATACTTAGCACAGGGCCAGATTGACGTGGTGTGAAGCGTCCATAGATATTATTATTATATTATTATTATTAAAGAAGTGAAAGAAAAGAAGAGAGTAAAATAAATATAAACATTAAAACTAAGTACAGATACACAGTTTTTTTTTTAATTTGATATTTGATACTTAGTTTAAATGTTTTTAGGTAGACCTAAAAACTTTATGTGTCAATCAGCCCTCATCTACAGGTACTGGGATGTGTACATATCTGTTTTCAAATATGTACACTACTGAAATACAAAACCTTTTTACAAACAGATACGAGAAACTGCACCACCATTCCGAGTTCTGGAGAAGTGTCAGGATCTGTGCCTCCGCGATAGATCCGGCAACAGCCTGGTCCGGACCTGCAACTCCATAGACTTCCAGCCGGGCGCCAGGATAGCTGCCTTTAGCCCGGAGCCTGAGTACGAGGAATCCACGTGTTACTTGACCAGGGAGCAGGCTGCGCCGGAGGGCATAGGCACTCTCATGATTGTACCAAATAGTGTGCATTTCAACGAGATTTGTTTGACTTGTAAGTGTGACGTATATTAATAGGGGGCCAAATTATTGCAAGAAATGTGTGAGCAATTCATTATTTTGTATTCTAATCCATTTGGGGGGCCCATCTCCGCCCTAACTAGGTAGACCGTATGCAAGTTTAGGTAAGCCATCCCACTGTACTAGTTTTCAAGTATTGCAGAAATAGTCGCAACTTGAAAAAGAGGTAAATTAGCCTATGCTATAATATACAAGGTGTAAAATAAATGAGTGATAATACTTTACGGTGTGTATGTGCCTCTTATGTAGAGTATCCTGTGAAAATCTCAGCGCTGAAAGATTTACTTTTGAATTTCATGTTTGTGTGAGAAATGCCCCAACATCATAAATTTTCCCATTCAATAATTTAATAAAAAGTATCTCTTTCAGCTCTGGTACTTTCACAGTAAACTCTATAAACTCATACATACCCTAAAGTATTATCACTCATTAAAATTACCCCCTGTTTATATTAATTATCTGAAATATTGTATAGCGCAAAGCGATTTTAAGCAACCGTAGTACTGTAGCTTATGTATGTGTACTTACTGCGTAGCTGTAGAAAACCGATAGAGACAACTGCAGCTTGAACTGTAATTACCTATTAAAAGTACGAGAAATCGACGATTAGGAGACCCCTGTTTCCTCAATCAAAACTTTACCCATTTAGGTACTTCTTTTCATTATAACTAAAAAAAAGGCTTGAGCTTTGTTTCTATGTTTCGATTTTATCATAATATTTTATGATAAAATCAAAACACTCCTATTACATAGTACCAGTTACAATAGTAACCACTATACTCCAATTTATTTCCTGGATGTTTAAACAAATATCACTTCAAAGTCCCCAGATATATCTTTTAATAATTAATTTGTGATGATAAGGAAAAATAGGGACGTACTAATAGTATACATAAATATTCAAGAAAAAAAAGTGACTCTAGAAGCAATATCCAGGGCAGAAACAGAGGTTCGAAAGACCCCTTCTAAAGTTCCTGTATGAAAAAACGGCCGCTGTATTTCCTCTTAAGTATAGTAAAACACAAAATACTTGCACTTTTTTCCACTTTATTTGTAATTTTATATTAATTATTATTACTTAAAATACACGACCGGTTTTGACATAGTCATCATCAGGTGTTTGTAAAAAAAGTGCAAGTAGTTTGTGTTTTACTAGATAACATGAATTTCCACCAAGAACCTACAGTACATTCAATAACATATTTCCTCTTAAGCGCTAAACCCAAGAAACAAATAATACAAGTATGCTATATTATATTCGATCT
This sequence comes from Celastrina argiolus, assembly GCA_905187575.2. NCBI lineage: Eukaryota > Metazoa > Arthropoda > Insecta > Lepidoptera > Lycaenidae > Celastrina > Celastrina argiolus. Next base: position 10,080,816 of record LR994594.1, on the reverse strand, counting down.
GTGGATATTTATCAATATCTGGTTAATCCATTTTAAACTTAAATATATTTTATTAAAATAAGTCTTGTAGTATGTAAATATAGTAATAATAAACCTATATTTACATATTTTTAAAGTGCTAACAAAAATATTACTATTGTCTTACTATCTCCTAGTTAAATGTTTTTATTGACTAGCGAACAATAATAATTATATTGTTCTTCTGTAATTAGCTACATAAAGTGTTTATGTACTTAAAGATGCTCATGTTAATACTGATAATATGATAACACTTCATTTGAAGTGGCAAATGAAAAAACAAGTTTTGTTTAAAATACTTAAGGAACAAAGGAGTTAAAAGTTTTAAATGAAATGTGAAGCATAGTAAATTTAACGCAATTGTTTTATCTATCTATTTCTTTCTCCACTCGTTTTTAGATATTGATATTTTATTTTACTCTTTCACGCAGAAAGAGTAACATATAAAATCTACTGCTACTGAATTGATTTTAATGAAATTTAGTATGGTACTCGTAGTAACTTAACCAGCATGATTTGAATGCAGCAAAAGCTTATATAATAGGTGTATATAAATGTACGGGATACTAAGTTGCAAAAAATATGTATAGTATACTAGCTGACCCATGTCCACTATGTTGAGAACATATAACATGAATCGATGAAGGTGATATGTCGCAAAAAAAAAAATTACCCAGAAAATTGAGTTTAAACAGTCACTTACCTTAATATCTAGTAACTAATACTTTACGACGTCAGTTTGAACTCAACTTTCTCGAAATCATAAGTTTGCTACATATCACCTTCAATTATGTTTTTTTTTTGTTGTTGATATTACTAAAATAATTAAAAAAAAACTCTTTTCATAGCCAACAGACCAGAAAGAGAGTGTCCCTCACGACGGTACGTGTTCGAGCGCCACGCGCGGAAACGCCTCAAGCTGCCTTCATCAGACCTCAAGGAGATCATGGTGGCCAACAGGACCGAGTGTGAAGACAAGTGCCTGGGCGAGTTCAGCTTCGTCTGCCGGTCTGCCACTTACGATTCTGCCCTACGAACCTGCTCTCTGAGCCGGTTCACAAGGAGGACCCATCCGGAGTTGCTGGAGGATGACCATAACGCTGATTACCTGGAAAATACTTGCCTCAACGGTATAAAATTTATACATTTTGATTTTGTAATTTTATTAATATTTATGAAATTTCAATTCAATGCAATTATTTGACGGCAAGCGTGGCAAGTATAGGCAACTACCCCCATCATAATCATCATAATCATCATCGTCATCATCATCATCGAATCAAATCTTTAGGACGCTAGTGTCAAATTCTTTGGCAGTAGTGGACATCATAGCTGAAATGATGATGATGAGTCGGGTTATTTTTTTTAGTAAAAATACTTATTGACCTTTACATTTTGAAACTAGAGACCTGAAATAATTTTGCTTTGCAATTGTGTTTTAGCGGAAAGACGCTGTGACGGCCTAGCAGTGTTCATAAAAGAAGAGAACAAGAGATTAGGGGGACCTTTTGAGGCTGATGTGTTCTCCAATATGACTTTAGAAGAATGTCAATCTATGTGCGTGCGCGCAGAAAAGTAAGACATATTTTTTTCCTTTTACTTACAAGTTTTCGAAATTTAAATTGGCAACTTCGACGGCGTCTTAATTACTATAACTAATTGTTGAATCTCTTAGGCTTAACATACATTGGGAAAGAGTATTTTTTCGTGATTTTCCCTTTTCTTTTTTTTATTTCTAATTTTGTTATTATCCTAAGCCCTCCTATTAATTTGCAAAAGTCAACAGTAAAGCTGTCTTCCAGATACTTCTGCCGGTCCATTGAGCATGACGCTATGACGCGTCAGTGCGTGCTGTCCGAAGAGGACTCTGTCTCCCAGAAGGATGATGTCACCGTCAGCGCGTCACCCACCCACCACTTCTACGATCTCGTGTGCTTGGACAACCGTAAGTAGCGCTTATACAATTTGCTGGCTTTGTCATTCCGCTAAGGAGTGACAGCGACAACCTGTACTTTTATTCTTAGTAAGTCTTCAGCAGCATATTTATTTACGGCTGAATACTGAAATGCTCATAAAGTTAGGAGCCCTCCAATTTACAGACTGTCACTGTTGCTGCTTGTTTGAGTGACAAGAACAATGCCACTAAATATAAACTATAGTTTCAATATTCGGCCGTAGCTTGTTACCTAATACTTTTTTACCTTATAAACTTTTATGCCAATGAACAGGACATAAACATGTCTCAGAAATTAACAAAAAACATTGGGGCAGTTCGGTTCGAGTTACTTTTTAATGGTCTTTATGATTCTAAATATATATGTAACTAGATTTTATTTGATAAACAAGCCCTGAGACCTGAATGAATAAATAAAATCATAATATTAATACATTATTTACAAACATTATTTTTACTTTACATACTTACAAACTTTAAAAAATTCAAAATGGCGGACATACTGCTAGAAGCAGTTTCTTCCAGGCAAGCAGGTAAAGTGAAATTCCTTTTTGTTTGACTGCACTGCCTCTCTTTCTCACTTGTAATGTATTGTGCCTTCTATACCACACGTAGCGATATCTCGACGTGATACATAAAGCCGAATTTCCATAATCAGTCTCTCACCGGGTGACAGCTCGCGGGACCGAGTACCCGGACAACAGCGTGACGTCACACCTGTTCTCGCCCGGACGACGCCCGGACACGGCCTTCCAGCGGTACCGGAACAGCCGGATAACCGGGGAATTCCACTCGGAGATTACCGGCCGGTCGTTAAGCGAGTGTCTCGACGAGTGCCTGCGACAGACGAGCTTTCAGTGCAGGTTTGTTTATAATCCCTGCCGATTCTTAGCTATAGGCTACCTATTTATATCAGGGATGAAATGGATATGAAATTTCGGATACGGATATGAATATAGATATTACATTATTTTGGATTATCCGTTTGTTTTGGATAATTTCGGTTACGGATATTAAATTTCGGTTTCCTTTTTACAGTATCAAAACTTTCATTTCGGATTCGGTTACGGATATTTTTATATCGGATTAAATGCATGCTCTACAAATGTGCTAGCTTATAAAATAATTGTAGTAAATAAATGTAATTATCGTATAAAAACAAAATATGAATAACAATAGTAACTTTTCTACGATTTATTTTGATATTACTCGTATGTATGAAAATTACAATAATTGTTTATTTGGTTTTTATTGTAATTTCACTAATTAGCGTAGTTAAATATTTTTATAAAATATGGTGCAATTCTTGTTGCACCATATTTTTTGCCACTGTCTATAAATTACTTATTAGAAAACTCTCCTAGACATGTTCAGACATTTGATTTTGGGAATCCAACTACTTTATACAATATTATTATTATCCTAACATATTATAGTATTATTAAAAAACTTTCTTAGATATTATTAATTTAATTAAAAATAAACTGTATTTACTACGGATGAAGAAGCACATTTCTTTACATGAATTCGAATTTCACGTGATGCTAATAAATGAATTGACTAGGATTTCATGTCCTACAGCTTCATATTTCTACCATAATAGCTCACCTCACCAATTTCTGTGTCGGTAGCTGATTTTATTGAAAGCAGGCCAGCTACGCAGGAGTTATTTCATAGTGCCCAAGTGTGTGCGCAATACACAAAGACACTCTCTCTTCCTTTTACTCTCAGACCCCAGTGGGACGGTAAACCAACACGACTGGCGAGAGAACAGGCGCAGGACCGACTTTTTACATGCCCATCCGACGCGCGACGCATGGATAATTAATCTTTCTTGTCAGACTATATGTAAGTGATAGGCATGCATTGTCCTAACCAAACTTGAAAACAAGATTTTTTGTTGTTCCAACGCGGGAATCCAGCCCACGACCTCCGGGTCGAGAGCGAAGCTTTGAACCACTAGACCACGGAGGCGATGTTCTACCATAGTTGTACCCACAACTCATAAGTGGGACAATCTCACAAGGACGGCACCTAAACATCGGTCGGTTATTATTAGCGCTATCGGCGGGTCGACGTCCGATAACAACACCACAACAAGTGACGAGTTGTTTTGTATTTGTTACTAGAAATTAAATTTTTTAGACTCTAGTGTGTGTGTGTGACCCTTCGAAGACAAATCAAATATCTTTTAAAGATTGTAAATTGTAACTAAACTGAAAACCATGAAACAGAATAGTTGAAATGTCGACGTTGTTTGTTTGTCGACAAAGGTTGAGCGCGTTGGTGCTCGAGCGAGAGGTCGCGGGTTCAAGTCTCGCCGAGGTTGTTTCCGGGTCACGAATGTGTATAATATAATAAAAATGTTAAATATGTGTATAGTATAAAAGTATTAAATATATTTCTATTGTCACCTGACAATAAATACCTGTACACAAGTTCTTCGGATACTTGAATACAGATTGACGTGGTGTAAAGCGTCCATAGATATTATTATTATTATGTATGTGTATAGCTTTCTTTGCTCACGGGCAATTTAATCCCGGACCTTTGGAAGGCATGCGTGGGGCCGAAGCCAACACGCAGAGGCCCCATTGCACAATTTTTATTTAAATGTAATGTGACACCAGCCGGCGACTCTCCCTGTACACACCATGGGAGTGCGCCCACGGAGACCCACCGGTTAGTGTAGGACTATTGCAAGGAACGGTTATAGGAAAAGATTCTGGGCTATAGGGGTGAGGTGCTAGTGGACTGGGTATCTAAGACTATGGAAGGACTATGGCGTCTGCCAGATATACGACGATACGATATTATTAATATTAATAAAAGGAATGTACTATATAATTTCTGTTTACAGATCAGCGGTGTACAGCGACCGGGCGCGGACCTGCCGACTCAGCCGGTACAACCAGAAGGACGGCATGCGGCTCCTGTACGATCCTGACTTTGACTATTATGAAAATCTCATGCGTGAGTTGATTTTTTGTAATGTTTTGTAATGGCCATACTGTTTATCAAAGGTATTTGTTTTCTACGTTTCAGTGCCATAGATGTGTATTTTTTCTTTCACGCCACTAGTTACTAGTATGACTTTGGCGGTCTATATCTTGGAAACCTGACACTACGAGATTTTCGCAATCTATAAATAAAATTAGTAATGAAGAGAACTATCGATTTATATAGTTTGATTAATGGCAATTTTTTTTAATTAAGTAAAAAAGTGTAGGTAAGCCAAAATCTTCAAACCCCATTACGTTCAAAATGTTTGCCGGCGATATGATCCGGAATCCGGAAGTGCAGAGAAATAGAGGCTGTGTGAAGACACAACCATTTGTTGTACGTGAATATGGTTATGTAGCGTAATAATTATATAGCTTTCTAGTGGTGAATAAAAAGCTTATCTAAACACTAAGTACCTGTCTACTTTTTTTTATTATAAAAATTTAATTGAATTACGACCCTATCAAAGCAATTTCCCCGGTTACAAAGTCGTATTTATCGTTCACAAAGTTGTTATAAATATTTTCCTTTTGCGTTAGTTATTTTTGCGTAAAATGATAAAAGACAGCCTTGAAATCCATTATGTCCAGACTGACGTTAGGTATAAACAACTCGTTTAGCTACAGCTCACTCACGTTTGTCCAAACGTGCTGGGTACAGGACCAGATAATAATTTCGCTATTTCTATACTAATATTATAAAGCGGAAGAGTTTGTTTGTTTGTTTAAACGCGCTAATCTGAGGAACAACTGGTCCGATTTGAAAAATTATTTTCTTGTTGGATAGTCCATTTATAGAGGAAAGCTGGCTATATAACATTACGCTAAAGCGTCAGTGAGAAATGTTGAAAAAACGGGGAAAATTGTTCACATTTGAGGACTTTTGTTGCGTGCGCTGCATAAACGGTTTAAGTTACTCAAAAATATGTATGAAAGAATTATTCCTTTTTAATAATCATAATAACAAAAACCAACGTGAACATGCAAAAATACTTGTTACACTAGCGTACCTATTCATTGAGTCACTTAGCGGCTAGGCTTACGACATTGAACTCAGGTCTAATAATAGTGCAGCTAGAATGTGAGACGACCCTGCATGGTCAATGCAATAATGTCCATACTAGATTGATTACCTTGGCTGCTGCAATGTCTAAAAGTCAGGTCGCACAGAAACCTAACGCAGCTTCAAAATTACAAGACCGATTGTGATGCTATCTAGGAATATCTTTTTTAAACTGTGTTAATGGGAAGGACATAGGTTACTATCGCGTCAAAATTTAAAGTTTCTACGAGGCTTATTAATGCACAAAGTTGCAGGCATCATATTTATCATGTTTTTATTTATTTTATGTTGCTATCGACTTGTCCATACTTCATTTCATGCTGGACCCAAAGTAATGAATCTTGATTTATCAGATCAACTAGTAAGTGGCGAGACCGAGGCGGGAGGTTCTAGCGGAGGCAAGACTGGATCCTGGGGCTCGAACTCGTCAGGTTCTAAGACGCCATTTTGTTTTACGTAGATTTTGTTGTCTGTAGATTGAACTTTCTGTCTTTTTGGCGCTATTTTACCGTCTGTAGTAGAAACTTTTGTAGAATTGTAGCTATATTTATTTCAGTATATTTCTGACGTCATCTTTCTGTGTGTAAGGTAAAAGCATGGTTTTAATAGCTTTCGGGAATCGTCGTTTTTCATACACCTTTTGGCATTTTAATGGATTGAGAAAAACGAGGATTGGCGAGGGCCGTATTGTAGATTTGTTTGAAAAATAATTTAAGTATAAATTATCAAAAAAAAAAAAACTATACAGGCTGTAATATTAATGAGTGATAACACTTTAGGGTATGTATGGGTCCCGTATATAGAGTTTATTGTGAAAGTACCAGCGCTGAAAGACTTACTTTTGCCTTTCATGTTTGTATGAGAAATGTCCACATCATAAATTTTGCCATAGAGTAATTTAAAAAAAGTACCTCTTTTAGCGCTAATACTTTCTCAGTAAATTCTATAACCGGGACCCATACACACCCTAAAGTATTATCACTCATTAATATTATAGCCTGTATATATGTTCTTCTCTTTATTATTTTAATGTTAACCCAATTTCTGCGCCCTGGATTAAAAATATTCTACCTACTTACTAACAAAAATATTTACACAGCTGGTAACTATACTGCGTTGCTGTCTTTGTCTGTCAATTGACTTTTCTAGTAGGTACCTTTTCTTCTGTGTAGTATTTTTTAGAATTATAATTTATTTAGAAATAATCCATTTCTGCTGTGTCGTAGCTTTTGTTTTTTTCTACAACTGCAGTGGTCAGCTAGATGTGTATTTTAGATACATTTATTATACTTTGGTATACGATCTGTAGTATGCATGTTAGTTTGTAGTAATGTACGTAGTGCTTACTAATTAGGTAGTTACTTATTAATCATTACTATAATTACTATAATCAAGAATAGAACGTTATGTTAATTGGTAATGGTTTTTAATTAGACATAATACGTAGGTAAGTACGTGTACACGTGATTGAATTAATTTTAATATACCAACGTTATATATTAATTATAGAAAATTGCTTACATAAATTCTCCTTTAAAATAGACTAGATATGATTATATTATATTCTCTATAATATATGCTTCAACAATATTATGGTCGAATTTTCGACTTTCCTTGACATATTCCTGCATGTTTCATTATATTTTAATTACTTGCATGATTTCAACTAACAACTATACGGGTTGTTATGTTAATGTGTGATAAAATTTAGGGTGTGTATGTTTTCACTATATATATAGTGGATACATACAGTATATGTAGAGTATGTACAGTTCATTGTGAAAGTAGCAGCGCTGAAATAGTAATTTTTTTAATGATTCTATGGCCAAATTTTTTAAGGCATTTCTCATAGAAATTAGAAACAAGTCAAAAGTAAATCTTTCAACGCTGGATCGTTCACAGTAGACTACACAGTAGTACATAGTGGGCACATACACACCCTAAAGAATCATCACCCATTTATGTTACAACCTGTATAGCTTAAAAATATACTTTAAAACGATTACTAATCTATATTTTAAAACAACTAATATCTTTTAAAGGTGGTAGTAGTGGCGGCGATCGGGACAACGATCGCGATCGGTACCCCCCAGGCGTGGATCGGGACCGATACCCTGACGACGATCGGTACTACGACGACGATCGGTACAACCGACCGGACCGGTATCCGGACGACAGATACCCGGCCGGTCCCGACGTGTACCCGGACAGCTACCCCGGCGACCGGTATCCGGCGGACAGATACCCGGACGACAGATACCCACCCGGTGTTGGACCCGATAGATATCCGTCCGATCGTTACCCGGTCGATCGGTATCCTGCAGACATCCCTATAGGACCCGACCGGGTTCCGGTCGGAAGGTACCCGGTGGAGCGATACCCGATTGACAGTGGACGTTACCCGTTGTACGATCCTCCAAATGATATTGGAAGGTACCCTGCATCCGATCGGTATCCGATCAGTAAATATCCTATCGACGTGTATCCGGAACGTTACCCTGCCGATCGGTATCCAGCCGATCGGTATCCGGTAGATCGGTATCCAGTAGACAGATACCCGATCCCTCCAAGAGATAAATACCCAGTGCGGCCGTTTTACAACAAATATCCTGATAGATACGATCAGGACCGGTTATCCGGTGGTGGTGGGAGCCGGTATCCGTTTAGCAGATATCCGGTCGGGGTGAACCGGGACCCGGTTCCACTGGGCGGTGATAGATATCCGGAAATGTATGACAAATATCCACCAAACGGATCATCATACCCTGGTAAGAATATGCACATAATACTAAACAACTATCTTATATTTTTTTCTTAATAGCTTGTGTTACTAGCTAACAAAATATTATGTGATTAATAATATCAAATCACTAAATTGGACCATTTTATATATACAAAATCAAAAGCGATTATAATTTCGTAATAAAAAACGACTTTCGATTCCGACGATTCCGGCATGACATTAAGACCATTATTACATGTAAAATAGAAATGAAATACAGTAAAGTTACGTTCTTGATTTTGTATTTGCTTTAATGGCTACTAAGTTCTCGGTGCACTCTATCTACCAATTGTTTTGCAATCCGAAAGTACGTATATCAAGTTTCTAGATATTGCTCGTAAACAGTAATAAGCTGCAATACCTAAATACTTAACCCAGACTGAACCAGTATTTCCGCACAGGTTACGGACGAGGGGGTTACTACAACCCGGAGTATCCCACAGGAAACCGGTATCCCACCACGGACCGGTTCCCGGATAGAGGCCCACGACCGGCTGTAGACAGGTAAGCAGGCTTACTCCCGACACAATCGAGAATCGAATCAGTGCGATCTCGGCGGCTTTTGGTATTTTATTTGGTGGATTACTTAGTAACAGGATAAAGAAAATCGTTAGATCGTAACTTTTTGTACTCCCGACCATATCAATCGACTGGGACTCGAAATAAACGAACGTCAATTTATTAGGGAGTACGCGCCACGTACGATCTGAATCGAAATCGAATCAGTTTGGAGACTAAGGCCCTTGTGCACACTTATCAACACTTTCACAGGTATATGAAAGGATTACAATTTACAATTCATTATTCAAAACATTTTATAACAATTAAACAATAATTAATATTTTAAACATCAAATGAAAATCTTTCACAGAAAAAATACGCCATTTTAACACTGCCGATTGTAGAATATAAGCCTATAGTCTGGATTCATAGCAAACAAAAATCATTGTATTATTATTGGCCAATTGGTATCACTGACTAGTCTTTGGTTGTGACTTGTGTCATAGACGGGTTTGTTTACATTTAGGTTAAACTTATCTCATGAGTTTTGTTTGCTATGAATCCATAGATTATAAACTTGTGTTCTACAATCGGCAGTGTCAAAATGGCGTATTTTTCCTGTGAAAAATTTTATTTGATATTTAAACATATTAGTTATTGTTTAATTGTTATAAATAGTATTGGATAATGAAGTGTAATCCTTTAACATTCCGGTGAAAGTGTTGATAAGTATGCACAATAAGTAGTTACGTAAAAAAATCGGTGTATTTGGTTTGTTTACGTTTAGGTTAAATTTATCTCGGACGTAGTATAACAAAGTTATATCTCGGGACTTTAATTTGTTTATTTGTACAAAATACTACGGTATTTATTTCTACATCATATTATACAATGTGTAAAATAAATGAGTGATAATTTTTTAGCGTATGTATGTGCCTCTTATGTAGAGTATTCTGTGAAAGTACCGAAGAAGTTACTTACTACAAAAGAGTTACTTTGACGTTCATGTTTCCGTAAGAAATGCCTTAACATCATAAATTTGCCCATACAATAAGTAAAAAAAAGTTCCTCTTACAGCGCTGGTACGTTCACTGTAAACTCTATATACACCCTAAAGTATTGTCATATATATAGTCATTAATATAGCCAGGGGGCCTACTCAATATGCCATCGCTAATTATCGCTTACAAAGTTCGATAACAAAATGTATGGGATTTGGCCCCCTGTTTTGTTATGTTAACGTAAAGAAAATGAACAATATCTAGTTAAAAATTACATACCTGTCTGAAATGAGAAAATAGTATAATCATATTTTAAAGTTATAGTGACTGTTCACACAGTTTTACACTCTGTATAAACATACAGGCTATAGTTGCAATGCCCACTGCAATAGTTTTTAGATATTTTTTTTTATTAGGTACCCTACTGAGCCAAGACCGACATACGGGATCAGAAGACCTATTGACAGACCTGGTTACCAGGGAGACTACCCTCCGTCAGGGATAGATAGACCCATTGGTAAGTTATACGAAATATATTATTTGTTTTATACTTTTATGTAAAATTTTATTAAAATTATTTAAGAAAATAGGTGGTATTCTTTGATAATACAATTACCATCTGTCCATCGAACAAAAAAAATGTTTTCAAGTTTGGTTAGGACAATGCAGGCTGATCACCTGATTGTCTGACAAGAAAGATGATCCATGCGTCGGACGAGCATGTAAAAAGTCGGTCCTTCGCCTCATCTACCACCTGTCGAAGAATGAACCACTACAACAGGAACGAAGGAAGAGAGAGTGCTTTTGTGTATTGCCCACACACTTAGGCACTATAAAATGACTCCTGCGTAGCTGGCCTGGTTTCAATGAAACCGGCCACCGTCACCGAAATCGATGTGGAAGGCATTGTTATTATAATATATTCCATTGCTTAGTTATTGTATCTATATAATGCCGAATTATACAGATTGCCGGTAGCATAACTACTAGAGGCCACATGTCCTCTGGTTGAAATGCGTCTAGTTTGAAATTTATCTATTTACTTCAGGTGGTGGAGGTTACGGTGGATACCACGACGATCCCATCCTTCCTGGTGGTCCCGTCACTGGTCCAGTGAACAGTCCCGTCGGTGGAGTGATCGGTGGACCAATAGGTGGTCCAATAGGCGGACGACCACCAGTCGGCCAGAGACCATGGCAAGGGTCCAGATGCGAAGACGAGAGTTTCCGACAAGTTGGCAGACAACGCATGCAGAGGAGATTCGTCCGACGCTTCACAACCGCTCAGTCGTTAGCACATTGTCAGAGGGAGTGCATGGAGGCCAGAGACTTCATATGCCGCTCATTTAACTACAGGTAAAGCTGATTTTTTATTGTTTCATATATTAACTTTTACGGGCATTGGTCCACACTTCTACCACTCCAATTCCTGTGAGAGTACATGTGCGGCAAACTTATACATTTTGTTTTCGATCATCGTTATCGTAATTACCAATGGATTAAAAAAATTCCAGTCGATAGCCCTACAAAAACATTTTTGCTAATTGTTTATTGTGTGCGCTTACTTACACTAATCACGGAATGCTGTATTTATGAGGACGTATCAAATCTTCTTCACTTTTCTTTAAGCTTTGAGACGTTAATATTTTAATCTGCTGAATGCTGATGCTGCGGCTATTTGTCGTATCACATTCTTGTTTCTTACCAGGAACTCGGGAAACTCGGGAAACCTTAAGTTTCGAGTTGTCACCAGTTTAACCCAGATGATTTGTGTTTATGATGATTGATGCTGCAAGTACTGAGTGCCGCATCTTTTCCGCAATACAGTAAGCATTGCAATCTGCAAAACATCTTAAACTTTTTTACTTCAACGTCTACCATGTTGACTCAAAGTACCATTCCCCGTTATGCTGATGGATATTTGACGTATCACATTACTGTGCCTTACCAGGAAAGGGAAACCTTTGAGATGAAAAAAAATTTGTATTTTTAACCCGTCTAATACTGGTACTTTCCAGTGCTGTATTATAATGTTGTACATCACCAGGGACGTCCCATACGGCGCGGAGCCACGTGACAACTGCGAGCTGAGCGACCGCGACACGCGCGAGCTGGACGCAGCCAACCCCGCGCACTTCGACAATACGGCCAACGAGTACGACTTCTATGAGCGGGCGCTGGGACGGAATGCCGATGATTGTTTGGATGGTAAGGGAACATATATGTACACTACGGGTACTACGAGGCATAAAACTTACAGCTTCTCACAGAAGAAGAAGAAGAGTTAGGCGATTCTCACATCGCCCCGCACTACGCAGTTTAGCGCCTGAATGGGTGTTCTAACGTTGCTTGTAAGTATCTCCGTTTGTATAGAAAACAGTCAAAGAAAATGCACCAACGCGTTCATGCAGATTACGCGCCGACAAGCGGAGAAAGATGCATCCCCGCGTGGTGCGGGGCGAGCTACGAACTACGCGCGTGAATGAGTATAAAACCCGCACGATGATGCAGATCGATCGATCGTCGACACGCAACATGCAGCGTGATGCGTGGCAGTGTGATAATCGCCTGAAACTAAGTAAAGTGGAACTTTAACCGCTGTGGTTGATTCGTGGGCTCGATTTCTGCAAACGAAATGTTGTTTCTATATAGTTAATATAGTCTGGTTAGTACAATACTGGCCTGGTTTGGTTTCAATGTATCCAACCACCGTCACCGAAATCGGTGAGGTTGGTTTTATTAAACGAGGTCTTCTTACTCGTACTTACAAACATAGTCAACTAAATGCGTTCTATAGTAATAATACACTAAATACTTGCACTTTTTTCCACTTTATTAGTTTTTTCACAAGTTATTTCTTAAAATACACGACCGGTTTCGACATAGTGATCATGAGGTGTAGCTAGATGCGTTCTTCATAAAGACTTCCAAAAGGTGACTTCACAGTTTGTGCATATATTTTTTTATTTTTAGTTTCCCAAGTCTGCAACGAAGACGGTATGGAGTTCACTCTCCGCCTGCCGGAAGGTTTCTACGGTCGCATGTACACGTACGGCTTCTACGACCGCTGCTTCTTCCGCGGCAACGGGGGCACGAACAACGTGTTGAGGATCACGGGCGCACACGGGTATCCCGAGTGCGGGACGCAACGAGTAAGTTCATAGCCAGAAACACTCTTGATAAAAAAAAAATCTAAAAGTCTTTATCGGATTTTTACTAGATAACTAGGTATATTAGAGTCCGGTATAGTTTGAATTTCGAACGCCAATAGTGGAGTAGAATAGTGATATGTGGCAATGTCATGATTTTGAGGATAATCGAGTTCAAACTGTCACTTAAACATTTTAGTATAAAGTATTAAGAACATTAATCTAAAGATCCGTCTCTAGAATCAATGTACTTAATACGTTATTACATATCCTAAAATGTTTAAGTGACCGTTAAAAATCATTTTTCTGTGTAATTTTTTTTGGGGCTTATCACCTTCATCGATTCATGTCTTTAATTATTATTATGCGTTAGTTTTAAATTTGTACTGAGACACAAGAATAATGTTTCTAAGTTACTTTTAAAACGATGTCCACTTTTTGTAAGGAATAATATATAAGAAACGACAAAAATAACTACACATAAATATCATTAGCGGTTGTCATGCCTACTTTCAGTACAATCCACTCAGTTGTTTGTGATTGTACAATGTTTGTGAACAGTTGCTTAACCTTTAGATACATAAAGTTAATGTTAGACAGTCTGTTGCTCGTGGGATATAAACTATAAAACAACAAAATAGGTACTTATCTATATTTATCTACTAGGTAATAGACCATAATAAACTGCTCGTTCGATGCTATTATGCAATAATATTATCTCCAGCACAACACAATGTATCAATCAATCCCTATTTGATAACCAATTTAACCCTATTTCAGTACGAATGATGTACCTATATAATACGTCCGAGATAAATTTTACCTACCAAAGACTATTCAGTGATGCCAATATTAATACAATGATTTTTGTTTGCTACAAATCCATAGACTATAGGCTTATATTCTACAATCAGCAGTGTCAAAATGGCGTATTGTTTTCTGTGAAAGATTTTCATTTTATGTTTAAACATATTAATTATTGTTGAATTGTTATAAAATGTATTGGATAATAAAGTGTAATCCTTTAATATACCTGTGAAAGTGTTGATAAGTGTGCAAAATAAGTGAAATTTTCGATGTTTTCGGTATGTTTACCTTTAGGTTAAATTTATCAGGGACGAACTATATGTTATTGTAATGTGATTCTGGCTTCACCCACAACAGAGGGTATTTTGTACATAATTCTTAAAATTTGCTTTGATGATAGAGGTTGATAGTTTTTGTTCTGTTCATAATTTTTTTTATTTACATTTTAAAAAATGTGATTGAGCGACATGGTCACTGAGTGAACAAGCTCGTTAAATAAGGATAAAAAAAGAAAAAATCCTATTTCAGTACGGCGACACTATGACCAACATTGTGGTGGTCCAATTTAGTGACAACGTCCAGACATCAAGAGACAAGCGGTTCAACCTTACCTGCCTGTTCCGCGGCCCTGCTGAGGCTGTCGTCACCTCGAACTACATTGGCGCTGGGTGAGATTTTATCCGGCTGTTTAAAAGACATGCATGTTTGTCTTTTCATCATCCGATGCATGTAATATGGACCAGGGCCTTGGACCTATGGACCATCGTCGAGGCTCCAGATAATATAGTTTTTCGCTATTATCACTTAGGAAGTTCGATAACAAAAATGTATGGGATTTGACATAAGCTTTACTCAGTACCTGTGTTCCAGTGCCTGATTGTAAACGAAAATAACGTTTTTTTCGTACAGATGCGTTCCTTTAGCACTTTATAGCACCATTATGATCGTTTTGAACTGTTTTCACTAGTGTGCCACACGCAGCTTTCTGATATCAAAAACTGTTTAAAACGCTCAGAATGATCACGCTATTCTGCATATTTTTTGCTACAAACGATTAGATAGAAAATTTCATACTTAATTGTAAATAGTGCGCTAAAGAAACGACAATTTGCGATCAGAATGATCTGAACGTTGTGATAAAAAAAGCGTAGAAATGAATACGCTGAGTAAAATATGTCTTCGCTTGTCCATTAGCGAATCTTATGTCAAATCCCATACCTACATTTTTGTTATCGAACTTCGTAAGAGATAATAGCGATGGCCTGTTGACTAAGAGCCTATTCCATTATATATTGAAAGTCTTTCATTGACATGCAGTGGCAATCTTATGGATTTCATCTCTCTGCTAATTCTGCTATGTGCTATCTGCATGTGGCTTTATATCTATTATTGTTTCCCCATCGTATTTCAGTTCGAAATCTTCAAATCATGAACATATTCTATACTATGTATATTTTAATAGACGCTGTGATTTTTATTACTTTTTGACCTGCTGAGTTTTCATAACATTTAACGACTGCTGTTTTGTGAGGCTATTTAAATTGTGTCATCGAATGTTGAACATAAAATGCTTGAGCTTTTGTGTGTTTCGAGTGATATTTTAAGGATTCTATCTATTCGTGATTTTGTGTTGTTTTCGTGATATTTAATTTATGTATTCCATTGGGGGAGAACTATTGAGTGCTGTTATGACTAACAGCTACTAACCTTCAGACTTTGAATGAATTTATTCCAAGTTAAGGATCATTATAATAAAGTTTTCTTTGTATTTATTGCAACTTCTCTTAAATACGAGACTTGCAGCCCGTCCCGGCTTCGTACGGACTGGCTTAAACTAATCGTCCTGAAAATCTTGTAATTGTTTCGATCCAATCCAGAATCTAAATCTTACTTTACAAAATGAGAAGATAGAAAACCTAACCGGTAAATTCTGTTTTGATGCAAGATTGTTTAACGGGCTTTCCGTAAATTCATTCAAAGTCTAAAGAATTTCCAAAACCAACTCGACTTCACATCTAACCGTAGACTTGGCGATTTGATTGACAGGTCCGGTAGCCCCATACCCATTGAGTATTTGCCAGAAGAAAGTTCACTGAACTCGAAGGTGCGGCTGATGATACTATACCAGGGGCGGCCTACGACCACCATAGCTGTGGGCGACCCGCTCACGTTCCGGCTGGAGGCGCAGGACGGGTATAACTACGCCACTGACATCTTCGCCACTAACGTCATTGCGAGGGACCCGTACTCTGGCCGATCGGTGCAGCTTATTGATAGAGCTGGGTAAGTTTTAGGTCTCTGACTCAGAGCTAATAAAGTTAAGACCTAATAAAGTTAAACTACGCCTCGTTGTCTAATTACGCAGTGTTAAGCACACAGATTATACGAAACTACCCCTTATTAAGGCGACCTGTTGTGGTATATTATACGTATTCAAGGTAATAACTTCATTTGTTATGCAGCATCACTATCCTTTAAGAATGTTTTGCGTATCTCGACAGCTGAATCCGCGGTGAATGTCAAATTTCGAAGTTCACAGTATGGGAAATTTGGCACTCCTCCATAGTTCAATAGATTCGAGCGTGGCTCGGGACTTCAGCGTTCGTGGATTCTATACTCGCGATGAAACAACAAACAATATGGTTTTCTTTCTTAATACTGCAACAAACAATATGGTTTTCTATCTTAATACTGCACATGTATTAGTATAAGTTAAACATGTTACTGGGGGTGAGGACCTGGTGATCTGTAATACAGGCCTGACCTATAATGGACACCAGCTCTTCACATTCACTGTGCTGCACAATACTTAATGTTGTTATTATGTATATTTATGATTTGTAATGTGGGAGAAATAAAGTTATATTATTATTATTATATTATTATTTTCAAATTTAGGAAAATGCGGCTCACCTGAATATGTGACAAGAAAGATGATACATGAGTCGGATGGTCGTGTCGGTCATCCGTCTACTAGGCCACGACTTACGAAAAAGTAAAGGAAGAGAGAGTGCTGTTGTGTATAAAAACTCCTGCGTAGCTGGTCTGGTTACAATCAAACCGGCCGCCGTCACCGATATCAGTGTGGGAGATACTATTATTAATAGCTTCAGCAGCTTTTGTCAGTCACAGGTTAAGAATATCTATTCCTATTCCAGATGTCCCGTGGATCCCGATGTGTTCCCTGAACTGGACAAGGGACGCAACGCTGACTCTCTGGAGGCGAGGTTCAACGCGTTTAAAATTCCAGAATCTAACTTCCTCGTGTTCGAAGCTACCGTCAGAACGTGTAGGGATGGCTGCCAGCCTGTAAGTCTTTTGTATCCTTGGTAGTTTCAGCTATGACGTCCACGGCTGCACATGAGCCTCCCCTAAAGCAATTCATGAGGGGTCGCCTATACTCGCCACGCTTGCCAGGCGGATAAGTGCAGTTTCAACAACAATGTCAGCGGAAGCGGCTGCTCATTTCCGGATATATAAAAAAAGAAATAATAATAAAAACAGTTATATGACACGTTAACACCATTACACTACACATTATGGAAAGATTAACATTGCAAAATCACAAATAAAAGTTAAAAAAACTATAGTGTGGTCGTAACCACGGCTCTACCTTGACCATTTTTGTACCTATGCATTTCTGGATTTCAAATTGAATTATTTTCTTGTTTCAGCCTTTTTACACCCCTTTTTTGTGAAGTCGGGTTATAGTTTTTTAAACTTTTATTTTATTTTATATTTTTATGTTTCCACTTGAAATATAACATTATATTTTCATTAAATTAACGTTAAATTAACGCATAGAAACTAACTAAACAACTCCTAGATACTACTTGTACGACCGCATTTTAAAGGTTAATTGGAATTTAACAATAAAATATAATAATTAATAAAATATTTAAATACATACTCGTAATGTGCTTGCCAAGACCTATCTTTTGATACCAAACACGAGATAATTATCTTAATTAAATTTTTTTTTGGGATAGTTTTTGAGGTTTAATTTACAAAATCAAAAAATTTTTGAAAAACTATATAGCCTATGTTACTCGCGGCATCATTACCAATCGATTGATACCTCATTTATTAAAATCGGTCCAGCAGTTTAGCCGCTACGAGGGAACATACATACATACATACATACATGCATACATACATACATAGACTGCCAAAATCATTACCCTTCCTTTTGGCTTTACCGAAGTCGGGTAAAAAAGACATAAACAAACTTGATACAATGCGCCATGGATCGTAGGGTAGGTAGGTAGTGTATTACCTAACCGTCAAAAAGGAGACCACTCAGGCATAACACTGACAGCGTAAACCACAGCTCCTGGTATTATGTGGGTCCATGAAGTTATTTGAGGAGATATATTCCGTCTGTCGGCTTTTACGACACCCACAGGAAAGATCCGGCACCCCATGAACCCTTAAACTGTACTCAAATTAAATTACTCTTAAATCACAGTGCTTCATTATATCAAGCAATTATGCGCTAGGTAGGTTAATAATAACCGGTAGGCACTGAACCTAAAATTCTGCGGAATGTTTGGAGGATTCCAAGCACACAAGTACTACTTATTTAGCTATGAAACTGCGACATTATTTAACTTAGGTATACTGTATTTTGGCTGCGGCATCGCCCGGAGTTAGTTTATAAAATACTAGCTGTCCCGTGCCCACTTCGTTGAGCATAGAAACCGTGTAAACCTTCCCGGGACTTCCACGAATATTTCAAGACCAAAAATAGCCGAAACAGTTTAGCTATTCTCGAGTTATAGCGAGACTAAGCAACTGATTTTTATATAGCCGAAAAGAATTATTAAAATCGGTCCAGTACTTTTTGAGTTAAGTCGTTACATATAAAAATATAAATCTTTCCTCTTTATAATATTAGTGTAGATGTAGATAAAGCAAGACACTGGCAAATAATGTAGCTATCTAAAAGTAAAATTTATAAATAATATGCTAAATATTATTATATTCTACAACCGCACAGGGTCACAAACTTTACAATATTAGCAGTAGATGTAGATGACCCTTAATACAACTCAATCTTAATTATAGATTGTAATAGTTTACTGCCGACGTACGTAAGGTTAAAAGGTACCTACTTATCTTATAATTTTTCAATTACGTCAATGCTCGTATAAATAATAATACATGTGTTATCTCCAGTATGGTTATCTATAAATAATAATGAGTAAGATGTTATAATGCCTTTATTCAATCAAAATATTTGAGTTGCATATTCAATAACAACAACAGTTTTGGCCTATATTTCACCTACATAACAGAATAGCACAGGTTACTAAATAGTAAATACCTACTAATAAGTAATATTATGATCATACTGAATGCTGATAAATTATCACAATTTATCAGCATTCAGTATGATCATAATATTATTGTACAGATCCTTCTAAGGGTCAGCTCACATAGAAACGAGAGATGCCGCTGCATTTTTAAGATTAAAGACATAATAATTGATTGAAACATATGCATTTACGAGTATTATTACATCGCCAAATAATATTCTTGTAGTGAATAAATTTTAAAATTTATTGCCTCTTTCAGCTGTTTATGAGTAGATAGAGTTGATAAGGGTCTGGGTTTGAGTGTTCCATGGCGCGCAACAAGAGTAGGAACATATTAATATGTATATCTACATATTTATTACCAAGGTGTATGTGTGCCCAAGTCCTACAGCTAAGGTTCTACATAAGGATTTGTCTTAAGAGATGCATACTCTTCATGACCACTAGGGTGCGATTGGTGTAAACGGGCTTAAGTTACCTAAGTATTAAACATGAACTACCGTAAGGGCATAAACTGAGTTAAGCGGGCACCCGCGCGGCTTCATACAAAAGTGACCCGTCGCGGAAAGCCGCGCGGGAGACCCGTCGCGGGAAGGCGGGCCACGCGCCCGCGCTACTGAGCCCGTCTCCCCGCGACGGGCACCCGCGCGGGTCACTTATGTAGCCGCGCGGGTGCCCGCTTCATGTTTCAAATAAATAAGTAGATTGACTTGGCAATCGCATAATATTTATCTCACCGTGATACGTATATTAAATCAGATCTTTTAGTGCGATTGCCAAGTCAATCTACTATTTATTTTAAATATGAAAGATTATTAATAATATTGATTATGATCACTATAAGATGTTGTTAGAACGACCGACCCTCCCCCCCCTACTTGTCATAACATGTATCTCACAACTTTTTACGGTAGAAGAACGATGAGCGTGACGTGAAGTGGCACTTTTTACAAGATATATTTTTGATAGGAACTGATTTCTTTTTGTAGAAAATTTACTAAAACGTGTGTTTTTGTTAAAAAGTGCAAATATAACTTTGTAATCCTATAGGTTTATTAGGGATTACAAAGTTAATTGTGCAGTTAGCGTATTTAGATAACTAGACAGAAATTCCAAATTGTTTAGGTTTTTCCGTCATTTATACTAAACGCTACTTGTATTCCAAATTTGAAGCTTCTATGTCTGCTAGAAGTGCCTAATACTTTTGATGCTCGGTCAGTGAGTGAGTGAGTTAGTGACAAAATTAAGTTTGACAAGTTATAATTCTTAAACTTCTGTTTCAAATTGAATGAAATTAGACCGTAACTAAAAATGCAGGCTTCTCGTTTAACCCACAACAAAGTTATAAGTTATAGGTTGAAAATGGCCTGAACTGCTTCGAGAAAAGGAGGGTACGACCGTGCTTAACTTGGCAGATTATACACGTACATCCTCACCCTGTCAATGTCACCATGGCAGCATGGCTCTAAATTTGCAAATAATTACCTATTTGAAAATTTCGAAAATTTCAGTGACGCAGAAAAATCATAATATTAAGTTCTCCATCGATACGACTGTTGAACGACGTACATGCAAACTGTTAAAATTAAACTGGAGACACTGCGTAAGTCGGGTCTCCGCGACGGGCTCCGCGACGGGCCCCGCGACGGGCCACGCGACGGGCCACGCGACGGGCCCCGCGACGGGCGCCCGTTTAACACAGTTTCAGGCCTAATACTAATTATCTTTTTTTAACCCCAGACAAAAACATATGGGTGCTATGAGTTTGACGTGTGATGTGTGTCCGTTCGCTCGCCAACGGATGAACCGATTTTGATCATGCCAATAAGATTTTTGATGCGGATGGTCTTAACTTTAATAAATCAGCGAACGCTCTTGCTTGAGAATTTGGAGTTTACTTAATGTTTTAATTTTCATTATAGTTATCTTTGGTTTTAATCTGATTAACTCTTTCAGGCATACTGTCCGAGCCATACTGGACGGTCAGAGCCCTCGTTTGGCAGACGAAGAAGAGATACAAACTCTACAGCAGCAGTCAACGGTACAACTGATGGCATTAAAGAAGTGACGGTCTCAAACGTGGAGCAGACGAACAAGAGTGAAGCCTCGGTGTACAAACTGTCGTTCGAAGAAGCGAAGGTTGACAAGTATCTGAAGGAGGAAGTGGAATCGCCAAGCCACGTGCGAAAGATGATTGAGGTAAGCTATTAGGTAGTTTTCACACGACTGTCCAGTGCGGCAGTGTCGCCGTGTATAAAGTTCCATGTAAATCCTAGTGAGAAAAAAGACGCCACCGCCGCGGTATCGTGTATAAACTACTAACTTTATGTACTGATTACATGGCAAGTTATTATAATGCTCCTTTATAATTTAAGTACCCAATTATGTGTGCAATGTACGACTGGCGAAATCAGGGGCAAATAGATACACGCCGATCCGATGCATGGATCATCTGCCTTGTCAGAGAATCATGTGATCAGCCTGCAATATTCTAACCCGACATGAAAACGATAATTTTCTTGTTTGCAACACGGGAAACCCGTGACCTCCGAGTCGAGAGCCAAGCTCTTGAGCATGGAGGCATTAATTAAGTAGAAGAATAACTTCCTACAGAGTCATAAAAAAGTTCCACTAAAGTATTCGACATCATACATTATATTACAGGTGTTTGACAACCGGAATGAACTGATAGAAGAGAACGGCCCAGCGGACTCCGCGCCGGTGGTAGCGGCGGTGGGAGTGTGCGTCTCGCCTTACCACTACCGCGCGTTGTTGGTAGCGCTGTGTGTGTTGCTGTCCTTATTGCTGGCCATGTTGACCGCTGCTTTGTATATTTACAAGTAAGTCCCAATTTAATAAATATAATGTATGAAAAATTAAAAAAAATTGTCGAATTAGACTTTAAATCCTAATAATTTTTCTTTGTTCAATTCTTTGTTATGTAATTGCTATTTTATTTCCAAAATAAGCAGTGGAGTTTTTTTTTACATTCAGCTACCACAATATATCTGATGAATATTACATAATATACCACTAATATCATATCATATTATTTACCCTGTGCAGACGCTACTGGCGGGTGCTGCAGAAGAACATCACCGCGTCCAGCCCTGTGCCGTCGATGCGGCCGGCGGCGCCCGGCCCTCGCCCCACCAGACCTTCGCTGTTCTCCGCCTCACATCTGCACAAACCGTTCTCACTGAGGTAGTAAATTTGAAACTAGTGATGTTTAATAGCATTACAGTAGCAGAATATGCAATGGTCCCGACTGTCGTTTATTAACTAACCTATATTACTACAAATGCTTACGATATAGAGGGAGATGGTGTTACACACACTACAGTCTTGAAAGGAATTTCCATTTTAAATGAACATGTGACAGAAGTTCGTGCGAAATAAAACAGCGCCATCTATGCGTAGCATATACAACGATTCTCGTATGTTTTTTAAAATGCACATTATTATTCAATGATAACGTTAGAATGATTCTATTGTATGCACCAACGTTTGCTAATCAGTTACTTGTGACATGTAAATTTTATTTATTAATTTCACGTTACAGTGGCCTGGGAAGAACATATGGCGACGTAGGCGAAGAAGTAGGATCTTCTGGCAGGCTCGCAAGTGCGTTTGATGATGGCAGCGAGCCGATATACACCGATCCGTCACTATTCGAGCGCTCGCGATCTCTCAGATCACTTCACTCCATGGACTTGAAGCCCGAGCGCCGTGAACATCGCTAATACCAAACTACCCTCACTCCACTAAATTTTAACAAATGACTGCCAGAATGCTCAGTTTGTTCGTCCATTTTTACAGCCTTTTTCTAACTGAATAACAGTTTTATTTAAGTTTATGTAATATTAAGTCAGTACTAATAAAGTATTTTACAGTGGGTTTGTTTATTATTTTTATTACTGAGATATGGCTTTATGGATGATGAATTGAATGCCATGTATAGTTCGTCCCTGATAAATTTAACCTGAAGGTAAAAAACCGAAAACATAAAAATTTTCCTATAATCACATATTGTGCACACTTATCAACACTTTCACAGGTATAATAATATAATTTTCAATACAACTGAATTCATACAAAGTTAGGACTACATATTAGACTTAAATAATAGAGTTCAGATTTTGTCTTATGTCATTTAATATAGTATAAATTCTTGCAATAATTCCTTATGTGTAATAATTCCTTATATGTAAAATACATAATTAAGATTCTTATTTCATAACATTCTTAAATAGCTTATATAGTTAATACAATAACAATTGTAATCTACATGTGGTAAGGCGCAGGGGTCGGTACACTCATTAACGGTGAATCCAAGTATTCCATCTCACTAGTGCTCGGAGCTGGTTCCACTTGTGAATGCATCTTCTGTTGTAACATTTCATACAGCTTATGTACAGACTCGTTGTGCTGGGTGCCCGGTTGCATAGCTTTCATTAATGTATGTATTCTAGTCTCCGGCAACTTATGATGGATATACCACAACAATTTCAATAAATGTCTAGTAACATTGTCTTTAGTAAGGCCGGCAAAGAAGAATTCATCAAATAAGACCGTACTGAAGTCTTCACCCAAAAATTCATCAGGCAATTGAATTATAAGTGCTACTATTGCATGCAAAAATGGGTCCTCATATGCTCGTCCATCTTTGCAGCTACCCAATATGCTCAGTATTCTTAATAAGGCACCTCTGTCTCGAAGTTTGGCAGCATGTTGAGTGTAGTACATAGCAAGCACTCCGCAAACAGCACTTTCCCTCATGTATGCTTCACAGGCATCAGGAGGAGGGCCAGAATGCTCAATAATTGTGATGGCAGATTCTCTCTCATCTGGTGGCAGTTTATTATGCAATGTTCGGACTTGATCATCAACCATCAATGACATTAAGGCCGGTAAATACTTTGTTATCACCTGACTATCAAGTTTAGGTTCCTTAAAATCTTGTGAGTCAATCATTTCCCAGGCACTTAGTCCTAATGCTAACATTCTTAGTAGCAGTATCAGTATAGTATTATCTCTAGGAAGCCCTTCAGTGTTTATCAAGTGTTGTAAAATCTTAATAGCCGAGGTTGCTAAGAAATTGACTGCGTATGGATCACAGAGTGTCATTGACAGGTCACCCAAAACCTGTTCATGTCCTTTCTTTACACTATCCAAGAATCCTTGTAGTTCTCTTGACCTTTTTATATCAACATTTCTCTCACGAATACAGGCATCCAAGCACCATGTAAACTTGTGGCAAGGGTCAACGGATATAATTTCCTGCACCTCTAAGTCATGTAGTGCCATTAGAAGCTCTGCTCTCAATGTGCAGTAGTGTATATTTCTTGTTCTAAGGAATAAAGTTCTTAAAAACTGTAAAACCATATCATACAGTTTGATACTGGTGCCGATCATATGTGCCAACTTAGTAACAACTGCTCCTTGTCTTCTTACTTTAGGTGATGGTAAGAAAAACTGATTTCCAGCAGTTTCATGATCAAATAGGACATTTTCTTTCTCTCTTATGTACTGACTCAACAACGGGGACACCTCATCACCAAATAGAGATTGATTGTCTTGCCATATTTGCCTCTTTACTTCTGTGTCTGTGTCATTATACAAATCTCTATCACGAACTAATACTTTTAAAAATTTATCATCAATGTGAGGGGTATTTTTTAGTATACTCATTATAACCGGACGCAATGCCTTCACTTTTACTACAGGAAAACTTTTGGCTAGTAACTCTTTAAGTTTCTTCTCATGTTCTTTTGTGCTGTCTTTTCCACGAAGTTCTTGTGAGATGTGAGAAATAAGTTTATCCCTCAACTCTTCTAACACAGAAGTGTGAAAATCTAATCGACGTACACCATGAAGATCTAATAAAGGTAGCATAGGTCGTAATGAAGGCAATAATATACCATTTTCTAACTGGAATTCTTCAATAGCCTTAAGAGGATCGGTACAACTAGTAAGAGCGTCACGTAGAAAAGACTGGCCCGGTACACCAACATCTTCCAAGCCGGTTCCAGGCAATTTACTGGATGACGCCATTGCAATTTTATATATTTTATAGCAATATCATAAATATAAAATAATATGAAAACTAATGACTAACTAAAACCTGTAGAATATTATTATTTTCCACAACATAAAATTTTTTTTAACCAAAATCCAAATCCGTGATGTTTTGACACTTGGTTTTTGACAGTGCAGCAGAGACAAATTATAAACATCTACTTTTTTAAACATTACATTTTAGAGCATTGGCTTCAAATAAGTAAGAGGTTAATGTACAAATTACAATATTGTTTATGTACAATATTGTAAAAAAAATATTTTATAATGTACCTCGGAGCAAAGAGAATATAATCACCAAAGAGAATATAATCACTACGTTTTACTCGGAGTTTTTATGAGAAAAAGGTGAACTCTGAACGGACTTTTATTAGCAATATTTAAGTTCAGAACAAACAATCAGGGAAGATCAGTATTTTATGATGATTAATACTCTAAGCTCTAAAATGATCATCTTTGTTAGTTCTAAAGTATTTTAGAAATTATTCAATATAAAATCGTTTTTTTATTACTGTATGACTCAGTTTAAAAAGGTTGAAAATGAAAGTAACAGACGTATTCTACAAGTAATATACTAATTTTGCTTTGTTACTTTCAACTTGTTAAATAGTATAGAATACTAAAAAATACTGAATATTCTGTTAGTCTCATAAGTTTAGACATTGTCTAAAGTCAAAGTCCCCAGACAAGAACCAAAGTAAAAATTTAAATTTTGTTAAAAAGATCCGTTGTCAAAAAAATATTGTCGATGATGGATTGCTAACTTGTTTTCAAAACAAAATTGCATAAAATTGATTTTTCGTACATTTAAATAATTATTTATTAAAACTCCTAGAGGGAGATACATCATTTTAGTATAAAGTAAATCAAACTACATAATTTTTGAAAAGTCTTAATGAAAAAAAAATCAATAGGATAGACTTAGGTTAGAAACAGCCAACAGAAACTTGAATTTTATAATTTATTTTATAATTTCTACACTAATAATAATAACACTATTATAATAAACATGTCCGACAAACAAAAAACGTAAGTACATATATTTAAAATTTACCAACTTATTATTACTCTTACAAATAAATCATTATTTATGTTTCTGTTTCCTAACGCGACAGGCTTATTTGCGGAGACGTCAATGGAAATTTTAATGCACTATTTAATCGTGTTGAGACTATTGTAAAAAAATCGGGAAGTTTCGATGTGCTGCTATGTGCTGGAAATTTTTTTGGAACTGACAACTCACAGCTAGACGCATATAAAATGGGTACTAAAAAAGGTGTGTATATTTTCATTTCTCAATCTATGTATTCCATATTATGTATCGAAATTATATAACATGCTTTTAACCAACTGCAACAGAAGGAGGGAGGGAGAGTAAGTATGTATGTATCATTGTTTGACACACTGTCTGATGGATTTTAACTGGAGAAATGTTGTTAGATACGTGTTTACTGTAAAAGTGTCACTAAATGCAGTCGGTTTTTTATTTTTGCAAATTACAATTTTTTTGTTGTTAACAGTTCCAGTTACTACATATGTTTTTGGGCCGTCCCAGATTGAACACACGGAATATTATTGTGAGGACGGAAGTGAGATTGTACCTAATGTTATATATATGGGTAAGTTAAATTCTGCATTAATAATTGTAAGCTTGTTTTAATATATGTACTGAGTGCAAGCTTTTATCACTTCTTAACGTAAAAAAGTATTACAATATGTATGGCATCAAAATAACATCCCTACAGGTTGTAAAACAGATTTTCACATCAGTAGTGATAAAAATTTTGTAGTATTCACAATTTTAACTTTTTGATGAAGTTTTGGATAAGCTGAAGATCTGCACCACAATCTATTTACTAATAGAAGGTTTAATTTCATGCTATGTTTAATTGGTGAATTGTGATTAATTACAATAGTTTTTCTGTGATGACAATTTTGTATTGTTTCAGGAAAAAGAGGGCTATTCACTACTAGTGCAGATGTTAAAATAGCTTACCTGACTGGTTTATCTAGGAGAGAGATGGGTAAAGATGTGAATATGTGCACATTTGAGCCAAGTGACTGTAGTGCAGTCAGAGATGCATGTTTCCGAGGGCAGAGTGAGTTCAGAGGAGTAGATATACTCATCACAACTCTTTGGCCAGCGGGAATTCAGGAGGATGAAACCCAGAAGGTAAGATCTTCTGAACTTATATGTATATTAAAACTAAGACACTCATTGACTCATCATATCAAATCTCAGAAACTACTAGTGCTAGGAATCTTAAATTTTGCTGGACAATTTTTTTAAGCCACACCAAGGTAAGATTTTCCAAAGTTCAACCATGAAATTGATATAGTTTTAATATTTATTTTTATAAAATATTCTTATTTTTTTACAAGGGGTTGTCTGTTTGTGTAGAAAATCTTTTATTTTTAATGCTATTTACTCCAGACTCACACAATACATATTTGTGATGAGATAATCACAACTTGATCACAAGTAAAACAATTTTTATGCTGAACAAATTGGGCACATGTCATCTAGTAAAAAAAATTTAAGCATAGTACTTTTAAAAAAACAAGATATGTATCCTATAAGATGTTATTGACTATAATGGTTTTGATATGTTTATCGATCTGTCAACAAACATAAAATAAAAACATTTGGATTCCTTTGTTTTGTGTTATAGGTATCTGATGTATTTAATTTTAGAAATCTGTACACATGAGATATAAAATGATATATAAAGTTTGTTTTTAGGTGGATATAGAACAAGACAGAGTTTCAGATCTTCTATCATGGTTATCAATACATATAAAACCCAGGTATCACTTTGTACCTTCACCGGAAAAATATTATGAACGACAACCATACAGGTAATGCAGGAAAATAATAAATTTTTTGTATTACGTATATTTATGAATTTTTTTATTAACATGTCAGTGGTCCAGTGTATAGAGCATGGCTCTTTACTTAAATGTTGTGGGTTTGATTCCTGCGTTGATGCATACAACAAATTATTTTCTACAGGTCCTTTGCCTGTTCTATCTCCAGTTGTGTCGGTTGTGCGTACCACTTAGTTATGAGATTAAAGGAATAGAGATTATGCTTGTGTATTGTGCACAGACTTTGGCACTATAAAATTGCTCCTGCACAGCTGGTCTGGTCCAACTAGGTTTTGTTGAAACCAGCCAGTGGGCCACACCATAATTGTGTAGGGAATATTATTCTTTTTATTTCAATATTTTTTTTGTATATTACTTCATTATTTAATACTAGATTCTGATCCGCTACATTTTGCCATCAAAAGTAACCCATGCATGTAAACTGTCAAAATTTCGCCTTCATAATAAGACTAACCTAAAATTATAAATTTCAGAAATCAGAGCGTAAACCAAGATTATAAGGAATGTGCAACGAGGTTCATAGCATTATCACCTGTTGGTAATAAGTCCAAAGAGAAATGGATATATGCTTGTTCCCTACAGCCGATCACTAAGATGCGTATCATGGATCTCCTTACTAGTACCACGGATGAGACTATGTGTCCATATAACCCAGACTTACTCAAACAACACCAACCGGGAAAAGTTGTTAAGGTTAGGAAGACTGAAATACTTTTAATTGTATTCATATTGACAAATTCACATTTACTTTTTGAACCTTTGCTAAGACATGTTAGATGAGAAGGGATCTTTAGGAATAATAAGCTTTAGCTGACCCGAACACCCGAAAACCGGAACCCAGAACCTGCATCCCGGAATCCGCAACGCAGCATTTTATATTTTATTTTCCATGTGTAAACAATGTTGTTACCGTGTCATATCACGAGACTGGCAACGACGGGTAAGATCGAGTCCCTGGACTCGATCTTACCCGTCGTTGCCAGACTGCCAGACTGCCAGAAGATCGAGTCCAGGTTCAAACCCCGCTTGACCAATACGTATATTTTCTTCTTTTCTCAAATTTTTTTCAACATACATAAAACATGAAACATGAAACATCTCAACATCAACTCTTAAGCCTTCCTTTTCAATGGCTGTGTCACTGTTTGTTGGAATGTCAAGGGGATCACGTGACTTGAGTGTTACTTAATCTAACTATCATCTCAGTAATTGGTTGTTACTATGTTATTGATAAAATATATATAATTATATCTGTAGTTTTAGTGTTTACAGTAAACATATTCCTTAGTACAAGGCCCAAGTTGTGTAAGGGCGTTCGCAGCGTGTGGCCGCGACGTTTTCCTGTCAATCGCGCCGCTGTACAGTCTATACAGTATGGATTTTTATTCAGATTTATTTAGATTGTCGACCTCCGTGGCGTAGTATAGTAGTAGGCGTTAGTGCGTTTGTGTATATTATAATAAAAATCTTAAAAAGTGTATAGAATCAAAAGTATTAAATATATTTCTGTTGTCTCGTCTGTAACACAAGTTCTTCGGATACTTAGCACGGGGCCAGATTGACTTGGCGTGAAGCGTCCATAGATATTATTTTTTTTATTTTCATTGACATATTACCTAGCCAACAGACGTCGACGCCGACGTGTAAAAAGAGGTCAGCCAAACAGCCCATTCGTCACGTCTAGATTGTTGGGTGGAGAATTTGTAACCAAGTTTTCGTTATAGAGAGAAAATGAGAAACTATTTTTTATTTATTTTAAAATGTCAACGTTTACATTAGACGAACTGTTTTCATATCCCATAAAACGGGGCGACATTGTACCTCTACAATGACACGTTCCGTACAAATAAAATTCATAATTTATTATGCTATATACTTTTATTATACTCACTGTACATTATATTATATCATCGAACGGGCACCCGCTACACGCGCGGCGTGCGACGGCTAACCCGCTCAACGCATTAAGTTTTTTATTATAATATACACAAACGCACAATCTAGATGGCGTCGTCTAAATTAAAATCCATGCTGTATCGACTGTACACCCGCGCGATTGACATTATACTGGCCGCCTGCGAGTGACAGGACAACGTTGCGGCCACACGCGGCGTGCCCGCGTATGCACGCGCGGGCACACGCGCCGTGCATACGCTCAACCCAGCGAACGCCCTAAAACTCTCATACTCACTTTATTTACATTTGGTTACAATATTTGTTTTTAGTTGTAATATAATGTGAGGAAACAAACTTATTGTATTCTCTGAACTAAGCATGAGTTATAAACGTTTTCAGGTAACTGGAAATGGTCAATTCTTCTTTAATATGGACGCAAATGACGACGATCAAGGGAAGAGAAAACGCAAAGGTGACAACCCTGAAAGGAAGAGACGAGATATTGATCCAGGTATTTCATTGTTCCAGGCATCTTTCATAAGTAGCCACGAATATAATGAATGGGCTTGTTTAAACAGGGAAATAACATGATCTCACCGAAACCACTATGATATTATTATGGTTGCTCTTCTTTGGCAGCGCTTACCATCAGACGACCTGTCTTCTCGTTCACCATATTCAATAAAGAAATCTTAATAATAAAAGACATGGGTGTTTTCCTCCCGATGTTTATTAACAGTATCCACACCACATTTTACCTAATTTCATCTTTGGACGCTGCGGTTAATTATTTCATAATAAAATGCTCAATGTCCTTTCAGATTCGTGTTGGTTCTGCCTGTCGTCTCCTTCGGTAGAGAAGCACCTGGTCATATGCGTGGGTACACATTGCTACCTGGCATTACCCAAGGGTCCCCTCACACCATACCATGTGTTGATACTGCCTATAGCTCACCACCAGGCACAAACTAAGGTAAATAATCCAATGTCTTTAACATAACTAATATTAATATTCTTAGTATTATCGTGTGACCTAAAAATATATATTTTTTTGTTTTAACGCAATTAAGAATTCGCCGCTAGGGGCGCTGGTGTAGCTTGAGGTCTCTGAAATGTCACTGTTTGCAGCTTGGCTTCGTCGGTTTATTTCTATTTATATTATTGTTGCAAAATTACTTTGAGACAGTTTTATCTTTGGAAATCTTATGTCCACCATATTTTAAGCAAAATAGAACTGTGGCGCGCCCACTGTGTTTTTTATTATATTAACATTGTACACGTTTTTTTACATAAAAAATAGTTGTATACAAATGGATGATTATTTGTTATATAATATAGTAATTTATAGAGTAGTCACAATGTGTCTATTCGTGTAGAATTTGAAATTAGATGAATAAAAACATGTTCGTATTGCCATAATCCCCCTATTTAGCGCAAAAATTAGGCTTTACATTCGGGTTTTCTTTTCTAACAGACGACATAGTATTGTATCTTTTTTTGGCTAAAGTATTATATAGCTCTCTTTTACATATATTTTATTATTCCTAACGTGCAAAATTAAATTTACAGGCACCAGACGAAGTGGTGACCGAGATAAAACGATTCAAGGAGGCTTTGAAGCAGTTCTATGGATCCCTGGGCAAGTGCGCTGTGTTCTTCGAGCGCAACTACCGTACGTCGCACATGCAGATACAGTGCGTGCCGCTGCCGCGCGCCGCCGAGCCGCAGATACTGGAAGTGTTTCAGGTACGCTAAGCGAAGAATGTGCCGAGCGAAGGAGAAATTTGCGTTTGTTTGTTTTTGTAACGCCGTTAGGCTGCGTTTCCACTGACGCGGAGCGGGGCGGAGAGGAGCTTAGCGGTGCCCAAATTGTCCAATCACTATGATCGTGCTGTTTCCGTGGAAACGGAGTGGAGATTTCGAGCATAGTGATTGGTCAATTCGGGCACCGCAAGCTCCTCTCCGACCCGCTCCGCGTCAGTGGAAACGCAGCCTAAATCCGCTGATTTCCTTCTCGACTACATTATGTACTTGTATTATGAAGATACCGCATCGACTGCAGACATAGTTAAAGTATTTACACGTGTGCGCATTAGTGGCGTGCATCGGCACGGTTAAGCAATTGATTGTATGCCTGGTCGAGCGTCAAGTTGGTTGATACTATGCGGACTCTCAAATGGTGAAAGGTTATTGACTAGTATTATTATAATTACTCTGTATTTGCCTGATAATGTAATTATAAAAAGGCCTCATTTTATGATAGGTGAGATGTCGTATGATATTAAAAATCGTCTGTCCTAGATATTGCTGTACTTAAGGAGCGCTTATTTTGCCCTCTTTAAGGATCTCATTATTTCCACATTGGTGATCCTCGTCAAAAACACTGCCTTCTGGATATCATCATCATCACTCCACACCCCTGCGCTCCACACCTACCAGCTACAGCATTGTCAGAAGTCATCATCATCATTAAAACTAATGAAAATTATTTTTGTATGTATGCAGGATGAGGCGGGAATAAACAGCATTCAACTAGAGCTGCTGCCGCCGTACGCCGACATCGCGCAGACCGCACTGCCCGGCGCGCCGTACTTCACCGCTGAGCTGCCGGCCGGCGAGCTGCTGTACACGCGCCCCAAACAACACTTCCCGCTGCAGTTCGCCAGGTACACACACAGACACGCACGCACGCACGCACGCAAGCACGCACGCACGCACGCTTGCACGCACACACTCACGCACGCACGCAACGCACGCACGCACGCAAGTACGCACGCACGCTCGCACGCACACACGCACGCACGTACGCACACTCACATATACACACACACACATGCACCCACGCACGCACACTCACACATACGCTTTTTATTTTATTTGGAAAACTTATAGTAAATAATAATACTAGCAATTTAAGTAAAAAGTAAAGAAGCCAATAACAAGTTTTCAATTATAAATAATAAATTTTATAATCTAGAAAGTGATAATAAGTCTTGGATTAATTCTCTTTCTAAATACAGCAAAACTTAAAAACAAAACTCAAAACTTAAAAATGTATCACATATAAAATTGATGTTATAACTTGTGCTACACATGTGTGCACATGCAGTATACACCTATATGCAGAACTACTGAAAAACATAATTTATGTATATTGTAGGCAGACCTACTAAAATAACCTACAGCAAACGCACACCGCGTTGGCCCGGCGCATCGTAATTTACTTTGCGCCCGTGCACGCAAACCCGAACGTACACATGCCCGCAGGCACGCACACAGCACGTGTTTATTATACTTTCTGAATTTAAATTCATGAAGATTATTAATGAAGCATAATTCGTTGACATTTTTAGGGATGTCCTATCGAGTCCGCCGCTGCTCAATTGCGAGGACAAGGCTGATTGGCGCCAGTGTCTACTGTCCAAGGAGGAGGAGTTACAACACGTGGCGGAGTTCCGACAGCAGTTCCGGCCGTACGACTTCACGGCTGAGGAGAGCGGTAGTGACAGCGACTAAATTGCAATGTACTTAATTTTCGAAAATAAATAGAACAAAACAGCGCTAGAAGTACATTGGTGTGCTTATCTACAAGAGATCTCTGCCAGCAGACACGACCGGACATTGATACGGAAACGAACATAGACAGTAGATAAGAGAATAGAATAACAATGCATAATATACACGGAATCGATTCAATAAAAGCATTAGAAATCTTTCTGTTTGTTGTGAGTAAAACCTTTCCTGTTATTCTGGTAATTTAGAAATTTATAATTATGAAAAATAAATGATAGCTGAAAATGCGATTCAAACATAACAGCGCCATCTAGTGAAATGTAAGTGAACAATTTATCTAATTTATCTAAGAGAATACCAGATTTCATACAATTATCGCCGCAACATAGTAACTCCTTCAGATTCATGTTCAAGTAATTTTTGCTATCAGCGTCAACTAGCGATAAGAAGGTAAACAAATAACGGCTGTCATTAGTAATAACATAATAACTCAACTTATACCCTCACCGATTTCGGTGTCGATAGCTGATTTCATTGAAACCAGGACAGCTACGCAGGCGTTATTTTATTGTGCTCAAGTGTGTGCGTAATACACAAAGACACTCTCTCTTCCTTTTACTCTCTTAATCCAGTGGGACGATAAACCGACACGACTGGCGAGAGAACAGGCGCAGGATCGATTTTTTAGATGCCCATCCGACGCATGGATCATCTTTCTTGTCAGACAATCAGGTGATCAGCCTGCATTGTCCTAATCAAACATAAAAACAATATATAATTCTTCGAACGCGGGAATCGAACCCATGACCTCCGGGTAGAGGGCGAAGCTCTGAACCACTAGACCACGGAGGCGAGGTCATTACTAATGAATAACGGATGGCATAGCAGTTGTGGACGAAACGTATCCTTCTGTAATTCGTAATGTAATATAAAAAAATATGTTATCTAAAATCTTATTATCTATAAATAGAAAAAAACCAGGAGCCAATATATTGGGTTTTAACATTAGGGTAAAATAAAAATAAACTATTTGTATCAAGTAAATGATTTTTATTTCCGTTCACATCATACTGTTTCTAATACTTAACTCGTTTTGTTTTATAAAAACATATCTGTAACAACATGAACTAACCTTACAATAGTCATGTATACCTAACGAAATACTATAAAATGATATGGTACATTGACTAGAATAGAAAAAATAATGGTGTGTGCATTAATTTGTTTTTTACCTTTAAAGAGGGAGTGTTTTATTTTATCGACCATACGACCGTCAAGTTAAACAAGTGAAACTCGCGTGACCGATTTTTAACTCTATTGTATTAGCCCAAGTAACTCGTAACGTGATCGACGATTTGATCAGCCTTTCAGAAACCGGTCGTACGTGTTTTAATTAATCTTGATGTAAGGCTCCGTACATGCTTTACATTGTACAATATATCTCTCTGTAGGGTTGTGTCTGTTCATTACTACTGAAAAACGATTATTATGATGATAATATCATATCAACAAATTGGTATTAAAATTATTATGTACTCATATGCTTGTCAGCTTTTTACATTTTGTTTTGTTTTATTCTAATAAACAAAGTAATGCACACAATACGATGAGATTTTATTTTGATGGCAGTTGATGACATGATGTTTCGTTAAATATCGTTGTTTTTGTATAAGTTTCGGTGTTTAGCAATATTGTAGTCGTAATGGTTTTTAGGTCATCAAATTTTTAGGGCTCATCATTAATAAACATGAACTAGCTTGGAAGGCGCGTTGATTGCGATATTATGTCCATTATTGTGACAACGCAATATATTACTGGATACTCGTGTAAAAAGGAATATTGATATTTAGACAAAAGGTATAATACTCTCGCTCACAAAAAAATTTACAATGTTAATTTGACAGGTGGCTTACACAAAAGTTCTGATGGCGCCACTGCGTGTCAAAGTAAGCGAGTGTCCTAAAAAATGTCATTTTGGCTCCAACGAAAATAATATTCTGTCTCTATAGTCTACTTGTTATAGAAAGCGACAGCAATATATTTGGCGCTAAATATATTTAACAAGTGCGTCAGAATTCGAAACAAATTATTCAACTATTAGGTATTTGCTAACATCCACTAAATGATTAACTTTGATTATCTACTGGTATCTGTGACTAGATTATATAAAATAGATCTCAATTAAATATAGGGCAGTCTTCGTTGGAATTACGAAAGAGAGTCAACGTAAACAATTGTAAAACAATATAAAACATACGTGTTGACACAATACATTCGTCCCACTAAACTACAACTAGGTATAGTGGGCGAAATTTAGAGTGTACCATTGCAACTAATATTGCACGGAAAGCATGTAGTACGAAAGCAGAGATTCAATGTTTTTTACTATTGTTAATTAGCAAAGGGTACACAAAAAGAAAGCCCGAGTTGCGTAGCTATATAAGGGTAACAGCGCAAGTGACAACTTTCTAAAATGGTAGTAATAGGTACAAAAAAATTGCCCACTATACACGATACAGTTAACTTTCTGCCGTATTCACCAAACTATAGGTAAGTGTATTGTCTTGTGTTACCATTTACTGAGGATTATGTAGCTAACACGATTACTTTACAATAGTTTCAATACATAAGACTTACGATAATGCATGCTACAGACCACCCGACTTGACCCTAAATACAGTGCTACCAATTCTTACATCTATGAACATTTCTGTGAGCCTGGTAGGTACCTACAGCTCGGCCAAACTGTTTTAATAATATTATTCTCATTAACAAAATGTCATGGCGTAAAATACGTTATTGTTTTCAAAAATTATAAGTATTTCGAGTGAAATAATAATATATATTATAATAATAATAAATATATAATAATAATTTTATGTAGGTATAAAAAGTATGTTTTGCCAAGCTGTAGTCACCTTGGGGCATTAATAATATTTTCTAGCCTATATTTATGCGGCAACACGTCTTTAGAGACGCCTTTGACCAAATAGGAATAATTTTGTAATATGACAGTTTGCTTACAATGCGCGTAATAATAATTGATCAAACTGTCAAAATGTATTCTTCTTTGTTCAAACACGCCTTCGTTAAACGACTTTAATAAAATTTGTTACGTTAACCAAGCTGATCGGGAGTCGACTAGCCTGTAATACATGATATTCAGTTATGGCTAAATAACATAATTTTAGATTTTACAGCCTTTGTCATTTTAAATCAAAACAGTGCGATATTTGTTAATGCGACTTATATATTCTGTTCAAATTTTATGAAGTTATAAATCAAGGTGACGTTATCTTTACCTTCGAAAGGTTTTGATAAAATATCCCTTAATTTAGGTACAATATTGTAGTACGTGCAATTGCACGCAAAAATGATTAAAAATAATGGATATTCCTAATATGTTGGTGAGAAACATTAAGATAAGATATCATATGTTTACCATAAAATTATTTTACATGTTATTAAATATTCAACTGTTAAAATTTCTTACTAGCATAGTTATATTTTTATTTACAATACACAAGTTTTATTGATGAAAGTTACGCTTATTCCTTTATTTTTTTGCTGTCCACACTTTACATGATTGTAGCTTTAGCATCATGTACCTAAAAATAAAACTTTGCTAGCGTTGGATGATTAATGCTAACCATTGTTAAAATAGATAGCGATATATTTTCAAACGAAAACGACATTTCATAAACTTTACAACATTTAAACAATACATTATTAATAAATGGATATAATTTTCAAGATTACATCCATAACTAGTCTTAAGACTTTGGTCAATAAGGCATTAAGTTTAAATATATATTTATTTTAATTATTGTTCTTCTTAAATCTTATATTCGATAATGCACATTAATTACAAAAATATTTACACAAAGTTAAATACTATGGAAAGTGCCAAAACATGTTTGGTTTGCTTTTAAAAGGTATGCAAGATAGAAATATGTACCTACCTTAGATACACTTTAAAATAGTTTGTTAACCTTCCCTAGTAAGTAACTTCTCAGAAGCGTTTGAAACAACTTCGCTTCCTTT
Source organism: Celastrina argiolus (assembly GCA_905187575.2). Lineage (NCBI taxonomy): Eukaryota > Metazoa > Arthropoda > Insecta > Lepidoptera > Lycaenidae > Celastrina > Celastrina argiolus. The sequence continues at coordinate 10,042,802 of LR994594.1, read as the reverse complement.
TATTCATTAGTTATAACATTAGACATCAATGTTTAAAGACGAGTTAGAGTACAAAATAGTTCTAGTATGTGGAACTAAGAATACTTTACTTTGCAATATCTATCTATCTACAGTCACATTATGTACAATACTAGATTATTTTGGCAACGTATATGGGGTCATATATCTTTTGAAAGTTAGTGGTCACCTAATTTTATTTTCAATTTTGTTAAATATTTTGTGCAATATGTGCATAATACATATATACATAAAATGCACATAATATTGTCTTTTATCTTGTTTTTTTAAACAAAAAATTCACACATTCGTAACATACATCATAACGTAGAATCAAACTCTTATTATAAATCTTTCAGAGTAAGATACGGCCCAGGTGATCCAAATGAAATAAGGAGTTTTAGTTCCAATTATGGCCACCGGTATAGATTACAACTATACAATATTTATATACACAGTCAACAGTAAAATGTTCCTTAAGTTTAATATGATGTATGACGTTAAGTTTAGAAGACTTATTCAATGGAACATTTAGATATAACAGTATAATAGGTAGTTCAAAGATTCAAAAGTTTGACGAGACGTAGTAAGTGTAAAATTCTTAAATAGAGTTTAAACCTTACATTTCTGATTTTATTATCAGTGCTTTAGATGTAAAATTACTAAGTATAGTCTTAATATTGTGTTTAAACGAGATGTCGCAAAAGAGTCTAAAATTTTAGATAAGTATCATGTATTTCACTGTATATTTATTTTCGTTAAAAATAGTGCAACATTGTGTATAAATAATTGGCAGTGTACTTAATAGGCTTAGTTTTCGTATTTTCGATTTACTATTTTATAATATTAAATTAATATTCTCAAATCATTATAAAGGTTCGTAAATATTGTTGAAATTAGTATCTGTAGGTGGTCAATTTTTGTTTTAAAAATGTAAGTTTCTTAAAGCCTTAAATCAACATCAATGATTTTTTCTGTAGAATAACTTTTTTTCTACCTGCACTCTGTTCACGTACGGTCGCTGTTCGAGCTATGATTGATTCGATGAAGCTTCGTCGTCCTTCGGCTGCTTGTAAATGAAAAATACGTGAAATACACTCATTACATAGAACCTACTCCAATATGTCAGTGGAAAGGGAAAACAATATTAACGCACTCAATTATACGGTTCATAAAAGTGCAGTGTTTTCGAGCAAAGTTCGAAAACAAACTGTTATTCACTCGATTAAGTTCAAATGTAAACACAAGGCGTTTAGTAAAAAAAAACAACTACTACTCTTCCTACACAAATCGCCTCTTTGATCAGAAACAGTTGAAGCTGCATTCTAGTTACATTACCCAAACCACTGCAACTTTTAGGAACTAGGAAAACAGAAGCTGACAAGACATTCGCGAACACATCTCCCATGGGCCCATCCATGCATTACCTCTGCTACACGTTAATCTGGAAGGCCTCTCGCTTGTCTGGCGCGCGGCTCCGCTTGCGCCGCTCCTCGCTGTCGTCTGAAAACCGCGACGGCGGATGGATGTGCTCGTGGAACGACGGGTAGTTCGATATACTGGACCCACAAATACATACGGGTTACACCCATCAATACCTTAACCTATCAGGTCTGATGGATGCGATGGGATGAGTGACGCGAGGGTAGAAAAGGGTGGGGAATATCAAGCATAACATAAAACGTTAATATATAAGATAAGGGTATATATTACTAATAATAATTTGCAGGTACAAATATTAAGTCTATGAAATATGTAAGGGGTTTCATACTTATAAAAATTAAAAATAATGTTTGGCCTTGTGGCATTGACTAGGTAATAATTAGATATAAATTAAGCTAGTAAAAGGAGGTATACTTTCGGTGATAAAAGAACGAACTGTGTCACAACTCACTCGTTATAGTGTGACAATCTAAAATTTCCCTATAATATAAATTCATTCTCTTTTCATCGAACACGTAGTGGCTTTATCTTGTAAAATAATGTTGTTCCGTTACTTAATAAATATAGTATTAATAAATTTTAGTAATTAATATACCTAATTATCTCTCTATATTTTATAATATAATATTGAAATTAAATAGTTTTTTAATATAGACAATACTACAATAAAATTAGTTATAATTGTTTCTAAAGTATACACGTAGGGTCTACCAGGATTGCATAAATAGATAATAGGTATAATTTTCTCCCATAAACTTATTAACTGTCACTCCTCCAAATACCAGTTTTATAGCCCGGCCATTTTTACTTTTCTACTCTTACTAACTACTTCAGACTAATATAGTACAACTCTAATAATAAGTATATAGCTACCTAAATGTAGTCTCGTCGTTGTGACTGCTGTATCCGCTAGAGGAGCGTACGTGCCTCTTGCCCAGCGCTCCAGCTTTGCCCTTCCGCGACGGGAACGCTTTACGCACCACACCGCCGACAGAGTTTTCCGATGATGACGATGACTCCTCCCGCTCGACGCTCGGATCTGTGTATATTAATGCTTCATAAAAAAATAATCTGTCTCTTTACAAAACCAAATGCTTGTTTTGTCATGTTACAATATGTAGTACATTTTAAATTCAATGAAAAGCGTTTTGACAGTTAAAAATTATTGACAGTTTTTTTACACACTTGAATCTAACTTTTGACAGTTTTGTGTCTTTTTACATTGAGATGTTATGTTGCGATCCAAATTGTTCAAGGGCAAAACAAGACCAAGCGGCAGACATATTTTTGACAGCTATGTTCCATAACTGTCAAAACATACTTTTGACAGTTTAATACCCATCCATAAATTTTTACCCATCTACAACGAACAAAATATAGGAAAAGGATTTTACAAGCGGCGGGGTGCGCGGGTCGCAGGCGGTGCGGCTCGCTGTCGGAGCGGGGCGCAGAGGCGTCGTCGCTGGCGTCGTCCTCGTACTCTGTAATGGGCAGGTGCAGCGTTAGTATCTTCTTCACCTCCGAGTCCGTCGAGCCCAGGTTGTCCGACTCTGCAAATCATGAAACCACTGTACAACCGCACACACAACGTCGAGTGTGTAAGCGGCCTAAACTTGCCGGGAGTCAAGTGTTTGTTTATTCATATTTTTATTTCACATTTGTCACTTTTGAATATTCTCTAAAATTTACTAATAATATGTACTATTACTGAAATTTTGATACTGAAGTAATAGTAAAGTAAATTATCGAATATTCAGCTAAGAATATGTTTGTACATATGCAAGTAAACTGTCTTTTTAGAAATTTACTTCCGTTAAATAAGAAAAATGTATTTTCGAATTTGTCATCTTGACTCCCAGTTCACTGTAGGACTCTAGGCGATTATCAAATAATTTCATGTGTTTCGCCTAGATTAAAGATAACGATAGATACAGACCTATTGTTATTTACTATTGATTCCAAAAATGAATGAAAATTAAACGCCTTCTAATAATAATACGGGCAAAGGAAAAATATAACAACTGTCATTTTTGGAATCAGAACGGTTAAGGCCGCTTATACACTATGGAACTTCATAAAAATATAGCTCGATGAATATTTAAAAAACAAGAATATGACGAAATCAAAATCACAGTAAATGTGCACAATTCTTAAAGACAAATAGTAAAATTATGATTTAATTAAATTAGTATTATGGTTTTGCGACAAAAACACGTTTGGGATATAAAAATAATAGCAATAAGATAGAAAAACTTAAATGTTTGCAAATAATACAAATAATAATTACCACGTATGCAGGTGCACATGTTAAAAAGAAAGAAGAAATGATAGAACATTTTCTTAAGATGAATGTTGAAGACCAATCACACTATTGAACTTTAAACAAATTAGCAATGTGACAGGCCTTTAATGAAATGGATTTTTGAATTTCGAGTCGGATAAGCGCCATCTAGACTGTAAACAACAAAACCGATACTAATTCATATTATTTCGTAAAACAATAATTCAAGTTTCGAATCTCAAATCAATGAGTTGTTAACAGTACAGACGCGAGAGTACACATAATGGCTGACGATGTACTATGTAGCGATGAACATTATGTGCACGCTTACCTTTATGAATATCAACACCAGTTACGCTTCCCTCAGGTTGCATAAAAGGCGATTATTTTGTCAAATTCAATATACAATACTTAAATGGATAAACTTAATTTTAGGTGCAATCTACGTAAATAAATCTAATGTCGCTAACTACGTCCTCATTTCAATGTTATCGAAGAACATAAACAGTACCTTGGCTCTCGGAGTGCGGGTCGCGAAGCCTGTTTCCTTTTCTTCGTACTTTCGTGTACTCCGGTTCTTTACCCTGCAAGATAAAAAGTACTTTAAATTTTTGACCAGCACTTGCACAAAAACATGACTAAGTATACATTTTTATAATATAATAATAATATAATCAACCAACCAACCAACCTACTCAAACAATACCTTACTATTCGATAGTTGCAGTTCAACTAGGTATAATGACAAACTTTAACAATAGTAGGTATGTTTTGATTTGTTTACTAACAATTCATACAATCTATCCTATTTATCTTTCTAGTCCTGACGCCCAGCACATGCCCGTTTGCCAGTGTTGCCAGTATGATTGCCCAAAAAAGTTCGATTGGCTTATAACTCAAAATTACGGCTTTGCCAAAACATTAAAATGCCATAGTCTACCCGTAGTAACCCTTTATAGTATGTATTAAAACATGAATTATTAGTATAATTTTTATGGTACGAAAAAAGTGCGGTTCGGTAATGGTACGGTTTGACAAAAAGTACGGAAAACCTTACTTTTTGGTACGTTCTGGCAACAATGGCCACAGCACCTACCTTGTACTTATCGTTTTGCTTGAGGTCGTGGTAGACGAAGGAGCCGCGCACGGAGTGGTAAGGCCCGCTGTACACGTTTCCGCTGTAACTGCTCTCGCTGTACGTCGGCTTGGTGAGCTGGAAGGTTGCGTACGGGCATATGTCCTCGATGTACTCTGGAATGGTAATAAACATAAAAAAATTAAAACAAAACCTTTTTTGAAGGTCATTTTCTAAACAGATTACAATTACCATTTATCACCCGTTCGAATGGTGGTTATCGCGTATGTCCTCATTGGTTTAGACTTTAGAGCTTGGCTCTCGAGTCGGTCGTGGGTTAGAAAAACAAAAAATTTTGTTTTCAAGTTTGATAAGGCCTGCAGGTCACCGGATTTGTTCATGCGACGGACGGGCATGTAGAGAGCTGTTCTCTCGCCAGTCGTGTCGGGGCATCCAACCCCTATATTATAAGAGTCAAAGTAAGAGAGAGTGATTTTGAGTATTGGGCGCATACTTGGAGACTAAAAATGACTCCTGCGTGGATAGCCTAACCATTCCTAACCATAGCCCAACGAATTCGGCTACCGACAGTGAAATTGAACCGAAAACGATGCATAACTTACCTACCCAGTATGTAAATATTTTTTTTAAAAGGGTGCAATTGTTTTATACTTCATGATGAGGAAAATTGGGAAATTACCGTTCGATGCGTGTTTGTAGTGGTGCGTGGGCGCGGGGTGCTGAGCGCGCGCGGCGAGGTACTGCTGATCGCGGTTCGCCTTGTTCTGTAGCTGCGCGACCGTCGGCGACTCCCCCGCGGCCGCAATTGTTGCAGTCGCCGTGCCGCCACCCTCTGAAACATAAGAAGCCACTTGTATTTTATGATAAATATAAAAATACATAGAAAATCTATAGAGAAATTATCTATACTATGCAGGTAGTCTCCACTACAGATGTTGATTATTCATTCCATCGATCTTAAGACTGCGTTTCCACTGACGCGGAGCGGGGCGGAGAGGAGCTTAGCGGTGCCCAAATTTACCACTATGCTCGCGCTGTTTCCGTACAAACGGAGAGGAGATTTCGAGCATAGAGATTGATCAATTTGGGCACCGCTAAGCTCCTCTCCGCCCCGCTATGCGTCAGTGGAAACGCAGCCTAAATTTTACAACAGTAAAATATAAAGAACATTGGGTAATTTATTATCATAATTATACCGCTTGTGTCGAGGCTACTGTAAATTTGCACGTTACTAACTGTTGCGGCGCACGAGCAGCACGATGGCGACAAGCGCGGCCAGCACGAGCAGCGAAAGCGCGGCCGGGAGCAGCACGCGAGCGCCGCCCAGTCCGCGCGAGCCCGCACCCGCCGCCGGGGGAACTTCTCCCTCCACCACTGTTGAGTATAACTTCACATTTAATCAGGTAAACATAAAATATGTATATTATATTCTGTCAAATCTATTTTATTTACTAGATTTTAACTCCTTGTACATAGATGCCATTGCACGCTTGTTAAATCGCGATATCGTATAATAATAATTATAAAAAAAGCCGATTTCATTGAAACCAGGCCAGCTACGCAGGAGTTATTGTATAGTGCCCAAGTGTGTGCGCAATACACAGAATCACTCTCTCTTCCTTCTACTCTCATAACCCAGTGGGACGGTAAACCGACACGACTAGCGAGAGATCAGGCGCAGGACCGACTTTTTACATGCCCATCCAAAGCATGGATCATCTTTCTTGTCAGACAATCAGGTGATCAGCCTGCATTGTCCTAACCAAACTTGAAAACAACATTTTTTGTTGATCCAACGCGGGAATCGAACCCACGACCTCCCGGTCGAGAGCGAAGAACATCGGCGCGTATTCTCGTATATGCACGACAATACGCGCCACTGTACAGTGTACTCACACTCAGTCAGCGCATGCGTGGTGAAGTTGTACAGCGCGAGCGCGTGGCCGGCGTTGTTGTGCGCGGTGATGCGCAGCTGGTAGCGCGCGCCCGCCGCCAGCCCGGGCACGCTGTACACGCGCTCAGTCGCCTGCACGCTGTTCGACACTAGGCGCCACTGAGTAACGATACACAAGGTCAAAATAAAGTTTCGCCGGAGCGCTCTCTTAATTTCATGGAAGTCCGGTCCCTATAGAGGTGAACGGGGTGGTCGGGGGAGGACTGGGCTGTGTTTTGACAGATCCAGGGCACTCCACCCAACATAACGGCTGATGGCAATCCGCAAGTGGTTTTAGTGGGTAAACCGACCGCAGCGAGCCAGGAGTCCCTTACGACATCAAAAAAAGAAGAACAAAAAAAAAGGTTAAAATAAAGTTGCTCCCGTGAAGTGAAGACCATAAGATCAGACTGGGGAGAGAGAGGCGCAGTCGACCGACATTTTTCATGCCCATCCGATCTTTATTGTCAGACAAGCAGGTGATCAGCCTGCGATAAAGTAGCGAAATTGACAACCAAATTTTAATGGTACCATCGCGGGAATCTAACCCAAGGCCTCTGAGTCGAGAGTCAATCACGGAGGCGTAGTGTATATTTATGTCGGCCTATCCAAGTGTAGGATGTCTCCTTCCCTACGACACGTTCAATATTTGTGAGGTCGTGAAGTCACGCCTTGTCTTAGCAAGTAGACTTCTCACTTGCCCTCGCATATATTCCACTGCGGGATGAGGTACGGCAATTGATGGCCAGTTTGACGGTTTCCTGACCAACAGTAATGATGAGAAGACAGTAGTGGATGCAGAATCTCTTGCTATCCAACCACCTTGGAGCTTTTGTAATGAAAGACATGAGTGGGTGAAGGTGATATATAACAAAATTCTGATTTCGAGAAAATTTAGTCCTAACAGTCACTTAAACATTTTAGAATACGTCGTAACGTATTATGTTCATTAATCTAAAGATCCGTCTCGAGAATCAATGTACTTAATATGTTACTACATATCCAAAATGTTTCAGGGACAGTTTAATCTAAATTTTCTGGGTATTTTTTTTGCGACATATCACCTTCAACTATTCATGTATTCAATTGTTAGAATGCGATACAAAGGTTCTATTTATTTTCCTATTATAAATTCCAGTACTTAGTCAATCAGGATGTCGAGGACGTTGCATACCTGGGCCTGCCCAACTTCCCGGTACTCGATGACGAAGTACAGGATCCCGCAGCCGCCGTCGCCCCACGAGTCTAGCCACACCGTCACCGTCGTCGTGTTCAACGTTATCATCTGAGAGTGCTTCGGCTTAACGGGCACTAAAACATTATGAAGTTAGCACAGTTACAGATAATAATGTTACGCTGTGTGACGTCGAACATCATGATAATTTATCCATAGCAGGTCATGATGTACATGATATAGACATGACATTTATATCCAAAATTGATTAACATGCTACAGAAAAATACAATTCACAATGGAGGACAGTTGATATATAGTTAAAATGGAGTATAGTTCTATGATAAAATATCCTTTTATGACATGTGAAATGTACTGCAGTGTACATTTCACATGTCATAAAAGGATATTTTGGACATAAGGATAATTATGTTGCAGGTTTGACCTTGGGGATAAGCTATAACACTATCGGAAGATTATCTTTTTCAAATTAAAGGTAGATTATGATAATTATGATGTCTTGTCAGGGATCGATTTAGTACACAAATTAACAATTTTATAGGATTGGTAGAACACACTCTTGAGTTATACTTTTAGCACTACTTAATTATATATGATAATTTTGCGGCCTTTAGCTGCCATGTATAAAATATCAGTTTCATCAGGAATATGTGACTGAAACGGCGTTCTAAGTGTTAACATTTGGTGACTCACCAGTCCCCTTAGTATACGCGTGGACAATGTCACACGGCAGGCCAGTGCCGATTCTGTTGAAGGCAGTGATGTACAGCTGGTAGCGCGTGCCGCACCAGAGGTTGGGTAGCACGTGCTCTGAGGTCCCTGCTTCCACCTGCAACTCCTCCCAGTCGCCGTGTTCCCGTTTGTAGTTGATCACGTAACCTGGAGTTGTTTTAAAGAGTAAGTTCACTTCAGTGGCTAATCCCATCGGACACTTATACTGTTTTAATAAGTGTGACAGTTTGTGGGGATAGACGAATGGATGTTTGTTATTATTTCACGAAACTACGAACACATTTTAATGATATTTGGTATGGTAGTAATTTAAGCTCTATATTTTATCTGCGGTTAAGGTAGTGCCGATTCTGTGGCATGGAAGTCGGCGTAAGCGTGAGAGTTGACCTTGGTGGTCCCCCCATCATAGCTTATCTAGGTTATTATCACCGGCTATATAAGTGAGTTTTACATACTCATATACACACTAATACAGTCACATATGCACCCTAGTGGTTACATTACACTGATCCCAAGACCTCGGTCGTAGGGCTAGGGTGCTATCCACTTTCTACACACATACACACCAATACATAACTACACTCATACACACATTTCGAGTAATGTCGCGGCTTTAATTTGTGGATGATGGTGTTGGTGTCGCTATAAATAATACATTATGTAAGGCCTAGTTTATTATGATACATTGTGAACACTGTTTGTTGTCCCTAAAAAAGAAAAATAAAATAAAATTGACCCAGTATAGGGCTGCCGCCGTCGCCCTGGTCGCTCCACTGCAGGTGCAAGGAGTCCGCGTAGGAGTCCACCACCGCCAGCACCGGTGGCTGCGGGGGCACTTTGACCTCGACCCCGTATGTGACCTCGTCGCGCCCGTGGACGTTTTCTACCGAGCACGTGTAGTTCCCGCTGTCCAAGTACTGGGTCATGCTGAAAATAATGGACTTTGAGGCGGAGGAGTTCTGGCCAACGGACGTGGTCTACCGGAAGTTCCGGGGGAGACTCCGGAATGAAGCGCGCTACACGACACCGACAACACGTCTAGTGTAGTTTTTAAGTATTTTAAATATTATGTATGTTAGCCTATAAGGTATTTATAGTATGTCTCTATGCAGCCTGCAATAAATGGTATTTATTAATTTAAGTAAGTGTACCCATTTTGCCTAAAACGAAATAGAATTTCGCTAAGAGACTGCATATCGACATTTGACTGTGACATTATAATAATTATTATACTTTCATGTTAGTTACATTCACGGGAACTTCAGAAACAAAACTGCTTACTATCTATTTTAACCCCCGACGCAAAAACCACGGGGTGTTATAAGTTTGACGTGTCTGTGTAAATGTGAATGTGTCTGTCTGTGGCACCGTAGATCCCAAACGGATGATCCGATTTTAATGCGGATTTTCTGTTTGAAAGGTATATCAGTTGAGTGTACTTAGCTAGTTTGCTGGTAATCGGTTCAGGGGGCTGATTCAAGATGCCATCGCTAATTGTCGCTTACAAAGTTCGATAGCAAAATGTGTGGGATTTGACATAAGGTACGCTAAATTATCGTTCAATCGATCGTGTTATCGAACTTTGTAAGCGATAATTAGCGATGGCATCTTGAATCAGCCCTCAGGTCTTCAAGGTCGTTTGTTAGGTTTGATACGAATGTTACACGCTAAATTGGTAGTTTTTTTAATCTAGTTTCATAGTTAGTTGACCATACAATCGACGTACCTGATAATAAGTGTCCCGTCGCTCGTGACGTTTTTCCTCAGCGTGGACTCGAGTAAGGCCCCGTTCATACTCCAGGTGGTGGACGGCGTGGGCAGGCCCACCTTATTGCAGGCCAAAGATATGTTCTCCTTCCACGGCGTCACTATACTGCGGCTGAACGATGTTATTCTTGCCGGTACTGTAATTATATAAATACTAATCTAATTTTGCCTCTTAAATGTTTCAGTTTTAATATGATGCATTTATTTTTTATTCTTTTGCAAAATGATTAGATGGGTACCGAAAATAGTACCGCAAGAATATGTGGCTAATAGTTTTCGGCAATTATCATATTTTATTTATTAAAATTATAAACGATTCCTCAAATACAATTATTGAAAATGGGTAAACCCTATAAGCAGTAAATACACCTACACGTTATTTCCATTTGACCTTCTAACGGCCGTCATAATTAATGTAGGAACTTACCAGTGTCAGAAGGCAGCACCGTCAGTACCCTGGTAGCGTCTCCCTCACCCAGTCTCGTGGCAGCGGATACCCAGAACTGGTGAGCGGCGCGTGCGGGGGACCGCGCACTCTCGTGGGACAGAGTACTGGGTGACAGCATACGCTTGTGGGTACCCTCCTGTAAATTTTATCATTACACCATTACCATACACGACATAATATTATTATATGATTCTTGAATATAATTTTAAATGAATCGACTCTAGCGCTAGATGTTTTGAATTGAATGTCGATTTGGCAGCCACCGACGCGTTCAAGATTAGAGAAATGTCAAATTCCTATGGCCTACTACCAGTTATATCACCATCGTCGTGGTGTATATGTCGCAGTCATCTGATTGAATCTGCTTATTTAATTGAATGACTAGCGCGGTTACTTAATGGCGTCAAACAGCTCGTACAGATAGCGATGAATTGATATATTTTTTGATTAATTTAGTTTAATGTTCGTTATATTAGTACACATTCGGAAATTTTGAAGTTTAAAAATAAAATATTAAATGGTTGTCCTAGTCTCGGATTAATTGAATTTGTTGGTAAAAATAGAATTCAATAAACGCGCTAGTCATTTAACTAAATAGCGGATTCAATTAGATGACTGCGACTTATATAAATGTGATATAAAATATTAAAACAATCACAGCTCAAGATCAAGGGACCGTTTTTTCATTTCGTTCCAATAAACTTACCTCCCGTCCATCTTCAATGACGCTCATATACAGGGTGTAGCCGACGAGGACCCCATTCGGCGAGGCCGGCGGTAGCCACGACACCAGTATTTTGTTCCTGGACGACACGACTGCTTTTATATCCGCCGGGGCTGATGGTACTGTTGAATAAAAACATTTTATAGAGTAAAATCCTCCAAACTTTACAAAAAATATGTAAAGATTGGAGGATCATGGGATTAGTAATTCTATGGCTTTCAAAATGAAAACTAAACAAAATCTGTTTATTCTTTCCATGCAATACTGATCTTCCTGCAATAGCTCAACCGAAAGATTTCTTATTCTTCCCTTATCATTATACTAATCAATAGCTTCCACCGCAATTTCGATGTCCGATGTATTCTATTATGATGCCCTAATATGGTACGGATACCCGACACCCGACACGACTGATATAGACTGATTCAGGCATATAACCGTCATTTTACGATCCCATCCATATGACAGCATCATAGACAGGTGAGTGTTGAAGCGTTGTGTGCAGCTCAGAAATCTACTCGTTGCACTTCTTGCTTGTTACTTCTATCCTCAGATCTACGTTAACTCTATAACTTCCTAATGGGTCCATACCATCTTCGTCAGTGTGATAGTAGACGGGCGAGGCACGCATGCCGTCCGTCCGGTGATCGCGCACCGTGACGAAGCAATTGGTGTACCGCTGCATCAGGTGCAGCCCGTATATCTGGTTCGATACTGCCTGGCCGTTACCACTACCCTCCGTATGTTAACTCTAGAACATTCTTAGAAGTCCTTACCATCTTCCTCAGTGTGGCAGTAGACAGGCGCGGCGCGCACGCCGTCCCCCGCGGCGGTGAACGCGCACACCGTGACGGAGTAGTTGGTGTACCGCCGCAGCCCCGACAGGGTGGTGTGCAATCCAGAGATCTGCTTCGTCACTGCTTCCTCGTTACCTGATGGATAAAAGGATACATGGAGTTGTCTGGAAGAAACTGCTACAGTAAGACCTTTTAATAAGAGTTTTCAATGTGTAAATAGAGTTTTCGACTCTATTATATGTACAGTCGCGTGCGTCACTAACATGGATACATCTACAAATTTGCAAAAATATGTCTACGTTTATTTTTCAAAAATATCGTCACCTTATTGCATTCAAAGCGATGTAACCAGCAAAGTGTTTCAAAATTATGAATACAATATTTTCATAATGAATTAAAACATATTTGCAGAAAAGTGAAAAAAGCAAAAATTTTATAAGTGTATCCATATTATTGATACAATTATTGTTTACATTGCAATGAAATAAACAATGTTTACATGCTACTGAAATTTGTCGCGTGTTCATAATTATGAATTTAAGTGTGTATACTATTCACTGAAATACTGCTGTTTACTTCATTATGAAAATAATGTATTCATAATTTTGAAACACTTTGCTGGTTACATCGCTTTGTGACGATATTTTTGAAAAATTAAACGTAGACATATTTTTGCAAATTTGTAGATGAATGTTAGTGCACGCGACTGTACAACCAAATAGGTTATCTCATAATACCCATTATGAGATTACCTATTTGGTTCACGGACCCTTTGCGTTGAGATCACCGGTAAATTGAATAAACAAGGATTTCTAGACGGGCAAACAACTATACTGTCCAAGTACACTTACTGGATAGCATAACTGTCCATAAAATCAATAATGAAAAGACATACTTTCTTCATACTGCATAAGCTTTTATAAGAACGATTAACAGTTTAATCGGTTTAATCCAGCCGAAGGATCAACATTTTTTTTCTGTGTTACTGGGTCTGTGTATTAAATAATATAAAAAACATCTTAAACATTTGTATTTAAAATTTCTGTTATCTGGAACCCTTAACAGAAGTTCTTCGGATACTTATCAGCCAGATTGATCTGGTGTGAATCGTCCATACATATTACAACACTCACCATACCAATCGGTGACCGGCGCATACGTGACCCTGTAGCCCTGCACCAGGCCGTTCCTGCCCCGCGGCGGCGGCGGCTCCCAAGTCACCCGCACTGACTGCGAACTTAGAGCCGAGCACTGCAGCGAGCCCGGGGGAAGACTGGGCACTGGGGACAAAGAAGAAATTATTTATTTATTATAAGTTTGCGAAATTATTTTGCTATAGAAATGCACTCAATACAAGTTACAACCTTCAGGTCTTTATAAGCATTAATAAGTATATTTATCATCAGGCCTTGAATACTATATAGAGACAAAGTATTCAACATTACAAATCAAACCAGCCCAAACTCGTTTGGATTGTATTGCATTATTGTGAAATTTCTATGGTCACCTTCAAGCTTCAGCAGAAGATCAGCTCTGTTTTGCATTGCATGCAATATTATATCCGATATAGCGAATTGGCTAGGGTAGTGCGCCATAGTCATACTCATGAAAATACTCACCGTCCTCCATAGTGGTTGCCGTGGTAGGGGGAGACGCGGGTCCCGCGCCGCGGCTGTTGTACGCCTGCACGACCACCGCGTACGCCGCATGCTTCTGCAACCCAGACAGCGCCGTGCGTGCCCGCGCCGTACCCGCGCCCTCCACCGTGCGCACGGTATACGAGGTGCCCCCTGGACCACTTGCGCTGAGGATCGTGCTGTTGCTGTTGAGCTAGATGATAGTAGTTCATGTTAATCGCTTGCTAAAGAAAGTTTCTAGAAGAAATCCATCATTCAATGACAACGCTCAAGTCAGTTTATATCTGAAGATGACGAGACGACGACCTCGATGTCCCATTGGTCGTCGACGCTCAAGCCGCAAGGGGTTTCACAGATTCTAATGCGGTTGAAGGAACATAAACCATCAATGGTTTATGGACTATAATGTATGTGTACTTTTATGTGTGACGTAAATTACTAGGAGTTTCTGAATAGGCTAGGTATTAAGTACCTGCCACAACAGAACCATTGGCATACACTTGTTTGTTATTACTCACCTCCTGAAACCCCACGTAGTAGCCCAGTATGTTCCCGTTCCACAGGTCGCGCTGCGGCGGGTCCCAGCTAACCGTAAGCTCGGTGGAGCTCTTGGCTTCCACCCGCACGTCTAATGGCGGACCGCTCGGTACTGAATAGGATAAAATTGGATTAAAACAATACGACTATAACCTCCAGGCTAAATGCCTGTATCCTTGTTTGATGCCTTCCTTATGGCCATTCGAATATTATGGTCGGCTAGCGTTAGCTGACGCATTCATCGTTCAGACTTGAAAGCAAACTACTACTTTTTTGTTTATCAATGCGGGGATAGAACCCACGGTCTCCGGAGCCGAGAGTCGGTACTTTGCCGATGTTGTACCTTCTTCAGTGGTAGTAACTTGCACCAGCTGGCTCGGTTCGCTCTGCCCCAGTCTGTTCTCGGCAATGATGCGCAGGTGGTATGACGTGGCTGGCTGCAGGTTCTGTACGCTGGCTGACGTCACGCTCCCCGGGACAATGACCTTTTGAGGAGTGGTTGGCCAGGGTTCTGGGAATTGGAAAATCAAATATTAAAAAAAAGAAAAAATAAGCTTCATTAAAGTATTTTGGTTTAAAAAATTTATTCTCAAAAAGACATATAGAGTCACTTATCACTTATTTTGTGTCACAACATTTTTGTATCTTTTTTTTTTAGTTTTGTACGAATGAAAGGAATGGTGGCTTCTCTTTTAGCGTAATTTTATTCTCAAAATAGATCGATCATTTTAGTAAATGGTATTTTTACCTGGAGCTTCCTTATACTGCACGATATAGTTTATGATAGGACTGTTCCCCGCGTACGGCTGCGTCCACGATATCTGTATACCCCGCGACTGCTGGTCGATGATGCGGATGTTTTTCGGCATTTCTGGAACCTGCACCATATTAAAATCATATACTATGGCATGGCATCGATTTATACACAACCATCCGGCGCGTTCTCAAACAATCAGAGGATAAGCCTGCATGTGTCTTAAGCAGATATAAAAAAAAGTTTTTTGTTATTCCAACGCAGGAACCCTCGGGTCCTCGTGAATCGAGAGCTAAGATCACGGAAGCGTTATAGCGGTGATGTCAATGTGCGACAGTTATCCCTTCAGGTTAACCTTGTAATCGTTTGCTGGTCCATAAGACTTACCTCCTGCACCACAAGGTGTATAAGCATCTCGTCCTGTCCGTAAGCATTAGATGCGCGACACGTGAGAGCACCCGTGTCCTGTCTGTATGTCTGCAGTATACTCAGCTCGGAAACCAACCCGTCGTCCAGCACTTGTTCCCGTATGGTGTATCTGTAATGTTTTTTTGTTTTTAAAAGTAATGGCTAGATGAGATTGGTTCCTAAGTATAGCCACTCCTATCAGTCAATGGTTTAGTCGACTTGATCGCAATATATCAGTTAGAACTGACAGTATCTTGGCATGGCACAATCAAACTAACTTTTCCATTAGCGTTTCATTTCCCTATTATATTTATTAACAACCTAAAACTACTACGCATTCGTTTGTTTGACTGTCCGGGAACGCCAATACTAATCGTTTATTTTTATGTTTTTGGTTTTTTACATAAAATTGAAGTGCCGCTGTTAAACTACTACCACTGCCCTACTCGCAAACTTTGAGGTGAGAAGCCTCAGGCAATTCGACTTCTAGCCTTCATCTAGTACCTCTGGTCCAGGTGGTGTGCTATGGTGTGATGGTGCGGGCTGCGCCAGCTGAGCTCGAGGGGCGCGTCCCCTGAGGCCGCGCACTGCAGGTGTGCTGCCTCGCCAGCAGTCACCTGCACCGTTTTGCTCTTCATGGGGAAGCGTGCTGGAGCTGCAATATAGTTATAGAGTGTATAATGTATGTAAAAGTAGTTAATGCTTAATTAATTAGAGAACAGTATGTGACGTTCCGGAAAGAATATCAACTCTCCGTCAACCCTCTTTCCCGTGGCTGCCGTAAAAGGCGATAGAGAAAATATACATCCAGGAATAAGGTTCAGCGTACGCGGTAACGCGGACATTGGTATTATTTTATATTTGTGCTCACAAAACCGCCGGCCAAACGTGGTGAGTATGGGCACCAACCCGCTATGAAATACTTTGGGGGAGGGTTTTTGTGGACATAGTCCAGTAGTGGACATCATAGCTAAAGATACAATTTGTACATCAACAACTGGTTGTATCAGCCACCTGTACAAGTGAAAACTCCGCTTAGCCACGCAGAATTAAACCCTATTCTGCCTTTTGGTGAATTAATCTTATCTGTGGAATTTTAACCTAGCCTTAGTGCGAGCGTGATGTAATTATATAATATCTGTTCCTCTCTTTCTCTCTGATAAATGCTTCACCAATGAGTATTCAATAATCGTGGATGCGCGACGGCGACTTCCTCGTGGTTCTTCTACTATTATGCTTTGCGTTTTAGGAATAAAGTCAATTGCACAAAGAGTGACATAAGTCACATATCGTTGAAAGCGAGAAATAAAATGTTCTATAGAAAAAATCCACGACATAGTTCATTTATCCTATACCCATTCCAAATTTAACTAAATGTAGAGATGTGTGATTGGAAGTTCCGTAACGTATTAAGACTGAAATTGCCAAGAATTAATGATGAAACTGTAGAAGCTTTTACAACAACACACCCCGTAAAAATAAATTACAAAACGTTATTGACAAAAACGCATTCGTTCCGAACACGGTGCCGCTGTCACTGTAATTGATTGTGATATATCGCAGCCACCCGCGTTATTCTTGTCGCTCGTTTTCCAATAAGATGTATTGCGAAACTCTACGTGTTAGCTCTTCACATAGCTGATGTGTTTGTATGGTTTTTTCTCAACTCCTGTGACCTTGTCCAGTGGGATAAGAAAGAAATAACAGGGCTCTGATTCCAGATGCCATAGTTATTTATCGCTTACAAAGTTCGAAAACAAAAGTCAAATCTCTCATCAATGACGAGCGAATTCGTTTGTCATTTAGCGAAGCTTATGTCCAACACCATACATTTTGTTTTAGAACTTCGTAAGCGATAATAGCGATGGCATCTTGAATCAGGGCCCAGCTCTACGTATTCAAATCAATACGTATTCGTAACGTTTTGTTCGTAACAAGAATTGTTCTACAATTGATATTCGATTACGTAACGACTGTAGAATTTGTTCTGTTCTTACCCCACAGAAAGGTGAAATACCTACGCTCTGCATCAATGTGAGTAGGTATAGCCTTAGAGCTCACCGCGCTTTACCGCCAGCGCTGCGGCGCATGTGTACCTAAGCGTTCTTACAGAAAACAGTTCGTTTATTTAAGCTTGGGGTTATTTAAGACAGAATAGTAATGTCATATAATGCAATATCACAGTGCGGTGCACTTAATATCACCATTTTTACATGTAGGTATGCAAAGTTTTTTCTTTAGTGTTTAATAGCACAATATGTAGCAATTTCAAATTGTGTTACCATAAGCCTATTTTAAAATAATATATTATAACGTCACACATGAAATGTTTATTTAAATCGGAATTGAATAACAAAACTGGCGATGCCTACGCACTACGCGGGAATATCAAAATATAGATTTTCAGGATAATCTGATTTGTTTGACGCAAGCCATGAGGACGTTATCAATTTACTGCCCACATATTAATAGAATTGCAGACTGAGTTAGCAGTTAGCACCTAAAATTTTCCACAAAATATTATAATCGTATAAGGTAATACAAATAAGGCCTATAATCAAATAAGGCCTATAGTGGGAAAAAGTCTTTTAAAATATATTTACATCAAAAATACTTCACACTTACATAAACAAGAGATCCACGATTCTGAAAACAATCCCCGAAAGGCCCGATCGCGATGATAACGACGGTAAAGGCCAATTGTCTGTCGAGCAATGGTGTTTTCATTGCGCGCTATTAATTCTTCGTCATTTATATCGAATAATATTACGTTATTCTTTAAAGTTTTGTTTCAAGTAACGTATGCGGATTACAATATAACTCATCAAAAAGGTAACTATGACTTCAGATTGTAATTTTTAAAATATGCGAATTAAGTACTGCTTTTAATATTTATGAAGTGCAATGTACTAAATAAGGCCTACTTTTTTAATAGGCCATATTTCTGACCCTAGGCCTTATTAGGAATTTACTCAATTTTAACTTTATTATGTTTGTTTACAGATTGATCATCTTAATCATTTTTAAATTATGACCACCGAAACATTTAAGAATTTATTCTTCTTCAGAGACAGAGTGTGACATCGCAAATGTAAATCCCAACAACGTTACTTAACCTAAGTCTGATGGCGAAGACACTGAAGATGACGAACCTCTGGTTAAAATTGCAGAAGACTGATTTCCAAAAATGTATGCCTACTCCTGACTACAGTGTTGTTAAGGAAATAAGGACCATCCACCTAGGAAAGCTTTAAATTATAAAGGTCAACGAGTTACCAGAGGCTTGACAAAAAGTGATGTAGACGTATTTGTGTTTCCTAATTGTCAGGGAAATTGATTACCTCTACTAGTACTTATTATCAGTAAGACTGATTAATGTTCTTAAGCAAATTATGGTACTTAATACGTTCCAAGGCCTTATTTAGTTACCTTGCTTAATTAAGGCCTATCAAAATATATTTTAATTTTCAATATTTAACATTTTTTTTGGAAGATATGTTAATTTGCTATATTTTTTTTGTATGGATACGTTTTTTTTAATATTATTGTTTATTTGTTGTTGATATGCGACTTCAAGACTGACTTGCAATTCAAGCAAAACATTTAGTAAAATAACTTGGGATGTTGCTCAAAGATCTCATGGAAATACTTATTAAAGGCCTCAGAAATACATATTTTATGTAGTTAATACCCTAATAACAATATTTCTATAAAAAAAAATTATGTAAGTATATAGGCCTTGTTAAATCACTATGTTTTTAAAAGGCCTAAGGCTTAGGTTCCAGAATTACCTCTTTTTAAGTGATTTTTAATTAAAGATTATAATATGTTTTCTTAAATAATAAAAATTTATGAACCGAAGAATAATGTCTTGCTTTTATTTATCACTATAATCGAATAATTTATCAGGATATGAGTGTTTGAAATTAGGTAGGCCTTATTTGTATCACTTACCTTATATAAAAATTAATTGCCGTTAGCCTCGCTAAAACTCGAGAACGGCTGAACCAATTTGGCTATATTTGGTCTTAAAATATTCGTGGAAGCCCAGGGAACTTTTAAACGGTTTGTATGCTCAACGAAGTGGGCAAGGGTCAGCTAGTTTTCTACAAATTGTGA
The DNA here is from genome assembly GCA_905187575.2 of Celastrina argiolus. Classification (NCBI taxonomy): domain Eukaryota; kingdom Metazoa; phylum Arthropoda; class Insecta; order Lepidoptera; family Lycaenidae; genus Celastrina; species Celastrina argiolus. The sequence continues at coordinate 10,022,934 of LR994594.1, read as the reverse complement.
TATACGTGATATAAGCCGCAAATTAATTAAGCAATTACATTAATAATTTTACGATGCGCACTCAAAAGAAAAAAATATAAAAATTTTAGACTCATCTTACCAAAAATTCCTTAACAAGATAAATAATAAAATTTGTTGTAAGTTGAATTCGTCTCAACATTTTCATCTTTTAAGTTTGAATAATATCAAGAACGAACCCAAATTGAATAAAAGTGGATCTTTATAACGAAATACTTAGGTATATTTAATTTGAGGAGTGAACAAAGGAATGTTTCATTTTATTTCAAACGATGAACAGAATTTTAAGATCGCCAAGGGTTCGTAATAGAATTGAGGCAAAGGCGATGAGGGATTCTTAGTTGTTGGAACCTTATTGCAAATAGTATAGTAGATATTTGGCTAATAAAAACTATCTAACAACCAAAAATATAAAAACTACACAACAAGTAAAATAAATGAGTAATTACATTATTTAAGGATGCGTAATATGTCCCATATATACAGGCTATATGAACGAGTGATAATACTTTAGGTTATGTATGGGTCTCGTATGTAGAGTTTACTGTAAATCAGCGCTGAAAGAGGTACCTTTTTTAATAATTGTATGAGAAAGTTTATCATCATAAATTGGGCATTTCTCATACAAACATGAAAGTCAATAGCAAGTCTTTCAGTGCTGGTACTTTCACAGTGTACTCTACATAAGAGGCACATACCTACACACTTTCAAGTATTATTCACTCATTTATTTTACACCTTATAGAGTTCACTGTGAAAATAGAAATGCCGAAAAAATTACTTTTGTAGGTATATTTTGTATGATGTCGAAGTTCCGTCGGAGTATAAGTCAGAGACATGCTGCCAACTAAATAGGTCTATTACCTATTTTTCTGATTGGAGCAGTAAATTGTAATGGCTGTGAACTAGTTGAATGAAAGTTTATGTGTAGAATTCCTATGTGGTGGACATAGGAAGGGCAGTTTCATATATTATTTATACTATATTGCAATTTCGGTTTTAAATTAGGCCAGTAAATCTGAAGTCGCCTGTAAGTTGCGACTAAATGGTCATACATTACATAATTATGCCATAAATATGCAGAAAATTTCTCATAACTAAGAAGTTTGCGCATTTATGTTCATACTTATCATGGTAAAACTTTTGCACATGATTCACTTAAACGCTTCCGGGAACATTGTTATTAACTTCAAACTGTAGCGAATATAGGATGCTTGACTTAAAAATGTAACTTTCAAAAAATGTGGTCTAGTGGTTCAGAGCTTCGCTCTCGATCCGGAGGTCGTGGGCTTGATTCCCGCTGGAACAACAAAAAATGTTGTTTTCAAGTTTGGTTAGGACAATGCAGGCTGATCACCTGATTGTCTGACAAGAAAGATGATCCATGTAAAAAGTCGGTCCTGCGCCTATTCTCTTGCAAGTCGTGTCGGTTTACCGTCCCACTGGGTTATAAAAGTAAAAGGAAGAGAGAGTGTCTTTGTGTATTGCGCACACACTTGGGCACTATAAAATAACTCCTGCGTAGCTGGCCTGGTTTCAATGAAATCGGTTACCGACACCGAAATCGGTGAAGGGAGCTTATTACTTGAAAAAATAAAGACTTTTTATTAAAAAACAATACTTTGAGGAAGGCTTATGTCCATCAGGCATGCACTGCTGAAACGAAGAGTATGTATATTTTTACTGACCATTGAATTTCAGGAAGATCAGTTTAATAGTCGCAAGCATGAATATCCGCCGAATCGAAAACGCCTAGAAAAGCTACTCGTCCATGAAGAACCTAATGAAGGGAGATTTACCAATCTCCCATATGCGAAGACTTATCGATATGTGTATTCTTCCCGTCCTAACCTACGGTGCTCAAACTTGGTCTCTGTCCGAAGTACAAAAGTTCCGGCTCGGGGTCTGTCAATGAGCGATGGAGCGCAGCATACTAATAAAGCTAGTTGACCAAGTACGAAACACCACGCTGCGTTCCAAAACAGGCATCACAGACGTAGGAATAAAGGGAGCCAAGCTAAACTGGGACTGGGCAGGACACATAAGTCACATGCACTCCTGAAAGAAATACCTGGATGACACTTGGGGAGGCCTTTGCCCAGCAGTGGGACAGTTTAGGCTAATAATAATAATAATAAAGGTTGTATATTTCCTCTCACCATTGACCTTGAGGAAGATCAGCTTGCTGAGCCCCGCGCCGATGTCGTTCCGCGCCTCGCACAGGTAGTGCCCCTCACTATCCTTCGCCACTCTCTCGAACACCAGGGACCCGTTCTCCAGCACCCGGGAGCTTCCCTCGAACATGAAGTCTTTGTACTCGCCGGGCGTGTTACCTAAAGCAGTTTTTCTGTTTTAGAAAATCATTAACCCAATGTATGACCTTTATCAGGCCCTGACGTCACAGCGACCCAATTGGATCGTCTTGACTTCTTAGCGTTATAGTACCGTTCCTAATCCAATGCTGCTCATAAACTGAACTCTGCAGTAGAGTAATTGAAGACGCGAATGGATTAAGGTCGCAAAAAAAAACCCAGAAAATTGAGTTTAAACTATCAGTTAAACATTTTAGGAAATGTAGTAATGTATTAAGTACATTGGTTCTAGAGACGGTTCTTTAGATTAATGTACCTAATACTTAACGACGTATTCTAAAATATTTAAGCGACAGTTTGAACTCAATTTTCTCGAAATCAGAATTTAGCTACTGCCTTAATCCATTTATGTTTTCAATTGTGAGTGCATACAAGCTTACAACATTGTTTAGACCTAGAACATTCTAAGCCTACTTATTTGTGGTAAAATTATAAATAAATGATAGATTGATTAATTGATAGTAATCAATAGAATCACTGTACGATTTGGACCAATTAAAATGTTCACACGCAAAGCGCCCATATTGAGATCTGCAGTAGCATTTAAAACGAGTGTTCGATTGCAACACAGAAGTTATCCTGGTACCAGCTGTACTCAATAACTGTCTAATTAGTCTGTCTCATGCCTGATAGTACGGACCCACAGAATATAAGGGACTGTGGTTTCCGCAGTCGTATACCTGAGTGGAATCCATTTCATAGGCTTGAGCATTACACCACCTACCGGCAATTCCTATGCAATTGTATAATTTGGTGCCTACTTACAATTTTTTGTTATGTTTTACTCTTTTATTCTGTTTTTTTTTTGTTTAATGTAGTAGGCTATTTTTGTAGTGTTAGTATTGTGTTGTATATATTTAGCTTACTATTTCTATTTTGAAATTATGTGTAATGTCCAAACCTATTAAAGAAATGTCTTATAATAATAATAATTATTATTAGAGGCGTTAGTGATAATGATCATAATATAATGTCTATAATGGTCTACTTACCGACAGCCTTCTTCCACGTGATGTTGGGTTTAGGGTAGCCGTCGGCCTGGCACTGCAGCGTCACGTCCTGTCCTGCGGCGACTGCGATGTCGTTCGGCTCGAGACGCCATCTTGGCGGCACTACAAAATGGCCGATACAGCTATAATATTATGACCGTGAAATTGGATAATTCTTGTGTCTCACCGTGCAAAATTATGTATTAGTAGGATTCGACATGTATTACACTTGGTAATTACAATAATTATATACAACGACTGGAGTTGACTACGAAGTTAGTTATCATTTTCGTAGAATAAATTTAGGTACATAAAAGTAATTTTTAAAATAACGACGGATATTCTTCAGTATGGCGACATTGCCCGATTCTCGTATTTTGAAATCCGAAATTGTCAGTCTTTTACACTTGTAGTGACATTCGGACGAAAATCGGGGCCCTCCATCCCTTTTTATTCCCTAATTCCCACAAGTGACACACGAATTCATGTGTCACTTAATGAAGGTAGTTATCGTTAGTGACTATAACGATGACATCTACACTTACCATTGACAGTAAGCGGTACAGTAAACCTCTCCGATCCCGCCACGTTCGACGCTATACACGTATAGTTCCCGCTGTGCAGCGACGTTATATGCTCAATCACCAGCGACGCGCTGTACTCGTCCATTCTTCTGGTTATAATACCACTAGGGGCATAGGGCGATGACGTCACAGGCTGCCCGTTCTTCTCCCACCGGAAGGCTATGGGCAGGTCCCCCTCCAATATCTGACAGGATATTGCAGCTCTCATGCCCTCGCGAAGGAGGTTCGTTAGAGGCTGTATGGGCAGGATCTTGGGTTGCACTGAAAAATAATGTGTGTGTTTATCACCCGGTACTTGTGTGTCGAGAAACGAATATTGGGCATTTTATTGCGGAATTGTCCACGGCGACCAAAGATTAACTTAGATCGGATAACCGCAGATGTTGGCGTAAATACTGTTATGTTAAGTTATTTGAAATTCGAATATTCATAATATAATTGATGACATGAATGGATGAATGTGATATGTAGCAATATTTTGATTTCGAAAAAATTGAGTTCAAACTGTCACTTAAGCATTTTAGATTACGTTTTATTGTATTGAGTTCATTAATCTAAAGATTGAATCTATTTAATACGTTACTAAGTACATATCCTAAAATGTTTATGTGACAGTTTATACTCAATTTTCTGGGCAAAAATTTTTTGCTATTAATTTTTACCTTCATCCATGATTCATGTCTTGACAATTATTGTCTTCAATTAACAATTGACAGTTTAACTCCATTTTTTGAGAGTGGAAGAAATTAATTACGAATGAAAACCACACACCCAAATACTATATTTTGGTTTGCAGTCGCTTTTAAAACGCTCAATGTGATTAGTAAATAAAATGTACATTATAATATGTTGCATTTTCAATATTTGCGAAGTTAATATTTTGGAGCATATTTGAAAAGCTAATTAGGTCTTTCATTTGGCACCCACCCCGATGCCATTCAAACGAATGACACCAACAAAATGAGGCCAAGAGAAAAACACAATTAAATACACTTTTGTTTTAATTTATTTTTTGCTTCATTTTTTTTCGTTTAACATTATCTAAAATGCACTAATATTATCAAGCTGAAGTGTATTTGAACTCGCTTACCTCAAAACTACTAATCCCTTTAAAATACGAGTATTCCTTGTTGGAGCCTTCCTTGATATACGTACTATTAGGTACTATATATATATGGTACTATTAGGCTTATATTTATATCTATTATATCTTCACATTCCTTGTATAAACCTTCCTCGATATATAGGCTTTAATATTATATCGTCACGTGAAGGCGAATAGAGCCAGAAACCAATAAATAATGCAACAAAATCGATCGTTTTCTTTCACTACTTCGCGCGGACGTTGCGACTAAAACTCGAGAACGGCTGAACCGATTCGGCTATTTTTAGTCCTGAAATATTCGTGGAAGTCGAGGGAAGGCTTAATCGGATTGTATGCTCAACGAAGTGGGTACAGGTCAGCTAGTATTATTATAAAAGGAAATATGTATTAAAATAAATACGGATTACATTATATTCAAATTAATAATATAATTAATTCAACTTTACCCTGTTTCAACAAAATAAAACTGAAACAACCCTTCGCTTCGTTGATTCTTTACGTTCTTAATTTTTTAGCTCGGCTAATTCTGTAATGTTATTAAAAACGTATAAAGTTTTATTCGCTATAAACCGCGATATAGCCGACTTTAATGAATTAAGAATGAGAAGCGGCGCGCTATTTTATAGTGTTTTAAATCTTATTAAAGAAAATTAGAAAGTTTACGATCCATTTTACAACTGAACGCGGAATGTACTAAATGCTTATACTTTATAGATAGCTAATGCCCGCGGACACGTTTGCTCAAATAAAGTTTTCTAGGGTACTGCTGCTGGTTAACAAGGTACTGCTTTTTAGGGATAAAAAGTAGCTTATGTTTTAATCCAGAGTACTAGGTTCCTATTTGCCCAGTATCTGCAAATGTTGCACGCATCAGTATGACCATTGCGTTACCTAGTATCTGCACCTCGACGTCCCGCCTGGCAGCATGTCTCTGGCGGTTGGCAGCCTGGCATGTGTAGGTCCCGGCGTCCTCCCCCCGCTGGGTCTGCTCCACTATCAGCGTGCCGTTCGGGAACACCTTCTGGCGACGGTTCAGAGGCAGAGTCTGGCCGTCTGATGACAAAAATACAAATATTGTTTTTGTTTCTCAAGTAATACTTTGACAAATTATAATTAAACTACTGGTTCAAATTGAATGAAATTTGAAATATACAACCGACGCGCTGAACTGCACTCGGTCGCAGGTCGTCAAATTATAACTTTATGTAATTTAAATTGATTTATATACACATATAAAATATAAAAATACAAACTGCACATACTTATATGATAACAGTATTTGGAAAAAACATTAGTAGGTTTTATTCCACAAATTGTTATCAATTAGGAAATTCAATGAGTACAAAATCTATAATGGGTGTAAAAAAAACAAAAACTATAACTCGGATATGATTATACTACCATTTCTTATTCAAGAAGTGTTTTTTTTTGCTTTTATGTTAACTTTCTTGACTAAAATAACATAAATTGTAGAAAGTCGAAACCTGTTTGTTTGTTTTTGACAAAAAAAAAAAATACATTTCGAAAGAATTTCTCAATAACAAAAGGTAGATAATATAATCATATCTCAAAGTTATAGTGACTCTTACAACCTGTATAAGGGTTACTATATAATTACATTACTCTGTATACACGGCTCTTAGAGCTTATTTTACTTCGTCAACAATTATTTATCCAACCACACTGGCTGGCCATAAAAACAATATAAAAAATGAACAGATAAAAAAGTAATCTAATTTGAAGTTGTGACCGCGAAAGTGTAGTGAGGCGAAATATAATTTCGACGCCTGAGTCTCTCAAAAAAAACCAATTTCCAAAATTAAATTTATTGAAAAGACTCAAAAATTATTACATAAAAGTTAATTACTATATAAACTATAGACTTGCTCGAGGTTGGAGGCAAAGTGAGGTGGCGGCTACACTTCCGATCCAGTAACACGTGCGCGGAGTCAGCATTTCGTTTCCCTGAATAATGTTTCTTTGTTACCAACGATTATGTATGTTGCAGCGGCGACAGCGAAATCCGGCAATGAATATGTATGAATGTAGAGGCGACATTAACTTAAAGAATATTCTCCATTCGTACTATTGTAAGGGTGTGGTTATATATAACATCTCCCCCCATAGATCAATGACTATTTTTGAACAGCGGGAAAAAATGTCATTGGCAGCTTGCTCTGATCTTTCCTTGGTCCAGGTTCAGCATAGTTTGATTCTTGACATGGCCTCTGAGTGGATTCTTTTCTTTCTTGATTCTTCTTTCTTCTGTTCAGGAACAGTCTTCTGCCCAAAATTATTATAGTGATTGCAATAGCACTTGATAATATAGTATAGAAAGGAATAGTTGTACTATAGAACATTGGAATTTGTTCTAACTGAATAGGTTCTTGATGATGAAGTTTATCTTGAATATCATGAAGTTTTTTCAGGCTGATTGAATTAGTTTTGATATAAAATGATGAAGTGGGCTCTTCTATATTATGTGCTGAATTTCTTAAGATTTTCATGGGCTGTCCATCAATGTGATCGTTGGTGTTGACAATTGTGAATTCTTCTGTGTGCAGCTTGCAGGAATGTGGTATCGTAGCTAGGTAGCTTCCATTAAGATTAATATGTTCTTCTCGTTCACAGGATAAACGGGCTTGAGTTGACTGCGGGAACACGATGACGTAGTGGCGATCATCAAGTTTTTCCATTGCAGGTTTCATCAGGTTCACAGTAGTCATTTCACAGCTTTTATCTTCGTTTAATTTTCCTTCAACGATGTTGCTGATACAATCCGGATGGGGTTTGAGTAAATGGTTCAGCTCATCTTCACATATGTACCTCATGCCTGACTTCGGGCATTCTGCCTCTATGTACACGTGTATATTACCAGCGATTGCAAGGAATGGAGAGGAAGGAATAATAGCTTGCTTATACTTATTAGGAACGATAGCTAATTTATAAAAGTTATATTTAAGTACTGAAACTATAGGAAATTTGAAAGCAAAAACTAATTGATCTCCATTATAATAAGATACTGGCTTAATTATGTCATAATAGTCTCTAATTTCCAAATCTAATATTTGTTCTTTATTATAAAATGTCTTAAGCTTACTTAACATATTTCTCATTACGTCTATACTAATCATAGAATGATGAGTGCGCGAAGCACTGCAAAATGCAAGCGCATTTTCTATCCTACTTATTTCGCTTAGTAAACTATCTACGTTATTACTGCTAATTGCCAATGCTTGTGCGAATTTAGCAAATTTAATTATGTCCGGCGAAGGAAATGAGTCAGGGTTTGTCAGCATAATTAATGTTTTATTAATTTCATTTTGATTATCGACAATTTTAGAAATAACTTTATTTTGTTCATCCATCCAATCTTTGCTAAGACTGATGTGATGATTTTGCTCAATAACTATTTTATCTTGATTTTTCATAAGTACTGACAAAGCTTCATTATATTTAATGGCATCTGAATAATCTAAATTTCCGGTTATGCTTTTTATTACAGACCCAAGACTATCTATTAAGCCTCTCCTGAACCTTATGGGTTCTAGGGTTTTTAATTGCATCAATGCAAAATCTAGTTTATTACTTAAATAATCTATTTGAGACTCAAAGACAGCATAAGTAATATTATTTAACTTATTTCTAACTTCGCTTAACTGCGATTGTACCAAACTAATATTAGAATCTATTTCCCTTAATTCTATATATTGCAAAAATGTATGGTAATGAGTGGTTAGTCGCATGGGACCTAAGTTAAAAGGTAAAATTCCCGGACCCTCTCCAAGTTCTTCAAGTTTTATCTCGAGAGCCAGTGTCGTTGTGAGAAACATCATGATCAGCATTCTGTAACAAATTTGCGGTCTTAGGGACTCGTTTCAACCTATTTTTAGCTATAGGAGCTTTTTTCCTTGATGTATAAATGTGAATAGGCAAATTAGCTAGGACAGTATCCTGAGTGTATCTGGGTGCGAGTTTAGATCTACTAGCTAAAGGGTTACTAATAAAAACCTGCTGATCTGGTTCATAATCTACTTCCGGTTCTCTAGATTTATTACATCTTTCAATAATAGCTTCTCTATCAACATATGAATTTTCATTTACAACGTCATAAACCTGTTTCATTTGTTCTCTATGGGATTGCATGTACTGTTGAAGTAAATGAGCTGTTAAATCGATATCAATAGGATCACGTGGATCGGTATGTCCTAAAATAAGATCATAAGGTTTACATTTAGTAAAACTATGTATTGAGCTATTATATGCAATTAAAGCGTAAGGCATTAAATTAATTACAGGTTGATCACGTTGTTTTAATTTTAATATTCGTAAATGTTCAAGCAAAGTCGAATGAAGACGTTCTATGTTACCATTAGCGTTAGGGGAATGAGCTAAAGTTTGATGATGAATTATTTTATGAATTTTACAAAATTCTGAAAACATTTGATTATTAAATTCTGTACCCTGATCAGTGATAATAGTAAATGGTAAGCCATGATGAGTGCTGAATGTTAATAAAGCCTGTATGACACTAAGTGCAGTACCATCCCTAAGTAAGTATGCTTGTCCATATTTTGAGAAAACATCTATGATGGTTACATATTTTTCATTTTGAGCTGTAAAAGTATCCATGTGTACAATTTCAAAAGGTTTTGTAGCTGGTGGTACTAAATTGAGCTTAGGTCTAATAGGATTCCTATCGTACTTGGCTTGGCCACATATTGTACAATCATTAATATATTTAGTTATATGTTCTTTCATCTTAGGCCAATAGTAACGTGCTGATAATGCAAGATGACATTCATTTATGCCACGATGGTTGGTTTTTCCTTCGTGGTAATTACGAATAATTTCTTGTTGTCTTAAATATTCTTTGACATTTTCTAATTCAACTTTAGCGATTAAAACTTTCATACAAGAGCTTTTAAATTTTTCTTGTAATATTGGGACAATTTTGTACATACCTAATGGAGGGTTAATAAGTATACCGGTCCTAATTTTAGGGTTTACGTATTCTTTGATTGCATTAATTAAGTCTGTCTCTAAATTTGATTCTGATAGTTGTATGGATATCCTAGTGTGAGTATCAAATGGTTTGGTTACGGTTGCGCGTTTCTTTACGTCATTTACAATATTTAAAATTAACTGTCGATGAAATTTATTTAAAGGATCAAATGATATAGGTATTTCAAGAATTGGGTTTTCATTAGAGGTGTGTGCGGTCATAGTACTTTCAGAGTCATCGGCTACAGCTACTGATGCTTTAGACGTATTTCCTATAATAGAGCTTATCTCTTCGTTACAGATTTCGACACGAGAAAGAGCATCGGCGTTCGTGTTCTTTTTGCCAGGCTTATATTGAGTAGTAAAATCAAATTCACTTAATTTTAATCTCCATCTCGTTAAGCGAGAATTAGGTTCTTTGAGACTCATAACCCACTGCAAAGGTTTATGATCTGTTAAAATTTTAAATTTACGACCAAAAAGATAAGGACGAAAATATTTCGTTGCCCACACAATAGCCAACAATTCTTTTTCAATTGTGCTATAATTTACTTCGCTATCATTTAAAGTACGAGAAGCGTACGCTATTGGTTTATCAGATCCAACGGCTCCTTGTGAAAGAACCGCGCCTATAGCAAAATTCGATGCGTCTGTTGTGAGGATGAATTCTTTTTCAAAGTCTGGGTATATTAATATTGGATCATTAATCAAAAGTGTCTTACATCGTTCGAAACTGTTAACGTATTCTGTATCAAATGTTATTTTCTTTCCTTTTTTTAAACATGAAGTTAATGGTTTTGTGATCTTAGCAAAATCGGGAATGAATTTACGATAATAAACGACTAAACCCAAAAATGATTTTATTTCTTTAGGTGTTTTAGGGATAGGAAATTTTTGTATAGCAATTATTTTGTCGGGGTTAGGTTTTATTCCGTCTCTTGTAATTATATGTCCTAGATATGCGGTTTCGTGTTTGAGGAACTCTGATTTATCTAACTGTATTTTAAAATTAGACTCGCGTAACCTTTGGAAAACTTTTTCTAGATTTATTATATGTTCCTGTAATGATGTTGAGAAAACTATGATGTCATCTAGGTATACCAAACAGATAACATTTTGAAGGCCTTTAAGGACATTGTCCATGACTCTTTGGAATGTTGCAGGACTATTTTTTAAACCCATTGGCATTCTAAGGAATTCATATTTACCATTTTCTACACTAAAAGCAGTTTTATGGATATCTTCTTCTGACATTTCTACTTGATAAAAACCTGATGCTAAATCCAAAGTAGTAAAATATTGGCATTTTCCTAACTTATCCAGAATATCATTAATATTTGGTATGGGATACTTATCGTCAATAGTCTTTTCGTTAAGTTTCCGAAAATCTATGACTAATCTCCATTTTTGTTTTCCCGAGGCGTCCATCTTTTTAGGGACTATCCAAATCGGAGAGCTCCAAGCGGACTCTGATGGTTGAATAATACCTTGACTTAACATTTTAGACATTTGATCTTGTACTTCCTCACGTAAAATATAAGGATAACGATAACTTTTTGTATAAACGGGGACTTCATCGTGCGTACGGATTTTATGTTTAATTTTATTCGTAAATGTTAAAGTTTCGCCTTCGATATAAAATACATCGGCGTATTTAGCACATAATGCATTTAAATTAGCTTTTTCTTCGGCATTTAAATGGTCTGTACGTAAGCGTGGTATGACGTCACTAGCACGGTGTGAAAAATCTTGTGAAAATTCTGAATTAAAAATGGTAGCGTGTGTTGGATGATCTAATGAAAAAATTACATCGTTTTTCGTAGAGTTTGTTATTTGAACTATTCCTCTATTGTTTTTTACTGTAGTTACGCATTCACTTATTAGACAATTACAAATTATTTGTTCGGGTACTAAAACTTCACCGTCAGCGGCGTTAATAGGTAATTTAAGAAGTAAAGAGGTTTCACTAGGTATAACTCTTTCGTACAAATTTAAATTACGTGAATTATATAACCGAATAGGATTTATAGCGTTTTTAGTTATTAGTTTTGAATTTTTAAGATCTAATTTAGCTTCAAATTTAGTTAAAAAATCCATTCCTATCAAACCGTCAAAATACTTATGGAATCTATAAACGAATAATTTAATATTACAGTCATCGTTAAATTCTTGGAAACACGGTATAGTTATAGAGTAATCATTTCTACTTGTCGCATGAACGTTAGTGACTTCAAATGGATCAAAATTTAATGGAATGTGTGAAAAGTATTTTTCCACAGCTTCGGGACTAATAAAGGACTGGTTTGCTCCGGTATCTATAAGAAAATTTAAAGAAAATCCTCCTATAAGTGAAAAACGAATAAATGGTAATTGGCGTTGTGTTTGAAGATTTAATTCTATTTTAACTTTTTTGTATACTGAGCCTTTTGAAAATTTTCACTAGAAGAAGATGATGGTTTCTGTACAGATTGGGGATGTTCGTCTAACTCTTCGACTATAGGGCTTTCGCGATTTTCATACGGAACCATTTCACAATAATCATTATAATAATCGTTAGAATCGTAATAACCGTTATAGTCATAGTAGTCACAATAGTTATAATAATCAGAATCATCATTTTCGTAGCTTGCACATTCATTAACATTTATATCGCGCGTTTTAAAATAATTAGAGGGTGGCGGATTACCCTGTTTAGACCAATTCCATCCACTAGTACCTGCTTGCATCGGTCTTTCTCTGGTAACAAAATGAGATACACCGCTCATAGGCTTAGGGCCTTGAAATGAAGGTTGCGGTCTAGATTGATTTTGAAACCCATGTTGATGACTATTAGGTTGTGCACTAAAAATTTGCTGAGTGCGCGTTGGCATTCTAAATTGATTAAAGGGCATTTTAAATTGATGCTGAGGAAAAGATGGTGGCTTATGCATAAATTGTGGTCTTGATGGACCGGGCATGTTAAAATTATTAGGCCTGAAGGGCTGAAATTGATTACTATGCATTTTAAAAGGTTGATGATTATCACTAGGCTTTTTATCTGGCATATACGAATTTCTATTCTGAATATACATGGTATTAGCTTCTTCGTGAACTAATTCTAAAGCTTTCTCAATTGTTTCGGGACGCATACATCTAATACGAGAACCTAATGGATCCTTTAATCCACGTAAAAATGCTTGAAGGGTTAATTTTTTATAAAGATCACGTTTAGCGTCAATGGTGGTTACAAGTGATTCATGCAGTGAAACATAAGTCATTACTGTACTAAATAAGTTTTGGCAACGCTCGTAAAATTCTTGCGGTGTGCTAGACCCTTGGGTTAATAAAGCTAAATCATTATAAAGTGCAGTTTCGTCTCTTTGATCTGCAAAATTATTTATTAAAGAATTACGTATACTACTCCAATCATTAGGGATACCGTTAGAATTAATTTGGCGTGCAGCAGCACCTACTACCTTGTTAAGGATTCCATTTAAAAGACCTGAATTAATTAATTGATTACCATCCTGTCCATAAGTCGCAACTAATTGATCGCATATATTAATAAATCTTACTAAAACATGAGGATTCCCATCAAATTCAGGAACCAATCGGAGGGCTTTACAGATATCGTCTAGGCTAGTCATATTTATGCTAATATTTGATTCGTCAATTTGCCTTAATTGATCAAGTAAATTTTCCCTGCTATTCATTTAATAAAATATATATTCTAATTATTAATTATTAATTTACTTGGAAAATTATTTTAATTTCCTTTAATTTTAATTTTTAAATTTTAATATCGAAAAATTATTTTAATTTCCTTTAATTTTAATCTTTAAATTTAAATATCTAAGTCAATATTTAATATTAAATTTTTCAAATGAAAATCAATTCAATTAATCAAATAGAAAAATTAATTCCTATAAAATACTACTGAATACTAATCCTATAATATATTTCTACACTGCTCGTTAATTTTCAGGATCGAAAATTTTATAACATGTGCTGAAATAAAAAATCTAAAACTAACATAGGATATAAAGGAGCAATCACTGAAATAATAGTGTACTCACATTGATCTCGGCATTCTTGAGAGGTATCGAAGTTTTGATGCTCGGGCGACGAAGTTCTTCGAATTTCCGGTTCGGCTGGGAACGCCTATCTCGTCCAGAATTTTCCCTAATTTTATCCTGGTGGACCCGGAAATCCTACCGACTGCGCCAAATATAATTTCGACGCCTGAGTCTCTCAAAAAAAACCAATTTCCAAAATTAAATTTATTGAAAAGACTCAAAAATTATTACATAAAAGTTAATTACTATATAAACTATAGACTTGCTCGAGGTTGGAGGCAAAGTGAGGTGGCGGCTACACTTCCGATCCAGTAACACGTGCGCGGAGTCAGCATTTCGTTTCCCTGAATAATGTTTCTTTGTTACCAACGATTATGTATGTTGCAGCGGCGACAGCGAAATCCGGCAATGAATATGTATGAATGTAGAGGCGACATTAACTTAAAGAATATTCTCCATTCGTACTATTGTAAGGGTGTGGTTATATATAACAGGCGGAACGTCCAGTTGAAAACAAACTTCCGAATGATGCTCTTTTCAACTGACCCAAAGTTAATTTCGTTCGGAAAGTTGAGTTCGCGTTTCGATTTTTATTTTGGACGTAAAATAATCTGTGTACAATTTCCATGCCGAATGTAAATTTTACGAGTAGTTAAGTTACTTTAAGTTACTTGTCCACGCAGGACATTTCGTATTCGTAACGTTATCAAATTTCAATTGTATGGGTGCTGTCATAATGTTCATGCTCTTTCGATAACGTTAAAATATGTAGATGAAAAATGTTCCTGTTAACCATACAGTCCAATTACGTGCGTAAACATACGTGTGGATTGAATTAACGCAATATATTGCTGCCTAATACGTTATTCACGTGTTTTATAGTAAAAAAACACGCACGTGGCAGTAGCTAGGCGGTGCTTCTATACATTGTATCCAGAAGTATACCTATAAAATGTATAGAGGTCTAGCACCTCGACTTGTGCGTATGCATTTTGTACTAGGATGTCTATCGGGTGTAAAAAAAGTCACTATAACATTGGGATACGATTTTACTACCTTTTCTCATACTAGAAATGTATTTTTTTAATTAAAAATATTTTTGCTTTTTCGTTATTTTTGCGACAAAAAAATAAGATAAGGTAAAAAAATATATTTGAAAAAAAAATGCATTTCCAAAATGAGGAAAGGTAGTATAATTGTTTCTCAAAGCTATAGCGACTATTATTTTTACACCCTGTATTATAAGCGCGTATTTGCTGCGGAATGATTTCATAGTCCTAAACTTTTGAGAAAACCGACGTAATTTTGGCCTCACATACATTAATACTACTAGTAGGTACTACTAGTGAGTACACATTACTATTTTTTTGTCCTTAAATTCTCATTTATGTATTATTGTAATTAAACTTAATTAAAATTGAACGAAATTAAGTTGAAATCATCTTTTATTTTCTTAAATTAATTTTATAGCATACGCTTTCACACTTCGCGGTAACCTGACCCAAAAAAGAAATAATAAACCGCCGCGCCGAATAGAATAACTATTATAATATATATTAGGTCCTTACATATGAAATTGGCGTTTTGTATGGGAGGAACATACAGGCGATTTTTTCATATTAAAATATATTTTATTAATCAAAGTATGTACCATTGCTATCTATACACTTTTGCCATCTTATAGGTAGTTCATTGATCCCTTTACTAAAAAAACCATTCGGACGAGAATCAATGAAATCTTTGAAAGCGGTTTGGACTGCCTCATAGGAATTGAATATTTTTTTTTTGCAAGAAGTTATCCAAATTTCGAAAAAAATGGTAATCTGTTGGAGCAAGGTCCGGAGAGTACCGTGGATGTCTTAGACATTCCAATTGAAGCTCCTCTAATTTGGTAGCCGTCTGTTGGGCCGTGTGTGGTCTAGCGTTGTCTTGAAGCAGCAGTGGCGAAGAGCGATTGACAAGTCTCGGTTGTTTAGCGGCGAGCTTTTCCATCATGGTTTGCAGTTGCTGACAATAGACATAAGCTGTAATCGTCTGACCAGATTTGAGAAAGCTATAGTGTACGACACCGGCACTAGTCCACCAAACGCTTAGATACAAGTAACTTTTTTTGAGTCAATTTTCGCTTGGGGCAAGACTTTGCTGGTTCACCAGGGTTCAGCCATTGCGATGAGCGTTTACGATTATCGTACAGGATCCACTTTTCATCACATGTAATGATTCGATTTAAAATTCCTTCATTATTGTGCCGGTTGAGCAATGTAACGCAGCAGTCGACGCGCGTTTGTCGGTTTGCTTCACTCAATTCATGAGGTACCCACCTTTCAAGCTTTTTCACCTTCCCAATTTGCTTCAAGTGGATTAAAACGGTTTTGTCACTAACACCGCAGCCTGTAGCTAACTCTGATGTGGTTTGCGATGGATCTGCTTCCACAATAGCCTTCAATTCATCATTATCGACCTTGGTCTCCGGCCGTCCACGGGGCTTGTTCTGCAGGTCGAAACTTTCGAGAACGAAAGCGTTGAAACCAAAAACGCACCGTGTTTTCTTTTGCGACACCACCGCACATGCAGCACTGGTGCCACGGTGGAACTCGTACTCGTTAATAATGAGATATTTTAAGTTTTCCATTTTGTGAAATGAGTGACGCAGAGAAAAAAGCAAAAGAGAAAAAAACAAATGAATTACGGTTTTCAAAATACAAATACATGAGTAAATAGCTGTTTAAATTTGAATTTGGAATTCCTAACCAAAGAGGATATTATTTAAAATCAAAGTGGCCAGTACGACAAAACGCCAATTTTATATGCAAGGACCTAATATTACAAATCAATTAATAAAAGACCGTTAACAGTAACGAACTTCCTTCCGGAAAAGATCTTTAACCTCAAATGAAAGTTCCTTTAAAGATAAGATCGTTTACAAGGGTCAGAAGAAAAAGGTCCGAATTGCGAGGGCGGGGCCGACTTAATTTCGTCCTACCCTCTAATTCTGTTAAACGACCTGACGAATTTTACGCTCTGATATTCTCTATACACTTTTGATACAGGAAAGTGGGTCGAAAGAGGAAATGCAAAAAATTGGGTCAAATTGTTATACGGCGAATTAAACCGAATTGAAGTGAACTAGTGCAATAAACTAAACTGGACTCGAAAAGATTTAAGCTTCACTATTCGAAGAGAAAAATAAATTATCCAAAAAATAAATATACTGGAATATAATAATAATAGCTCCCCTCAACGATTTTGGCGTCGGTAGCCGATTTCATTAAAACCAGTTACACAGGAGTTATTTCATAGTGCCCAAGTGTGTGCGCAATACACAGAAGCACTCGCTCTTCCTTTTACTCTCATAACCCAGTGGGACGGTAAACCGACACGACTGGCGAGAACAGACGCAGGACCGACTTCTTACATGCCCATCCGGATGGATCATTTTTCTTATCAGACAATCAGGTGATCAGCCTGCATTGTCCTAACCAAACTTGAGAACAATTTCTTTTTTTGTTGTTCCAACGCGGGAATCGAACCCACGACCTCCAGGTCGAGAGCGAAGCTCAGAACCATTAGACCACGGAGGCGATAATAGTGAGTAAGAGAATAATATTATGCTGGTGAATCAGATGCGACCTAAATACCAAGATGTTATTTTAAAATGTAAAGCTCGTAGCAGTTGCTACGTAGATGCTACGCATAGCTACAATCGCTACGGCGTAGCTAATGTCTACATAATTATTAATGTTAGAGCTTAATATTCATTTTACTATAACATGTTAGAGTTTTAATATTATTCTCTTTTGAAATAAATAAAATTAAATACTATTATTTAGTAATTTGCGTGTTATTTGTAAATCTAATAATAAAAGACTACGTAGTTAGCATTTAAAAAAATATCTGCCACATGTCCACGGGGCGCCGCAGATAACAGCACCTCTCTATCTTTCCCTTGGGTGTCGTAAAAGAAGACAGAAGACAGAAGAAATATACATCCGGAAGTGGGCAGCAGCTGCTTTTCCGTGGACATCATTATTTTGACACTGCGCTCGTCAAGCGTGGCTTTTTTTTTATTAGATACACCAACAAGGAACAAACATCATTAAAAGCTAAAATTACATTTAAACATTGCTTATAACTAAAAGTTGCCCTAATTATATGTGTAACACAGCATGCAATATCTACGAAGTACCAAAACTTATTAAATAATTACAGGAAATTTTATTATGAAAATAATTAAGATACAAATTTTAGCAAATTTAATGAATAGTTGATATGATATATAGTATGGGCAACTGCATGGGTACCCGAAGAAGGACGACGCCGACGTGGCCGGCCTAAGAAAAGATGGCGTCACGACTTGGATGCACATCAGCCGGGCTGGCCAGTGTTGGCACAGGAAAGAGAGATACGTTTGCCAGAGCGCTCTCTCAATTTGATGGAAGTCCGGTCCCTATAGAGGTGAACCGGCCGGTCGAGGGAGGAGTGGCCTGTGCTTTGACAGATCCAGGGCACTCCACCCGACATAACGGCTGATGGCAATCAGTGGTTTTGGGACTCCCACATACCCCTCGGGGACCCTCCCGGGGGGATGAGTAATGCATTTCCCTTGCGATATAAAAAAAAAAGGAAAGAGATACGTGGAAGACCTCGGGGGAGGCCTTTGCCTAGCAATGGGATAGCATAGGCTAATAAATAAAAAAAGGTCAACTACCCCCAATGAAATACAGTAGTATTTCAGTAGTAATACACAGTAGTAATACAGTAGTATTTCATTGGGGGTAATGGAGGCTTCTGTCTAGCAGTAGATGTCACAGCTGACGACCATGATATTAATTAAACATAATGTAAGTGATACTTGAAATAAGGCCCGTATAAATAAAACAACCTCAATCGCAACCTCACTTGAGAACTTATTTGACCGATAAAACATCGTTTCGTTTTACTTACAAAATTTTGTAGAAAAAGTTTTTCATTATCTTCATTTATTTATTCTAGTTCAAGGTACTCCAAACTATTATTATTTTTGTGTATTTTTGTAATGATAAACAATAAAAATAAATTTTAAATACATCTTTTGGCCCATTTATTGAAGCATTTTATGGAAAATGTTAGAAGCGTTTATCTCAAAAACTGGAGTCAATTTGACCATTCTGGTATTTTTCCCGTTATCAGCACACTCGTCTTATACAAAATCGACTTCAAGTATGCCTTCCGCAAAATGACTGTATAGCAGTGTTATAGAAAAACATTAAAATAAGTATAATCTATATTCTAGTATTATTATTTATCTATTATTCTTCTCATTCTGTCAGAAAAATATTTATAACTATTGATACCATGCTCCCCACGTTTTTTGTACAATTTTTTTTTCACGTTTTAAAAAAGAATAAAAGTATGTAACATTAAGTAAAGTTCTTCATTTTTTTAATTGAAACGAAACGATTTTTATCTGTCAAATAGGTTCTCAAGCAGAGTTTCGAGTGAGATTGTTTTACTTATACGGGCCTGAGACTGTTCAGATATAAAATAGAATGTAGGACACCCTATTCCCGAGATATTCATGAAACTCCTAACTTTATATTAACTTTTGAAGTATTACACTTAATCTTTGATAACTTTTATGAATTGACAACTTTTTCGCATTGTCCGAGAAAAGTCTATCCTCTTATTATAACTTTACTGGTTATAATTACTTTTGGTAATTTATACTAACTCATGTTTTTAAATACCATTTATTGCAGATATAAATATCTTAAAGACTAACATACATAATATTTCAAATAGGTACTTAAAAACTTACACTACACGTGTTGTCGGCGACGTTTTACTCCACAGGCGAAAAAATGTTCATAGGTTCTCACATAATTTTTATTTTCCCCTAAACTTCTTTTAAATCGTTTGATTGCTTTAGTTTACCGGATTATCTGTTTCACTCGTGATAACCTTATACGACCTTTTGTCCTCGATAACGCTTCGATTTGTTTTCGTATCGTATAGCTATATAAAAAATTGTGTGTTGCACACATTATGTTATTTTAATTGAAGCAATATATTTATAACTAGCTGTGCCCGCGACTTCGTACGCGTGGAACAGTGATTTAGGGCACTTTAGTATTTTTAAATATATTTTTAGTTTATTGGCGCAACCGCTGAGAACTTTCGCTAATAGGTACTTCCCAGTGCATCCCAGTGTTGATCCCGATCCAGCAAGTCACGTACCCGGCAAGCCTCTTGGTATGCAGGGTATAATTATAATATATTACTATCCTTTCGGAGCTCGGCAAAAGAAGTAGGCCTTCGAACAATATGTAGAAGTCAGCAAAGGTATTCGAAGTTAGGATAATATTATTCGAATGCACCGTATAGACCCAGACAATTTTTCACGTTAATTTAGTAAAGTATTTAACTTCGATGTCCGTCTGTCTGTCTGGGTGTCAAAACTTTAACTCGTGTAGGTATCAAGCTAAAAATCATATTAAAAACTCATATTCTACTGTCCCTTCTGGCTGTGAAAAGAAACAGGCATCTTGGCCACATCTACCCAAAGATTCAGCCGTTTATATCGCTAATTTTCGTAATTTTCGACACACCAAAGGGAACCAAAACCTAAAGGGTACTTCCCGGGAATAGAAATTTGATATGAAGCAACATCTCAATGCACTATTAAAATGTTGCTTCATATCAAATTTAAACGACATAGGATAAATTGCGAAACCATAAAAATATTTTCAATTTTTTCAACTTATTACCGTTTTTGTCATTAATGTTTTGAAGTATTAATAAATTTAAACTTATATTGCAATTACTAAGGTCTTTAAAACGGAACTTCGGTTAGAAATGGGCGCAGCGGCACGCCCCGCCGAGGATCCAGCAGGCTTACTCTCGACACAACTGAGAATCGAATCAGTTCGATCTTAACGGTTTTTGGTGTTTTATTTGGTAGATTACTTTGAAATTAATTAGGATAAAGAAAACCGTTAGAACGTAACTTTTTGTACACCAGACCATATCAATCGACAGAGAATAAAAATAAACAAACGTCAATTTCTTCGGGAGTATGCGGCACGGTCGAATCTGAATTAAAATCGAATCAGTTTGGAGAGTTAGGCCCCAGCTCGGCGCGCCGATCGGCTTTAGTAGCGTTTTTTATAACCTACCCTAAGTATAATAATAATAATATAAATAAATGAAATTTTGTTTTAAACAAAATATAAAATAAAAAAGGAATTAATTTGAATGTTTGAAGCAGCGCGGTTCCCGCCGCGCTTCATACAAACGTCCAGTATTTTTTTTATTGTCATATATCTTCAAATCAAAGCGACATCTATACGCCATACGCCGTACTTTTAACACGATTATTACTGGGGGCACAGTTAGCGGCTGTGCGTGGTTAAATTCATACTACGGGTACTGCCTGTTAGCACATTTTAATAGTATTTTTTACCCAGCAGTGGGGTGGAGTTCCTTTGGTTGACCTTCGCCAAAATTCCTACCTACCAGCATCTGATACCTACACTACACCCTGACTCGGATGTAAGACGTCACGCATCAACCTGTATCGCGCGGCGCCGCGATGCGGCGGTCGAATCACGGCGAAACGATTTTAATTTTGCTATATTATCTCCTAAACTATTAATTATACTTGCTAGGTATAAAGGGCAAATATAGTCTTCATGAAATGCTTAAGCCAACTAACGTATTAAAAATGATAAGGATTAATATTTAATACCGTGATGGTATAAATAGTTTACCAAAAACCGCTTAATTGCCCGTTTTTTTAGATTATCGCGAAAGGCTTTCTTTTAATAATACAGTTAATTAAGGGCCGATTTTTCAATCATCAGATAACTTTTATGTAAGGAATAAATATGTGACTTTGACAGATTTTGTATGGAACAAATGTCAAAGTCACATGTTTATTCAACAGATAAAAGTTATCTGACGATTGAAAAATCAGCCCTAAGTTGATTTATACAATAAATGATAATTTATTTCAATTTGTGAAGCAAGTTCAAAAATACAATTTTTATATTATTATGACACTGTGGAAACACTCTTCTCAGAAAATAAAATCTGTTAGTTAGGTACTTATTTCAAGTTCTAATCTACTTTAGTGCCACATTCTATTGCTTCGCGTCACTGTGTAAGCGATGCCCCCGCGCCCGCCGCATGAACCGTTCGACCGCAGGCCGCGCGCGCGAAATTCCTCCGACTTGCTTCCAATTTATCGTCACTGCTCGACTCCTATGTATCGTAGCGTTATGTTATATAGCCTATAACCTGCCCAGGAATATAGGCTACAATCGTACCAAGTTTGGTTAAAATCCCTTCAGTAGTTTTTGTTCCCATCGCGCACATACAGACAGACAGACAGACAGACAGACAGACAAAAATTTTACTAATTGCATTTTTGGCATCAGTATCGATCGCCAATCATCCTCCAATATGTATTTTGAAAAAATATTTAATGTACAGAATTGACCTCTCTACAGTTTTATTATAAGTATAGATAACATTATTATACTAGATTAATTCACTCATCCACATAAAATGAATGTTTTTTCATTTTCAATTCAATCACAAATTAAGAAAATAAACACAATAGAAAGTACAATAATAATCTGACTAGCTACTAACAACAAATATAAAATGAAATATAAACGAACATTCGAGCGAAAAAACTAGCAACTTAATACAAAACACTATTCCTGTTATACAAAGAAAGTAATTGAATAATGAAAAAGTGGAGTAAATAAAAAATTGCTGATAATTTACGTCTAAGTATTGTATAATAAATGTTATTGGAAACTGCAGACTCGTTCAGTAAACTTAACGAAGACCTAATGAACTAAATTTCTTTTTTTTTACTATCTTTGCATTCAATTCGGTCGTTAAGAGAAGCTTTATACTATGTATCTTTTGATTTTGATATTTTTAATTTGTGCTTTCTGCCTATATCTATGATATTAAGGCCTTTAGCCAATGTGCCATCGCTGATTAAGAAAAAAAAGTTAGAAAAAAGAAATGGAGTTGTATTATACTATGTGTTACGTGCTATGTCACTTTAATTTATAATATAAATATAGATTAACTTCGTATATCTGAAAGGCCTTTGACGAAAAAATAAAAAAGATAAAAGTTGTAAATCAAATCCCACCAAAAACATTTTCATGTAAAAATGTTGCCAAGACGAGTCTATATAGCTTACCCTGTGAAAAAGTTATTAGATATCGTATAAAGCCAAGCTCTAAAGACTACTCGCCCTAAATCTACCAGCACCTTGATCAAAATCTATCAAATAGTGGACAAATCCTATGTCCTAAGTTCTTGATCTATGCCCTTACGACGTCGCGACGCCTACCGACGCCCAGCGCCACGACGCCCAGCGCCGCGACGCCTACTGACGCCCAGCGCCACGACGCCCAGCGCCGCGACGCCTGCCGACGCCCAGCGCCGCGACGCCCAGCGCCGCGACGCCTGCCGACGCCCAGCGTCGCGACGCCTGCCGACGCCCAGCGCCACGACGCCTGACGACGCCCAGCGTCACGACGCCCAGCGCCGCGACGCCAAGCGCCGCGACGCCTACCGACGCCCAGCGCCACGACGCCAAGCGCCGCGACGCCTAGCGCCGCGACGCCTTCCGACGCCCAGCGCCACGACGCCAAGCGCCGCGACGCCTAGCGCCGCGACGCCTTCCGACGCCCAGCGCCACGACGCCAAGCGCCGCGACGCCTACCGGCGACCAGGGTCGCGACGCCTGCCGACGCCCAGCGTCGCGACGCCTGCCGACACCCAGCGCCGCGACGCCTACCGACGCCCAGCGTCGCGACGCCTGCCGACGCCCAGCGCCACGACGCCTGACGACGCCCAGCGTCACGACGCCCAGCGCCGCGACGCCAAGCGCCGCGACGCCTACCGACGCCCAGCGCCACGACGCCAAGCGCCGCGACGCCTAGCGCCGCGACGCCTTCCGACGCCCAGCGCCACGACGCCAAGCGCCGCGACGCCTTCCGACGCCCAGCGCCACGACGCCAAGCGCCGCGACGCCTACCGGCGACCAGGGTCGCGACGCCTGCCGACGCCCAGCGTCGCGACGCCTGCCGACGCCCAGCGCCGCGACGCCTACCGACGCCCAGCGCCACGACGCCCAGCGCCGCGACGCCTGCCGACGCCCAGCGTCACGACGCCCAGCGCCGCGACGCCAAGCGCCGCGACGCCTACCGACGCCCAGCGCCACGACGCCCAGCGCCGCGACGCCTGCCGACGCCCAGCGCCGCGACGCCTGCCGACGCCCAGCGCCGCGACGCCCAGCGCCGCGACGCCTGCCGACGCCCAGCGTCGCGACGCCTGCCGACGCCCAGCGCCACGACGCCTGACGACGCCCAGCGTCACGACGCCCAGCGCCGCGACGCCAAGCGCCGCGACGCCAAGCGCCGCGACGCCTACCGACGCCCAGCGCCACGACGCCAAGCGCCGCGACGCCTAGCGCCGCGACGCCTAGCGCCGCGACGCCTTCCGACGCCCAGCGCCACGACGCCAAGCGCCGCGACGCCTAGCGCCGCGACGCCTAGCGCCGCGACGCCTAGCGCCGCGACGCCTTCCGACGCCCAGCGCCACGACGCCAAGCGCCGCGACGCCTACCGGCGCCCAGCGTCGCGACGCCTGCCGACGCCCAGCGTCGCGACGCCTGCCGACGCCCAGCGCCGCGACGCCTACCGACGCCCAGCGCCACGACGCCCAGCGCCGCGACGCCTGCCGACGCCCAGCGTCACGACACCCAGCGCCGGGACGCCAAGCGCCGCGACGCCTACCGACGCCCAGCGTCACGACGCCCATCGCCGCGTCGCCAAGGGCCGCGACGCCTACCGACGCACAGCGTCGCGACGCCTGCCGACGCCCAGCGTCGCGACGCCTGCCGACGCCCAGCGTCACGACGCCCATCGCCGCGTCGCCAAGGGCCGCGACGCCTACCGACGCACAGCGTCGCGACGCCTGCCGACGCCCAGCGTCGCGACGCCTGCCGACGCCCAGCGCCGCGACGCCTACCGACGCCCAGCGCCGCGACGCCCAGCGCCGCGACGCCAAGCGCCGCGACGCCTACCAACGCCCAGCGCCACGACGCCAAGCGCCGCGACGCCTACCGACGCCCAGCGCCACGACGCCTGCCGACGCCCGCCGACGCCCAGCGCCGCGACGCCTACCGACGCGACACCTACCGGCGCCCAGCACCGCGAAGCCAAGCGCCGCGACGCCTACCGGCGCCCAGCGTCGGCATCGTCGGCAGGCGTCGCGACGCCTACCGGCGCCCAGCGTCGCGACGCCTGCTGACGCCCGCCGACGCCCAGCGCCGCGACGCCTACCGACGCCCAGCGCCACGACGCCTGACGACGCCCAGCGTCACGACGCCCAGCGCCGCGACGCCCAGCGTCACGACGCCCAGCGCCACGACGCCAAGCGCCGCGACGCCTACCGACGCCCAGCGCCACGACGCCCAGCGCCGCGACGCCTGCCGACGCCCAGCGTCACGACGCCCAGCGCCGGGACGCCAAGCGCCGCGACGCCTACCGACGCCCAGCACCACGACGCCAAGCGCCGCGACGCCCAGCGCCGCGACGCCTGCCGACGCCCAGCGTCACGACGCCAAGCGCCGCGACGCCTACCGACGCCCAGCGCTGGGACGCCAAGCGCCGCGACGCCTACCGACGCCCAGCACCACGACGCCAAGCGCCGCGACGCCTACCGACGCCCAGCGCCACGACGCCCAGCGCCGCGACGCCTGCCGACGCCCAGCGTCACGACGCCAAGCGCCGCGACGCCTACCGACGCCCAGCGCCACGACGCCAAGCGCCGCGACGCCTACCGACGCCCAGCGCCACGACACCAAGCGCCGCGACGCCTACCGACGCCCAGCGCCACGACGCCCAGCACCGCGACGCCTGCCGACGCCCAGCGTCACGACGCCCAGCGCCACGACACCAAGCGCCACGACACCAAGCGCCGCGACGCCCAGCGTCACGACACCAAGCGCCGCGACGCCTACCGACGCCCAGCGCCGCGACGCCTGCCGACGCCCAGTGCCGCGACGCCAAGCGCTGCGACGCCTACTGACGCCCAGCGCCACGACGCCAAGCGCCACGACGCCTAGCGTCGCGACACCTACCGGCGCCCAGCGCCGCGAAGCCAAGCGCCGCGACGCCTACCGGCGCCCAGCGTCGCGACGCCTGCTGACGCCCGCCGACGCCCAGCGCCGCGACGCCTACCGACGCTCAGCGCCGCGACGCCTGCCGACGCCCAGCGCCGCGACGCCTACCGACGCCCAGCGCCACGACGCCAAGCGCCGCGACGCCTAGCGTCGCGACACCTACCGGCGCCCAGCGCCGCGAAGCCAAGCGCCGCGACGCCTACCGGCGCCCAGCGTCGCGACGCCTGCTGACGCCCGCCGACGCCCAGCGCCGCGACGCCTACCGACGCTCAGCGCCGCGACGCCTGCCGACGCCCAGCGCCGCGACGCCTACCGACGCCCAGCGTAGCGACGTTTAGCGCCGCGACGCCTGCCGACGCCCAGCGCCGCGACGCCTGCCGACGCCCAGCGCCGCGACGCCTGCCGACGCCCGGTGCTAATATTAGCTAATACCAGCTAGTATTTAATGAAACGTGCTATTTCTTGATAACAACTAGATTAGACATGTCACAATAGTTACAGTACAGTATGATAGATGGCACTACTAGTTATAATTTTGTTACATAGATAATATTTAACACCCCTACATAACAAAATATTTACTTATATTCTGAACTTAATAATATGTTTTAACATTAATATAAATTTTATTTAGAAACAAGTCCTATTATGTTTAAAAATTTATAATGTTTGTTTGACAATAACCCTTTCGTTAACAAATCTGCTGGCATATCTTGTGTTGAAATATATGTAATTTTAACCAAATCATTTTTAATAGCCTCTTTAACATAATGGTGACGAACATCAATATGTTTTGTTCTATTTGGTGATTGGCTATTTGTTGCCAATTTCAACGCACTCTGATTATCACAGTATATCATAATAGTTAATATTTTACCTGTTTTTTCATACATTACATTTCTTAAATATGTAGCTTTTCGAGTTGCTTCGGATAGAGCTACATACTCAGCTTCTGTACTGGACAGAGGAACTGTTTTCTATTTTATGCTCTGCCATGATATCACTGAACCAGACATCATAAAGCAGAAGCCAGTATATGACTTCCTATCCAGTATGTCACTAGCCCAGTCAGCATCAACAAAACCTTTCAATTCTACATTATCTTTAGTGTATTTTAAACAATAATGTTTAGTTTTCTGCAAATATTTTAATACTCTTTTTGCATGACTGTAGTGAGTTTCATTATGAAAATTATTAAATTGACTTAAATAACTTACGGTATATGAAATATCAGGTCAAGACATAACAGCTAAGTACATTAAGCTACCTATAAGTCTTTGATAAGGTACATCTGTTACAGTCAAACGCTTTTAGTGTGGTATTTTTAAATGGAACATAATATAGCAAACATGAGTGGAACGTAGATTCCGGTGCAAGTGCACATATGACGGCGAAGAAAGACTGGATAAACAATGCCAATTACTCGCCGAGCTTACCAAGTATTACGGTTGCAAATAATACAGTAGTGCCAGTTTTGTGTTCTGGAAACGTACAGATAACAACGGATTGTAACTATGAAATCACAGTCAAAGATGTGTTATGCGTGCCAAGCTTATCAACAAACTTATTGTCAGTAAGCGAGCTGATAAAAAATGGAAATAATGTAAGTTTTGAATCAAGCCGCTGTTACATAAGTAATAAGAATAATGTGTTGGTGGCAACTGCAGTGTTAACTAATGGTGTATATGTTACCGGCCAAACCCGATTTAAGGACAAACTAGTTTTGCCTAGGCTCAACTAGTTCTTCCTATACGCGTTAGGATTGACCTAGTCCAAACTAATTTGTCCTAAGTCCGATAGGATAGACCCGTTTAGACTAGGCCAAACTAGTAGATCCTGATATAGATAGGCACACTCTAGGACAAACTGGCATGGCTTAGTCTAAACTTTAAAGTATATCAAGATAATACTAACGCGTATAGGATGAACTAGTTGAGCCTAGGCAAAACTAGTTTGTCCTTAAATTGGGTTTGTCCGGTAACATATACAAGCTTCAGACTAAAGAGGCAGATTGTTTTCTAGTGGCACAAAAAGTTGCAAGTGCAGAAATATGGCACAGGAGGCTAGCACATATAAACAGTACTGATTTGAGAGAAATGGGACAGTGAATGGATTGATTTTGCAATAATGGACATTGGTTTCTAAAATGACCGCTTTGTTTACATTAATAGCATGTAATTGTTGTTTTCTTGTCATCTGTCACTTTTGACGTACCGCCATATTTACTTGCATTGTTCCTTTTATAGCAGTATGGTTTCTTCGCAGCAAATGCAGCGCCACTGGCATCCGTATCCGTAAAACTAGAAACTTCCATATCAATCAACTTTGATTTTATTGTATCTGTGGTAATTTGAATTCCTGAGTGTTCTATCGCCATTATCATGGGATAATATTTATCCGGCAAACCTGCTAGCAATAATGATCCGATTGTGTGACCATCAGTAGATTTTAAATGTATGTACATGCTTTAATTTGTATCTAATATATGCGTAAAAACTTACCTCCGAGCACTAGCATCTAATTTTAATAAAAAATTAACGTTTATTTAAATTTTCGTATACCTACTTGAGTCGTCACATAACTTTTAATCAAAACATCCCTTTTGAATTATACATAAATAGTAATAATACTTTTTTTTAATAAAAACGGGAAAAGAAACCTAATAAAGGCAATATAAAATTAAGAACCTAGTGTCGGCCATCACTTTGCGCGGAATTGAATTTGGCGGCAACGCAATATAGGGGGGAATCATGTAAATTTATTATCATTAAAGTGTAATTTGCTCCGTAACGATGGAAAAAACACTTTTCTGCTACGATTTTTTCATTATTTTTCAATTTGAGACTAAGATCTGTATGAGTAATACGCTACGTGTTCGCTTAATGTTATTGTATCTTTATATTTTCGTGATCAGTTTTCCCAGAAACGATAAGAGCCGAATAGAAAATTACCGCTTAGGGGACAATCGACGATGACAATTTCGCCTTGTCGATTTTGGACTAACGAAGCACTTTGTCACGCTAGGGTAACTCGAATAAGAACTATGTATTGAGATAAGGATTTTTTAATTTTTTTTTAGATAAATTATTTGCATCTTCATCTTATAATACCCAACCCAGTTGATAGTCGAATACCGACACGCTAATTAAAGTAAAGAGCACTTCTATTCACAGGATGTTACTGTCACTCCTTGGCGAAATGAAAAGGACAGCATGTGACTTGAGAGTTGAACGCCACTGATTTATTTATCGTTTCAGTACTCGCGAGACTCGACAATGTAATGGCGTAGGTATTATTTTGAGTGATATATTAGATTTAACAATATAGTGCTACTCAATGTTATTGGTAATTATACGTAAGGAATAAAGTATAAGTTCTTCTTAATGCACTTAAACACGCATCTCGGCCTTACTGTACTTATATTTATATTCTTTTATAAAATTTTGCCGCAGCGCTCGCGGCTAATTCCATAGAAAGTCTAGGGGTACCACTGGAATAAGGGCTATCGTTTTTCGTCTCACCAGGTGGCGCACTGCAAAGGTCCTAAATTATCTCCGTTTCCCATAAAACGCTTTTAAAGCTCTTACATTCTCTCTCACTCATATAATATTTGCAATAATTAAGCTAATGTATTGCTGAATATTCGCAAATGTAATCTAAATAGAAATAAGTCCTCGTAGCCATCCGGAGACAGATTTGAAATTTTGAGAGGCAGAAATTTGAAATTGGTTTCTTACGCTACCTATAATGGGCCCCTGGCGGCTCAGTGGATTTCATACGCGACAGACCCCACAGCGGCGCATGTGTTAAATCGCTTACTAGCGCTTACTACTACAAACTTACTGCTTACATACTAACCTCTTTCCCAGGATATCGTCTCAATCGGATACCCCGCGACTGGGCACTTGATGTTGAGATCGCTGCCGGCGACGGCCGTCACTTTAGGCATCTCTCGTATGAAGGGCAGGCCGTAGACGTTGACGCGCGCGGCGTGCGTCGCCTTGCCCGCGGCGTTGCTCGCCACGCACGCGTACTCGCCGCCGTCCTGCTCCGTCACGCGACTCACGTTGAGGTGGCTGACCACGTCGTCCTGTAGCGTCACGTGCTGCCCGACCACGAAGCTACAAAAATAACGTTATTTATAAAGAGTTTCATTAACCGATTTATCTATAAGAAAATATAGATCAACATACAGTTTGATCCGCTGTCGCGTTAGACAGCCATACAAGTTTGTGATGGCTAAGGACCAGGTTTTTAGTAATCAGAAATGTGTGCCTCTCTATTTAAGTTATATACTTGTATATTAAATATTCTTATAATTAACATTTAATAACGGGTGTAAAAAGAACTTACGAACTTACGAAGAAGAACGGCCTTTTGTTAGGTGATGTATGAAGACATGAATGGATGAAAGTGATATGTCGCAAAATAAATTTACCCAGAAAATTAATTTTAAACTGTCATTTAAACATACTCGTATTAGGATATTTAGTAACGTATTAAGTATATTGATTCTAGGGATGGATCTTTAGATTAATATACTTAATTAATACGTTACGACGTATTATAAAACGTTTAAGTGACAGTTTGAACTCAATTTTGTCGAAATTTTGCTACATATTACCTTCATCCATTCATATCTTAGTATGTGAGTGGATGTATGTTAAGTGTTTTGAGTGATATGTGTATTATTTTAGGTATGATGCCAATGGAAAATATAATAATTGCGAAATTATTTTATGTATTGTTTAGACAATGTTATCTTTCCATTGCGATTTAATTATTAATTATTATCATACTACCGTGAGTTGGTGGGTATGGAGAAGCCGTCCAGTTGCCACGTGAACTGCGGCGGCGGGTGCCCCATGGCCACGCACTTCAGCGACACGCTCGGGCCGGGCTGCAGCGTCTGTTCCGAGAACCAGTACACCAGCTCCGGCTTGGTTTCTGGAAGAACAGGATATTGTTAGTCTCAACTCATATTAACCCAGAGGCTCGGCGTCGTGTTAGGAAAATATTTTTTAAATTTATAAATATGATGTTTATCTACATTTATGGGCTTTGGTATTCTCACTGGTGGCATTTAATATACACAATTTATATAGCTAATATAGGTTTCGAGTTTGAAGGGGCGCAAAAGTTATTATAATGGTTTATGTACAATAAATACTAGTCATCGTCCGTCAATCCAGTTTTCAATTATCTGGACTGACGGGAATTAAGGCTTGTGGCTACATACTTTTATACTGTACATAATTGATCTTACTAATAAAAAATAATATATACTATACAAGCTGCTATATAATGTTTTCTTATTGTATAACAAGTTAGAATGTTGCTAATCAAGTGTGTAAATATTCTTATTAGTAAGGAGAAAAATGTTCAATATTTTTATTTTATACATTGCAAACTTATCCGTGCCCGGGGTACCAATCCACGACCTACAATGTAAATAATATATTCTGTAAACACTTTTAAAAAAATAATATTTCATCTTTTTGCTAAAAGATGACCCCGTCCGAGTGTTTTACGCCGGTTCTTCTCGGTTAGGGTTGAACCGGTCGCGGTGGTAGCCTTTTGTTGACTTTCCGAACATACCTTGTTAAGTTTCATTTGGAAATAATGCATTTTGATTTGATTTGATTACAGCTTACGCGGCGACGCTTAACTACTAGCCACAGTGTCCATGAAGCTTAGATAAATCCACAGAAATAGGCGTCCATTGCCATCCATAGACAACATCTGCAATTTAATTTGCACTGGACTAAGCTGAAGTAGTTACGGGTATTATGTAGATGGGCGGAGAAGCCCGGCCGACCGCATTTTGTCACGATCCCGATGTAGGTGATAGATCTTATCCAAATACAGCCTCAAATAGAGGGGTTTATAAAGGCCGTCCATTATTAGAAAAGATTAGAAACGCGATCCTTTTCAATTCTATTTTTGCGACGAAAGAGTTTAGCGAAAATGTTTTCGTATTTTGCAAATTAATTATCTATCTGTTTAACACATATTTAACACATACGTCTGTATACCGAAAGTATTGAAAGAGTATAAAAAATTCTATAAAATATTCAAGACTAAATTTTTAAAACTATAACCGAGTCTTCCCTCACTTGAAATACAGAAGTAATTTTCAAACCCTTACGACTAACACATAAAGTTACGAGTAACAAGTACGAGTCGGTCTAGGACATACAAAACGAGAAATAAATTACGTTTTTTGTATGGGAAACCCGTTAAATAGTTATTTCATTCTGTTTTTTTCCTTTTGGGTCGTTAGCATATTGTTTATAATTTATTAAAATAATTACTACCCTCTGCTAAATGTAATTAAGATAAATATTAATGTTTTTTGAGATATTTCAAAACTACTAATATTAAGAAAAAAGGTTTCAAAGTACTTTGTCTCACGCACAATTTAGACTAGGTTTGCGAGACTAGCATGACAAAAATAATGTAAATAGGTTATTATAATACATAAGGTAAATCGACGCGTCGCCAAAAAAGATACCTAAATACTAATATTCATTATATATAGCAGGGACAGAATGTAGATAGCAAAAGACTAATTTGTGTTCTCACTGGTGCCATCTATTGGAAATCGCAGAAAATAAATATAGCCAGTCGAAAGGCCAGGTGATATAATTTTCTAGTACTAAGTCGTGCCTCTGTTTAGCAAAGGATAGTTAGTATTTTTATAAAATAAATAATATGCTAACGACATATCTAGTCAGCTACATAATAAAATTTTATAAGCTACATCGAGTTTGAGCTTTTACTATCCACCTTCTTAAAGCACGTAAAAAATGAGAAAGCTCATTTTCATCTTGAAACTTTTGATAAATCTCCAAGTCGAAAATCTCATTTGGGTTCGTATTATACTCCTAAATAAAATACTTTAATATTAAAGTGGATGACACCTAAATACCTCGCGAAGCCGCCGCGAAATGGAATGTCAAATACGCAGACGATTTTATATTTCTGTAGGAAAAGAAAAAATATGCCTTCGCTGCGCCAGAATGCAGGAAATGTGTTGAAATTTCACAAATTTTCGGACGAGATTTTCCCAAACACGGAGATACCTAATTCAAATTGTAAAAAGAAAATACGTACATATTTTTTTGGATGTTATCAGCAGTAATTAATACTTCCGTCCACGTCTTTACCCGCGTGTAAGAAATTTTAAACCCGTTTAGGCTGAAATTTGATTATCAAACCTTAATACCTTCGTCATAAGAGGAATACCGTTGCAAATTAGCACAAAAAATTTCATATGAATCGGTCAAGGCGTTTTGAGGAGCATGGTCCCAAATATTGTGGCATGATAATTTGATTGAATATATAGAAGAACATATTTTAGTATTGAAAACTTTTCTAACCTCCTTTCTGGCATTATACTGAGCAGAGGAACAATGGAACATGGATGGCACTAATTTATAAATTCAACATATAAATGTTATACATTTAATAACATTACAGTGTAACATTATATGTAACGATATATATACTTTAACAGTTAAGTCTATGTTTCCCGTACATATTATAGTTTACTGTTAACGTCCAAGCACTGAGAGAGCTACTTTTATTTACTTATTGTATGGACAAATTTGTCCATACAATAAGTAAATAAAGTAAAAAAAGTAAAAGTAAAAAATGTTGAGGCATTTCTCATAGAAATATGAAAGTCAAAAGTAAGTCTTTCTGCTGGTACTTTCACAATAAACTCTACAGGACGTACATACACACCCTAAAGTATAATCAGTAATCACTCATTTATTTTACAACATGTAAATGTAGCATATGAATGTTATATTCATATCTTCAATTTAGAAATTAGTGCCATGCATTTTCTGTATACAAACTCCATAGGTTGCAATACAATATGCGGTGAACCCGGATTATGTAGAACCGGGTCAAGTTCCTCAAGCCAGCCGTGACGCCCTGTGCAGGGACCGTGCCGGGTACCGCGCTCTCGTTAACATACAAACCCTAGGCACTACACACTACACCCTTCAGCAGCTAGTCTCTGTATGATGTTTGCATTAGGGATGTTAGGGAGTTCCGTAACCGAAACTTTTGGATAAATATTATCCGTAACCGAATACGAAATGAAAGTGTTGCTACTGTAAAAAGGAAACTACAATTTAATATCTGTAACCGAAATTATTCGAAACAAACGGATAATTCGAAATAATTTTATATCCGAAATTTCATATACATATTTTCATCCCTGGTTTTACAATTTTATAAAAACTTTTTTAAGGCCTCCAGTGGTGGTCAGGTTTAGGGTTGGGTTTCGAGGAGGTTGTGGCTTCGATTCCTGAGTTGGAATAAAAAGAAGTTGTACGACAACGCATGCTGATCACCTGATTGTCTAACGAGATGATCAATGCGTCGGATGGTCATCTTAAAAGTCAGTCCTGCGCATGTTCTCTCGCCAGTGGTGTCTGGTAACCGTCAACCTGGGTTATGAGAGTAAAAGGAAGAGAGTGTGTAGTTTGTATTGTACACACACTTATGCACTATTGAATGACTCCTGCATTCAACGAAATCGGCACCACCTAAATCTGTGTAGGAGCTTATTATAAACCTATTAAATTTGTATTGAGGGCCACTAGGGATTGAGGGATAGTTAGCATCGGCCCTATTTAGTTTCACAGTAAGGGCGAGACCCATTAGTGCGTTGCACTGCGTTGCACTGCGTTGCGTCGTTGCCGCTGCGTCGATTTGAATATATTTTTTACTAGCTGTGACTTCTTTCGCGCGGTTGTCGTAAACACTATCGCGATTATCTTTTGATTGCTCACGTTGGTTGTTGTTATTATGATTATCAAAAAGGAATAATTCTTTCATACATATTTTTTTGAGTAAATTAAACCGTTTATGCAGCGCACGCAAAGAAAGTCCCCAAATATTAATAATTTTCCCCGTTTTCACTATATTTCTCACTGACGCTTCGCTCCTATTGGTCGCAGCGTAATGTTTTAAAGCCCTCCTCTATAAATCTATCAAACAAAAAAGAGTTATTCAAATCGAAGCAGTAGTTCCTGATAATAGCGCGTTTAAACAAACAAACAAACAAACTCTTCCGCTTTATAATATTAGTATAGATTAGTATAGATGATATGGACCACGGGAAAAAACCCAGCGTCGACGCTACGACTCAACGCACTAATGGGGCCTCGCTCTAACCTGTTATTTAGTATATTACTATTATTATTATGTTACTAATATTATTCAGTACTAGCTGACCTGTGCCCACTTCGTTGAGCATACAAACCGTTTAAAACTTCCCTGGACTTCCACGAACATTTCAAGACTAAATATAGCAGAATTAGTTTAGCCGTTCTCGAGTTTTAGCATGACTAACGAACAAATTCAATTTTTTTCAAATTTATTTATTTCAAAACACATATTTCATAATTTTGATTAGTGATTACAGATCATGTTTATTATATACAATTCAATATTATGAACAGTAATTCATTTTTATATTATAAGAAGATGTTACTTAGCATGTAACCTATCAGTTAGTCTCTATCGTTTAAACTACAACCTGAGAAAGTAATGACCACACATGATAACCAGGGCTCTGGGCCCTAATTCTCAGGGCTCGAACTCAGTTTTTACTATCGGTCTGTCCCGCTCATGCAAATGAGATTTACCGCGCGTGCGAGCGGGATATACTAATATTCGAGCTTTTTTCCACTGCCCGAGAATCGTGCTCCTGATTCGTGATTTCATCGCTATTATCACTAACTTTCTAAATCAAAATCCAATTCATTCTTCTCAATTCATCTCTTCGGATGGACACTATCATTTTGGCTATACAATATTAGTATTTCAATCCTTATGTAGACAAAATACATTCTTTAGAATTCAGTTTTAAAAGGTGAGATGACATTCTTAGTTGAGACTGCGCTTCTAAACCCGGTTCAGCTGATACACCTATGAAATCAGACTATTAATCAAGTACCATCCTGAGCAGCTAATCGCAGTTTGAGGTCGTATCAGAATGCGGCACTGTAGAGGATGTCCACCACTTGCTGGTGGAATGTTCCCGGACCAAGTTGCTTAGAGAGGCTCTGATGAGGGCTTTGAATTTAAATTTATTAGATGTAGGATTATTCCAAGCTTTACTGTCGGAGCCTTCATCAGAACCTGCAATTATAATATATAAATATATAAGTAATATAATATAAGTAAGTATGTACTACATGGTATAAATTAATTTAATGGATAAGTAGGTTTAGTTTGTAAGGATATAATGGGACTGGCATAGTGAAACGCCACTAAAAGTCCCTAATTAAAAATAGAATAAAAAAAAATAATAATAAGGTCGTATCAACCAAGACCTGCCTTGAGCCATAATTTGAGAATTCTTTGTTGATACGGGTCTTAGTACGTATTATATTATATAACCTGTGGGAACCCAAAAATATATTGCATAGGTTTGCACCCGACCGCTAGGGTTAATGAGTTTGGTATATAAAAGGCCCCGTGTATAATTTATGGGCCACTGTCGGGTTGTTCGATAACCCTTCTCAATTATAACGGACGCTGTTTAGGGTACTTAGCACCATGAGTGGAAATAAACATTTGAAGTATGCACGATGTATAGTGATTTTCTTTTTTGATCGTCATTCGAACCAAAAAAGGGTAATGATATTTATAATGATATTATTTATGTATGTCATGTTTGTTACACTGTAGCGCCTAAACTACTGGCCTAATTATAATTGTAGTTTTTTAATTGAGCGGTCTTGTGCATTGCGCACATACCTGGGTACTATACAAATGAGTCCTGTGTAGCTGGTTTGGTGTCAATGACCCGGTCACCGTCTACTGAAATAGTAGTAGTTATGGCTTTAAATTAATACAATACATAGGCTATGCTACTTTTGATACAAGAAGAAGTACAGTGTTCCTGTAAAAACGATATACCCATTTTACGAGGGTGAAGATAACATAAATGACAAAATTTAAGAATAAGATTCAATCATGTACTGTACTGTACAAATGTAACTTAAAAAAACTAACTAGCTTCGTTGACAAACAGTTTGTGATGAAACTCAATTACAACGCCGAACCCGCGGATTATTTTCTCACCGTTTAAACGTTCCACGAATATTTCAAGACTAAAAATAGCCGAATCGGTACAGCCATTCTCGAGTTTTAGCGAGACCAACGAACAGCGATTCATTTTTATACCTATATATAAGAAAGAAGAAGATACTAGCTGAACTGTGCCCCTTTCGTCGAACATACAAACCGTTTAAACCTTCCCTGGACTTCCATGAATATTTCAAGACTAAAAATAGCCGAATCGGTTCAGCCATTCTCGAGTTTTAGAGACTAACAAACAGCAATTCATTTTTATATGTAAGAAGAAGATTGGATGAAAGTGATACCGAAAACTATACCAGAAAAAAACATACAGACGAATTGAGAACCTCCTCCTTTTTTTGGAAGTCGGTTAAAAATATGGTATTGCGTCTGCCTACTCCACCAACTTTAATGAGACATGTAAGTACCTCTCTCATGAATAAGCTAGAAAAACTAATATCATGATTGCGAAATTAAAATGCAAATGATGTTGACAGTAATATAGTTTTCTATGTCCCGATAATGTGTGTGCACCGACTGCCGAGCCCTCGAGAGCGGCGACACCAAATAGCGGGGGCCAAATTACTGGGGGCCAAACGACCTATAACCATCCCCGCGCAAGCCAAAACACACCTTACCACCGCGAGATACGATCTTAATTGGAAAATTCAGGGGATCGCTCTTATATTAAAACGCGAGGGTAGCACGGAGCTCTTTGTTTGAGCTGAAGAGCTGAGTCTAATAGCTTGCAGCGGATCCGCGCTTAAAAAATGGACTTTTAAATATTTTATGATGAAGGAAATGCGACGGATAAAAAGTTGGACAACACGCTTAATCGGTTCGATACCTATTAGGGTCGGGATGAAACGTTACAGTGAACTTAATCTGTGGCACCAGCATATTATTAAGTATGACACAGTCGTGGCCTGATACTAGTGCAGTGGCTTATTAGGCTGCGTATCCACCAGGGCTGTGCTTTGCTGTGTTGCGAGGTTTTTAAGAACCAATAGAGTCGCTTGTCAAGAGCCTTGCTGACCGATGCGTGATAAATGAAGCGATTCTATTGGTACCTAAAAACATATTTCTCGCTACACAGCACAGCACAGCTCTGGTGGATACGCAGCCTTAAAATCGGCCAAGTACGAGTACGACTTGCCTCCGAAGAGTTCCGTGCATAACGGAAAATAAAATTATGATAAAATATGTTTTCAAAAAACCAGCTCTACAAAGTGTAAATAATAAATAAGTGAGTAAAAATGCTTTAGGCCGTGTATGTACCTCTTATGTAGAGTACTGGGAAAATACCAGCGCTGAAAGACTTACTTTTGACATTCATGTTTGTATCAGAAATGCCACGACATAATAAATTTTCCCATACAATAATTAAAATATAGTACCTATTTCAGTGGTAGTAATCAAATAAGGCTAAACTCGATGGGGTTGTGTTGTTTTATTGTATAGTTCCTAAAATGGCGACCATACAGCTCGAAGTCATCATGAAATTGGATTGTCAGCGTACAAACTAGTGATGTACTTCTTCACTGCGAGTAGTGATAAAAACTCGCACTAAGCACCCAGGACTATTACGATTTGATTGAAAAAGTCCTCTACTGCAAGGACGAAGTGTACATACAAAGAGTCTATCTGGGATTTACAGTTTGCCTTTTCTTCAGTGTCAGAGGGTCTTGTTACTTGTAATAATGTCTCTGAGCCTAAGCCCTCATACAGCTTGGAATTAAAATGCCGAGCCGCGGTGAGACGGTAATTTTTTATCTTCATAAGAGTTAGATTGTTAGCTATTTAATCTTTCTATCTATCTTATTCTCTCATATATAAAAATGAATTGTTGTACGTAAGTCTCGCTAAACCTCGAGAACGGCTGAACCGATTCGGCTATTTTTAATCTTGAAATACTCGTGGAAGTCCCGGGAAGGTTTAAACGGTTCATCACAAACTATTTGTATGCTCAACGAAGTGGGCACGGGTCAGCTAGTTACTTATGAAAATTGGTATAACGATATTTAGTAAAGGTACACACCTCGGGAAATTGCTATAGCAACTACAAATTTGTATAAGTTACGATAAGGCTATCATATACTTTTGTATAAAAGCCTCTAAATAAATAAAGAGAAAAATACTGCAAATTACATGCTGTGATATTTTAAGTAATTTCAATAATTGTACCTATGTAATATAAAAAATATTTACGTATAACATTGAGATACCATACCCCTAAGAACATAAAATGTGAACTAAAATACACAATCTTATATTAGTTTAAACTTTGGTCTCGATTTCAAGAATCGGTCTTAAACACCCAATGACTATTGTTTTATATTTCTATATTAAACATTATTTTTATAAAACCTTCAACGTTTAATCTAAACTGTATACCCTATGTTCACTTTGGATGTTATTACGATTCTATTGCCATTTGTTTCATTCAGATTATTTAAAAAGAAAAGTGACAACCATAATAGAAACACTCGAAATAAGCATAAACTTGATGTACCAGTGACTAGACTTAAAGTAAAGTAAAGTAAAAAAAATCGTTTAAGGGCCAATGTATACGCCTATACAATAGGATCCCAGAAAACGTTCAAAATTTTTCAAACAATAAGTTTAAGAAAGTAGCTAAAGAACGTTTGTGTGCAAAAGCTTGCAAAAGCAAATGATTTTATGAATGACAGCACACCTTGGGAATAAAGTAGCCCTCTGCAAGGCAATATTTATATACTATAAAATTACTGTACTTTTGTTATTTAGTTTTAGTTCTGACATTTGTAAATCTTATATGAAAAGAGCAATTTTCCATCTTTTTGGTAAAAGATGGCCCCATGCGAGTTTCTTACGTCGGTTCTTCTTGCTGGGCTAGTTCACGAACCGGTGGTAGGCATTACATAGACACGACGTTCAGAAAACATTTTGTAAAAATTTATTCTGAATAAAATGTTTTGATTTTGATAGAATCAGTAGTTTAGGCTCTATGATGGAACAAACAGCCATGGACTTCCAAAATCATTACCCTTTTTGCTTCGCCGCTGTCGGGTAAAAAGAACAAACGTGCCTAACAAGAGTAAAACAATGTACTTCAAAGCCTTATTCTAAAGCAAATGTTCAAGGAAATGGAAAATTCAAATCGAATAATATACTCCAAATTGCTGATTCGTTTAGCTTTGACTCGAGCGAGTTGAATGTGGACTTCATTTCGTAAAGAATAGTTTTAATGCTAAAGACTGGAGTAACGAACGAATATATTCTCAGTTGGTTAGAAAAATCTAATTTGCCACCAATTGTCCACTGTAACCATTTGCGGGCCCACTTGCACCTAATAACTCTGAGTTAAAGTGTTAGATATTTGACTACAATTAGGTAACTCCAGGTCAGGATTTCTGGGCCCTTATTCAAGATGCCATTGCTATTTATCGCTCACGAAGTTCGAAAACAAAATGTATGGGTTTTGACATAGGCTTCGCTAAATGACATATGAATTCGCTCGTCATTTAGCGAAGCTTATATCAAACTACATAGATTTTATTTTCGAACTTCGTAAGCGATAAGCTTGAAACAGGGTTTACTAATCAACCAGATAAAAACGGTCCAGCAGTTTTGATGCCTTTTCAATAAAGACAAACAAATCTTCCCTCTTTACAATAGAGAAGAATGTATACAAAATACTGGAAATCACTACAAATAAACATGTAAACTAAAGTTAGATACAAAATACTAGAAATCACTACAAATAAACATGTAAACTAAAGTTAGATGGTTAAGCATCTTCAGATAGAATTACTATAGAGTAAATAATTTCGACGTAACGACGTAGACTCAGACGACGTGGCGCAGCGCGGTGAGAGCCTAATTATTAAGTTAAAAACTTAATTGTGTCGACGCAAAGTGACGACAATGAACGGAACGTGTTTGTAACAATGATGGTGTGGTTTTTGTGATACTCGTAGCGTCGTACTTGAGACATACATGTTAATAAATGAGTTAGACAATAACGAGTATAGATATACCAATATTATTATATAATATTTCAGGCTACTAATTATTTGATAAAAGACTTATCGTGTCGACGCAAAGTGGCGGTATGAAACTATGAACGTGTTTGTAGCAATGACAGTGTACGAGTATATCTGATAGCGTCGTATCTGATAAAGACGTTTTATAAACTAGTTAGACAATAGACGAATAAAAAATTTTCAGGCTAGATACTAATTATTGAATAAAAAATTTAATTGTGTAGATGCAAAGCGGCGATGAACGTGTTTGTAACAATGCCGGTGTATATATCGCAGTCATCTGATTGAATCCGCTATTTAATTGAATGACTAGTGCGTTCATTGAATTCTGTTTTTACCAACAAATTCAATGAATCCAAAACTAGGACAACCATTTAATATTTTATTTTTAAACTTCAACATTTTGGAATGTGTACTATTAAAACGCACATTAAAGTAAATTAATCAAAAAATATATCAACACATTGCTATCTGTACGAGCTGTTTGACGACATTATACATCCGCGCTAGTCATTCAATTAAACAAGCAGAATCAATGAGATGACTGCGACATATACATTTTGTAATAGCATTGTACTTTATACAGATAATGTATAAACGATTTATAGTATATCTTATTTCTTGGCTATATTTCGTTGGCTCCTACGCAATAAATAGTATGTCTAATGAAATCGTTTTGGACATACGATATACATAACGTATAAATAATTAAATACTCTAAACTGTATTGAGAATATTGCATAAGTCTATGATATGGTATTACTATTTAATATTTTCATGTCTTATACAATTTTTTTTCACTCTTACATTGTTATATCTTACTCGTAGTATACATCTTGCCATTCACGTATGTAAATATCCAGCTGACGGCGCGTCGTCAATGCGGGATGGAATCGCTCGGGTATTCCCCGAAAGGTTCAAACGTCACAAAAAAGTCCCACAAAGCCTTTGTCGAACGATAGGAATATAAAATATATTTAACTTCGACAAGGCTCTTTCGACAGGTATTTTTATTTTCACCAGAATACGACTGCGGAGCGAAAAGGTTTTGGTATATGTTATTATCTGTTGTGTATTGCGTACACATGGGCACAATAAAATAACCCCGCAGTCGCCGAAATCGGTGGGCGTTCTACTATCGTATCGATAGGTATGATTATCATTTGAAATGAATCGTAGTTTCATTTATTTACGGGATGAATTACTTAGGTACAAGTTTCTATCAAGTATCCTGATTAATGATAAGAAGTGTTAAGACTGATGAGAGCTGATGATTGGAGCACTTCGAAACCCTGTTTTCAATAATGTTAGTAATGGTCTAATTGAAAACAAGTACCGGACCGTTGGAAGGCATGCATGATGTCGAAGCCTGCGTGTATTATAATTATACTAGTTTGTGTCTTACACTTACCCCTAGTCCCTGTGAAGTTCCAGTCTACGTCATGCACGTGCGCGCTGCGTGCGTTGGGTGTCCGTCGCGACCGATTCGCCGAAACCGACTTATTGTCTGCCACTATAACAAAAAAAATTACTTAGTATTTCAAATACTTACAAAAGAGAATAGGAAATATCACAATTCCCAAGAAATCAAATGTGTGTGCATTATATAAGGTGTAAATAAATGAGTGATAATACTTTAGGGTGTGTATGAGCCTACTATGTAATGTGAAAGTACAAACGCTGAAAGACTTACTTTTGATATTCATGTTTGTATAA
Source organism: Celastrina argiolus (assembly GCA_905187575.2). Classification (NCBI taxonomy): domain Eukaryota; kingdom Metazoa; phylum Arthropoda; class Insecta; order Lepidoptera; family Lycaenidae; genus Celastrina; species Celastrina argiolus. The sequence goes on along the minus strand of LR994594.1, from coordinate 9,979,758 downwards.
GAAATTCTCCAACACCAAAAATTTTCCTCTTTCAGCGCTGGTACTTTCTCAGTAGATACGGCACACATACACATCCTAAAGTATTATCACTCATTAATATTATAGCCTGCATAATAAGGAAGATTATAAATCTTCAAGGTATGGTATCGCCCAACGAGACTTGTAGAACATATAAGCTGGCTAGGTTGTTGCAGTCAAAGAGAAGTTTATAGTACGGACGCAAATAGTGTAAATAATATATAATATATAATATCTATGGACGCTTTTTACACCACGTCAATCTGGCCCTGTGCTAAGTATCCGAAGAACTTGTGTTAAAGGTACCAGACAACGGAAATATATTTAATACTTTTATATTATACACATATTTAAGGTTTTTATTATATTATACACAAATTTAATACACATCCATGACCCAGGAACATTGAAAACTTTTTGTTCCCTCGGCGGGATTCGAACCCGCGACCTTTCGTTCGAGCACCAAGGCGCTCAACCAACTGCGCTACGGAGGTCGTCAAAATTATTCTAAATATATATCTAAATTATTAATATTAGTATGCTAACAGCCGAATACTAAAACGATAGGTAAAATAGTGACGCATAAGCTACGTGCTGTCCTTGTTACTTCGCCACGCAGTGAAATTGATAGCATGTGAATAGAACGTCCTTGTCAGTTCAACAACAACAGTGACATCCAGATCTCCTAAATAAAATTAGCATTTCAGTATTCACTGCACGGCCGTTGCTCCTGCGGCGCCGCTTCACTACGATTTGTATAGATTTATTGCCGCAGCGTCGGCGGTGAAACGCAGCTGCTACTGCGCATACATAAAATGCTTATGTAAAGGCTAATACAAACCTTCAATAACATACTCCGCGACGCCGTACGCCTGATCCCGCGTATTGCTCGCGAAACACTGATACACCCCTTCGTCTGTCTGCTGAGAACTCTTGATATGTAACCGCATCCCGTCTTCTGATATCCTCATCTTCTGGTTGCCCTTCACAACCCTCCCGTTGTGGACCCAGTACACCGCTTCAATGGGGTGCCCGGAGACTTTGCACTCGAAGTTGACGCTGGTGTTGCATTTAGCTCGGAGAAGTTCTGGCTTTATACGGACGGAAATTGGCTCTGTAACAGAAGATTATAATTATTCCTGTTTTCCGACGTGGATATTAATGTTGAGTTTAAATTAATTTAGAGCTACACAGCGCTAACTCGCTGCATAATTAGTCTCTAGAACTATTTTATCCTTTATGAAATAAAGGCGTGGAAAATCTAATCTTTATGTTTTATCAAATGTTAAAATGTTGTATTTATTATAACTGCAGTAATACAGGTTGTTCATGGTTCATATATTAAAACGAATATAGTGTTAAGAGAATGACGCGAAGAGAATTTTTTGTAATTGCACCTCATACAAATTACTTACCATAACGCGACAAATCACGGTTAAAATCTCCTATAAGGCACAAAACAGATAAGTTTCAATCCTGATCAGGTCAACGACCAGTGCGTTCGTGTGTATAGACTAGGATCCCGCGAGCATGGTAAGATTCACTACTTGTGGTCATTTTAGCCCTTAATGTTTTTGAGTTTTTATTAAGTAATTTATGTCAGGTACCAAAAAAAATGCTCTGAGCGTCATTCTCGTTACACTTTATTCAGCTATAAAAATATATAAACGATGAATAGCCCTGTTTACATACTGCATGAAGCCTTCGGGTAAACTCGACCACAACATACAATCAATACCTATTTTACACATTCCTTTATAGCTTAATAATAACAAAGATACAAACAGTACATTGCTATAATGCGCTGTACATTTTTCTTAGCCAAGATCGTTTTAGGGGAAGCAGATGGACATTTTTTGTTTGCTTGGTTAATTTTAAATTAAAAATTTTAATATCGTTACCTGAACTAACTTATGAATATAAAAACTTCGTAATAATAATTCTCGAACGCTATTCAAATGAATGATTAACTAACACGGCATTCAAATCAACAACCGATATTGAACGCTGATGGGTGGAATATTATTTATGTTTCTTAATATTCCACCAATCAGCTTTCAATTTGGGTTATTTTAACGCCATGTTAGTTAATCATTCATTTGAATAGCGTTCGAGAAACTCGTTAGTTTGTTAGAATGTATAATTGTGTACTAGCAAATATCCTCCCAGCGGAGCGTGCCATGTTATCTGAATTTGTCTCGCATCTAACCATTGTACTCATAAACCGTATTGTTATCTAGCCTCATCTACGTGATGATGTTCCTGAGAATAGTGATGATGACTCACCAGTGACCAGCAGGGTGAAGTGCGCAGACTCCCCGCCCGCTGTGTTGTTGAGCCAGCAGACGAACCGCCCCGCGTCTTCTCGAGAGACCCTCTGTAATGTCAGTAGACCACCCTGCAGGGAGGCGCGCGGCCAGAGGGACGTCTGCTCTATGGGCACCAGCTGCTCGTGATGCTCACGAAACCACCTGAATAAAAATGATTTGAATGAATGGTAATAAAAAAATAAAAAAACCCGTGGGTTTTCCATGGGGTACCGTAGTAGGACTCGCACCTCCCCATCAATGTTTGCCGCCATACTTGTTTTGGTGACTACTAGCGCCACTGCGGGAAAAAATGAACTGAATTTCAATAACCTGACTGATTTACGTCCGCTCTGTTAAAATGGCTTTGTTACCGTCCGCTAAGTAGTTGGACGTTAAGTGATGGTTGTTCAATCAACGTTCGGCCTAGTCAGTCAATCAAATGTCGTCATTCAATAAACGCGCTAGACATTTAATCAAATAGCTGATTCAGTTAGGTGACTGCAATATATTTACGGAAATGGGCATCAACGTGGAGGTCATTATGAATGTAAGCGGTGAGTTAATCCGATAGGAATAGTCTTATAGGAAACCCTTAAGTTAGATTAATTTAATTTACGGGTTAAACCTTCCCTGGACTTAAATGTTTCAAGACCAAAAATAGACAAATCGGTTCAGCCGTTCTCGAGTTTAAGCGAGACTAACGAACAGCAGTTACTTTTTTATATATTAACATGTTAACCCTATCTAGTATCCACGGGATTGCTCTCATAATCATTCATGCGCTAGATAAACTTAATTAAAATAACAAATCAACATAATATATTAAAAAACATGAAGTCCCCGCATGCAATCGGTCGCCATTACCAAGTCTGCGGCGCAGATCCGTCCTCACTCCTCCAGCCAATTAGCGACTCGGAAATTATTCCACTCGAAAGGATTTCGAAATAAAAATATCGTTACTCTCCTACTTATATTCCAGGCGTAAATAACAGGGATTATTTTATTAACCGACTACGGCGAAGGCTTTGAAGGGTAATGATTTTGGCTGTATTAGTGTATGTTCCACTGAATCACTTTTTTTTGATTTTGCAAGGGAAATGCGTTACGCATTCCCCAAGGAGTCCCCTAGGGGCCTTAACTGATCTGATTTAATTAGAGACGTCATTAGATCCGAAATAATATCTTTGATTACACACTCGTATATCAATTTATGTATGTAAAAGTAGTAGGTTAATTTTTTTATACAAATTGTTGTTTTCTTTAACGACAATATTCATGATCATTAAATATTTTTTTTTTTTTTTTTTTTTTTTTTTTATCTATGGACGCTTCACACCACGTCAATCTGGCCCTGTGCTAAGTATCCGAAGAACTTGTGTTACAGGTACCAGACAACGGAAATATATTTAATACTTTTATACTATACACATATTTAAGATTTTTATTATATTATACACAAATTTAATACACATCCATGACCCAGGAACATTGAAAACTTTTTGTTCCCTCGGCGGGATTCGAACCCGCGACCTTTCGTTCGAGCGCCAACGCGCTCAACCAACTGCGCTACGGAGGTCGTCAATTAAATATAAAGCATAATTAAAAACTATTAAATTAAATAAAATTCAAAATTTTAAGCCCTAAATATGATTCTTAAGCAGTAAACGAGCTGATGATGACCACGGGGTGTTATAAGTTGGCCGTGTCTGTGTAAATGTGTATGTGTCTGTCTGTGGCATCGTAGCTTCAAAACAGATAATCTGATTATAATGCGGTTTTTTTGTTTAAAAATATCAATAGAGTGTTCTTAGCTGTGTTTGGTGGAAATCGGCTCAGGGGCCTTACTCTCCAAACTGATTTGATTTTGATTTAGATACGATCATGCCGCGAACTTCCTAGTAAATTGTTTATTTTGATTCTTAGTCGATCGATATGGTAGGTAGTACAAAAAGTTACGATATAACAATTTTCTTTATCCTGATTAGTTTCAAAGTAATTCACCAAATAAAATACGAAAAACCACTGATATCGAACGGATTCGGTTCTCGATTGTGTCGGTAGTAGGCCCGCAGGTCTTCAAAGTCATCAGGTCGTTTGTTGGGTATGATAGGAATGTTACACGGTAAGTCGGGAATTTTATTTTTATTTTAAATTTAGTTTATAATTTGACCGCATCACAAACACGCAGGGATTTTTTCTTTTCAAAAACAAAAGAATTTTAATAGTTTTATTATACGAGTGTAAGTTATGGAAGAATATTTTAAAATGAGGTTTCGTGAATGCAGAAACAGACTTAATTTAAAAAGAGTGTTATGCATATTACGTAAAACCTTAGTTCTGACTTCGCGCAAATAAAATTAAAAGAATCTAACAAAGAGCTCACAGACAATGCTTTTGTCTGACACCTTCAGAGCAAATGCCATCTAATATTTGAGGATTTACTGAATGGATCCACGCCGAGTCAGTTCTTAAGAAATTGTTGAAAAGATCCAGGACATCCGATTTGTTACGTCGCACTTCATTCCCAAGTTATTACACGTTAAATGTAACTGGTTTAAAACGGGTTTTAATTATATTTGACAGTAAATTTCAAATTTAGAAAACACTAGCTGACCTGTGCCCACTCCATTGAGCATACAAACAGTTTGTGATGAACCGTTTAAACCTTTCCGGGACTTCCACGAATATTTGAAGACTAAAAACAGCCGAATCAGTTGAGCCGTTCTGAAATTTTAGCAATACTAACGAACAGCAATTTATTTATATATTATATAGATAGCTGACTTGTGCCTACTTCGTTGAGCCTACAAACAGTTTGTGATGAACCGTTTAAACCTTACCGGGACTTCCGCGAATAGTTCAAGACTAAAAATAGCGTAATCGGTTGAGCCGTTCTTGAGTTTTAGCGAGAGTAACGAACAGCAATTAATTTTTATATAGATAAGAAAGAAAATAAGATAGAAGAAGAAGATATTGTCAAATTGGCACTATTTTCTCATAGCTATGTTTGTGTATATTTCTAATTATAAATATTCCTGTTTCCCTCCCCAAGCAATGCGGGAGACAGCAATATAAAATGACAAATAAGTAAGAACTAAAACGGGGAGCACCACGGGAATAGACGGCCTTCTAAATTCCTTATTATAGTCTTAGCCAACATCGGAAACAGTCTAGAGGATTAAGCCAGAAATAGATAAGGATTTAAAAAAGTCTACGTAGAAAACTGACACACAATTTGATACTCTACCGTCTTGGGACTTGTGGGCGATATACATTACGAAAACCGGCCAAGTGCGAGTCGATATCGCCTTCGAAAATGTAAGGGATTTGACATAAGTTACGCTAAGTGACAAACTAATGCGTGTGTCAGCGAAGCTTATGTCAAATCCCATATGCGATAATAGCGACGGCATCTTGAATAAGGGTCAAGGGGGCTGATTTTCGCTGATTATCGCTTACAAAGTTCGATAACAAAATGTATTGGATTTGACATAAGGTTCGCAAATGACAACCAAGTTGTAGCGTTGTACTAATATGTAGCGCATTTTTACATTATATTTTCACTTATTGTTTTGCAACACCTTTTCGTTTATTTTGTCTATCTGCTCCACCCTATGGTTGACTAGTAGAGAAGGTCTTTTGGCATTAAGTCCGCCATTGTACAATGTACAAAAAGTGTAAATAAATAAATAATATCGAGTAAAACGAATAAAAATTACCCACGTTTGTTGTATGAGAACTCTTTAGTATTTGTTGTTATTATTATTATATCAAAGAATATAGTGGCAACAGCATATAAATGTTAATTATCTATCTATCAACGGTTTACGAGATATTGCCTGGTTTCAGATAGACGGACAGCGGAATCCTATTAATAGGGTCCCGCAGTTACCCATTCAACGACGACAAGTCCCTAAAGATTCGAACAGAAATACGTATTTGCTATACAAGCTGTAATATTAAGAAGTGATAATACTGTAGGGTGTGTATGGGTCTCATATATAGAGTTTGCTGTGAAAGTAGTAAGTAAAGTACCAGCGCTGAAAGAGTTACTTTTTTATATTTATTGCAATATGGGCAAATTTATGATGTTGACGCATTTCTCATACAAACATGAAAGTTAAAAATAAGTCTTTCAGCGCTGGTACTTTTCCAGTATAGTCTAGGAGGCATATACACACCCTAAAGTTTTATCACCTTTATTTACACCTTGTATTCAGTCTTTACCCTGTTGTACATTGTGCGCTCTATCTACCATTTGTTATATAATTAAGGTAACTACGTTTCAAATCAGAGAGATCTTTACAACTTATGTAATATATATGATGAATTCTACGAATAAATAAAATAATTGAAGAAATGAGTGAAGGAAAGTGACATTTCGCAATCATGTGATCATGTTATCCATTTATGTCTTCAATTATTTTTGGAAAAGTGCCTTCAAAATAGCATTATTTTCGAACTTTAAAAAAATATTATTTTAGTCCATTTGATGAATTCTCCAGACACAAATTGAGACTTAAATCTGAAAGTAATATTGGTTTATTCGAGAATAAAGTTAACCCAGCGAACTGTAAAAGTAATCTAGAAATGATTGATTGAGTGTCGTCTATCAGCTGTCCACAGACTGAACTTCGAATAGCAGGGGCCTTACCCAAGATGCCATCGCTTAGTTACGTAAAGTTCTGTAGATACGTTATCTGTTTTGAGATAGCGACATTGATTTCGTACCTAACATGCACTAAGATTGCGCTTCGTCTTGGCGTAATTTTGAAAACGTTTTGTCTCTGGTTCCGGCGCCATATAACGTAATTTTCGCTGTCAAGTGTCAACTGTGTCAACTGTCAAATCCGTCACTAGACTATCATGTTACAAGACAACAAACTACCATGTGCCAGTGTTGCCAACCTAGGAGTTTTTCCCCTAAATTCGGTGGCAAAAAATTTCTACAAGCAGTTTTTAGGTGTAAAATTGTTTAGGTTTATATTTGGGGTCTCTATTTTTTTACTTACCTAATAACGACCAAAATTTTAAAAGTCAATCTGTATAAAAAATAATGTTGGTAGTGTATCTTAACGTATAATGGACATAATCACATTTTTATCAGTATTAATTTATTTTTATTATATTTCTAGTTTTCAGTGCCATAAGAAAATTTAGGGATTTTTTTTAAGTAGTTGTTACCATTTTGGGACTTTTGTTGTAAGTTTGGACATAAATATTTATGAGAGTTGGTAACACTGCCGAATGGCCGACGAGTTGCTACTTAGATGTTTTTAACAATGAAATGAACGTAGATTGAAGCTATTAGTAATTAGTGAAGAAGATGTGTAATCAAACTATGAAGAGTGCAAAAAAGCACGATGCCATAGATCAGTAATACAATCACGGAGAAATTCATACATTAATAGAGGTTAACAACAACACAGGTAAGTAAATAAAACTTTTATGTAACGTGTTTAAATGGAATGTTTATGCAAACGGCAACAATAATTATGGTAGAACAAAAAAGTGGTGCTTAGTAGGTATACAATTTAAGGCTTTCCGTACCTACCTGGCAGCCAGTCATTTATCATAACATCATATTCGATATTATCTACTTCGTATGGGAGTCATGGGAGACTTTGTATACACTACGCAGTCACGAATATCAAATGGCTAAAGTAGCCATACTGTGTACCTTGATCAATAAAATCGTCACCCTTAACATAACCATATGAGTTAGTGAATGAAGTATGAATGTTAGGATCTTATTACATTTAGATATTATGTGCCGGCCTACCCTTATGGGAAATTGATTGGCATAATATTATGTAGGGATTGGCATAATAAATATTATTATGCCAATCCCTACATAATATTATGCCAATATGGGTATAATTGAAGTAACTACTGTATAAAGTCATTGTTTAATTAATCATTATTTATAAAACTTATTTGTATTTATATAACTTGATCCATATATAAACATATTATCATCACCTGTCTAGGTAACAATAAAATAACAAGTGGTTTTCACAAATCACAAAATGGATATGTTTAATTATAATTAATATATTTGTGTGAATGAAAGCACATAAGTCTATATAATATGTATTAAGTCCTGATAAAGCTAATAATATATATTTTTTCAGACAACGGCTGCAGCAGCCTTAATAGGACACATCACCTGCACCATCTAGTGCCTGCTGACCTGCAGCGATAAGGCATTGAAAAGAAAAATAAACAAAGAATGACGTGGGACACTCAAATTTTCAATATTGACATTTATAAATACTATAAAAATATTTATAAAGACATATTAATAAATATTTACTTATACTGCCTGGTGTGTTTTTATCCCATTTTCATAATTATTACTCACCGTCAGACGGTGGGTGTTTAATTCCTACCTTGTTATGGAACATGTAGGCTAGGTTCTAATCCTAGGTAGGATAGGAACGGTCATGTGAGTCTAAGTTATTAACCGATTCCGTGCGGATGGCGCCCTAGAGGTGCCATAGGTATTTTCTGTGAATGGCGTATGGCGCCCGAGGGGTGCCAAAATGTTTACGAAAAATTTGTTCGCCGCCAGGCGCTATAGTTTGAAAAATCTACAGCCGCACTGAATCGGTTAACAAGTAAATTTATTTAACTTTAAAGGGATTAAATGAATTACAAATACTGGAAAAAAAAGTTTAATTAACAATTATTATTGTTGTATTTATTTTACTCTTAATTAATCAGTATAATGAGAAATAGTTTAGTATACTTAGATTTGTTAATTTTTACAGTTCCATTTGGCCACGTTTTATCTCATATTATCTTGTCTTCACCTACCAGTTTGCAGTACCTACAGATTTTCACTTGCTTTTGATGTTGCTTAATATAAGTAATTCACTTTGAAACTAATTATGCCAAAAACTGCTAAGATTTACAACAATTAAACATATTAATACTTATTTAGTTTCTAATGTTTTACAAGTAATTTGAAGCTTATGAATCAGTTTTCAATGTTTTATATGTTAAGATATTAACAAGTAAAGTTACTTAACTTTAAAGGAATTAAATGAATTACAAATAAGTACTGGAAAAAATGTTTTATTAACAATTATTATTGTTGTATTTATTTACACTTAATTAGTCAGTAGGTATAATGAGAAATAGTTTAGTATACTAAGATTTGTTTTTACAGTTCCATTTGGCCACATTTTGTTCATGAATGCTTTCTTATTCCTGATGAATTATTCTATTTACCTAATTCTAGTTCTAAAATATTTTTAATACAGTAAGCATTTCTTTTTCATTATCATCTCTTTCACTTAGCAGTCTTTAGCATTGGTTTTTATGTTTGCAAATCCGAGTACCTACCTACCAACCAAAGCTTAGTAATTTTGCCAAAATCTCATATTATCTTGTCTTCAACAGCAGTTTGCACTACCTACAGATCACTTGCTTGTAAGTAATTCACTAATTATGCCAAACACTACTAAGTTTTTGGCATTGTTTTGGCATTATTTTGTTTGGGTAACCAACAGCTTATTAGTAATACATTAACAATACAGTATAGATAGGATCAAAGCCAGTAACAGGATATAAATCAGTTATCAATGTTTTATAACGGGAGACAACAAATAATGTCGGGAATGTCTTCTATTGCCTTCAATTACTGTATATATACGCCTCTCCTAGGTATATTCGTGTTGTGCGGCCAACAATAATCGCAAAGCACCTAAACTCTATTGTACTCTAAACAAGAATATCAGCTGATTAATAAATATCCGCCATATTGTTCGATATCGGAGTTAAAAGCACCTCTTTAGACTTCGTTATCTTGAAAACAATAACGTATAAGATAGCGTTCGACAAAATGTCAAAATGTGTAAGTTGGGTAGCCATTTCATATAACATTATCGTCAATTGGAAAGCGTAAAAGTTTACTGTTATCGTCTACGACAAAAATGTACAGGTTGGGTAGCACTACAAATATCGATTACGACTAAGGACGTCATTAGTCGTACGCAAAAGTCAATTCCATACATTTTTAAATAGCGTACTTCGATAACGACAAACGTAAAAGCATGTTGGGTAAGCCCCCAGCTATTCTCTAGACTCGGACGATTCGTGTCGCAATAACGTAGTAGTGGACAGCCATATTGAATTCTGTGACATATAAGGGTCAGCTCATACCGAGTCGCGGCAATCTCTTTATTACAGATTACACTTGCACTTAGAGCATCAATGCAATCTGAAAATCTCGCTGAAAATGTGTGAACTCGCCTAATCACTTATCAGAGTGCAAAAAAAATACAAATATACGTTTTAACTTTTTTAACTAAAAAGTTTATTTTTTAGTTTAACTACCTATAAATCATTTTTGACTTGTACACTACACTACATATTAAATGTTCCATGTAGGTGTTCGTGTAGTGAAAAACAGTCGCAGACGATCTAACCTAACGTTTATTAAAAAAAAAAATTGGGGCTCCCTTGTCACTTAGGGGTTTAAAAAGTAGTTTACGACCAGACTACTTATGACTTACAATATGCACAAGCCGTTTCGAGGAAGTCTGATTGCAAATTTTATATTAGATATACATAAAAATGAATTGATGTTCGTTAGTCTCGCTAAAACTCGACAACGGCTGAACCAATTTTTAGTCTTAAAAGTCTTAAAATATGCGTGGAAGTACAGGGAAGGCTTAAACGGTTTGTATGCTCAACGAAGTGGGCACAGGTCACTTAGTTAGATATAATAATATTAAACCAGTGACACCTCTCCTGCCTCAAGCCGTTCTGTAAATGTTGCAACCTTGGTGCACCGTGCGACCTTTTTAAGGGACCTATTTCAATGAGTTGGCGAGGCACCGTCTGCCAATTTTATGATACATGCTACCACGTCGTATCCAGCTGACGCCATAGTCCTAAATACTTAGTCCGCTAGCACCTCATCACCATAGCCCTGTATCATTTCTATTAACCATTTCCTACAATAGTCCTACACTGACCGTTGATTCTCCGTAGGCGCACTCTCATTGAGCGTACATATCTATAAACAAATATAAATATATGTACGCAAATTTTTTTTTGACATGTGACTATAAAATATTTCTATGTATTTATGTAAAAAATTGAAATACTCCATTAATTGTCTTTTGCAATTGCACGCCATCTGTATGGCAGAATGTACGAGAACATATTTTACAATTGTAAAGATCTTTGTAATACTACATTCTTGCAATAAATATATTCTATTTAAATTAAAATTGTGTGGGGCCTCTACGTGTTGGCTTCGGCCCCACGCACTATATCCGGGACTAAATTGTCTGTGAGCAAGGGATGCTGTACACAACAATAATGATATATATTTTTTTCTCCTTCTTATATCTGCAATCGGCTCAATAAACCCATAATCAGATCCTAGCCTCTATTAGGATTTGAAATTTGTTGTCCCAGCTTTATTAATCCAGGTCCAGATTTTCCTGGTGTAGCCAATTAGACCTATATTTTGTTATGTCCAGTACGTTGCGTTTTTTAAGCGTGTCCCAGCTTCATTAATCCAGGTCCAGATTTTTCTGGTGTGGTCAATTAGACCTATATTTTGTCTATGTCCAGTACGTTGCGTTTTACGTCTTACTATTAGTGATTAGAGCTCTTGCAAGTAGATAAGCATGTTCTTGTAATCTTTTTTTGTATACTATACTAAGTCGTTTAGCTTCTTCTTTGACAGTTGGGATGTTACGATGTTCATGGATTGAAATCCATGAACATCGTAACATCGTCAGTATTGCGTGTGAACCAAGGCGCGTTAGAAATAGTTCTAAGCGCCTTATTTTGAAATCTTTGGAGCACTTCAAGGTTTGAATTATTTGCTGATCCCCAATGCCCCAAATAATAATAATAATGACGAAGAACCTCAAGGAATTTCTTGAGGAGTACCACAATTGGGTATTACGGCGACGTGATTCATTTTCGCCATTTTCATACCGGGCCAATTCACCTCCGGGGGCAAACGACATTTTCCTTTATTACGTTTCTTCGCTTCATTTGCACGTGATGTTTTAGCCGTCGACGAAAATAGAGGGTGTTGAATTTGACATATCTTTGATGTATCTGTCCGTGGCATCGTATCTTCCAAACGAATTAACCGATTTTGATCTAGTTTTTTTTATTTGAACGCTGACGTAATATAAACTATTATAACGTGATTGTAACACTGATTGTGTATTGTTTTAATATTTCTTTACGCGCAGACAGCTGGATATCTTAGATAAAATTGGGTATGCTTCCTGCACAAATAGGCTACTTTTATCCCGAAAAGTATAGTGTTCCCGTGGGATATTGTATTTATGCGACTGAAGCCGCAGGAAAAAGCTAATTTGCTAATCAAAGGCCTGTTTCAGACTATTCTAATAAACGTGTCAGATAGGTTATTGGGAAGGTTTTTCACCAACAGCGACTGACATTAAACATGCCTACATCACGTATTACAATAATAACACAACGATTTAAAAACATATATACGGTCGAATTGAGTAACCTCCTCCTTTTTTGGAAGTCTGTTAAAAAGTACGGTAATAAATAAGTCGATGCACTGTTGACGTAAATTTTTCACAGAATTTTTCAACTACCCTCACTAGTTCATTCTCCTCATTATTATCCCCGTGAATCGTATGTTACTTTAACATGGAGTATGAAGTATAATAAAGAATAAACTTTATCAAAGGACTTACTAACTTCATTTTTAAAGGCAAACTTTCGCGATATTTTCTTACAAGCAAAGCTGCACAAGGCGCTCCCGTAGGGTTGTCAGTTAGGCAAAAACTTTTGTCTTAGGACTTTAAATATTCTAGCGAGATATATTGCGACACAGTTTTCTTTACGAGGGAAAACATTTGGCATTTTTAAAAGGCTACGCTAAATAGGACAAGAAAATACTCGAGTGTCAAAACTATTATGAATAAAAGTGTATTTTATGATACTTCTTTTATATAATGCCATCAGTCCCAAGTGTCTGGAATAACATAATATGTTTTCATTCACATCAAAATGAAAGACTCGCGTGTTATTATAATTTATGGTAATATACGAAAAATATTTCTATCAGCCACATTCTGCGGTATCGAAATAAAAAAGTGAAGTGAAACGTTTTTGAAATTATGCTTTAATCTTTTCTTAATTTTTTGAGGGTTTCGTATTGTACGTAAAAGAAAAAAACGGAAGTCTATAGAGTCACTTTGTTGTCACTATGTAGTTAAATCATACATTATTTACATTACATATTTACCCAACGCAATCAAATGACAGCCGTTAATGCCGCAATTTTTCGACATTTGCGACACAAGGGAATCAAAACCTACAGGAAATTTGTTTGTTACAAAACAACGCAATGCAGGACAGACAAAGAAAAAATTGTAAAAACTAAAAACTTTTAGTTATCATAATGTCATATAATTTTATTTTTTTTAACTTGGGTAACTTTTAAATTTTTTACTAATTTTTAAGCGGTCATGAAGAAAACGGTAGCACCTTCATGAATGCTTAGAGATAATAAATTATATTAATCATATCAAATACACAGGACTATAATTAATATCTTTAAACTAGCAAACCAAAATTCTATATCAACAGGTTTGTTCGGAACCCTCTGTGTTCCTACTCGCACTTTCTTTTATAAATAACATGATTTTTTGTTTTACAGTTCAAGCTTGAGAACAGTATGTATAGGTATTTTGTTCTGTCAATAATGACGCAATTATTTTATGACACTAGTTTTCTCAACAGTTTTACAAAGATTACTACAAAACGTTTAGATTGATAATTTCAAAATGTTCAACATTTTCGGGTATCATCGTACGCTATTTATCGTAGCGTAATGAGCAAAAATTCAGTTGAATGGAACACGCTTTTAGACAGCTGACTTTCATATGAGTATAACAGGCGACGATAACGATAATGTTAGAGATCGATAGAACTAATAGTGTCAACCCTAGCTCAAATAGGTAAAAGTTTTAGATTCAATAAACACTGGCTGGCCGATGTTCACACAGCCGCGTCGCCGGGGTAAACGGATCATGAACTACGTCGTGTATACTCCAACTACTTTTCAAAATATACATTTCATATTATTTTACCCGATTACGGAATGATTTTGGTAATTTAGGCTCTAAAACTATAGGATCGATTTTAATGACATTTGGCACAAATAATGCCTCCCGACCGATTTCGGTGACGTGCGCGGTTTCATTGAAACCAGGCCAGCTACGCAGGAGTAATTTTATAGTGCCCAAATGTGTGCGCAATACACAGAAGCACTCTCTCTTCCTTCACTCTCGTAGCCCAGTGGGTCGGATAACCGACACGACTGGCGGGAGATCAGGCGCAGGGCCGACTTTTGTTGTTCCAATGCGGCAATCGATCCCACGACCTCAGGGTCCCAAGCAAAGCTCTAAACCACTAGACCACGGAGGCGTTATATATTTAAAATATAATTATTTTTTTCAGAATTCCAGCTGTGCCAATTTGTATGTGTTCCAATTTGTTAATGTTGCGTTAACAAGTCCACCGGAACAAACATCTGTTACGCACAATGTTCGCAACAGTTCAGACCGGTGGAATCGCACCTTAAGAATACAAGACTCTGGTACAAGAAAATCTTTGTAAATTAGGAATATTCCTGTTTCTCGACAGCTAAGAAATATTTGGTAAAACTTTTCTTGGCCAACTGTACGTATGTTTGGTTCTGGCAGACGGTACGTGTTTACTCAGCAAAGAAACAACCGTTTGCTTCCAAGTCGTTCCGCAGGCCCGTTAGGGTTGTCAGCCACAAGATGTTGTACGAACAAATTAGTTTATTGTCGTGGAATTAAACTTGTACGTTTGACAACCCTGAGTTTAGTGGCGGGTTAAAAGATTTAGAATGGATGCACACAGCACAATGTATTGCTACTGTTGCGTTTAAGTGACATTGATATCTTATTATTTTTTACTACTAGTAGCGTGTTCCATTTGATGTATTTTTGCACAAAATGACTATTATTTTTAGTGAAATTATGATAATGTTGAGATTATCGATAAAATGGTTTTCAGAAATTTCATAGTTAGTGGTGTAACTGATTGGGACCAAGTACGAAGGCAAACACTTCTTAAAAATAGTAGATTACGTCGTTTAGGGCTTGACGCTGCTGTCGATATTGTCAACATAATAAAATGAGTTATAGAAGAGAAGTAAGGACAAAGTTAGTACTCTTTTAAGGCAACTCCATGGTAGCCACGAGGTGGATCAATCCACGGGCGGACTGGGCCTTTTGGTGACGTCAAGATCATGTGACCATCACATGACTCTCACTATATATCACGTGACTCACCTGTACGTAGGCACAGGCCACGCGTGGGCCACGCACGGCAACCGCACGTCATGGCCCACTTGCGCCCGGTGCGTGCGGCCCTCCGCGGCCATCCGCGGCCGGACTGGGCCCTTCGGTGACGTCACTATCACGTGACCTGTCAAAAATAAACGTAATTAACCTCGGATTTTACGTCAACTTCAAAATTAAAAGATGCTCTCAAAATGGCGATTCAGCTTTTAACTGTCAAAGTCAAATTTGACTACTCAGCACTCGTGTGCTTCATTCTAAACTGAGACTGGCGAATCACCTCGGAGCCATTTAAAAAGAAGAAGAAGCTATATTGTATGTGCATAGAGTTTTCCACAACAACACAACACAATATACATTTAGATTACTACTAACTAACTATATTATAGAAGAAACTCCTTCATACTTTCCCTCACAAAATTTCAAACAAACTTTCTTGACATCGATCCAATTATCAGCAAACACATCACACTCGGGGTTGGCAGACAGTAGGGAGCAAAGCACGTGCAGTGCCCGACACAGTGGGGACTCGGTCGAGGCTGGGTCGGTACCTCAGATAGTTGTCAGGCATGTTAAGACGGCAAAGGAGGGTATGCAGTTCCAGACTATCTATAAAACCATGAAGTACTTTATAGTCCCAGCCTTACCTATATACGAACTAGTGTAGTACTGGCGGGTGGCGCGGTCGCGGACGCGACAGCGGAACGCGTAGCGGTCGGCGGGCCGCACCGCCGCTATGTACAGCGACCCGTCGTCCGTGCGGGAGTACTTAGAGCCTGCCGGATAAACATAATATTCAAATACAAAACACAAATATAATGACATATGTTCATTTTATTAATCCAATGCATTTCCATGCATTAGCGACATTCCTGACTGTAACATTTGTAATTAGATTACGTCTATGTAATATCGGCACAGTTCCTCCTTCACCAGTTTTCAAAAAATTTCCTTTGCACTAAGACGCAAACATTTAATAATAATATCTATGGACGCTTCACACCACGTCAATCGGGCCCCGTGCTAAGTATCCGAAGAACTTGTGGTGAACCAGACAATGGAAATATATTTAATACTTTTTTACTATACACATATTTAAGGTTTTTATTATATTATACACAAATTTAATACACATCCATGACCCAGGAACTTGAAAACTTATTGTTTCTTCGGCGAGATTCGAGCCCGCGACCTCTCGCTTGAGCACTAACGCGTGCGCTAGTACAACCACTGTTCTCAAGGAATCAATCTAAACGTTTATTTGACAGAATATGGCACAGACGGTGTTAACATTCTAAGCATGGTGTGCAAATATTTGTGTGGTGTACACACTTGGGCATTGTAAAATAACTCCTGCATTGCTGGTCGTTTTTTAACGAAATCGGGTCACCGCCAAAATAGGAGCCATTATTTCCGAATTCACCAAAAGTTTATTTTTTGTAAAAATATTTTCGGCATAAAATATTTACTCCTTAAGCCTTACCCAAGTCGCTCTTGTGAAATATCGAGGGGTTATGATCCGTAGCAACAAGCTAATAACAATTCGCGTTGTTTTCCACTCAACAATATTTTGTTATCATTTCACAAATGCCTTCTAGCGTATGGGAAGCAACGTATAATATTATAAAGGATACACTAATATTATGAATACAAAAGAGTCTGTCTGTTGCCTCTTTAAGCATGTTTCACCAAGCATTGTTAAAGTTAATCCTTCTTTAATTATCATGTTGTTTTTCTCGTAATTCCTATCAATGAATGTTTATGTTAACAGTATGTTAAAATACCACAATTTTGATACAATTCGGTATAGAGATATTTTGATTTCCAAATAGTTATAGATATGAAAATTGTATTCCGAAAAAAGGACAGTGTTTCCGTGGGATAATGTACTAACCGTTTTGAGTTTAAGGCCGTGTTTCACCAAGCAATGTTAAAGTTAAAGCCATGTTAAAATACAATGCCATCTCATTCATTGACAGGAAATACGAGAGGGATAACATGATATTTAACATGGCGTTAACTTTAACATTGCTTGGTGAAACACGGCCTTAGTTGATTTTAAGTCAGATAATAAACGGGAGTCAAAATATTTCTTATTTCTCGCTGGTGGTGCCGCGGGTAAAAATATAGTATGTATTATAACAATATATTGTTTGCGCTGTACACGGATTGGATTTTCTTGGAATATATTTCACGAACATATTGTTATTATTGAGGAAAATATTGTAACGAATTATAATATTTCAGGAGGTACTCATGAAGTCAATACTTCGCTATGACGTTAATTTGTCATAGCAAAAAAGTCTTGAAGTCGTGACTTTCAGAAATAGCATCGAGTGTCGTTGAAAAAAGTTTATGCCTTGTTTAATAATTCTTAGAAGATACAAATTGAAAAAAATTGTATCGTGTTTTACTTACACTAGGGCCGGTTTCTAAAGGGCTATTCAAATGATCTACTAACATGGCATTCAAATTAACAACTCACATTGAACGCTGACTGGTGAAATATTTATTAGATCGAGACAGGGTCAGACATTATATAATTTCATCATGCTCGCACTCGCAAGGCTGGTGTAAATTTTACAGATAAGGTTGATTATAACAAAAGTCATCTATTAGTTGACATACGCTTCGAATAAACATTATTTGTGGAATTTTAAGTAGCTTATACTAACTAGCTTATTTGTGAAATATTAACTTAGCTAATTATATCTTAACCTTTCTTTCTATCTAATAAATGTTTCACCAATCAGCGTTCAATATGGGTTGTTAATTCAAATGCCATGTCAGTTAATAATACATTTAACAGCCTTTCAGAAATCGGCCGTTCTCACTCATAAATGTTTAACCAATCATCGTTCAATTTGAATGCCATGTTAGTTAATCATACATTTGAATAGACTTTCAGAAACCGGCCGTTCGATCGGAACGGATTGTACCTAGATGCCGCAGCACATCAGTGCCGTCGTCTGCTGTCCACTCGGTGCTGTCGACGCGCTCGCTCAGCCGCGCCGGCACGAGGCAGCGCAGCAGCGCGGCGTTGCCTGACATCACGTACTGCTCCCCCACCACCACCTCCCACGGTGATGATATTACTGGAAGAATCATCATCATCATAATTAATATAGTAATAGCTCCCCTCACCGATTTCGGTGTCGGTAGACGATTTCATTGAAACCAGGCCAGCTACGCATAATTACACAAATACACTCTCTCTTTATTTTACTTTCAGAACCCAGTGGGACGGTAAACCGACTCGACTGGCGAGAGAACAGGCGCAGGACCGACTGTTTACATGCCCATCCGACGCATGGATCATCTTGTCAGACAATCATGTAAAGAGCCTCATTGTCCTAACCAAACTTGAAAACAACATTTTTGTTGTTCCAACGCGGGAATCGAACCCACGACCTCCGGGTCGAGAGCAAAGCTCAGAACCACTGGACCACGGCGCTATCATAATTAAGTAGCATCATCAGCAGTCATCTGCAAAAGATATTGCTATGTTGATCATACTTTCTGTAAGTGTAGCATGACTACCGTAGAAACAATTTTTAACTCACAAAAGGGAAGATACTACTGACAAACGCCAAAATAGCAGATTTCTTTTATGAATCCGCAATGTTGTCTATTCTTCTGAAGTACGAAACTGTTTCAACAGGGGTCATGCTTCGCGTGTTGGCGTTAAAATGTCTTATGTGCCTTAATCTTTAGACTTGTCTGTTGCTAATATTTTTTCGAAATAAAAACCTACATATAATGTCTACAGTGAACACATTGACTGACAAAATATGTGTATAGATGTCGCAGTCATCTGGATGAATCTGCTATTTGATTGAATGATTCGCGTTCATTGAATCCTATTTTTACTAACAAATTCAATGAATCCAAAACATTCATCTTAGGACAGCCATTTAATATTTTACTTTTAAACTTCAAATTTTCAGAATGTGTACTATAATTATTATGACGCATCTTTACGAGCTATTTGTCGCCATTAAATGATCGCGCTAGTCATTCAATGAAATAAGCAGCTCCAACCAGATGACTGCGACATAGACATGCCCCAATGTATAAAATCTTTCGATAAATCAATAGCAGGAGACACGCCTTAAATAAAAAAAGGTGGAAATATTAACCTGCATGAACATGTATGTTCTTGGACAGCACCGCGTATCCCCCGCTGAGCTTCACGCGACACCTGTAGGTGGCCGCGTGGACGTCCCGCCGGTACCGGTCCGGAGGGAAGGGTGGGAACTCCAGCGAGCCGTTACCGAGCAACCGTCGCAGACCAACCACAGCGGTGGCGGGCGTGTTGTCTGATAGCAGCCATTCCAGCTGGAGAAATGTAAGTGGTGAGTAAATGTGTAAGAAGTAAGTAAAAACGTAAGGAATTACAAATTTGTGCGGTAGAGGATTTGCATTAGATCCACTACTGACGTGATTACAGGGTGATTCATGGTTTATATATTAAGTCGAATATAGTATGAAGAAATTGACGCGTAGAGCATTTTTTGTTTTGGCACCTCATATAAATTACTTAATATAATTTAAAAAATTCAAGGGTCTAAAATGACCTCAAGGAGTGAATATGTTAGGGCTCATAAGCTTAAATATAAAGTATATTTAAAAAAGGATTTTTATGACATTGTGTTGCCTAGTTTCGAAAACATCAGTAGAAAGCAAAAAATAAAAATAACGAATAAACAAAAAGGGATGAGTTATCTCATGTATTGTATTTTAAAATGTTGTTAAATTTATAAAAGTATTCCGAAAATGTACTCGTATGTGTCTGTTAATTTTTAAACAATGTTTTTAAAAAACATTTCCAGTATTTTGTTAATTTATAGAAATATAATATAGCAAGGAAAGACATTAAGGTACCTACACAATACAATATTTCTCCGCAATAATCCATGTAAAAGCGAAAGCAAAGACTCACTCATTGACTCGTCACGAAATCTCAGAAACTACAAGTGCTAGGAGTCTCACAGGGTTTCTTGTAAAAATGAAGTGCTCACTGAGACGGTATTCTGGTTATAATTGAACCTCATCATAAGTAAAAAGTTTATATGCTCAACAACGTGAAATAAATACTTAAAATAAATAAAAATGAGAACATAATAAACTAAATTTAAAAAATCATGCCCATCACATGTAACAAACGACCTGATGACCTTGAAAACCTTAACTGATTTTTACCAAATATAGCTAAGAGGACTCTGACTGATATACCTTTCAAACAAAAAAAAAACTCATTAAAATCGGATCATCCGTTTGGAAGCTACGATGCCACAGACAGACGCATACACATTTACACAGACACGTCAAACTTATAACACCCCGTCGTTTTTGCGTCGGAGTTAAAAAGAAAATTAATAATTTTTAGTAAAAAAATCGCAAACCAACGAAAAAAAACTTCAAAGGAAATAAAAAGACAACGGTGACCTCGGACCTAGCCTCTGAGAAAAGCTTTAAATTAATTAAGTAGAAAACGTGGCCGGCATGCACGATTAATTTTAATTTATTCCGGACTAAATATCCCAATTTATCCCGCCCTCCCTACTTTTATTAATTAGTCCAACCGTTATTTACACAAGATGGACCGGTTCTCTTATTGTCGGTGGAGGAAGTAAGCCTACCTAGAGCGCTTCAGTTGCGTTACTACTCTCTAATAGCTCCCCTGACCGATTTCGATGTCGGTAGCCGATTTCATTGAAACCAGGCCAGCTACACAAGAGTTATTTTATAGTGCCCAAGTGTATGCCCAATACACAAATACACTCTCTTTTACTTTTACTCTCATAACCCAGTGGGACGGTAAACCGATACGACTGGCGAGAGATCAGGCGCAGGACCGACTTTTTACATGCCCATCCGACGCATGGATCACCATTCTTGTCAGACAATCAGGTGATCAGCCTGCATTGTCCTAACCGAACTTGAAAACAACATTTTTTGTTGTTCCAACGCGGGAATCGAACCCACGACCTCCGGATCGAGAACGAAGCTCTGAACCACTAGACCTTTAGGCGAGTTACTACTCACTACTACTACTACTACTAACTATATTTGGGGCCTTACTCCCCAAACTGATTCGATTTAGATTTTGATTCAATCGTGCCGTGTACTCCCCAATAAATTGACGTTTGTTTATTTTGATTCTCAGTCGATTGATATCGTCGGGTGTACAAAAAGTTACGATATAACGATTTTCTTTATCCTGGTTAGTTTCAAAGTAATCCACAAAATAAAATACCAAAAGGCTGTTGGTTGAGATTAAATTATTCGATTCTCGATAGTGTCGTCGCCTGCTGGGCCCTTATTCTCAAGCCTCGAACTTCGTTTCGAATATAAGTCTGCCCTGCTCGTGGATGAATGATTTAAATCGCGTGCGACTGGGACAGACTAACATTATGTTATTGAGATGAAGGTTTTGGTGATTTAAAAAAGTTTTATTTACTAAAAAAGGTATGAAATAAGCGTGAGTCAATAAAATTTGCGTACTTTTATTTTTTATTTCTAGGGTTTTGTTTGCTTAAACTTCTTTACGTAAGCAGTCATAATATGCCCGCTGTTACGAAGTGTTACATTGGTAATAAGAATTCAGCAAAAAAGTTACAAACTTTATTGCGCTATGACATTCGATCAACAATACACTACATATTATCATGTATGTGAATCCGTCTCGGCGAGTATCAGCGCACTTAAAAAGTGAGCTGTTATTTAATTTAGTTTGCTTGGAACATCGCGTCCACACGTGTCACAATGCTGTAATGTCAAATTTAATCACATTGAAATTTAGAGAAATTATATAATTAGTGATTTAGTGGAAATGTTTTAAAGCTTCTCAGTTTAAACAAATGTATCTTTATTGGCATATATCACGCGGACAGATTTTAGCCTTGTTTTCGTATACGTCATCTAGTGTATTTTTGATCGAAGGATCTAAGTTTTTCTGTCATTTCAAATGTTTTACATAAACCTGATCCAGCGACCGTGGTCAAGGGAGGACTGAGACAGGTGTCCGGTAAAAAGGACAGGCCTTTCTGTATAAATTAGAATTTTCCAGACTCAGAATCTGCAGGAAACTTGGGGTCTAGTTAGAGTAATAGAATAAATTACTTAAAGTAATAATTTGCATGGGACTAAAACTTGAATAATGTTCTTAATTAAAGTACGGTTTGAAGTGAAATTTAATCCTTACAAAGTGAATTTATTATAATTTTATGTTTCCAGAATCATTACATGAATTATAATAGACTAGATGTTCCCGCGACTATGCGCGTAAACTGAGTACATAAAGTATGTTTTAACTACCTAAACGAAAATTTAATCCGATGTAAATTTTTTTTTTAATTCTTTCATTAGTTTTAAAACACAAAAAATTAGATAGTAAAACACAAACTACTTGCACTTTTTTCCACTTTATTTGTTCTTTTACATTAATTATTACTTAAAATACACGACCGGTTTCGACATAGTCATCATCAGGTGTCAAATTATTAATGTAAAATATCAAATGAAGTGGAAAAAAGTGCAAGTAGTTTGTGTTTTACTATATAACATGAATTTCCACCAAGAACCTACAGTACATTCAATAACATACTAAAAATAGGATCAATACAAGGTGTAAAATAAATGAGTGATAATACTTTAGGGTGTGTACGTGCCTCCTATGAAGAGTATACTGTGAAAGTACCAGCGCTGAAAGACTTTTGACTTTGATGTTTCTATGAGAAGTGCCTCAACATCATAAATTTGTCCATACAGTAAGTAAAAAAAGTTCCTCTTTCACAGTAAACTCTATATACGGGCCCCTAAAGTGTAATCACTCATTAATATTATAGCCTGTATATTGGTTAATCAGGGGAGCTACAGTTCTCTGAAATACACTTTATTCAGAAAAAAAAACTCAAACAGTAATTACAATAATATGAGTAGCTACTAACTAAAATAAACAAAAAAATATAACAAAATAACATTAAAAACTGCAAATAAAAAATAACCCCAAGGTCGTCCCCATCAGCCTGATGGCATCAGGCAAAGTACCCAGAAGGGTAAAGAGTTTCCTCGCTGGATGGCAATGCTTAGTCTTTGAGCCAGGGTGCCTGCTCTGGGGACGGTGACCTCTACTACTTTTTTTTTAAATTTCTTCCAATCATTTATGCGTACCCTAACCCCGTAGGCATAGGGTTTCAATCTCAAATGGTTCAAATATGAGAGCCCCACTAAGGTTTGGGAGCTATAATCCCCCGAGTCCATCTCATCGTTCTAAGACATACAGTTTACGCCTCTTATTTCTCCCAGGGTTAAAAAGAAAGAAAAAAAAAATATGCTGCAAATTCTTATGGCAAAGAAATATTCCCACACAATGTGAACGTATGCTACGTTACGTATGTTAGATAACGGAAACACATCGACAACTACATCTTAAAAGTTAATCCAACACAAACTAAACAAAGCTCTTAAAAGTAAGTTTGACAAAACTAGCGAGAGAAGTTTTGTTTGTGCGGAAGAAGAAATTTTCGATATCTATGTCAGTAATGCGCGGTACAGACGACAACGACGAAGCTGCGAAGTTTGGTCACAGAAGATATATACATATATACAACGTGTAAAATAAATTTGTGATAATTTTTAAGGATGCGTATGATTATAATATGAACGAAATAACTATTTGATTGAAGTATACTCTATTATTATATAGGCTGCAATTAAAATACTTTTGCGATATTTAAAATTAGCATTTCTCTGAAATAGTACCTAGATATGGTTTGCAAAACATGTTTGTTGTTTTAACAAACATGTTTTGTTTAGTTTTTTTTTGTAAATACTCGTAAATCAAAAATTACGCCATAAAATTATTAAAATCACTAATTTCTGTTGCACGCTGTATTTCTTCGTTAGTACCACTTCATACTATGTATAATCAGCGCTTGCACATTTTAACGTCTTTTTTTCACACGAAAAAAACAAAACGTTTTTTACTAGTTATATTAAAGAATTCAGTACAGTAGTAGAAGTGACGTTCTAAGTTGAGACTGCGATCCTAATACCGCAATATCAGCTGATACGCTATTGAAATTACACTATTAATCAAAGAACATCTTGAGAAGCGAATCGCAGTTTGAGATCTTAACAATCAAGACCGGCCTTGAGACCCAGTTGGAGACTTCTATATTAATACGGGCCTTAGTAGCGAAATCTATACTATATTTATATTTACCTAGGTATATTAATTATTCAACTATAATAATATTATAAAGCGGAAGAGTTTGTTTGTTTAAACGCGCTAATCTCAGGAAATACTGGTCCGATTTGAAAAATTATTTTTTTGTTGGCTAGTCCATTTACAGAGAAAGGCTTTAGGCTATATAACATTACGCTGCGACTAATCGAAGCGAAGCGTCAGTGAGAAATGTTGCAAAAACGGGGAGACTTTCGTTGCGTGCGCTGCAGTAACGGTTTAAGTCACTCAAAAACCACGCGAAAAGTCGTGGGCACAGCTAGTACATGTTAATGAACCAACTCACCATCAATAACATAAAAGTTATGACCTTTGGCCTCTGTGGGCCAAGCAGGAACATTAGAAAGTTCAAAGTAATGTTAACGAATGATAATTGTATGAGAAGCATGACAGCACCAACAATTGACATTCAATAATAATACTATTGAAGCTGATAATCGATTGCATACTTATTCATAACGTTATTGAATATCAATAGTATGGGGGCTTTTACATTTTTCATACAATGGAGAATGTACACACATTTTTATTTGGGTTAGCTCTTTGTAAACTTTGGCGAAAATAATAAAATATGAGTGAAAAATTATTACTATACTTCTTGTACTTTCCGAGATATAATATGTGTTTTTGACGCAAATCTCTGTAGAATATACATTAATGAATACTTGACATATAATAATAATAATAATAATAATTTATTTATTTCTCAATTAAAAGTATGACATAGTACAATTCATCAAATAAAATAAGAACATTTCTACAAAATAGGTACAGAATAAAGGTGACATCGGCAGCCGTACTAGTATATAACTGTGTCACAGCTGCCTGTGTTTTTAACTTATGGCACTAGAAATAGTAATATCTATAAGATACAAGTACACTATGATCATTAAAGAAATACAAGTTTAAGTACATTCAATTAATATAAATTATTTCAGAAAATGTAGAAACAATAAATAAATAGATATCAAAAAGTATATACATATATTAGAGTAAGTAGTCGCCATTAAATTGTGTGTGTGTGTGTGTGTGTGTGTGTGTGTGAGTGTGAGTGTGTGTGTGTGTGAGTGTGTGTGTGTGTGTGATGATGTTATGTATAAGGATTTTGTAAGCATTTTTCAGTGTTGTCATAATCCAAGGAATGTAACCAATTTGAAAGGGTTCGTTTGCATTTATTATATGTAAGAGGATAAATCTTTACTCGCTTATTCGCAATATTATATAGGTGTGAGGAGATAACGTAATACTGTCGTCCAGCAAGTGAAATTCGATGACGAATAGGCGAACAGATTCTCCAAGTAGTCCGTCTACGAGGTTGTGTATAAGGCAGCTCTTTATGCTTACGAAGAATCACACTCATAATAAACAGTTGTCTAACCGTGAGCACCGACGAATCACGATAAAGAAGATGAGTGCTGTAGCGGCGCGGATATCCGTAAATTACTTTCAAGATAGCGCGCTGAGCACGCTCCAATGGAAGCAGAGTACGGATTCCACACCCTCCCCACGTGGCAATACAGTATTGTATGAGAGACTGCACGAGAGCAAAGTACGCACACATCAAGGTATTTCTATCCGCCGATCTCCTTAGTTTGCGAAATACAGGAATGAGCTTTCTTATGCGCGATGTAAGAATTTGCACGTGAGGAGACCAACTGAGATTGTTGTCTAAGATAAGTCCCAAATATTTAATATTGGTTGTCGAAGTTAATTTGGAGCAATGACAAATATTTCCAGCGCAGGTATGGGCCATAATGCTAAAGTTATTAGGTAGGTTAGCATTTGAGCGTAATGAAAATGGTATGTATTTAGTCTTGTCGAGGTTCAAGGTCAGCAAGTTACTATCCAACCATTTCATGACCGCTCCAAATGCTACCTCTGCATGAAGTTTAGCCTCCTCCCAACTATCCCCATAAACAATCAAAGTCGTGTCATCTGCGTATGCAAAAATATTACAATTGTTCAACTTAAGCGTGCACAACGTGTTTACATAAATTAGAAAGAGGGTAGGACCCAAAACACTTCCCTGCGGCACTCCATAGGAGAGCCCGGTAGGGCTGCTCAGATATTCACCTATCTTCACACACTGAGAGCGATCCGATAAGTAATCTTGAAAAATGTTCAGAACAATACCTCTAACTCCGATAGATTCTAATTTATTCAGTAAAATTGGGACAGAAACCGTATCAAAGGCCTTAGATAAATCTAAAAATATACCGACAACTTTTTCCCCCTTGTCTAAGTGTTTTACTATTATTTCGGTTAGGTCTAACGTTGCATCATCTGTAGATTTACCCTTAGTGAAACCATACTGATTTTCAGCTATAATACGATTCTTGTTTAAAAACCGAATCAACCTACTATTTAATAGCTTCTCCATGATCTTCGAAACTATTGTTAACACAGAAATAGGTCTATAGTTGCTAACACAGTCTCTGTCCCCACTTTTATGAATGGGATGGACGAGTGCACGCTTAAGAGTTACTGGAAAAGTACCAGTAGAAAAGCATAAATTAAATATGAATGTCAAGGGGGGAATTATGTATTTTTTTGCATTTTTTATAACAATTGTTGAAATATTATCTACACCTGTTGCGCAATTATCTTTCAAATTATTTATTATGGCTTCTACTTCTTCGTGGTCTACGTTATTCAGAACCATAGAATCCCTCTGTGAATATTCATGGAGTGTATTATCTGAGCCGGGTGAAGTACTGTTTAGTTTTTGCAATATCGCATCGGCTAAAGTTTCACCTACCCCCGCAAAGTAATTATTGACGAGATTCACAGAGTCTTGGGAATCCTGAGAAAAATTTAAGAGATCGATTGGTGGGGCATGTGGCTTTTTTAAGTTTGATATTTTATTAATCGTGTCCCATGTCCCCTTTGGATTATTTTTATATTTTTTAAATTCATTTTGTTCATATGTAAGTTTAAGTTTTTTTAACAAATTATTGCAGAAATTTTTATATCTTGAATACGTCAGCAGTAAAATAGCGTTATTTGGGTTTGACTTAGATTTTTTATGCATTTTGTCGCGATTTCTGATGCAACGAACAAGACCTGGTGTAATCCATGGTTTGATAGGGCGTTTTTTGTGCGGAACTCGTATTTGTGTAGAGTTATCAGAGACCGCTTTTGAAACGATGCTTACAAAAACAGACGCTGCCAAGTTTGCGTCTGAGGATTTATATACCTGACTAAAATCTGCTAATTCAAGATCATTGTTTAATTTTTTATAATTTATTTTTGTGCGAATGGCGTTTAATTTATTATGTTTGACATTATAATTTAGAGCAAATATAATTGGCGCATGGTCGGTGATAAGAGTGTCTATTATAAAAGTTTGTGACGTATTATCCGATCTGACCATGACGTGATCAAGGCAGCTGTCCAGGCGTGTGGGATGAAAGTGCGATGGTAGTAGGCCATGAGTAGCCAAAGTGTCCATATACATATTACTATTAATGTCGCAGCATCCCGGGACTATATTTATATTAATATCGCCTATTAAAATAATTGATTTTACTCTACTTAGCCTTAACAAACATGAATCAAGGCTATCACAAAATTTATCAATATTTTTGTAGGACGGTGAACGATATACTCCCAAAATAGCAATATCACTGCCATTTAAATTAATAATTATACTATTTCCATCCATTATAGAAAAGTCTGTTATAAGGTTGTACTGAATATCAGACTTAATGTAAATAACAACACCGTCATTTTGATTACAATGATTTGAAGTATAGGATGTGTACCCTCTTATTGCAGGAGTTCCCATCGATTTGCTCAACCAGCATTCAGTAAGGACTATTATATCAAATTGTATATTTATTCTCTCCAATAAAACAAGAAAAGAGTCCAAATTACAGCTCAAGCTTCTAATATTCATATGTATTATTTTAAGAGAGCCTAATAAGCCTACAGAATTTAGTTTCATGTCTTCTGGGCTACATAGAGTGCATTTAGAAACCTTCATAAGGTCAATATCATGTGATATATTTACTGTCGAGTCGAATTTTAATTTTGTATACACTAAGTGGTAGGTACAACATAAGTATGATACGAAATAAATCCTGAAAATAATGTTTAAGTATTTGGCTACATTTGAAAGTGTTATGTGTGAAAGACGGTTTGAAAAATATTGGTTTATTGTATTTGTAATTATGTAAATTTGTGTTGTGTAAATGATATGTATAAGTATTGAAAGTCATTGTAAAATAATTTAAATAAATTACTGTTATAAATAAATTCTTATAACCATTTTTATGTTCTAAAATGATATTATAGTACATTCTATAAATTATACTTAATATGTTACATTTTAAGCATGGAGACAAAGTTTTTAATATCTTAAATATAATATGACAACAATTAAAAAAAATAACTCTTATAAATAGTATCCTATTGCCATTTTTGTATACTGAGATGTTATGGTACATTTCATCAATAATATTATTTAATATTGTATATTTTAAGCATGCTAACAAATTATTAGTAAAATTTAACATTAGTAGTATATATAAATTAGAGAACAAGAAATTATAATATAGTCATATATCGCGTGATTGGTACAGTTTATCCAAGTCTGCCTCCGATGCAATACGTCGACAGGGGGCACCTTCCTTCTTACGCAGGAACACTTTGCCATGAGCCGTCCAGCAGTATGTAAAGGAGTGTTTCTTACTAAATTCTCGAGCTAAATAATAGAGTCTTTTGGTATTTTGGGTAAGACATTCTGTTATAAATATGGGTTTCGAGTCCCCTTCGAGATTTAAATGCTTAGTATTTAATTTAGAGTCTTTTTTATTTTTATTATATGATTTTAGTGATGTTATGACTTTTTCTTTGAGTACTACTGTCGTGAAATCTACAATAATAGGGTTATTATCTTCATTTTTCGTTTTTAATCGAAAAACATCTCGAATTTGTGGCTCTCCAATACAGACGTTGATTTCATTTCCTATATTTTTAACCAATTTTACCAAGTCAAGCTGATTTTCCTTAATCTGGAGCGGTACGTTTCTGATTTCTATTGAGCTCTGCCTCTGTGCCTTTTCTATGTTATCCTTATATACTTGGACTTGTTGTTCAAGGCTTTTGATGTACGTTAAGTGAGTCCTTTTCTCCGATTCCATTTTAGATAGCCTATCTTTCATGTCCTCATATTGCTTGGATATAAAATCCATAGATTTAATTATGTCTGCATTTTGTTTTTGAATGCCATTAACGCTTTCCTGAAGAGCACTTTGCTGTTTAGCCATTAAATCAATGGAATTTTTTATATCTGACATGAATATTGAAAATTCATCATCATGCTGGCGCTTGCGGGCGCGAGGTCGTGTCATATTTTTGCCCTCATTTTCCGTACCAATTGCCGTTGCAGAACTACAGTTTGGGTCCGATTCAGTGTGCATAGAGTCAGTGACGACAGATGGAGGGGTTCTGTTGAGCGGCATTATTGATATCGTACTCGTAATAGTCCTCACTGAACCACAAAGTAGATATTATGTAAACTAAACAGATGACAAGTTCGAAATCGTTTCGCTACTAAAAGCGCTCTCACGTGGATATGTATCGAACTTGCTGGCCCGATCGTTACAGGTCGTCGACCACAACTAGTTCAATACTACCTATTTTAGTTCAGTCATTAACTCATAGATGTCGCTAAGTTCACTGTCGATTTTGCAAACTCATCTTAATAATTTTGATGATTTTATGAAGAAAGTCACTTTTAATGTCTAATTGATCACTATTACAGTACCTGTCCTCAGAAAACACTGCCACAGATTTTTTGCTTCAGATTAGTCATAAATTATTTAGATATCACTGGTTTTCAGTTAAATATTTTAACACTAGTTTTTATAGTTTTTCCTATGTTTTAAGCTTAGTCCACACTTTATGGTGAAATTCACTCGTTGATCATTCCACTGCACTTGTTTCTTATAGTTAAATACTCTTTTTACTATTTTTAATTCAAAATTGAACACTAAGTAGATGTTAACAGTGGCACGGGTGGCGCCCTCCTCCAGATCATAATAACAATAGTGTAGGGTGTGTAATGTGTATGGTTTCCGTATATAGAGTTCACTGTGAAAGTACCACCGCTGAAAGAGTTACTATTTTTAACTATTATTATGTGGGCAAATTTATGATGTTGAGGCATTTCTCATAGAAACATGAAAGTCAAAAGCGCTGGTACTTTCACAGTGAACTCTATATAGGTACTTACAGGACCTATACATACCCTAAAGTATTTTTATTTAAAAATATCAAGTATTATTTATTTTACACCTCGTAGATACAAGATCTACTAGGACAATGATTTTGTACACCTAGTGACATTCTCTTTCGATAACTTTACGAATACATACATGTCAATTGTGGTTGCTTTCAGAGGCACTACATATGATTTCAGAGGTACAGAGCAATACCATATACAATGTTAGACAGGCTGCCTTTGACAACACCTCCAAGCAACACGTCCAGGTGAATAATTGCTACGGAAGGACGCCACGTGCTGTCAACTACAAATACGATTTGTGTTATTCTTCGAGATTTACTGTTTGGCTCGTTGTTGTAAGTGTTGGATGCTTTTATGACCGGGGATGTAACTTAAATGACTTATATAATATATAATATTTTATAGATTATAAAGCGGAAGAGTTTGTTTGTTTAAACGCGCTAATTTCAGGAACTACTGGTCCGAATTATTCCGTTATATGAAAAATTATTTTTTTGTTGGATAGTCCATTTATAGAGGAAGGCTTTAGGCTATATAACATTACGCTGCTACCAATAGGAGCGACGCGTCAGTGAGAAATGTTGCAAAAACGGGGAGACTTTCGTTGCGTGCGCTGCATAGACGATTTAAGTTCCTCAAAAAATATGTATGCAAGAATTATTCCTTTTTAATAATCGTAATAACAAAAACCAACGTGAGCAATCAAAAGATAATCGCGATAGTGTTGCCGACAATCACGCGAACGAAGTCGCAGATACAGCTAGTTATATATAACCGATGTTTGAATGCCGATGGTTTTTCGTGAAAAGTGTCGTAATATTGCACTCTACTCCATCAGTTATATAAGCGCGCCATAATTGTTAAGGCGCACCATATATTTTCTGTATCGACGCACGACATGTTTATTCAATTACTTTGAAAGTTACTGTCCGATTTCTTAAAAAAATACAACGAATTTAGCATGACCTATCGGCGTAGAAAATTGCATTTTTTCATGGTCTAAATGCCAAGGGGAATAATTTAATCAACACAAAGTAAAACCTTTTGTCATTCGTATTTCGTTCGACACAATAAAGGGATGATCCCTTATCGTATTGTTTCTTACTCTTTTATTTCAACAGCATTGTTTCAGTTTTGAGATATCTCCGCTATTACATATTACCTTCGGAGTCCTTTTCAGAGATCGGAAACCTTTTTTCTCGTTTGTTGACCCAGTTGTGGACAATTGTAAATTTGTTTTCAATAATGGTATCTTGGGGCTACGATCAGTCAGTGGACGCGCTACTTAGTAGAGATTTTAGATTAGCTTTGAAACGAAAGAGTAACTAAGCAAGCCCGGCACTCCCAGGACCCATCTACCACGTCGATGACTGCGCAATTTTCGCTATGACGATTGATTGAATTCTAATTATCAATGAATCGTCATAGCGAAAATTGCGCACACCGTAAGATGCGCCTCCGTGGTCTAGTGGTTATGAGCTTCGCTCTCGACCCGGAGGTTGTGGGTTCGATTCCCGCGTTGGAACAAAAAAATGTTGTTTTGAAGTTTGGTTAGGACAATGCAGGCCGATCACCTGATTGTCTGACAAGAAAGTTGATCCATGCGTCGGATGGGCATGTAAAAAGTCGGTCCTGTACCTGTTCTCTCGCCAGTCAAAACCATGGATGATTTTAACATTATCATTATGAAAGTTCAACCACAGAGATGCAGCCGCGGTTTCGGCGGTTCGAACTGTACCTATACAGGTAATAATAGCTTGGTAAATAGCTTGTTTCATGTTTTACAAATATTTTCTAAGTCTTCATTGATAGTAAATCATAGAGCACAAACAACAATACAATAATTATTGTTCATTTCTTTTGAGACCTTTGGGTTAGTTTTTATTAGGTTTCTACTTTTATACAATGTACAATTTTCCAATATTGCTTTAGTATAAACTAGCTGACCCGTGCCCACTTCGTTGAGCATACAAACCGTTTAAACCTTCCCTAGACTTCCACGAATATTTCATGACCAAAATTAGCCAGATCGGTTTAGCCGTTTTCGAGTTTTAGCAAGACTAAACAATAGCAATTCATTTTTATGTATAAGACTAGCTAATCCATGTCCACTTCGTTGAGCATAGAAACAATTTGCTATAGTAATTAGTAAATGTACCCTAGGTTTTACTATCTACTTTGTGCCAGGTGTATATGTCACAGCCATCTGGTTGAATCAGCTATTTGATTGAATGACTAGCGTATTCATTGAATTCTGTTTTTACCAACTAAATGAATCCGAGACTAGGACAGACATTTATTATTTTATTTTTAAACTGCAAAATTTCCGAATGAGTACTATTATAACGCACATTAAAGTGAATTAATTAAAAAAAATATATCAACACATTCTGCTATCTGTACGAGCTGTTTGACGCCATTAAGTAACCGCGCTAGTCATTCAATTAAATAAGCAGATTCAATCAGATGACTGCGACATACATTAGGTACTAGTAGTTTTATTTAATTCAGTATTAATAATTTGTTTATTTATTTAATAGGTTTTATATAAAATCCCTGCCATATAACAATATAGAGTTGTTCGTATTTAGCCGTTGGCGTCTACGTACAGTAAATATTTTTGAACCGTATAACCTTATAAATAAGGTCGTAATTTTTCCACCCAGTTTGTCGGGACATAAAATATCTTCTAAATTTCTATACAACAAAGGCGATTCCCGATATTTGAACAGGACCCGGCGACGATAGTTCGTGGTATGTATTTACGAGAATTGTATTTGCATGGAAATACCTCCATATTTCAATTTCATTTGAGGTCTGTGATCGCTATGGAGGTAAATATTTTTGTATGGAACGGAGTAATCGTAAAAGAAGATCGTTTTCCTAATACCGTTTATGTTTGTTTATGATTCTAACTTAACTTTTATATTAACCTCAGCAGTTAGATATATTATGTTGCCATGCTTCGAAAATGTTTCTCATTTATTTATGACTAGTTAAGCCGTTTATGCAGCGCACGCAATGAAAGTCCCCAAATGTAATAAGCTTATTTTTATATAGCCTAAAGCCTTCCTCTATAAATGGAATATCCAACAAATAAATCTTTTTTCAGATCGGACCAGTAGTTCCTGAGATTAGCGCGTTTAAACAAACAAACAAACAAACTCTTCCGCTTTATAATATTAGTATAGATTTGTTATTAACCCCCGACGAAAAAAAAGGTGTGTTATAAGTATGACGTGTCTGTTTGAATGTTAGATCGTTTATCGTCGCTTTACCTTCACAACCTCGTATCTATTAAAAGTAAATTTTTTTAGTAGAGTCAAAAAACTTAATAATTTTAGATTTTAATATGACATGGATTTCGTTTTAAATGAGGTATGTCATAATAAAATCTAATTTTTTTTTTCTGGGTTTATTAATAAAGCCAGAGAAAAATCTCCTTCAAATGATTGGGCTAGCTCTAGGTTTATTGTGCCCAGAGTGGAGCAAGCTAATGGGTTAACTCATTTGTAACAATACCTAGGACACAAATCCAGGTCATTGTGACATTCAATTCCCTAAAAGCGTCACTTCATTAGTTTTTCTGCGCGGCCTCTATTGTTCCCTTTAACCCCCGGGTAATGTGACCCCCTTCATTTTTAGGGTTCCGCATTCGATAGGAAAAAGAACCTATTACTAAAACTGCACTGTCTCTGTATCTCATCAGGTTGTGTACTAGTTAAAATTAAAAAAAAAAAAAAACTTTATTTGGACATTTTAGAAAACACATTCACACATACATAATTAAAATACAAAATAACCAGATAATAACAAAAAAAATAGAATAAAAAAACGAGAGTACCACTCAGGTGTATCACCGCGACACGGCGCGCCGCAGTACCAATAGTAATACTAATATTATAAAGAGGAAACATTTGATTGTTTGTTTGTTTGTTTGAACGGAATAGGCTCTGAAACCACTGAACCAATTACGACGAAAATTCTTTCGCCGTTGGAAAGCTACACTATCAGCGCTGAATATAGGCTATATAGCCTATTTGAAAACAATGTTGTTACCATAACAACCGTATCATATAGATTGGTAACGACGGAAAAGTCCAGGTTCAAACCCCTGTGACTATTACGTTTATTTTCTTTCTTCTATTTTTTTTAAATATTATAACGGAAAAGGCTCTGAAACCACTGAACCAATTACGACGAAAATTCTTTCGCCGTTGGAAAGCTACACTATCAGCGCTGAATATAGGCAATATAGCCTTTTCCGTCGTTACCAATCTATATGATACGGTCGTTATGGTAACAACATTGTTTTCAAATAGAAAATAAAAATTGTGCATCGCATTTATATAAGTTTAAACTATTTGGATTAATATTTTGTATTCCAAATCGATAAATAAAATAAAAAATTAATTCGCGTTGCGGGTTCAGGGTTGTGGGTTCCACGTTGAGGGTTCAGGATTGTGTAAGACTATTTATATGGTTAACGAAGTGAGCACAGGTCAGCAAGTACATCATAAATCCATAATCACAAACTTTTGCTTTTATAATTTGAATAATGAAAAACTCGTCAAATCACGTTTAAAGATCTCCTCAAAAGTCACAAAACAGATTAGTTTCAACCCTGATCTGGTCTTAGGTCAACGACCTAAGTTCAGTGCGTTCGTGTGTAAAGACTAGGAGCCCCAGCATAGTAAGATTCACTCCTTGTGGTCATTTTAGACATTTGATTTTTTTTCAGTTATATTCAAAATTGAAAATTCAAAAGAAATTATTTTCATATAGGTTATTAAATAACACCTTATAGAATTGTCCTACATGATGCCTACCACCGGTTCGGAAACTAGCCCGGCGAGAAGACCGGCGTAAGAAACTCGCGATTAAGTAATTTATATTATGAGGTGCTAAAACAAAAAATGCTCTACGCGTCATTCTCTTCACACTATATTCGGCTTAATATATGAGACATAAACCTCCCTTTTTAATAAAAATAACATTTAGATTTTTATACTCAATAAAAATATCTTCAATAGGTACACGCTTGAAATTCGCAAAATTTTGCTGTATATTTTAACAAATAATGAAAATAAAATACATTAAAAAAAAAGTTGTCTATGGAAAAAGACAACTTTTTTTTTCGTAGGATGATAATGATACGGAGCCTTCAGTGTACGGGTCTGCCTCGCTCTTGGCCGGTTTTTTGTTTAGCAATTTTTTATCGCGACCTCCTCGCCTAGAAAGTGGGACATCGACCGCTCAAAATATGGAGTTTTAAAACGATATCGGCTTTTAACTTTTGAGTCGACAAAGTTTCAGTGTAACCTGGTTCGGGATAAAGTAGTATTTATAGCTTTAGGAAGTAGCTGATTAAACTTCCAAAACAATATTTCCAGCTACTTCAGTATTATTAGAATGTTAAGGGCGTGTTTCACCAAGCAATGTTAAAGTAATCCTTTGTTAAATATCATGATCCTTTCGTAATTCCTATCAATCAATCAGAAGGCATGGTAATTTAACAAGCCGTTAACACATACATACGTTGATGAAAGCGGGACTAAGTCAAGTTAACGAAGGATTAACTTTAACAATGTTAAAGTTAAATATCATGTTATCCCTCTCGTATTTCCTGTCAATGAATGAGATGGCATGGTATTTTAACGTGGCGTTAACTTTAACATTGCTTGGTGAAACACGGCCTTAAGGTGGTATAAGGCAAAATATTGACAGTGTCATAAAAATATATGAAAAGTAAAAACAACTTCTCTATTCGTATGGATTACATTATGAATAGTAATAAAATCCTTTTCAATAAGGAAACTGATATGTATATTATCTTTAACACCGATTGCTGTTGTCTTTATGACTGACAATATTGTCAAATATTGTCAGTCATAAATATGCTTACAAAATAAATATTACATATTAATAATTTAAATTATTAATCTACAATATAAACTACATAAAAATATATGAAAAGTAAAAACAACTTCTCTATTCGTATGATTACATTATGAATAGTAATAAAATCCTTTTCAATAAGGAAACTGATATGTATATTATCTTTAACACCGATTGCTGTTGTCTTTATGACTGACAATATTGTCAAATATTGTCAGTCATAAATATGCTTACAAAATAAATATTACATATTAATAATTTAAATTATTAATCTACAATATAAACTACATAAAAATATATGAAAAGTAAAAACAACTTCTCTATTCGTATGATTACATTATGAATAGTAATAAAATCCTTTTCAATAAGGAAACTGATATGTATAATATCTTTAACACCGATTGCTGTGGTCTTTATGACTGACAATATTGTCAAATATTGTCAGTCATAAATATGCTTACAAAATAAATATTACATATAAATAATTTTAATTATTAATCTACAATATAAACTCTGTAGTTTATTTAATGAACATTTTAAAGGTATTAACTACAAGTAATACGGTAATTTGTCTGAATCCATGATGTTTAAAAATTTAAAGTTCCAACCACGTTGTTTAGATTTAAAAGTACGGATGGTACGGATGAGAACCGCATTCTAACTTTTGACGGAAAAACTTTATATTTGACTTCAACAAAAATAAGTGAATTAATTCTCTTAAATTGCTTTCGATCTGTCAGCGACATCTCTGTCTATTTTTACAGCAGATTTTATTTCCCGTTTGCTTTTGATGTAAGTTATAACTAAATGGTACCTAACTGTATAAACGTAAAATCGCTTTAAAGACGGAAATATAAATAAAATCAAAACAAAATTACGGAACCTCCGAATTATCAAGCAGTGATGATGATGAATTATAGCTTAAAACATCCGCGATGATATCCGCCTTCAAACAAAATAAACTAGATCAAAATTAGTTAATCCTTTTGGACGCTACGAGGCCACAGTCAAACAGGTCAAACTTATCAAAACGACCTGATTGAATATGTATCACTTGTGAGATAAATAATTACTTATTTATATATATTATGTTGTTTTCATGCGATTGCCAAATCTACTTATTTATTTAAAACATGAAAGATTATATTGATTGTGATCACTATAAGATGTTGTTAGACCGACCGACTAACCCCTACTTGGCATAACATGTATCTCACAACTTTTAACGGTAGTAGAACTACGTAGCGAGACATGGCACTTTTTACAAGTTATGATTTTGATGCTATTGTTATGAGTGTGACGTGTGCGCCTGTGTCACGCTCCTGTTTTAGTCAGGGGTTAAAAGTTAATTTCATCTAATCAATCAATTTACGTAATATAAAAACACGTTTTTATTGCATCTAACCAAATCAAAATCAAAATATTTTATTTCCAAATGAAACTTAACAAGCTATTTTCGGAAAGTCAACAAAAAGGCTACAACCGGTTCAACCCTAGCCCGCCGAGAAGAAACAGTCACGTTAGGTCATAAGGCCGGGTTTCTGCACTTCTGCATATTTTACCTATTTTTTCTGTATTAATAATTGAAATAAAGTATTATATAAATGACAGAACAATCAATATTTATTTGGAGACACCAATAAATATGTATTTAGGTACTCAAGTAGAAAACGGTCACATTTTCCCGTGCCTGTTATTTATACCTCTAAAACGGGAAAACCGTCGGAGTACCTATATTTATCGCCGCAACAGTTACAATAGTTCCGTTTATTTTCACATTCTGTAGGTGTACAAGTTGCCTATATTGGTTTACTATTTTTGGTAAAAGTACAGAAAGGAAATGACCAAAATTTAAAATATCAATTTTTAACTAAAAAGTCTTAAAATATTTTTGTCAATAATTGAAATTGAATTGAATTGAAAAAGCGGTGAAGTGCGAGTCGGACTCGTGCACCGAGGGTTCCGTACAAACCTGTTAACATAGAATTTTGATTTTGTTACAGCTTGAAGTTATAGACCTGTGTATTTTTTGAGTTGGAAAGGGTTTAAAATCATTTATTCTCTCGTGGCCTCGTACCTGGTATTGTCCCTTGGTGGAACAGGAGAGGATGGCGCCGGTGTCGTTGGTGAACTCCACGTGGTGCGCCGGGCTGATGATAGCCAGTGATCTCCGTGGCTCCGGCGTCGCCCGCACTGCTGTGGACAAGACAAAGGTCAAAATATTGTGCTGCAATTGGTCCGTTAAAAGGAAACACTACGAAATTTTTTTCCATATAGAAATAGGGGTCTACGGGATTCCTGTTTCCTCCCTGGATAATGCTGCCAGAGTAACATTTTTTTTCCTGAATATCTATGTATATTATTTGTACGATGTGGACGTTAAAAAACCTAAAAAAAATGGCCAGAGTCTCCGCTATGTTCAAAACATCCAGGCAACAGATTTGACTACATTATACAACAAAATCAAAACATAGGAACCTAGCTCAATTATTTTTTTAGGTAACAAAGAAAAAAATATTTAAATCGGTTAAGTTTTGTAGGGGGAAACAGGAATCCCTTAAACGTTAATTTCTGGTACTTTTAATGAGTAATTTCAGTTCAAGTTGCAGTTGTCTCTATCGCGCTAGTGCTGGCTAGCTAAGGCACTGCGAGACAGCAATATATTTTATAAATACCTATTTTGTATTTCTTTCAACCGTGCTGTTTCCTCTTAATATTGTAATAAGTAGGGGAGACGGGGGAAATTGGAGCCTACTAAGGAAATAGTTGAATAAAATATAAATTTATGGACCATATTATTAGTATCATGGAGGCTAAAGCTAAGGCTAAAACTACTCGTAAAAAAATAAAACGAGCCCAAACTCGTTAATTTTCAAAAAGGGGTTGAGTCGATAAATTGCGGAGTTCCTACGACCACCTTCTAGAACATCTGATCAGCTTTAGGTGTGTCATATAAAATTATATTAAAAACTATACTAAAATTATAAAGTGCAAGAGTTTGTTTGTTTGTTTAAACGCGCTAATCTCAGGAGCTACTGGTCCGATGTGAAATAGTATATTGTGCAACAAGTGCGACAAGTTGTCGATTGCCCACGAAAGTGAAGTTGAACGCACGAGCGAAGCGAGTGCGGTCATTCGCTTGAGTGGGTATCGACAACGTCGCACGATTTGCACATACTATTTTTTATTACAAATGCGGGATAAGTAAGTAAGTGGTATCTTGGAGCTCGCTGTTGCGGTTGAAAATGGGCAAACGGCTCGTTTTCAACCGCAACAGCGGGCGCCAAGATGCTACTTATCCCGCATGAGTGCTAAAAAAATCTATTTTTGTTAGATAGTCCATTTATAGAAAAAGGCTTTAGGGTATGTAACATTACGCTGCGACCAATAGGAGCGAAGCGCCAGTGAGAGATGCTGCAAAAACGGGGAAAATTATTCACATTTGGGGACTTTCGTTGCGTGCGCTGCATAAACGGTTTAAGTCAGTCAAAAACCACGCGAACGAAGTCGCGGGCACAGCTAGTCGTTATATAAAATTATCGCGTGTTTTTAACCCCCGACGCAAAAACGACGGGTACTATAAGTTTGTCGTGTCTATGTAAATGTGTCTGTGTCTGTCTGTGGCATCGTAGCTCCCAAACAAATAATCCGATTATAATGCGTTTTTTTGTTTCAAAGGTATATCAGTCCAGTGTTCTCAGCTATGTTTGCTGGAAATCGTTTCAGGTCTTCAAGGTCATCAGGTCGTTTGTTAATTGTGATAGGAATGTTACACGCTAAGTCGGGAGTTTCTTTACATTTTTCATTTAATTTACGTTATATAGTTTAATCTTGTTGTGTCTTATGGTTATTATGTTATTGTTTAAGCGGTAATCGTAGAAAGTAAAGCTTTTATTTTTAATTCTAGTGATCGCGCTACAGAAAAGCTTATAAGTTCTATTTTAGAAGCTCCAAGCCTTCTCGTTAAGGGGTCTGGGAATTATTAATCTACGTGCGGATTTGCGCTTTACTTGTTACTTAAGCTTTCAAAAGCTTAACATGCCAGCTTCCGAAGCTCATGTTTCTTGGTAATCCTGATATTATATTCTGTAGCTTTCGAGATATATTTTAAATTATCAGAATACTGACACAAAGTGGTATATAACTACTAACTTTTACGGAATATGTTCTTAAGTTGGACATGTAACGTAACCTACAAGTTACAGTGGATTTCCAATAATTGGGAATTCAAGCGATTACCCAGAAATAATAAATAACCAAGAGCATGTCAGAGCACCGCAGACCCCCACCATATCGTTCGCTTCATGAGTAACATAGGACTGGGGACGTACTCTAGAGCGAAGGAGTCACAATAGATCCAGAAGGGTCGCAGTGACGTTTGGGCCTGACAAGGTCAGACTTCGGGTGAAAAAAAAAGGAGTCACAATAGATCCAGTGACGTCTGGGCCTGACAAGGTCAGCCTTCAAGTGAAAAAAAAATAATGTCAGAACATCAGGAGGTCAGAGGGTAATTTCTTCAGAAGTTATTCTGCGATTTCGCCTAAAATAATTTTCCTACAAGTTTCTATCTCATAAAATGCTTGACTTTGTAAATAAGAAGCGGCCAAGTGCGAGTCGGAATCGCACAAATCCGCCGACAAATCATTTTTGCTGTAATGCCCCCAATAAATTGTTTTATTTAGGTATTTGTTAGTCAAACAGCGAAGTCTCAGTAATAAGGTCATGTTCAGTTGCGCTGATGTAATTCGAGGCTACTTACAAAAAAATAAATCTATATCCTATGATGATGATGATGATGATGGTGATAATGTTGATGATGATGATGATGATGAAGATGGGAGTAATTTGAGTCTTATTCACAAAAAAGATCAATATCTTATCAGCTCAATATTATTTTCCAAACATTCTCAGTAGTAACACAGGCCGTAACGGTAAACAGGACGGACAGGTTAAGTGCTCCTCAAGGTGTTGGTATAACGATAGTTAAGATATCCTTCGCAGTGAATTACTGTACCCTTTCTCAACGATTGACGTGTTTTTACTTAGCGTTATTGTCGATGACAGCTGTATGAGTTGCTTATATTTTGTTATCTCTATGATATTTGTTATTAATAGATAGAGAAATAGATGTTTCCTGCTTTTCGTTAGCATCTATAGTATTTTAACTATGATCGTTTGCAATTCGATTTTGCGAGTTTTGTGAAGACTACAAAAATGCTCTTTTATTAATTATCCTATCGTATGTTATGAATGACTAGCTGACCCGTGCCCACTTCGTTGAGCATACAAACCGTTTAAACCTTTCCTGGACTTCCACGAACATTTCAAGACCAAAAACAGCCGAATCGGTTCAGCCGTTCTCGTCTTCTATCACATCTTGGCCAAATTTCAATGATTAAAGGCACAAGAAAGGGCTTTTATATTTATTATGAAGTTTCCAGGGGCAATTCATCTTGAAGGTACTTCGCGAAGTTTCGACCACACAAAAAGATACCAGTGTTCCAGTTAACCTCGTCTTGACTTATTTACTAGCTTTTGCCCGGGGCTTCATCCGCGTGGAATCGTCTTTGTGGCAAAAACTTCTTTATTTTACAGGTGTAGTATTATAGGTTTAGGTAATCTAAAGAACCAGTACAGCAGTTACTCCCGACACCATCGAAAATCAAATCAGTTCTCTCAACGGCTTTCGGTGATTTATTTGGTGGATTGCTTTGAAACTAACCAGGATAAAGAAAATCGTTAGATCGAAACTTTTTGTACTCCCGACCATATCAATCGACTGAAAATCAAAATATGCAAACATAAATTTATTTGGGAGTACGCGGTGCGAACGAATCTGAATCAAAATCGAATCAGTTTGGAGAGTAAAGCTCCAGGTTCTAAGATGGCCAGTAGGTTCTATTCTCTACCTACTTATGCGGAGAGTCCCACACCAATTACCATCCCCTGTTTTAGGGATCAGATCAGATATTTTTCGCCGCTATCAAAGTGTCTGTGTACCGATTTTAGCTTCCTATCTTGAAAACTGGCGAAAATTCTCATATAAAATTTCACCCCCTCTTTTAAGGGATGGGGGCAGATTTCTAAACAAAAATATACACGATTGTTTGTTAGTCACAGGTAGTCATACCATTTTTTTAACTAGACATTTGAGGAAAGCACCATACAAATTTCCAACCACCATTTTAGAAAGGTGGTAGAAATTAATAAAAAGTAGCCTATGTTCTGAATCCCTTCAATTTTCTCCACCTAAAAAATAAGCCAAGTCATCGGTCAGTTTTGCCGTGAAAAACGGACTCTTCCAGCGCTGGTACTTTTACATTAAGCTCTATATACGGGACCCATACAGACCCTAAGTATTATAACCTGTATATAAATATAAATTTTGTCTCCTTTTCTTTTAAAATGATTTTTATATGATTTTAGCGCGTTCCGATCGACGCGATACCCCTTTCCGGCCATACAAATAGTCGTTTGAGATAGTTGACGTTAAACAAAGCCTTAATAATTAATTATAAGTAAACCTAGGTACATTTCTGCCTACGTAGAAATTATCTTTAGATATCTGCCAAGGCCCGAGGCTCGGAGACCATGTCCTACAACAGCTGTTTTGATTCCATTTTCTAGCCAGATCCGAGGTGGCCTATTCACTTTACATAACAATGTGTATAGCCTAGAACGGCAAGCGTAAAATCTAGATATTATAGTTAAGGTATACTATAACTAGAATGTTGTATATTATGTTATAAAGATTTAAAATTTTGCATGCTAAAATGTATTAGCGAATATTGTTGGTACCTCATAATCAATTAATGTCATCTTTCCACCCACATTTCTTGCAGATAAAGATATTATTATTGTTATTATGCACTATGCAGGTCATCAGAAAAACACAAAACATAGACAACGATCAAAGCTCTTGAAATAAGTCGTTAATTATTTTGCCCACTCATTTCAACTAACGAGTGGGTTTGATGCCCAGAGTTAGATCAAAATTCATGCAATGAATACCATCATTTAACGACCTCCGTAACGCAGTGGTTGAGCGAGTTGGTGCTCGAGCGAAAGGTCGCGGGTTCGAATCCCGCCGAAGGAACAAAGTTTTCAATG
The DNA here is from genome assembly GCA_905187575.2 of Celastrina argiolus. Classification (NCBI taxonomy): domain Eukaryota; kingdom Metazoa; phylum Arthropoda; class Insecta; order Lepidoptera; family Lycaenidae; genus Celastrina; species Celastrina argiolus. The sequence continues at coordinate 9,935,568 of LR994594.1, read as the reverse complement.
TTCCTGGGTCATAGATGTGAATTAAATTTGTGTATAATATAATAAAAATCTTAAAATGTGTATAAAAGTATTAAATACTAGCTGTGCCCGCGACTTCGTACGCGTTCAAAAGTAATTTAGGGCAATAGTTTAAATACATTTTTAGTTTATGAACACTGTCGTTTGGATATTTAAAATCACTAATTTATAGTAAAGCTTCTTTATATACAGTATTAGACGTGCATAGGCAAAAGAAGTAGGCCGATGGAGTAATAATAATAGTTTACTGTCAAATAATGGCCGTTGTTGTCATTAATGTTTTGAGGTGTTAAATTAAGGCGCCACCGCCGCCGGAATCCAGCTCGGCGCTCCGATCTGTTTGTCGTTTGTTTCTATAAAAATGCTAACAAGTCCTACTACCAGCTCGACAAATGACCGTGTATTATTTCTATAATCAAACTACTTGATAGTACGCTCATATAAGCGACGAAGATCTCTGTACTGAGATTTGTATGGATTTTACGTCGCTGCGACTGCAGACGATGATCGTTTTCACATCGACGCTGCGTTGCTGGCGCCGACCGCCAAATTTTTCGGCGTCGGCGGTCTACTCTCGGTGCGCAATTCCAACTCGCACTTGCTCGGTTTTTTATTTATTAATTACCTACGCTAACAAATGTAGCCTACTATGGGACTTTACGGTTAAAGTACTAACTGCTACTATACGGCAAAATTACAAAAGTCCAAAAGAAATAAAAAATCCAAGTCGTACCTATCATAAAAACTAATAAATAAAAATGTCAGGTGAAGACAGGGGTGGTTGCGTCGGGCATCGGCGTCGCGGCGTCGGGCGTCAGGCGTCGCGGCTTCGGGCGTCAGGCGTCGCGGCGTCGGGCGTCAGGCGTCGCGGCGTCGGGCGTCAGGCGTCGCGGCGTCGGCGTCGTGGTGTCGGGCGTCGGCGTCGGCGTCGCGGCGTCGGGCGTCGGCGTCGCGGCGTCGGGCGTCGGGCGACGGCGCCCGACCGCTAGTAATGCTCTTCAGATCATAAGCTACCTGCCTGCCAAATTTCATTTAAATACGTTGAGCAGTTTGACTAAAATACCGTCAAATAGGTAGCTACAATTTTTTGAAGATTCCGCGGGAACCCTATCGTTTTTCGGGATAACAATTTTCAATAATGCTCTTCAGGTCATTAGCTACCTGCCTGCCAAATTTCATTTAAATACGTTGAGTAGTTTGGCTGAAATACCGTCAAATAGGTAGCCTCAATTTTTTGAAGACCCCACGGGAACCCTTTCGTTTTTCGGGATAATAATTTCCAATAATGCTCTTCATGTCGTAAGCTACCTGCCTGCCAAATTTCATTTAAATACGTTAAGTAGTTTGGCTGTAATACCGTCAAATAGGTAGCCACAATTTTTTGAAGATCCCTCGGGAACCCTTGCGTTTTTCGGGATAATAATTTCCAATAATGCTCTTCAGGTCGTAAGCTACCTGCCTGCCAAATTTCATTTCATTCCAGTGGTTTTAGCGTGATGCGATGACAAACATTCCCATACGGACAGACAGACAGACAGACAGACATTTTTTTCAAAAATGTTATTTTTAGGTTCTGTGGCTTTTATAGACCCCCTTTTTTTGATTTTCACTTATATATTCTTAATGTACAGACATATTTATTATATGTATAGATATTTCCGTTGCCTGTTACCTGTTCTCGTAACACAAGTTCTCGGATACTTAGCACGGAGCCAGATTGACGTGGTGTGAAGTGTCCATAGAAATATATATATTTTTAATTACTGATAATACTTTATGGTGTGTATAGGTCCCGTATATAGAGATTACTGAGAAAGTACCAGCGCTGAAAGAGGTACTTTTTTACTAATACAAACATGAAAGTCAAAAGTAAGTCTAAGGCCGTGTTTCACCAAGCAATCTTAAAGATAACGCCATGTTAAAATACCATGTCATCTCATTCATTGACAGGAAATACGAGAGGGATAACATGATATTTAACATGGCGTAACTTTAACATTGGTTGGTGAAACACGCCTTTACAGCGCTTTTTTACTTTAACAGTATACTCTACATAGGAGGCACACACCCTAAAGTATTATCACTCATTTATTTTACATCGTGTATAAGTTAAAGCTCTCTCAGTGTTGTTACAGACAGAGCTGGAATATACAAGTGGAATATTATCGAGTAATTGGCAGACGGGCCGCCACAGGCTTTCCATTTCCGTTCAATTCTGCCACAGCCGCGGCATCTACCGCAGTACAGTCAGATTATTATTGTGCACCTGTGTACAGTCGGGAACACTAACATTGCGCTGGTTATATTTGTTTTGTTTTTTATATTCGTAGGGTGCCAGAGAAAGGGACATAAAGACAAATTTTTTTTCTTAATAGGAACATACAGACAGAGTTTCTCTATCTTTCGGTAGAAAGAAATCATTGGTTTGATGGTAGTGACGTCCGTGGGATACCGGCGTGAATAGCACCTTCCAATCCATTCCATCCATTTTTCACGTGTTTTTTATGGGGTATTTGAGAGCGAGACGAAAAGGCAGGCGGGCCACCTGATGGTAAGCGGTCACCGTTACCTATGAACACGGGCAACACCAGAGGAATCACCAATGCAACGTCGACCCAGAAGGAGAACTTTTTTAACACCTTTCTTTAAGAACCCTATGCCATAACGCTCCGAGAATACCTCAGAAGGAAGTGAAGTGGTAAAAGGCGGCAAAGGGTATATATGTCGCAGTCATCTAATTAAATCAGCTATTTCATTGAGTGACTAGCGTTTTTATCGAATGACGACATTTAATTGAAAGACTAAAGGACAACTCGTCAAGTTGTTTATTGCAACGTCCAATGTCTTGACTGATCATTGATTGAACATCATTTAGTTATGTAGTCATTTACTGAACGTCATTTAGTCCGATTTTTTAACCGACTTCCAAAAAAGCAGGAGCTTTCTCAATTCGATGAATAAGTAGGTTTTTTTATGTTTGTTAGCGAATAATTTTCCGATTTTTTAACCGACTTCCAAAAAAGGAGGAGCTGGAAAAAATTTAGTATAAATGGAGTGGAGGGATGGGGAGGGGGAGGAGGGGAGGGGGAGAACCCCCCCTACCACTCCCACCTTTAGGAGACTACTAGTTTGGAAGATATTTATGGTTGAAGTTTTGAGGTTATGTCTGTGTTTCCGGGATATTTCCAGGAGTAAAACAGGGGAGAAAGGTGGAGACGGCGGTAAGGGGACAAAGGAAATCCCCCCTGCCCTCCCCTCTACTCAGCAACCACTAGTTAAGAAAATATTTACAGTTGTAGTTTAGAGGTTAGATAAAACAGACAAGTTCTACGTGGAGTCGGAGTTGATAGATTTGTTTTTGGGACAATGTCGGTCTGTCACGTCTCCGGCGCTGCGGGAAATGCAGCCCCTTCGCCCATGCGTAACGAATGACAGCAACCAACACTCGCCTTAGGCAGCTCCGGCTTTCTGGTCGCCTTCGGCGACCAGCCTAATAATCTAATTGAAATCGCCATTTCATTGTGACTAGCGTTTTTATCGAATAACGACATGCAATTGAAAGACTAGGCCGAACATTGATTGAACAATCGTCAGTTAACGTCCAATTAGTTAGCGGATTAAAATCAGTCAGGTGACTGAAACTTTTTCTCACTGCGGCGCTAGTAGTCACCAAAACAAATATGGCGTCAAACAGCTCGCACTGTTACATTTATCGATAAAATATCGGTAGTATGAGCGCAAATTAAAAAACTAGATATTCCATAAGTAAGTAATTCGTCGACTACGCTAAATGACTAAATGACGTTCAGTCAAGACGTTGGACATTCCAATGAACAACATGACGAGTTGTCCTTTAGTCTTTCAATATAATGTCGTCATTCGATAAAAACGCTAGTCACATAATGAAATAGCGATTTCAATTAGATGACTGCGACATCTATAAAACTACAACTTTTCATTAGAGTAAAAAAACTTAATAATTTTAGATTTTACATGGGTTTTTATATAAATGCGGTTCAGTTAAGTATTATATGTTGGTGGGTGGAGGTTCTTCTGGCGATTGGAGAGTCAGCCCTACTTACAATATTGCTTCTTCAAAAACTTTGAGTGGATTTCTACTAACTGCGAACTGACGGACATAGTCCATTTTTAAAATATTACTAGCTGTCCCGTGCCCACTTCGTTGAGCATACAAACCGTTTAAACCTTCCCTGGACTTTCACGAATATTTGAAGACTAAAAATAGCCGAATCGGTTCAGCCGCTTTCGAGTTGTAGCGAGACTAACGAACAGCGATTCATTTTTATATATAACTAGCTGTGCCCGCGACTTCGTACGCGTGGGAAAGTGATTTAGGGCAGTGTTATACCCTTTTACTCAGAAACGCGTGTAGGTATTAAGATGAAAATTATACAAAATACTCAGGATCTACTGTTCCTTGAAATATTGAAAAAATCAAACTTCTTAGCCAATGAAATCAAAAGACACAGCCGCTTATGTCGCTAAATTTCGCCATTTTCGACACTCGCAAGGGAATCAAAACCTAAAGGGTACTCTCGTGAACCCAGAATCATAAAATTTTAAACCAACGAACGTCTAAATTGCAAAAAACATTATTATGTTTTTAGTTACATTGTATAGATAATATTTAAGTTTTTTTAAACTTACTGCCGTTTTCTCATGAATGTAACTATGTAGCCTGTACCTATTAAATTGAAACTTATATCAAATACTCAGGTCTCTGACACATTTATTCAAGTTGTAACCAAATCAACAAATTCTATGTCAATCAAGTTTGTATGGAGCTCTCGGTGCACAAGTCCAAGCCGCACTTGGCCGGTTTTTTTTTATTTATTACTATCTAACCTACGTTAGCAAATATGTACTCATAGTACCTACTTATCACAAGGGACTTTACAGTAAAAGTGACGAAACTGATTTTATACAAATAACTTTCGTAATAAAGAATCTCAAGAAAAAAAACTAAGATTGTCCCTACCTAGCATAAAAACTAACAAATAAAAAGTCACCCCCGCGGCCCCGGTGCGTTTGTTGCGAATAAAATTTGAAACGCGCGGCGCGGCGCGCGGTTCCCGGGCCCAGCGCGCTTCCTACAAACGTCCAGCAAGTACGACATGATCTTTTTAAATTGTCATAACTTTTTTATTTATAAACCGATTTACATAAATCAAACACTAAATGTTAAGTGATGCTTGCCGCAATATATTAGTGAAAAGTACATCTTAATCGGATAAGCCGTTTCTGAGATTAGCGTGCACAAACCCACAGACAAACAGACAAAAAATTCAAAAATCTTAGTTTTTGGTTCTATTGCGTAAATAAAGGTCCCCTATATTATTTTTTCCCAAATATCTTCAATGTACAGACACGACTCCTCTACAGATTTATTATATGTTTATTGCGAATTAAATTTGAAACGCGCGGCGCGGCGCGTGGCTCCCGGGCCCAGCGCGCTTCCTACAAACGTCCAGCAAGTACGACATGATCTTTTTAAATTGTCATAACTTTTTTATTTATGAACCGATTTACATAAATCAAACACTAAATGTTAAGTGATGCTTGCCGCAATATATTAGTGAAAAGTACATCTTAATCGGATAAGCCGTTTCTGAGATTAGCGTGCACAAACCCACAGACAAACAGACAAAAAATTCAAAAATCTTAGTTTTTGGTTCTATTGCGTAAATAAAGGTCCCCTATATTATTTTTTCCCAAATATCTTCAATGTACAGACACGACTCCTCTACAGATTTATTATATGTTTATTGCGAATTAAATTTGAAACGCGCGGCGCGGCGCGTGGCTCCCGGGCCCAGCGCGCTTCCTACAAACGTCCAGCAAGTACGACATGATCTTTTTAAATTGTCATAACTTTTTTATTTATGAACCGATTTACATAAATCAAACACTAAATGTTAAGTGAAGCTTGCCGCAATATATTAGTGAAAAGTACATCTTAATCGGATAAGCCGTTTCTGAGATTAGCGTGCACAAACCCACAGACAAACAGACAAAAAATTCAAAAATCATAGTTTTGGGTTCTATTGCGTAAATAAAGGTCCCCTATATTATTTTTTCCCAAATATCTTCAATGTACAGACACGACTCCTCTACAGATTTATTATATGTATAGAAGATATAGATAAGAAAGAAGAAGAAGAAGATCTCTGATGTAAGTGACAAATGTCTTAATGGGAATAAATATCTTTAAACTTATAAAATTTATATCTAGCTTGTATTAACCTAAAGTATATAACAATTAAGTTTTATATACTTTAGGTTAATACAAGCTAGATATTATCGAGAAAACATTTATTTTTAGATATGAGGTTGCGAAGGTTTAGCGACGATATTAGGTATATACGTTCATATACTGCCAAAATTATCACAACACTTCCTTTTGGCGCCCTTAATCTAGTAAAACTGTCAATCGATAAACAATTTTTAAGAAACTTTTGTCATAAATCTAAAATATTATCTTTGTAGATCTCTAAACCAGATTACTGTCAGATTTCTGCTACACCAGCCATAATTTATCAAATTAGCAAACACCGCGGCTCGGTTGCACGGATTATATAATTATATTATTACAATTTAGCTAGCAAGTGATTTAGCTATTTCGAGTTTGTTTACGGTAGGTTAGGATTACTCTACAAACATTCCATTTACAGCAATTTGCGAACTTAAATGATTTGAAACTGACGTTGGTACTTTTTAACCCCCGACGAAAATAGACGGGGTTTTAAATTTGATATTTCTGTGTGTGTATGTGTTTGTGTCTGAAGCATTGCAGTTTCATAAGGGATGAACCGATTTGGATGTAGTTTTTAGTGTTCGAAGGCTCATAGTATGGAGTGTTTTAAGCTATAATTCATCATCATCAATTCACGCGCTGCTTGATTCGGAAGTTATTTAAAATTTTGCTTATTCTGAGTTTGAGTAGGCACCACTCAAAACTTTTTTTTGTATTTGGTATTAAAATAATTATAATTTAGTTAATATTTCGTAACAGACAGACGAGCTAAGACTTTGTTTAGCTAATTTAACCCGACAGACTCCATCGGGTTCTAGAAAACCGGTGTGAAATAACGTTAGCGTTGTTTCGTGAGTACCGAAGGCTCAAGGGGGGGCAGGGAGCTTAAAAGACCGGCATCGCCCTTGTAACTCCTCCATTAGGGGACAGACGGATCTGCTTTGCCTGTTTTGTGACAAAAAACCCAAAAGGAACAGTTATAACATTCGAATACATTTTCAAGATAATTTTGGTAAAATATCAAAGGGACCATCACAATTATTCTATTCATTTAAAATATTCGCATAATTGCAAGAGCACTCGGAAAAGACAACACGACCGCGAGCGGTGAATGATCAAAAGCTTTGTTCGTAGAAACAAAATCAGTACTTTGTGCGGTATAGCGTACCTTAATGTACATTAGGGCGAGGCCACACTGAGCTACGTGTCGCAACGCAAAAATAGAGAATCCGCCGAGTGATTACGTAAAAATAGCGATTAGCAAAAATCGCGCAATAGACAATTGAACGTAAAAAAAACGGACTTTAAAAACTAAAAAGCATAAAATAATACTTTTATTATGTAGTTGCAATTAATGTTCTTTTTTAAAGTCGGTGTCAGCAAGTCAAGTCGATTAAAAATAGTGCTAATCAGTTAGTTTTTACAATTATGCAAACACACCGAGGGCCCCTGAACAGGGCCCGGTAGGATCTCGCAAAAGCAATTGTACAATTGTTTACAATGTCGCTGTCAAACGTATACACTTGAGAGCGATATTGTAAACAATTGTACAATTTACGCCTGTTGAATTGCTGTTGCGAGATACATAATCAGCCTGCCGGGCGGGAAACTACGACCATGGGTCAAAAGACCCTTCTACGTTGAGACAATATGATTTTAAAATGGCACGAATACTCGCAAAAACCCGCATTCTAAGACGAACCCCCCGCGACAGAACGCGGAGAGAAACCAAAAACAAAAAAGAAGTCTTAAGCCGAAGATCTAATCGGTTAGTAAAGCAGCTGTGTTTGAAGTCGCATTTGCTTCATTTTTGCTAGAATACGACGCCAAAATAACTTAGTGGCATTCATACGAACAGTTAATTAAATATTTTATTGAATGTACTGTAGGTTCTTGATGGAAATACATGTTACACTGTAATAATACACAAATTACTAGCACTTTTTCCACTTTATTAGTTAATTAAGAGATTTATAAAAATACACGACCTGTTTTGATTAATTACCGGTTAAGACCTGATGATGACTTAGTCGAAACCGGTATTTTTATAAATCTCTTAATTAACTAATAAAGTGGAAAAAGTGCAAGTAATTTGTGTATTATTACAGTGTTAATTAAATGTTACGTCAAACAAACATTAACTCCAAATTAATTTTTCTGAAATTTTTACCTAACTGCTCTTTGTTTGATTTGGTTTTTAGCGCTTATTACTTTTTAACCGTCGATAAAGTTCAAGTGCAGAAATTGCGCAATTTTCGCGATTGCTTTGATTTTGCATGATATACGTAATATGGCTGCCGGTATACATGGTTATAGCACTACAGTACTGTTACTTTCTATTAGTATCTAAACACACTATGCCGAAGATACATGTCCGAAGTTCCGCAAACCGAACCGAAGTCAGTCGCGTGAAATATGCAGTACTCTACAGAATAAGTTGCCCACCCGATCGAAGTTAGGCTGTACGATAATAACGCAACGTAATTTCTGCCTCCTCGTAATACTGCATTACGTGTTCCAATGGCATTGTAGGGATAATTATGCCGTTTATTACGTCATGAGGTTGGGTCAAAATGACCCGCCAAGTTTTTGGTTACTTCATATTTATTTTTCCGCTCTTCTCAGTTGTTACAGCTAAAACATTATTATTGTATATTGTTAGCATTCAATCTGTAAAATGTTTGTGCTCTTCGAAGCTAAATATGAGTAATTTATAAAAAGGTAATTTTGACCTATCCTCAAAACTGATGTAACAATTTTGCCCCATTTCTTTTTTACACTAGAAACGTAATATTTTGGTGATTATTCGTTTGAAGCTTTTATATAATATGTCTGATATATCTCAAATGAATCTTATTAAAAAAAATCGAAAAAAACAATTTTTTATCAGAAATTGGTTCTTGAATTGGTTAGTGAGAATTTAAAAAAACACGCTGTTGTGATTCGCTTGTTACGAGAAATGTGCAAATATAATATCAATAGATTTACCATATTGTTATATAGTAACGAACAGAGCCGCAGGCAACAGCAACTTGATGTATAAAACTTCAATCGTAAATACCAGGATGGCATGAAAAGCTACAATTAGCTAGCAGACTGGAACTCGCGACAATGCGGGCGGAATACATTCAGCGGAATAATGTCTGGCTCCTGCGAGTACTACAATGATGAATATTTTCATGTTTCACTCAAGAATTACTGCGATTTGTTTGTCCAAATATAAGGAAAGGACTTTGACTAGGACAAATAGCTGCATTGTTATAGAAATGTAAAGGAGAATCTGTACTAACATTATAAATAGGTTAAGTTTGTTCATAATACAGCTATCTCTTTAAATGCTGAACCCTTACTGAAATGACATTAAGGAAATTTACATAATATACTTATTAGCTTCTTTGAGATCCTAGAAAGTGCAGCAATCTGTCAGTCAGTCTGTTATTTATATGTTAACCTACTATAATATTAAGTGCCAATTTCACCAACACATGTTTAAGTTAATCATTCATTAAATATCATGTTATCGCTATCATTGAATGAGAAGGCATGGTATTTTAACAAGCCGTTAACACTAACGTTGTTGAAATCGGAACGATAAGCACGATGTTAGTTGGTAGTATAGTGTAGTGTTTGACTAAATGGCGATCTCTTTATCGTGGACAATATAATATAATTGGTGGGGGGCTGCCCCACTCAATCAGTATTAAGACAGACGTACTAGGAGTGAGACGTACTGGAGATTGTTGACGGTACAAGGAGCCCGTCTTTCGTATAATTTAGTGCACACTACAAATGGCGACGAGGATAAACCTATAATACTAGTAAGTCAGTAATAAGGTCAGTGAAAAAAATAATTAATTTTGTAAATCACGTGCGTATTGAAAAACTAAATTGAAAAGGAAGGATGAGCTCATTGACACCTAAAGTACACTAAAGTATCATGATTATAAACTAGTTTAACTGGCGTAATTGTATTGCATTTCATAGGAGTTTAAAAGATAAGAAAATGCTTAATTGTTTAGTAAGAATGTTCATTACACCCTAATACGAGTCTATTAAACTGGGCACAAAAAGTGTATCAGGATAAGGGGTTAAAATCATCCGTTCAAATAAGTAATATTCTACGAATATGATGAATTCAACAGTGAGTAATAAAATAACAAAATTATATGGTTGTCTAAGATGGCGAATTCGTTATTTAAATAAAAGGGTGACGTGCTTACATATAAAATATATAACATCCATGGTTATAGCTCCTTTAAATGTAAACATAGGACTTAAAATATGCTGTGTATGGTGGATATGAACAACGCTCAAATACTAGCTGGGTTCATATTATTACTTATAAGTATTAAATTTTTAAACTTGATATTTTTGTAAAAAAATTATTATAAGCTAATATCAAGTCGATCAGGCATTTCAGAACAAAGAACTGACATAATATACTTATAGTATATAAGAAAATGGACAAATTATATTAAAGAATAACATTGGAGAGTTAAAGACAGATTAAAATAATATAGCGTAGACTGAGAGTAGAGTGTCTATAAAGTTCACATCAGTTATTTTGTTTGGGCGATGCACTTGCAACTGTAATAGTTATACTGTAATAGGGGCAACAACTATTAATTTCAAGCAAAAACCTGTAACGGTTTATTATCCTTGTTTTGCAAGAATTGTTTATAAATCTTTGGGATTCCTTTTAATTGGGAAAGAATTGGGGTTTAACTATATGAAGTCACTTGAGATTGTAATAACCACATAAAAAAGGGGGTTAGTGGAAGAGATTCATTTTTATAAAAATAGGGTAAAAACTAAAATATGAGTAATATGATACTCATGGATTTTGTAAGCCCCTTACAAGACTGGCTGGCTGGCTAACTTATTTTTGTTTATTGAATTTGTGATACATATTATTATAGCAGTTTGAGTGATTATGCAGAAATCTATCAAAACTCTTCTCTTAAATATATAGCTAGTATCATACAAGTGATTGAAATAAAAAAAGGTAAGATTTATATATTCAGTTAAATTGCATTAGACATGAATTCTACATCAGTAATTGACTGTGACGGTAAAACTGGAAAATGTATTATTTATTCTGCGAATATGTACAATGCATATTTAAGTTTCGATAAAAAAGTTTCAAATACTGTGTACTGCCTTGGGTGGTACAAATAATTAATATTTAAAGAGTTTAGTGTATTGGATATTATTAAAGAACAATGCAAGGAAAACCTTACCATCTCCAATATGAAATGCTACACAGTATTTTAAGAAGCGTCTACTTCAGAATGAATTATTTAATTGTTATAGTAATATGAAGAGTTGTTTACAATGCAGGAATTAAATCTTTGTCGACCCCAGCAATGCGAAGCTATACTGGCTAAGTCTAGATGTAGGTACAATCTTAAATTTCATAATATGTTATATTATAAAATAATAATAATGAAAGATAAGGGTTACATGGATATTTGCTACGATGTATAATTAATTAACAAAAACGTGGTAAGTGTACAAGTTAAAACGTGATTAACATTATTAAAGATTAGCTGTAAATTGCCATTAAATACATAATCCCAATCAGCGGAGTCACGCTGTCTCAGAAACAGGTTCAGAAATAATAAATTCATCTAAGTGTTTCAATCGATCTACAACGTATGGATAATGAATTTTGTCATCATACATTGCTGTCTAGAACCAAGTTTGTATTGTTGTTTATTAATTACATTTAGTTGAAAATTACTTTTGGTAATCAAACCACTTTGTTATCGCACAAGGATGCTTCAAAACATTAAATACAATAATAAACGGCAGAAGTGAACTTCGTAACTGTATAATATACAGATCGCTGTATAATAGGTATACATAATGCTGTATAAAATACATATTGCTGTACAATATACATATTATTAAATTTTGAAAAGATAATCACAATATATACTTGAGTATGGACAGTCATGCGCAAGCAGGGCATGATTGAACGAAACAACTAATCCTATCTTTCGATTGGATTTCGGTTGAGCAGAAACTTTATAGTTAGTACACGTAAAGTTTTCTTTTATACAATATGTCAAATCCCCGATTCTCATAAGACTCTCTAAGACTTTCCTGTCACTTTGATTGAATCATAACTAAATTAGCTTGTGTATAGTGTATACTGATGTTGATTACCAGTTATACTGGGTTAATTTGGGGTTTGGACTTGCAATACTTATTTGGCGTCTGTGAGAATACTGTTTTATATATTATCTTAGGACTGGATTGTCACAAGTGTTTAATAATAAACTTTGCTGTGTACTAAGGGCTATTAGATACAGTGATATACTTACTTATCTAGTGAGATACTCATTATTATACATATTTCAATATATTATATTGTAATTAATCTTCTATCTATAATGATGTTGCTCTAAAATCATAATATTAATATTATATTAAGTTGTTGAAATATTATGTCAAATAAGTCAGTATCTACAAATTACCCAGTATCAAAAAACCTTATCAAAGAATAAAAGGATAGCTATAGAATGTCTTGCAAACATATGTAAGACACTGGAATTATATGCAAGGGATCCTAGAATCATGCAGAGTATTCTACTGGAATGTTATATATTGATATGGTTGAATGAGTTTGGAAATTAAGTTTTTATTGAGATTAAAAGTTTAGGCCTTTTCATGTGCTATATACAAATTATATAGTATTCTATGAGTGTCAAACTACTTTAGAAATCTTTTATAATGTAGTGCCTGGGTAGCGGTAACCAATAACGGTTGTAAATATTTTTTAGAATTCTCATTACATGGTCGGCCAATTTGTCTAGAACCAATCATGTGGGGGTCCACTTAGAGGTTGTGGGTGAGAACATGAAACTCCCGTGTAAAAAAAAAAAATATAAAAGTTGTTTAGAGCAACGCAGACTGATAACCTAATTGTCTGAAAAAGAATATGATCGATGCATCGTACAGGCGTGACGAGGGGGTTCTTCGCCTTATATAACTAGCGAGACTGTCCATTCCACAGGGTGTGTTGGTGAGGGATGACGGAGTATTTCTATGTATTGTTCTTGAGCATTTTAAAGATGACTCCTGCATAGCTGGCTTGGTTTGGATGAAGCTAGTTACTGTCACCGGAATTAGTGTGGGCCTTCCACATAATAAAGCGTCCGAATAATGTACCTCAGATCTGGAAGTGTCTTATTGGTATACCTAGATCTGAGACTGATATGAGCTTTATAGTTTACGTTATGGTCATTGAACTTACATGTTATAAAACAATTTACAATTTACTATTAGAAATTGAATGTTGTTTTGTAGATAAAATACATAAAGTGGTTAGGTACGATTCTAATCTCAACTTCAAGTTTCAGATGATGACTACGACCTGCGAACTGAACGAGGCTAAATTGACAAAATATACCAATGTCTCATCGTACAAAGTATACCAAGGTGTCAAGTGGCAGTATGGGCCATCATCCTCAAATGAGAACCATACGTTACCGTGTGGTAACCAAGGTGTCAAATGGCAGTATGGGCCATCATCCACAAATGAGAACCATACGTTACCGAGTGGTAACCAAGGTGTCAAATGGCAGTATGGGCCATCATCCTCAAATGAGAACCATACGTTACCGAGTGGTAACCAAGGTGTCAAGTGGCAGTATGGGCCATCATCCTCAAATGAGAACCATACGTTACCGAGTGGTAACCAAGGTGTCAAATGGCAGTATGGGCCATTATCATCAAATGAGAACCATACGTTACCGAGTGGTAACCAAGGTGGTAAATGGCAGTATGGGCCATCATCATCAAATGAAAACCATACGTTACCGAGTGGTAACCAAGGTGTCAAATGGCAGTATGGGCCATCATCATCAAATGAGAACCATACGTTACCGAGTGGTAACCAAGGTGTCAAATGGCAGTATGGGCCATCATCATCAAATGAAAACCATACGTTACCGAGTGGTAACCAAGGTGTCAAATGGCAGTATGAGCCTTCATATCAAATGAAAATCATATTATGTTTACTGGGTGGTAACAAAGTTGTCCAAAGGCAGTATGAGCATTCAGTCTCAAATGAAAATCATACGTTACTGAGTGGTAACTAAGTTGTTTAAAGGCAGTATGAGCCTTCAGTATCAAATGAAAATCATATGTTTACTGGGTGGTAACAAAGTTGTCCAAAGGCAGTATGAGCATTCAGTCTCAAATGAAAATCATACGTTACTGAGGGGTAACCAAGTTGTTTTAAGGCAGTATGAGCCTTTAGTATCAAATGAAAATCATACATTACTGAGTGGTAACTAAGTTGTTTAAAGGCAGTATGAGCCTTCAGTATCAAATGAAAATCATATGTTTACTGGGTGGTAACAAAGTTGTTTAAAGGCAGCATGAGCCTTCAGTATCAAATGAAAATCATATGTTTACTGGGTGGTAACAAAGTTGTCTAAAGACAGTATGGGCTTTCATTCTCAAATGAAAACCATAATATGGTACCGAGACGTAACAGAGTCGTCTAAAGGTAGGATGAGAATTCATCATAAAATATTATTATACAATTAATACACCAGCAAAGACAGACAATCTTATATTGAAACAAGCATTGGAAATTTTTAAAGATGGCATGGTACTGTTATAGATACTAGTAAACCTGTTCGTGGCAGGAATTAAAATGGTTAAATTTTATGGAATAAATCTTATTAGATATGTGGGTCATCTGTATGACTACTAGCAAATAGTTAGTATCATGAAATCGTCCTGATATGTCACTGATCTCTGTGAAGCTTTACAAGAAGTGTAACTAAATCGTTTACAATGTATAATGTCCAAGGTATATTCTGTATCTGTGTCTTTATTTGTCATACATTACTGGATAGTAACAGAATTTGTTACTAACAAGAAGTATGGGCCTTAGGGCATAAACTGAGTTAAGCGGGCACCCGCGCGGCTTCATACAAAAGTGACCCGTCGCGGAAAGCCGCGCGGGAGACCCGTCGCGGGAAGGCGGGCCGCGCGCCCGCGCTACTGAGCCCGTCTCCCCGCGACGGGCACCCGCGCGGGTCATTTTTGTATGTAGCCGCGCGGGTGCCCGCTTCATGTTTCAAATAAATAAGTAGATTGACTTGGCAATCGCATGTAAACAACATAATATTTATCTCACAGTGATACGTATATTAAATCAGATCTTTTAGTGCGATTGCCAAGTCAATCTACTATTTATTTTAAATATGAAAGATTACGCGATCTGCTACATACATTGATTATGATCACTATAAGATGTTGTTAGACCGACCGACTAACCCCTACTTGTCATAACACCAACCAAAACCACCAAAAAAGTTAAAATTAAACTGGAGACACTGCGTAAGTCGGGTCTCCGCGACGGGCTCCGTGACGGGCCACGCGACGGGCCACGCGACGGGCCACGCGACGGGCCACGCGACGGGCCACGCGACGGGCCACGCGACGGGCCACGCGACGGGCCCCGCGACGGGCGCCCGTTTAACACAGTTTCAGGCCTTAAATGTTTAATATAATATTCCATATGTTGGAATTTAAAAGCTAGTAAATAAGCTAATATTATATTATATTATCAAAGTTACTTTTGGGCTTAAATTTTTTAAACTAAGATTTTAAAAGCGTTTGATCATTGATGTAATTATTATGTACATAGATGCTCTTTCACCAAATCATTTAAAAAGAAAGGGAAAGGGAAAGGCTGAGTATGGCTATTATACATCGGGAGGGAATTAAGTTATTCTTATGGTTAAATCGGAATATGCATTTTGACTAGTTTTGATTCTTGTACTTTTCTATCTTATAACTCTGCCCTCGTAATTGTAAATGCAGTATTTGCAAAATGGCGGTTTCGAGAAAAACGCGGTTAAAGGTTTTTTTACATTCTCTACAATTACTGAAATCATATATATTTTATTTTTGACTGAGTATTTACATAATAAGTCAATTTACTATTTACTTTAACAGCAATGACAATTTTATTGATTATTTAGTTTATAATGTTGAATACTGCGTTTTATCTTGGTATTTATATTTGACATTTGCATTTATCTTAAAGTGAAATGCAGTATTTGTGCTTAGTACTGCGTTGTTGTCTAGGAAATAATTCAAACTGCATTTATTTCTAGTACATCGAAACTAAACGATCGACTATCAATTCTATAAATGCAGTTAATTATTATTTCGTGGACACATAAAATAATAGGAATGTAGATAAAATTACAAATAAAAGTCATAATTTATAAAAAAAAATACCTAGTACTTTATTAAAGTAAAACTCTCATTAAACAATTCAATGTTAAAACACAGCCATAAAAAAATTGTACTCAACAAATCACTCAAAATCAATAATCATAACTTCTTCATTATTAAATATTATAGAGATTTGCTTATTCTCTTTAAAAATTAAGAAAAAAAGGAACTTATACCGTCAACAAATAAAAATTAAATAACGAACATTAAAAAACGAACTTAATTCTACTAAAGACACTTTATCAGTCTTCTTACTTGTCTATTTAAATTCAGTCTTATTCTTGTACATCTACAACATTTACGAGATCAGTAGAATTATTATCAGTGTAAAGATTTTGCCAAAATGGTAACCTGTTTGGTGGAATTAATTTGGATAGAGTTTTAAGAATGGCAGATTTTCGAGCTTCGGTTATACCTCTGGGAATCGTGTTTTGAATTGGGTCAGGAATTGACTTTGATTTTGTAAGTTTAAGTTTGAGAAAGTCCATTTCTCGAATTTCACAATCGTATCCAGTTTTAACAAATAAATTAAAGTTTTGTCTGCGTACCTCTACGTAGACTATGTCTTTCAAATAAATACGATTTATATTTTATTTTAGTTTATGTTGAGATAATTGATCAACATATTTAAAAAAGTCGGTAACTTCCATAGCTTTCACTGTTACTTTTCCTGAGTTACTCATTTGCACACAATCTATAAAGTCACTAAAATCGTATACTTTCTTTGCCTTTTGTAACTGATTTTCAACCTGGTGGTGAAAATTGTCAGCAGACATAAAAGTATGTCCTGATTCGAGATATTTTATTACAATACTCTTTGCATTTATTAAAGAACTGTTTATTATATGGACTAAATGGACATTAGTACTGCATTTTATCCTTGTAAATTATTATTACTGCATTTAAATTAACAAACTCCCGGGAAAAACACACAAATGCTGCATTTTTGCTTATAATTTTACTACCTTCCATAGCCTTTTCAAATTTTTTTTTTTAGCCAAAACTTACATACGTGTCTCTTAACTTCATTTTCGATAAAAACAGGAATTTGGAAAAATGACGATTACTGCATTTATAATTACGACGGCAGAACTGTAGCTTAGAGTTATTAAAATATACTTCTGAATAAGGAAGGGATGTAGTGTTTGACTAAATGGCGATCTCTTTATCGTGGACAATATAATATAATTGGTGGGGGGCTGCCCCACTCAATCAGTATTAAGACAGACGTACTAGGAGTGAGACGTACTGGAGATTGTTGACGGTACAAGGAGCCCGTCTTTCGTATAATTTAGTGCACACTACATATAGTATAAGAAGATATGAAACAAATTTAGTAATTAGTATTTTCCAATACTAGCGCTAGATGGCGGTTTCCGGAATGTGCCTGGACTTCACCCTTTATATATTGGAAGTCGAAGAAAACAAAAATAGCCAGTTGAATTGCCAGTATTAGGGTGATACCATTTATAGTACTAGATCGTGTCTCTTCTATATATCTACTTTGTGGCAGTATTAAACCAAACTCGAGACATCACCATAAAATATGAGCTGAAAATGTTTTCATAAGTTTGCGGGTATTTTTCAAAGTTTTTTATAATTTGTCGCGAGTTCGCAGGATGTAGTAGCCGGTGCACGAGGATTTAATTAGTTTTAATGAGGCAGGACAAGAAATGTACATCTATTCAATGTTCCACGGTACAGTCGGGTGCAAACTGTCCTGAAAAATGATTACCAATTTAATATGATTTTACGCAAGGATATTTTTTTACTGTATGTTTACGGCATACTTTTAATCTTTAATTTAAGATATTAATTATTTTGTAAATGCTTGTGCCTAATAATCAGTTAGAATGGCAGGTTTCTTTAATGAAAAAACTATTAAATAAAAAACAGGCAAGTGCGAGTCGGACTCGCGTACTAAGTGGTCCGTACAAAACGAGCAAGAAATCATGTTTGTTTGAGTTGATTAAATGAAATGTTGATGGCGGTGTTTACAATTTATGACGTATACAAAAAACTTGTTACTACTCGTACATCTCGTTCAAACCAATTTTCGGTAGAAAGTCGCAAAATATGTGTAATGTGTCTAAGGCTCCACGCACACTGACACATAGGCGAAAATAAAAAATGAAAAATCTTTTACTTCCGAATAGGTTAGAAACTAACACTTTTAGAATTGTCCTATGTACATGATGACCTACCACCGGGGACTAACCCGGAGAGAAGAACCGGCGTAAAAAACTCGCGAGGGACCACCGAAGCCACTTTCCACATACCATATGCATCATCATAATCTGTACCTTAGTTATTAGAGAATAGAGATGAGTATGCAATGGGAGTCACGAAAAAATGCGACCCTTTCGCCGTAATTCCTATCAATCAATGAGAAGGCGATATTTTAACAAGGCGTTAACACTAACATGCGTTGGTGAAATCGGGACAAAAATAAAAAGTATGAATACAACCTAGTGGTAGGTAGCCCTACCTATAAATATAAAAAGCCCCCCAGGTCGTCGAAGTTTATACCCTTACAAAATATTTATTTGTGTAGCTTTTCGTATCGCTTTTACGTAAAATAACGCACAATACTTTTCATATTTGATGGTTTGTCGAAGTTTTCCCCGCGGCTATTATAAGGAAAATAACAAAGAATTTAACGTATACTTTACTGTTTTTGCTTTTTTCATTTCATTCGAAAGTAATATCAGAATGTATATTTAATATTATTTCGTTATGATCTAAATAATTAAATATATTTAAATCACAAGTAGTTAACTATGAAGTTCAAAAAGAAAATGTATGAGATTTGACATAACCTTCGCTAAGTAACATAAAATTCGCTTGTCATTAGTAAAACTAATGTTATTTTTTTCGAATGAGAACCTTGTACTATTATTTTTTATAACATAATTTTTATTTATGACAAATTTATAATAATAATAAACATTTATTCAGCAAAATTAGACATTACATTACATTGAGTACACACAATAAAACACTGGTACCTGTAACACAAGTTCTTCGGATACTTAGCACGGGGCCAGATTGACGTGGTGTGAAAAAAAAATACACAAAGTAAAGTATAATTATCACTTATTTATTTTATACCTTGTATATGGACGGTTTAACACCACGTCAATCTGGCCCCTTCGAAAGTATCCGAAGAGCTTGTATTACGGGTGCCAGACAACGGTAATTTATTTAATGCATTCCTAACCCGCGACCTTTTCGATCCTGCGAGCACCGACAAAGTCAACCACTGTGCCACAGCGGTCGTCAAAGCTTATATGAGTTCAATAAAAATAAAGGAGAATTTTCATCTCGACTGTACGTGCGTGGTTCTCATTAGCGCCACAATAACAGCACACAATAGTCCGGTAAACAGTCGAAACTATACCCGACTATAATACTCGACTATGCGCAGCTATATCGACTATACGCAGCTATTCCGATACAAAAGAGTCTGGGCCATTTATGACGGCTTCAGCAATTGTATTATATTCCCATATTCTGATATTAGCTGTTACACACACGAGTTTCGATCTGCCGTCCTTATCGTCTCAATAGATATGTAAGAGAAGCGACAATTCTGTTTAACTATCAGTTAGTTGTTCTCTGAAATATCAAAATATGTACGGTTGGGTCACTAGCACAATTGAAAAATATAATAATAATAATAATAATAACCCTTACCCACACATCCCTTAAAATACTTAACATACATCCACTCACATACATCACCCTGCAAAAAGCCGTCATTCTTAACACGTGCCGGATCGTCCGGAAATTTTTATCTATAAATAGTTAAAAACCATCGCACCTGAAGTTGTTTGGCCACAAGCCCGCAACTTAAGTTAGGACCCGTCAAGGAGAAAAGCAAATTTAAAAACAATAATAATAATAATAATGCTAACCCTGATTTCGGTGATGGTGGCCGGTTTCATTGTAACCAGGCCAGCTACGCAGGAGTTATTTAATAGTGCCCAAGTGTGTGTGTAATACACAGACGCACTCTCTCGTCCTTCACTGTGGGACGCCTAGTGGGACGAATAAGCGACACGATTGGCGGGAGATCATTTTTCTTGTCAGACAATTAAGTGATCAGTCTGCATTGTCCTAACCAAACTTGAAAACAACATTTTTTTTTGTTTCAACGCGGATATTGAACCCACAACCTCCGTGTCAAAAGTGAATGATTGGATTATTGTTACATAGTACTTTAATTCTGTTTCTTTTTATACCATAACAAAAATAATATTATAGATCACAGAAAAACATTAAAATAAGTATAATATATATTTCTACGTTTTAAAAAAGAAAAAAAAAAGTATGTAACTTAATGTAAAGTTCTTCATTTTTAAAAGTGAAACGAAACGTTTTTTATCTGTCAAATAGGTTCTCAAGTGAGGTTGTGTTTGAGACTTCTTTAATACGGTCTTTAGACCCTGTGTTTTAAACGTGTTACAAATCCCAAAATGTATTTATCGGCATCCATATTTGGGGTTTATAGATCTGAATGTCCAATCAGAACAGGATTGTCACAAAGTAAGCTTCAGATTAGGCCTGCGGGCAACTGTCGACGCAGATTAAATCGGCTTGTTCGTCTCACTACTACCGACACGTATAATCCGCTAATCCGCGCTGGATAGTGACGAAATTGTTTTCTCTATATCACCGATATTTATCACGGGTTAGCAGAAACTATTGACAACTACGTATTCGGAGTATCTATACTCATATTATAAAGCGGAAGAGTTTGTTTGTTTGTTTAAACGCGCTAATCTCAGGAACTAGTGGTCCAATTTGAATAATTTTTTTTTGTTGTTTAGTCCATTTATAGAGGAAGGCTTTAGGCTATATAACATTACGCTGCGACCAATAGGAGCGAAGCGTCAGTGAGAAATGTTGCAAAAACGGGGATAATTATTTATATTTGGGGACTTTCATTGCGTGTGCTGCTTATACGGCAGTTAAAAACCACAACAACAGAGAACAGCTAGTAATGTATATTATGTTGCAAAAAGTCTTACAAATCTCACGCAGAATGTATATATCGTATTATCTATTTTAGGTTTTAGTTAGAAATATTATATTACTAGCTGACCCGTGCCCACTTCATTGAGCATAGAAACCGTTTAAATCTCCCCTGGAATTTCACGAACATTTTAATACCGTAAATAGCCGTATCGGTTCAGCCGTTCTCGAGTTGTATATGCATCACGATTGCTCCGCCACGGTAGAAATATGATGAAAATGTTCGCCCAAAATTTTGACGAAATTTGACAAAATCGAAGGGTCCAAACCAAAAATTTGTCGAAGTAGAAACAAAGAAGTTATAAGGGTTTTAAGTTGGCCGCGCCAACGTAACGTCCACGACAAACAATATTGAATGCGCTCGAGTTTTTCCGTATTCCGTCGATAATATAAACAGAATTATACCATACAGAATAAATTCAACGTATATATTTTTTGACTGAAATATAATTTCGTCGGTTGATTTTCCGTTTACAAATTCTAAAAATGTATTGTGTTCGGTTGGTATTGAGCAAATCCTAATTAAAACAACAAAATGACTTACGTTATTGGCACTTGTTACGTTAAAATAACATGTATATTTAAATTCAACAAGTTTAAAATAATTTTAACTATTGTTTTTATGATAGAATTATTGTAACCTATCGCAATTCAAGTTTGAGTGAGAATGAGTGATAAAAAGTGAGTGACGACCTCCGTAGCGCAGTTGGTTGAGCGCGTTGGTGCTCGAACGAAAGGTCGCGGGTTCGAATCCCGCCGAGGGAACAAAAAGTTTTCAATGTTCCTGGGCCATGGATGTGTATTAAATTTGTGTATAATATACTAAAAATCTTAAATATGTGTATAGTATAAAAGTATTAAATATATTTCCGTTGTCTGGAACCTGTAACACAAGTTCTTCGGATACTTAGCACAGGGCCAGATTGACGTGGTGTGAAGCGTCCAGAGATATTATTATTATTATTATTACTCAGATAGTTAATTATGCAGATAGGGCGCACCAAACATCTGGGTAAAGCCTCTAAAGCAAATACAAAATGGAAATGAAATACATTTTACCAAAGAATAATAACATCTAGATACTGTAACTATGGTAGTCGCTAATAAACATCGTAGTTAAAAAGCGACTTTACATAAATCAATTTAAAAAAAACATCTAAAAGCCACGCGTGAGAAACTGACGCAAATCAAACTAGAACATTTTGTCCTAGTTTTGTAAATAAAAAAAAATACGTACGCCTACATAGATTAAGAGCGTGTTTCACCAAGAAATGTTAAAGTTAATCCTTCGTTCAATATTATGTTGTTCGTCTCGTAATATCAATGAATTTGAAGGCATGTTATTTTAACAAGCTGTTAAAACTAACATGCATTGGTGAAATCGGAACTTAGTTGCTTCAAACTCAGTGACATGTTTCTATAAAGACTCTACATCTAGGTGTTATTAATCTATGATTTTCACAAAGAATCTGGACTGTATATGTAGCAAATCCACGTTATTAATGTCTTTTAGGAATATCAGCTTTTTATTGTCAAATTGTGCTCTATCTCGCTTCATCTAGGTCTATCCGGCTCACTCGCTCGCCTAGAAGAATTGAGTGAAAAAATCGAGAATCCAATATCATTACAGGACCATCTTCGCAATTATTTTGAATGTGATGCGATGGTGAAAATAAATGAAAAATGGCGGATATTCGGCACCACGCGACCGGCGTGATTATGTTAATGGATTATGTATGTATACTTCGTTATACTATGTATTATGATCCGAACAAAACTGTGTGCCATTGTTATTCTTTATAGCGAGCACGATAAGTGACATTATTGGTAGCATTGTAGCTACCTATATTCCTTTTGAGGGGGGGGGACATATTTTATTTTTTTATTTATTCAGTTTATTGTACACAGGAACATTTTTACATAACAATTTACACGGAAATACGACACAAAGGAACTGCTTATTTCTAAATAAGAAATCTCTTACAGCAGCCCTATAGAGAGAAATTATATAAAAGAAAACAGATAGAACGTGCACTTACAATAAATACATTACACTTATCCTACATACTAGCTATAAAACGAAAAATATACATACTTACAATATCAAACAATTATTAATATAATAAACCTAAATACACAGTTGATACAATAAAATAAAATATATGATATAATAAATATATAAAATAAACATAATATTATGCCAAAAGAAGAAGAAGCTACCTAAATTGAATTTTATATTGAGAGATTTATATTGGCCGGGGCCCTCACAGCCGGACAGCCGCTCGCTACCGGTCTCAGCCGTACGCGCACGCGACGATCGACGCGTCCCCCAATAAGCTACACGCACATGGTTTACCCTGCGTTATGCCGCGGGGGGTTCAGTCCTCAGAGCTGACACAAGAAGAAGAAGACAGCACTCTACTCCCAATTCGCTACGTAGAGGGATTTTACCGCTGGTCGTAGTTTCCACCCGTGGGCCTTTATTTTCCGGGCCTTATCAGGTGTGAGAATTCAATGGATTCGGATTGATTTATATTCTGTTATGATCATGTCATAATAATTGTCGTCATATAACGTCATGATTATAATATCCACCATCATCTACTCATCATATTGGAGCCATATGCCTTCACTATGGCATATTGGTATTGTTATTTCTATATATCATATTGCTATTGTTTTTAAGTGTTTTCTTTTTGGACATCTTCATGACTCTCGATGTTCTTATTTATATCAGTGTTTGTTGAAAGTTGAGACTAATGTTGTTGGCTATACAAAAAATTGTAATGATATTGCATTTTAACATTATGTATTAGCTGTTAGTTGGTCCTTAAAGAAATAAATTAAAAAAAAAGTATATTGTAGTATGATATTATTATTTTGTGGTAAACTACTGCGTTGAGCTCTAGGGCGTTACTCTCCAAACTGATTTTGATCCAGCTTTTTTTGCCGGAGTTAGAAAAGTTTTTTTGGGGGGTGGGGGGCAAAAAAAGCTTCAAACCATTTTTGTATTTCCATATAGGTTATTTAATAACAAAAATTGTCATTCATGATGTTTACGCCCGGTTCGGAAACTAAAATACATCTCGCTCTTTTAGAGATTTTCAAAGAGCGATATGTATTCTTTTCAGCCAGGTTAGCTTTTGTAATTCTAATAAAAAGAAGTCGGTATCATTTTACACTACGCGGTTTGCCTAAAGAGGTTCTAATTTATATGAAGATAACGTTTTTAATTAAGTACGAGTCTTAATTAAAGGCCTTCTTTTAATCTAAAGTATGAAAGCGCGTTAGCTAATCTCTTACGCGTTGAGCCGAGATTAGTGGAAGTGCTCAAAACCTCTGGGTGTA
Organism: Celastrina argiolus; assembly: GCA_905187575.2. Classification (NCBI taxonomy): domain Eukaryota; kingdom Metazoa; phylum Arthropoda; class Insecta; order Lepidoptera; family Lycaenidae; genus Celastrina; species Celastrina argiolus. The sequence continues at coordinate 9,910,622 of LR994594.1, read as the reverse complement.
TTTCAGACTAAATTATCCCGCTGGAACAGTACATTTTGTCGCGATTAAAAGCAGCCTAATTCCCGCGCTCTATTATATGCAGAATGTGTGCAATTTTTTTATTAAATTTGTCTAATAGATTCGCTATTTTAATTGAAAAGAAACCAAAATCAACATCAACAATAAAAATTGTCCAATTTTTTTAAATTGTGCCCATTACAAAAACATTTCGAGGAATAAAGTCAGTGATCGTTTTTCTGTCTATAAACTAAAAGATACCCATTAGTAACTTATATTTTAAAACAAAATATGCTTAACCTTAGTTTGACCTTCAATGACTTGATCATCATCTATCTTTTTTACTTCATTCCGTATAGGGATTTGAGATTAGTATTTCTTATGACATTTAGAAAATTCGACATGGTGTTAAACACGAGTTAAACACCATGTTGAATTTTGACAATGCTCTTTTTTTAAATTATGTTTTATGTATTCAATGCTGCCCGCCGAAGACGTCATAGATTTGAAAACTTAAAAAAAAATATTATATTCTTAAAATACCCTATTTCAACAAAAAAATATATAAACAGTACATGTGATTTTTTAACCGACTTCAAAAAAAGGAGGAGGTTCTCAATTCGTCTGTATGTATATTTTTTTTTTTTTTTTTTTTTTTTTTATGTATGTTCACCGATATTTTCGTCAATTATTGACGGATTTCATAAAATTTTTTTTTGTTGGATTGAGTTCACTTCTGGGGTGGTCCCATTTTCACCAGGTCAGGATCTGATGATGGGATCCATGAGAAATCGAGGGCAACCACCGAAAATTGTATGCTCGTATGGTGTTTTTGTTACGTAATTATGTCTTACTCAGGTATATGCTTCAGGGTGTCAACATCTGATGCTGCTGTGCTGATAATGAAGCTACAGTACTCCTTAACGGTTAGGAGTTGGAAGGCAGTACTGCAATTGGTCGATGGAAACTATTTAGTAGTATGTAGGGCTAACATGTTGCTTGTGAGGTATGCTTGAATTAACATCTGATGCTGCTGCGCTGATGATGAAGCTACAGTACTCCTTAACGGTTAGGAGTTGGGAGGCAGTACTGCAATTGGTCGATGTAAACTATTTTGTAGTATGTAGGGCTAACATGTTGCTTGTGAGGTATGCTTGAATCAACATCTGATGCTGCTGTGCTGACGATGAAGCTACAGTACTCCTTAACGGTTAAGAGTTGGGAGCAGTACTGTAATTGGTCGATCGAATGTATTAGGTTACATATGAAATTGGCGTTTTGTCGTACTGGGCACTTTGATCTTAAATATATCCTGTTTAGTTAGGAATTCCAAATTAAAAGTTAAACAGCTATTTACTCATGCATTTGTGTTTTGAACACCGTAATTCATTTGTTTTATTCTCTTTTGCTTTTTTTTCTACGTCACTTATTTCACAAAATGGATAACTTAAAATATCGCATTATTTACGAGTACGAGCACCGTGGCACCAGTGCTGCAGAAACGGCTCGAAGAATTAATTATGTGTATGGGGGTGGTGTCGCAATAGAAAACACGGTGCATTTTTGGTTTCAACGCTTTCGTTCTCGAAATTTCGACCTGCAGAACAAGCCCTGTGGACGGACGGAGACCAAGGTCGATAATGATGAATTGAAGGCTATTGTGGAAGCAGATCCATCGCAAACCACATCAGAGTTAGCTACAGGCTGCGGTGTTAGTGACAAACCCGTTTTAATCCACTTCAAGCAAATTGGGAAGGTGAAAAAGCTTGAAAGGTGGGTACCTCATGAATTAAGCGAAGCAAACCGACAAACGCGCGTCGACTGCTGCGTTACATTGCTCAACCGGCACAATAATGAAGGAATTTTAAATCGGATCATTACATGTGATGAAAAGTGGATACTGTACGATAATCGTAAACGCTCATCGCAATGGCTGAACCCTGGTGAACCAGCAAAGTCTTGCCCCAAGCGAAAATAGACTCAAATAAAGTTACTTGTAAGCGTTTGATGGACTAGTGCCGGTGTCGTACACTATAGCTTTCTTAAATCTGGTCAGACGAATATGACTGATGTTGTCAGCAACTGCAAACCATGATGGAAAAGCTCGTCGTTAAACAACCGAGACTTGTCAATCGCTCTACGCCACTGCTGCTTCAAGACAACGCTAGACCACACACGGCCCAGCAGACGGCTACCAAATTAGAGGAGCTTCAATTGCAATGTCTAAGACATCCACCGTACTCTCCGGACCTTGCTCCAACATATTACCATTTTTTTTCGAACTTCTTGCAAGGAAAAAAATTCAATTCCGATGAGGTAGTCCAAACCCCTTTCAAAGATTTCATTGGTTCTCGTCCGAATGGTTTTTTTTTAGTAAAGGGATCAATGAACTACCTATAAGATGGCAAAAGTGTATAGATCGCAATAGTACATATTTTGATTAATAAAATATATTTTAATATGAAAAAATCGCCTTTATGTTCCTCCAATACAAAACGCCAATTTCATATGTAAGGACTTAATATGTAGGGCTAACGTGATATTTGTAATATACCATCCAGACTCACGGCGAGAAATCTCACAGAGAAGTCTCGCCGGGCCTTCTCGCGAGAACAAGCATTTTATTCACACTCTCATTTGAGATCTGTTTCCTATGCAGTATGGACGACATTGACGAAATTGAAACTGCAGCAGGTTTGGCTCTGTGTGCCATTGCATATTATAACTTTGTCAATGTCGTTGGGTCTACCTATGATAATAAAAAATATAAATACCTAATAAGTAATATCAAACTCTTTCAAGTAAGTACCTATTAATAATAATTATAGCTTCCTAAAAATATGAACAATTCATCAAACGGACGTTGTAATTAGTGACTATAGGTATATTATATTAAATAAACTGAAACCCTTGAGTAAATGAACTAGCATCTATTTAAGTTCACAACGCATTAGCACAACTAAAAATCGAGAAATAAACTGACTTTTAAAAAAAAAATTAAACCGACTTCAAAAAAAAACACAAACGACAAAAACTTTAACCAAACAAAAACAGTACCTACATAACTAAAAAGCGATAAATAACCTAATTTATCTACTTAATGCATATTATATATCTACAACTATTTAAATATTTACTACTAAATACCTAATACTTTAACAAAGTCATCTTTAACTATTTAAATATTTACAGTTATCACTTATTTTTGAAGTCGGTGCCAGCCAAACAAATAAATTTAATTAAGAAAACTGGCCGACACAAAAATTTTTTAAATTTTCCATAAATAATTTTTCAAATTGGACCAGTGGTTCTTGAGATTGGCGCGTTTAAACTAACAAACAAACCCTTCCGCATTATAATTTATTAGTATAAATTGTATTTTGCCGTGTGTGTGGCTTTGCGTTTGCCGGCCGCGCGCGTCAAACAACACAACAGACTACGTTACCTAGGCAGCAGGCTGGCACCGTCTTCAAAAATAAGTGATAACTGTAAATATTTAAATAGTTAAAGATGACTTTGTTAAAGTATTAGGTATTTAGTAGTAAATATTTAAATAGTTGTAGATATATAATATGCATTAAGTAGATAAATTAGGTTATTTATCGCTTTTTAGTTATGTAGGTACTGTTTTTGTTTGGTTAAAGTTTTTGTCGTTTGTGTTTTTTTTTGAAGTCGGTTTAATTTTTTTTTTAAAAGTCAGTTTATTTGGACAATGCCCATTGCAGATTGTCTATGGTAGTTGTTCTTACTATTGGTAATTATAATTAACCCGTACAGTTAATTTTAACTGTATATATCTATTAAGATATAGGTACAGTTATTTTCCTCACAAAGTAATTTCATACTTTTCGATCTTAACAAAATATAAAAGTTAAAAATATAAGAAAGTAGCTGTCGTAGGTGAAGTAATATTTCCCTCATATTTTCTGAAAGCGAATTTTCTTTTACGATAAAATAATATTGTACAGAATTTAGTAAACAAATTTGTGTGTATTTGGGATAGGATACTTTTATATTATCATCCCCTTTACCTCTATTGATAACACTCTCGTCCAACCACCCGACTCGTGAAATACTATACATGCTATAATATTAATGAGTGATAATAGTTTTGGGTGTGTATGAGTCCCGCTGAAAGAGTTATTTTTTATCAATTATTGTATGGGAAAATTTATGATGTTGGGACATTTCTCATATAAACATGAAAGTCAAAAGTAAGTCTCACAGCGCTGGTACTTTCACAGTATACTACACATGAGGCACATACACACCCTAACGTATTATCACTTATTTATTTTACACCTTGTGTATCATTATAATATCGTTTGACCGCGTGTCTACCCGCCCAAAACACTATCCCATGGTATCATTGTACTTTTTCGGGATAAAAAGTAGAATGGTGTAAATGTAGGGTATCCTTTTTTTTCCACGGGCGGGAGAATCCTCAGGGATTCCTTGTGGGCGGGCCGGTCCTGCACTTTCGATGACGTCAGCTTTTAAACAAAAAAACTACATCAAAATCGGTTTATCCGTCCGGAAGCTGCCACAGATACACACACAGACGCGTGAAATTCATAACAATACTCTGTTTTCGTCAGGGATTAAAAACAAAGTTCCATTAAATGAACAGATGACTGAAGGTTAACCTTTTGTATCCTAGACCTAGATGTAGAAATACTCGTTTTGACAGAAGTTCATTGTTCCCATTTATTTCGTGAGTCTCAATACACAACACAATTTCACACAAACTATAATCTTGTTCGAGTAATGCACTGAGATCCCAGATATGCCAGACACCTCTGATAAACTGTATACCATTTTCGTGTACAACAAACGTCGTGTGTATAGTGTATACCTGCTAGTTTCTGCCGTGCGTAGATTTCTAAGAGTCAGGTGCTATAGATGCGGATGATATTAACTTTACTTATATTCTAATGAACTATCAATGTTATTATTTAAGTTTGTGAATTATAATGTAAGGAAGAAAACTCACTGAAGTAATTTTTCTCAAATTTTCTCTAAAACTAGTATAAACTGAGATAATATAAATGCTCATTAAGACATACGTTTATTGTATCCATTAGAAAGATCTAGTATTAAGTCAAATATAATCAAAAATGCTCCTAACAGCAGTTAGTCAAACATTATAAGTTGAAATTCTTAAAAAAGTTCCGAGAAAGGAGCGAATGTAATATTTTTTTACAGTTTTTATTACCATTTCCAAGATTTTCCACATTAATCTGAAAGCTTAGGCGTTCAATGTGAAATATTTAATCATACATAGAGCTCGAAGTATCTTGATGTGTCAATTTATTTCTGCTACACGTTATAATAATAATAGCTCCCCTCACCGATTTCGGTGTCGGAAGTCGGTTTATAGTGCCCAAGTGTGTGCGCAATGCACAAAGGCACTCTCTCTTCCTTTTACTCTCATAACCCAGTGGGACGGTAAACCGACACGACTGGTGAGAGAAGCCCATCCGACGCTTGGATCATCTTTCTTGTCAGACAATCCACCTGATTGATCAGCCTGCATTGTCCGAACCAAACTTGAAAACAACATTTTTTGTTGCTCCAACGCGGAAATCGACCTCCGGATCGAGAGCGAAGCTCAGAACCACTAAACCACGGAGGCACATGTTAAATCAGCGTGTAAGGGGTGTCTCGCGAAGCTGGGACCTCGATCTGTAAAGGGTGTAAGTGAACCACGATAGTTTTTCATCTACCCGGGGCCGCGTCACAGACAACATCAATCTTGCCCTTTCCATTACAGTAACTTGTGACTCATGTCACTATCACAAAGAGATCTCTGCGCGCACAACACTTCGATATTCAAGACTAGCTGTTCCCGCGACTTCGTTCGCGTGGTTTTTGAGTAACTTAACCATTTATGCAGCGCACGCAATGAAAGTCCCCAAATGTAATTAATTTTCCCCGTTTTTTCAAGATTTCTCACTGACGCTTCGCTCCTGTTGGTCGCAGCGTAATGTTATATAAGGCCTTCCTCTATAAATGGACTATCCAACAAAAAAATATTTTTTCAAATCGGACCAGTAGTTCCTGAGATTAGAGCGTTTAAACAAACAAACAAACTCTTCCGCTTTGTAATATTAGTATAGATTATATTAATCTAAACAAACATTTAAAGTCATTTTAGGGTTTGTTGTGCTAAATTAGTAAGTAGTATCTTCTAATAGAGCTTCTTTTTGTCTGTCCGCTGTCAGCAATAATTAAGGGTGCGTATGGGTACCGAATGTAGAGTTTACTGTAAAAGTACCGGCGCTGAAAGAGGATTTTTTTTAATTATTGTATGAGCAATTTTATGATGTCGGGGCATTTCTAATAGAAACATAAAATTCGAAAGTAAGTATTACAGCGCTTGTACTTTCACATTAAAACTCTACATAGGGGGCACATACACATTACACACCCTTTAGTATTATCACTCACTTATGTTACACCTTTTTTTTTTTTTTTTTTTTTTTAACAATTTATTGCACACAAGATACATTCCAATAGAACAATTTACAAAGAAAGACGACACAAAGGTACTGCTTATTTCTAAAAAGAAATTTCTTCCAGCAGCCCTACGGAGAGATATGGGATTAAAGTTAGCAGATAGGGCGTGCAAAATTATAAACATGATATACATACATAAATACATACATACATACATAATTATATTTATATATATACCAACATATGTATATTTACAAAACAAAATATAAATTACATACAATGATAATAATATATACCTACTTGATACAATAAATAAAGTATATACTAATAAAATAATTCTACTTATATGGATTGAGATACGAAATAATGCTCTTTCAAGCGCCTTTTGAATACAGCAATAGTGGGACTGTCGCGAACGGTGTGAGGAAGCGAATTCCACAGCCTGACTGCATGAACGGTGAAGGAGTAGGAATAGAGATTGGTGCGATGCAATGGGATGGAGAGAGTCGTTCTGACTTTAGATCTACAAGGGGTATCAAAGGGTCGAGAAAAATTGAATCTTTCGAGAAGATATGAAGGAGAGAGGGGATTATACAGGATATTATAAAGTAAACAGAGGATATGGGAGTTTCGACGAAGGCGAATAGGGAGCCACCTGAGTTTCAATCGAAAAGCTGATACATGATCAAATTTTCTGAGTCCAAACACAAAGCGGATACAGAGATTCTGCAACCGTTCAAGTTTTGTTAGCAGCTCTTCGTTGATATCCAAGTAGCAGGAGTTGGCATAGTCAAGGATAGGGAAGATTAGTGTCTGGATAAGGAAAATTTTGGTGTTCACGGGCAAAAAATTTTGGAGGCCCCTTAATACGTGCATCGAGTGGTAGACTTTTCTGCTTACTTCACTAACTTGAGGATTCCAAGAGAGATTGCTGTCTATGATTAAACCTAGGTTTTTGGCAGTATTGGTATAGGCAATGACAGTGCCATTGTACATGACCCTAGGCACATTATGTAACCGCTGAGTCATGTATTTACTTCCTATGATCATGGCCTGTGATTTATTCGGATTGACCAGCAGACCAAAGGATTTAGCCCAGTTAGATATACGCTGAAGATCAGCGTTAATTTTGGTAACTGCGGAATTAATCTCATCTATAGGTGAATGACGATATATTTGCAAGTCGTCTGCGTAGAGATGGAAATTAGATTCAATTATTTTGGAAATTGTGTTAATAAAAATAGAAAACAAAAGGGGAGAGAGAACGCCACCCTGGGGGACACCCACTTCGATATCACACCAATCCGAGGTAGCCTCATCAAGGCGGACACGTTGCGAACGTCCCCGAATATATGAGTCGAACCAGTTTACCGCTGAGGAAGAAATGTTAAGAGAGTGAAGGACGGAAAGGAATATGTCAAAATCTACAGAATTGAAAGCACTGCTAAAGTCAAGTAGGACAAGAATAGATACACATTTATTTTCCATTGCAAGACGGAGGTCGTCAGTGACTTTTAGCAGTGCTGTCACTGTACTGTGACCTGGACGAAAGCCGGATTGGAAGGAAGAAAGCAATTTATTTGTGGATAAGAATTGAGATAGCTGTTTGTGGACAATGTGTTCAAGGATTTTGGATAGATAGGGTAATATAGAAATTGGCCTAAATTGAGATAAGGAAGAAGGATTAGGAGTTTTAGGTAGTGGAATGACATTGGCATGTTTCCATGCTGTAGGGAAAGAACTCAGTGTCAGTGAATAATTAAAAATGTGTGTAAGTATTGGCAAGAGTTCTGGAAGGGTAAGGGATATCATCCGAGGGCTCAGACTGTCGTTGCCCACAGCAGTAGAGGTGATAGCCATGATATGATTATTTACTTCATCCTCGGTGACTGGTTTAAACTGAAATGGGGAACAGGACGGAAGAGTAAGGGAACCGATATGGGAAATCGTATGTGATTTTGTAGCCTGGTCGACAATTACTGGTGGGGCAGAGAAATTAGCATTTAGCTCATTTAAATTCACTGAATTGTCAAAGCTATTGGAAGATTTGCCAATGCCGAGTGTTGAAAAAAATCTCCATAATTGCGAGGGGTTATTTTGAACTATTGAGGAATGTATGTGGCGTCTTTTAGCATCTCTACACAAACGACCACAACGATTCCGCAGAAACTTATACTTAGCTAAATTCTCGTCTGTTGGTCGTTTCCTGTATCGCTGCATAGCACGGTTGCGTTTAGCCATGAGAGCGATTATGTCTTGCGACAGCCAAGGTGCCGGTGCATGTTTGATTTTAACTTTTTTTACCGGGGCATGTATGTCAAAGATGTGTGTTATGGCATCAGTTAGAAGTGCCACCTTTTGGTCAATATCTGTGGCTGAGTAAATAGTTGACCAGTCGTAACCAATCAAGTCGCGCTTAAGAGCCTCCAAATCTATGGCCTTAATACTACGAAGGAAAGCATATCTCATTTTACGACGGGGAGGTCTAATTTTAAAGGAAAGGAAAATAAGGTCGTGATGTGAAAGGTTGGATGGGAACTGACCATGAGAATCTATTAGATCAAGTGACGAGGTGATAATGAGATCTAAGAGGGAAGGAATACAATTTGGAACATGATGGGTTGCTGAAAGTGGAAGTATATTGAGGTTAAGGGAGGAGATTAAGGTACACAGTTTAATCGCACGCGAGTCAGCTTTCAAGAGACATGTGTTGAAGTCACCTGCAAGTAAAGTATAGTCATAATTGGGGCAGTGTGTGGCTAACAAACATTCTAAATCGTTAAAATAATCTACACGCAGAGATGGACTATAGATTACACACAGCAGGAATCTTTTGTAGTGTAGGGTGACTTCAACACACAAGTACTCGACTGACCCGGAGTAGCTAGGTGAGGATGCAACAGTTTTGCTAACAATGTCACCACGCAGATAAATAGCCACTCCACCGCCGCCTTTACCTACGCGATCATTGCGAATCAGTTTATATCCCGGTAGAGCGTAAGCAGTCGACGAAAGTGATGGCTTAAGCCAGGATTCTGATACCAGAATGGCATCTACAGGAGAATTGCTAAACATATCAATTAGATCTGGGTAATGGCGTGGTATGCTCTGAACATTAACATGGACAATGTTAAAGTTGTTGGAAAAAGAGGAAAAGGCACTATTTAATCGTTCACGAGCAGAAAGGGAAGCCGAACTCCCGTCGTAACTATCCACACTATTAAAACTGTCAGACGAAGAAGAGCATGAAAAAAAGGCATCATTCCCAATATCATTATCAATCAAATCCATATATATAAATAATACTATAAAATATACCTACTTAAACAATATTATAATGCTATGATATTAATATGATATAAAAATAATTATCTTAAAAATTAATCAATAATAATAATAACGTATCCCACGTATTAAAAAAAACCCATCTTAGCTCACCGTAGTGAAGATAGAAGAAAATTACACACTTAATAACATAGAATTTACAATAATTGCATTAAAACCAATACACCATAACCCAAAACACAACAGTCTAGTAAGGCAACTAACGCTTAATAATTATTACCATAATATACTATAATAAACCAAGCAAAGACAAATAAATAAATGTCGGATTGTACTATGGCAATTGGCAACATTAGAGCATGACAGCTTATTAAAGTTTAAAATAAAAAAAAGACAATCACTATCAATGACAGTTGCTGTTTTGGTTGACATTGACATAAGTACCGATTATTTGTTGTTCTGTCAAGTGTCAATATTAAAAAGAGTATTTTGTAATTGTTTGTGTATAATTAAAATATTATCGGGTGATTAGAGATTAAAATCCGGTACTACCTTAAATTTGCGCCATAGACAAAATTTAAATAAAAAACAAGTTATAAAAAACAACAAAACAACGAGACGAAGAGAAAACATATAGTTATAACTTATATCCTAAGCTTAGCAATCACAACATTCACAAAATATACGTTACGACTTACAGAGCCTCAGACTAAGTCTTTTTAGCACGACGAGAGGTAGAAGCTGTTCTGCTGGAGGGCTTATTATCCTTGGTGCTAGGCTTTGAGATAGCTCCAGTAGCACTGTTATCCGATGAATGAGGGGCCGTCTTGGGATCTTTGACAGCAGGGAACGAAGACATTAGTGTTTTAAGCTCCTGCATGGATTCTATCTTTCGACGTGTTTTGTCAGGCAATATGATCGCAATCTTTCCCTCAGTGGACCAACAGCTACGTACTCCGAAGTGCTGGCGTGCAGTCCTAAACACCTGATGCCTTGACTTAGTTAGGAACTCGGAGATAACAATGCCTGTGCCCCTGAGTGTAGTCTTTGCGTCCCAGACCAGGCGCCGCTGCTCAAAGTCCCGGAATCTAACGAGGACTGCACGGGCTTTCGCGTTAGGAGACCCAAGTCGATGACATGACTGAACATCATTACAGGTAAATTCAATATGCATTTTGTCGCTGATGGTATTAGCAATGATCTTCAGTAAATTTTCATCCTTTGTTTCAGCAATGCCATGGAACAAGAGTATTTTCTTGCGAAGGAACGTCTCATGCCTGTCCAGTCCCAAAGATAACAAATCTATCTGAATTTTTAATTTGGATAGTGTTTGCCAAACAAAAGTTTTGAAGTCACGGAACTCACTGCTTAGACTGGAGAGGTCTGGTTTTGATGGTGCTGAAGCAGCGTTATGAAGACGCTGCTCGTAGGACTCCATATGTGATTGGAAGAGACTCGCCAGATCCTCCATGTTGGCAGCAAGTTGTGCAGACATATCCATTATTATAGGTTATAGTGATGACTATGAAAAGTGATTAAGTGGTGGAAATTTTATATTGTGGTGAGCAGAGTGGAGTTTTAACTATAATTTAGTGCAATACATATATTGTTATGGGAACTGTAAGTATTTTTATTTTAAAAAGTATGAACCCAAGTTTAAATTAAGTGCAGTTGCTACGCCTACCCACACAAAAAAAAAAGTACACCTTGTATATATATAGCCAGTTTAGCCACGACCTAGAGTGGTATAGTTATAAATTTCAGGCAATCATCTCTTAAAATACCTATGGTAAATTATTTTACAAGCATTTATATTTCACTTGTACATGTTCTTGTGTGTGTCCATTTAATATATTACGTTCAATTTAACCTACTTCTCATAGACATTTTACAATACCTGATGATTACTTTTTGAATTATTGAAATCGGACATTCCAATCAAAATACATATAATTATCATGAAATTAAAATAAAAATACATGCCGGCGGCGGCCACGCTAAGCATCGAGTAACTACATAACTCGACGAGAGAGGGGCAGTGCATGGGAAAAGGATGCACCATTATGAGCATGCTTATAACTTAAATATTTGTACCTATTTATGTCTACCCGTGCGAAGCCGGGACGGACCGCTATCTATATCTATATCTTATATATAAAATTAATATCTGTTCGTTAGTCTCGCTAAAACTCAAGAACGGCTGAACCGATTGGGCTATTTTTGGTCTTGAAATATTCGTGGAAGTCTAGGGAATGTTTAAACGGTTTTATTTATATTTTTTTTATGCTCAACGAAGTGGGCACGGGTCAGCTAGTACTATATAAAAATGAATTGCTGTTCGTTAGTCTCGCTAAAACTTGTGAACGGCTGAACAGATCCGACTATTTTTGATCTTGAAATATTCGTGGAAGTGCAGAGAAGTAAAATGGTGAAAAAATATGCTGTTTGTATGCTTAACGAAGTGGGCACGGTTTAGCTAATAATGTATAATTTAGAAAGCCAGGATACTTTTGCTGGATCAGCTAGTAATTATTAATACAACTTCTAAAAAGCACATAAAAAAGTAAGACGAACGTTACAAGTTAAAAATCACGAAATTGTTCGGAAAAGGGAGCGTATAAAATAATTTTTGGCAACTTTTATTACAGTTCCCGAGATTTCCCACATAAATCTGAGAGAATTAGGCGTTGGATGTGAAATATGTAATTACACGTAGAGTTCCAAGTATTGACGTATCAACTTATTACAGTCGCGCCATGTGCAAATTGTTAAAGTTTGCCTTTAGAATTCTTATTCTAAATCTGGATCGAAACATATTAATTACTTTAATGTGTTTTCATTTACGCAAGTATTCAGGGAATAATCTGGTACACGCATGACGAGAGCGTTACAAAAAGTGTGATCGGGCGAAGCGAACGAAAGTTGAGAAGAAGATAGAAATTTTGTGAAGCCAGAGAGAGTTACGTTTCGTATATTACGTAGCCCGGGCGAGTGAAAGTAGTACGCACAGACAGCGTATGCAATCTCACACCCGACGGAAGCCCTCGACTGGATTATTTTTTTTGGGAGGGCCCCGGGTGGAGAACCACGACCAGGGATCCAGCAGATCCCTCTACGTGGGGAAAAACAAAAATGGCGCGCCTGGTACAAATACCGGGCGCAAAAGCCAAAGTTCTAAGGACCGAACCCTCCGCGACAGAACGCGGAGAAAAGCCAAAATAGTGCCGAAGTGCTAACCCAAACGACAGACCATGAACTAGCCATTGGAAAGATACATCTAAGCTAGCAATCAACGCGGACGGCTGTGACCGGCAGCGACTACACATCCGGCTGTGGAGGCCCCGACCCCGGGGGTCGAGGAACGTGTTTGTAGACCACTCCTCCACGTGCACGGGAATCTCATCGCTGGGTGAACAATCGACCGCGGAAAGGAAAAGGGGAAAAATGGGAAACTTTCACCCGTGCTTACGCATCCGGTGCATAGCCAGACGTGGAAGTGAAGCTTCCACCCGTGCTTACGCGAGCCGGTGCATAGCCAGACGTGAAAGGAAACCTCCACCCGTGCTTACGCATTATTAAGTGCATAGCCAGACGTGGAGGGAAAAGCTTAAAAAGCGAATAAAGGGGGGGGGGGGGGGAAGAGAATGGGAAAAGCGACTGGCGTCTAGACCGTCTCCTCCTCTTCGTGGTGCGACGGGGCTTACGACTCCGTCGTGTGGTCCTCTTCGAGGACGGCGTCTCTGGGCAGACGTAGGCGGTCCGGCGGGCGCGCGTGCCAGGGCGCCAGGTCAGCCAGCTCGGTGAGGCGCGAGGCGTCCGCTCGCGCAAACAAGTTGGTGGCGAGATGCGCTACGAACGCCTCTACGCTTTCGACGCGCAGATCTCGCGCGATGGTGGTGTTTCTCACATACCAAGGGGCACCCGCGGTTCGGCGCAGCGCGCGGTTCTGCACCCTCTGCATCGACTTTTTCAAGGACGCAGAGAGCAGATGGTGCCACGCGGGTGCTGCGTATGTGAGACGGCTGCGGATGTAAATCTTAAACAGCGCGACGCGCATGCTGAGAGAGATCTGCGGTGCTGTGTATGCCGGTGCCAGCCTGGCCAAAGCTGCTCTGGCCTTCCAGACCGCTGCGTTGCACTGCGGGCCCATGGTGAGCCGGCGGTCCAAGGTGACCCCCAGGTACTTAGCAGTTCTTCCCCAGGGGATCTCCGCATCGCCTATCTTGAGAGGCGGTGGCAGCGCGCTCCTCCTTCTAGTGACGGCGAGTGCTTGGGACTTCCCTGCGTTGACAGATAGTCGCCATTTACTCAGCCAGTCGGGAAGGAGGTCGAGTGTTCGCTGTACCTTAACCGCTGCGTGGGTCGGGTTTAGCGAGGTCGCAATAAATGCGGTGTCGTCGGCGTACAGCGCCGCCAAGGTGTCTGGGTGCTTGGGCACGTCGCTGGCGTACAAGTTGTACAGCGCAGGCGAGAGCACGCTACCCTGGGGAACTCCGGCTGTGATCGGACGCTCCGACGACAGCACACCATCTACCCGGACCCTAAAGGACCGGTCGGCGAGGAACGATGCCATCAGCTTAACCAGGAAGCGAGGCACGTTCACTCGAATCAATTTGCAGAGCAAACCTTCGTGCCACACGCTGTCGAAGGCCTTCTCCATATCCAGGAACACTGCGGCCGACGCCTCCTTCTTGTTGGCCGCAGCGGAGAGGTGGTGGACTACTCTCACCAGCTGATGTGTGGTGCTCAGCTGGGGTAGTACGCACGTATCTTTCTCTTTCTTTTATATTTCTAAGACACAGTGCAACTGATTTGTCTACATACAGTGTGTAAAAACAGTCACTATATCTTTGAGATACGATTATACTAACTTTCCTCATTTTGGAAATGTATTCCTCATTTCTTATATATTTTATTGTCAAAAACTAAAAAAATTTTTTTTACTTTAACCATTTCAAATTTAACAAGAGTAACGAAAATCGAAAAAAAAATATTTTTGTAAAAAAAATCATTTCTAGAAAGAGAAAAGGTAGTATACTCATATCCCAAAGTTATAGTGACTGCTCTTTTTACACCCGTTATAGATGGATCTTGAAAAGCTTTACTTCGATCGTGTGATCTAACGCACACCCGTTACTTTTTTTCTTTGCTTGTTTAGTAATCATAATAATATCTCTCCGATAATGGCTCTAAGTTATCTAAGAAATTGTGTACAACGGAAATATATTTAACGAGTTTATACTATACTTACATGTTACTTTTTGTCAGTGCAAGCCCGTAGATTTCATTTATTTCTATAAAATAGATACTGATTTCAAATCAAATTCGCGCCAGCTTCGTATTCAAGACTTGAGAATTTAAATTTAAATGTCGATAAATCAAAATAAGACTAGTAAGTAAGGGATATCCTTTATTAGTGCACAAGAGCATAACTTCTATATCCTTTGTCAGTCTGTCCCGATTTCACGCGATTCACGAATCATGCGTACACGAGCGGGACAGACTGACACTCGAAACGAAGTTTGAGGCCCAGGGCCCTAATTCTCAGTCCTCGAACTAAGTTTTTACTATCGGTCTGTCCCGCTCATGCAAATGAGATTTACCGCGCGTGCGAGCGGGATATACTAATATTCGGAAATGAGTTCTAGGCCTGAGAATCGCCGCCCAGGTGCGGTAGATGAACATTTTCACATTGACAATGATTGATATCGGATAATTTCGGCTAAAGTCGTTCGAGTAATAGAGTTGTGCTAAACTAATTAATTTGTCATTTATCATTTTTCTACGCTAATATTATTAAAAGGATATTTGGGTCTTTTTTAGCACTCAATAGACTCCAAAACTATATTAAATTTAATCAGATATTAGAGCATAATTTTTAGAGAAAACGGGTGGAGCGATTTTGATAAAATTTGCTATTCAGGGCCCCGATTCTCGTCAGAATATTAGTTTGTCTCGAATTCACGCGCGTCATATGATGCGTACTCGAGCGGGACAGACTGATATTCACAACAAAGTTCGAGGAGCGAGAATCGGGGTCCAATTATTACGATTTTCCATAGCCATTATCACTTACGAAGTTCGAAAACAAAAATATATGGGATTTGATTTAAGGTTCGCTAATTGATAAGTCAAAATACAAAATTCAAAATATTTTATTTCCAAATGAAACTTAACAAGCTATTTTAGGAAAGTCAACAAAAAGGCTATTTTTTTGCCGAGAAATGCTGCTTGCCGCATCCCGTGCAGGATGGGGACTCCTACCACGGGCATGTGGGGCTCGCTGCGTCCGTCAAGATGGTAAGTATCAGCCATACCCACTAAAACTCGGCGGTACTCCGACAGAACCGCTGCCCACGGAGCCACGGGAAATATAATACAGCCGCGACTCCGCCGGAACACCGGTTCAACCCTTTTTTTTTTTCGCCGAGAAATGCTTCTTGCCGCATCCCGTGGAGGTCGGGAATTCCTACCACGGGTATGTGGGGCTCGCTGCGTCCGTTATGATGGTGAGTGGACGCAGCCATACCCACTAAAACTCGGCGGTACTCCGACAGAACCGCCGCCCACGGATCCACGGGAAATATAATACAACCGCGACTACCGGTTCAACCCTAGCCCGTTTTAATTCGTATGTCACTTAGCGTAGCTTATGTCAAATCCTATACATTTTGTTTTCGATCTTCGTAAAGTAATAATAGCGATGGCATCAAAAGGCCAGCTTTTAGGGCCCTAATTCTTGATTCTTGAAAAGGGCCATGGTTTTTTTTTATCTCGGAAAAGTACAGTGTTCCTGTGGGATGTTCGCGTGCGTGTAATTTAAATTAATTACCTAACAAAACTATAGCCAAAATTTATAACTTAAAATATCAGTTGTTGTTCCAATGGATTTGTATACTAAATCATGAGGTAATCAGTGTTTTAATTAAAGTAAAATGCATGTGAAATTAATTTCCGATAGTTAATCATAAGCTCCGGTAGTATACCTACAATCTACATGATTTATCTATGTGCAATTGCATACTATTTGATGTAATTTTAGATAGTCGAATATTAATTACTAAGGCCCGAATGCGGAAACGGTAATTAAAGTTAGGAGCCATCCTATTCATAGACTGCCACTGTCACTACTTCGTGAAATGAAATGCACAGACTAGAGCGCCAATTTCAGGCCCGTATAAAAATAAAAATCTTAATTGAAATCTCTACTTGAGATCCTATATTTGACAGAAAAATAACGTTTCGTTTCACTATTAAAAGTAAACAACTTTATTAATGTTTCATAGTGCATTAATTTCTTTCTATCATAAATTTTTTGAAGTGTAATATTCATAATATAGATTATAGAAAAACATTAAAATAAGTACAACCTATATTTTTATAATCTCTATTTTACGTTTTAAAAAGAGAATATGTAACATAAGTAAAGTTAATTTTTTAAAAGTGAAATAAAATGTTTTTTTATCTGTTGAACTGAGAAAGTTTTATTAATACAGGCCTAAGACTTTTTATAAAGCCAATGACCTTGAACGACTGTTTGTATGGCGAGAAAGGGGTATCGCGCCGACTGGAGCATGTTGAAATTGGATAAAACTTTTTTTAAAAATTCTGTGACGAAATTTGCAAAAGCTAAAATGACAGCCCCTGAGACATACCTTATTTTAAATACTAAAGTCATTTTCACACTCGCGTCACTAACTTATAAAGAGAAAAAAGGATTTAACTTTTAAAAATGATGTATTTTGTATATTGTTCTAAGCTATATTTAATCTTAAATATCAATTTATAAAACGAATCCCCTCTAGCTTATACAAGGTTCATACAACATCTTGTTTTTGAATTCTTCTGTAAGACCGGTATTGAGAAAAAAGGACTTAAAGCATGTGCTTTAAGTCTATTTTGAGCTTATTCCACGCAATATTCTGTATTCAGGAAAATTTTTGAAAGTATGTTACAAATATTTCCATGTAAAATAAAGGCGAGTGTTTTGGCTGTACTGGTTGAACCGATTTGGATGAAATTTAGCATGGTAACACATGTCAGAAATCCTGACTCAGGATGGAACAAATTGTTTGTCAAAAAACGGGCGGGAGCCAAAACGAATTTCACGCGGGTGGAGCCGCGGGCAAAAGATAGTACTATAATAATATATTACTAGGCAATGATAATATTATTATGAACAATGCTCGGATTAATTTGGACTATGTTTACATTAGTTTGGACACTAATAGCTGGACAATAACACTAACTGTTATTGCTGCATACAATATGTTAAGTGTTCCGTGTTATTGCCTTTTACGTGGACGCTTACCCAATAATATATTGGTATTGGAAATTAGTAGGCCAATGTCGACAATAACAAATAGTATTAGTATTTGAATGCATAGAATATAATTGAAAAAATATAATATACAGAGTGATTCATGGTTCATATAATAAACTGTGAAGAGAATGACGCTTACAGCATTTTTTGTTTTGGCACCTCATATAAATTACTTACCATAACGCGACCATTCACGATTAAAGATATCTGTAAAAGTCACAAAACATATGATTTCTATTCCTGGTCAGGTCTTAGGTCAACGACCAATGCGTTCGTGTATAGACTATGAGCCAGCGCGGCAGAGCATAGTAATTAGTAAGATTCACTCCTTGTGTCATTTTAGACTTTTGAATTTTGTTTTAGTTATACTAGGTACCTATGATTGAAACTCATCTGTTTTGTGACTTTTAAGATCTTTCATCGTGATTTGTCGCGTTGTGGTAAGTAATTTAAATGAGGTGCCAAAACAAAAAATGCTCTACGCGTTTTCATTCTCTTCACACTATAATCAGCTTGATGTATGAACCATGAAACAATCTGTATATAAATCTTAATTGTAAAAATTAAACACCCACAACACCAGTGTAGAAAGTACATATATTTCTGTAGCAGGATTATAGTACTTTAAAGATTTTCAAGTAATAAATTCTTTGTAACGCGTATTTTAAGTCTTATCTATCTATACTTAATATTATAAAGCGGAAGAGTTTGTTTGTTTGTTTAAACGCGCTAATCTCAGGGATTACTGGTCCAATTTGAATAATTATTTTTTTGTTGGATAGTCCATTTATAGAGGAAGGTTTTAGGCTATATAACATTACGCTGCGACCAATAGGAGCGAAGCGTCAGTGAGAAATGTTACAAAAACGGGGAAAATTATTCACATTTGGGCACTTTCGTTGCGTACGCTGCATAAACGGTTTAAGTCACTCAAAAACCACGCGGACGAAGTCACAGGCACAGCTAGTAACATGTAAAGCGTCAAATCCTGTAATGAAAAGGCCAATAACAAGGAGTTAATGAAATACCAGACAGTAATGGCCCGTACAGTGAAGTGAGGCATCTGCCATATCCGTCGGTATTCGGCCATACATCGTTCTTGAGAGTTGATATACGTGACCACGCGTGCATTCCTTTTGTTATTAAGAGGACTAGAGAAATACAAAATAGGTATTAAAAAATCTATTGCTGTCTCGCAGTGCCCTAACAGCACTAGCGCGATAGAGACAACTTCAGCCTGAACTGAAATTACCTATTGAAAGTAAAAGAAAAAGACGTTTGGGACCTCTGTTTCCCTCTTCAAAACAAAACTGATTTAGGTACATATTTCAATATTATAAACTTAAAAAGGCTTGAGCTGTGTTCCTATGTTTTGATTTTATTACATAATGTACTGAAATCTGTTTTCTGGATATTTAAACACAGCCGAAAATCTGGTCAACTCTTTTTAGTTTAACGTCGCTTTTAATAATTAATTTATGAAAAAAAGGAAAAAGTAAGGACGCACTAGACGACAAGGTGTCGCGTAGACCTCTATTTCTGTATGGAAAACCGGCAGTTGTGTTTCCTCTTAAAGTGAAACATGGCAATTTATACGATAAGACTAGTTATTCACAATATTGAAATGGTATATAAGGAACTAAGACGTCAAAATGACCAGATTCTTTTTATTATTTACCGAGAAAATTCAGTTTGAGTTAGGATATCTAGTAACGTATTAAGTATAATAATAATAATAATTTGGACGCTTCACACCACGTCAATCTGGCCCCGTGCTAAGTATCCGAAGAACTTGTGTTACAGGTACCAGACAACGGAAATATATTTAATACTTTTATACTATACACATATTTAAGATTTTTATTATATTATTACACAAATTTAGGAACATTGAAAACTTTTTGTTCCCTCGGCGGGATTCGAACCCGCGACCTCTCGCTCGAGGACCAGCGCGCTCAACCACTGCGCTACGGAGGTCGTCCAATATGTACATTGATTCTAGAGATGGATCTTTAGATTAATGTACTCGTTCTTAATACGACGTATTCTAAAATGTGTAAGCGACAGTTTGAATTCAATTTTCTCGAAATCATAATTTTTCTACATAACCTTCATCCATTCATGTCTTCGATCGCCTCCGTGGTCTAGTGGTGCAGAGCTTCGCTCTCGACCCGGACGTGGGTTCGATTCCCGCGTTGGAACAACAAATAATGCTGTTTTCAAGTTTGGTTAGGACAATTTAGGCTGATCACCTGATTGTCTGACAAGAAAGATGATCCATGCGTCGGATGGGCATGTAAAAAGTCGGTCCTGCGCCTGTTCTCTCGCCAGTCGTGTCGGTATACCGTCCCACTGGGTTATGAGAGTAAAAGGAAGAGAGAGTGCTTCTGTGTATCGCGCACACACTTGGGCACTATAAAATAACTCCTGCGTAGCTGGCCCGGTTTCAATGAAATCGGCTACCGACATCGAAATCGGTGAGGGGAGCTATTATTTATTATTCATGTCTTCTATTATTACGCCTTAATACATAATGGTTTTAGGATTCCTTACTAGAAGCACAAAAACGAGTCCCAAATACTTCACGGTCTGGTCACAACAAACGTGATTTATTTGCGTTCTATACTGAGCACACCTAGCGCGTTTCCAATTCGCACTTACCCGGTTTTTTAGCTTTAATGAAGTCATTATGACGACAATACCTTAAGTTGTGTAACTTAAAATGGGCCCAAGTAACTCAGGAGAGTCATTAAACTTCGTACACGCCGTGAATAACTGACAAATTCGTTTATTTCGCGCATTAAATGAAAATTTTCTTAATGAATTTTAACCCCCTTACTAATAAAAATATTCACACACTGTATAGACTATACAATTCTCTGACGTATTAGACAAGAACATAATATTAGCTTATGTTGATTGTAAATATTTTATTAGTAAGGGGTTAGTCTTTAATACTAAGCACATTATTTAAGTACTGAATGTATTAAACATAATTCCTAGACCAAATAACGCAAAATAAAAAATAATTTATTTCCAAATGTTTATTTCCAAACGGTTCAACATTTTTTTTGTTGACTCGTTGATTTTTTGTGTGTAAAGGTATTTAATGTATTTATATAAATAAAACAAAAACTCTGCACTTTACTACCTCAATATTAACTTTGACTGTGCCAAATTTCATACTCCTCCGTATGCATAATTTTCGTAAAATTCGATGTTGAGAGATGTTGCGACATTATCTGAACAATATTGATATTAATGGACTAATTTATTAATCTTATAAAACTTTTCTTCCTTACAACATTTGTCTCCGTCACTTTGAAGTATTTAAGAACCTTTTAAGATAAAAAATTGAGTTACTGACCTCAATTAGCGGTCCTGATCTTTGTGAATTTATCACCAGCCATTACATTTTACTTGGTCGCGGAGAATAATTTGGATTACTAAGTTATTTGGGAGAGTACATAAAACGCCGCGAATTGCTTAAATGATTAAAGACCAGGAATCCAAAAAACTTTTTGTACCTTTGATTTGAACCCACACTTAATTTCTTTTTGTATAGTTTATTTATATAAAAAAAAAACAAATATTATAATAGTTGTATTTTCCATTAAGCTAGTAAGGCTGTAGGGCTATCTGTATGTCGGGTTACGTATGCTACAACATGGTCTTTATTTAATCTAAATCAATACCATAAGAAAGTGCGAGTTGGGCTTGTTCACGAATGTTTCTGTACAAAACGATAAAAAAGACGTTTGAACACTTAAACCAACAAATTTATCTAACTTTAAAAATGATTAGTATCTACTTTGTGCTATAAGGGTTCCAAAACTTCAACGACAAAACCCTAAAGAAGCGTTAGCCTCTAAGCCTGTATTCTCTACAACTATAGCAACAAGCATTCATTTTACAGACATTACTAGAAAATAGTTAGTTACGATTACATACGCTTAAAGAAACAAAATTAATAAAAAGCTTGTACAAAGACAAAAAAACTCTCGCAGAATTGAAATGTAAATAAAGAAATAAAAGTAATTCTCTGAAGACGCTAGATCTTTCCTCGACCTTTCTATTTCAAAGAATTGCGGGCAGGCGTATAGACATCCGACTGGCAAACGACGAGGTCAGGTCTAAGGTCAAAGGGATCGGGAATCTTGAAGGAAAATCTTTCAAAACTACCTCAATATTATGTAAATGTAAGTACATTTTATACCAAGTATTTACTTATACAATGTGTAATAGAAATAAGTGATAAAATATTAGAGCTATGTTTTATCCGAAAATTAGTAGCAGACATATTTTGTAAATGTATTACGTGGTTTGAAAATGTCCTTAGATAATTTAATTTAAATTTGTTGTTTGAATGGCTGCTATATAAATATAATTTTATTTTAATACGTTTACATAAGTCTTTTACAAAAGTTAAGAGTTAACACTCCTACGGAAAGTAAAATAAACTAACCCGACGCAATCGATATAATTCAACACTAAGGGCGTGTTTCACCAAGCAATGTTAGTGTTAACGGCATGTTAAAATACCATGTCTTCTCATTCATTGATAGGAATAACGAGAGGAACAACATCATATTTAACGAAGGATTAACTTTAACATTGCGTGGTGAAACACGCCCTAAGCCTAATTAGTTTTTCTCCGTAGCCTATGCAACATCATCATAATAAAATTCTCTTTTATTTACATTATTTCTATTCGTACTCGAGGTAATATTTTTTATAGATTTTACTGTTTAGGTACTAGAGGTAGTTAAAATATTAGTTTTCTGCACCCATCCGCGGTATAAAACTTTTGCCGTGTCAAAATTTATACTCTTACCTTTGTAAATTTCTCGTAAAACTATACTTATTTTGCCATACATATTAATATACCAAAATTTATGAATCTAACTCAAACTGTATCAAGGTTACCTGGTAGTTAATAAATTAAAAAAGGATAACAAAAACTCTGTTCTATCAAGCAGTAAGCGTACTGCTGATGATTAATTATAGCTAAGAACACCCGCGATCATGTCTAACAAAAAAGGTAGATTATAATTGGTTCATCTGCTTGGGAGCCACGATGCTACAGACAGACATACACAGGCATGTGAAACTTATAACACCTCTCTGTTTTGTGGGTAGTAAAAAAAAACAATGTTCGTGTTATTCACAAATACATAACCGACTGTAACCGTAATAAGTTGCCCGCCTGTTGCTTAATGGCCGCCCCACGAAGTAATACAGCTAAGTTTATTAAGCTTAAATAAAGAAGGTAGTACCTTCCTAATGGAGACAAATGCGACTTGTTGTGTTTTCCTCGGCGAGGCCTTAAGGGCGCTACGGCCGACACACACGTTCGAAAACGTTGATGAAGTTAGCGGTAATATCATTTTATCAAACTTGCGTGTACATTATACGACGATTTGTGACGAACTCTGTAGTGCAGTGGTTGAGCGCGTTGGTGCTCGATCACAATTATATTTCGCGACTTCATTCTTATTAGCGATTTATGCATAATATAAGGTTTAAAAGTCTCGCATCGGCTGGAACTTTAGTCTCTTACTGGAGTATGGAACACTTACATATTTCGTATTCCTTTTATTTTCTACTATTTTGTATTTTGTGTACCAGTTCCGCATAACAGTACACATTTGCTGCTACTCATGCGGCAACTTCTTCACATGTACCAACATATTTTACGAAATATTATTTTATATACCAATAACACTTATTTTATTATAATATATTATATTCTACATTCTCTTCTTAGTAAAAAAGAGATTATTATATTAATAAGTTAATATTGTACTTATTAACATAAAAACCCTCTGCACTGACACGATGGTTAGTAACTCAAGGATATTATTTTGTCAACGCGCACTTATATTAATATATTATGTTCTCGCCTATTCGCATAGCTTTATAATGAAGCCAAGTTGATGTTGGTTGAACGTGTATCGCGGGTATAATTATTGGTAGGTAATATTGTTTCAGGGAGTTTTCTCTGTACTCGTATTTTCTACCTATGACATTCAGTAAAATAGCAAAATGGGCGTACCAAACTATTTCATGTTACGAGGTCAGATTGATAAAAAAAATGTTATAAAAAAAAAGTTTCCATGTTATATTGAGAAGAACATTACTCTGTTATATTGAGATAAACATTAACATGTTATAGAAAGAAAAAATATTGTCAGTTTATTTTAACAAAAGACATATTACCTTGTTATATTGTAGACAAAGATTACCGTGATATATTAAGAAAAAACATTATGTTATATTTGTTTGACACGCTGCCGCACGCTTGTTTGTTATTTGCGCAGAGATTTCCTAGACATTCGCTTGGCTTAATACAAACTATCTCTGCATAATACGACATAATCTCGGCGGAGGTATTTATTTCCTTTATGCTCTATAAACAAGGTAATGAAGTAAGGGTACAGCCTGTTTACCGACTTGCGAAAGAAATAGTCGTGTTTTATTATAAGTACCCTCATAAACACAGTCTCCCGGGAAACGACATCAATTCGCAGATAAAATGTCGTCAATATATCCAGAAGTCAAAGATTTCTCGGAAGAAAATGTTGGAATTGCAAAAGATGCCTTTTCAGGGTTCCCCGGTCAGAGGGAAATGTTTTACATCACTTTGACAGCCCGGACTAAGCAGCACGAGTAATGTGAAATTGACCAGGAAACTGTTGCTTTTCAAACTTTGACGAAATAACTTTATATACATTTACTAGCCGACCCGTGCCCACTTGGATGAGCATACAAACAGTATTTTCACACCGTTTAAACATTCCCTGGACTTCCCCGAATATTTCAAGATTGAAAATAGGCGAATCGGTTCAGCTGTTCTTAAGTTTTAGCGAGACTAACAAACAGCTATAGGTACATTTATATACAGGCTATAATACTAATGAGTGATAATACTTTAGGATGTGTATGGGTACCGTTTATAGAGTTTACAGTGAAAGTACCTGCGCTGAAAGAGGGGCTTTTTATAATTATTGTATGGGAAAATTTATGAAGTTGGGGCATTTCTCATACATACATGAAAGTCAAAAGTAAGTCAATCAGCGCTAGGACTTTTACAGTATACTCTAGATAGGAGGCACATACACACCCTAAAGTATTATTACCCACTTATTATACACCTTGTATATATAGATACGAAAAACAAGATATTTCCGAATCAGAATGCGTTATGCATTTAATTATTCCGAACGGAAATATCTTATCAGGAAATTGTGCGAGTGACGTATAAATACCAGCACGAAACGTTTCCAAATTACTCTAATTTGGCAAGAGCGGCGCGAATAAAATCTAACGCAAACTAACTACCCGCAATAAAACACACTTGGCTTGATATTAACCCGATATTTGCCTTGTTTATGTTTTATTTTTGTAAAACAGTTGTCGTTTATTAAAAAAACTCGAAGACTAAAATAAAAAACTTAGTTTTAGTTAACTCTAGGTATATAAAAGGTAGAAGTGATTAAGATAAGAAATTCCTTTAATTGATCTTTGCACAGGGTATCTCATTTGTTGAAAGCATCTGTTAGGACAGAAAATATCAAAATTTAACCCTCCGAGGGGTATTAAATCAAATTCCAGCAAGCGAAACTAGAGGAAAAACTATTTTGTCCTAGTTTTGCTTGGGCCTTTTGCCCTATACAGGGTAGCGATAATATATTATCGGACAATAAAAAAGCTAAATTTAGAATATAAAAAATAATTTTTACATGTCATGATATTTCTTAATGAATTTTTAATTTATTTAAAGTATATAATTTAATCTTAATATATATATTTCTTGTGTGCGTGTGTATGTGACTGAACTCCTCCTAAACGACTGGACCAATTTTGATGAAATTTTTTGTGTGTGTTCGTGGAGATTCGAGAATGGTTTAGATTTACAATTGGAACCGATAGGTGGCGCTGCAGTCAGTATGTCAAGCAATTAATTAATAAGGCAATACGAAGTTTGCCAGGACAGCTAGTACTATATAATAAATATAATTTATATTATGAAGGTAATAAACAAACATAAAATTTTGATTTAAGATGTTGTAAGAAGTAATTTTTTGTTAAAGTAGTAGGCGAACTGATAATGATGAATAACTTAGAACACTCGTACACAGTATTATTAAGATCACGACAACTTTCAACCACATACATGCAGAATACAAAACACGAATAGACACTTTAAACTAATAACACTCTTTTTTTTCACCGAGAGTTAAAAAATGATATCCATGAATTCACCGATTATATACATTGTACGGGTTCAACATGCTATAGTAATAAACAATACCGTAATGTTGCTGGAGCTTAGAAAAGTATTCCCTATTGAAAAATTTGAATATTTTATTTGTGTTCGAAATGTACATTTTCATATTTATTTATAAAAAAATTGTGATATACGTGGAAGTGAAGTATTTTGTTCAAAATATTATTTACATCGAATCTAATTTTATCTGAGAAATTTGTATGATTGTTTTTAAAGAATAGGCTCCGAATACTGGACCGATTTTCATAACATTTAGAGCATATATATACAAGGTGTAAAATAAAAATACTTTAGGGTGTGTATATGCCTCCTATGTAGAGTATACTGTGAAAGTACCAGCGCTGAAAGACTTACTTTTGACTTTCATGTTTGTATGAGAAATGCCCCAATAGCAAAAATTTTCCCATACAATAATTTAAAACAAATACCTCTTTCAACTTTGGTACTTTTACAGATACGGGAGTACACGGGACTATACCTACCCTAAAGTATTGTCACTTATAAATATTATAGCCTGTAGAGTAGACTGCGAGGACGGATACAAGCTACCTTTCATAGCGTCAATATGTATTGTTCCCGCGTAAAATAACTTAGTAAAATATACTTTAACGGACGAAGCATTGACTAGTTTTTATAGATAATGAACATGTTCAACAACAAAAGTTTGGTCTTTTGGGACGACCCAAGACCGACTTTTTGTTGAAGAATACATTATGAATACAAATACTGATTGCAATTATAGTGAAACGCACACGCTTTACAAAATATCGTCCAGAAATAGTATGTGTTACGAAGTGCCACAGCATGTATTAGTGTCCATTTACACGTCCAATAATAAACACTTCTAGTTAATCGTATTGGCTTTATTCATATAGATATTATATACAATATCTTATCACTAGGTACATAAGTCTCACCTTTATGGCCTTTACCAGAGGACTAGTATATAGACTTAGACAAGTGTCATTGTCAAATGTCATATTTGACATTATAGTGTTTTAAACCTAATACATATTGGTATAGCATTATGTAACAGTATGAAGGATAAGTGTGTCCTACAAAAAGTAGGTCGTCCTGATGCTGATTATTGAACATGTCTTCTAAGTGAATCCTCAAAATGATCTGTCAGGCATCTCCAGTTCCCGAATCGGAGTCTATTGGATTTCAATCTATAGCTACGTCACTATCGAAAACAGATCCAGTTAGACATACCACGCGAACCGGGTCAACGGGCTCTTAAGTAATTGTTAGGGGAACCCTGTCACCCGCTACCCCCTTACTTCAGTAGGGTTGCCATCTGTCCGGGATTCCCCGGATTTGTCCTAGTTAATAGATCGGGGAACGCCCGGGCAGTTCTATTTCAAGTGTGGATTTAAAAAATTAAGTTTTCACACACGTACTGCGCCCTCACGCTTCGATCAACCGACGAACCAACTCCTATTGATATGTTCTGGGGCCTTACTCTCCAAACTGATTCGATTTTGATTCAGATTCGATCGTGCCGCGACCTTCCAAAAATCGACGTTTGTTTATTTTGATTCTCAATCAATTGATCAGGAGTCAGGAGTACAAAAAGTTACGCTCGACCGATTTATTTATCCTGGTTAGTTACAAAGTAATCCACCAAATAAAATACCAAAATTGGAGATCGACTGATTCGATTCTCGATTGTGTCGGGAGTAAGCCTGCTGGTACTGTGCTCTAAGACCTGCCGGCTGATTACGTAAAAATAGAAATTAACAAAAAGCGATAGCCACGCAATCGTTTGCTGAACGTCAAAATAATTGTGCTAATCGCTCGCTGTTGTGTTTGAATGCATTTATTGCTTTATTATTGCTACGACACTAGCGCCAAAAACGATTAAGTGGCAATCGTAGAAACTATTGTTACGTCAAACAAACATTGACATGTGTTTGAATGCATATTTTTGCTACGACACTAGTGCCAAAAACGTTTAAGTGGCAATCGTAGGAACTAATAACTAAATGTTACGTCAAACATTGACCCAAATTAATATTTCTGAATTTGAAAACTTTAAAATGATCTTCTATTTAATTTGGTTTTTGCCGCTTACGTTGTTTATTACCTTTAAGAGTCCGTAAAGTTCAGGATCAGAATGCGCAATTTTTGCTTTTCGATTTCTTTGCCCCTGCAAAATATACGTAATAACATTGCCGGGGTTTCACGCGTCTTGTCCTGGTTGCCAAATTTTCGAGATGACAACTCGTCGATCGATTTGAATATTCAGGGGGAATCATTGGATTATTTGCTTATCGGAAAAAGATAGGAATTAGGTCAAGACGTCACGTAATATGATTTTTGTGGATGTTTCGCTAAATTGTTTGAGGAAACGGTTTATTTGACATGGCTATAAATCAATCGAGGGATTATGACTATGTCAGTTGCCTTTCATTTAAACAATGTTTCCTCGATTGATTCTATGTCAAAAGTAATTCTTTCCCGTTTCATTAGCTGATCTAACAAAAGTCTATTAAAAATAGAACATAAATAAAATTAAAATGAAATTTATCGACTGACGATCTCAGTGGTTGAGCGCATTTTAATTCTCCTATAACACAAGTACTTTGGCTTCAATAGCTAATGCAAAGTAATTAATCATTTAGACATGACTCTTTTACAAAATGGGAATTCGATAAGCGCTAAATATCTGTCATAAACAAAACTTTTCTAATTACGAAAAGAAACCATAATGCTTTTATATTACGTAGGTACACAAAAACAGGCTTAATATTACAAAAGTAATGTTGTTCTATAAAACAATAGTAATTCTTACTTATCAAAAGCCATTGTAACAATACTTCATAAGAAGTTAGTAATATAACATTATCGCAATAACATAATAATATTCTTTGATATTTAAGACTGTCATCACGAACATAGGCGGGCGTCACAGCACATTAATAATATTATCTTAGTTATATAAATATTATAAAGTATACTAATATTATAAAGAGGAAACATTTGTTTGTATTGAATAGGCTCTGAAACCACTGAACCAATATGAAAATTTAAAAAATGGAAAAAATGGGGACGTACAAATAATATACATAGATATTCAGGAAAAAAATGTTACTTTAGCGGCATTATCCAGAGACAAATCGGGGGTCACATAGACCCCTATTTTTGTATGGAAGAAACAGGCGTGATGTTTTTTTCTTTTTTTTTAATAAATTAATTATTTAAAGAGATATGGACGTTTAAAAACCTAAAAAAATTACCAGACTCTCCGCTATGTTTAAATATTTAGGAAACAGATTTGACTACAATAAACAACAAAATCAAAAAATAGGAACCTAGCTCAATTATTTTTTTAGCTAATACAGAAAAAAAATATTTAAATCGGTTAAGTTTTGGAGGAGGAAAAAGGAATCCCCTAAACGTCGATTTCTGGTACTTTTAACAGGTAATTTCAGTCCAAGTTGCAGTTGTCTCTATCGCGCTAGTGCTGGCTAGCTAAGGCACTGCGAGACAGCAATAGATTTTATAAATACCTATTTTGTATTTCTCTCAACCGTGGTGTTTCCTCTTAATATGATCCCAGGGGTGCCCTAGAGACATTCTAGATCTGTTTAGGGACCCGCAACGAATTTAATCAGCAATGGAGGAGCAGGAAATGATCCAAATTCCAACTCGACGCTCTCCGCTGTATCCAAAACAGCGGCCTAACTCAACCAGACATCAATAAAGTACGACTATTTTTATGAAATATATTGACAAATTGGCACTATTTTCCCATTGATAGATGTTCGTGTCTGTTTCCAAATATATCATGTTGTTAGACAAAGGAATATTGGATTTCATCCAGCGGTTGTATAATGGGGTCAGACTTAAGTTTTGAGGAATATTTTAGGTATTACTTAATTGAAATAATCGGTGATCGACTTTTGTAGATGAGAAATAGAACATACTGATTACAATCGTCGGACAA
This sequence comes from Celastrina argiolus, assembly GCA_905187575.2. Lineage (NCBI taxonomy): Eukaryota > Metazoa > Arthropoda > Insecta > Lepidoptera > Lycaenidae > Celastrina > Celastrina argiolus. Next base: position 9,880,319 of record LR994594.1, on the reverse strand, counting down.
AAAGTCAGTCATAAATAACATGGATCAGTTCATGACTACCAATTCAAACGCCACACTAATTACTAACTACTATATTTCGTCCGAGATTAATTTAACCTAAACGTAAACAAACCATTCTATGACACAACCATAGACTAGTCAGTGATGCCAATTGGCCAATATTAATAGAATGATTATTATTGTTTGCTATGAATCCACACTCATAGACTATAGGCTTATATTCTACAATCTAGAGTATTTAACTAAAAATATACTTTAAAAAATTTGCCCCCGAATTGTGAAGAAATGATCGAACTTATATTGATGAATGTGAGCTAAGAATACTGACAATCAAGTCAGCATCCAAACAAAAAAAAATAGATCAAAATAGATTCATCCGTTTCGGAGCTATGATACCACAAACACCACACCACCACGCCACAGACTGATACATAAACAGACACGCCAAACTCATAACTCTCCTCTATTTTTGTCGAGAGCTAAAATTGTAATTTTCCCATACTATTATAAGCAATAATAAGTTAGTAGACAATATACAGCAATATTATATTCGCTATGAAACACAAATAATTTGAAACAAGCTATAGTTAATAACCGGTAATTACAATTGCAGCAACAATTAAAACTAATTAGCAGCCTAGTAGCTGTAATTAGTACAGACAGCAACTTCCGCAGCGGTGATTTACAAAAATATTGCTTTGAGTTACATGAACGTGACACGACGACATTACGATAAATCGCATCGGTACTCAAAGACTTTCATAGACGTATCGTATCATGCCTCAATAATAATTTTCATTGAATAATATCGTGTCGTGTCTGTTATCCGTCCCGCTAGGCTACGAGACTGGATGAAGAGAGAGTGCTGCTGTGTATTGCGCACACACTTGGGCACTATAAAATAACTCCTGGGTGCCCTGGCCTGTTTCAATGTAACTGACCGCTGTCACCGAAATCGGTGTGGGAGTCATTATTATTATTGCTTGGACAAGATATTCTTTAAGCAAAATAAATTATTCCTACTAAGTTTCCAATTGAAAAGGTTTCAGTGTGCTTAATGCGAGTTTTTGTCACTGTTCACCGTGAGGAAGTAACTTCAATTTGTATGGTATAGAATTAGTTACCATAATTTGCCACTAGGGGCGTTGATGGCATACAAATTGTAGTTAACTTCTCTTGCTGACTGTACCTGCAGAGTACAAACTGTAAATTCGCAAGGAATTGTGTATTTAGGTTGCTAATAAGTTCTGATTACATAAGAATTCGTTCAGAAATGACTCAATTTACATCGCGTAACGAGTGCTTTTGTATTTTATTTTACAATTTAAATGATTCATTTTCTATTGTGTCGGCTACTTAATTTTCTACAAGATAAGAGTCCTTTGTAATGTTTTAATGTATATTTTTTCCGATATTGCGAATAATGGCCACTCAAACGCTTCTTAAATTATGACTATCTCAAGTCACATTGTATTACCGCCTAGATTTTGCCCGCGTGACATACATTTTACATCCTCGGAGTAAAATTTTACGATATAAGAGGATCGCTTGTGCAAAATATACTAACACTAAGATGTGTTTTAAATACAAGGTGTAAAATAAATGAGAGATAATATAAACTGTGAAAGTACCGGCGCTGAAAGACTTACTTTAACTTTTACCACAACATATAAATTTTCCCATACAATAATAAAAAAAATACCTCTTTCAGCGCTGGTAATTTCACAGTAAATTCTATACACGGGACTCACACACACCCTAAAGTATGATCACTCATTAATATTATAGCATGTATAAAATAATAATAATAATAATATCTAAGGACGCTTCACACCACGTCAATCTGGCCCTGTGCTGTGTACAGGTACCAGACAACGGAAATATAATATATTTATTACTTTTATACTATACACGTATTTAAGATTTTTATTAAAATATACACAAATTTAATACACATCCATGACCCAGGAACATTGAAAACTTTTGTTCCTTCGGCGGGATTCGATCCCGCGACCTCTCGTTTGAGAACCAACGCTCAACTACTGCGCTACAGAGGTCGTCGATAGATTTTGTTAAAATGTTTTTTTTTTCAAAAATGTCACTTGTGGACGTAAAGACATTTTCCACGTCACACTCGATATATTCCCGGCAATATTCAATTCGTTTTTAGAAATCTGTATTTATGGTTCATATATTAAGCCGAATATAGTGTAAAGAGAATTCGCGTAGAGCATTTTTTGTTTTGGCACCTCATATAAATTACTTACCATAACGCGACAAATCACGATTAAAGATCTCCCAAGTCAGAAAACTGATGAGTTTTAATCCTGCTCAGGTCTAGGCTCAACAACCAATGCGTTCCTGTATACAGAGTTAGGAGCCAGTGAGCCCCAGCATCGTAAGATTCACTTTTGGTCATTTTAGACTTTTAATTTTTTTGTGTTACATTAAGCACTTCATATGAGTTGCCAAAACAAAAAAATCTTCACTCGTCCTTCTCATCACACTATATTCGGCTTGATATACCATGAATCAGCTTGTATATTAGTACATTTTTAAGATATAACATATTTTTCTGCTATTCTCAATAAAGTAGGTATAAGAACCTTAGAATATCTAGTAATTGCGCTCGCTAACCCGCCTGCCAAGCGAATTTAGCAACTACCCCCGTGAAACACTTTGGAGGACGTCGAGGTTGGAGGTGATTGTGATGATATCTGGATAGCACTTAAATCTTTAAATAAGTACAAAATCGGTTCACTCAGTCGAATGTTCTGAGGTAAAAAAAATAACGTTCAAACTGGTTTTTTTCGAGTTAAACAATATTGTTCTCACTGCATATACCCATATAATTAATATACCCTCATACTTAGGTAAAATGTACAAAGATTGTTCCCCCTACTCTAAAGATTTCACAGAAGTAATAAAAAGTAATTAATGGCTCACCCTTATTCCTTTTAGCTTTTATACACAGTGTTATAAACTCGTTTTTATTCGAACTGAAAGGTTTTAAAGCCTTATTCCTAGACATTTCCTTTCGAGATTAAAGGCATAAACAGTTTCAAAAAGGTATAACTATTTTATACCTTTTTTTCCTTATCGGAGGAAACGGGAAACGGCGTCTGCCTCAGCGGAGGTCAGGCTAATGAAGCGAAAATGTGATTATTAGCTTATTTTTTGAATATTTTAAGAATGCAAATTGAATTAAACACTTTAGTAATTTATATACCGCAATTGGGTACCTACTTGACGAGATGTAAAATATTAATACTCTATCTATCAATGATATAAGTATTGATCAACAATCATCCTCCAATATGAAATGTACAGAACCAACCTCTACAGTTTTATTATAAGTCTATAAGAAGAAGAAGATAGATAGATGTTCATAAATATTCAATCTATCTTCTTATATATAAAAATGGATTGATGTTCGTTAGTCCCGCTAAAACTCGAGAACGGCTTAACCGATTTGGCTATTTGGTTTTGAAATATTCGTGGAAGACCCGGGAAGGTTTAAACGGTTTCTATGCTCAACGAAGTGGGCACGGGTCAGCTAGTAAGATTATAAATATCATCTACTCGTAATGAGATAATATTGCTGAACCATGTGATATTAAAATCCACCTGTCCTACAGAATTTAAAGAGTGTTAACTTCGCTAGGAGAATACTTTATAGGTCATCCGATATCGGATGCAAAGGAAGGATGTTCCTGCAACTCATCGCGCCGGGCTGGTGAACCGGTTATTCTCCCCACGCCACCGCGGCTCAGCGAAGGACAGCGCCGCGAGCCCGTTCATATATTTCGCACGATCGCCTACGCGACGCACGCACCGCGGCTTACCAATATACAGTTCATACTAATATCGAAGACTTTTATTTAGATGAGACCCCCAGGACTATCTCCAGGAGCTCTGCCCTCAGACACTTTTTTAACCTAAAGGTATTTGGTGAAACCCACTTTCATTGTGTTATAGATAAAAATACAAGATGTAAATTATCTATATATATATATATTTCTTGTGTGCGTGTGTATGTGACTGAACTCCTCCTAAACGACTGGACCAATTTTGATGAAATTTTTTGTGTGTGTTCGTGGAGATTCGAGAATGGTTTAGATTTACAATTGGAACCGATAGGTGGCGCTGCAGTCAGTATGTCAAGCAATTAATTAATAAGGCAATACGAAGTTTGCCGGGACAGCTAGTGTATCTATATAATTCATATTTCCCCGGTTTTAAAGTGAAAAAAAATGTTTTCTTAACCACTGAGTGTACACAAGTAATACATAAATTCTCCTTTACTTTATAACGATAACAAACCGCAGAAGTTTCAGATAATTGTGGCTTTCCTTTGCCTCCGACAAAGTAAATATAAGCTTTATCAGTTGACCAACTTTTGTGAACTTTTTAAATGTTCACTCTGGACTTTGAACTGAGCTTTTTGTTGAACTGAACTTTTGCTGGAAAGTTAAAAATCTATATTCATTAACTGTGAAAGCTTAGCGTTTTTGATCGTTGAAAGTCTCATTAGAAACGTCGATTATCTTAGTTAATTTTTATAACTAAAATTACAACATTAAACTCTAATTGGCCACAAGGCCACGATCCTGAATCGCGCTATAGTTTTCGTTTTCTCAAATTGCTTTTGAATAAGTAATTAAAAAGATACGCACTTTGCCTTTATGTATGGTCAGCAATACAAACACACAAGAAATAGAGAGAAAATCTAAAAAGACCTCGATTTTGATAAAAACTAAAACTACATCATTACATGACGAATAAAATAATTTTCCTAAATTACAATTATTATTTTTAATGGTGACAATCTACACCGAACCCATTCAGTGAAGTTTTTAATCAGAGTCAAAATTGATAAAGCACTCATCCTTGGGGCACATAGAAAAAAGTCATAAAGGCAAATTTATTATGCTCAATTTGGTTTTATTGGCTAATTTATCGGAGGATGATGGCTCCTCGGTCCCAAAACCAAATCCCTCGACCCCGCCCGTGTTGCTTTTAGGTGGCTTAAACGGGTTTTTATTACAGCTCGCTTTCCATATAGATAGACTGACTTTATACGCCGTAAAGTTGCGTTTGATTAAAACACTTTCAATGTGTCTCTTCGTCAATATTGTTAATACTCTTCGTAAAACTGCAATCAATTTTGTGACCTTCTTACGACTGTTACTTTAAATGCACATAGTAAATAAGTATTAAAGAAGTATTTGTAAAAGAAGTATTTGTTACAAAATGGTTTGAATATATAATGTAGGCATCTAATATAAACCATACCTATCTATAATAGAATAAAGGATAATAAATTAACTAATAAAATATGATAAACAAAATTAAAATTATTAAGTCACTAAAATTTTCAAGCAGTGAACTGATAATGACGAACTGTAGTTAGGACATTACCGATCATGCCAGCTTTCAAACAAAAAAACTAGATCAAAATCTATTCATCCGCTTAGGTGCTCGATGTCGCAGACCGATATAGACACGTCAAATTCATAACACCCCTCTGTTTTGTCGGGGGGTTAAATCCCAATCGTCATCAACTGATGATCATTACTATCACGTGCACAGAGCATCGATAAAATGTGTCCTATACAAAAAAGCTAAAATTTAAAATCACGCATTGTTCCAAGCAAATGAAACATTAGCTCACTTTTCAAGTGTATTGTTGATCGAAGGAACAAAGCTCTGAAACGTCTTAACTTATGATTATGCAACTAGGTCACAGTACCGTCAATAACGCAATTATATAACATGTATTGTGCGACCAACTTGATTGACCTGTTAACATTGTAATTTCAATGTGACAGCTGTGGTGATTGGATAATTAATTATAATATTGAATATTGACGACCTCTATAGAGCAGTGTGTGAGGCCTGATCCAATATTACAAAACAAAACAATAGTTAGTTTTTTATCTATTTAAAAGTGCTAATCTGACAACTGACAAACCTTTCATATTTAGTTTAATATCCCTTGGGATCGAACAGGAATACCTTCCAGACAGATCAGATACACAATTTACATAAAACAATATACAGGGAGTTATGATAATGTTCGTCTAACGGAGGCTTCATATTTTATTGTGAGCTTTGCTTTAGAATATTTTTATAAAGGTCAGCTCAGACCGAGACGCGATGCTGTATTTTTAAAAAGTATTTCAAAATTGAACTTTATTTACCCAAGGCGATGTAGTGAATTTAGTTAAATATAAAATATAAAAAAAAAATTGTACACATAAAGTATGAACAGATTACATAGTAATAATACACTAAATACTTGCACTTTTTTCTCACTTTATTAGTTATTTTACAAATTATTTCTTGAAATACACGACCGGTTTCGACATAGTCATCATCAGGTGTAGGTAAATTTACAACAGAAAGAAAGAAATACGACAAAAGGACTACTTATGTCTAAAACAAATTTCTTGCAACAGTCCTACAGAGATAAATTTTAATTTATTTTTAGATCTTTATATTTCTATAAATACCCCCCCCCCGGATATAATTTTATGTATCTATCGGCCCACCTAGTGTTTTAACTTTAAAAATAAATGTTAAGTGAAGTAAAAAGTTTTTATGCAGTATAAGAGCTGATTTATTGGTCAACCCTTTTGTATATATTTTTTAATTTATAATTATGAATAAACGTCATAACGTATAAAATGGTATAAGTCAAGTATGCGCTTTGGTGAAGGGCAACTAACAAAATATTAAGACACTGTGTAAGCTTTATAATGTTTTGTCTTCTCTGTTAAGTGACCTTTTATTTTATCAAATTTTTATTTCATTTTTAAAGCAAGTTTTATTATTTCTTCTGTGCAATGCGTGCCCGCAACCGGGTAATGCACCGACGCTCTAACCACTGAGCTAGTCGGGTATTTTAGGTAGCCCTTAGAGCCAGTCGGTGATGTTTACTACATTTATTTACATTATATTTTATCAACAATCTTTTTTTAGTAACTACTTATAATATTTGATACCAAAAATTCACTTAAATCCAGCGAAGATTTTCACACCGGTATATTAATTTCACCTGAGCTAAGTCTGAAATATATTACTCGAGTCCAAAGTCCGCCAGCGCCTGCACTATAAGTGATGCAAAGTAAATTCAGATTTTCAAGATTTATAGTACTAATTATGGACCCAACTTATGAAACTATTCTGAGAGTTCCAGCAAATATCATACTATTTCAGTTTTTCCTTGAGTTCTTTGGAATCAAGGAGACGATAATATAATATTTGAAATATTTACTTTTATAATATTATGTTAAATTAATTTATGTCATGTAGGAGATTTTTTAATTTTTACAGGCAATAGTTTATATAGTATGCATTTTAATTGCTAATTTAAGGTATTTTTTTTACTTATAAATAATTATTTATAAGTACATGCGTAGTATATTATAGCAGCGAATAATTTTCTCATTATTGAATCACAAAATCATTCGCATAAATCGCATTCGAAGATTTAATTGTAAGCGTAGCACTGCCGTAGCACAGCTACGCTCCCTACGCAGCGCTGTAGCAGTGCTACATAATATCTACGGACCGCCGTAGATATTATGTAGCGCTACACACTAGTTTTAACATAGCGCGTAGAGTGATCATTTTACATTTTAAAATTGTTTATTTTTATGAGGTTTTAAAACAAAAAATGTTCACGGGACATTCTTTTCACACTATATTCGGCTTGATTATGGGCCATGAAACCCTGTATAAAATATGTTTCTAATGAAAACGCGAAAGTTTGTATGTTTGGAAGTTTGGAAGTTTGGAAGTTTGTGGCTCATTCACTCAAAAACCATTTAATAAACTTTGTAATTTAAATTGTAGTTTTTAAATATTCTTCAATACAAATGGAATAATAAAAAAAAAACACTAGATTACTTAAAATTTTGCCAAACTTTTTAACGGTTGCTTATGAGCATGAAACTAGCAAACACACAAAATTTCAGCACCCAACTTACCATACTCCAATACCATGTTAAATTCCATTACCTTCTTAAGCTAAAAATCAATTGAATCAATTAAGCCCACAAAAGTAAATGTCTTCCCAGAATGAAATTCGTTGACGTGGCGTTTGACGCACTTAAGCCACCCTCACACCTTCGAGACCTCCTAGTACACCAGGACCCCCAGATCGTCAGACCCCCTGGCATGTAATTTCCCTTTTCCAGAATTCCGTAATCTCTTTTGTAACATTAAACCTTTTGTAAAGGGAATCACATGGTACGGATTGATTCTACCCTTTCTCATTCCAACTAGTCCTGTACAGAGGACAAAAACATTTTTGTGTGTCTATTTCTATCTCATTTGATACATACAATTTACAATATACTCGAACATACTGTTTTGAATTATAAAAATTAATGTCTTATCCGTGGGGTACCGAAAGACACCTATTAATTACCTCCCTATTAATTATATGTCCCGTGGGTATCGTAGAAGGTGACCCAAGGAAGATATATCCGGAAATAAGACATTGTTATTAACTGAAACTGAAATCCACCTGCTAAAGGTGGATCGGCGACCGCAGTTTCAGTATGGACGAATTCCATAAATGTAAATTTGACTTTGGGGGAGATTTATGTCCAACAGTTTTTGTGCTGGTTTATATTGTATTATTATTATATACAGGGTGTTTTGGGGATGAGTGTAGGCATTTTGCAGATGGATAGGGTCGGTCTATGCGATCATTTTCTAGTATGGGAACTATAGTTCGATATCCTTTACTTTATAAGTTAAGAGCAAAAAACTGCTTTTTTAAAAACTTTCGATAAAAAATCGACAAATAATAAAAAAAACTCTATTTCATATAAAATAGATTTTTTTTATTTATTATTTGTCGATTTGAACACATAACACACGATGAATTAGAAGTCTTACACCTATTCCGATAGCAAAAACAATCAAATTGTGGTGAAAAGAAAATAATCATAAAACAAATCTTAGTGAGTTTCATACATTTCAATGTGTATTTAAAAAAATATATATCGGACTATACTTACCATACTAGAAAATGATCGCATAGACCGACCCTATCCAAATATGCAAAATGCCTACACTCATCCCCAAAACATCCTGTATATTACTAAAAAAATAATGTTTTTTGTTTAAATAAATTGAACGCTTATATTTACGAATACTTTTAATATATGTATGTATTATTCAGGACTAATAACAAAGTTTATAAGTATCTAACAGAAGGTTAGATTAAAATACTCAACGAGGTGATAATTGAGCCTACTCAGCTAATATCGAAACGTCAGGTCTGAAAATCACATAAGTATAACCGAGCCTTAACTAGAGACCCCTTGAAGGATTTCTGGAGGGGTCTTTAGAACTTAAGGATCAGAATTACGGAATGTGATTAGCATTAACGTGAGAGGCCGAGCGTGGACTATCAGCCATCGCCCTATCGCCCCTAAATCGGAAGCCACTTCTAGTGTCAAGGATTTTTACAACCATTTTTAATGAGCTAATTTAAATATTCAAGATGGCCGTCGTGTCTGGAATCGGAGTTTTCTTTAACAGACTTCTCTTTATTGGTGTTTCTTAAATACAAAATTAAAAAGTTATTTTCTTATATATTGGGATATATTCAAATTATATACGTATAAAATTATTTTATGTAATATTTTTCTTTAAAAGTAAATCTTAAGTTATCAATTATTATTATTATATTTTAGCCAATTGTAACGCATGAATTTTTGTCTATTTCAATTCTAATTTTTGTATTATTTTATCAACTTATTGTGAATGTGGGGTTTGTCTATAAGTATTTGGTATGCGTTTTATTTTATTTAATAATTGTATATTTTTTTTATGAATTACGTGTAATCAATTGTTGACAAAACTAATAAAAAAAAACGACTTTACAAAGGTTTTGATGGTTCAATGTCTAATATTAATAATTACAGTTTATTTAATGTAAGTTAGAGGACCATTTTGTAATTTACCAAGTATGCCTATGGTAAGAAACATTTATATTTTAGAAGATAACTAGTAGTGAAATATTACAAATCAATAATTTTCTACTGTACATACTATAGTTGAATTTCAATGTTTTATTTACAATTGATTGAGCATCAAAAATTCGTTTGTTAAATCAATCGGATGATGATCTTGTCTGACTGCGTATCGAGAATTTGTACAAGATAGCAGTACATAATATGTATTCCAATAAATCTTTCTAATACAGTTTTCTGGTACTTTTAAGTATTGAAAACATACAAATAGCATAAAATAATTTTCCAATTACAGGTAAACACTTAGCTAATAACCCAGGTACATGGTACATCTACTAAAAATATAGTCTACAATTATATATAAGTTGTAAAATAAATCAGTGATAATACTTTAGGGTACGTATGTGCCTCCTTTATATAGAGTATATATTGTGAAAGTATCAGTGTTATAGACTTACTTTTGACTTTCATGCTTCTATGAGAAATGCACCAACATCAAAAATTTGCCCATACACACTTTCACAATATACTATAGATACACGATACACATCCTAAAGTATTATCACTCACTTATTTTATATCTTGTATATTAGAAAGAAAGAACAAAACTATTGTAAATACAAAAAATCTAAATACTACAAAGTGTATATTCGTAAACATAAAAGATTTGTCACACTCCGGTAATTTTCGTTCTTCCAATGTTATGGCACATCCTGTGATACACCTAAACACAAATGATTTTAGCAAAAAGGAGTTAAAGGAAACGTAGATTTGACACGTAACTCGTAAACCATGTTACGTCATTACGTTGCGCGGAACGTGACAAATATATTTATATACTTGCCGCTTCCCGCGACTTTCTGCGCATAATATTAAAAAACAAACTTACTTTAAGTTTGCGATACATACTCGTAAATTAAATGCGTTGGTCCAAGCTAAACTATATTGTGATTTTGGCGTCTTAGAAGTTCTGTATATGTCGCAATCATCTGGTTGAATATTTAATTGAATGACTAGCGCGGTCATTTAATGGCGTCAAACAGATTGTACAGATAGGAATGTGCTGATTTATTTTTTGATTAATTTACTTTAATGTGCGTTACAATAATACACATTTTGAAGTTTAATAATAAAATATTAAAAAGATGTCCTAGTCTCGGATCCGTTGAATTTTTTGGTAAAAATAGAATTCAATGAACGTCCTAGTCATTCAATTAAATAGTAGATTCAACCAGATGACTGCGAAATATATGTTATGATAATTCTAAGCGTATTTACTAAATTAGAAACTATAACTAATAACTTTTTAGTTGTGTCTAAATAGTTTTTACGATTTTCCAATTAGAAAATCTTAAACTATTTTAGTCCAGACCAAATATACTGTGTTGGTGTGATAAATTTTATGTACAGTCGAGGAAAATGATAATTTTGCAAAAGGTACTACGTTATTAAATTTAATATATCCCACCACAATATAACACAATTATATAAATATAAAATCCTAATTTCCTTTCCAAATTTAGAAACTATTACTAATTACGTGATTTTGTTCGGGTGCGGTTGATCCAATCATGAACAATATCTAACATCTGACTTTTTATTTAGGTCCGCTTGACGTAAAATGCCTCTAAAGTATTTATTGATAAAAAGATTATTTGTAATATCTCCACACCTCTGTAAGGTAGAAATTGTAAACTCACTAAACTTAAGAACAATTATGTGCATCAATTTCTTGGACATAAAGACGATATTATCTTACCTTTCAAAAAATTAATAGTGTCTTAACATTTATTTTGATTTTCTACTAAGAAAATAATAAACTAGGAGACACGGGAGGTATTGAAATGTAGTTTCAACGCCAGATACTGTACGTTCAAACACTCAACAAGTCTTAACTTAACGGCGTTTATTGAATTTTATGTCTCGGTGTCTTCAACGCTTTCCAAACACGATCCATTTCAACTTGCTGCAAACTAAATGAAACCTTATAAGGAAATGAAGGAATATATATAAATGGATATACCTGTGTATAGAGATACTAACCAATTTATGTTAGAGGTTCATATTCTGTGTATTATACAATAGTACGTATACTTTATAGTATGACAGTGAAGAAAGAGAGATGCTTATGTGTATTGCGCACATACTTGGGCACTACAAAATAACTCCTGGGAGGTTGACCTGTACAAAATAACTCACGGTGTGGGAGGCATTATTATTATACTAACATTTTATGTTACTTATAATACCTCCAAGAATATGTATACAAAGTTTCATGATGATCTATTATGTAGTTTTCACTGAAAGCGTAACAAACAAAACAGATATTTACATTTATAATAGTAGGGATATTAGGACAATAAGGAATAAAAAAACGACGAAACGTTTCGAGAAAAGTTAGGTAGTGCCCCTTAGCTTCGACTTTGTACTCTTTAAATAGTGAAGTAAAACATCCGACTTTGAAACATTGGTGTTCTGCTCTGATTTATTGCTGATACTGTGACGATATCTTATAGCCTATAAATAGGTATCCGAGAATAAGTCGCTATGTGGCAACTGGCAACCCTAAAGTTTCGTAAAACTTTGTAAGGATGCAAATGGAGGAAGGCATGTCACAAGCCAAACGTTATTGGAAACTTTGAGTTGTAAGAAATTCAAAACTATGAAAAGTACGTACCTTGGAAAATTGGTTTTGATATAAAATTAACTAATATTTAATTGCGAATGTTACATTAATCTGACCAATAATTAAATATTAGGTCAAATCAGGTTGATGACTTTTGATAGCATGATAGTGCCCCCACCAAGCTAAGCTAGAAATAGTTGGTAAATCTTAGGTTTTACTCTTAAATCTTAGGATTTATCGTAATTTGAGCTTTTACAATAACATAAAATATGCTATAAGCGGAAACGTTCAGTTGGTCTGTGGATTTTACGAGGATTGTGTAGCAGTGACTTTCTTTATCGTCATTTTTGATATTATTATAAAAAATACCTTTTGGCAACATTTACTTAGAATTACGTTTTTTTAGTTCCGTAGAATTAAGCAACCTAATCTACCTAATCAATCTACAATAGCAATAAAGTGCCCCAAAGCCACCACACTTGAAGCATTCCAGTAATCCTGGGTCTGATAGATTCCTAATCCGTCACAAACTTTTCACCTTAAGGGTGCCCTAGCTCGGAATTCTTTTCATGTCCGAGTTTTTGTACGAAAATAGAACATACTCATTTTAATAGTAGGTACATCGCAAACGTTCTATAAAAAAAAGTTCACAAAATCGGTCATATTTAAATAATATTAATAAAACAACTATTCAATTACACATTTGTGCACTTATGTAGTTGTAATTGCTTGTAAAATAAAAAATGTAGATGATAAAGTGAGCTAGTAGATAACTACTAAAGTGATCTGCCAACAAACTGTATCTATACTGTTTGGCAGACATTAGTTTATATGTAATAGTTGTTTTTGTTTCTGAACAAAATACTTTTTCATTTCATTCCACTACATTACAACCACTACATAAAATAAACATTACTACATAAGTAAGAAAAAGAAGATACATACACCACATATGGTGGAACAATCTGCGGCAAAATCGGTGGAATAATTGGTCTACAAAAGTAGGCTGTGGGCACCCTAAATCTTGTGAGTTTTAATTAAATTCCTAAGTAGTTGCAAGATAAACGATACGTCAATGTTTGAACTCGTAATTCTTTGGATTTTACGCAGAACCTTTCGGATATTTACCCTATTGTAAAACTAAATACTAATTGAAGTTATGCTTGAATATCTGTGAGGTAGAGTAGGCGAAGGGGTAAAGGGTAGTCTGAATAATAAAATACAAAATAAATAATATTCTTATTGTTTGTTATTAACAATAAAACAGCACAAAGATGTCCAACTTCTGTTTCTACACCAAAATTTGACACATAAAGTTTACATGTCTGTTAGAAATTAGAATACTATAAATGTAGCCGAATATAACATAATTTTACTTGCTTTTGCCCGTCGGCAATACTCGCGTTAAATAGATTTTATCCCTTTGAGGGTTAAATTCTAAAAATATTTTCTTAGCGAATATCTTTGTCATATAAGTCGCGCCTAAAGCCTTAAGAGTTTGGTCTGTGCGTTGATACACCAGTCAATAATTATTGTTGCCTTATACATATTATAATTCGAAACCTCTATATTTAATATTATTTATAGTTATTAAAATATAGAAGATTTTATCTTACACGACACCTTCAGTATTTAAAAGAAACTTTTATTAAAAATAAAGTACAGAAAACATATTTTTAACATTGAAATAAAACTGAAACATTTCTTTGAGACGTAAGTTCTTGAACTGAATAAGTTTATCAAAAGATAGTTATGCTACTTATTTTTATATAAAAAAATTTCCATATAAATTTAAAATATGAAACATCTACTGTATTCGAGCAAAAAGGTCTCGGGAACTTCTAGAATTTATGTCTTACCCCAAATCTGAATCTCTGCAGTAGGTCAGCTGCATAGCTCTCTCAAACCGAATTCGGAGACGGTGTATGGTCTTTTAGGAACCAAACCAGCTAAGCAAAAGCTTTCACTCTGAGCACTCTCTTTTCTTTCTCTCTAGTGGAGGGAATGACGACCTCCGCAGCGCAGTGGTCGTGGGTTCGAATCCCGACGGAGGAACAAAAAGTTTTCAATGTTCCTGGGTCATGGAAGTGTATTAAATTTGCGTATAATATAATTAAAATCTTAAATATGTGTATAGTATAAAAGTATAAAATATATTCCCGTTGTCCTGGTACCTGTAACACATGTTCTTCGGATAGTTAGTACGGGGCCAGATTGACGTGGTGTGAAGCGTCTAGAGATATTATTATTATTAGTTATCCAGTGTGTGTGCTCCGTGAACGGATAACCGACTAGCAAGATATCAGGTGCAGAACCGACTTTTTACATACCTAGGTGACATTATCTTTCTGCAGAGATAATACATGTGTCGTTGTGAGGCTATCTATAGACTGGATATCCTAACCATACTTGAAAACAACGTTTTTTATTGTTCCAACTCGATCTTACGGCCTTCGGAATCGATGGCCAAGTTTAAGCCACTGGACCACAGGTGGCGTCAATGTTGCTGTAGTCCAAAATACTACAATAGAAAACTTTCATATTATAATAAATAAAACGCACGCAAGAAGTTATATTATCTAATTTCACGGTGTCGATTTTTTGTGTCAGTGCTCAGGCATCGTAATAAAATATTGTCTAACTGACTTCATGGTGTCGGTTTTCGTGTCAGTGTTTGCGCGCTTCGTAATAAAATGTTGCATCATGATGTCGATTTTTCGTGTCAATGTGTGCGTTTAATATTTTTCCAAACGCCCTAAAAGATATATTATATAACTTCAATAAACTTTACCTGGCAGATGTGAAAAAATCGCATCACTCACATCTAGCTAACATCCTGTTTTAAGAAAATACATTAAGCTGGGGCCATGGTCTAGCTCCGCCAAGTCTTTAAGTATAATCACGTTTCCAGCACATAAATATCGCAAAGTCGAGATTGCGTGTTCCCGAACGTCTTCGGGCTCATAAACGTGAGGAACGGCTAGACTAAGGCTCAACTCACATTGGAACGGAGCGTCATGATTTTAACCTTCGACAAAAACAGATGAGTGTTAGGTACACATACTTACAAGACAGACATCAGACAACAACTTTAACAGTTTGATGTATGTCTTGTCAGTGTGTGTACATAACACCCTCCTGTTTTTTTCGGAGTTTAAAAACTGTGTCTGTACACACACATACAAACAGACATGAATACAAGGAGATGTCCGTTTCTACGATGACATACCGACTTTTAATGTAGGTTTTTTTGTTTTGATTGTGATTTCGGGTGTTCTTAGCTATAATTTGTCATCATCATTTGCTCATTGCTTCACAATTCGGTGGTAGCTAACTTAATTTAGTTTTTGTTTTTTGTTTGCTTCTACTTCACGCCAATCTGAATAGAGCCTAAACGTGAAATAAGACGTCTAACCTTTCTTAAATATGTATTTTCCGCCAGTTTCTAACTGCTTTGTATTATGATATACTGGCAACTGTAACAATAATTTATAGTAACATTAATGTTATTACACTAAAAATTCACGGTACGATCGCACTAACATATGCGCCAATGTTCTAAAGCGACTTATAATATTTGCCTGCGCATTACAATCTTTTATTATATTTTATTTGTATGTAATAAGTTTAAAGTTTTGCGCCTTTTATGTAAGTAACGTTATATTATGTTAAATCAACCTAATTTTATTAAAAGCTCAAACGTGAGAATGAATTTATCGTAGGTTTTTTGAATTTTAAATTAAAAATAATATTAATAATTAGATAGTAAAGCACAGACAGAAAAAACGCTTTTCGTTGCATCAGGACGGGATTAAACGATACATTATTTTTAAATGTACCACATGTAAGTTAATATATTTTTATGTGGGTATAAATTTATAATTTTACAACTGATACAATACTGTGACTTGTTTAAAGTGCTTGATGGTAAAGAGAGTCAGCAGCTTACCAAAATGCCCACATACTCACGATATAATATAAGTTGCTGCCCTATGCCATCAATGGTAAGTAAGCAACACGTGCAGCGATTTCAAACTTCGAATAAAACAAATTTGATACATTGACATTAATGGAGGGGTTGAAATTAACAATGGCGTATTTCAATCAGTTGTTTTCTGTAATGGCGTCTGACTTCGAACGTTCCAGAAAAGGGGGGTGAAGAGGCATTAGCGCTTTTGATTCAGATTAGATTGTGCAACATACTTCCCAATACATTGACGTTTGTTTATTTTGATTCTCAGTCGATTGATATGGTCGGGAGTACAAAAAGTTACGACTTAACGATTTATTTATCCTGGTTAGTTTCAAAGTAATCCAACAAATTAAATACCAAGAGGCGTTGGGATAGAACTGAATTTATTCTCGATTGTGTCGGGACTGATCTGAATGATCCCGACATCGATCGTGAGCGTCGAGGAATGGCTGTTCAATGCAATATGCTGGCCCGTAGGTCTGTTAGGTGTTCAGTCGGTGTGTACTGGTTCGAGCCTACGCGCAAACATTCTACACTTGCAGCATTGGACCAGGCATACGCTGCGAGCTGTCAACACTTATAGTGCAGTATAAGTGCCTGCAGGTTTCTGATGCGGTGCCCCGGTACCGGCGCATGTTTGCAGCTTCCAATATATACTGCGTAAAAGTAAAGCCTCTACCATGCAAAGGGTGCGGGGTAGTTCCAACAGATACCTGAGGAAAATTGCCATTAAACTTGAAAGTCCGATATGGAGACATTGGATTTATTTACATACAAAAATTAAATAATTTGTCATATAATTTCGCTACTAACTTAGTTTTAAGAATTTGTGTATAATACTAACATGATAATGGGTATATGGTCTGAAATATATTATTATTATAATGGGTCTATGGTCTGAAATATATTATTATTATTATTTGCGATTTGATCGGATATTGTTTAGGGACTATATATTCTTTGTGTTATATTCATCAAAATTCAAAAAAGTGTTTTTTATATTACAATACGAGTTAATATTAGGTATAAACGTTGTAAAAAGAACAGAATTTCGAGCATGATTATTCTACCTTTTCTCGTTCTAGAAATGTATTTTGTATACTCACATAATATTCTATATTTTTATTTTTTAATATTTTAATATATTTTATGCTGCAAGAATAAGAAAGACAAAAAAAACTTTTTTTTTTTTGATAAAAATACACTCCCTCTGTATCCTAAATACAGAGTGTAAAAAAACCTAATCTAACATGACTGTTGATGTATGTATCAATTTTTTTAATATTATTTTTATTTTAAAGGATTGCCAACAATTGTTAACACTGTTACTTAGTACATAATAGCACATTTTTTTTTTTATATCAATAGACGCTTCACACGTCAATCTGGCCCTGTGCTATGTATCCGAAGAACTTGTGTTACAGGTACCAGACAAAGGAAATATATATTTAATACTTTTATACTAAACACATATTTAAGATTTTTATTATATTAATACACAAATTTAATACACATCCATGGAACATTGAAAACTTTTTGTTCCCTCAGCGGGATTCGAATACGCCACCTCTCGGTCGAGCACCAACGCTCTGAACCACTGCGCTACGGAGGTCGTCAGAATTAAAATATATAAAAAAATTGAAAATACCTACCTTCCTTCTTCTCTTCTATCTTCTTATAATATATAAAAATGAAGTGCTGGGCCCTAATTCTCAGGCCTCGAACTTCGTTTTTACTATCGGTCTGTCCCGCTCATGCAAATGAGATTTACCGCGCGTGCGAGTGGGATATACTAATATTCGGAACTAAGTTCAAGGCCTGAGAATCGCCGCCCTGTTCGTAGGTATCGCTAAAACTCGAGAACGGCTGAACTGATTCTATTTTAGCTTCAAATATTTGTTGAAGTCCAGGGAAAGTTTAAACGGTTGGTTTGCTCAACAAAGTGGGCACAGGTCAGCTAGTTTTTTATAAAGAAATAAATTGTAGACTTTTAATTAAGTTTTACATCTTTAAAGGCTTATTATAATACTAGCTGTGCCCGCGACTTCGTACGCGTGGAAAACTGATTTAGGGCAGCAGTTTAAATACATTTTTAGTTTATGAACACTGTCGTTTGGATATTTAAAATCACTTATTTATAGTAATGTTTCTTTGTACACTGAATTAGACGTCCACAGGCAAAAGAAGTAGGCCGATGGAGTAATAATAATAGTTTACTGTCAAATAATGGCCGTTTTTGTCATGAATTTTTTGAGGTATTAAATTAAAACTTATTATTTATTAATTACCTACGCTAACAAACATGTAGTCTACTTTGGGACTTGACGGTTAAAGTACTAACTTCCTTTAGACGACAAAATACAAAAGTCCAAAAGAAAGAAAAAACCCAAGTCGTACCCTAGCATGAAAAGTAATAAATAAAAATATCATGAAAAACATAAATCTTACTTATATTGACATAACTTTTCTAATTTAAATGTACCTATGACATCACATATCTTGAAAACAAACCATCCTACGCCTATAATTTTTTTATCGTATTTGCAAAATCTAAGTATAATAATAATAATAACAATAATATTATAAATAAATTACTTCGCACAAAGTAATACTTATTTTCACTTGGGTCAATAATTTTATTCTATAATTTTCAAGTTGGTGCCAAGTTCAGCGTTCTTTCGTAATTTGTTTTCATTT
This sequence comes from Celastrina argiolus, assembly GCA_905187575.2. Lineage (NCBI taxonomy): Eukaryota > Metazoa > Arthropoda > Insecta > Lepidoptera > Lycaenidae > Celastrina > Celastrina argiolus. The sequence continues at coordinate 9,861,028 of LR994594.1, read as the reverse complement.
AATATAAGTTTGTAAGCCAGTACTTTGGGTACATAATATTATAGTATAATAACTTTACTTTGATGGTTAGTTGTTGTACATAGTTTGATATTGTAGTAAGGTTTTTGAAGTAGGTACCTACTTACTTGGCACCGACTTGAAAATGACGAAACGAATAGAATAAATTTAATTTAATTACCTAAGTGTAAATAAGTATTACTTTGTGCGAAGTAAATTTAATTGTTCCTTTTAGTTTACCTTTTAAAGTCGTTTTTTTTTTGTTTAAAATTGTTTAATTTTAAGATTTTTAGTGATGGGTAGACTGAGTAGGGATAATTCTCGAATGATCAGACGACGGTTGCTTGAGACGGAAAATGAAAAACAAAAACGATTAGATAAAATTAATAGTAGGAAGAGAAAATGTTTACCTAGTGGTGTTGTGTATGTTTACCTAGTACCTGTTTTTTACAAAATGTTTCGGAATTTTTTTCATATATATATATTTTATATATAATATAGTTTAAAAATTAACATTTTTGCGTTTTTTTTAACTATATTATTTTATATATTTTAGATATATATAAAAAGATATATATTATATCAAGTAGATTGACTATTAAATGAGATACAAATTTTCAGAATATTAAAGTCGGTACCAGCCAAACTCAATATTATGAGTTCTATAATATAGCCTATTTCATCATATTGTAATTGATATCACTATATCTATAGCGATGGAAATATGCTTGCAGTATAAGCGATGTCGAAATTTCTAAACGTATATCTTCAAAGACTCAAAATGATGTTTTTAGTCGGATATGCTTATGTTACTCGAAACAAATACAAAATTACTATGAGTGTTTCAAGTCATTTCAAGGTGTTCCCTCGATCCCTCACGACGACATCATCAGGTCTCCACTTTGATAACTATGAGACCAAGTTCTACTGTAATTGACGTAGTGGCATATGCTTGCATTTCTTTAAACAACGCTGAAATCTTCAAACATGTATCTCTAAGGACTCAGAAGTTCTGTTCAGTACTTTTAGATCCAGGATATAGTGCAAAACCTTACTGTTTGGTAACATATGCTTAGACTACTTCAGACAAAATCAAAATCGATATATTATTCCATATAAATTTTGAGGATTTCCCTCGATTCCTCACGGATCGGTGACAATGAGACTAAATTTAAATTATACCCTACACAACACAAAAAAAATAATTAAAATCGTTTCATGAACGATAAAGATATCCGCGAAGAAACATAAAAATAAAACATATATTTACCAATTGAGAAACCTCCTTTTTTGGAAGTCGGTTAAAAGTATTATGTTGGTTATTTCATGTTACAATCTACCTTTGTGCCAAGTTTCATTTAAATATGTTGAGTAGTTTGGCTAAAATACCGTCAAACAGGTAGCTACAATTTTTTGAAGATCCCACGGGAACCCTTTTGTTTTTCGGGATAATAATTTCCAGTAATGCTCTTCAGATCATAAGCTACCTGCCTGCCAAATTTCATTTAAATATGTTGAGTAGTTTGGCTGAAATACCGTCAAATAGGTAGCTACAATTTTTTGAAGATCCCACGGGAACCCTTTCGTTTTTCGGGATAATAATTTTTAGTAATGCTCTTCAGATCATAAGCTACCTGCCTGCCAAATTTCATTTAAATACGTTAAGTAGTTTGGCTGAAATACCGTCAAATAGGTAGCTACAACTTTTTGAAGATCCCACGGGAACCCTTTCGTTTTTCGGGGTAATAATTTCCAGTAATGCTCTTCAGATCATAAGCTACCTGCCTGCCAAATTTCATTTAAATATGTTGAGTAGTTTGGCTGAAATACCTTCAAGTATGTAGCAAAAATTTTTTGAAGATCCCACGGGAACTCTTTCGTTTTTCGGGATAATAATTTCCAATAATGCTCTTCAGGTCATAAGCTACCTGCATGCCAAATTTCATTTAAATACGTTGAGTAGTTTGGCTGAAACACCGTCAAATAGGTATCTACAACTTTTTGAAGATCCCACGGGAACCCTTTCGTTTTTCGGGATAATAATTTCCAGTAATGCTCTTCAGATCATAAGCTACCTGCCTGCCAAATTTCATTTAAATATGTTGAGTAGTTTGGCTGAAATACCTTCAAATATGTAGCTACAATTTTTTGAAGTTCCCACGGGAACTCTTTCGTTTTTCGGGATAATAATTTCTAATAATGCTCTTCAGGTCATAAGCTACCTGCATGCCAAATTTCATTTAAATACGTTGAGTAGTTTGGCTGAAACACCGTCAAATATGTAGCTACAATTTTTTTAAGATCCCTCGGGAACCCTTTCGTTTTTCGGGATAATAATTTCCTATAATGCTCTTCAGGTCGTAAGCTACCTGCCTGCTAAGTTTCATTTCATTCCATACAGTGGTTTTAGCGTGATGCGACGACAAACATTTTCATACGGACAGACAGACAGACAGACAGACAGACAGACAGACAGACAGACAGACAGACAGACAGACAGACAGACAGACATTTTTTTCAAAAATGTTATTTTTAGGTTCTGTAGCTTTTATAGGCCCCCTTTTTTTAATTTTCACTTAAATATTCTTAATGTACAGACATGACCCCTCTACAGATTTATTATATGTATAGATACATACATTCCAAATCATTAATATAAAACATTTTCTATTATATATACCCTGCCGTCTTTTTATTCTGAAGGAGCTAGCCGTTTGTATAAAATACTTGAAATATTTTATAAAAAGTATTTTCTTTCAAAGCAAGGGGAAGATTAAAATCTGCCGTTTCTGAACAAGTAGGGTACTTCAATGCCCTTGGCTTTCTATAAGATTACTATCTGATTTTACTGATTATAACAATTTAAGAAGGAAATAAGATTGACGAACGAACAGACCGATACTGATTGTAAATTGTATTTTTATACTAAACACGTAATATTCAATAATTATTATTTGTATTGAATATCGTTTACATTCAATATCGTATAAAATATGTTTGTGTTGTCTGGTAACTCAAATTCGGAGGATTATTAGTATGAGACCCGAAAAAGTTTGTTCTCTGCCTATTCGTGCCGCACAGACGATCAGCAAAACACAGCATTTATGACTTGTAAAGTGTCTATATATATTATTACTGTTGATCTTTTAAACTCTTGTATGTGACAAAATATCTTTTTTTATTTTTTTTGGACCAATTACCAGCTAATACACAATTTTAAAATGCATTTTTTTAATTATTACGATTTTTTGTATAGCCAACAACATTAGTCTCAACTTTCAACAAAAACTGATATAAATAAGAACATCGAGAGTCATGAAGATGTCCAAAAAGAAAACATTTAAACCTATGAACAATAGCAATACCAATATGCCATAAAACAAATTTACAACCTTAAATAAAATTAAAGTAAAAAGTAAAGATATCCTACTCACTATATTTCTTTAGACACATTTCAAAGACATTATTTCTAAAGGAACCAGGATGATTACGGAAAATATTTATTTCGTTGAAGTTTAGATCATAATTATTCATAATTCTAAATATGGGCCCTCGCTTTCCAGCATTTGTTCTGCATCGCAGCAGAGCAAATGTATGGCGGGCACGTGTCGCTCATAACTGAAGCCTGATGGGCACAATGAACATAAGTTTATCTATAATATTTTTAAAATATCCCTGTGAAAGCGCCTGTTCTCTGCCTATTCGTGCCGAAGCACAACGATCAGCTGAACACAGCATTGAAATTGTGATTAAAGCATACATTGATATTGTTAATAACGATTGGTCTTGGAAACTCTTGTTTGTGACAAAATATACCTGTGAAAGCGCTTGTTCTCTGCCTATTCGTGCCGAAGCACAAACTATCAGCTAAACACAGCATTGAAATTAATATGTGGTTTCCTCGGATTCCGCGTCGAAACTAGGTTAATTAAACGTCTGTCACACGGCGAAATTTCATTGAAAATCGCTCTTTGAACACTTGACGCCTCCCGTGTAAGTTGCCGGAGAGAGTTCCATTGGAAATTATATTTGAAGTTAATTAAATATTTAATAAAGGAAAAGTAATGGCTGATACAGTTGAAGGGGAAATATTTGTTGTTGTAGAAGTTTTAATTTGTTTTACGAAATCACAAGTTATTAGACGTTTACACGCACCACAGTACTAATATTTTTTTTGGTTCCGTAACTAAAGTGTAAAAAACGGGACGCTATTACTAAGACAACGTTGTCCGTCCGTTTTTCACCAGGCTGTATTTCATGAATCGTGATTGTCAGATTTTGAATTGTAAAGAAGTGAAGTTGAAATTTTTACAGGATTTTTTACGCAACCCTTCGCCCACGATTCGGACTCACACTTGGCCGTTTCTTATCTACTGGTACCGGTGTTGGCGGATTTTTATGTTCCCGAACCGGTGGTAGGCTTCACTCAGAAATGACGTTCAGAAAACATTTTGTAAAAATGTATTCTGAATAAAATGTTTTGATTTTGAAAGTGGTCAGTTTTAAACAAGACCAGTTTTTATTTAAAAAATACATTTCTAGAATAAATTTATATCCCAAAATTATAGTGACTGCTCTTTTTACACCAGTTATACTTATATCCTACCTTTGTAGGTGTGCAAAAACTAGTGTAATAATGTAAGGACATTATACAGCAACCCTACAAATATTTTAAATACGAAAGTGTGTAAGTAAAAATGAACGGATAGATAGATTTTTGTTACTCAATCTAGATGAAATTTGGTATAAAATAATAGGTAACACATAGGCATTTTGTCGCAGATAAATGTACAATCCTCGCGGAATTTAATTTTAAGAAAAGTAACGGGAAACGTCTAACTGAAATGTAATAACAAAATCCTTCATTGCTAGTTCTCTAGCACTCTTCTTCTTCAAGTTCCGAGTGCGCGGCGCTGATAAGTGATAACTCTATTAGCAGTTCTGACACTTTGCACTAAAGCTTTTCCGATTACGTCAAATTATATTCTGACGACTATTATGAACGTCTTGGAGTATTTTTGCCACGCTCATTGATTCGGATAGGAATTTAAATTAATCTCGACACCGAGACAAACATTTCCTTTTTTAAATCTCCAGTTTGTGTATCTGGACAAAAAAAAGAACATTTCCTAGATAAAAAATATACGATTAAAATAATTGAAAACGAATGGAGAGAGATAGAAGTCATAAAAGATATAATCGAAATAAAACTGCAGGAGAGAAAAGGTGGAGGAAGGCCTAGAAGAAACTACATAGAACAAATAAAAAATAATATAAATGTATCGTATAAAGAGGTCAAAAATACAGCACAAGGCCCGGGGGCCTTACTCTCCAAACTGATTTGATTTTGATTCAGATACGATCATGCCGCGTACTTCCTAATGAATTGACATTTCTTTATTTTGATTCACAGTCGATTGATATGGTCGGGAGTACAAAAAGTTGCGATCTAACAATTTTCTTTATCCTGATTAGTTTCAAAGTAATTCACCAAATAAAGTACGAAAAACCACTGATATCGAACAGATTCGGTTCTCGATTGTGTCGGGAGTAGGCCCCCTGATTAAAGATACTATCGCTATTAATATATAGGATTTGAAATAACCTTCGCTAAATGACATGCGAATTCGCTTCTCATTTACCGACCCTTATGTCAAATCACATACATTTTTGTAACCAAACTTCGTAAATAGCAATGGCATCTTGAATAAGGGCCCAGACTGAGAAGTATGGCGATTACTCCACCGACAAGAGGAACTCTTAAGATTTTAATGAAAATGAATGAGTCTGTAAGATCCAGTTCTGTTTAAGGGTAATTAAGATAATCGGGAAACAAACTTAAGTATACCAAAAAGTTTATAATTTAACCAGCATTAACCGTACATTTCTCAACATTTCAACATTGTATAAAAGGAATCGAATATCCAAGTTCAGGCTAAAATACTAAACAGTAACGATAATACTTAGTATTGATTCCAATGCATGTTAGTGATAACGGCGTGTTGAAATACCATGCCTTCTCATTCATTGTTACGAGAGGAACAACATGATATTTAACGAAGGATTAACTTTAACATTGCTTGGCGAAACAAACCCTTAGTCAAATGTATCTTCTGGCGAAAAAACAGGCGTAGGATCTACTTTTTGGTGCCTATCCGATGCATATTATATAGGGTATTGTCAGACATTTTTTTTTTTAGACAATCAGGTGATCAGCCTGTATTATCCTAACCAACAACCAAACCCAGAACCTCCAAAAAGCCAAGCACTAAACCAGTCCACGAAAACTTATATATAAAAATGAATTGCCGTTCGTTAGTCTCGCTAAAACTCGAGAACAGCTGAACCGATTCGGCTATTTCTGGTCTTGAAATATTCGTGGAATTCCAGGGAAGGTTTAAACGGTTTGTATGCTCAACGAAGTGGGCACGGGTCAGCTAGTCGTTTATATATTTAACACTAAATAACACGAAACGTATAATACTAACAAATATTGAGTACAATATTAAATTAGGATAATTTTAAAAATAGAGATACATTGTATAAAGTTATTCCGTTGGCAGAACTATTTTATTACGAGAGTTTTGTCGGAATGTGGAACAAGGTTTTGGAATTTTAAATATCATATTCACGTGGTTACCGCACACAGCGATGCATTATTCATAAACTGAGTTGCAGTTAGTTGCGTCAATTATTTATTTTCAAATCTGAGCATTAGTTTATTCAAATTGTTGTAAATTTTTCGAAACTTGATAAGGCGACCGAATATTTATTTGCAAAAACAAGCCATTGCTTACAAAAAAACCAACGAAAAGCTGTTTTAGTCAACCATGTTTTTGTTACTTCTATTAGGCAAACATTTTATATCAACTATATAACGGGTGTGAAAAGAGCAGTCACTATAACTTTGGGATATGATTATACTGCCTTTCTCATTCTAGAAATGATTTTTTTTTTAATTAAAAAAAAAAAAAAAAATTTGCTTTATTGTTATTTTGCGACAAAAATATAAGAAATGGTGAAAAGTACATTTTTTTTTGTTTTTGACAAAAAAAATACATTTCCAAAATGAGGAAAGGTAGTATAATCGTATCTCAAAGTTATAGTGACTGCTCTTTTTACACACTGTATATAACAATAAACATTTAGTACATTGATTGTATTTAGTACGTCACGACGTATTCTGACGTTTTTTTTATCTGTCAAATAGGTTCTCAAGTAGAGGTAAATCATAGTAGAATGCTGGCCTTAGTCTACAAATTATTATGGTAACAATTTGCTGTATATTTATCACAGAATTCCTTATGTTTTACGGCCACAGTGCACAGTGTATACAGAGCCGGCAAGCGTGAGACGTTGATGAACTCGGTAATTACCATCCATCGTGCCGCACGCAGATTACACCATTGTTCAAAATGTTCACGAAAAACACTGACGTGAAGTGAACTCTCTCACTTAGACATTTTTGTATTGCAATATTCAAAAGTGCCTAAACATGATGACTGCAATTTATGCTGCTCGAGACGTTTAACCCCCGACGACAAGGTTTCTATACTAATATTATAATCTATACTAATATTATAAAGCTGAAGAGTTTGTTTGTTAAACGCGCTAATCTCAGGAACTACTGGTCCAATTTGAAAAAATCTTTTTTTGTTGGTGAGTTGAGTACATCATAGTAGAAGGCTGGCCTTAGTCTACATAATAATATTATGGTAACGATTTGCTGTCTATTAAATCGAGATACAACCAGGTGAGTGGCTCACAGTAGATACAGCATACTCATGACGATGTAATGGTTACCTATCCAAGCAAAAAAATATTGCGTGATGTAGCGATACAAATCGAGAGTGCGCGAAAATGATTGATATGATTTTAAGATGGAAGCGGAGGCCTCATCCGTCTGATGAGGACATACATCACGCGACTGTCACGGTATTGTAATGGAAAAATACAAAACATTTCACGAGGATACAAATCCGTTCTCAGGGTGTGTTTTATACGAATTAAATATTTAAGATTAGGCTGTAATATTTTTTTAATATATTTTATTTAAGTGATTTTTTTATAAATTAACATGTCGGTTCCATCGTACCTTTCACATTATGTTGTACGTTTACTATACAATGAGAATTACATATCTGCTACAAGTGATGTTGGCTCCAACAGCAAATCGTAAAAAGGGCCTACACCTTGTACTTTAAGGCCGTGTTTCACCAAGCAATGATAAAGTTAACGCCATGTTAAAATACCATGCCATCTCATTCATTGACAGGAAATACGAGAGGGATAACATGATATTTAACATGGCGTTAACTTTAACATTGCATGGTGAAACACGCCCTTAAGCTAAGCTATTCCATCAAAATGCGACAAATATCCACAATAAGCTACAATATTATTAAACTACAATAATATTACACAAAACAGCTGCCACGATAACCTCGTATGTACAACCTAAGACTTACATTTCTTTATAAATCTGAACAACTTTAAACATAGTTGGTCTGTAGATATCAGAATAACTATGTTGAAGTCACCGAAATCAGTGTGGAAATTATTGTACGGCTAAGACTAAGATTTGAGCTAAGTGTAAATTCTAGAAGTTCACGACACATTTGAACTGCTAAGACTAAGATTTGAGCTAAGTGTAAATTCTAGAAGTTCACGACACATTTGAACTGCTAAGACTAAGATTTGAGCTAAGTGTAAATTCTAGAAGTTCACGACACATTTGAACTGCTAAGACTAAGATTTGAGCTAAGTGTAAATTCTAGAAGTTCACGACACATTTGAACTGCTAAGACTAAGATTTGAGCTAAGTGTAAATTCTAGAAGTTCACGACACATTTGAACTGCTAAGACTAAGATTTGAGCTAAGTGTAAATTCTAGAAGTTCACGACACATTTGAACTGCTAAGACTAAGATTTGAGCTAAGTGTAAATTCTAAAAGTTCACGATACATTTTGTCTCGAATACGGCGTAAGTTCCATTATAAAATTCAAATTTCATAGAGGAGTGCTCACTTGGACACTATAATATAACTTCTGTGAATTTGGCGAAGGGAACTAAAATATATTATATTACCTACCTACGAATAGCGTAAAATGTAATTTAAATTTCCCGCCTTCTCAATAGAATGTCGTTTGTAACTTTTAATGACGCTTGTTTTTTAATCTGTCAAACCTTTCATTTTCACATCCTTCTCTGGCAGCTCCCTCGTGGAATAAAAATCAATAGAAACGATCAATTAATCATATTAGTCCGTTTGATTTCAACAACTCGGAAGTAAGATATATTTATAAATCTACGAAATACACTAAAATTACGTGAACGCAATAAATAAAATAATTATTGACCGTACTCAAGCTGTACGTGACTAGAAAACTGGACTAAACAAACTAAGGACTACTGCCGACTATAGCGGACTAAGCTGTTCAGATAAAGCTTTCATTTTATACGCCATATCTTTATCTGTGTTGTTTGTTTAGAACATTATTAATAGTTTTTGTTTTAAGCTTAATTTGCAATTATAATTTGTGGGATAAGAGATATCCCAATAATAATCTAGAACATAAACTATTGGGTACATATTATTATAGTTTAATATTTTACACAAGTTAATCTATTTTATTAATCCGCTAGCTTAATTCCTAACAGTACATGCGGTAAGTCTGTACTTTGATTAAGGCTATCAGCTTTCTGCATACCAAATTTAATAAGAAATACTCTAGCAGTTTTACCGTGCAGAAATAACATACATTATATTTATATTAATATAGCTGTTCCCGCAACTTTGTTCTCGTGGATTTAAACCGTTTATGAAGCGCACACAATGAAAGTCGCCAAATGTGAATAATTTTCCCCGTTTTTGTAACATTTCTCACTGACGCTTTGCTCCTATTGGTTGCAGCGTAATGTTTTATAGCTTAAAGCCTTCCTCTATAAATGGACTAACCAACAAAAAGTTTTTTTCAATTCGGTCCTGTAGTTCCAGAGATTAGCGCGTTTAAACAAACAAACAAACAAACTCTTCAACTTTATAATATTAGTATAGATATAACACACATTGATATAACATTATTCTACAACGAGAACATTGGATTTTTTCGGAAAAAACTTATACAAGATATACTGAACCTTATTAGGACTCTAAGTATATTTATAAAAAATTGCTCCAAATTTAGTTCAGCCCTTAAAGTGTCAAGAGGTATCAGATATAGACCCTTTTGTCATTGATATTACTATAGATTTGGGTAGGCTTATCAAATGTTATGTACTTATTCACTCCTTGGTATAGTGGTTTCGACTCGGAGATTGTGCGTTCGATTCCCGCGTTGGAACAATAAATATATAATTTCAAGTTTAGTTAGGACAATGCAGGCTGATCACCTGATTGTCTGATGATCCATGCGTCGGATGGGCATGTGAAAAGTCGGTCCTGCGCCTGATCTCGCGCCAGTCGTGTCGGTTACCCGAAACTCTGGCCTACGAGAGTGAAGAAAGAGAGAGTGCTTATGTGTATTGCGCACATACTTGGGCCGTATAAAATAAGTCCTGCCTGTTTTCAATGAAACCGGCCACCATCACCGAAATTCGGTGTGAGAAGTTTTATTATTATTTACTATTTCCTTGATATTCAAATACGGTAGACTAAAAACCGTAACATTAGTATATTCGCTTTTAGTGTAGACATAAATACAGTGTGGGTAGATAGGGCAACTTGGCACAGCTCCAAACCGTACTGCCTTCTGGTTGTAATGAAAAATTAAATGATAACCTCTACCTATATTTAGAGTAAGTGCCAGTGGCTTTATGTAAAGGAAAATCCCCAGAAATCGAACAGTTTGCAGCAACAAAAAAGCCTATCTATCCAATGTTGATGACAAATTTTATAAAAATCGGCTTAGCAATTTTGGAGGCAAACCAATGCAAACATACAAAGAAACAGTCATTCAACTGTATAAGATTACCCCCGTATTAAAAATATATTTACACAAAGTAGAAATTATTTAATGTTACTGTCTTTGTCTGATATATTGGAAAAGTCATATTACAGTCACATTACAGATAAAGACAACAATTTTGTATAAGTTATCCGTAAGCCGTAGCTAGAGATGTGACGGGTGGCGTAGGGGAAGTGGAATCATACACGCTCTCCGGTCTCAGGACCGGGGTCCCCCGCACTGCTTGTCGTCTCGCCATTCAGGTATAGCCTTCCGAGGCTCCTCTCTTAGCGCCACGGTTTTCCCCTGCTTTTTGCGGGGGGTTTTCCCTAGAAAAACTCAGAATGACTTCGGCTCTGGTATCCTCAATACCTGGGTCATACCTCACGAAGAGGGGCACAGGCCCCTGGCCGTGATTTCCCGCTCCCTGCCACTGGCTAGGAGTGTGTGACTGCGTAGGTAGTAGCTAGAGATGTAAAGCGTCCATAACAATAAAAAAACTAACTACACGTAACAAGATGTACTTAGTTGCACTAAAGTTCTTGAGACTTATATTAAGAAATATGTTATTAAAACAATTGTTACAATATAATGGAAAACTTAAATACTCTAGTCATATCGTTCGACAGTTTAATACGAAGTTTACCGAGTCCGGGGCGAGTATTAAGAAAGTTTGCCAGAAAATAAAATGAAAACTTCACTCAATTCAACCTTGCGGGTTAGTTTTCGTGCTCTTTTTGTTTACAACTCCTTGTAAACAAAAAGAGTATATTATGTCGTTTGTCGGTGGCCATTTTTATGTGTGTATCTAAAAGACTTTCAGCCTCTGAACCACGCGTCCGAGTTTTTTTTGTGCTAGTTTCTTCTCAGCGTGTTACAGTTTCGAAACGGTGATTTTTATTAAAATCTTCATATTACTGATCTTCAAATAAAAAAGAAACAACGTTTAAAAAAACCGACTTCGACAACGGCAATGAATAAATAATACTTTTATAATGTAGTTACAATTAACGTAGTTTATTTTTTAGTTTAAACTTTTTAGTGTCTCTATGTTAAAGTAAAAGGTAAATCCGTTCGGTACCTACGATGCTACACACAGATTGACATACATCATATTTATAATTTCTACCTACTTTTTGTGTCGAGAGGCAATTATAAATGCTAAAATGAAAAACTCCTAAATTAGTCGTACTGAAACTACATATTATACATAAATCATCAATATAAAAAATGTATCGTCAAATAATCAGTATCACCTCTGGAATTTGGTGAAATATGCTTATAAAATAAAAACTACAAGGCCAAACTATGTAAAATTTCAACGAAACCAAATGGCAATAATTTTGCGTCGAATAAAAAAATTATCTCGCAAATCGAATCATTAACCTTAGAATAATCGGTGTACAAACATTTAAAAAAAACAGGCTGAATTGAGAAACTTCTCCTTTTTTGGAAGTCGTTTAAAAACCTACTACCCATTTATTTAAAAATGATCAGTACAACAATATTTATATTTCCTCTAGCAAAACTAGAAAAGACACATATATATGCGTTATTCCAATGGCGCAATATAAAGGTGTCTTTGTACAACCTTTAAAAGAAGCTTTTCTTTTAAAGGTTGTACAATTTTGTTAGAGATATCAAAAAGGCCCGACCGGTTTTGTCGAACTAAAGAATTCTCTTCCAAAATTGCTCCCCACCTACGTAATTAAGGAAAAACCACGACATTTTAATTAAGGTCGCTTTATTCTCCAGGCTATTAGACGTTGTTTTATGTACACCTAGGTGAGATCAATACAGCTTCACTATCATCATCACTACTGATGTGTAACGAATCTACGCCTTAGCTGCAACATGCGCTAGCGCAATGTGATTTTTAAACGACTTCCAAAAAAAGGAAGTTCTCATTCGTCTTTTTTTTAATGTATGTACAAGGATTACTCTGAGAAGTTACTCTTTACATTTTGGTCCCATAAAATTTTTACATAGTTTGGCTGTATAGTTTTTATTTTATGAACATGTTTCACCAAAATTTTCAACGAATCAACAGTTGTCTAATATAAACATTTTTTACATTGATGATTTTATCATTTAGTTTCGGTACGGCTAATTTATTATAAAATAATGGTATTTTATTTTAATCTGTATTTGTTATAATTATATCATATAATATAATATTGTTTATAATATATAATTGGTATTAGTACTATTAGTTATATTTCCTTCTACTCTTACAAATACATAGTTTATCTTGTTGTCTGTACATATTTTTATCTCCCATATTATGATTAAGCACCGTCTCTTTAATTTTTTATCTGCATCACCCTATGGTTGACTGGAAGAAAATGCCCTCTGGCATTAAGTCCGCCATTGTACATTGTGCATAAAGTGTATAAAATAAAATAAATAAAATAAATAAAATAAATAAAATAAATAAATAATTTAGGAGTTTGTCACTTTTACATTTATAAATGACTCTCGACACAAAAAGGAGGTGGAAATTATAAATTTGAAGTATGTGGTGTCTGTCTGTCTGTCTGTATGTAACATTGTAGCTACCAAACGGATTTATCTTTTACTTTGACTTAGAGAGAGTAAAAAATAAAAAATAAACTACGTTTACATTAAGTCGGTTTTTTGTAATCTCGTGCACTACATACAGCGACGACCTTTGTAGCGCAGTGGTTGAGCGCGTCGGTGCATACGCTGGAGGTTGCGGTTTCGAATCCCGCCGAAAGAACAAAAAGTTTTTTGCATTCCTAGGTCATGGATGTGTATTTAATTTGTTATTAATATATAAAAAAATCTTAAACATGTGTAGTGTATGAAAGTATTAAATGTTTTAACGTTGTCTGGTACCTGTAACACAAGTTCTTCTAATACTTAGCACGGAGCAAGATTGACGTGGTTTGAAGCTACAATAGATATTAATACTATATTATATGAATACAGAATAAGTTTTATCAAAGCTCAGTCTTAACTTTTGTATTTAGTCAGAGCCCCCGAAAGCCCCAAAACATTTGAAAGCTTACCATAAAGAAGCTTTCCAATGTTTGTCCTTGTCAGGCCTTGGTCCTTGCCAGTTTTCAAACGTATCAGACAAGGAAAACATCATAATATGATACATTGTGTATTTTATTTTAGTAAGAGGGTTAATAAAAATAATCTAATATAAATTAATTCACTTTAATGAGTTTGAACATAATATTTGAGTTATAAATATGTGTATAAACCGTGTAAAATGTGGATATGTGGGTGTAAAATAAACCTACTGTATGTACCAGCGTTGAAACAATTACGACTTTTATATTTGTATAACAAATGCCCCATCATCATAAACTTTCCAATCAAAAAATTAAAAAAGTACCTCTTTCAGCGCTAGTGCTTCCTCAGTAATCTCCATATACCCACTACAGTCTACACACCCTAAAGTATTATCACTCATAAATATTCTAGCCTGTATATTATGATATTAACCAAGTACTCTAATTTCATAGGCCAATAACAATTACAAAATTCCTTGAGATAACCTAATCCCTAAACGTTCCAGTAACCCTCGGTGTAAGTGGTAAAACTGTTATCATAATGCGCTCCGAATGCTAATGCCATCTCGGAACCCAATGCCAGATGTTTAAACCTCATACGTGGTGTATTAAAACGCAGTATTATACTTAATGCGACCTAATGTTGTTACTATTTTGGTGAGTTTGGAGATAGCTTTAATGGAGCCGTTTAATTACTGATCACCATTATAACGGCATTTGTGAGTGTGTATATTTGTTACAAACATACACTTACAAACTATTTTATTATATTACTAATTAATATTAAAATTAATAATAATAACCATTCGAGGATTTACAGTAACATATATACTATAATAATTTATAGTATTTAATACGTAAAAATACGGTAAATCCTAAGATTTATGAGTAAAACCTAAGATTTACCAACTCTGAAAGCCCGAACGATTTTGCGATTCCCACTTTTACCACCATTCACTTGGTAAGTCTTGATGGTAAGACAAATGAGTAAATGACCACTATAATATTATCATTATTACCTACTGTATTACTATGCTAACTATATAAAATATGTGGGTACATAAATTTTGACTGAAATTAATGAATAGGAATTAATCTTTGTATTATTCCCGGCACGGGTTAGCTAGTACAGTATTTATACTGTACTAGCTGAACCGTGTTTTTTTTTTATTTGAAATTTATTTCAAAGGTAGTGAATGGATGTTTGTGACTCGTTCACGTCATAACTACTGAACGGATTTTGATGAAATTTAGTATGGTAGTAGTTTACATTCGGGATTGATATACAGGCTATAATATCGATGAGTGATAATACTTTAGGGTGTGTAAGGGTCCCGTATATAGAGTTTACTGTGAAAGTACCAGCGCTGAAATACGTACTTTTTTAAATCATTGTATGGGAAACGTTATGATGTTGTGGCATTTCTCATACATGAAAGTCAAAAGTAAGTCTTTGCGTAAGCGCTGGTACTTTCACAGTATAATAATAATATGTGGACGCTTCACACCAAGTCAATCTGGCCCCGTGCTAAGTATCCGAAGAACTTGTGTTACAGGTACCAGATAACGGAAATATATTTAATATATTTAATACTTTTATACTATACACATATTTAAGATTTTTATTAAATTCGTGAATTTAATACACATCCATGACCCACGAACATTTGAAAAACTTTTTGTTCCCTCGGCGGGATTCGAACCCGCGACCTCTGGTTTAGCACCAACGTGCTCAACCATTGCGCTACAGAGGTCGTCGTATAGTCTACATAGGATCTACATACCCACTACACAAGAAATCTCGTGGCACCATACACATGTTTGGTGCCACGAGATTTCTTGCTGCGCACAGAGTCAGGGGAAACATCAACTATTGCCATAAATAAACAACTAATCTCACTAGAACCTGTGGCTTGTATGCTCGAGACTCGACAAAATATTATCTTGCGCGACATCAAATATTTATCGTTTTGTCGACACTCGCGCGAGAGACGTCCCCAGCCGCCATATTAATTAACAACTTGTTACACGGCGTGGTTTAATAAAACTTCGGTTATCATACTAGATGATGTTGAGTTACATGCTGTTGCTTTTGTGTTTATGTGACGACCTCATAGCGTAGTGGTTGAGCACCAGCTCGAGCCAGAGGTAGTGGGTTCAAATCCCGCCAAAGGGACAAAAAAAATCTGTGTGCCTAAGTCATGGATGTGTTTTAAATATGTGTGATATCATAAAATATGTGTATAGTATAAAAGTATTAAGTAAACATATTTCCGTTGTCAGGTCCTCGTAACACAAGTTCTTCTGAGCACGGGGCCAGATTGACGTGGTGTAAAGCGCCATTTTTAAATGTAAAATTGTATTCTCTTCAGTGGCTTAAGATAATCGGTGCGTTCTTTCTACTGCCTATTATTTATAATTTTATAAGCCTCTTCTTAGTTAATGCAAAAGATGATAGATGCACCGTATATTAATCTATCTATTAATCTAATCTGCAGGATGCAAGAACTACTACATTTTCTCATTCTAGAAATATGTTTGTTTGTTATTTTTGCGACTAAAAAGTGACTGTAAAAATAATGTTATAGTTTTAGATTTTTTAATCCATATCTAGAATGAGAAAAGGTAGTATACTTAAGGTAGTAACTTTCCTAAGTTAGAGAGTATTAACTACACCTTTTAATAATAATCCGAGCTTCTAACACATAGGTACAGGTAAATGGATAGCCACATAATACCCAAATGACTGTAAGCTACGAGTAAAAGGAACGTATTTCACCATTACAACTATTTAACTTGCACGAATCATTACACAGCGCAACAGGCACCCGAAGAAAAAGAATATAAATGTTCAGGAATTTCTTACATTTGGGTCATGTAACTAAGCTCAGTTAACTAAGTAATGTTGTTTTGTAATTTACTTTTATAGCCGTTCGTATCCCTCGTTGGGCATATTAAGTGGGTAATTTCGTAAACTTTACGTTTAATATTCAGAATTGAAGGAATTTCAAAGGAAATGTTAATGATTTTAGAACATATCTAATTGCGTCATTATCCTTTTGCTGTTGTGATACCATTTACTTTTTGGCATCAGAACGTTTTTAGCACATACTTTTTTAACCCTTTCGTTTAGGTAGTTCCAGAAGGGTAAGTAAGGGTTGAGGTGTGTGGCCGATTGTAGTATAATATATCCCAAGCAGAAGAACCGATTTTCATTTAGTTTCTTTTATATTGAAAGCTGACATGACCACGGATGTTTTTAGCTATAATTCATCATTATCAGTTTGCGCACTGCTTGATAATTCGGAGGTACTTTTTTATTTTGTTATTGCAAGAATAAAAATTAAGCATACAATTTATATCCTATTCAACTTACTTATGACTTTCATGTTATATATAAGTATATGGAAAAAATTTCGTAGTGTTTACTCTTAAGTATTATCACTCATTTATTTTACACCTAATAATAAATATATAAAACCTTTATCACCCAAATAACTTCCTAACATTTTCCTTTGTCCTTAATTCAATAGGACCACAACAAACTTATGATCCAAAATGTTTCCAATTATTATGAGTTAGTAGTGCCATTGTTTCCAAAACACTGAACACAATTATTAATCCAGAGTTAATATAAAGTTGACAAGTCTCCTATCTCCTTTCACCCTTTACAAGACCTAGACATTGAATGAAGAGGAGGGTTGGGATCCTTTGATGCACCGATCCACCCTATAGGGGTAACGTTCTCATCAGACAAAAGGTGAAATTCTGAGAGCGGAGAATACCGACGCATCTCGGAATACAATAACTGGCCATTACCTAAATAGTGCTATTTATGAGGTACGGTGACTTGGAGATGAATGATCGTTCAACAGCATCAGCAGTTTTAAATAAATTAATTATGTTATAGAATTTGAACCCAAAAATGACAATCCTATCAAAAATATAACTTGTAAAAAGTGGCAAGTCTCGCTACTTAGTTCATCTACCGCAAAAACTTGTGAGATATGTGTTATGCATAGTAGGGGTTAGTCGGTCGGTCTAACAATATCTTGTAGTGATCATAATCAATATAAAGAATAATAATCTTTCATGTTTAAATAAATAAGTAGATTGGCTTGGCAATCACATGAAAACAACATAATATTTATCTCACAAGTGATACATATTAAATTAGATCGTTTAGTGCAATTGCCAAGTCAATTTACTATTTATTTAAAACATGAAAGATTGACTGCCGTGATCCTACCCCCAGATGTCTTTCTTTAGGAAGTCGGTTAAATGAACTAAAAATATAAACTTTATACCTAGACCGATACTAAAGAACAGTGAATAAACTTAGTAAGCAAACAATTTTCTTTGCAGTTAGGACCGCGCTAATATATACGATTGCTTTTGCAAATTTTCCACACATCTGTTTGAGTCCGTGCTGCATGTGACGGGTGCACATAGAAATTCGACTTGTTTCCTAGATCTTTTCAAACAATTGTCAATTTTATGCCACCATCTTTTGTTTATTTGACTCGTATTCTTGAAAATGTCGTTACACATTTTTTGTACATTACGTAGTGGTTCTGATTTTTATTTTTTAACGTTTTAATTGGTGCAATTTTTTTCACCTATACCTATCCTGTGAAGGTGTTTGTTTGGCTTGCAGTGCCCGGTTAGGGTTCTGATGAGGATTCTTAGTTGGTTCCTACTCATTGAAAGCGCCGATTCTGCGTGTCGTTTGTTAAAATCAGTGCTTAGGAGTGCTCTAGTGCTGGGGCCACAGCCCACTGCTCTATGCTTATTCTGCGACTCCATTCCTTAAGCTCTCGTTTGGTAGTAATTGATGCATATAAATTTCTGTAATTTTGGCACAAATTTAGAATTCTGTTCGCAAATTTAAAGGTCTGTCATCAGGCTGTATCTCTGCTGTAGCTGTCATAGCTAAACTAATTGCATTAACAACACTATAACAGAAAATAGAACAATATATATATTCTGTGGAACTCCCATCCAAGAAACATAATATTTTGCTGTTTTTGCTTGATATTAAATATACCAGGCAGAAGGTAGTGAATATAAGAAATCTTAATGTACTTAAAATATTTTAAACAGTTTCGCATAACATCTATCTTTTCTAACTTCGCATGAGACAGCTTTCTATACCACCCGATCAAAACACGCCTACAAACAGCTAATAACTCCTATCAAACGTATTGAATGTTATTTCGAATTGAATTGAATTTGAATCGTGCAATTCAATGCCACGATTTCCCCGATGCTGATACTTGAAGCTTCGACAGGTTGAGCGTAAAATTCACTAACAGCAAACAAAGTTGTCCTGTCAACTCAGTTACCCGCCAACCCCAAGGAAGCCAACTTGTTCGAACATGCATTATGTGTACCTACATATATAACTAGTCTACATCAGGTTACATAACTTATGTTCAGTTTATGGTAGAAATTTCGATATTTCGACGTTTGTCGTGAACTTGTGCTAGTACTTACATTATTAACCTGAATGTAAGTTTATCGTATCCCTCTTTTAATTGAGTAGTTGACTAGTGTCGAATAGCACTTACACTTTAGTTTTAGACATTTTTTATTTAGTTTGTAGTTTATAATTTAAATATTAATTAACTTGAACTAGTTTTCAATTAATAATATTGTAATTATTGGTGTACTTTTTGTAAATGTATAGAAAATCATCCATCCTCACATACTTTTACTTTTATAATAGTTGATATAAGATAAGCAATAACTTAATCAACGCTGGATTACAATGATAATAATACTGAAAAATCCAGGATCATATAAAAATAAATCTCGTTTTTCAATACATGCAACTTGGTTTTAAGTATTTGAATTTCAAAATAATTTCCATTTAAAGCTTGAATTTATATAGAGTTGCGAGGAGCGTTGTATTTTAAGTATGCACGAAAACCCTCTCACAGTGCACACAGCGAGCACACGTGATTCGTTTTATTAACATTATACTTTTAGAAGTGACTTAGTCCATTTTAGTCGAGGCAATTGAATATTTGGCTTGTTTTACGTTATCATTGTATCGGGTGTTATTAGAAACTGAATGTTTGGCATGTTTTACGTTGTCATTGTTAGATATCGAGTGTTATTAGAAACTGAATGCTTGGCATGTTTTACGTTATCCTTGTATCGAATGTTATTAGAAACAGAATGTTTGGCATGTTTTACGTTGTCATTGTTAGATATCGAGTGTTATTAGAAACTGAATGCTTGGCATGTTTTACGTTATCCTTGTATCGAATGTTATTAGAAACAGAATGTTTGGCATGTTTTACGTTGTCATTGTTAGATATCGAGTGTTATTAGAAACTGAATGCTTGGCATGTTTTACGTTATCCTTGTATCGGGTGTTATTAGAAACAGAATGTTTGGCATGTTTTACGTTGTCATTGTTAGATATCGTGTGTTATTATAAATTTAATGTTTGGCATGTTTTACGCTTTCCTTGTTAGATATCGAGTGTCATTAGAAATTGAATGTTTGGCATGTTTTATGTTGTCCTTATTAGATATCGTATGCTATTAGAAATTTAAAGTTTGGCATATTTTACGTTATCCTTGTATCGGGTGTTATTAGAAACAGAATGTTTGGCATGTTTTACGTTGTCATTGTTAGATATCGTGTGTTATTATAAATTTAATGTTTGGCATGTTTTACGCTTTCCTTGTTAGATATCGAGTGTCATTATAAATTGAATGTTTGGCATGTTTTATGTTGTCCTTATTAGATATCGTATGCTATTAGAAATTTAAAGTTTGGCATATTTTACGCTGACCTTGTTAGATATCGAGTGTCATTAGAAATTGAATGTCTGGCATGTTTTATGTTGTCCTTGTTAGATATCGAGTGTTACTAGAAATTGAATGTTTGGCATGTTTTACGTTGTCATTGTAAGATATCGTATTCTATTAGAAATTTTTATAAATAGAAATTGGTGCAAAGTATAGATATAGCGAGATAAACGAAGACACAGCGATATGTAATTCAAAAACATATGTGTTCCTCTTATTATAGATTTAGGTACTTTTTCATTATAAACTAAAAAAAGGTTTGAGCTATTTTCTTATGTTTCTATTTTAGTAAAATGTACGTCGTAAAATGTACTCCAATTGGATTCCTGGATGTATAAACAAAGCCGAAAATGTAATAAGTTTTTGAACGTTCATAATGAAATGAAATGAAATGAAATGAAATGAAATGAAATGAAATGAAATGAAATGAAATGAAATTAATTAAATTAAATTAAATGAAAATATACTTTATTGTGCACAATCTTAATCAAATATACTTTTTAATAATTCATTTATGAAAAATTATGAATTTTTATTAATATTTCATTGTCATTGGGTACTTGATACGTATGCAAAATTTCAAATTAATCAGACTTCTGGAAATCAGTGAAAATTATGCTTAAAGATTCCGATACAAGCATAAAAAAGGGTGTTAAAAAGAAATACGACTTTTAGATAGTTTGTAGAGATACGTGCATGTGTTTGTGATTGATAATAACATTTTATTAACCACCGATTAACTAGCAATAAGCGAGTTTTTGGTGATCAAAAGCTAGCTCACTGCTTGAGAATCGGCTTTTAAACAAATAACTAGACCAGAATAAGTTAATCTGTTTAGCTACGATGCCACGTACATGCACACCTACAAACACAATATCAAACTTATTTTCGTCGGGGGCTTATACAATTTGAAAAACCACATCAATTACAATTTACAAAGTCGGAAAAGAATGAATTTAAAAGACAAACATGGTATAGAAAATTCTGTTGAATCGCCTAAAATGTTTTGCATTAGCGATCGCTCAGGGTGGAGTAATTGAGCGGTGACAGACTTCACGCAATATTCCCGTACAATTTGTCAGGGTGTAGAAATTGTTATAGATTGAATAAATATGACAGTCATAAGTACAGTCAGGTGAAATGGCCCGTATTAATCTCAACATCATTTGAGATGACAGTCGAATTAAGAGCATATCTATACTAATATTATAAAGCGGAAGAGTTTGTTTGTTTAAACGCGCCAATCGCAGAAACTTCTAGTCCGATTTAAAAAAATCGATCTTTGTTGGATAGTTAATTTATAGAGGAAGCCTTTATATCATTACTCTGCGACCAATATGAGCGAAGCGTCAGTGAGAAATGTTGCAAAAATTAATCACATTTGGGGACTTTCGTTGCGTGCGCTGCGGTTTAAGCCACTCAAAAACCACGCGAACAAAATCGCGGGCACAGCTAGTGACTTAATACAGGTGTCTCAACCTCAAATTAATAACTAAATCGACTGAGACGAGCGTTGTCAACAGCTGTCAAACTGCTACTTGAGCAGCTGACCTTTCGTGAGAAACGTCAAACCGTGACAATATGATACTTGGTTTGTTCCTTAAGGGACGCCATTTTGTTTTTCAGCAAATCAAAAAGTTATAATATTAGCAAATGCGACTGTTTATTCTATTTCATTATTATATCTACTATACACAATTATACTATATAATATATTTATGTTACACCAGATTTTTTTAGAATTCATCTTTCAAACGTGAGATGACGTTTTTAGTTGAGAATACGCTTCTGAACCCAGTTCAGCTTATACTTCCTTGAATTCAGACTATTAATCAAAGACCATCTTGAGAAGCTAATCACAGTTTGAGGTTCGTATCAACTAAGACCTGCCTTGAGACGTGGTTTGAGACTTCTTCTATACATATAATAAATCTGTAGAGGAGTCGTGTCTGTACATTGAAGATATTTGAAAAAAAATATGATAGGGGACCTTTATTTACGCAATAGTACCCAAAACTATGATTTTTGAAATTTTTGTCTGTTTGTCTGTGGGTTTGTGCACGCTAATCTCAGAAACGGCTTATCCGATTAAGATGTACTTTTCACTAATATATTGCGGCAAGCTTCACTTAACATTTAGTGTTTGTTTTATGTAAATCGGTTCATAAATAAAAAAGTTATGACAATATTAAAAGATCACGTCGTTTTTGCTGGTCGTTTGTAGGAAGCGCGCGCCGGGCCCGGGAGCCGTGCGCCGCCGCGCGCGCGCGCCGCTCCAAATTGTATTAGCAGCAAACGCACCGGGGCCGCGAGGGTGACTTTTATTTGTTAGTTTTAGGCTTGCTAGGTAGGTAGGAACAATCTAAGATTTTTTTTCTTGAGTTTATTACGAAAGTTATTTGTATCAAAATAGTTAGTACTTTTACTGTACAGTCCTTTGTGATAAGTAGGTACTGTATACATATTTGTTAGCGTAGGTTAGTAATAAGTAAATAAATAAAAACCGGCCAAGTGCGAGTTGGACTTGCACACCGAGAGTTCCATACAAACCTGATTGACATAGAATTTTGATTTGGTTACAGCTTGAATATATTAGAGACTAAGTATTTGTTATAAGTTTCAATTAAACACATTCATGACAAACGGTACGAAGTTTAAAAAAATCAAAATATTTTTACTACTTATCTATATAATGTTACTAAAAACGTATGGTTTTAGACGTTTCTTGGTTTAAAATTTTATGATTTTGAGTTCACGGGAAGTACCCTTTAGGTTTTGATTCCCTTACGAGTGTCGAAAATAACGAAATTTAGCGACATAAGCGACTGCTTTTGATTGCATTGGCTAAGAAGTCTGATTTGTTCACTGCTTCAAGAAACAGTAGTTCCTGAGTATTTTATATAATTTTTATCACAACACGCGTTTCTGAGTAAAAGAGTCTTGACAGACAGACGGACATGGAAATGATCTTATAATATGTGTTTCGTTTTTTCCTTTTGAGGTACGGAATCTTAAAAACAGTTTTAAGATTTTCATAAATATATTGCTCTTTTTTTTGTTTTTTCTATTTAATAAGATAGACGTTAAAAACATCTCGATAGTTACTAAACTGTGTTACAGAGGAAAACTGTTGATACAACTCGATTCCAATCGAGATACCTTTTGAAATTCTAGCCTTTTGCGGCCTGCCCTGGATATGTGTTAACAGTGTGATTATTATGGGTTTTTTTGTCAAATATCATAATATTGATAGAGTATTCTCTTATACAAATCTATATATACGCCAAATGCCGTACTTTTAATACAATTATAGCAAAGTTGAGTAGGTACCTACATTTATACAATACGTTATCCGAGAGTTATACTCAGCGTGCATCATTAGCAATGTATAATATTATTTTGCATTCTATATTATAGTTCTCATTCCGTCCGTTTAAATTCATACTACAGCCTACTATTACTGTACATTTTTATAGTTTTCTTTGTCCAAATTATGTATTCGATAAATGCATAATATATAGAATTTTGATTAACATAAGTATTGTGTTTACAGTTAAACTAAAAAAGTTATGTCAATATAAGTTAGATTTATATTTGTCTTGATATTTTTATTTCTTAGTTTTTATCATGGACCGAATGGTTTTTATGCTAACATAAAAACCATAAGTACAACTTAGATTTGTTTTCTTTCTTTTGGGACTTTCTATATTTTGCTACTTTTCTGTATAAAATCAGTTAGTACTTTAACAGTGAAGTGATTTAAAATAAGTACCTACATGTTTGGTTATTAATGAATAAAAAAACCGGGCAAGTGCGAGTCGGACTTACGCACCGAAAAGACCGCAAAATTTTGCGGCGCGCTGTCTTAATATCATTGTCGCCACACCAGCAGCGTCGGCGTGGAAACGATCATCGTCTGCAGTCGCTGCGGCGCAAAATCCATACAAATCTTAGTACTAGATGTTCGTCGTGTATGTGAGCGTACTATCAAGTAGTCCCGTTCGCATTATAGTAATTGTACACGGTCGTTTGTCAAGCTGGTAGTAGGAATTGTCAACATAAAGTAGTTTTTTAAATACCTCAACGACAGTTTTTATAACTAAAAATATTTTTAAAACAGATTTATTATAACACTGCCCTAAATCACTTTTCCACGCGTACGAAGTCGCGGGCACAGCTAGTTATTAATACGGGCCTAAGTCAGTTTAAGTCAGTTTACGTCCTCTTAATTTGGTCAAATCATAGTAATCTTTGGCGGCGTCGTTTCGTCGGAAAAAGTGTTGTCACCAACTAGTAGTTGTCTTGAAAATACTACCTCACGGGAATTATATTCACTTGTTTCACAAACAGTTTTAAGTAGCATAACACATGCTAATCCAACTATTATTCTAAATTTCATCTAAATCCATATAGAAGTTTATTCACAAATCTTTTTTCCTAACATATCTTATGCGCCTGCCACACACTCGACAAATAGTATGGAATGGGCAGAGTAGTGTGGCCACGTTACACGTCCACGAATTTAGTATGGTAAATAACATCTATGAACCTTATAGCCACGTTAATCTAGTCCCGTGCTAAGTATCCGAAGAACAAAGAGGTATACAATGGAAATATCATTAATACTTTTATACAATACACATATTTAAGATTTTTATAACATATACATAAATAACATACACACCTAGGAACACAGAAAACTTTTTATTCCTTCGAACCTGCGACCTCCCGCTTGAGCACCAATACGCTTAACTACTGCTCTACAGAGGTCGTCAAATATATAAATATAAATAACGACTCATCACTTAAAAACCCATTCGAGAAATATTTCTTGTAAAATATACTAAAGGAAAAATTATTCGAGTGTACACGTTTACTTAAGGCAGTGATTTATGGCAGAGATTACGATGAAATGGTACCGAAAGCTGCAGTTTAATAAATATAGTATGGGCCTCAGGGATTCCCTTTCAGGACATGATAAATCTTGATACAATATGTCCGAAACCGCAGCCATATTTAAGGCGGGTTTGACGACACGAATAAATGGATTTCGGTATGACCCAGCAGTTTATACTTTTGACTTTTCTCTGGAACCTTTTTTATTTACTATATACTAGTACAACATATTACAGGGTGATGCACGGTTCATAATATTATAATAAGCCAAATTTAGTGTGAAGAGAATGACGCGTAGAGTATTTTTGTTGTTTATGTTGGCATCTCATATAAATTACTTACCATAACGCGACAATCACGATTAAAGTTCTATAATTCACAAAACAGATAAGTTTTAATCCTGTTCAAGTCTTCAGGCATCGTGCGTTCCTGTGTATAGAAAAGGAGCCCGCGAGCCCCAGCATGGTAAGATTCATTACTTGTGGTCATTTGACCGTTGAATTATAATTTTTTTAATTATATTAGAAGAAGATTTAGATTTTGAAGTGAGAACTTCTTATGAGAGGTTAAACCGCTTCGTTACGTAACGCGTTACGGCGTCTATCTTGCATCCCTTTCACTCATGCATATAGCAGCGCTATCGCTAGTCTCCTCTCTCAGTCTAACTCACACTGCTAGATGCATTAAGTTACCACTTCTGTTCGTCCCTACTCACGAGACGAACACGTTTTTTTTATAAACAATATATTATATCAATACATCAATCCGGTCCCCTGCTAAGAACTTGTGTTATGGGGATCAGACAAAGAAAATATATTTAAGTTTTTTATGATAATATACACAAATTTAATAAATGACCCAGGAACATTGTAAACATTTTGTTCCCTCGGCGGGATTCGAAACTGCGATCTCCAGCTTGAACATCTACGCGTTACACCACTGCAATACAGAAGTCGTTTGACTACATACCATTAAGTAAATAATGATATGATAATAAAGCCTAAGGTATGGAAAACGGAACCAAAAAGGTTTTTTTTCTATGTTTCTTTACAAAATTGTTAACAAAGAGCTTGAATACAATTAGACACTTTATATTACGCCCAAAACAAAGAGTACTCCGACCACGAGATAAGACAAGTTCCCTCGGAAACCGCCGCACGCACACAATGGACAGCCCGCGCCGTCACAGTATTAATATCATACAGTACTGTAATATTCGTAATATTATAAACAGACGAAGCGCGAGATATAGACGTGCCTCGATCTCGGCATGCACACAGTATGTAACCGCGCGACATTTTAAAAAAATAAGTACACTATTTAATATGGCAAGTATAATAATAATGCCTCCCACATAGATTTCGGTGACAATGGCTGGTTTCGTTAAAACCAGACCAGTTAAAACAGGAGTTATTTTATCATGCCAAAGTGTGCGCGCAATACACAGAAGCACTCTCTCTTCTTTCACTTTTGTAGCCCAGTGGGACGGATAACCGACACGACTGGCTGGAGATCAGGCGCAGGACCGACTTTTTAACAAACAACATGCCTATCCGATGCATGGATCCTCTTTCTTGTCAGACAATTAGAAGATCAGTCTACATTGTCTTAACCAAACTTTAAAACAACATTTTTTATTGTTCCAACACGGGAATCGAACCCACGACAACCGGATCGAGAGCGAAGCTCTGAACCACTAGACAACTGAGGAGATGATATTATATCCTTGTACAATGTCCATGTTTCAGAAAACATTTTCTATTAAGTTTTATTTTCGAATGCCGATTTTTTTTATTTGTGTAATTATAAAGCATTTCGTATGTCTCAGTTGAGGCGCAAATATTTTTTGGCCACAAACTTCGCAAGAATACCTACCGCGCTGCTGGAATTTATATCAAAGATACGGCCGAGTTACAATACTGTATGATATAATTACTGTGGCGCTGTTATACAGCATGTTTCTGAACTAACTTAGTAGTAAGTGTATCGTGGGCTTTATTGCCGTGCCTAGGTTGATGTAGCAACTAGCAACTGCCAAGTTCTATGTGATATTGTTATGTAGACATAGTCTGAGATCGCTAAAGTATACGTGACTTTGTTAATATTAGTGAGAAATAAATATACCCCGCAACCGCGAAAATCGACCGCGAAAATAAAAAATTACAGCGTATTTTAAAAAAGCATACAAAAATTGTATGCAAAGGTTATTAAGTAGTCTTAGTAGTTTTAAAATAAATATGGGAATATCGGCATGTGATAAAGTTTAAAGGAAAACTATAATAGTGTGGTCCTTATATAGGGTATAATATTAATGGGTGATTAATACTTTAGGGCATATATGGAGTTTACTGTGAAAGTATCAGCGCTGAAAGAGTTACGTTCTACTTATTGCATGGGAAAATTATGATCGTGGGGCATTTCTCATACAAACATGAAAGTCATAAGTAAGTCTTTCAGCGCTGGTACTTTCACAGTATACTCTACATAGGAGGCACATACACACCCTAAAGTATCATCATTCATTAATTTTACACCTTTTATAGTATATATTACTACTAATATATATTACTATAATATTATCACAGTTAATATACGAGTAAACCCACACTAAACCACTCTCTACGTAACTTTATTAAGTTCTATTTCAGAATCTTCGCGAAAGATTAACATAGTTCCGAACTCCGAACTCAGACATAATCATAGTAAAGTATAACACAGATTTAGTAATATAGTTATTACTAAAGTTGTAATGTATTGTCTGAGGAAAACTTATGTTTGGTACAGAATATATCAGAATATTATTTATAGTGTAATAATGAATGCTCAGTGGCGCACTTGAATACAAAATAAATCATTATAACCAATAAATAGTGGTACCTAGGTATATGAGAGGTATAAAACCAAAATCCGCTATAATGCATCTGGACCTGCTTTAAAATGCTTGGCTAGTTTCGTACCAAAACCCGCAAAAACATACAGAAATCTGCCCACCAAAAATAGATTCAAAATCAAAAGCTCCTATAACAGTGTATACAAGTATCAAAACCGGATTAAGCTTAAATGAATTTTTATATCCTGTGATATTTATGAAAAGTACGTTTTAGTGGGTTTTAATATTATAGATTAGAACTTTAGAGAGATAGGCCAATTCTCCCTAAGCGTTAACATGTATAATGTAAATAGATGATGATCTTTACATGGTAAAGGGGAAGTAATGGAGTTGTAGGAACCCCACTCCACTCGTATTGTGGGAGACTGATTACCTAACAAAATTTCCCTGTTAGAGCACCAGCTAACTTGTAGGAAAGTTATGTAGAGATACCTATTAAATTACATAAATGTGAAGTTAGCAGAAATAAAAATACGAAATTTTCAAATTTTCGTAGAAACTTAAAGACTAAAGTAATTGAAAAAGTAAAGAAAGCAGTCGAATTTCAATAATTTGAAATATGACCCAATTTTTTGGTCTCATACGTATTACGTAGGTACTTCTTTAGTATTTTTATTTCTTCTAACTTCACACTCATTTAAATTACAGCAATGTTTGAATACATCTGTCTCATAACTTTATCTGTCGAATTAAATAATATAATATAATGTTAACTTTGACATTTTCTTCATTCAAGATTTATCAAAGTTACATAATAGTATTTACCTATTGCTCAGGTAAAAGTTATCTGACGATTAAAATCACCCCACAGTAAGAAGGGGTTTTTATTATTTAATAATAATATTAATTCTATCTAATTTCAAATTGATTGTTACAAACTTATTAAAACCAACAAAATTTGAAAACGAAAAGTTTCTGAAATATAAAATGGCGACTTACCTAAGAAACTCAGCAGCAAATATGTACAGAGATTCATCTTCCCAACTTTCCTGTAAAAGAAAACACCATTTAATTCAATTTGCACAACTTCGTTAAGATTTTGCGTTTTTCAACTGAGAAAGTTTTTGCTTAAATACATTTTGAAGATTCAGTTATATTTATACAACTAGGTTTTGCTCGCAGCATGGCCTGCATGGAGTATTTTTTAATTTCTTATTTTCACCAACTAAACCCTAAATTATAGCCGCAGCGAAGATATGAAAAGCAAAGAAATCGCCAAATTTTTAATCGTTCTTCATTGGTGCTCTATCCTTATTCAGGTACTTATATAGGAAGTAGGAACATAAATGTAATCTTACAACTAAAAGTAAACAGACAAACAAACTCTTCATAATATTAGTATAGATTCGCAGACTTAAAAATAGAACATAATTTTCCCAGATACTTTCACTATTCGACGAAATTGAATTAACTAATATTGCTTGTGGCTACGTGAAAATGTCATTCATCTGATTGACTGTACAGGTACAGTCAAGAGCAATGAATGTATGTTGAGTTGTAGTTGTAGTAATGCGTAAAAAAGACTTCATCGTTTATCTAGAATTTTATTTTTTCTGCGTTTTACACTTTTTGACATGGATAAAACTATATTAATCTTTCACCAAGCCACGTGACTCCCGCGTGCAACCCCCTTTTTTCTCCCATCCTACTAGCCTACTAGATATCGATATTTTTCTCCAATCTTATTAGATTGTTGCTTGTCTTTCTAAGCTATATATAATACACGAAACGCGGAGCAGCGAAATTCGGAAAATAAAACTTTATATTGTTGAAATAAGACTTAATTTGATATATGTTTTCAGAAATTTACCCCAACTCTGAGTATTGACCCTCAGTAATACCGTAGAATTGTGTACAAGCAAATAAGACGAAAGCGAAATTATTAATTATCAAATTTTAATTGGGTTCAGTAAAATCGAACCTTTAATGGAGTTGAAAATTTAGTAATTGAAAATTAATGGTTTACCTTGACGTATCATGGAGGCAATTTACTTATGAACAGTGAAGCACCGGTTACATATTTCAATTTACATAATCAAGTGCCCAACTAAAATCTAGTACTTGTGAGGATTATAATGTGTGTAGTTTATTTTTGACGACATCGTGGTTTAGAGCTTGGCTCTCAACTTCAGAAGTGGGATTTCCCCCGCGATAAAAATACGATTTAAATTTTGGTTAGGACAATGCTCATGTGAGTTTTATCACTAGTGATTAGTCTTACCTGATTTCCTGACAGGCTGATTCTCTGTCTCACCTCCTCACCTCTCATTTTGGCAGTAGTTTTGATTATGCGTCCCACTACGGACTATGAGTGTAAATAAACTGGTAGAGCTTCTGTGTACTGCACACGGACGTGGGTACAATTAAATCCTGCGTAGGATTGATTTCATTACAACTTGCCACTATTCCACGAAAAATCGAAGTGTGAGATATACAGCAGATGCCTACCATACCTAGATTATGCTTTCAATACTAGTGTACAACCTATATATTCATGGACCAGCAAAACAGAAAACTTTTTTGTTTCTACAACGGAATTCGAACCAGTGAAAACGCGAAACAGATGCCGTGAACTGCATGTATCTAAGATTAAAGTAACTGTATTAAGGCTCTACCAAAAACAGTAAATTCCTGTTATCTCTAACACAAACAACACAAAACAAAACTTGAAGAATGTCTATCCCGTTATAGGCGGGGATCGATACGACCGCATCCGTAATCGTTACGGTTAATGCGACCGGGAACGACACTTAATACAATTAGATGTACAAAATAAAAGTCTTACGTAATGCAAAATAAAAGTTTTCGAGTAAGGCTGGTAGTCAGGGTTCCCCCATACATTGTTTTTACTTGATTACCTTCATTTTGATGAGTCGCCCAAGAATTTCTTGGACGGAACTCTTGTTTGTGGTAGCTAACAGAGTTAGCAAGGATAAAAAAACAACACACATGTGTGTTGAATACAGTATTCCTCGTGGACTGTACTTTTTCGGGAAAATATGTAGCTTATGTTAAGTGAAATTTAATTTATTTTACCTTTCTGTATACGAGTGTGATTATGAACCCTGAATAGGTTAATAAAATATCGGTTTCTCTGCATAGCTTAAATTTCACAGATGATGCATTTCTGTTTCCGCTATAACAGAACTGTATAGTAAAAAAGAATAATTTGGCACTCATACAACAAACGCGTTTTACGTACGGAAGCCTCGCACACCCGACTCGCACTTGGCCGTTTTTTAGTTACTCTTCAGACAATAGGAAATTAATTGACAGCGACAATTTAGCATCCACCTGTACGTCGTACGTGCCCGAATTGTGAAATGCACCATTAGTTCGGCTCGCCTACAGGGTGTTCATGAATTTTTTCAGCACATATCCACTATCCGGATATCCGGGTCTCTCATGGACTGTTACAGAACGTGATGAGATTCGATGATCCTAGATACCGAGTGGTCTGTGCGGAATAATTGGTTTTTGCTTGATCTCCTTATCAGGGCTCTAATTCTCAGGCCTTGAACTTAGTTTTTACTATCGATCTGTCTCGCTCATGCAAATGAGATTTACCGCACGTGCGAGCGAGATATACTAATATTCGGAACTAAGTTCGAGGCTTGAGAATCGCCGCCCTGGTTCCAATCTTATTATAAATGTTTTTACTTATTAAATAAATATTAAAATTATTTTTTACGTATTTATAAAATGAAATAAAATCAAAATTTTATTTTGCTAAATGAGGGTTGGAGGCCTGGTGTTATTTAAACACAAGCAGGAAAATGCTTAATTTAAGACTCCAGTCTCGCTACAAAAACTATACTCACCTATGCTAAGTATTAAACCTGTAATTCAATTATTATGGAAAGAAAATAAACAATTTATTATTATCATACCCATACTGTACCACTGTTAGGAAAATGCTTCCAAAATATTGATTTTTTATTTCAATCAATCTTTTTATATAATTTATTTAAGTAACATGAACTCATTGTTCTGAAATGAAATATGTCATTCATTTTACAATAATCAAAAGGAAATGTAAACGTTTATTAAATGGGAAAATATAAAAATAATTATACCACACATTCCATAACCGGGCGAAAAATCGTAAACCGGCTGTAAATACAGCGCCAGATGGCGTATCATGATTATGCGTAAACATAAAAGTGTACAATATGTAGCAGTAAATATGCACATAAATAACATTAAGTAGGAATTATGTTTACTGTCCGGCC
Organism: Celastrina argiolus; assembly: GCA_905187575.2. NCBI lineage: Eukaryota > Metazoa > Arthropoda > Insecta > Lepidoptera > Lycaenidae > Celastrina > Celastrina argiolus. The sequence goes on along the minus strand of LR994594.1, from coordinate 9,828,198 downwards.
CACTTTACCTGACATTAGGGTAGGCTTTACCTCCATTTGCCTCAAACTTACCCTATTATGAGCACCTGGTGTCTACCAACTATAGAGTAGTTTATAATGTAACCATCCTGTATTTACAGAGTAGCTTATTTAATGTAATATTTTGAAGATAATGTATAGTTACATCTTTAAAATTGTTAAGACTACATAGCTATTATTAATAATGTAATTAAACAAGTTTAAAAAAATAAGTAAAGAACTCAAGCAGTTAGTGAACTAATGATGATAAATATATAATGGTAGAATAATTAATCTCAGAGTAATCGGTGTACATACATAAAAAACCGGCCAAATTGAGAACCTCCATTTTTGGAAGTCGGTTAAAGATTTAAACTGATGATATCGATCACATTCGTTTTCAAACAAATGAACTAGATCAAAACCGGTTCATCCGTTTTAGAGCTACGATGCCTCAGACAGATACACGCACAGACACGTCAAAATAATTCCCCTTTTGCTTTCGTCAGGGGTTAAAATACAGAAAATGTATCTGTCAATAATAGCAGATACATTATATAAATATTACGGAGATATGCAATCATAATGTGCTTGAAAATCTACTTATATGGTGCATATTATGCCTATACCTAAATTTTAAATTCATAAATTATCTGCTAGTCATTTTTGTGGACTGTACGTTGGGTTGTATTTTTAATGACAGAAATATCAAACAATAATAATTGTGAAATTCTCTTTCTGTTGTCTGTTGAATTTTTTTCTTATCTGTTGAATATTGTATCGTATACCGCACAGATAAGAGTTATTCAAGCAAAACGTTGCTTTGTCGGCACAACATTATCTAATAACTATACAACGGGCAACACTGAAAACATTGATGTGCTTTTGAAAAGGAATGTCTCAAAGAAGTATCTTTTGATAATTTTTCCTTTGAAGTTTCAGGCCGTGATGTTTTGTTATAATATTTAAATAAACTAAACATTTAGCTACTTTTAATGAGCAACTTTTTGTAGGTGAAAAATAGAACATACAGGGCTCTGGGCCCTAATTCAAGAATCCATCTCTATTATCACTTGCGAAGATCGTAAACAAAATTGTATGGGATTTGACATAAGGTTCGCTAAATGACAAGCGAATTCGTCTGCCACTTATATATTAATTGAAGGCATGAATAGATGAAGGTGATATGTCGCAAAAATATGTATACCCTGAAAATCGAGTTTAAACTGTCACATAAACATTTAAGAATATTATGTAACTTAACGTATTTACGTACATTGGTTCTAGAGACCGATATTTTTACGACGTATTCTAAAATGTTTAATAACAGTTTGAACTAAATTTTCTCGAAATCATAATTTTGTAACCTATCGCCTTCATCTACTCATGTCTTTAATTATTTGACTAGTTATAATTATTAATTATTTGACGTTTGACGGTTGACGGACGGTAGGATGCAGTATAGTAATATACGGAGGGACAGACAGACTCCGGAGTCTTTATTATCTAATAAGGTCCTGTTTTTTACCGTTTGGGTAATCTCTAAAAATAATATATTGATTTCTAGAACAATCTTCATAATTCCATAAGCAATTAGTTCGGGAGCCCGCGTGCAGCCGGGCGCGATAACAAGGCTCCTTACCACTTGACTTACTCCTTACAAACCAAATCTTTCTGCTATATGGAAAGCCTTATGTCGTGTACTCGTGATTACTTCAATAAATCGTAATATTATTTTTTTATTTTTATATCCTAATAATATGACTCGTTTAAAGTCGTAACTAAGACAAATCTAGCATATATGTACTTTTATAGGATTCCTCAAATCAGATGTAATTTATGCTATAATGCAGTTAGGACATTGATTTAATTTGTTAACTCAAAAAATAGATAATCATCGCGGACAACGTCAAAAATGTAAGTAAATAACATCCAATAATATGAACAAGCAAGCTATTATAAATAAGTTTTAACTATCGGACTAATAAAATAATATCTAACACTTTAAAAAATTTAACTGCAGGGCGGCGATTCTCAGTCCTCGAACTTAGTTCCGAATATTAGTATATCCCGCTCGCACGCGCGGTAAATCTCATTTGCGTGAGCGGGACAGACCGATAGTAAAAACTAAGTTCGAGGACTGAGAATTAGGGCCCAGGTTCGACACAAGAAATTTGGTATTTTATTGGGTTTATTTTTAACTAACTAGGATAAATAAAATCGTTAGATCGTATTTTTTGTGCTTCCGATATCAATCGACTGAGAATCAAAATAAGCAAATGTCAATTTATTTGTAAGTACGCGGCACGATGGAATCTGAATCAAAATCGAGAGAGAGTAAGGCCCCTGATCTATGGAGCCATCTAATAAGTAGTTAATAACTGTAAAAGAAAAATAAAAATTTTAGTAACCCTTAAATTGTCTTGAAATATTGCTAAGAATATTCTCGATCACGTCAACTCTCAAACAAAAAGACCAAATACGAATCGGTTCATCCGTTTGCGAGCTACGTTGCCACAGATAGACACACTTCGCGTCAAACTAATAACACCGACTGTCCTAGTCGTAAAATGCGAACAGTAAGAATGAACTGTAATAAGTTTTCCTATTCCTTCGTAGAACTGTCACTAATTAAAAAGTAAAGGAAAGTAAAAATCAATAGTTGTTCCTAACAGGATTACTCTCCTAACCTTTGCGGATCCGATTTGAAAAAGGAACCCGAGGCGAACAAAGGGAAAACAAGTAACACATATTTAATGTAGGTAGGATGATAAATGTTTCACTTATCTATATTTAGAAGGAGTTAAACTTATAAACGATAATTTTGATGCTATTTTCTACACTAATATTATAAAGAGGAAAAATTTGTATTTTTGTATGTAACGACTTAACTCAAAAAGTACTGGACCGATTTTAATAATTCTTTTTTCATTAGAAAGCTACATTATCACTGAGTAACATAGGTTATATAAAAATTAATTGCTGTTCGTTAGTCTCGCTAAAACTCGAGATCAGTCGAACTCATTTGGCTATTTTTGGTCTTGAAATATTCGTGGAAGTCCCGGGAAGGTTTACACGGTTTCCATACTCAACGAAGTGGGTACGGGTCAGCTAGTAAGTTATAACTTGCTTTTTGGAATAGTTTATTTTTGTACTTTAAAAACTTCATAGAGTCCATGTTCTATTTAAAGATTTAATTAATAAAGTATTTGAATTTGAATAAAAACCCGTCATTAATATATATAATATAATAATTGTACTAAGTAGCTATATAAATATCGCGGGTATTTCTGTACTTATTTTTAAATATGCTACAAAGAAAAGCCAAGACTTTTCATTGCAATGAAGTTTTAGGATATCGTGACAACTTAGAGGAACTCAAGATAGTCCATTTAACCCCTTATATGAACGATCTTGAGTTTAACGAAAATTTCGTTTTATAAAAGTGAGTTCTCTCTGATTGCGTTTATAAATGTAAATCTCGTTTTATGTCAAACGCATTTCGCAATATTTTCATGCTAATCCCGATTGCGAAAACTGAGTTGAAATAGTATAGATGTAAAATATCTTTATACATAAATGTTTTAACAATTTTCGTGTAGTGAGTACATATTGCAATAATATACTGATTTTTAAAATCGTCACTTTACATTCTCAAATATACGAGATCTTAAAAACTAGAGTCTTCAATAGAGTCAAAAAACTTATTAATTTTAGATTTTAATAAGACATGGAGTTTGGATGTATACTGTACATAACTGAACCTCATTTTAAACATAAGCTATGTCATAATAAAATCTAAAATTATTAAGTTTTTCGCCTCTATTGAAACGTTGTACTTTTATAGGTTGCGTAGGCAAAGCGGCGAAATACAACCATCACGACTGTCATGTCAGACATTTGATACGTGATAGCTCTAAAACGTGTTCATCGAAGTTAAATCGACAAAATCAGGAGTTCAGAACTCTCGGCTTAGCTATAAACGCGTTTCTTTGTTGGCGAAATGCAATTCCGAGTTGATATATGTATATGTGTATAGTGTGTTTTAAGCGCGGTTAAACGCGTAAAGCGTTCAGCGTAGCGCGTTTAATTTCATTTGTGAAATCGCTCCTAAGTTATAACGCGAACAAAGTCGCGCGCAAACGAATATCCCACAGGAATACAACATGAACGAAGAACGGCATTTGTCGTAATAAATTGCATATATTTTTCCGTGGTCTGTTCTATATTTTTACGAATTCATATCCAAATCTGCAAAGTTTTATTTAATGCAAACATACAATCTTACCTCTTTATATTAATTATTTATTTATTCTTTTTGTACAACATTCTAAAAATATCTTGAAATAAGAACAAACAGTTATAGAAGAACAAAGGTATGCTCATCTCTACAAGAGATCTCTGCCAGCAGACCTACGACAAGACATTGTGAGATACAGAAACGGACAGAGTACACAAGAGAATGAAAGGAACGCAGGAATTAATAATAAATATACATTGATTAGTATATGGAGACCAATACAAAAAATACAAAATTATATTACAGACTTGAATTATAAGTACGAGAAAGCGCGTCGTACAAGACGAGGTGCACTAAGGCCCGTATAAATAAAACAATCTCAAACCCAACCTCACCTTGAGAACCTATTTGACAGATAAAAAAAGTTTCACTTTTGAAAATAAAGAATTTTACATAAGTTATAATATACTTTAATTTTTTTCTTTATTAAAACGTAAAAATAAAGATTATAAAAATATTGATTATACTTAGTTTAATGTGTAATCTATAATATGAAAATAAAGGTATAAAAAGAAAAGAAATTAAAGTACTATGTAACATTAATAAAGTTGTTCACTTTTAAAAGTGAAACGAAACGTCGTTTTATCTGTCAAATAGGTTCTCAAGTAAGGTTGGGTTTGAGATTGTTTTATTTATACGGGCCTTAGACAGTAAACTCTTGTCTTATATTCAAGTAAACTTTAATCTCAGTTATGAAGAACGGCATTGTTTGAAATCCTACGATCTGATTTGTTTTGTATTCCCTTGCGCACTTGCAATATCTCCTCTCTTATTTACGCTTTCTGCATATAAATGCGAAGGTATGTCAAAGTCTAGTTATGATATTTTACGTACGCCTCGTATGCAAACCTATTTAATGTTCTTTTAGAACAAATACTGTGAAAGGTAATATGAAATATGTTGCAATGTAAGGGTCAGTTCAAAGTGAGGCAATGATGTATTAAGGTAGTTATTCAAAATTGACCTTTATGTACTTCACAAAAATATGCACAATCAATTGCAAGAGTTTGAATTGTAGGTGCACCACGCTGCGCATTGAATACAAATAAAAACCTAAGAAACACGTCATTTCATTGCACCACGATATACAGCGTGTGTCATGTTTCATATGTCAACCCAAATATAGTGTAAGAAGGACGCTTAGAGCATTATTTATTTTGGCGCGACAAATAACGATTAAAGATATTTCTTACCACTACTAAGATTCACTGCTTGTGGTCATTTGAGACCTTCGTATTTTTTTAGCGTTACGGCATGGCCTACCATCCCATACAATCTATCTTTAATCCAAAAAATATTATTTTCCAATAGTGGCGCTAGATGGCGGTTTCCGGAATGTGCGTGGACTTCACCCTTTATCTATTGGATATCGAAGAAAACAAAAATAGCCAGTCGAATTGCCAGTATTAGAGTGATACCATTTTCTAGTACTAGGTCGTGTCTCTGTTATATATCTACTTTGTTGTTATGGTAAGTAATTTATGAGGCGCCAAAACATAATATACTCCGCTTGATATATCATGAGACACGCTGTCTTATTTCTTCGTAAAAATTCATTATTGTATTGGCATTACTCATTAGCTTGTATATTACTGGCACAAGGATAGAATAACTATTTTTACATTTTAAAATAATTTATTAAAGTTTACATAGTTATCTCTACGCCAATATTTTGTAGCTGTATCCCATAAGCCTTATTATCTATCAATAAAAATATAAAATAAAAACGAGTGACATAATGCATTTATGTTTATTTTATTCGAGTGCTTCTTGAAAACTTAAACCCTTAATAATAAAACTACTACATATTGTAATAAGCCGTCCATAATTAAAACTGCATTCTAACTCGAGCTCGAACGCAAGTTATCGAGTTGCAAGTGTCCGCACTCGGTGTCGTTACCTGAACGTAATAGAATATTTCAATTTCATATTTCATGGAGCGTCTACGTGAAGTATAATCGAGTTTTAGGGTTTCGTACGAGAAGGACCCTATTATTAATAAAACGAAACCCTATTATTATTAATCAAATCAAGTTTCTCGGGAGTTCCACAAATATTTCAACACAAAAGAGTTTTAGCGAGACTAAAGAACAGCAATTCATATTTATATAAAAGACTAGCTGACGCGTGCCCACTTCGTTGAGCATACAAACCATTTAAACCTTCCCTGGACTTCCACGAATGTTTCAAGACTAAAAATAGCCGAATCGGTTCAGCCGTTCTCGAGTTTTAGCGAGAATAACGAACAGAAATTCATTTTTATATATAAGATATAGATATAGATATAAGAAGAAGAGAAGATATAAAAGACGAAACTTAAAAAGGCTATTTTCGAAAAGTCAGTAAAAACCTGTTACCTGTTACTAGCCCGCCGAGAAGAACCGGCGTTAGAAACTCGGATTAAGACTTCGCTATTTGTATGTCTGTTATCAGACTGAATCACAGTTGAAATCTTGACATATGATGTATTTCTGTTGTTGCTATAACAACAAATAATAAAAAAAATGTTTTGGAACACACAAAAAAAACTGTAAAACATTTAAAATTAATTAATAATTTATTGTAAACCTAAAGTGGTCGCTAATGGCCACGTGTGAGCGAAGTTACAAAAATAATTGAAAAAAAAATCTTTAAACGAAATAAAATAAATATTTAGGAGAGCTCCTATAAAACAAACGCAACTTGTTTGCATTTTGTACGGAACGCTTTGTGCGCGACTCCGACTCGCACTTGACCGGTTTTTTATTATTTTCAGTTTGAATATTCTGTATGCAAATAGAGTGAAGTATGAGTATTCCAAGAATAATATTTATTCTAAGAATTTGTGTCGAAGTTTTCATATCGCTTTGTATTTTTCCATTGTTTTGTTTTAAGTGATTTTATGGATTGGAATGGATTAATGGATTACGAAACTGTAGGTCTTTAAAATAGTTATAATGTGCTCCGTAGGCTGTCTTCACTGCTCACTGAGGGTTCCTACACTACCACCTGTAGTAGGGCTAAGTAGTAGTTAGGGCTTATTGTTCAATCGTCACATAACTTTTACCTGAGGAATAAATATATGACTTTGATACATCTGTCCTAAGCGTGTTTCAGGAATCCATATAGACTATTTTATTTTATTTTTATTTTTATTTCATAGGAAAACATACAGTGTACATATAAACTGCTTAAAGACTAAGTAAACTCTTAACACTATTCACACGTTTCCACATATATATATATGATAATATACCATACTATAATAATAAACCAACATACATACAAGTATATATTGGTTCTATAGCGCCTAAGCTACTGATCCGATTAACAAAATGAGAAAGTGTTATAATAGCCTCGGTAACGTAGGCTATATAAATTACATAATCTGGAAAAACTCTAAGCTTTATAAAAACGACTGAGGAAAGATCTGATTGTTTGTATGCATTGAATAGTCTCCGAAATGTCTGGACAGGTGTGAACAGGTGGATAAAATTCAGTAATACAGCATTGACAATTTAGGGCGGTTCAATTTACAAAGAAAAAAAAATGTTTTTGATTCTGAGCCCACACAGAAAACCAATTTTTCCCACCTTATATATATTATAGTCATACTAATTGCGGCAATACGCGTAAAAAGTGTAGTTATTTTACAATCAGTTTTTCTGACTTCCGTTCATTGACTCGCGTGCCCCTTTCGATGAGCTGCTTCATTACTGTCCGGGTTCCGGATACGACGCCGACGCTTTAATAACCCTCCGACATCTGATATCATCATCAGCCTATATACCGATGAAAATAAACCATAATAATTGTGGAACATACAAAAAGTACATCCCACCAAAAACATTTTCATGTAAAAATGTTGCCAAGACGAGTCTACATAGCTTACCCTGTGAAAAAGTTATCAGACATCGTATAAAGCCAAGCTCTAAAGACAACACGCTCTAAACCTAAAAGATCTACACCACACCTTAATCAAAATCTATCAAAAAGTGGTCAGATCTCATGTAGAACCAAAATTCTTGATCTAGGCGCCCTTAGTTTACCAGGTTTAGCTTCACTTAATCTTCATTTCAGTTAAAACGTGATGCTTGGTCATTTTATTTCACACACGGTGATTGAATGCCTATAAAATCTTCGTAATAGTTTCAAAACGTATCATGTTTTATACAAAAATACATACAGAAAATAATATTTTGGTGTCAAATATCAAGCCGAATATAGTGTGAAGAGAAGGAAGCATAGAGCATTTTTTGTTTTGGCACCTCATATAAATTACTTACCGTAACGCGATTAAATCAAATTCAAAGGTCTAAATTGCAAGGAGTGAATCTTACTATGCTGGGACTCGCGGGCTCCTAGTCTATACACACGAACGCACTGGTCGTTGACCTAACACCAGGGCTAAAACTCATCTGTTTTGTGACTTTTATGGAAATCTTTAATCTCGATTTGTCGCGTTATAGTAAGTAATTAATATCAGGTACCAAAACAAAAAATTATCTACGCGTCCTTCTTTTCACAATAGATTCGGCTTGATATATGAATTATGAGACACCCTGTATAACCATTTTTTTTTTTTGGGGAAGTCGGTTAGTGAAAATGCAAAAGTTCGTATGAAAGTTTTGTCTATTTTACACATCATAAGTTTATATAACCTTTTTTTGTTTTTTTGTCTGTAAGATTTGTTTATTTGCTCCGAATAAGCTCGTTTGACGTTTATCACCGCAGCTCGCTGTCGACATATTTTGTCGAAACTTCGACTTCGACGTTGTCGATAACTGCTGTCATGTCGGCAGCAAACAGACTTACTTATTTCAGTCGACGCGGCGACGGTAAGAATATTCTAGCTACGAAATTGACTCGTAGCGGCGTAGCGCGTAGCAGTGCTACGACATAATTCAAAGTGTCATAATATGATCTCAGATATTATATCTTATTATATCAAACGTACATAATATAACGTAATAGTTACGTGATCGTTACTATCAATCGATTCTTTTCGATATCTTTTCGTCCAAAATACCTCAGTCCTTGAAGACGAAAGTCAATCAGTGTGTGTTGCCAATGTTGACTTGACTGAGACGTGGTCTTTGACTGTTGGTCTTATGCGTAAGCTCCAAGTCACTCAACGAGTTATGGAGAGAATATGCTCGGAGTTTCTCTGCGGGACATAATCCGTAACGTGTAAGGAAAGTTCTTGAGTGGAGACCACGGATTGGAAGACGCAACGTAGGCCACAAGATGGACCGACGATCTGGTCCGAGCCGCGGGCAGCCGTTGAATGCAGACAGCGCACGACCGGTCGTTTTAGAAGTCTTTGGGTGATGATGATGGTTAGATACATTGTTGATAATAGCACAAGCTGGGTGGTAGAAAATATCATTGCTTAAGCTGGCACTTACTGTCCGGAATATCTAGGGCCGGATTTTGAAAACTTCGAAACCGCGATGAAGGATTGTGGCGCTAGTAGTACCGCCACATTACAAATACATATTATGGTTAAATACTGAGTAGTCTAATTTATATATAAATATATATACAAGATGTGAAATAAATAAGTGATGATAATTTAGGGTGTGTACGTGCTTCCTATGTAGAGTTAACTTTGAAAGTACCAGCACTAAAACAGATAATTTTGTTTTAATCATTGTATGGCCAAATTTATGATATTGGGGCATTTCTCATAGAAACATGATAATCATAAGTAAGTCTTTCAGCGCTGGTACTTTCACGGTTATCTCTACAGAGTTAGCACATACTAAATTATTATCACATATTTATTTTACACCTTGTATTATATACTTATTATTGCCGTGGTACATTTTTCAACCCATTTTATGCCTTCCTACTGCTACTTGACATTATTAATAATCCATAATAACTATTATACATTCAAAGTTCATATTCATTAAAAAAAATTGTAAGTCAGTTCAAACCAAACCTAAAACTCGTCTGAAAATGCTTTAGCAGCGCGAGAGTACGTGTATTCACAAAAATGACGCTTTGTGTGAAATAATAAGGCGAAGAAAGGGTTAATGTATGTATTCAACCGCGGCCATTACACTTTTATAATTATTCACACCCACTAATAAACGTAATTACGCGGTCGCAGAGCTGGAGCGTCATTTACTGCATCCCCCACCCCCCGGGGCCACCTTACACCCCCAGGAAGTACCCCCACTTCCTGGGGTGTAAGGGAGCCGCGACTTCGCATGATTTGATTCTTCCCCGCAACTAGTTTACGTGAAGTTTTCGAGAGTTTTACTCGTGACTTCAATGTTTTGGCTAAGGAAGCTTATACTTTCTTGAGCTCATGCTTCGATTTTGACAATGATGTATTAATACAAAACTGTTAATAATAGCTCACCTCAGTGTCGGTAGCCGATTTTATTGAAACCAGGTCAGCTACGCAGGAGTTATAGTGCCCAAGTGTGTGCGCAATACACATATCTTTTTCTTTTACTCTCATAACCTAGTAGGACAGTAAACCGACCACGACTGGGAAAAAAACAGGCGCAAGACCGACTTTTTACAAATATTACAAATAAAACGTTATTTTTGTTTTAACCTATGATTACTTTTTTAGATTGGGTACAACGTATCTTAGAATAGATTACATATTTATGTAAGCACAATAATTCAAGAAACTGTGTGTTAATTGCATGTACCTATTTTAGTACATGATTGAAGTGATTACTTCTTCTCGACGTATGATTAAATCGTAACTTTTTTTGTTACGCCCCATAGTTATTTTAAGTTTGCGTACAGGCTGATCACCTGAATCTCTGACAAGAAAGATAAAATTCATGCGTCGGAAGAGCTTGTAAAAATTTAAATATCGAATAATAAAAATATCGATATTTAAATTCGTCATATAAAAAACGTCTTTTTGACTCCATTGAGAAGTTGTAGTTTTATAGATATGAGTTTGTGAAGGTATAGCGAAGGTAAAACACAGCTTTTGCCCTTTTCTTTTCGGGATAAAATGTTGTTGCCTATACAAATATCGTATAAATATAACCCATTTTGTATTTTCTAACTTTGTATTACCTGTTGATCAGTCCTTAAATATATTTTTAAAAGTAGTATATTATGTTTAATCCGGTGCGTAAACTTTTCTTTCCTTCTTTGGCATGTTTGTAAAACACAGAATGACAGTTTTGGCTGTTATTTTAATATCTTAATATATATATTAAAATAACAGCCAAAACTGTCATAATAATTCAAATTGAAAATTATATTATTACCGTAATCCCGTTAAGGGGTGTTTCACAAAGCAATGTTAAAGTTAACGCCATGTTAAATATCATGTTATCCCTCTCGTATTTCCTATCAATGAACGAGATGGCATGGAATTTTAACATGGCGTTAAGTTTAACATTGCTTGGTGAAACACGGCCTAAATCTCATAAAATGACATATATAACGCCTATCCGACGCACGAATAGTGTCGGGTTTTCCTACTGGGCTATATGAGTACAAGGAAGAAAGTGTATTTATATACTGCACACTTGGGCATGACTTCTGCTTAGCGGGCCTAGTATCTATGAAATCGGTATAGGAGCTTATGAGACCCAGCTGAAAAATCCGGAGTGAAAATTTTTCCAGCAATTTTGCCACACAGAGTAATATGTTACATATAATTTGTTGCGGCTACGTGCACTGTGTACGTGCACGGCGCTTATTAAACATATACATCATCCGCCGTGAGATTAATACTGTCCTTCGTTTTAATATTACGAACAAATAAAAACTTTAAATGCTCTGTTCAATTTGTACGTGTTTGAAAAACACCAACGAAAACTAATATTATAAGTTTGATGTGTACGTCTGTTCGTGGCATCGCATCCCATTAGGATGAACCGATTTTGATCCAGTTTTTTTTTAAGTTGAAGTGATCAATGATCATTCATCATCATCATTGCGTACTTTCCTTGATAATTTGGAGGTTACTCAAACTTATATCAACTAACAATTTGCAGTCTGTGAAGACACAAAAGTGACATATTTTGGAAATACATATTCGATAATTTGTAAACAATTGATTTCAGTTGTTTTTTCAGTTTTTTATCAGAGTTTCAATAGCTACTAATAATAGGTAGCTACTTATAATTAAAAAAAGGATGTTTATCTTAAAAATTGCGTATTTCCGTAATGAAATTACAATAACAAATGTAATTTCACATATTGAGATTGTTCAGACAGATATTCGTTTCAAGTAGCCTGCTATATCAAAAAATGTAATTCACCTATTTGAGTTTCTTGAAATTATTTTGCTTACGGAGAACACGTATTTCCTTAAAAAACTACGAGGAAAGTCAATAGTGGTAAATCAATTAAATGAATTACTTTAAAAATTGATATCGCTAATTAATCCATATTTTCTACCGTTTACATAGCAGCATCAAAGAAAATACATTTAATTCGAGTTTATCTATAGCTGAAAACGATTATAGTGACTTAATATTACTGTCATAAGGACATGGCCCATTCCAACCAAAAATTGTCTCTAATGTATGTGCCCCTTTATTACTAAAATGAGCCGCACTCGCCACTGATCGAGTTCTGTAGACTTTAATAGATGATAAGTTCCTACTTATCATCTATTAAAGTCTACAAGACATTGACAAGACAAAATAAAATAGAATTTATGTTCGATGAGTTATATATAAGGAAATTTTTAGGGTTTTGTGTTAAAAGTACTATTACTAAGACTCCGTTGTCCGTCCTTCCGCCCGTCTGTCCGTCTGACACTAGGCCGAATCTCATGAACTGTGACAGTTAGATAGTATAAATTTTAAAATGTATATGATGCATTTCTTTTGCAGTTATAACAATAAATGTAGGTAGTACAAGAAAATCTAACATTTGTTAGGGGGGCTTCCTTATTTTCATACAACAAACGTGACATTTTTGCGTTTTGTGTAGAATGCATCGTTTTTTATAATCAGACTTGTTTTTAAATGTATAATGGGCACATCCTTACCTCAAAATCATTATTTTGAAGCTTTATAGGATATTATCAGAGCGCTTCGCCCAGACAGAGAGGAAACAAAAAGATAAGTCCGCCGATTAAGCCGTTACACCCGATGTATAAATTGCGAGGTATATTTTGATCTTTTAGTAAACAGTTTTCGAGTTTATTAAACTCTCAACTTATGTAAACTGGGATTTTAGCCAAAACAACATCGGTATTATTACTTACGAAGTTTGATAACAAAAATGTATGGATTTGACGTACGGTTCGCTAAATGACCAGCGAATTTGTGTCACTTAGCAAAACTTATGTCAAATCCTATATATTTTTTCATTAGCTAACCAAAATAATCTTTAAGTAAATAATTGTTACTAACACTTCTCTCTGTCGGTTCTGTTCGGTCTGAAAATAAATAATTTTATTTTTTATAATTTATTTTATTTATTTTGCTATCGAACTTCATAACTGGTAATAGCGATGGTATTTTGACTAAGGGTCCTGAGGTATTAGCCCGATTGCCGTATTTGTGACAACGAAGTAAGAAAACCAAAAATGTATGGGTTTTGACATATTAAGCATCGACTGAATCGTTCATGGACATAACAATTCGGAAGTCAAATCCTTTTTTGTTTTCATACTTTGTCGTCGTAATTTTATGGTCACTTGACGACCTCTGTAGTGCAGTGGTTGAGTGGGTGATGGATGTGTATAATATTCCTGTATAGTATAACAAAAATCTTAAACGTGGCACGTTAGCTGGTACCAGGTACACAAGTTCTTCGGATACTTATCATAGAGCCAGATTGCCGTGGAGTGAATTGTCCACAGATATTATAATATTTTAAAACTTGCCTAAGGCTCTTGTATGCATATTTCCTTAAAATCTTTGAAACACATTTATTCATTTATTTATTCATCTTATGTAAACTGTAATACGGCTTATTATTTTTTGTGTATGTAGAGCAAATACATGAGTACAGTCAACGGGAAATACATGTTACATGAAAGAAACTAATTACTTTTTTTTTATAATATTCCATGGTATTACAAAACCAGTTATATTTATTTATTTATACATCATGCACATTTTATACATAGGTGGACTTAATGCCTCAAGGCATTTTCTACCAGTCAACCTTTAGGTGATTTAGATAATACTGGGTGTAAAAATAACAGTAAAAATAAATTAGTGATAACACTTTAGGGTGTATATGTGCGTATCTAGAGTTTACTGAGAAAGTACCAGCGCTGAAAGACTTACTTTCGACTTTCATGTTTTTATGAGGAATGCCCGAATATCATAAATTTTCCCATACTATAATTTAAAAAAAGTAACTGTTTCAGTGCTGGTACTTTCTCAGTAACCTCTATATTCGGGACCCATACCCACCCTAAAGTATTATCACTTATTAATATTACAAACTGTCAGTAGGTATCTAAATTTATAATGTCAGGTATTAAAATAACATGTGAAACTGTCATTACGTCTTTTACTAACAACCAAAGATGGAAAGAGAGGGAAGCTTACACCCTAGACATTTAGCCTTGTACTTTTTCGGAATAAAAAGTATTTTACCTCGAAAAATAACAGTGTTGCCGTGGGTCACAGTTACCACGCAGGCGGGGCCGCGGGCAAAAAATAGTTACGTGATATATTCGATATTGAAACAAAATATTCTTTTGACACGTAGGCACTTCACGAATATTGGACAGTGGATACTTCTGCCATGCTCGTGTGGAGTACGCCGTGAAATTACAATAACAAATGTGATTTCAGATCAATATTGATTATTGAGTGATGTTCAGACAGATTTTCTTATCAAGTAGTCTGCGATGACCTCTGTAGCAGAGTGGTTGAGCGCGTCGAAAACTTACTGTGTTCCTGGGTCATGAATGTCGTATTAAATTAATGTATAAAGGGTGATTCATGGTTAATATATTAAGCCGAATATAGTGTGAATAGAATGACGCGTAGAGCATTTTTTGTTTACTGCGACAAACACGATTAAAAATATTCATATAATATAACCGTTGTCTTGTACATATCTATTATATCTATGGCCGGGATTGAGTTTCTAGGACATTAAGGTTGAATCCAAGGGCATGTTTTATCAATTTTATGCCAAGTTGAAATAAAATACCTACTTTCTTAATTTGTTACCACTGTCCAGAATTAGTGTCGTTAAGACTCAAATTATAATAATAATACGATGTATGTATGCTGCCTATAGCCACAAATAAACTATAAATTTAGTAAAATATATAAAAAGTAACAAGACTCCCAGCTCTTGTACCAAAGTTTTGTACAGAATCCAAGTTTCTCAAAATACCAGTTTCGGTTTCGGTGATCGATATCGACTCGCACTTAGCCTGTTTTTTTTATTCCTTCCCCCCCCCCCCCCCCCTCCTTGTTTCGAAAACAACTTTATCTCACTTTCATACAAAAAGTTTTAAGCGGCTAACGCGGTGCGATTCATAACACAAAATCCTCGTATAATGAAGTCGGATTATAAGAACGGGGTCGCCAATAATGACACTCCAACCGCCACTCACGCTTTGTAAATTCAATAAAAACCGGCCAAGTGCGAGTCGAGTCCCGCACGAAGGGTTCCTTACCATTGAATCTACTAATTATTTTTAAGGCAAAACATGTAAACTGATTTCCAATGTAAAAAACTATAACATCTTCTTCTTCTATATATATATTATATAAAAATGAATTGCTGTTCGTTAGTCTCGCTAAAACTCGAGAACGGTTGAACCGATTTGGCTATTTTTAGTTTTGGGCGAATTCCCGGGAAATCGGAAGGCCCGGGAATGTTTAAACGACGTGAAAATATGAAAAATATACTGGTTCCGCGATGTAATTAAATTTCATCACTAACTGTTTGTATGCTCAACAAAGTGGGCACGGGTCAGTTAGTTCTTAATAAAAAGCGCTAAAAAGAATAAAATAACTATTTATTTCTTATAGTTCTCCGTTTAAATTCGGCTATATTTAACTATTTCTCTGCTGAGCTCATAATTTTAAAATCGGTATCTACGAGCCAAACCGAACATGAGTTCTATAAAATATTGTTTATGAACCTCCCCTTTTTCCCTTGAATATCTAGTTTTTTTTTTGTATTTACTACAAAAATAGCGACAGCAGAAATATTTTTTTTTTTATTGAAAGGAAATCTTACAGCAACATTAATCAAAATAGAAATTACTTAGATTCAAAATTAGAGCTAATTACAAGTTTTCACATATAAACGATACATAAGAATAGAAAAAAAAAGGTCACTTAATATATGAATAAAATAACACGGTAAAATATACAAAGAGTAACAGCAGAACAAGCAAGAACGGTGATTTGATTATTCCCGTAAAGCATTAAAAAATTCGTTCGATAATCGTTCACGAACACTCTTAGCGCTGGTGCAAAAGATGTCAATATCGATATTATATTTAGTAATATTATTAAAAGACACCGACGACCTAGGTAGGAAGAAGTTGGCTCTAAATGTGGTGTGGGAAGGAAGGAAATTATTTGGGAAGTGTGTCTAGTCAGTATCACGGTTGATACAACCTGGTGGAGACAGACAGCGAAGTCCTTAGTAAAAGGGTTTTTACCTTCTACTACGAAACCCGGAAAATCATTCCGACATCCTGATACTTTAAAAACTCGAACAGCCTTACCAGTGAGTAATTAAAATTTATAATTACTCCAAAAATTGTGCGCGTTTTATAATTAATTATAACACAAATATCATAATTATGTTTCATCTTTTTCATTTACCTTTCAAGCAAATGAGGTCTTAATTTGTGTTCGTCAATTTTAAATTAAAAAGGAAATTATCTTAAAATATATTTCGTTGAATTACGTAATTACAATAAATTTTCGTCAAGTGATTAGGGGTTCTTGATAACATTCTATATTTTCAAAAGTTTTTATATTTTGTAATATAATTACTCGTGCATATACGTTCAAAAATATAAAAAGGTCGATATTGTGTATAAATATAAATCTAACCTGATATTGAGATTCATCATCAATTCATCATCAATTCATCATCATTTCAGCTATGACGTCCACTACTGAACATACGCGTCCCCCAAAATATCACTGATTCGGGTATAAAATTAGTCTTGAAATATTGGTGGGTAAGTCCAGGGAACAACATTCTAATATTGCTGACTTGAAACTCATTTCCCTGACACCCACTTCAAAAATTACATAAATTAAGTATTTTTTTTTTATTGAAGTTGATTATTAAAAAAGTAGTTTCTTTTCTTTTTATTTAGGTCATTGAAACCGTAACAGACACACACTACTTTTTTATTTATAATGCTTTATTAATTAAATAAAAAAAAATTACACATCATACACAACCTAAACTAGTTTGTAGGAATGGTGTTCACAATATATAAAAACGTGTGAACTCCAACGAATTCTACAATTCTCAGGAGGATTAAACTTTTATAATTCGTTCATAATTTATCTAGCGGAGTATACCGGCGCTCACGTATTACCTAACAAGCTACGTGCCTTCGCATCACCTCGCTATATTACTTACATTTTTCAGTTCATACGCGGTATTGCAGCTATGTAACATACTACATATTACGTACATACTTCGTACGCCCCTATGTATCAATTAAAATTGCACACTAATTGCTGCAAGACGTGTATATAAAGATGACGTTGTTATAGACAAAAAAAACTGATCCGGGCTCACTTCATTAAGCATAGAAACCGTTTAAACCTACTCTGGTTTCCACGAACATTTCAAAACAAAATTGCCGAATTAGTTTAGCCGTTTCCGAGTTTTAGACCTAACGAACAGCAATTCATTTTTATAATATACTAGCTAATCCGCGCCCACTTCGTTGAGCATAAAAATAAATTTAAAAAATCGTTTAAACATTCCCTGGACTTCCACGAATATTTCAAGACCAAAAATAGCCGAATTGGTTCAGCCGTTCTCGAGTTTTAGCGAGACGACGAACATCAATTGATTTTTATATACAATAAATCTTCTTTCTTATTCTTATAAGAATAAGAAAGAAGATTTATTATATATATAAGATAAGAAGAAGAAGATTGATGAGAGCGTAAGAAATACAACGGGAGCGCATATTTTTACGCGTAAAAGTAGCCTACATCGTGTGTTGAATTTTAAAAAATTATATAGGTAACTTTCGAGCAACAAACATTTCCTATTTTTTTTTATTAGTGGAAATTGTGTGTAGATTTAGATGAAGCATGTAATAATATTTTGTATACTTTGACTTTCTAATAACTAAAGTTAATTAGCGTTATGTTGAAAGGTCAAAATAGATAATACGGCCGTATTTGACGGGATCATGAAATATAAGACAAGATATAAGTATGATAGTGGGATAAAAAATATCATACTTTTACAGACTGTCATATTAGTAGAATACTTTAGGGTGTGTGTGTCCCGTATGTAGAGTATATTGTGAAAGTACCAGCGCTGAAATAGGTCCTTTTTTATACTATTATGGGCAAATCTATGATCGGGGTATTTCACTTAGAAAACATGAAAGTCAAAAGTAAGTATTTCGTTGGTACTTTCACAACATACTCTACATAGGATGCACATGCACACCCTAAAGTATTAACCCTCATTTATTTTACACCCCGTATACATTACTGAGACTCAAAGTAACTCTATGCTAAGTTTCATCAAAATTGGTTGACTAGTTGAAGCATGAAGAAGTTGCAGATATACATAATATTTAAAACAAACTGACAAACTTTCGTATTTATAGTACCTATTACTTGATTGAATATATTTTATATTCACAACTTGTTACTTGATGATAGTCATTCAAAATGCTTCTGGTGATATATTTGAATGTCGTGCCCGTATGAAACATAATAGGTCTGGATTTATTTATTTTGTGAATGGCAGACAAAAACGTCAGACCCACATTGCGCGGGCGTTAATATTTGATTAAATAAAACAGTCAACCCTTTCGCAGCTTCGGTGGCGACAAACATGTGTTCTCTCGTTTAGAATTCGTTAAATATGTAGTATGTACCTTATTACCATGGCGGTAAAGTTTAAAAGTGGTAAGCCGCAGGTGCTCGCGACTGTACTTTCAAGGGTCATTTGCCTTCCAGACTGTTATGTACAGAATTCTCTTTCCCGGGGTTCGGTGCAAGCAAAAAAGGATATTTTTTTTTGTTGTTCACATGCCGTCGAGCGAAATTTACCGCGAAAAGTGCTATAAAATCGAGTCCCACGTTCAGATTGAATGTGATCTTATCTATGAACCCTTCACACCGTATCAATCAAGCCCCGTGCTATGTATCCGAAGAACTTGTGTTACAGGTACCCGACGACGAAAATATATTTAATACCTTTAATATTTATTTAATAAAATTATTATATTACTTACTCCCCTCACTGATACTGATCGCCTCCGTGGTCTAGTGGTTCAGAGCTTCGCTCTCGACCCGGAGGTCGTGGGTTCGATTCCCGCGTTGGAACAACAAAAAAGGTTGTTTTCAAGTTTGGTTAGGACAATACAGGCTGATCACCTGATTGTCTGACAAGAAAGATGATCCATGCGTCGGATGGGCATGTAAAAAGTCGGTCTTGCGCCTATTCTCTCGCCGGTCGTGTCGGTTTACCGTCCCACTGGGCTATGAGAGTAAAAGGAAGAGAGAGTGCTTCTGTGTATTGCGTACACACTTGGGCACTATAAAATAACTCCTGCGTAGCTGGCCTGGTTTCAATGAAATCGGCTACCGACACCGAAATCGGTGAGGGGAGCTATTATATTACTTACTTATTTAATAAAATTAAAATCAAAACATTTTATTCAGAATAAATTTTTACAAAATGTTTTTTGAACGTCGTGTCTATGTGATGGCTACAACCGGTTCGGGATCTAGCCAAACGAGAAGAACAGGCGCAAGAAACTCGCGTCGCCATCATTTACCAAAAAGATGGAAAATTGCTCATTTATACATATTATACACATCAATGACCCAGGAATATATAAAACTTTTAGTGGCGGGATTTGAATCCAAGACCTCTAGCTTAAGGAGTACTAACGCGCTTAACCACTTACAATTCACCCAAATTAATGTATATTTCTTCATTGCACGGTTAATAAGTTACATTTAAATCTCAGTGTGAGCGCTTGTAATGCTACCAGCATTTTAGATAAGGATCATATTTATTATAAATTATTAACAGTAGGTACATAGACTTGGTGTAAAAAGGACAGTCACTATAACTTTAGGATAATATGATAACACCTATTTTGTTATTCAAGAAATCTTTTTTTTTATTAGATATAAACAAGTTATAGATTTTTTTTTGCTTTTTTGTTATACTTGTGACAAAAAACATATTGTAAAAAGATTTTTTTTTATTTTAAATATAAAATACGTAACAGGTCTTTTTACACCTTTCATTATTATTATGGGCTAATTTCGAGCACAGTGCGAAATAACCACGAACCGCATAAAGGAATCACAAAAACAAACATATCTGACAAATCCGAAGCTTATACAATTAATAAAAAGAACTAATATATTCAAAACGTCAACTCGGATCGTATAAGCTGCGCTTTATATCGCCTGTTACCATATCGTAGCTCAGTCAGTCAGGTACAGCTGACGGCAAAGTCTGAACCGATTAACCTATTTCAGGGCGACCAGCGCACCTAGACCTCAGCGACATCTGTACTCTTGTTAAGGGGATGTCACGATAAGCTAAAAAGGACCCTAAGTACTTTGAAACCTTTTATAAAATTTCAATATATGATATCCAGCAATAGGGAAAAAATTGCGGGATATTGCTAGATTATAATATATTTTAATTTTATACTATAGATTTCCGCAAATTAACGCCTGATTCCATTAAGTATTTGGAACCTTTTTGTAGATTATTATTGATATTATAGAAAGATCCCAAAAAATATATATTAATCTTCATTATATTTAGCAGAGGATAGTCGTGGTAGGTATAAATTGATAAATTTATTTCAATATACTTAAAACAATATGTTAAGTACACCCTATATAAATTTAAAACTTTTTCTCTTCGTAAATTAGCCACGCGAGCGTGAAAATTACTTCAGTATTTTAGTGACACATAACTAAGAAGATAGTTATTTCATTAAAATAATTTACTGTACAATGTACATGTACGAGCAAACGTACATGATATTGTATTTGTGTGTTCAGCAGATTATAATTTAGTACAACAATTTGCATATTATGTTTTCATTTTGTAGAACAGCAATAAATTAGTGTACATTACGCACTCAGCGGATTCAGTTGTTTTACTTATATCTATAAATTATTATGATTATATTAAAAGCATCATTCATATCATCCCTGTAAGGGTAGCTATATAGAGCATATATTATGTGCCCATGCATGTATTTCAACCCTATCGGGTCGGAACGGTACCCCTTTCTAGCCATACAAATCGTCCAAGGTCACGCGCGTTATACAGAGGCTTAAAACTAAGGGAATGCGAGGTCTTGGTGAGTGGTCGCTATGGCTGTAGTTTGTACTGCCAATACTTGGAATATTATTGATATTGCATTTTTCCAGTATTGAAATTTCACGCGCGGGTAACTGAGGGGAAATATCGTATTGCTCTCTATATTATTTCTACTTCTTGTATTACTTTTGTTGTGTGGGTGTGAGTTAAACTCTAGAATGTACTTGGCTTCTACTTTTTTTGCAACGAATTTTTAAACACTTCTTTCTTTCATATTGTTGATAGCTTCTATGTAATCAATTGCGCCTTTCGTGTGATGCGTCGGTAGAGTCAAAGTTCTGTTAGTTAAGTTGGCAGTATTCTACGAAATTTCCTAAAACTAATTTTGAAAATTTCGTAGAAATAAGATATTATTGTTAATGGAATCAGGCGTTACTTTGCGGAAATCCATAGGATAAAATTTAAATATATTATATCTAGCAATAACCTGTGAAAAAATTATAATCACAACCTGCTAGCAGATGAGTGAGTGTACGCATAGCCACAAGCATATTGTTAACACTGTGCTTAACGAACATTGTTCGCAGAGTCTACATCCTGAGGATGCTCCGGGGTCAGAGCGAAACGCGCGTCGAGTTTTGCAACCTGCATGGTGGTGTGGGGCTTTGCACGACATTGAGAGTGTTAACATTTTTGCTTGTGTATTGCATCAAACGCAAGCCTATGCGTACACTCACTCATCTGCTAGAAGGTTGTGGTAATAATTTTCTCGCGGGATATTCCTAGATATAATATATTTAAATTTTAAGATATTATTGTGTTAAATAATGAGTTAGAAGTTAGTAATAATATTATTATTTAAGATAACTATGGTTTGTTAGGATATGTAAACTATGAATCGCCGATCTTGAGAGTTGAGGCCATTCACAATCATAAGTTTAACGCAAATTAAACAGATATTGGATTAATAAATTAATGCAAATTTAAGCGCTGGCAAAACTTTCGTGGGCGTGACTGGGACCGCACGGCGGCCGAAAGTTTGTTCATTTCACCAATATCGCATATTGAGTGTGTTACTGTGGACCAACTTTTTATTGGCCAACTTATTAACGTTAACACCATTGGTACAAAAATTTAAACCGGTTTGTGGCATATTATTATACCTATGTGGTATATTAGTATACCTACCCTTCATCAGGTCTAGGTTTTATATCAACGCAGAATTTAACCTGAGCTTTTAAACAAATAATCTTCGCCAGTTTCGTCGACGAAGTTCGAAAACAGAGATTGTGAGCATTTCAAATTTTTCTAACATAGGAATTAAACCGACTAATAATGATTCAAGAGCCGAGCTCTAACCCACTGAGCCACGAAGGCGTATAGAAAATAGACAAACCTAAATGATCTAGAGCGCGGAATAACCAAAATGTACCTTTATAAAAAAATGTAGTCGTATACAGAATGATTCGTGTATATTAAGCCTAATGTAGTGTGAAGAGTGAAGAAGAAGAAGAGCGTTATGGTAAGTGATTTGTATGAGGTGCCAAAACAAAAAATGCTCTACGCGTCATTCTACACATATATTATATTCGGCTTAATATATGAACCATATCTATACAGGTACCTATCTATACAGGATGATTCCCAGTATAGATAGATACATTATATCTAATGTAACATGTGTTTTATCATCATTATGTAGCCTAATGTACAACTGAACGGATGCTCTTATTAGTAAAACAAATTAATTACATAAATGCTATTTTACATTCCGACATAAATAAAGAGCCATAATTTATTACAGCAGTAGGCACCCTCGTCACAGAGATCCCGGCTATTGTTCTAGAGTATTCCACGTAATCTCTCGAGCGTGTATAAAAATAAACATAATAATGTTAAGATAAAGTAGAGGATTTTAAAACATTTTTAGATTACACTGCTGTTCCGGCGAACTTTGTACTGCCTTCGAATTAGGATTTTTGACACATTGACAGCAACGCCACCTATAGTGCCTAATTAATACACTAAAGCCTTCCTCGAAAACCATTCTATCCGTCAGTGAAAACAGCATTAAGATCGGTGCAGTATTCTTTGAGTTAATCGCGAACAAACAGACCAACGCGGCGAATGACTTTGTTTTATAATATTTAAGAGGAAACATAACGGTATAGAGAAATGCAAAATAGATATTCAAATTCTAATACTGTCCCGCAACTGCCCGATCAAACCCATAGAGACAACTGCAGCTTGAACGGAAATTGTCTATTAAAAGCATGAGAAATCGACGAATTAGGAGACCCTCCAAAACTTAACCAATTTAGGTATTTTTTATTATATAATTAAAAAAAGGCTTCAGCTATGTTCCCATGTCTTGATTTTATCAAAAAATGTACTCCGATTTGTTTCCTGGATGTATAAACACAGCCAAAAATCTGTACATATTTCCTTTAATAATTAATTTGTGAAAAAAAGGAAAAAATAGGGACGTACTAATAGTGTACATACATACTCCCGCCAGTCGTGTCGGTTATCAGTCCCACTGGGCTACGAGAGTGAAGGAAGAGAGAGTGCTTCTGTGTATTGCGCACACACTTGGGCACTATAAAATAACTCCTGCGTAGCTAGGTCTGGCAAACCGGCCACCGTCACCGAAATCAGCGTGGCATTTACTTTGGGAAGGCTTATGTCCAGAAAATGCCATAGCTGAAACGGCGATACATGTTCATGATGATGATGACCAACGGATTATTATCATGCTACAATATAATTAAGATGAAGCAGAATAATATTCTTGATTTATACAAGTGTGAGGTTTCCAGACCATCTGCGCTGGCTGCGGGCCAGCATATAATCTGATGCATCACTCATATAACTGAAAAACTAGAGGTCGCCCTGTGGTCGAAATTCAACCATTATTCATATTGAACTTTTTAAGAGAAAGGTTTTTTCTACGTTTTTTGTGAGTTGCCGTTTTTTTTTCGTATGGGAGTAATAATAGCACCTCCCTATCCATATACAGTGTGTTCATAGGACAGTCCCTATAACTTTGAGATACGATTGTACTACCTTAATAATTTTGTAAATATTTTTTTGTCAAAAACTAAAAAAAATATATATAAAAAAATCATTTCTAGAATGAGTTATAATGAATATGCTATAATAAATGAGTGACAATACTTTAGGGTGTGTATATGCCTCCTCCTTTCACAGTATGCTGTATACTGTGAAAGTACCAGAGCTAGAAGACTTACTTTTAAAAGACTTTCATGTTTCTATAAGAACTGGCGCTGATACTTTCACACTATACTCTACATAGCATTATAAGCATTATAACTCACTTGTTTTACACCTTGTATATATTATGTAAGTATATTCTGTTTATAACTGTCCACGCCGTTTCTGCAAACTTGTATCATATCTCTTTGAAGAAAAACAAATATTTTAGAAACAAGCAGTACCTTTGTGTCGTCCTAGTGAATTGTACTATTATAAATGTTTCTTGTGTGCAATAAATTGTTTATAAAAATATGCTGAAACGATGATGATTATAAACATTTCTTGAAAAATCCGCCCGTATACGTCATTACTGTACAAAGTAATACCTAGCTGAGATGTAAAAGCTACGCGATTTCATTTCCAAGATGGGTATTACGGCTTAATTTAGCAAAAAGGCTACGTTTTAAGCTTACTTGAGGGAAAACTAATACCTAAGTACGCGCCTAAGTAAGATACAAGAATTTTCTTTTACGAGCAGATATAAAAAGGGTTTTATTAAATTTAAAAGGCTAAAGGAATGCTTATCTATACTATAAGTATAAAGGTTAGCTCACATAGCGCATACGCTCCAGCGTACGTTTGGCAAGTACGAAGCCATGGGCAGACATAAAGAGAGGAAAAATAACCTCCTCATTTTTTAAAGTTGGTTAAAATGTTTATAAAATAACATGCACACTTTTATTTTAACTAAAACCCTTGTAGCGTTAACTTTTTTGACGGATGAACACATTAGAAAAAAATTAATCCCGCAGGAACACCTTTTTCGGGTAAAAGTAATATACGTTCTATGTACTTTATTTAGAGAATTAAATATAGATACTAATATTTATCCCTTTTATACAGGCTGATATATGGTTCATATATTATCTAGCCAAATATAGTGTGAAGAGAACGATGCATAGAGAATTTTTATTTTTACACCTCATATAAAATAATTACCAAAACGCGACAAATCACCATTAAAGATTGCCATAAAAGTCACAAAACAAATGAGCTTCATCCTGGTCAGGTCTTAGGTCAACTACCAGTGCGTTCGTGTAACGCAAGCAAGCCCCAGCATAGTAAGTTTTGAGTTATATTAATTAACTAGCTGACCCTTGCCCACTTCGTTGAGCATAAAAAGAGTTTATGATAAAATTCAACTAAAAAAAAACAACATGGGAACCCGAAACCCGCAACGCGGAACCTTCCGGGTTCCGGATCCTATGTCCGTCTACTTGCTCTAAGCTACTTCCTCACCAATTTTCAGCCATATCGATAAAGCCGTTCTTGAGTTATCAATAATTTAACTAACACGACTTACTTTTATACATATAGATGTAACTATAGATTACTCCTACTAACATAAGCTAACGCCCGGTGAATGCTCCCGTCACAGTCGGTCCAGCCGATTCGGTGATCGTTAGTTAGATGACGATGATGATGATGAAAAGTAGCCTAAATTAATCCTTGTAACTTTAGCTATCTACCAGTCTCGTTAAAATCGGTCCAGCCGTTCCAGAGATTAGCCGGAGCAAAGAGACACGCTGACAGACAGACATTTTTTTAAATTGCATTTTCGTTTTCAGTACCTAGATATCGTTGCCAATGCCAAAAAAAAGATCAAAATATCGTTTAAAATGTCATATGCATTTAGAAAAATGTTGCTAATTGAAAGTTACAAACTGACACTTCAATACGCATACATTAATAGATTTCTGAACGCATAGTTGTTACATTATTTGACAACAAATGTTTGACATTTGATGAACAAAATATGAGCATTTATTTATATGATTAATTATTCATTACACATCAAGTTTTCACTATTTTTAATATGTATTCTGCTATTCGGGGAGGAGACCAATCCAACGAATCAAAAACCATGAAAATTGGTTCAGCCGTTCTCGAGTTATAAGTGTTGTAACAAACACGACTTTCTTTTATATATATAGATTTATTATATGAGATGCCAAAACAAAAAATGCTCTACGTGTCATTCTCTTCACACTGTATTCGGCTTAATATATGAACCATTTCATCCTGTAGAGTCCATTAGGAAATTGGTAAGACTGAAAAATTACTTTTGTTTACGCATGCCGCCGGACCAATCAATGCGTATGAGTGGAGGTCAGAGCCAACCAATCGTTCCATTTTATATTGTACTAGCTGTGCCCGCGACTTCGTTCGCGTAGGTTTTTGAGTGATTTAAACCGTTTATGCAGCGCACGCAACGAAAGTCCCCAAATGTGAATAATTTTCCCCGTTTCGCAACATTTCTCGCTGACGCTTCGCTCCTATTGGTCGCAGCATAATGTTATATAGCCTACAGCCTTCCTCTATAATGGACTATCCTACAAAAAAATATTTTTCCAAATCGGGCTAGTAGTTCCTGAGATTAGCGCGTTTAAACAAACAAACTCTTCCGCTTTATAATATTAGTATAGATCTGATTGGAGCGGCACAATGACTAGGAACTTGAATAACGAGTAGAATGACAGTACTTATACCTTCGTAGGTCACATCATAATTATACATCAAAATCGGTCAGTAGGTTCGAGAATGCTCACGAACGAACAAATATCTATACTGATATTATAAAGCGGAAGAGTTTGTTTGTTTGTTTAAACGCGCTAATCTCAGGAACTACTGGTCTGATTTGAAAAAATATTTTTGTTGGATAGTCCATTTATAGAGGAAGGCTTTAGACTATATATAACATTACGCTGCGACCAATAGGAGCGAATCGTCAGTGAGAAATTTTGCAAAAACGAGGAAAATTATTCACATTCGAGGACTTTCGTTGCGGCCCTGCATAAACGGTTTAAGTCACTCAAAAACCACGTGAACGAAGTCGCGGGCACAGCTAGTAGTAGCTTATATAATTAGGTTATAAAGACATGAGGTGTAATAAAGTGTATATTCATTATTATCTAAGTAGTTATGAATTTATAGAATGTAAATTTATTTGGTATTTTACATAATGACTTAGCTTAGGGGCCTTTACATAATTTTACTATCTAAAGGTGAACGCACACTTATTCGCGCAAAACGCGCGAACAAACTAGTTTTAGAATTGTATGTATGAAATTTTATAGCCGTCTCATACAGAACAGACCTCTTCATCGTCCAAATTTGAAAGAACATTAAAAATTCTAGACGAATTCGGATGATGTCATAGGTTCAGCAAAGCTGATACGGTTGATTAGAACGATGCGCTCGATTTATCAGTTGCGTACACTACAGAGCACAAGTACAATAGCAGGCTTACTCCCGATACAACCGAGAATCGAAACAGTTCGATCTAACAACTTTTGGTAATTTATTTGGTGGATCGTAACTTTTTGTACTCCCGAGTTCCCGACTATATCAATCGACTAAGTATCAAAATAAACAAACGTCAATTTATACGGGAGTATGCGGCACGATCGTGTCTGAATCAAAATCGAATTAGTTTGGAGAGTAAGGCCCCAGGTGTAGAAGAAATATAAACAAATTCTTCCTTGCGGTCGATTCTTTCGGTGAGGAAACGTATACGAGACCAATTTTGATTCGTTCGACGCGTTAGGATCAGTTGTGTGCGAGTTTTTGTCACTTGTTAATCATCCCATCAAAAACATAACTTGTAAAAAGGGCCAAGTCTCGCTGCTTAGTACTTCTGCCGTAAAAAGTTGTGAGATCCATGTGATACCAAGCTGGGGTAAGCTTGTAGTGATCATATCAATATTACAATATTTCATGTTTTAAATAAATTTTATATGTAGATTGACTTGGCTATCTCACAAGTAACACATATTATATCAGATTTGTCACAAGAAAGCATCCGAACAACGCCCCTAGTGACAAACAATGGTAACTAATTTGAAGTCATACAAATTGTAATACGTGAACCCACAGCGAGCACTAATAAATCTCGTGCTCAGCTCACAGATGAGTGTGCGTTCACCTTAACTCCTGCCACGTGCCTACATTCTCATTACGTATTATTCTGTCGCCTTGCTGAACCAAATATTATCTGATAATCCAAATAAGGCTTTATTGGTATTCATCAAAATCGGTCTTTCAAAAATAATTCGGTTCATCCGTTTAGGAACTACGATGCCATACACACATACATTACATTATTATTATTTACAATTTACTCTGCGAACAATGTTCGTTAAGTCATTGACGTTAACGAACATTGTTCGCAGAGTCAACATCCTGAGGATGCTCCAGGGTCGGAGCGAAACGCGCGTCGAGTTTTGCAACCTGCATGGTGGTGGGACTTTGCACGATCGTGTTAACATTATTGCTTGTGTGGTGGTGGTGTTTTCATGGTTTTTGCTTGCGAGTGTACGCATAAGCAGTGTGGGAGGAGGGAGGTGCATCAAACGCATGCCTATGCGTACACTCACTCATCTGCTTGCAGGTTGTGGTTATAATTGTTTCGCGGGATATTGCTAGATATAATATATTTAATATATAATAATAACGCCTGATTCCATTAACTACTTATTATTATTTTTAATTTACATTTTATTATTTTAATTTTGTTATTTAATATACTTTAGCACATCACCTATTGTCCTGTGCTTCATGCTTTCCAATATCTAAAATATCCAAAGGTTGCCTGGAAGAAATTGCTTTGAGGTAATAAGGCCGCCTTTGTGTGCATGTCTGATTTTATGTAATTGTTGTCTGTTTGTTTTTTTTTTTTTTTTGTAATTTTTGTGTACAATAAAGTATATTTGAATTGAATTGAATTGAATACATAGTAGGTTAGTAGGTACACACAATCAGACACGTCAATCTTATAGAACCCCTCTTTTTGTCGGTGGTTAAACCCATCCTGTAAGTGGCTTTTTAGTAAATAATCTTAAAGCTACACGTTTTCCGGCTTTAATTATAAGGAAAGATACATTTAAGGGTGCCCACCCGCCGTCTATTTTTTGTAGGGCCGATAACCGGGAAGATTTTACCACCATATTATTTCTGAAAATATTTTGTATGATTGTCTGACGTTGCTCTATTCTGCCGCCCTTATCATAAACAACGCACTTGCTTGGAAATTACTTGTGAGTAAATTATCGCGATTAAAGTTTTTTCTATATTTTGTTGTCTCTATGAAACTACATATTCCATTTTTTTTTGTTTAGTGCCTTTCAATATGGACTTTGCGTGTATTATATTTAGTTAATTTATGATTTTTTTATGATGGCTATGACCAGTTATTAGTTTGGAATGGATCCACATATTTTGTTTATGATTAACAAAATAACGAAAAGTATAACAGCTATTAACAATTGAGTGATTGTTCCTGGTAGATCTCGTTGCGGTGATACCGATTACTCGAACGCATTAAACGCCAAAAATGTTGATTGCGTTGTTTATGATAAGGGCGTCAGTATTGCAATCAGTATGTTATAACGATCTTCACCTACAAAAATTCGGTTAACGATTATGGGCTTTATAATCAAGAATCATAAAACCCACACGTTTTCCCGCTTTAATTATAAGGAAAATCTATAAAATACATTTAAGTCCGTTGGTTATTGGAGTTTTTAATAATGGCTACCGCTCATAATTGTTATTGCGAGACTAACAATGCCGTCGCTGCTCCACAGAATATTATAAGGAAAATATCAGGGAATTGCGCTAGAATTATGCCTATTTGTTCATTGGATACCACTTCTGTAGCTTAGTGGTAAAGATGTTTATTGTATTCATTTCGTTTTGGTATGAAGTATTATTGCAATATTAGCTCTAGCAAATATTTTGTGACACTAAATTTAAAATAAGTAGGTAATAATTAAAAACACGCTTAATTGCAAAGTCATTGGTTCTTGATACGTATGCAAAATGGAAAATTAATCAGTAAAATACAATGAAACACAATAAAATATAATGAAACGTATTGCGGTGTTTAAATTTAGATTTTGAAAAAAATTAAGTAACAAAATTTGCGATTACGAATCACCGAATAAACTCTGAAATGTTTAAAAACGGCGTGTTTCACCAAGCAATGTTAAAGTTAACCCTTCGTTAAATATCTTGTTGTTCCTATCGTAATTCCTATCAATGAATGAGAAGGCACGGTATTTTAACATACCGATAACACTAACATGCGTTGGTGAAATTG
This sequence comes from Celastrina argiolus, assembly GCA_905187575.2. Taxonomy (NCBI): domain Eukaryota; kingdom Metazoa; phylum Arthropoda; class Insecta; order Lepidoptera; family Lycaenidae; genus Celastrina; species Celastrina argiolus. The sequence goes on along the minus strand of LR994594.1, from coordinate 9,797,086 downwards.
GGACTTCAGCCGTGTTTCACCAAGCAATGTTAAAGTTAACGCCATGTTAAAATACCATGCCATCTCATTCATTGACAGGAAATACGAGAAAGATAACATGATATTTAACATGGCGTTAACTTTAACATTGCTTGGTGAAATACGCCCTTAACCTCGTATCAAATCAATGTTTTCTCGATTATATCTAGCTTGTATTAACCTTAAGTATATTAAGACTTAAATTTTTACTTAACTGAACCTCATTAATATAAAAATCCATGTCATAATAAAATCTAAAATTACTAAGTTTTTTTTACTCTACTGAAAAGTTGTAGTTTAATAAATACGAGTTTGTAAAGGTAGAGCGGTGATATACCACGCGGTCAGATGTTAGCCTTGTTTTTGTATGGGACACGTTATAGTGTATTTATATATATAGTGTATTGTTGATCAAAGATATAGGTATTGTTATAGTTATTGTAACACTTTACAAATAAAAACCGCGCTACATAATTACGTGTTATGAATAGGGGTCGTTAGACGGCGAACGCCGCGAACTTTCATTTATAGCAAATTGAACTTTATCGACTAGGCCGCAACATACAACCAAATGGCAAACACCCAACCGATTAGGTAATTGATAATATCTTCGTTATGTGTCAGTCCATAAAGCTCCATTTCCTACAGCCACGTTATTCTTGTGGTCATAGATGCGTCATATAAGGTTTTTCAGGCGTCATATCCGAAACGCAATAACTTAGACGGAATCACTGTTGTAATAGACCTAATAATTTAAATACTAAATAGAGAAGAGCATTTGGCTTCGGCCCAGGGGTCGATGGCCCATACATTCCCGTGATAGGTGCACAAATAATTTACGTAATATAATTCTGCGGTAAAAATATAATAATCACATTTACTAGATAATATAAATTAGAATTAATGTTATCTATCATTAGGAATCTACATGACGTGTCGCTCTCTAAAATCGGTAGTTTAGGCGACAGACATACATAGACTGCCATAATACTTTTTGGACTAGTAGAATTTTAAATATTTTTATTTTCATGTATTTTCAACATGGCGAGATTTGTAGTCACGCTAATGCAAAAAATATAAATATTATTTACTTCTACTAATCTGTTCCATATATATGTCGCAGTTATCTGATTGAATCTGCTTATTTAATTGAATCACTAGGTGGTTACTTAATGGCGTCAAATAGCTCGTACAGATAGCAATGTGTTGATATATTTTTTGATTAATTTACTTTGATGTGCTTATACTTAAATTTAATTAAATATTAAATGGCTGTCCTAGTCCCAGATTCTCAGATGGTAAAAACAGGATTGAATGAACGCGTTGCCTACGCGTCCATTGAATCCTGTTTCAATTATAGCTATAATTCAATTATAGCAAATAGGTTTAGCAGATTCAACCAGATGACTGTGACGTATACATACAACTCAAGCTAATAAAAGTGTTAATAAATGAACTTTACCGCCAAAACCCGACGTCATTCAACGTTAAGACAAGTGACAGCCCTATTTTTGGATGGCTGGAGCTATGAGAAGGATCCCGGTTATAACGTCAATGCCTTATCCGAGTAATCTGAATACGAATTAATTAACATAAATGGGTCTTATTCACGTAGATTAGGGTTATGTACATACAACATTCTTGTAATATGAAGGGAATACTTATTAGTTATGAAGGATATAGTTATGAAGCTATTTGAGTTGTAACTGGTTCATAACTGATGTCACTTCTATCGCATTAGGTTATGCCTGTAATGTTATTATGTGTTAAATAAATAAATAAATAAATAACTGTCTACATTCACTCATTACTTATATTAATGAATTACAATTAAATGAAAACCTTAAATTAAACATATCTTTTTACGGTTTTAATCACTCATTAATATTAGTATTGTCACTCATTGATGTTACTATATAATAAATATACAGATATATAGAATAATAAATAAATATACAGGCTGTATATGTCGCAATCATCTAATTGAAATCGGTATTTCATTGAGTGACTAGCGTTTTTATCGAATGACGACATTAAATTGAAAGACTAGGCCGAATATTGATTGAACAATCGTCAGTTAACGTCCAATTTGTAAGCGGATTGTTATGTTGTATTGTCCGTCAGGTGATTGAATTTTTTTCTCACTGCGGCGCTAGTAGTCACCAAAACAAATATGGCATCAAACAGCTGGCACTGATAGCACTGTGTTAATATTTTTTTCATTAAGTCTACATTAAAGTGCGATACTCGTTATAAAATAGTGCGACAGGATTTATCTATTATTACGTATCGGTAATATTAGATAGATCCATGCTGTCGCACTATTGGCGCAAATTAGAATAAAATGTCGCTTAACTAGATATTCTATAAGTAGGTAATTCAACGACTACGCTAATTGACTAAATGACGTTCAGTCAAGACGTTGGACGTTACAATAAACAACATGACGAGTTGTCCTTTAGTCTTTCAATTTAATGTTCTCATTCGATAAAAACGCTAGTCACTCAATGAAATGGCGATTTCAATTAGATGATTGCGACATACATACAACATTCTTGTAATATGAACAGAATACTTATTAGTTATGAAGGATATAGTTATGAAGCTATTTGAGTTGTATATGTGCTACATTAGTTTCATAACTGTCTACATTCACTTATTACTTAATGAATTAAAATTAAATAAAAAACTTAAATTAAACAGATTTTGTTTACGGTTTTATCACTCATTAATATTAGTATTGTCACTCATTGATTTACGTCCGCTCTGTCTGTGGGCTTTGTTACAGTCCGCTAAATAGTTAGACGTTGAGTGACGCTTGTTGGGCCTAGTCAATCAATCAAATGTCGTCATTCAATAAACGCGCTAGACATTTAATCAAATAGCTGATTCAATCAGATGACTGCGACATATATACTCCGTCTGTCGCCTTTTACAATACCCTCGGGAAAAATTGTGAGAGTGCATAAAAAGTGGTGCTGTGGTGGGCAAACATACATACATATAATGTCAAAACCTTTCCTGTAAAGTATAAAGATTATGAGTAAACTAAGTTTATTTTAAGGCGATGTAATGTTGCTCGAGTTTAATGCTTTTAAACGTAGACAATAAGTTTTAATTAAAAGTGCATGCAGACTCCATCTTGTTGCAGCGCCAAAGGTTTTGTTTCTTAACGGTCAGGAGAATAATTTAAAAAGTTTCGAAGAGGCCAATCTTGATACTTTGAAAGTTGTTGAATTGAATCCTATTTTGTTTTAAAACAATGCATTTTAAAAGCTTTTACGTTAGGTATCTACGTTATGTTGTTCCGTTATTTGAATTTCGAATCGTTTGTTTTTTTGTCATTTTAAATGCGTGGCTTATTACTATTTTACTCGATATTACTCTAAGGTCTCATATAGGTACAGTCGGCTGCACTAACAAGGATACATCTACAAATTTGCAAAAATATGTCTACGTTAGATTTTCAAAAATATCGTCACCTTATTGCATTCAAAGCGATGTAACCAGGAAAGTGTTTCAAAATTATGAATACATTATTTTCATAATGAAGTAAACAGCAGTATTTCAGTGAATAGTATGCACACTTAAATTCATAATTATGAATACGCGACAAAATTCAATAATATGTAAACATTGTTTACTTCATTACAATGTAAACATTAATTGTATCAATAATATGGATACACTTATAAAATTTTAGCATTTTTCACTTTTCTGCAAATATGTTTTAAATGCCACAAAAATGTACTCGGGGTATGTTCCAATAAGATGTATACATTCATTTTTTCTTTTTCTTTTCGCACAGCCGTAACTACAAATGGTAGAAACATGAAATTTGGACTACAGAATTCGTAAAAAATCCCTTTCTGCACCTCCGATAAAAACAGAGGGATTTTTCGAGTCTGTCTGTATGTCTGTCATCGTAGCTCCCAAACGGATGAACCGATTTTGATGTACATTTTTTTGTTTGAAAGCTGACGTGGTCATGTTAAAACACTAAAGCTATGATTCAACAAAAAAAATTTGCTTACTGCTGAACAATTCGAGTGTTACTTAAAAAATAGTTTTACTTTTATGACTAGAAAAAACACAAAAAGAAAAGAATTATGAAATTTAGTACAGTCAATCAGAAATTTTACCAAAACATATATTTCAGAAACTATTTTTGTTAGGTTTTTACTTCTACCCTCAAACTATATCTATGATATTTTAATATTATATTAATTTTGTTTATCATACAAAATGTTAGCTTGCGTGTCTGCAAACTAAACTTACACTATGATATAAGTTTGACGTTTATTTATGTATGTTCGTCTGTTTGCCTGTGGCATCGTAACTACTAAATGGATGGACCGATTTTGATATACTTTTTTTTTATTTTATTCAAAGCTGACGAGATCGCAATAATTCGTCATCAGTTCATTCACTGTTTGACTATTCAGGGCTAGTTAAAAAAATAATTTTGCTTTTCTGACCAAAAAAAAAACACGAAAAGACAAGAATTATTCAATTTATTGCAATCGATCAGAAATTTTACGCGAACATAATATTATATTTCAGAGACTGTTTTTATCAGGTTTTTACTTCTACCCTCAAACTATACATAATATGATGATAACGAAACCAGAAAATATATTTAGTCACGAGTTTGTACAACAGAGTTAATTTACGACTCGTTCGCACTTCGCAATATTCATTATTCAGTTTTTTTTTTTTTGGTTTGTTTTTTGTTTTTAAGCTTAGGTAATCCAAATGGAGTCCTTTAAAACTACAATTTGTATTATTTTAAAATATGGGATGTTTCTCATGTTGCCCGTGTTAGTTTATATTATTTATATTTACAATATTACTAATATAGAACGATATTAACATCGTTTAGTTTTGATCATATTATAGTTTGAGGGTAGACAATAAAAACCGATGAAAGTAGTCTTTGAAATATATACGTTCGCGTGAATCGCAGTTATACCTATTACACTAAAGAATATAATCGATATTCTAATGTATGTGTGATTTTTAAATAACCGTCAATAATAATACCCGTCAACATATCACCTCAATTATTTATAGAATTCATTATTGTATTTATTGCAATGTAATGAAATTTGGACCAGCCTTTTCTGAAACACAAAATTAACGTTTACATTATAATGAAATAAACAATGTTTACATGCTACTGAAATTTGTCGCGTGTTCATAATTATGAATTTAAGTGTGTATACTATTCTGTGTGTATATTATGAAAATAATGTATTCATAATTTTGAAACACTTTGCTGGTTACATCGCTTTGAATGCAATAAGGTGACGATATTTTTGAAAAACTACCGTAGACATATTTTTGCAAATTTGTAGATGTATCTATGTTAGTGCAGCCGACTGTACATCCAACAATAAATTGTTCGATCGTAAACGGTTCAAAGGACATGAGAGTAATTAGTGCTGGGATTGATTTATCAGTAAATAAAAGAAGCAGGCCAAGATTACTTAAAGTAAAACACCGATTGCTGCAAAAGTGTAAAACTGCAGCGCAGCTCTACCAATGCATTTCGCAATATTATGTCGTCGACAATTCGTGTGTATTCCGTGACTGGGGTAAGAAATGAAAAATATACCCTATAGCACGTCCCAGATAAATTTAACCCATACGTAAACAAACCAAATCACCGAAATTTTCACATATTTACTTATTGTGCACACTTATCAATAATTTTATCGGAATATTAAAGGATCATACTTAATTATCCAATACATTTTATAACAATTAAACAATAATTAATATGTTTAAACATCAAATGAAAAACCATTTTGACATTGCCGACTGTAGAATAAAGTCTATAGTCTATGGATTCATAGCAAACAAACAATATACATTGTATTAATATTGCCCAATTGGCACCACTGACTAGTCTATGGATGTGTCATCTATAGATGAGTTTGTCGAAGTTTGGGTTAAATTTATCTAGGACGTTAATAAACATCATGATGGATAAGAACACGTTTCAACACGTCAGCTTTAAATAAAAAAAATCAGTTTATCCATTTGGGAGCTGCGATGTCACAGACAGACACAGATACGAGAACACACTGATACGTTAAACTTTTCTGTTTTGTCAAGGATTCAAATCACTACATATGAATTGAGTTATTGAATGAATATGAAATTTATTTACTTTTCAAATCATTACGCACCAAATCAAAAAATGAGCAAAATCTGTAATAAGAATTGTTTTACACTTAAGTTTTAAGCACTTAAATAAAATTATCTGGATTCTCGTTCCCGCAAAACGATATTTGTACGAAGCTTGGTGTAATGTCCATGTAGACGTAGCCCCCTGGTAAATAAGTGATGTAAAACTAAAATGATTTAAGTACCATTAAAAATAATGTAGACTACACAATATGTAGGGTTAACACAATGTCACAATCTGTTGTTCGCACATTATATTCAATAGTTTAATATCTTTATTATTTTGGTACTAAATTAATTTTAGTTTTACATTACTTATCTACCAGGGGGATATAATAACATAAAAAAAAACATTCAAAGGACTAAATTTTAAAATAAACCTTAAAATTCGTTCATTCGTAAAAATATCCGAACGAGCGACCGAATATTTTCTACGAATGAACGATCGATGCAAGTGATTCTACTCGGATCTTTGGATTTGATGTCCTCCGTGGCGCAGTGGTTGAGCACGTTGGCGCTCGAGCGAGAGGTCGCAGGTTGAAATCCTGCCGAAGGAACAAAAAGTTTTCTGTGTTCCTGGGTTCATGGATGTGTATTAAATTTGTGTATTAATATAATCAAAAATCTTAAACATGTTTATAGTACGAGTATAAAAGTATTAAATATATTTCCGCTATCTGGTACCTGTAACACAAGTTCTTTTACTTAGCACGAGGCTAGAATGACATGGTGTGAATCATCCATACATACCTATTTAAAAAAAAGCTTATTTCAAGCCTCCGAAGTTAGAACGCATAGTTTGGATACTTATGTATATTCCATACCAATGCAGTATTCTTAGATCTCCCATTAGCTAACAGTGTTATGTCTACAAAGTTAGTCCATACTTGCTGGCAGCTTGTAATTAAGTGAAGGATCCAAGTTAATCCCGTAAAGGGCCGACAGAGGCGGTTAAACTGATTTGTTAACCCCTGGTTATATCACAATGATTAAATGAAAAAAGGTTATGTAAAAAACAGGGAAGTTAGAGAGATCCGTAACCCTAAACTAAACTATCGAATATCCGATATAAAAATATAACCGTTACCGAATCCGAAATGAAAGTTTTGCTACTGTAAAAAGGTAACCAAAATTTTATATCCGTAACCGAAATTATACGAAACAAACGGATAATCCGAAATAATTTAATATCCATATCCGAAATTTCATATCCATTTCATCCCTGATAAAAAACGTGAGATATAAAAGATTTATCATGGAAATTACAATTTACAATACTGATCAGTTACCAGACAAAGGTTTTTTTGTAGGAACAATTACACAAGTTACCGCTGTACCAGGTATACAATTAAAATCGCTTAACACCGATGATATGTGCGCCCGCTTACTGCCTGCAAAAATGATTAATACATAATCCAACCGCGAGTGCAGTCGATGCGGGCACTTTCTTTGTGTTTATTTTGAGGCGACCCTGTGCAAAGTTATTTCAGATCAAGTAATAACTATGTCGGTACTGTCCAAGTATTTCAAGTGGGGACTTTAAAGGAAGCTGATAATGATAGCGCTATTAATAAAGTTTCCGCCGTTCCTCACAAAGGAGTGATCGATCGCGTCGCGCGTCGGTTAATTTCTGTATTTCTTTGTGCTCACAACAATAGCGCATTGAAGGATTTCGCTATTGGTTGAACGGGAATTATTGTGTTATTAGCAGTGGACCTCATCATCAGCAAGCCGCTTCCGGTCTTATATCTATATTAAAATTATAAAACAAAGGGTTTGTTTAAACGCGCTAATCTCAGGAACTACTGGTGTTCGATTCCCGCGTTGGAACAACAAAAAATGTTGTTTTCTAGTTTGGTTAGGACAATGCAGGCTGATCACCTGATTGTCTGCCAAGAAAGATGATCCATGCGTCGGATGGGCATGTAAAAAGTCGGTCCTGCGCCTGTTCTCTCGCCAGTCGTGTCGGTTTACCGTCCCACTGGGTTATGAGAGTAAATGGAACAGAGAGTGTCTTTGTGTATTGTGTACACACTTGGGCACTTTAAAATAACTCCTGCGTAGCTGGCCTGGTTTCAATAAAATTGGCTACCGACATTGAAATCGGTGACGGGAGCTATTATATACTTCTCGCTAAAATATGACGAACAAACCCGCGGACATTAGCCGGTTTAAATAATTGCTTCATTAAGCCAGTCGTTCATTTAGAATTACCACAATTTAGGCCACTCCATTCGCACAGTATGGCGGACGGAGATTAAAGTTTTTATGGGAAAATTTTTGTTAATTTACGACTTAAATTAACATATTTTATAACTTTCGGATAGAGTCGGATTTAATTTAATCACTTCGTTTGGTAAACTGTTCATTTGATCGTTTCAAAGGAATACCAGCTGAAAACAGTAAATTGAGTCTATTTTAAAATAAGGCTATGCTTAATGTCAGTTTTATCACAAGTTTTTGCGTTGACACAAAACTTACTTGGTTCTTTTTTGTTGTTAGTTATTGAGCTTGTTATAGCTTAGTTATAGAGTATAGTGGATACTTAAGGGTGAATGCCCCGCGTTGTACTTGACAACAAAAAATGTTCTGTACAAGTCTGGTTAGGACTATGCAAGATTATCTAATTGTCTGTCTATTAAATATATATTATTATAAAAGAAAAATAAGATTATAGAAAGAGTACTTTCCAATCGGCGGAGTCACGGATGTATGCAATGTGTCAACGCGCGCAGTGACGGATCGGATTATCACTAAGTTTTAGTGGGTAGAGGCTGCGTCCATCTCTTCGGACGCGGTAGGATCATCGGAATGCGTAATGTCGTTATTTCGGCGAAAAAAGGTTCTTTCCAGTGGTATGGCGTTCCTTTAACTACACTCGGCTTCTTAACTATAATCGGCTTCATTGAGCCCTTACATTTCGAAGACCCTTATCTAAATCCCTACCTGTTATACAGGCTGGCTAGGGCTCACCTCTGAAGGAGAACCTTCGCCACTGATACTTACATAATAATAATATACAATAAAATAACAAAAACATAATAAATAAAATGTTGGTTCTTGATGGAAATGCATGTTTGCAATAATAAGACACAACTTTAAATTTACACTTTTCCACTTTTATTACGTTTTTTGTATTTTTGTAAAAACTTATAAAAACGTAATAAAAGTGGAAATGTGTAAATTAAAAGTTGTGTCTTATTATTGTGTATACTGTAGTATAGTACAGTCTCATTTGTGCCACCAAAACAAAAGGTACCAAAGTTCAAAAGCTATACATATTGAGACAGAGGAACAAAGCTGTTAAATTTATTCACGACTACCCTCCGAACAATTATTCGACTCCATTCTATATTTGACATCTACCAAACATCGTGATAAATTGCTTATTGGTTTAAGATGATTAATAATACACATCATATTATTGTTATGTAGTTGTAGGTGTATTAGTTAATTTACGTTTTCATTGTGCAAAACATTTTAAAATACAATCAAATTATTAATATTCTACTAAGGGACTGTATTGATAATCTCTACAAAAAATTCTAGAATCTACCTTTTGGCTTGTAACCTCCTATACCTACTGAATATCGTTAGTAGGTGGTAGCACAAAGTAGATATTATATAACAGAGACACGACCTGGTACTAGAAAATGGTATCATCCTAATACTGGCAATACGACTGGCAAAGGGTAAAGTCCAGGCACATTCTGGAAACTGCCATCTAGCGCCACTTAGCTTAATGTGATATTATGCTTAAAAAATATGCTTATCTTTATTTTAATGTCAATATTTGTACTTAATTCGGCATATTTATAATATATTAAACTTGAATAATTCTTTACCCAACGAATGGACACGTCCGCGGGTAGGAACGTGCCAGTACTACCTACGTTGATGTCGCACGCCGCCGCCGGGGTTCCGCACCAGCTACGCCTACTTGCCTAGCCTCGTAATTTTCATAGTATCCATAATTCATTTATTTAAAGGAAAATTTGGAAAAAAAAAACCTTATTTTATTACATATTATTTATAATGAGAATCGTGTACCGATTACTCTCCGTAAGTATTTCACATGTCTCACCAGTCAGCCTGTATATCAACCAACTTGTATATCACATTTAAATTAGAAATCTCAAACTTGAGTCGCAAATATTCGACAAAAGTAGTCCTGAAGTGGAATCTTAACAAGCAAAGTTTTTGAATTGTATGCCAATTCGCATGCACTAATTTATCTTTGAGTTGAAAGTTGAAACTACTTTCTTTTGCAGTTTTATCAAGTTCTGATATTTCTTTTTCAACAAAATACGTACATAAGTACCTATTCAATGTATAAAACTCGTGTTTAGTTGTTTTCGTCTTAAAAAAACTTGTAAAGTACAAATTTAAAAAGAAGGAGTCCCGGGTCCCTTTTTATACATACACCTACCCTTTGGGTACGGAACTACATTAAAATCCGTTCATCCGTTTGGGAGCCACAATGCCAATGACACACAGTCTACGCGTCAAATTTATAACACCCCTCTACTTTCATGGGGGATAAAAGACCAGTGTGAAGCAACAATACACGTATTATAATACTAAAGCCAAGCTGTGCCAAATTTAGTTATGTGGATTCGCCTGCAATATGGTTTTATACTCTTCTTTTTATTTACTATCAGATCACTTACATAAAGATATTTCCCGCTATTCCGTACGCGCAATATGAAATCCCCATAACTGTAAACTTTGCTGCGGAATTAATCGGTGTTAATCCAGAATGTACTAAAATACCAATTTTCATAAAAAACAGTTTAGTAGTTTTTGCGTGAAGAAGTAACAAACTTATATTAAGTGGGATGAAGCGATATTATTATATTTTACTCAGATATGTAGCATTCTAATTAAATAATTTTCTAAATCTATCTACTAGGATTTTGGGTTAAATCGTTACAAACATATCAAAACGCAAATCTTTCCGCTTCATAATAATAGGATACCTAGATTAAACTCGAAGTTAACTTGAGAATAGGGGCCAACTCTAGGATATTATTTCAACCGCAACAGCTGGTGTAAGCATGCTCTTTAGTTCCCAAAAAAGCTTACAAAACCTAACGTTAAAACCGGCGGCCATCTTGGAACATGGCGTCACCTCACATTTAAATTCCCTCCTTTATTGTAAATCTAATTTCACAAGCCCATTGTTTATGACGTCTTTGTTTGACGAAGTGACAGGTTTACAATTATTCTGCTATTTTTCTGTTTGTAGACAAAGCGGGTTTTAGAAAAGCTCTCATTAGAAATATAACATAATATATTAAGGACTATTTTCACACACTACAAAGGCAGTACAGTCGCTAACGGCTAGGCTGTAATATTTTGAACCTTACTGACACTGTAATAATTGTGATGTCGGGTTTGTCAGCGAGAGTACCTTTTATCCCACGGGCTAAATGTAAGGGCAGCTAGAACATTATTATTAGTTAACCCTTACCAAGAAAGGCACGATAACTATTGTACCACGTACTATCATAACTTTGTAGGTACCAGTTCATTAGATAACCATTATAATTTAATTTAAACTAAATATTATTTAACATGTACATGAGTAATTAGTTTAATTAATATTTTTAGAAATATAATTTTTTGATAAATGTAAACCTACATTTTGTCTATTTGACCTATGATGAATCTACCTTCGTAAATCTGACTTTAACTCTTACTTACTCTATACCTATGCTAAAGTTTAGATTTTAGACTACTCTTATTAGATTAGTTCTATTACTTACTCAATTTATAGTTTAGACTTAAGATACCTAAATATGCAATAAAAAATAACCTATTATTTTGCTATCAAACGAGCCTGCTACAAAAAAATTGAGTCTAATAAATTACCTACTTGTGAGTTGTGACGAAAAAAACATTTTTTTGGAAAATCTGAGAACGACATCTATTGACACAATAAATTTTCTTTTAAAACTTGTTCTTTATATCACCTATCAATAAATAATCTACTGCAGGTTCTTGATGGAAATACATGTTACACAGTAATAATACACAAATTGCTTGCACTTTTTCCACTTTATTAGTTGTTAAACATAAGATAAAGTGGGAAAGGTGCAAGTAATTTGTGTACTGTTATTGATTTACACATCCACTTCTTAAGCGTCCTAACAAGGACTAGATACGTTTTCACAAGCTCTAATAATATTATGAAGTGGTGATTTGTGTGCATGTTAGTGTTAAGGTACGATTCCACCAAAATAGTGTTCAGAACATTTTTGTTAGCCAACATTTTTTTCAGAATTCCAGCTGTGCCAATTTGTATGTGTTCCAATTTGTTAATGGTGCGTTAGCGAGTCCACCGGAACAAACATCTGTTACGCACAAACGCAACAGTTCAGAACACCGGGAATCGCACCTTTAAGATAACTGGGTATGTATTTATGTTCAAATGATTAGCTCATTAGTAGGAGGAATTGAGTTCAAGCACACAATCGGGCGACCATCAGTTCCACAACCACTGACAACTAGTGCCAACCGCAAATGAACTAGTGAGGAATGTCACCGGCAGCACACAGCCTGGTTTACCCGATCTAGGCAATCTAAGGCCCGTATAAATAAAACAATCTCAAACCCAACCTTACCTTGAGAACCTATTTGACAGATAAAACGACGTTTCGTTTCACTTTTAAAAGTGAACAACTTTATTAATGTTACATAGTACTTTAACTTATTTTTTTTAGTACCGTAACATTCATATTATAGACTAGCTGTGCCCGCTGCTTCGTACGCGTGGAAAACTGATTTAGGGCAGCAGTTTAAATACATTTTTAGTTTATGAACACTGTCGTTTGGATATTTAAAATCACTAATTTAACGTAATGCTTCTTTGTACACTGTATTAGACGTCCACAGGTAAAAGAAGTAAGCCGATGGAGTAATAATAATAGTTTACTGTCAAATATTGGCCGTTTTTGTCATGAATGTTTTGAGGTATTAAATTAAAACTTATTATTTATTAATTACCTACGCTAACAAACATGTAGTCTACTTTGGGACTTGACGGTTAAAGTACTAACTTCCTTTAGACGACAAAATAATAAAAGTCCAAAAGAAAGAAAAAACCCAAGTCGTACCCTAGCATGAAAACTAATAAATAAAAATATCATGAAAAACATAAATCTTACTTATATTGACATAACTTTTCTAATTTAAATGTACCTATGACATCTCATATCTTGAAAACAAACTATCCTACGCCTATTCTTTATTTATCGTATTTGCAAAACCTAAGTAATTATACTTATTACTATTAATTATAGTATTTTATTACTTTATGCGAAGTAAATTTAATTGTTCCTTTTAGTTTACCTTTTGAAGTCATTTTTTTTTTGTTTAAAATTGTTTAATTTTAAGATTTTTAGTGATGGGTAGACTGAGTATGGATAATTCTCGAATGATCAGACGACGGTTACTTGAGACGGAAAATGAAAAACAAAAACGATTAGAGAAAATTAATAGTAGGAAGAGAAAAAGTCGACCGCTGCTCTGGCGTATGCCTGGCGTAGGAACCTACAATTTTTTAAAGAACCCACGGGAACCCTTTCGTTTTTCGGAATAATAATTTCCACTAATGCTCTTCGGGTTGTAAGCTACCTGCCTGCCAAATTTCATTTCATTCCATACAGTGGTTTTTGCGTGATGCGACGACAAACATTCCCATATGGACAGACAGACAGACAGACAGACAGACAGACATTTTTTTCAAAAATGTTATTTTTAGGTTCTGTGGCTTTTATAGACCCCCTTTTTTTAATTTTCACTTAAATATTCCTAATGTACAGACATGACCCCTCTACAGATTTATTATATGTATAGATTACATTAAAGCATTAAAATAAGTACAATCTATATTTTTATAATCTTTATTATTACGTTTTAAATTAAAGTATGTAACATAAGAAAAGTTGTTCATTTTTAAAAGTGAAACGAAACGTTTTTTTATCTGTCAAATAGGTTCTGAAGTTGAGGTTGGGTTTGAGATTGTTTTATTTAAACGGGCCTTAATCTAGGTTAGTAATTTGCATTGGGATTGGTTTTGAAATATTTGCGGTTGTAGAAAAAAATTGATTTATTAGTAAGTGTTATTAACAATAGATCCAATAGGGTCGCAGTGACGTCTGGGCCTGACTTGGGTTTGAAAGTACTCTTAAGGAAAAGGAGAAAGTGATTCTTTTGTCATTTCTGAAATAATATAAAAAATTTAGAAGTTTTTACAAATTTTTGTTTACGCACGTTGGGGGTATAATTGATACAGCAGATACGGTGGTAGCTACGCCCCTGAGTCAAACCATAAACACATTGTGCTGTTTGGCACGCAGAGATTAATTATTTAGTAGTTCAGTTATGTACAATATACATCCAAAATCCATGTCATAACAAAATCTAAAATTATTAAGTTTTTTTACTGTACTGAAAAGTTGTAGTTTTTTAGATACGAGGTTGAGAAGGTTAAGCGACGATAAGTCACAACTCCTTATTAGTTCGCACAAGATAAGATTTATTAATTCATACAATCGTTTTATCACACCGTTTACCACAGATTACATCAAGGTTGGGGGAGATAATTGATAAATAATTTACCATACAGCCTGTTCTGACGTTGACTTACAACCACCGTGACTTGTGATTTCCCGGGCCTAAAAACTACTGATCCCTACCAAGTAATCGATGAGGAGGTTCTATTCATTTAATAATGCACATAAAATCTTTGTTTTATTATATTTTTATTAACAAATACTAATAGGTCGTTAGTAGAGACATGAACAATTAATTAAAAGCAAAAGATAAATGGGGCAGGAATCTAGGCATTTTGAATCTTATCACAAACTTAACATATTTTTTTATGTAAGTGGTCAGTAATCTCTTGCTAAATAAAAAAGACTAACGTCCAAGTGGACAGCAACACGACGACAACCCTTTTTCTTATAAAAAATACATGTTCCATTTTCAAAACGTAAAGCCGGACGCAAACAGGTACATCGGTTTAGCAAATTATGTATTTATGTACATTAAATGTCACGGTAAATCTGCGGGGAGCGTTCACAAAATCCCCGCTCAGATTTTACGAGGTCGTATTTTTTCAGGTAGCAGCCGGCCGCGCCTGTTTATCTTCCATATTTCCCCATTTCAATTTCTCATATTTTTGTGCACACATACAATAAATTTTGCTAGTTTTGAAGCCATTTTTCAGCTCGCCAAAACTAGTTTTAACTGATATACAGTATTGGTTTAATATCTCAACACATATTCATAATTGTCACTATTTGGACTTTGTAATTGTAAAACTTTTTTATTAGTCTTTTGAAAATGCTTCAAACAATCAGCAGTTTTTAAAACAATAATTGATTGTTAGTTGTCATATTATTGTTGTTGTAAGCTTTCTTATTATTCAGAGCACCTATTTATGTTATAAATACTGTCAAGTACCCAATTATTTCTTACTCTACCTGCACAGCGTAAGACTATTTTCAGTATAAAATCTCGGTAAAAGTTACAAAATATAACAATGCTCAGTTGCAGTGACATAGTACACTTAGATAGACTTACGTCCTTTTTCCAGGACGCACAGGATTCTTCTTGGCCTCATTCGGATGTGAGCTCAAGTAACCTTTTGCTTGATTAGGGGCAACATCCTGTATGTCTTGTAGGTCTTCGGGTAAAAAACCTAAGTTAAAGGTATGCATGATACGTGATGCATGATACTTTGAGAACAGTTTTACTAGTATTTTTAAACGGATTCAAATAAATAGAGAACGGACAAGGAGTATTAAATTTGACACAGTTAAAGTTTACGTCGAGAAAGTTCTTTCATTTTTAAAAATTAAAAAACTTTCTCGACGCATTTCATACAATTTATAAAAAAATACAACAACACTATCAGGGCCCCGATTCTCGTGCCTCTTAGTTTCGAATTTCAGTCTGTCCCGCTGGTGTACGTATGATTTGGCGCACGTGCGAGTGGGACAGATTGACGATCGAATCGAAATTAAATTTACGAGAATCGGGACGCAGATTACAAGTTAAATTTGCGAGAATCGGGTCCCAGATTACAATTTTCCATATTTTATCTTAATGTATGTATCGGGCTTAATCTCGTTACGTCCTGAGTTTAAGGTGACACTAAACGTTGTTAGGGGTTGAAACTTGAAACTCAAACAAAGCAGAAAGTGATGCCAAGCCATCCAGCTCGGCGTCATTTGGTACTGAGCCAACTTAACCTTAATAAGATCTTTTTATTTCCGATGGGGTTACCGAAACGTATATTATACTCAAATTATAAAACAATGAGCAGAGGCACATCGAATATTTGGATGAAGCCAGTAAATAAAATCATAAGCGAATAAAATGTTTATAAAGAAAAATGGTGATATTACGTTAAGAATATTTATAAAAAAGAAACTAACTACGTTTAATAAAAAGCGGCCGAATCGAAAACCTACTCCTTTTTTTTGGAAGTCGGTTAAAAATAGAAATAAAACACAGTGATGCTACATCTGTAATGTATTTCAGGCGTTTTCCCCCTTACATTCTTAGTCTTTTTATTGCCCCTAAGTTGTAATTATAGGTTACGCTTACTTAAAGTATAAATTATATTAAACCTTAATACAGCTTCCCACAGCTAATAAGTACCTGTGGTCTACTCAAATAACTAATTAGCAATAGAATAAATTATTATTCCGTTACTATAAACATTACTGTTTACGAAATTATTCACATCAAAGCCTTATAGAATCTTCTGAGAATCCATGTTTATTGAACTGTTTCGTGAAAAAACAAAGGTTGTTATTCCATAACAAGTACACCGTACACATCGAACAAAGGAACGTAGCGAAATAAATACAAAATTATACAGACAGAAGGAACGAAATTGATGAACCCTACTCAACAATCAACATACGTAAATAAGATCACAAGATTGAAAATCGAAGACATTAGGTTCGGCTCAGACGGACTACATGCGCAACCGATCGCTCTACAAAATATATTATTTTTTTATTAACCCCGACTACTAAAAAAAAAATTAAAACATGAATGGGTGAAGGTGATATGTTGCAAAATTTTAATCACGAAAATTGTGTTTAAACTCTCGCATAAACATTTTCGGATAACGTTCGGTCGTAACGTTGCACATTGATTGTAAAGACGATTCTTTAGTGTAATGTACTTAATACGTTACGACCTATTCAAAAATGTTTAAGTGACAGTTTGAACTCCATTTTATAGAAAACGGAATTTTACATCATATCACCTTCATCCATTTATGTCTTCAAACAGGTAAGAACTCAAACATATTAATAATTTCTAATGTGCACGTATTGCGCTTTCATTTGAGACCCCACACGAGTATATTTGGGTAAGAAATTACAGACATTCGGTCATTCTAGCCCATTTTCACCCCCTACAACTTTTGAACGTTTCAACCGATTTTCATCAAACATAAACTCACTCTCGCACTCGAACATAAATCACCTTGAATACAAAAAAAATCCTAAATTGTAATCTTGGACGGATGGCATACGAAATAGTATTGTTCCAACTTCTAGACAAAATGAATGAAGAAGACTAATAACAACGATTAAGAAAAGAAAACTTTAATATTTCGAATATGTTATGCGCAACACCATAAAATTTGATTTCCTTGAACTGATAATGCAAGGCAAGGTGTTAGGTAGAAGGAGACCAGGCCGTAGAAGAATATCTTGGCTCAAAAGTCTTCGACAGTGGTTCGGAAAAAGCAACAAATCACTTTTTAGAACAGCAGTTTCCAAAATAGAAATAGCCCTAATGATCGCCAACCTCCCAAAGGAGACTGCACAATAAGAAGAAGAAGTAATCAGCTTCATCGGTTTGAGAGATGTGATAAATTGTAATCGCCTTCGAGAGCTATGATGCCACACGTTAAACGTATAACACTGTTTGCGTCGGCGGTTAAAAAATAATTGAGTAACCGCAACGTGATGCTCGATCTATAACATAAAATAATTGAGTAACCGCAACGTGATGCTCGATCTATAACATAAAATAATTGAGTAACCGCAACGTGATGCTCGATCTATAACATAAAATAATTGAGTAACCGCAACGTGATGCTCGATCTATAACATAAAATAATTGAGTAACCGCAACGTGATGCTCGATCTATAACATAAAATGTATTAAAACTATGTCATCAGGTGTCACGATCGCCTGAGGGCGGTTTGCGCCGATCCTTAGGCTCCACTCACATTGGAGACACGTTTTTCTCCTATAGCATAATAATATATTGTTACATTCGACGACCTCCGTAGCGCAGTTGGTTGAGCGCGTTGGTGCTCGAACGAGAGGTCGCGGGTTCGAATCCCGCCGAGGGAACAAAAAGTTTTTAATGTTCCTGGGTCATGGATGTGTATTAAATTTGTGTATAATATAATAAAAATCTTAAATATGTGTATAGTATAATAGTATTAAATATATTTCCGTTGTCTGGTACCTGTAACACAAGTTCTTCGGATACTTAGCACAGGGCCAGATTGACGTGGTGCGAAGCGTCCATAGATAAAAAAAAAAAACATTCTTAAAGTACAAATTTGTATCGGCGCGTGTTAAATAAAGACGCGCCTTATTTCTCTAATTTAATACCTTAAGGCCGTGTTTCACCAAGCAATATTAAAGTAAACGCCATGTTAAAATACCATGCCATCTCATGCATTGACAGGAAATACGAGAGGGATAACATGATATTTAACATGGCGTTAACTTTAACATTGCTTGGTGAAACACGCCCTAAAACTCGAACCATAAAGATTGTTCTATTGGTGAAAAGCTTTACGCTTCGTCTTTGATAAAATGTGAGTTAGCCCTTAGTATGAGCATGTAGTAAGAAAATGTTTAAAGGACCTTTTTTGTGCTTGTTTTGTTTATATTCAAAGGTTCGTAGCGAAGAAAAACACGGTTAAGGGCTTATGTCTCATGTACATGTTACCTTCTATACCTTTTACTTTCCTTTAGTAGATGTATTTACCCGACTATGGTGAAGCCATAAAGGAGGATAATGATCTTGGCAGTATATTTTGTAGATACATATCTAAGTTTGTCAGTCATCAGTAGTATAGGCGCTAAACTGTTGATCTGATTTAGAAAACCGGATATTAATTAAATATTATGCTATTGTATAATATTTTTTTTAATTTAAGGCATGGAGAATAGATGAATGTGATAATATGTCGCAAAAAAAATTCCCAGAAAATTCAGTTCAGCAAAGTGTCACTTTAAACATTTTAAGATAATACGTAGTAACATAATATTAATCTATAGACCCGTCTCTAAAATCAATGTACTTAATATGTCAAACATATCCTAAAAGTTTAAGAGACAGTGGAAACTCAATTTTCTGGGTATTTTTTTTTGACACATATCCCCTTCGTCCGTTCATTTGCAACTTTTTGCGTCTTCAATTGCAACACCGTTTGTACCATATTCTATCAAATAAACGATTTGATGTGATACGCCAAAATACTCAAATCATATTGCATATTATAAAAAGCAGACATTTTATAATTATTACACGCTTCAACTTTTTGCTCGGGAAAATCCACTGTTTCCATCTCTTGTTCAAAAATTCATCGCACACATGTCGCTTTACTATTGAGATTTAAAACAATGCTATCCTCGGCAGATGTACGTGTAGTAATGTGGAATGGTGAATACGTACTATTTGCACTCTGCATGATTCGTGGACGTTTTATACAAAGATTCCTATCAGTATTATGTAAATACAGGGGCGTTACTCTCCAAACTGATTCGATTCTGATTCAGATTCTATCGTGCCGCGTACTCCTGACGCGTTGACGTTTGTTTATTTTGACTCTTAGTCGATTGAGTATGGTCGGGACTCGGGAGTACAAACAGTTTCAATCTAACGATTTTCTTTATCCTGGTAAGTATCAAAGTAATGCACCAAAGAAAACACCAAAAGCCGTTCAGATCGAACTGATTCGATTCTTGATTTTAGTAAGCCTGCTGTAAGAATATTTTCAAATTTTTGACTGGGCCCTGATTCAAAATGCTATCAATCTATATTGTAATATCCACATTTTAGTTAGCTGTCACTTCCACTGCTGGACATAAGCTTCCCCGTGAAGAATTTATAGTTGCGTATACTCTCCTCGCTCGGCAGGCGAGTTGGCGAACACACAATAATAACACACAACTTTTTTCCACTTTTCCACTTTTTGTTACGTTTTAATAAGTTTTTACAAAAACACGACCGGATTCGATTAAATCATCATCAGGTATTGTTGGTAGTGTGTTATTATTGTGAACATAAATTCCCATCAAGAACCAACAGTACCTACATTCAATAAGTTATTGGCGAACACTGTTTATAAGATAACAATCTCCCCAGAAACGCTGCTGCTAATTTCCGGATATAACGGGTGTAAAAAGAGCAGTCATTATAACTTTGGGATATGATTATACTACCTTTTCTCATTCTAGAATTAATGTATTTTTTTTTTCATTTTTTTTACAAAAATTAAAAAATATTTTATTTTTTAATTTTTTTGCTTTATTGTTAATTTTGCGACAAAAAAATAAGAAATGGTGAAAAGTAAAAAATTTTTTTTTTTACTTTTTCACAAAAAAATATTAAAAAAAACATTTCCAAAATGAGGAAAGGTAGTATAATCGTAACTCAAAGTAATAGTGACTACTCATTTTACACGTATATTCCCCCTTTTAGGGGGGAGGTTCCTTGATGTGGAGGTGCGATTCTTACTTCAGCACCCCACGGAATATATTTTCTATACTCAAAGGATATAATATATATATGCTATGCGATATGGAAATGTAAATTGAAAAAAATATTCATGGATATTTATATACGTATACCTTTTCGATTTAAAAGCTTTTAGTCTGGCTTTGCATGAAAAGCATGAATATGTTTAACATAATTAGGTTTATTGGTTTACTTTTTCACTTGTACTGTATTTTGTAGAATAGTGCAAAATATGTTAAAAGAAAGTATTTTTAACATACATTAACGACCGGTTTCTGAAAGGCTGATCAAATTGATCAATTGATCAAATCAGCTAATCTGATCGCTCATTGGTGAAAACAGTGACTGCGAAGTGATGTTCACCAATGAGCGTCCAGATTAGCTGATTTGATCAATTGATCAATTTGATCAGCCTTTCAGAAACCGGGTGTTAATGTTATGTCTATACTCTCATTCAAACCTAGACTTGGTGATTGGGGTCTTTTTAATTTCTTAAAAATAGGCCAAATACCAAATAAAAAATGGGGATACAGTGCATTTAATGTAGGTAGATATGTGTGTGCGCGTGTGGTTTTTAACAGCTTTACATAATAAAAAAGTGATAACAATATCTATATCTATAAACGCACACCACGTCAAGCTGGCCCCGTGATAAGTATCAGTAGAACATGTGTTACGGTGACCAGACTATGAAAACATATTTAATACTGTTTTTTTATCTATGGACGCTTCACACCACGTCAATCCGGCCCTATGCTAAGTGTCCGAAGAACTTGTGTTACAGGTACCAAACAACGGAAATATATTACATTTATTTCCGTTGTATTATATATATTACATTATTATAGGAACATTGAAAACTTTTTGTTCCCTCGGCGGGATTCGAACCCGCGACCTCCCGTTCGAGCACCAACGCGCTCATCCACTGCGCTACGGAGGTCGTCGAATACTGTTATATACACATATTTAAGATTTTTATTAGCTGGCAAATTGGCTGAATGTAAAAACTCTTGAATCTTGTCTTTGAATCTTTAGACTTTGTCAGGGACCGTGGACGCCGGAAATTGGAGAGGTTCGCTATTATTACATTACGGAGGTACTTATTGAATTAAATTAAAAATATATAATAAAGAAAGAGAGTACATTTCTATTCCATTAACATAAAATTGTTCTAGGAGCTTCTTTGACATACTTTCTGTTGTTTCTTGTAGGTGTATAGCGACCAATAAATAAATAACACATTACTGAAATATTTAATTTAATTAAATAATAATTTAAAGAAATGACCTATAATTAAAATAATGAATAAACTAATTAATCCAACCAAAAAACCCGCAGAGCAGAAAAAGTGCACTTTTTAATTAAAAACCCGTCGATTAATCTTCTACGTCAGATGGTTTTATTTTTAAAGGATACCGGGGAACTATTGTAATAAACCCGGCATTACAACTTTGTCCACAGTCCCCTCCCTTCAGCCCCCCCCCCCTCTACAGTCCCCCTACAGTCCCGTCAGTCTACACTGTCCTAACTACACATAATTACATTTTTGTGTGTGATAAAGAAATTTAACAGACGAAGACGCGTTAATGGTACAAGTAGTCAAACAGGTGGTAAATGTATAATAATGATGAAACCAGGCCAGCTACGCAGTAGTTATTTTAATAGTGTCCAACTGTGTGCGCAATACACAGAAGCTCGCTTCTTTCACTCTTGAAGCCCATTGGGACGGTACACCGACACGAGTGGCGAGAGAACAGGCGCAGGACCGACTTTTTACATGCCCATCCGACACATGGATCATCTTTCTTGTCAGACAATCAGGCGATCAGCCTGCATTGTTTTTTTTTTTTGTTGTTACAATGTGGTAATCAAACCCGCTTTTGCAAATGCAAAAGCGAAGCTCTGAACCACTAGATCACGGAGGCGATCAAATTTATAACTATTGTAGAAAGTGTATAGAGTAAACTAGGGTCAGACATTTAATAATTACAAATGCAAAGTGCATTTATTTGCCTATAGTTTGACATGACGGGCCTTCTTCAACATGTAGGGGATCAATTAGCGCCACAATCCTGGACCCTGAATCAAGATGCCATGGTTATTTATCGCTTATTAACTTCAAAAAAAAAAATTATGGGATTTAAAATAAGATTTGCTAAATGACGAACTTCCTAAGCGATAAATAGGGATGGCATCATGAATCAGGGCCCTGAATCGCGCTATCGAAGTTTTCACAGTTCGGCCCTAGATATTGATACAACAGGCCATAAAGCGTAGGCGAAAAAAGTATTACAAGTGGGCTTTGGCCTCTTCGAACATACATTATGGTTTCCACTAATCCCACACTATAGTGAGAGAACGCATAATTATATGAAAAAGCGACTATGTTATATGTGCATGTGCATCATGTGGCTAGGTCAAATACGATGTAGGTAGAATATTGAAAAGCACATTACAGTGATTTATATTAACAAATATGTACCTATATTAATTTTCAAATACAATGTTATATTATGTTATACAGGCGATATATTGTGATAAAGTTATACACGCTAAAGATAGAATATGAGGAAAACACATATTATGGTGATGCGAAAGAAAATTGATGGAAATACATACTTACAAATAGGCAAACATAAAGTGTGATAATTTAAAATTATTTTTGAAAAGCCGCTTTGTTTTTATACGGGCGGTATGTGATAAAGTCGCACACAATAATAGTAGAGTATGGTAAAACACTTATTACTACATAAGTGTGATACTTTTTATAATTACGTATATTGTGTGTAGCTTGTTTTTTTTTGTTGACTTTCCAAAAAAGCTTGTT
The DNA here is from genome assembly GCA_905187575.2 of Celastrina argiolus. Lineage (NCBI taxonomy): Eukaryota > Metazoa > Arthropoda > Insecta > Lepidoptera > Lycaenidae > Celastrina > Celastrina argiolus. The sequence goes on along the minus strand of LR994594.1, from coordinate 9,773,249 downwards.
AAGTTTAATTTGGGAATAAAATGTTTATTATTTTATTTAAAAAGCCGCTACGTTTATGTACCGGCATCGTATGCCTAAGTCATATGAACAAACACATATTATAGTGATGCAAACAACAAATTAATTGGTAGACATACAAATAGGCAGGGAGGGAACATAACCTCAAAGTTATCACACAGGTCTCAGTGCATTGTGTAGTGCATCCCCGTATGAACGTAAACAAGTACCTCCATGTGATGTGAAGAACGTACGACCGAATACAACGTACACCTCACCTCATTGATATATCCGGTGCATATTGTTTTATGAATAACACTTGTTTATGTTTTATTGGCCATAGTAAATTTACGCCCAAAATTTCACTCACCTTCCACGCGGTCACGCGACGCACGCACACACACCGGCACACATGTTCGCACACACTGTCCGTGAGATCCTGTGAGATCCCGTGAGATCGCACGAGTGATATTCTGTGAGATTGTGAGATACTAGCACGAGGTCGCCGGCGGCGGCATGACGCTCGCGCGGGCTGCACCGCTCTCGCCGCCTCACTGATCAGTAATCGTTGTCGGAGGCTGTGTGCCCGCCCGCCCCGCGCCACCGCGCCGCCCGCCCCGCGCCGCCCTCGCGTAGCGCCGTAGATGCGCACGTAGGCATCAACGTTTAAAACTCATTTAGAATTCCACATTTTGACATCGGAAGTTTTATTTTTAGATTTGGGATTTGGGAAATTTAGGCTTTCATTAGGATTGGGGAGCTTACTTAAATACGTTATGTATTGAATGTTAAACTCTACTTCTTTTAACACCAAGGTATTTTTTTTAAAACGACTTTTGCGTAGTAATAACATAATAGGAATAAGAGGTACTAACGTAATTAATTTTCAAATAAATATTATTTACGAGTGACGACACTAAAACATCAATCTCACTAGTCACTTAACCTTAAAGTATCCACAAGAGTAGTAATTTAACCCTTGAATCAAATTTCAGAACTGCATACTTTACATATTAATTTCAGAGCTACACATTTTAATTTCAACAATTTTCGATAAAAACTACCTCTCCATTAGGGACTGTCGCGTACAAAATTAGTTCAGCGAAATTTAAAAAGTCTAGGCATCAAAAATTCAAGTCTAAAATTTAAAACACTAGGGGTCCGTCCCCCAGACCCCAGCTCGGCTATTGTGTTCCAGGTGAGGGCCGGAATCGAGGGTAGGGTTAACAGCTAGTTTCGCAAAGGATTTTTATGTCACTACGTTTGAAGGGTTAAGAGACCTCACATGACCGCTTCCATACACAATCCTTTATATGTATGTTTACTACAAGTTACTACTGTAAAAACTCTACATTCTGGTAACACATTTTCCCTTTTTAATTTAAATTGACCCTATAGAATCGACTTTACAGCAGCACTGGAATAGATACGTGCAAATTTTATGGAAATGTACATAATATATGGTTCGATCAGGCCGAAGCTACATAAGTAATACTTTTTGTTCACAGGTGCCTACGCTAATGACTTAAGGGCCTTTTTAGCTTCGTCGTTTATGACTGCCTCTTTGGCTAGGTCATTGTACCTTCATCTAGGGCCGAACTGTCAAAACTTGGATACCGCGATTTAGGATTGTGGCGCTAATTGGTCTGCCACAAAGTTCATGCAATACCTACATTCAGAAGTCGTAAGTCCGATGACGTCTGTAGCTCAACGATTAGAATGTCAGCGCTCAAGTTTAAGTCGCGGGTTTTTCTACGTGTGTATTAAATATGTACGCACGTAGAATAACATATAAATATACCATTAAGGTTTAAATAATATTCCCTTTGTCTGCTACCCTTAACACAAGTTCTGCGAACGCACGGGAATAGCATCAAAAAAGCATCCATGGATTTTATGAAATCATTAATGGAAACAGGCGTAACTTTGCAAAATCCATAGCATAATATTTAAATATATTATATTTCGGAATTTTCCACGAAAAAATTATAACCACAGCCTGCAAGCAAAAGGGGTAAGTACGCATATTATGCATGCGTTCACCGCATCTCCATCCTTACCACACAACACGCGTACACTCACAAGCAAAAACGTGAAAAAACCACCACCACACAAGCAATAATGTTAACACGATCGTACAAAGTGCCACACCACCATGCAGGTTGCAAAACTCGACGCGCGTTTCGCTCTAACAGCATTCTCAGGATGTAGTCTACTCTACGAACAATGTTTTTTTTTATATAAAATGTTATATATTTGAAATATCAGGTTCTCGACTTACTTACCAAAATCGTATCGGCTATATTTATCTGCAGATAAATCATTAGTAATCGTTAAAGTAAGTTTGTTAGCGGAGCACCGACGGGGCTGACACGCCGGCCATCACTCACCCTGTCCGCCTGACAGACTCCCTTCTATAGAACCTTCCAGAAACTAATCTCTTACAATACTAATTCAAATCGTCGAAGTTTTATCACAGAGGAAAATCAAGATACAATTTTCAAAAGCAAATACCTAATTTTTGTAGTTGAAATATTAATTTTAGGTTCCGTCGTTATAAGAAGTCAGAATACCCTGACACTTTCTATAATAACTTGGTATAAGAAGTTAAGTAAATATTTCTTAACTACTATACCTAATTGTTTCTGAATTAGTTCAACTGGCCATGAAGGGGTAATATTATAATCAATTCTCAAAAACTTACCTATGCAAGGCGTAAAACAAAGTGAGTGACAATATTTAAGGGAGTGTATATGCCTCCTATACTATACTGTGAAAGTACCAATGCTGAAAGACTTACTTTTGACTTTCATGGTTGTATGAAACATGCCTCGAAATCATAAATTTCACCATACAATAACTAAAAGTAACTCTTCGAGGCACATATATATGTATTTCACACATACACATGTATTTCACGCAGAGTATTTTTCGTAATATTATCGTATAATGCCTACATAGTAGGCACATACACACCCTAAAGTATTATCACTCATTTATTTTACACCTTGTATACGGAGCTGATCCATCAAGATTTACCCCTGTCCGCCTCGATTAGGTCTAACAAAGGATACTATTTGTTGCACGTTACATACTGCCGTACAGTCACGAATGTGTAACTTTTTAACCTACTAGGTAATAAGGTCGAAAAGGTACACGCTGTAACTGTTGGCGACTGTACTGCCTAGTGCCTACTAATTTCGTTTAATTCAGAAGGTAGGTACAATTTACATATATCTTATGTTGGAGCATTTCTTATAGAAACATGAAAGTCGAAAGTGAGTCTTTCAGCGCTGGCACTTTCACAATAAACTCACATTACACTAAAATTAAAAAAGTGGCACACATCAAAATTTTAGCTACAAATTGATAAACACAGTAATTCTACAACAACGCTCACTTGAACGTCTCGACCAGAATAAGTTGCAATCGCATCAGGACCAAACAAAACAAAAATTTAGTTTACATTTTCAATACAACGCTTACGCCCGATTCGGATAGTTGGCGATTCGGTTAATCGGCGTTCTAAGGTGCGTTCAAGTTCACTAGTTTGTTATTATGAGATCCCAGAGCTCTCCTATAGCGTTAAAGGACCACCGAGGGGTTTTTAGTAGATAAAAATCTCCACATACCTACCCCTAGCTCTTGTCCTAGATTTACCATGATCTTATGAAGATTTCCCTCTCGAAATAAAAAAAAAGGTGCGTTCGAGTTGCAAAGAAATAATGTGCATAAAAAAACTTGAATGTGGTTGAACATTTCGTTAGTTTCCGTACAACTGGAACGCACCTCTGTAACGTGTATATACGCAATGAAACGAAAACGCTGTAAGTACAGTACTTTCAGTATGGAACTTACAGCATATTCGTTTTCTTGCGTCGATATGTACTAGGTAAGCGTACTGTAAAGTGTTGTATAGTAGTTATTTTTGTAAAATAGAGTGTACACTCTACAGTTTACATTAATTGTTGTTCGTTCATTTTAACTTAACTAATGAGCTTACAGACTTCACTTTCAGTTCAAGGAAAGAAGACCTTTTGCTTTTGTTGTGTGTGATTTTCGAGTTTACAATAATTACAATTTTAGGTTGTAATTTGTTGTTGTTAGTAGAGTTCACCGATTATCGGTCGTGGACGAGCACCCTATTACATTTATTATCTGTACCCACCCACAATAGATGTTTTTATTTATCTTTTGTTGTTTATCCGACTACGGCGAACTCAAAAGGGATACATCATACAATGCATGATGTTTGTTGCATTGTAGCACTAACCGTATCCGATATTATTGAACGAGGTGTCAATAGATTTGTAATAATAGCCCGGGTAACATAGTCGGTAATTACGTAGTCGGGTTATTTTTTTTTACAAACTTTATCCCAACGTTTGACGTTGCTGTGTGATATCACTCGTAATACCAATTTTAAAGTTTTTTTTAAAGCTAACGTGATCGACAGTGCTCTGAAGTATAATTCCTCATCATCAGATCGTTCACTATTGACAATGCCCGGCAGGGTTATTACGTAGATCTTGCAAAAGCATTTTATTTTCTATTATTTTAATCGCTAAAAAATGTACTCTTCAACTTTATCTACTGTTAAAAGGATATAAACGCCAAAACCCAAATTAAACAGGAGAACATTTTAAAGTTTTGAAATTGAGAAAAATTAATTTGGCGTCAATGTTTGTTTGACTAACATTTCATTAATAGTTCCTGTGATTGCCACTCAATTGTTTTTGGCGCTAGCGAAAATAAAGCAGATTTTTGCTAATCGGTATTTTTTAACCCCCGACGCAAAAACGACGGGGTGTTATAAGTATGACGTGTCTGTGTAAATGTGTATTTGTCTTTCTGTAGCATCGTAGCAACTAAACAGATGATCCAATTTTAATGCGTTTCTTTTTGTTTAAAAGGTCGATATATATATGTCGCAGTCATCTTATTGAATCTGGTTATTTAATTGAATCACTAGGCGGTTATAAAATGGCGTCAAACAGCTCGTACAGATAGCAATGTGTTGATATAGTTTTTGATTAATTTACTTTAATGTTCGTTTTATTAGTACTCATTCGGAAATTTCGAAGTTTAAAACTAAAATATTAAATGGTTGTCCTAGTCTCGGATTCTAAAATTTGTTGGTAAAAACAGGATTCAATGAAAGCGCTAGTCATTCAAATAAATAGCGGATTCAATCAGATGACTGCGACATATATATCGGCTGATTACGTATAAATACGTACGGATTTCTAATTGTTTTTGGTTCACCTGGAATAGACGTCTACAACTCTACACCCCGTCTATGGAGTATTGGGACTAATCCCATAAGAATTCCACGGAACTTATGGTGGTATACATCAATTTCAGAGGATGGAAATAAACAAAAACGTAATATTGAAACCAGACGATTGACCCGGCGGCCATGGAGGCATAAGGGCGTGGAAAACTCATTTTGGCCGCACTAATAGAAAACGGCCACCGAAACCGGCCAATACACCCGATACAGCCAATATCAACGTATAACGTGTTTGTTTTACTCCGCACTAAAACCATAATCGACTGGACAAAACATGATTTTGTGTTACGTGTTCAACCCTTACTCCATTCTAATCTATACTAATATTATAAAGCGGAAGAGTTTGTTTGTTTGAGCGCGCTAATCTCAGAAACTACTGGTCCGATTCGAAAAAATATTTTTGTTGGATAGTCCATTTATAGAGGAAGGCTTTAGGCTACGCTGCGACCAATAGGAGCGAGTCAGTGAGAAATGTTGCGAAAACATTTGGGGACTTTCGTTGCGTGCGCTGCATAAACGGTTTTAGTCACTCAAAAACCACGCGGACGAAGTCGCGGGCACAGCTAGTATAAGTATAATATTAATTAATACATTTACCATAATCTACATAGGTCAAATGTTTAGGAACAGGGTTTGTGTTCATAATTGAACCTACATACTTAGTAAAAGATTCCACGCCAAAGATTTAATTCTACTAGTAGGTACACACAGTGTACTAAATAGTAACTTAGTTACCAGATAGCCAGGCATGAAACGGACCAAATATAGATTTTACATGCAAAGCTGGAAATACAGTGTATTGATTGCGAAGATATTTCGGACTGAGCTAAAATGAGAATCTGGGATAGGAGGCTTAGCGCTTACGCCTAACTAGTATCTATGTTCGTATATGTGTTCATATACTACGTAAGGCAGTTTCATCCTCATAGTTTCCTCGTATTATTAGCAATACAGGATGATTCATGGTTCATATAATATTCAGCTGAATATTGTGTAAAGATGCTAGTAGTTTGAGTAACTCCAACAACACATGTTAGATAATAATATTATGACACCTGCCATTTATTTATTACTTAAATCGAAGGTCTCAAATGATCACAAGGAGTGAATCTTACTATGCTGGGGCTCCCTGGCTCCAGTCGCTATACACACGAACGCACTGGTCGTTGACCTAAGACCTGGCCAGGATTGAAACTCATCTGTTTTGTGACTTTTATGGAGATCTTTAACTTTATTTGTCGCGTTATGGTAAGTAGTTTATGATAATTATGTGTCAAAAGTCAAAGTCAAAGTCAAAAATTTTTATTCAGAATAAATTTTACAAAAATGTTTTCTGAACGTCGTTTCTATATGATGCCTACCACCGGTTCGGGAACTAGCCCAGCGAGAAGAACCGGCGTAAGAAACTCGCATGGGGCCACCTTTTACTAAAAAGATGGAAAATTTCTCTTTTAAAAAACAAATAAATATAAAAAATATGTTTACATATAAAATAGTCAATACTACTACAAATAAAAAATTGCACTTTTATGCAATTAAATAAAAGAAAAAAAAAAGCCTTGCAGGGGGCTACTTTATTCCCAAGGTGTGCTATCATTCATATAGTCACAAACTTTATAGTATGCTTTTGCACACAAACGTTCTTTGACTACTTTCTTAAACTTATTGTTAGAAAAATTTTGAACGTTTTCTGGGACCCTATTGTAAAGGCGTATACAATGACCTTTAAAAGAATTCTTTACTTTACTAAGCCTTGTCACTGGTACATCCAGTTTATGCTTATTTCTAGTATTTCTATTATGTTTGTCACATTTTTTTTTAAATTGATGAATATTTTTCTTAACATATAATACATTTGAGAGAACATACTGAGAAGCTACAGTTAATATTCCAGTTTCCTTAAACTTTTCTCTAAGTGAAGTGTTGGGGGCCAGCTTGTAGATTGCCCGAACAGCTCGCTTCTGCAGCACAAAGATACTATTTATATCTGCAGCGTTGCCCCATAGCAGAATACCATAGGACATTATACTATGAAAGTAACTAAAATACACTAGACGTGCAGTACATTCATCTGAATATTGTCTAATTTTACTAACTGCATATGCTGCTGAACTGAGTCTGTCGGCCAGCCTAGCTATATGGGGGCCCCACTGAAGTTTTGAGTCTAACGTTATACCTAAGAATACTGCAGTATCCACTAGTTCCATACATTCCTCATTTAATAGTACATTGGTATCAGTTTGCCTCACATTAGGCAATGTGAATTTTATACATTTTGTTTTTCTATTATTAAGCAAAAGATTATTTACATTAAACCAATGTACTATTTTTGAGAGAGCACTATTTACTTCGTCGTAGCATATATTTTGCCGTTTTATATTAAAAATAAGAGACGTATCATCAGCAAATAATACTATCCCGTGTTTTTCATTAATAAGGAATGGTAGATCATTTATATAAATTAAAAACAGAAAAGGTCCTAAAATAGACCCTTGTGGGACCCCCATCTCTATTTTAGAGCCTATGGATTTTTTCCCATTTACCTCTACCCTCTGAGTTCTATTTGACAAGTATGATTTCAAAAGGGCGAGAGCTGGACCTTTTACCCCATAGTGGTGTAGTTTCCTGATCAATGTCGTGTGCTGCACACAATCAAATGCCTTGGAAAGATCGCAAAATATTCCAAGAGCATCCCGCGATCCCTCCCAAGCTTCAAAAATATAACTTATCAAGTCGACGCCTGCATCTGTTGTAGAGCGTCCCTTTGTAAAACCAAACTGTTTTTCGTGTAAAATATTATTAACATTAAAGTGTGCAAGCATCTGATTTAGTATTACTTTTTCATATATTTTACTTAATGTTGGTAGAATAGATATAGGCCGGAAATTTGATGGATCCGACTTACTACCAGACTTAAAAAGAGGTATTAATTTACTATGTTTCATTAGATCAGGAAATACTCCACTTTTAATACAATCATTGAAAATAGTTGACAAGTAAGGTGCGATAATGTCGACTATCGATTTAATAACTTTCGTAGATAGGCCCCACAAATCTGCAGTACTCTTAATATTTAATAAATTAAAATGTTTTATTATGTCTTGGGGCCCTATTTCTCTAAATCGAAAGTCAACTTCACACTCTTTTACATTTTCTTTAAGGAGTAATTCAGCATCAACAGAAGAGGCATTCAAATATTTAGTTGTTGAAACTGGAATGTCCGCGAAGAATTTCTCAAAAAAAGTAGCAACTTCACTGTCGGATGTAATTACTTTATTATCTATGTTTAGTTTAAAATCTGAGTTGCGACTGGCGACTCTTCCAGTTTCATTTGCAATGATTTGCCATGTTGTTTTAACTTTATTGTTTGAATTTTTAATTTTATTTTTAATGTCAAGAGACTTTGCTGCAGCGCAAACTTTCTTAAAAATTTTTGAATAGTTTCTTACATAATTTTTAAAGTCTTCACTTTGATTAAATGTCTTTTCATTATACAGTTCATATAACTTAAATCTGCTTTTTAAAATACCTGATGTTGCCCATTCACTGAATTTACTTTTATTGTGTATTCTCACTGTCTGAGAGGTAAAAATAGTATCAAAATTATATTTAATTAATTGAAACAGTTTAGTGAATGCCCTATTTGGGCTGTTATCATATTCTAATTGTCCAATGTTGGCTAATATTTTACCTCTAAACTTCTCAGTGCGTTTAACATTAATTGGTATAAATGTATTTTTATTGTTGTTAATTTGGTTACATTTACTATTCATATTGAAAGTAGCTTGCTGTCCACAGTGATCAGAGCTTAGGATGTTGATTATTTCTTTATTAATTGGATTTATGTTGCTATATATATTATCAATACAAGTAGCAGAGTTGCTACTGATCCTTGTAGGTTCAAAGAATAAATTATTAAGGTTATATGATTTTAACATAGATGTGAATCTAACAGTGGTAGAATTACTCTCTAAAATATTTATATTAAAATCGCCACATAATATTATTTGCTTGTTAGATGCACATATCTTAGTTAATAATAATTCCATATTTTTTTCGAATGAATCATATAACCCCAATGGAGGCCTGTATACGCTTACAATAATAAAGTCTCCCACCTCTATGCAGGCTATTTCAGTGGTTCGTTCTGTAGAGAGGCATACTATGTCTTTCCGTTCTTTGTATTTTAAATTCTTGTTAATTAAAATAAGTGAGCCGCCTCTTATGGCTTTTTCTCTACAGAAAGAACTCGCTACCTGGTGCATACTATAATTTAGCATGATTTCACTTTTCTTGAACCAATGTTCTGTAATACACAAAATATCTATATTATTATTATTTAAAAACAAATCAATTTCTAGCTCTTTACTAGCCATCCCTTGTATGTTTTGATGCACCAGCATAAGTGTATGTAACTTATTACTATTTTTATTAATACTTATATCTATAGTGCTAGAGACTTCCTCTGTTGTCTTATAGTCTAATTTAAATTATTATTATTTGGAACATATTCCAAGGAGTTACAATAAGTCATATTGTTGCTAGGCTGCTCAATAGAAGCAGTTGTGGTCTTACTAGCCAAGTTCTTGGCTGGGTTTAAATATAAAAAAGTTAATAGCGTATTAGCTACAAGTCTTGTAAAGTATAAAGATAGAAAGTATCTATCTAATGTCAATTTACATAATTTATAATTTAAAATATTATTAATGTCAATGATATTGATTTTGTTGTCATATTTATTTAACAATATGCAATTATTATTAACAGCAGCATACAATTGGCTGTTAAGATTATACCTAATATTATTTTCCCGTGGCAACTCTTTTATGTATGGAAATGTAAATAATATAATGTTACTAATATTTTGAACTCTGTTTAGTGACTCTATATAATTTTCCATTTGTACCTTATTTACATTTCCTCTTCTCCCTAATAATATTGTGATGATGATCTCGTATTATGATAATGCCAAAACAAAAAATGCTCTACGCGTCATTCTCTTCAAACTGTATTCGGCTTAATATATGAACTATGAGTGATACAGTGACGTTGCTTCGTCACTTAGCGATGATTGTGTCACAGACCCATTTGTTTTCGGACTCCGTCGTCGTAATTAGCGAAGGCGACTTGTACCTATTTATCGTCTGTCGACACAAGCAAGCGAAATAAGTCGACAGCGTCGTAGGGAAGTACGAGTGGAAGGGTGAGGAAAACAATAGGGCACTTCGCAATTAACCAAGGATCTCTCTCAAGGTCTATTCATACAATACTAGGGCGGGATTTAATCGTAGCTTTACTAGATCGCACGTAAATATTAATTACCACCACTGTGTCCCGCTTGAACCTTATTGCGAAGTGATAAGGTCGAAATGTAAACTGGTTTTGTCAGCGATCGTACGTTAATTCTGTAGTACATTTAGGTACAATCAGTATTTTATCACGGAGTTGTCATAAAAGTGATTCTTAAGCCGTCGGCGTTCTGTTAGATATAAAATAACTTTGAATAAACTGTACCTACTACCGATTCAGGGGCCTTACTCTCCAAACTGATTTAATTTTGATTCAGATTTGATCGTAACTACTTCCGAAAAAATCGACGTTTGTTTATTTTGATTCTCAGACGATTGATATGGTCGGGAGTACAAAAATTTACGATGTAACGATTTTCTTTATCCTGGTTAGTATCAAAGTTGTCCATCAAATAAAATACCAAAAGCCGTTGAGATCGAATTCATTAGATTCTCGATTGAGTCGGGAGTAAGCCTGCTGCTGCCTGCTGGATGTACCTGGATCATTGTAATGCACGCGTTGCTTCCAAATCGAAAAATAAAAAAAAGATTAAAAAACTATAACCCGACTTCGCAAAAAATGGGTCTTAAAAGTCTGAAACAAGAAAATAATTCAATTTGACATGCAGAAATGCATAGTTAAAAAAATGGTCAAGGTAGAGCCGTGGTCGCACCCGCTATTGGCATCGAGCCTTGAATTTTTTTTCTACCGTATTTCGGTGTGAACTAATGCTTAGATTTTATTAGCGGGTACGACCACGGCTCTACCTTGACCATTTTTGTACCTATGCATTTCTGGATTTCAAATTGAATTATTTTCTTGTTTCAGACTTTTTAGACCCATTTTTTGCGAAGTCGGGTTATAGTTTTTTAATCTTTTTTTTATTTTATATTTTTCTGTTTCCACACCAAATATAATAATTATTATATTTTTATTTAATTGTCCATTACATAGAAAGTATAAACTCCTAGATACTACTTGTACGACCGCATTTTAAACCTTTATTTTGAATTTAACAATAAAATATAATAATTAATAAAAAATATACATACATATTCGTAATTTGCTTGCCAAGACCTATCTTTTGATACCAAACGAGAGACAAATATCTTAATTAAATTTTTTTTGGAAATAGTTTTTGAGGTATAATTTTCAAAGTCTAAAATTTTACAAAAAATTATATAGCCTATGTTACTCGCAGCATTAATACGAATCGATTGACACCTCATTCATCAAAATCGGACCAGTAGTTTAGCCGCTACGAGGGAACATACATACATACATACATACATACATAGACTGCCAAAATCATTACCCTTCCTTTTGGCTTCGCCGAAGTCGGGTAAAAAAACCGGCAACGCACGAATAGGACTCGTGCTATGAGACACCTACAGCCGGGTGACAGATGAATGGACATCGGTGTCTTAGCATAAATAGGGTTTCGTTTTATACCCTTTGATTACGGAACCCTAAAAATAATTACCTCCCCACTCTACTTCTTAATAGGGTGCCTAACGAGAAACTAAAAATTAGATGATTTGTATACGGGATTATAATAATATTGTTATTATACTTACTTATTATACCTACTTACTATTTTTTTAATAATTATGTGTTTATTCATTTTGAAAATGAATATCCTCAATATAAGAAGGATTAGGGGTAAGTACTTAGGCCTAGTTGACCATTTATTTTTTTATTTTTGACCCGGGATTCGCGGACGACGGCTAGAAAGGAGGTAGGCATACTATTTGTGAAGTGCACTCAGCGTGTGCAGTGTGCATGATAAGTTTAACAAAAAAAAAAGATGTGCGTCTCGTGCGTCTCAGGAAACCTGAAGTTATAATAATTTAATACGGCTAGAGATATGAGAGGGACAGAGCGTGCCTACCGATGCTGTATGCGTAAGAGAAAGAGAGAACAGACAAATTAGCGCCGTAACACGTTACTAAACGCTTTGTACTTCTTTCTATGGTTTACCAACCCATGAGATGTTATCAGTGCAATATTTTTAGAAACCTAAATAGACGGTGCTTAATTAGTCATAGACGTCAGACTAAGGCCTTGTTGAAACACTAACTTTATGTTAACTTTAACATTGCTTGGTTCACCAAGCAATGTTAAAGTTAACGCCATGTTAAAATACCATGCCATTTCATTCATTGACAGGAAATACGAGAGGGATAACATGATATTTAACATGGCGTTAAGTTTAACATTGCTTGGTGAAACACGCCCATAGGTTTCTGAAGAGCCTTAGTAACCGAGGGATAGAATTTTTTTGGGTTTTGGTATCGACACAAAAACCCAATTCGCTACACGTTCATGGTCATATCTACATAGAAATTAAACATTTTATGCATTCTTATGAAGATTGCGTCATTAAAAAGATTATATTGTGTATTTAGTAGATAGGCAGACTAGAATATCCTCTTTGTCTCATTTACTTATTTGTGTATTATGTTATCACAAAGTCTGATCAAGTGATTTATGGTGTTATTTAATATATCCTTAATTTCATGTACCTTATATGAAATTAAGGATCATACATATTTTTCGGAGCTATTGTTACTGTTATTTGATAATATAAAATATCAGCTCATGTATTTCACGCAGACTGTTTTTCGCCAAAAGTATAAATTAGTGCTCGGAATTTTTCCAGTTACCTATCGGGTGATACACGACGCGCCGCAGCCGCAAGCCGCAGACTAATTAGGTGCCTTTGTGAACACCCTATAGCTATATGCCTTCAGCATTACGTCGATACGCAGCCTTTACAGGGTAAAAACTTGGGTTCATTGTTTACAAAATTCATTTATGTACCTACATTGTACAGTAAGTACCTGCTGCGTACTGAGTACCTATGCACCAGAATATCTATATCTATACTTAATATTATAAAGCGGTAGAGTTTGTTTGTTTGTTTGTTTAAACGAGCTAATCGCAGGAACTACTGGTCCAATTTGAAAAATTCTTTTTTTGTTGGATAGTCCATTTATAGAGGAAGACTTTAGGCTATATAACATTACGCTGCGACCAATAGGAGCGAAGCGTCAGTGAGAAATGTTGCAAATGTTGCAAAAACGGAAAGACTTTCGTTGCGTGCGCTGCATAAATGGCCAAGAACCACGCGAACGAAGTCGCGGGGACAGCTAGTTAATATTATAAAGCGGAAGAGTTTGTTTGTTTAAACGCGCTAATCTCAGGAACTGCTGGTCCGATTTCAAAAAATCTTTTTTTGTTGGATTGTAGATACATTTATAGAGGAAGGTTTTAAGCTATAAAACATTACGCTGCGACTAATAGGAGCGAAGTGTCAGTGAGAAATGTTGCAAAAAACGCGTAAAATTATTCACATTTGAATACTTTCGTTGCGTGTGCTACATACGGTTTAAGTTACCTACTCAAAAACCACGCGAACAAGTCGCGGGCACAGCTAGCAATATTATAAATTTTATTATAAAAAGCCTGAACACTAATTTGGTAGTGTCGGTAGAGAAAACTTAACTTTCGTTGCGTAACTACGCAATTAGTTACTATGGAATAAAAATTATTTACTATTTTATTTAGCCTGTGTTATACTGCTATCCCACAGCTGGACAAAGGCCTCAAGACCTCTTTTCTGCGCCACTTTTAATTATTAATTAGGTACGAACTAAATATCTTACTAATATTATATAAACGCGAAAGGGTTGTAAGAATAAATATTTCTTATACTTATTTATTATCGTAATATTTCACGCAAAAACTGAACAAATTTTGATGAAATTTGCTATGGTAGTACCTATGGATATAGGCTTATTTTAACGTAACAAAATGTATTATACACACGAGATATCATCTTGTACATACGAAGTAGCGGGAAATATCTAGTCTAAAATAAAATTTAATCTCAATATGTACTTCGGTACCTACTTAGATCCCTCCTACTTTTTTTCTTTGGAAATACTTTTAATACTGCTCGTCTTATTAAAATCCAATAGACATCAGCAGACTGCTAATCAAGTAGCTACTTGTATTTTTCTCTCAATGAAATCGGCTACCGACACCCAAATCGGTGAGGGGAGCTATTATTATTATCTTACTTACTTATGGTGTACCATTCTGCCGATTGGATCACATATCACAACTTAGAACTGTATGTGCATGCGTTGATTAGCATGAACAAGTTATGTAGGTACCACAAGGTGTTTATGATGAAAGAATTGCATATAGGATCAAGCCTGCAGCATCATGCCGAATGAACAGTAGACAGCATGGTGTATGGTAACTCCAAGATACTTACTACTTTTTTACGCTAAGATGCTATTTAATATCTTGCGGGGAATGAGAGTCAGCCTCTGCTCACTAAAAACTTAGCGGTATTCTACAGCTACGGTAATTACTACCTAACTCAATAGGCAAGGCATTAATAAATAATTAAAGTAAATCTCAAACTTAATTTTAAAAAGCGCCACCTATCGCCAAACAGCAGCATTACAATATTTTTTCGACAATGTGAGTGAGCTATTTCCGTAATGGGTGGTAATGGTGAGTCAATCGTCGTTGCTGGAGGTATTTAGGCTTAAAATAAAGCATACAGGACAAAATAAACTAATTTGTAACATCAATCAATGTTTCGAAAATTTCCTTATTTGCCTGTTTACAGTTTAAACCATAATATTTTAATTATTAGTTTACTATCTGGGTGCTTACATAAAATAAAAGCCGAGTGCTTCTGTTTATATCAAAAAATGAATTTTTATATTATCAACTGTGTTATGTAGTGAAGTCATCAATGACTCATTACTCCATAACCAGCCTCGCCTTATTTTATCATATTCTACTATAAACTTAAGTATAACATATTTCATGTCTTTAACTGCAGCAATTTATGATAATCCTGTATAATTTGTGTTCCCTAATTAACCATTTTTGAACCCCAGAATTTTAGTTAAAAATATTTTTGTTTTTATTACAAATTAAAATTATAGTTAATTCCTTATTTATACTTAAATTATTTTACTTATAGTGTCAATATGTTAAGTGTATACTGTATAGGTACTATTTGACACACATACTTAGTGAGAAAAGAAAAATAAGTTATTTAAAAATTTTCTATATTTGGTAAAAAGCTGGAATGCAATACATTAAATGCTCATGTTTATAAACCAGCCAATAAATTCAAATTTATTCATAATAATAATAATAACATTCTTACAGACAAGCAAATACTATTGGTTAGTCATTCGGATACATAAAATTGTTCAAAAAAAGTAAAATTATACTTATATTTAGTAATTTCAATGTAATATTTTTATGTCATGGTGCCAAATACTGGATTGTGTCTGCAGATGCTCGGCCCAACTTCCATATAGTCTTGTTTACTGTGACACACTTGATAGAACTCTGGTGTTGAACCCAACATACTTCCACCAAACCAGACAGCATATCTCTGCATATTGTGGGACACAACTTGGACATCAATTGGCTTTGGGGTAATTCTTCCCTCCGATAACATGGTAGACACCTTTAATCTGGCATCTACAGTCCTCTTGATGTCTCTCTGTAGTCTCCGACCAAAGTCTCTGAACATGGTTGACCCACCAGACAGCACAATGTTACCATACAGACCCCTCCTCACATCAATAGGACAACTTTGAATTACTTCATCCACCATTTCATTGAGAGGCACTGTGAAGTCTGCATTAGAGAATTCTGGATGGAAGAATATTTCCGGACCTAAAAATCTTTCATATCCAACATCAACTGAAAATGGATTCTTGGTGATGGAATTAATGCCGGTATACTTCTTCATCCATTTAGTAGGATCACTATCATATTTTCCGAACTCTTTGGCAATGTCTGGACAAATGTAGCTGTATCTCTCCTTGATAGCTTTTGCCGTTTCTAAACTCTGCTCTGGAGGTATGCCAACCTCACGTTCACGAAGGAGTGACTGAATGAAAGATGTTATATTCCTGCCCGCTATTGGGATATGTTTAATACAGGATCCAATCACATAGCCCTCTGCTACTGGTACAATATGTGTGACACCATCCCCACTATCTACCACAATTCCAGTAAACGTACGCCCTGCTGTAGTCTTAGATTTCCAGGATGCAGCGAGAGCTAGAACCGCCTGGACAGCGATGTATAATCCAGGAACATTGAACGACTCGAACATAATTTCAGCCAAATATTCTCTATTCTCTGGTGTATTTAGAGGCGGTTCGGTGATCAGAAAATGATGGTCTTCGGGCTCCGCACGTAGATATTTGAAGATGCATTGTTCGATGTACCTCTCCATCAGATCCCAATCTTCGACCAAACCATGACGCACTGGATATTTCACAGCGTACCCGGTTGCGTCGAACGCTTCGTCTCCAATAAAGAAATCCAAATCCTCGACAGCCTTGGTCATCCGCCTGGTACTTTGATCGCCAACTTTAGCAGTTTCCTTTATCGCTATGGCGGATGGTATGATAAACTGTGGCTCTTTATTACCGGCAAAGCCCAGTTTTGTGTACCCCGTTCCGACATCGATAACACACGCTGGCAAATAGTCACCCATTTTCACTCTTAGCCAAAAATTATTCAATTAAATGGAGCACTAAAGAACATAAGTAATAGTGGCTGTCTTAAAATATAAAAGAAACACTTATTACTGATAAAAATGACAAACTATTTGTGATAATACATATTTTCGAAAACTGCAAATCGGATGATTAATCGATGACGTTTACGTTCCGGTTGACGTTTAAATATTTGAAGTTTGACGTTTCTATTTTTTTACTTTCTATATATATATGTTTTAAATACAATTTCTCGTGTTGTACAAATATTTTTTATAATAATACCTACATTATTATTATGTACATAGCAGATACGCCGGCTATTTACGTTTCCAATCATAAACATTGTTTCACGCCTAGATCAAACATCATCTTACGCAAACACACTAAGTTTCGTTCTATCATAGAAAACAAAATCCTACATCAAAAGCAACTAGATAGTGAACTATATTAGATACTAACTAGAAATATCTAGTAAGTATTTAAATAAATGTTGAAATATACTAGGTACATTATACGCGCTATTTTTGTATGGAAGAAACAGGCATGATGTTTCCTCTTAATGTTCATTCAAGGCCAATAGATAAGAATGTTCGTCACACCTTGGTTCCTTCTAAATGTTTATAAAATTAAAAAATGGTTACCTACTCTAGTGGAAATCCAGGGAGAAAACAGGGGTCGCGTAGAACCCATATAACCCTATTTTTGTATGGAAGAAACAGGCATGATGTTTCCTCTTTGATTGATTTTGATTTTTGATTTTGAATGTTCATTCAAGGCCAATAGATAAGGATGTTCGTCACACCTTGGTTCCTTCTAAATAAGGTTTTGACCATAAGTTAAATAATTTAATTCTTCGAATTAATTACATTTAAACTAACTGGTGGACTTAGCTTAAATTTTATAAATTTAAAAAATTTGAGCTTTCAAAGTTCATCAATATAGCTTGAATAATTAGGTTTAGATCCTCAGATTAATAATGGTAGTCTTGTCAAAACTCATTAGTTTGAAACAAACTAATTTATGTAGGTGTACATTATTTACGTACAATTACATTCGGCGACGGCCTGTCTGTTCAAACAAACTAGAAAAAAAATGTCCTAGCGTGCATCAATGTCGCACGAGTTCCCGGCTTCTGGGTGTTATTATTATTATATGGTTTAGGGTCATTAAGACAAAAGTAATGCAAGGAATAATAATTTTTATTGTGACATTATTAATACTATATTTACAAATTATCATTATAGGAATGTAATCCAGAATGATATACAAACATACTTAGCATTTTCGTTAGTTACAAAATCAAATAATCAAATAACGAGTAGATTTTTGATCGATTTATGCATCCATACTCTGATTTATAATGCCATTATGTAAAATTTTCTAGGCACTTCACCTCTCTTTCCTTTTTTGTTCTATGAGCAGAGACAGGATGTTTTTATCATTTTACAGACTGAAATAAAAACTCATAGTATATCTTTGAATCACATCACTGATATGAGTGATAACACTCACTCTCTCAGATGAGTAATAAGTAAATACTTTAGGTAATCATGTTTGAGTTATAGTGGTAGACTACCACTATATCTCAAACTTCAATTGGGTCAAACGTATATTTAAATACCAACAAGAATATTCAAATGGCACCATACATCCCCCAATCAATAGAAAAACAACTAAGTGTAAGCAGTTACTTAAAAAGTAATAATAACTGATGCCATGAATGGTCGAAGGTGATAATAAGTCGCAAAAAAATTTATTCAGAAAGTTGAGATTAAACTGTTATTTAATCATTTTAGGATATTATGTCTAGTATTAAGTACATTGATTCTAAAAACGGTTCTTTACCTAGATTAATATAATTAAGAGGAAACGGCACGCCTTTCGCGGAATTTTTGTTGTTCCTGTGGCTTCGTCAACGGCGGTGGAGTCGGAGTACCGCCGAGTTTTAGTGGGTAGGGCTGCGTCCATTTACCATCTTTTGGACGCATATCCGTGGAGGGAATCCCCGATCCCCTATTCATTTCTCAGCGATAAAAAAAAGGATATGTCTAGTATTAAGTACATTGATTCTAAAGACGGTTCTTTACCTAGATTAATGTACTTAAGAGGAAACAGCACGCCTATTTTTTCATACAGAAATAAGGGTCTAAGCGACTCCTGCTTCCTCCCTGGATAATGCATCTAGAATAACAATTTTTTTCCTGAATATAATGTGTATTATTATTTTATAAGTCCCATTTTTTAAATAAATCAATTATTTACGAAGATATGGACGACGAAAATACGACTGCAACAATAAAATCAAAACATAGGAACCTAGCTCATGCCTTTTTTTTAGTTAATAATGAAAAATCATCTAAATCGGTTAAGTTTTGCAAGAGGAAGCTGGGCCCCCAAACGTCGATTTCTTGTACTTGTATATTAGGTAATTTCAGTTCGATCTGCAGTTGTCTCTATCGCGCTGGCTAGTTAATGCACTGCAAGACAGCAATATATTTTATAAATACCTATTTTTTAACCGTTCATGTTTCTCAACCGTGCCGTTTCCTCATATTACGTTACGATAAAATATTTTTAAATGTTAAAATGACAGTGTGAACAAAATTTTTTCGAAATCAGAATTTTTCTACATATCACCTTCATCCATTCATGTATATGACCGGAAAAAAAATAATTTAAACAAGAGAAGATTATGATACAAATACAGTGTTTATATTACAACAACCATTTTTAATCATTAGGTACCTACACATACTCACAATGGTATACATATTTTGTCTTTATTAACAATTTATTAAATACTTACTCAATAATCTGTTCACAAATAATATAATATTTTGTATATGATAGAAAAAATGGAGATTGGTGCCAAATGAGAATATCAACAATGTATGGTTCTTACTTCTTTTGATTCTTATTTATTGTATATTTTTTCAAGAGAAGCCAATACTATGATTAAAAACTTAATAATTGGCTTCCTTCTAATAAACGCCATTCAATGTTTCTAATCATAGTTTAGTTGATCTGCAATTGAAAAAGAATTATAATTACTATATTACTATAGTGACCTGCCAATATAGTAATTACTATATTACTCATTACTATATTGGCAGGTTTTGATTATTTAGTACTCGTGAAATATTCTATATTAGTGACAATAAATATTAGCGCCAGTCCTTTTAAAGGTATTCTTAATGATTTCCAAAAAGTTACTTTTATGTTTATATGATGTACAAAGAATATTTTTGATTTCAAGAAAAACCATACATCAGCTGTTGTTGCTATTCGCTTTTTGTGTTGCCATTAAAATTAACACAGGAGAGAACAATTAAATTTCATAATTTATTCTTCAATTTCCTGCAAAAATATTTTTGTGGGTGCCTCACATATTACATTATTTTAATAATCCTTATTCGATTTTAATGTAACGAAATAAGAAATACAGGTAGAATAATATTTTTCCTAATAATTAATACACTACAACCAAAAGCAAGTTCTAAAAATTCTTATAATTTATAAAACAGGGTTAGTTACATTTTATCTAACACCAAACATAAAATGTATTAAATAACAATAAAATATATTTACTTAAAATATTGAATATATTAAAACAAAAAGCATTTTTTGAGAGTGCACACTGGCAGTAGCACAAACAACACAAGAAAATGTATGAAATGGCCGTCAGAAAACAGTTCATACATTTTCATACACATAAATAGTCATCCACGGGGCTCTTGACAGTGCCAGCTACACAATAACACTAATCTCGGCCGAATTCAAATATCAGTATCATTAAATCAGACTTAAAACAAACAGATAGTTAGAATTCTATCTTACAGTACAAAAATCATTGTTGAGATTGTCTATAATAGCGTCTTATATTTCTCACCACATTGCATAATCGGAATCGTCCATGTCAAAGATGGTGAAGAAACCAAGTATGGTCAGGTAAACTATTACGTTTCCAACCAGAGTCAAATAGCAGGCGCCCCATTGGATCTGAAAGCATGATAATTTATACATCCGTTTACAAAAATGATAATCAGAAAATTGTACAAATGTATGATGTAAAAGAATCGTATAATATGTAGAGTCCGATCGAAACTGGTTTTCCGGCCGAAACCAAAACCGAATATTCGGCCGCGGCTTTTGTTTCTTCTGGTCAAATTAAAATTCTTTAAAATACTGAAATTTAGTGCATTTTACCCAATATTATGCGTGAAATGGAATCACATTGTATTAAGTTTGTTGTAATCCCACAAATATAAAAAAATATTAATAATATTTTTATTATTTTTTAAGTTAAGTCCTCATAGCAAAATGTTTGTAAGTTTTGTTGCTACTGAACTGAACTATCCGAACGGCGCACGACAATTCCGGAACAGGGCCCTAATTCTCAGGCCTCGAACTAAGTTTTTACTATCGGTCTGTCCCGCTCATGCAAATGAGATTTAGCGCGCGTGCGAGCGAGATATACTAATATTCGAACTTTCTTCCACTGCCCGAGAATCATGCTCCAGGGACCTTACTCTCCAAACTGATTCAGATTCGGTCGCGCCGCGTACTCCAAATACCAATTGACTTTTATGTATTTTGACTTTCAGTCGATTGATATGGTTTTAGTACAAAAAGTAACGATCTAACGAGTTTCCGCCGACGTCCGAAATCAGTTTTAAAACTGCCGCCGAAACTCGATTTTTAGCCGAAACTCGGCCGAAACCGAAACCGGACTTTCGGTCAGACACTATAATATGTAATGTTGCAATATCCAAAATTAATTTAAATAACTGCTGGACTCTAGCAATGAGATCTATATACGATTGGTTTCCTATCCCTGTTTAAACAAGTAAAGAGTAGGGTAAGTAATAAAACCGGCCAAGTGCGAGTAGGAGTAGGAATTTTTGTATCCGGCCCCCTTTAAATGTCGTTTTCATTTTGTTTTTATAATTTGCTGTTTAAAATCTGTGAAAATTTGAACTATCTATGATAGAACAGATGGACGGACGGACAGCAGACTTTTAGTAATAGGGTCCCGTTTTTTACTCTTTGGGCATGGAACCCTATAAATGATAGTAAAAACCAGACTCCACAGTAATAATTTTCCATTTCCTTTCCTTGTTTAACTTAATCTTTATTCAAGAGCTTATAATATAATGTATACATAATTAACTCACCACTAAAGCACGAGCAAGTACTATTGGCAGTGCAAAAGAACTGACTAGAATGCCCATTGTAACAAAGATGGCAAATTCCATGCTGGGATTATTGGTACCGCCAGCAGATTCTGTATAGCGACGAGCGATCATGGTCGGAAGTGGACACAGTACATAGAATAGGACCACAAAAAATGGCCACCAATACCTAAAATAAACAAATATTTGTACATTAACCTCCAAAAATGTTAAAGGATGCACATTTATCATAAATGTAGTGTCAACTTATGATTTTTTGATATGGTAACAAATCACATAGGTAGGTTATTTTTTTAAACATGGTTATAACAAAATGGATTTTGTAGGATAAAGCAACAATTTTACGATAGTCTTAAACCCAACATGGTTAATAAATAAAATTACCTTCATCTTTTGGTTTTATAAAAATATACTTAAATAAGTAGCAAAATGGATCTGAGAAATCAAATCACGACGCGGCGCAGCTACTTAAGATTGTGATTCAAAATTGAACTTTTACCCAACTAAGGTAAATCCTAAAGGATGGTGTTGGAACAGCAGAAGCCTTAAAGGGAGATCCACAACCAAGCCAGGTGGTATGCTCTGTCAGGCCAAAGCTCACTGTAGTAATTTTCAGATGTTGTATAATATATGGCGTTGAACTTAGAAAACTTTGATAGCATGATGTAGGATTGTACGGGGTAATGATTTTGGCTGTGTATGTATGTTTGAACACTGTAGCGCCAATAACAAATACGATTTTAATAAAATAAATGTTAATAGATTCAATAATAGCCCAGGTAACAAGGTAATATAGAGTATATAATTTATGTAGTCAGGTTAAAATATTTATTAAATTTTTAGACATTTTACCACACAAAAAGATATGTTTATTTCACAAGTTGTTTTACAATGAAACCTGTATATTTTTGTCTATTTAATGACTAGGTGATCTGACCTTTAAGCTGATTAGGCTATTATACATATTATATTAAAGTTTTCAAACAAAAACATTGCTTAGATAAATTCAGTAGTAAGTAAAAAGCTGCAGCTAGTTACTATTTTATCTAGCTTACAGTGTAATCACATGCATATTTTTATGACATTACAGTAATATCATGTAAAATAAATTATTTTGAAGGTTCATAAATAAGTAATATAATGTTTATGAGTCTGTAAAAACTAAAATTCTATAAGTAGTATAAAAATTAAGTTAAACACTAAGTCCCGATTTCATCAACACAAGTTAGTGATAACGGATTGTTAAATTACCATGCCTTCTCATTCATTGATAGGAATTTAGAGAGGAACAGCATGATATTTAACAAAGGAATAACTTGAACATTGCTTGGTGAAACACAAGCTAAATTTATAAAAAACTATGTTAACTGGGCTACTATTAAGGATCTGTTGACCACTCTTTCATTAAGATTAGGTCATTAGATTACATGCTATGGTCAAACAAACATAAATGGGTACATAATAATTACCATTTCTTTTGGCTTTGTCATACTCAGGTAAAAAAAATATACTACAAACTGTGTATATTCACATACCTGTGTTTTATAACATAACAAATATGTTAATTAAATTATTTGGAAGTTACTTATATGTAAGCCTTTATGGCTTCATATATCCATGCAGTCTTTATTTATTATACTCAACTTACATTACCTTAGGACTAATAAAAATAATAATAAATTTTTTTATTGAACAGAAGCACAAGCATACAATCTTAAGTCTATCACTGGTCTCCACACTAGGATTCCCTGTGTTGTGGACTAATATAACAACACATGATACAAATATGGAGGAACTTACTTGTATTGTGGTAAGGCACATGCTAATATAACAAATGTCATTCCAATGGATCCAGCAAAAGCCAACGACACCAACCTGCAAAAAATGGATTCAATGACTATCATAAATCATAAAATAATAATTACTTACACAATAGAATAAAATTCTTTTGCTTTGTATAGTGGTATTTTTTATTTATATTACTTTATTATTACTATTTAATAATAGACAAAAATAAACTAAGATTCATTTATTTATTGCTATATAGTCTTTGTGTGAAAAATATTAAAATTATGTTGCAAAATTTTTGGGTCAATGTCCCAAAACTTACCCTTGAGTTGAAACCATTTAATGAACGTCGATAACAGCATTATGAAAAAGAAATTACAATTATAAGACACTGCTAAAATGTTTATAAATATAAAAAATATGATAACAAACTATGACTCATTAAAAAGGGAAAGGATTTCATTTAGCGCAATAAATTACAATGTATACCTTTAATTCCTGCCATTTTCTATTAGATTCTAGCTAAACTTATAACTTAACACTTATTACTTAATTCAAAGGCAATCCTATTACAAAATGAGTACAAAATTAATTATTTTTTAGAAAATGCGAAAAGTCAAAACCATAGAGTATAATAATATGTCAAAACTTAACAAATTGACTGACAGTCATAGATTTGGTCATAGATTACAGATCACAGTCCACTCTCCACAGATTCAAAATTAAGATTTCACAACATGAGTTTTTCAAACATTTTTAAAAAGAAATCTAAATAAATTAAATATTTGAATAGATGTAATTAATTAACATTTTGAATATAATAATTTCATGTTAATTTTAAATAAACAAACCAATAATGGTTTAAAAATATGTTATATTGAAAAATGACGCAGGTTTCAGTTAAAAAAATATTAATTATACATAGGTACCTACCAAATTCTCTTAAACGAAGACGAAGAAATAGTGGAAGAAGAAGTACAGTGTGACCATATGTGGCAGGATCCTGCATTTTCGGCTGGTTTGGCCCTGCATTTTACTCTCTGGCATATTTGTTTGACGTTTTAGAAATTTGGCAGGATTTGGCAGTTTAAAGCAATATAGGGTGTTCCTTTTTTTATTTGGCAGTGCAGACTTTAAAAAGAGTAGGGAGCATTATTTACAAGCGAATTAGACATATAAAACTTGATAAACACGTTAGTTATTAATTAGAATATGTTGGAAGTAATGCAAAGCTAATTCTAAGGGTTAATTAAACAATTTTGAGGTGCGGTTGGCAAAATCCGAAACACAAATGAAAACTTAAATTGTGTAAATGTTTCTAATTTTGAAAAAAGTTTTTTGTGTTTGCCAATGTCGAATGCTGCTTGTGAAAGAATATTCTTGCAAATGAACCTTATAAAGACAACGCGAAATAGATTTATTAATAACCATGTCGACTCTATTTTGCATGTAAAACAGTGCATTGGTGAATATGTGAATGACTGTTTCATTCCAGCCAACTGAAGAAATGATCATAAAAATGACAAAAGTGATGGACAAAGTGATCAAGAAGAATACGCTGCTAATACGAATGCGTAATTTGATCTAATATGACTTTTATGACGTTCATTATTTCAAATAAAAATATAAAAAATTGGTATCATTTATTTTAAATTTTAAAACGATAAAATGATAGGCATTATTTCGGCATTTTGTGTAAAAGAGTTTGGCAGGATTTGTCAGTTTTTTTGCCTAAGCAGGGCAGGATCTATAATTTGTAGTTGGTCACACTGAAGAAGTAACTATCAAACATTTTGCATTTTGTGCATTAGTTTTTAACTCGTAGTAACTAATTCTTAATCTGTGTTTAACTCTGAAGGAAGTTTTTAAATATTTTTTATAGTATTTTTTACAAAATAACTATACAAAGTTTAAATAAATCTATTCATAAAATACCAAAATGGATGACGACGCGGAAACTTATAAGCTGTGGCGTATTCGTAAAACAGTTATGCAGGTAACTTTGCACTTGAGGTTATGCATTTGAAAATTCATATTTGTTTCGCTATTTTAAAATAGTTCAAATACACTAATTTCAAGTTTAAAATAAATAAAAAAATACTGTTTCGTCTCAGAATTATCAAGCCTTTGTAATGATCGACTAATTGAGGATTTTATTGTTTTAGAGATCATCACATTTTTACCTTTCCAATCATACTATTTATTGTGATTTTCAGTTATGTCATGATCGAGGTTATCTAGTAACCCAAGATGAATTGGACCAAACTCTAGACCAGTTCAAAGAACAATTTGGGGATAAGCCAAGGTATTATTTGTTTTCTATTGAGAGATTGACCTATGTGGTCTATTGACATGGGTACATCCAAGATGCTTAGTACTAGCATTAAGTTAAACAGCTGTTAATCTGGTGACCAGGGTGTTACCATTTAACTAGTGATTAAAATAACTTAGATGTTATTGTAACAGTACAAAATGTTGAAACATTACAAGATCAGTACTTAAATTTGTTATTAAGGAATAATTTTCAGATTGAAAGCTAAGAATTATAATATACATACCTAATTACTATTAAATTTCTTAGTGATAAATTATTACTAATGTAGAGTCACCTAGAAGTAAGAGTCTTCATAGAAACGGAAGCAACTAAACCCATGTAGGTGTACATCATTTAAATACAGTTATATACCTTAATTGATGAGCCATTTCAACAAAGTAGGACAAAATGTCTTATTATGATTTGTGATTTCTTACATGTCATGTGTGGCTTCTATAACTAATAATATTTTTGTACAAAAATTCCTTACCAAGAAGTAACTTAGCAGATTTGGATATATTCATAATATTATGGAAATGTTTTGTGCAGTTTGCTTTATCTCCTTTCTTCATGTTAAGAATTATTCAAAATTTTGAATATTTTGTATTTGATAGATATCCTGTTGACAAGTAGATTTTTTAAAAATATGTAGCTATTAACATAATTGACCAATATAAATCCAGCAGAAATTATGAAGTGCACTGGATAAAACATAGATTATTAGCTATTTTGATTTAGTAACTTTTTTATATTTTTATCATAAATTAACAAAATTGAATACATGAATGGATGAAGGTTATAGGTATGTAGTAACTTCTGATTTCAAGAAAATTAAGTTCTAAAGGTCCATCTCTAGAATCAATGTACTTAATAGGTTACTACATAACCTAAAATGTTTGAGTGACAGTTTAAACTCAGTTTTTGGGGTATTTTTTTTTCGACATATCACCTTCAATCGATTTTTTGTATTTTTCTAGTGAGAAACGTCCTTCTCGGAGTGATCTTATTGTGTTGGTGGCTCACAATGACGATCCAACCGACCAAATGTTTGTTTTCTTCCCTGATGAACCTAAAATAGGAATTAAGACCATTAAGACATATTGTACAAGAATGCAAGAAGAAAACATACACAGGGCTATTGTAGTTGTTCAAGCAGGTAATATAATGAAGAATATCCACTAATATATTTAATAATAATAACTATAATAAAACACTTTATTGCTCACATATAACACAGTAAATAAACAAACATAACAATAAAAAAAGATTTTACAAAATGTGGGCAAAGGTGGTCTTATTGCTTAAAGCGATCTATATTTTTTTGCTCTTTGTTGCAAAAGAAAATTATGAGAGAAAAATAAGATTCCATTTAATTTTTTTCATGCTTATCTAAGTAAATGTAGGCACCTGAAAATAGTTAAAGTTTAAAATATGACTTGTCTCATGTGATGTTGCAAAAGAAAATTATGAGAGAAAAATAATTAAAGTACATTGTACAGAATCGACAATCTGTTTTTTTAGATTCCATTTAATTTTTTTCATGCTTATCTAAGAAAATGTAACCACCTAAAAAAAAGTTCTAGTTTAAAATATGACTCATGTGATTTTGCAATTGAACGCATAGTGTAAATATATTAACTTTTATTGATTGTTCTAGGTATGACACCATCGGCGAAACAATCGTTGGTCGACATGGCGCCTAAATATATACTGGAACAGTTTTTGGAGTCTGAACTGCTTATCAATATTACTGAACACGAGTTGGTTCCAGAGCACATTGTACTCACGAATGACGAAAAGACAGAGCTGTTGACCAGATAGTATCCTTTATCATAAATTTCCATATAAAACATAACTCAAAAAATATGATGTTGAGTCGCGTTGCGTCGACGCAACATTTTCGCTCAGTCGTTTTCCGACGCACCGTCACCAACGACGGACAGCATCCCCCGAGACGAAGCCTACCGTTTCCACCATGTGGTGTGTAAAGTGGATAACCACTTTATGCACCACGCAGTAGGTGCGAACGCCAGTAAATTTATATCACAGACTTTTGTTGCATGTTGTATATTCATTATTCTATTTCGATGCATGAGGTTACCTGCATCTTTGGTTGCGGATCCTGCAACTTTTGTTTAATGTAAATAAATTGTGAATTCAGGTTACAATATAACTGTGTATTAGACATTGGGCTTACAGATTGGCGCCTCGGTCGATGGATCCAACTCAGCGGATCGGACCCATCTAGTGGCGTTTTTTCCCCTATGAAAATACTGACAATACCTACTACCAGCTCGCCAAATGACCGTGTATTATTTCTATTATGCGAAGGGACTATTTGATAGTACATTACGCGAACGAGACTATTTGATAGTTCGCTTACGTACGCGCTGAAGATCTCGTGGCGTCGCTGTACTTAGATTTGTACGGATTTTTACTATTATTTCCATGCCGACGACGATGACCATGATCTGTCGGCCTCCGCCGGCAAATTATGCTCGGCGCCCATTCTGTTTAGTTTTAGAGCTGGTATGCTCGTGTTTGATATACAAAAAGTGGGCGCTTGAGTATGTATAGAGTACACTGTCTCTACAGAACTGGTTCTCAAAACGCGTGTTGACAAAGCGCGCGTTTGAAAGCGCCTAATGTGTACCTCTGTTTAATTTAAAATTATTTTATATTATTAAATTCCTTAAGATACGGCTCAGTAAACTAAAAGAAAACATGTTGATGAGAATACAAGCTGGGGATCCTGTGGCCAGATACTTTGGACTAAAACGAGGGCAGGTAAATATAAATAATGTTTATTTATATTTCTATCCAAATTTATTTACAGCGCCATTTAATTTGGAGAGAATCTGAAGTTTCCTTGACTTGAGAGCTTCTTAACTAAGGCTGGGACTATATTATTCTGAACCATCCTATCCGAAGAACATATCTCGTCGTTTCATCTATGACGTCCTCTGCTGTAGCAGAAGCCTTCCCCAAAGAAATTTTTGAAGGGTAGGGTAGAGAATATTCTGATCACTTAAATAGACCTTAGGCTTAGGTTGGGGAGATCCAGAATAATATAGTCCCTGCTTATTTGGATGTGATAATCTGAAATTATATTTTATTTATTTTTGTGTAAGGGCTGATTTTTCAATCATCAGATTTTATCCGTCGAATAAACATGTGACTTTGACATTTGTTCTATACAAAATCTGCCAAAGTCACGTATTTATTCCTTAGATAAAAGTTATCTGACGATTGAATAATCGGCCCTAAGTGTATTAACAATTTATATAGGTAATTATGGTTATTTTTGTCTCACCTATTTTTGTGATAAAACTTAACAGTTTATCTGGAAAACTCAAAAAACCGACTTTTGCAACATTTGACCTTGAATAATATTTTTTCCACACTTGGGATTGCTGTGGATAATTTCAAATCAAATAATGTGTAAAAGGGTTCCCAACATTCATGCCAATTTTTAGCTAGGTGCGAATTAACGTAACCTTGAATGTCTATTTTGACCGGACTAAAATAGTTAAAAGCCATTTGTAAAAAGGGGCAATGTAGTATTTTATTGTGTAGAATGTATATGGTTATATACATTCTACACAATAAAAATAAAGTCAATTTTCTTTTATTTAAATATTAAGGTCTTAGAAATATATTGTTACAGTAAATTCGCGTTGCTGACTTTCCTTGGCAATCATAGCTTACCTATGAATATAATTATATAGTGTACTTGTCAGTAATGTGGGATTTGAAAAACGAAGACTTTCGAGAGCCATTCTGGTCATCATAAGTTTTGACATTTGGTATATGTAAGGTAACAATTTTCTAAAAAAAACAACTCAATTCTAGAAACCGAAATTAGCTATGAAAGCTGGTTTAGACTATTATTATATAAGTAATAGAAATATATTGTCACAGTAAATTCGCGTTGCTGACTTTCCTTGGCAATCATAGCTTACCTATGAATATATGTAATTATATAGTGTACTTGTCAGTAATGTGGGATTTGAAAATCGAAGACTTTCGAGAGCCATTCTGGTCAACATAAGTTTGGACATTTGGTATATTATGTAAGGTAACAATTTTCCCAAAAACAACACAATTCTAGAAACCGAAATTAGCTATGAAAGCTGGTTTAGACTATTATTATATAAGTAATAGAAATATATTGTATAATAAAACCACCTTGAACCATTTACGTAACTTCTTTATTTCCCAACGTCCTCCTCTAATTCCACATGTCAGCCCAGGATACCAGGTGATGCCAATACCGAGTGTCCGGCGTCCTTGCTCGTTCCCCAAAAAGTGCCGCCCGTCCATGTTCCCCCCGCTATTCCAAACTACGTGAGGCCGATATGGTTTTTCCCCAACATCTCGCCCTCAGTATTGCCAACTCCTTAGTGTTCCCACGTAATTAAAATTATAAGAAATTACATAAAGTTACAATTTGACCATGACAAATAGAATATCTTAAAATATAAATAACAAAATATATAAATTATAACAATCCTCTGAATATACATCCTTACAATTGTCACAGTAAATTCGCGTTGCTGACTTTCCTAGAGAATCATAGCTTACCTATGAATATAATTATATAGTGTACTTGTCAGTAATGTGGGATTTGAAAAACGAAGACTCGAGAGCCATTCTGGTCATCATAAGTTTGGACATTTGGTATATGTAAGGTTACAATTTTCCAAAAAACAACACAGTTCTAGAAACCGAATTTAGCTATGAAAGCTGAAAGCTTACTTATTAAGTAATATTTTGAGTTTAAAAATTTATAACATTTGTGTCTTAAGAGACATACTCATATTCACGGTTTACGGCACGGCCCGCCCCTAGTAAGCCTCAGAATAAAGAATCATAGTAAGCCTACTCTTGAATCTAATTAGGGTTGAATTAGAATTTGACAGATCTCTAGTGTTCAACAGGCTGCTAAAAGTCAATAGGTACCTAAGTACCTACCATAGGAATTTGAAATTCGAGCACTGTCAAATTCCAATCCAAGATCATGAGAGGTGGCATTGTGTAAGTAGGTATGATTTTAAATTGTTTAATACTGAAAGTGTGAATCGGCCCTTAAATGTACCTATATTAACATGTATAATAAATATGTGTAGCTATAGTGCGTCCGAGATAAATTTAACCTAAACGTAAACAAACCCATCTATGACACAACCAAAGACTAGTCAGTGATGCCAATTGGCCAATAATATTAAAATGATTTTTGTTAGGTATGAATCCATAGGCTTATAATCTACAATCGGCAGTGTCAAAATGGTGTATTTTTTCTGTGAAAAATTTTCATTTCATGTTTAAAGATATTAATTATTATTTAATTGTTATAAAATGTATTGGATAATTAAGTGTAATCCTTTAATATACCTGTGAAAGTGTTGATAAGTGTGCACAATAAGTGAATAAGGGAAAATTTCGATGTATTCGGTTTGTTTACCTTTAGGTTAAATTTATCAGGGACGAACTATAACTATACTCCTTTGCAATGCAATGAATGTGAAGGCATGGTATTTTGCCCTAAGTTCGTGTTATTGACCATTTTAAATATAATTAGAAAATATTAGATTTAAAAGAAATTTTAACATCTGTCAGTCGTTCTACCAGTAGTAAATTAACAGATCGAAAATTTCAAAGTTGACAATATTGCGCTAAAGAAAAAAACAACAATTTGTGGTATAATCAATGATCGGAGCGTTTTGAGCAAAAATAGCGTTTAAAGCAACACGCTGATAAAGATCGCATTAAATCGGTAAAGAGTAGGTAAGTTTAAAATTTATATATTTTTTTTTAACGGCTGGCTAAATTTAGGGCCGATTTTTCAATCATCAGATAACTTTTATTTAAGGAATAAATATGTGACTTTGACAGATTCTGTATGGAACAAATGTCAAAGTCACATGTTTATTCAATAGATAAAAGTTATCTGACGATTGAAAAATCGGCCCTTATTTATCTTATTTTTGATTTTTTTTTATCTTTAAACGTTTGTTCTTCGTTAGTTCGTGATTGTTCGAATGTAAAATTGTTTGTTCGTTTTTTGTTTATTTATAATCAATTAAACAAATTTCACCCTTCAATTCAATTCAAAATCTTATAAACAAATAATGTTAAAATAACCCATCATATATTTTTACTTTTTGTAAACAAACATGTCATTGACTCGACCATAGATAGTCTAGTGCTGCGAAAACATACAAAGAAAGCAAAAGATTCGATTTCGATTTATTTCTTCGAATATTACGATTAATGTAGCTGAACGACAATGTCTTATATCCCCTCGTCTGAATAATTAAATTATACAATTCATTGTAAAACCTTTCAAAGTATTTCGTTTCAAATTCGTCTTAAAAACACTCACCTTTAATATAATTATTAATATTGTTATGGTTTTCTGTACATTGTGCCACACAGATTACGTGTGTATACGAATTTTATTATTAAGAAAAGAATTATCGGTAAGTTGATTTTGGTTTTACTCTGATTCGATAAATTATATCGATTAAACGGTTTGAAGTGTAATTTTTATCTTGCAACACTATGATCCAAAGACTATAGTTAATAGTTTGCAAAATGGCGTTTCATTACCGACGCTAAAAGTATTTCATTTGATGTTTATTTATTTACCTAAAAACTAATTTGGTGCAAAATGTCGTTACATACCAAGGTATGATTTTTTTAAGATTCCGGTAGATTTGTTGCATAATGCATACATTCATTGATTCTGTTACAACTTTGGTGACATTGCGCTGTTTCTATTCGTATCAAATCAGTTTTGAACAGAGGTACCGTCTTTTAACCATTTCTGAAATACGAAAAAGCTGTATTTTGCAGCCTTACCAATCCGATCTGAAAGTGTATGTACATCTATAAATTGTATTACTAAACAGTCAAGTGACAATAGATACCTGTATTTGCGCTACATAATTGAATAGAAACCAACTTAAATTGTTTGGCATGTAGACAATATTAGTATGGGGAAGTTCAGTCGTCGTATTTAGTAGTAGTTCAAAAGTTTTCCAATATTTTTTACCGTTTAAACCTTTGCTAAACTTCCACCACAATTTTTACTAGATTAGAATTGGCCAATTATTTAAAGTTAACAAGACAAAGGAACTGTTACATTTTTATAAATAGCGTGATTTAGTCAGGTGGGGAAATGCCCAAGGGCCAAGGCGAAATTCGAAACTAGTTGAAAAATGTTGAAATTACTGCATCATTAGACTTTTTTTCGATGATGAATAAATTGCCAGGAATCATAACTGACTGACTGAATAATACACATGTTGATTCACGATAATTTGTGCTACTAATATGAAACAAATTCTGAAAAGCAACATGTGGCAAACTTACTTGATGGTTCTTATTTAACAAAATAATATGCTAAAGGATTGGGGTAGATACATATCTCTATTGGTAAATGGGTTGTTATTTCCTTATTGTGCTGAAATGATCACATTAATGTCCAATACATTTTTGAAACACTTTAGATTATAGTACATAATAGTTACATAACTGGAAAATTTATTATATTTTATTATTTTCATTATAAAAAAATAATTGTACTTACATAATAAACCTATAATGAATTACACTGAACAATAGTCACTTTTGTGTCAAGGTTTAATCTTAATTCATTACAAGAAAACCCTTACAACTATTAGACATATATTTTATGAAACGGCTATTAAATTTGCACTATTTGTATATGTATCTACCCAGTTCCGTTTGCAATAAACCTTCAAAAGCTTATACTAGCTTATTTTTTTTCAGTCTGAAGAAATGAGTGATGAGTCGACTTCCTCGGCAGAGGAGTTTAGTACATGCTTCGGTGCAAATTATGTGAATGTTAAAATGGAGCATATAGATTCAAGTGGTGATGAGTTTACCCCCGAGGAGGTTAATCTGAGTACTGGCCTTAACAATGCTAATGACAAAAAGCCTCCTTTAGAAACAACTGTAGCCGATGATTCTACATCCTCAGATGAGGAGTTATCACAGATCTCAGCGCAAAACAACACAAATGCTAAAAAGTGCTTAGGGAGATCTATTTTTCTTGGTTCAACATTACTCAAACGGACACATGGCCATAAGTTATCATCGTCTGAAAAACTGATTGCAGTCAATATATTTAAATTTATTCAGAGCAACAGCGTAAATTATCCTCTTGTGACCGAAACCTTAAAACAGACAGCCTTAATAATGGGAGGAGTGTCAAAAACAACAATAGGAAATATATTAAGAGAGTATAAAGCGAAAGGGGTTCTTTCATCTCCCGACCTAACGACTGCAAGTACCAATGCAGGAATTATAAATAAGTTGGATGACCCCACTTTATCAGCCATTAGTAGAAAAGTGCAGACATCTTTTAAAACTGATGATGTACCAACACTAAATGATGTACTGAAAGTAGTAAATGATGACCCCGACTTGCCATCATTTAGTAGAACAACAATGTATAATCTATTAAAGAAACTAAATTTCACCTGCTCAAAACGTATAAGAAGGGGTATTTTAAAAAAAGATATTTCAAAATTGCCTCCGCGTTAAAGTAAGAAGGCAATAAATAGATAAGATAGGTAATTTATAAAATATGTTTTCTATTATATAATCTAATACACATAATACAATTAAAACTATTTGTACATGATACCGGGTTCAGGAATAACATTTGAGTATTATCCCTGAACTCAGTAGTCTGTAGCTAATGCCAAATTTAAGCTGATAATACTCTCAACACATTTAGAAGGTGCCCATGTCATATATTTTATATGACCGATATTCGGCAGATTCTTCCTCCATATTCTGACATACTTTTTTAAGATGTGCATGTTGCACTATTGCAATCAATATGTTCTATTTTTCACAAACCAAAACTTTGTCACCGAATATCACTTGTGGGACCGTATTTATTCAATAATAATTTGTCATGTAAATTTACATACAGATTTCTTTAACAGTAATAGTATTACTTTAATTTTATGAGTTTTTGATTACTACAATTGAAATTGAAAATAACAATTAGGTATATATTTTTTTGGTATATATATTATATAAATTGTGTTGTTAATATAACAAAATATATTAGTGATAAGTCTGATTTTTTTTCTGAACTATTTTTAGAATGATAGATAGGCTACCACTTCAGAACTTAATAAATTGTGTTATTTTTTGGAAAAAGAAAAAGTTACTAGTCAACATTCTTAATGTCCCTCGGCAATAATTGTTTTTGTACATACATGTCCAACAATGTATATAAACGATTCTCGAAAGTCAAGAACAGTTGTAGGGTACAAATTGTAAGCGCCTATAAAATTACTTACAAAGAGAAATTATACATATTTCGTCCTATAAGTATTTTATCACAAAAAATAAGACCCAGACTAGACATTGTTTTGTGATGAAATAGGGGGTTCACTGTGATGCAACGTGGCAACATGGGTTGATGGGGAGATCAAAAATAAGGTGAATTCAGCTAGCACGCAGTGACGTACTTATGGGCCATTTATCTAGAGCGTTAGTAGGCCAAGCCAGGAACGTTCGACATAAACGTTATACCTGCATTTCATTGCCTTGCACCTCGCGCTGCTGCGATGTTGTCCTGAGTATATTATATGAGTATGAGTACCTATTGATATGACGAGTAACGTGGCCACACAAGTTTCTGCCTCCTTTCCTCCCTACTTCCCATACTACTCGTCGGGTGTGTGGCATGCACATAACGTTATCAAATGATATTACATGAAAGGCGTGATAATTGCCATTCGATAACGTTACTTTTATCGAGCTGTCGAATGTTCCTGCTTGGCTTACAGATAATAATTATAGTTTATCTACTATCATTTTTCACGTTTATAGTATATCAACGAATCATTTGTTAATCGAAATTTATCCCACTTCATTTATTATAAGTTAGCAGTGACAAATGTTATTTTACGTTTGTGCAATACACGGAATTTTACGTCTTATAAGTATATGAATAAGAGTGAATTTCCGTGTAGGGTACAATCGCCCTTAGCTAGAATTTCATATCATATTCTGGACTAGTAATATTTATATCTAAGCAATGTTCCTTTTTTTCTTATGAAATATTATTTGAATGAGGACATTGTATAGTTTAAATGTTTTATGAATGGGATAAAATATGATAATCTAGAGTATAATATGTTCTCGGTTCTGATTCAATGTTATCTAAATGTAAATTAAAATTTAAAGTACTGAATGATTTAAAGGCTTTGTGCTACACCAATGACCTTGAACGACCTTGTATGGCGATAAAAGTGGTATCGCGCTGACTGAGGCGAGAAATCGTATAAAAACTCAGTTTAAAATAGTTTGAAACGAAATTTGAAAAAACTAATACGATAGTCTATGAGTCTTGCCTTAATATACTGAAGTATACCCTAATAATACTCGAGTCAATAATTGTATGTAAAGAAAAAATAGAATGTTAAAAAAAGGGTATAGGTACTTTTCAAATTGTTTTAAATTAAGCTATATTAAACCAAATATCAATTTATAAAACCATAGTCCTCTGGTTAATATAATGAATATTATTATGTATTTAAGATTTTTCAATAGTACTAGTTTTGAGAAAAAAGTTTTCAAAGAACTCCAATTTTGTTCAATCCGTAAGTTGAAGCTAACCATTGAGTTTTGTTTACTTTTAGACACATTGAATCGAAACGGAATATAGGTTGTAGATTATAAGAAATATTTACAGTATTATTCATTTGTTATCAGTAATGTACATGTTAGTTATTATTTTTACAGGTAGTTAAAATCATAAGATCTTCGGAGACAGCTGGAAGATATATTTCATACCGATTAGTTTGTTAAGATAGAATTAAATATTTTCGTATCGTACTAATGACTTTTATTCCTATTCGTATATTGTTACATTTCATGCCGATTAATTTTAAGATATTAAATATTTTCGTACCATACTGATGTTTTTATTTTGGTTTATTACCTAACTGTATTGTGTGTATGTGTCTATTTTACTTTATTCATTTTTCCTGTGTTGAATTGCGCCCCATACACTTAAAACTAATTTCAATGCTGAACCAATCTGATTTCAATGCCTTTGTGGCGGTACAACTAGCGCCACAATCCTGCATCGCGCTATCGAAGTATTCTAAGTCATAGTTATACAACATTCGAAAACTAGTACAGTGGGCTTCGGCCTGACCGAGCATACAATCTCGCTCGGTCGGAGATCTCCCTTTAGGGCTTCCACCTGTACCCATACCTTATCTTAATAGTTCCATTAAATCTACACTCAATTTCAATCCAACTTGGCGCTAGTGTCGTGAACAGAAATTTCTATTTTATTCAATTTTCGAAAAATCATGAGCCAACTGCACTGCTATGATCGCCTGACCGCAAGCGATTACCGTGGTCACAAAGTAGAGATATAATATTAGACACGGCCTAGTACTAGAAAATACCGAAATAGTAACACTCTAATACTGGCAATGCGACTGGCAAAGGGTGAAGTCAAGACACATTCCGGAAACCGCTATCTAGCGCCACTATTGGAAAATACTAATTTCGTTTTGTATATTGCTCAAATTACTTTTGAGGGTGATTTGTCCAGGACAAAATATAGGTAGGTACATTATTTTACACGTTGTACATGCCCACAGACTTCGTTTCTAGATATTTTATGAATTTGAAATTTTCAGTTGTGGCAAACCTTTTTTGACAAGCAATTTTGACAAAGTATTATTCTATGCGGTTATGCTTCTTTTATCGTTTTTAATGGACATACGTAGTACAGCTTAATGTGGAACACTATTTAAAATATTTCATAGGATGTCCGCCATTGAAATGTAATAGTTAGGTAGAACCAAGAACCTGCTGTGTGAGGTTCTGTTCCTTTAGGCGCTCTTTTTACTCTGAACGCTCAGATCATTCATAACGCACACAGTCGTTTCTTTAGCACAATAATGAAAATTATGAAATTTTCGATCTGATCGTTTGTAGCAACTTTACTGCTAGTGGAACGACTGACAGATGTCAAAATTTAACATTTTCTTTTTATCTCATAAATTCTATTTATATTTTAAATTAACAATAATAACTACATTGTAGAATAAATTTGCTCGATCCATAACTTAAAAATAACGTCGAGATCAAGAAATCTGTGAAATCTAAGTAAACGTCAAAAACAAGATGGCGTGATCATTCTGAGCGTTTTGAACAGTTTTTGACAGCTGACAGCTGCGTGTGGAACGCTAATCAAAACAGGGCCCTGATTACGTAACTCCGGTCGCTTTCCCGTCTCTCGAGATCAACTGCCATTGTGACGTTACATCTTTTTAAAACACGATTTAAAAAGTTAAAACGTCAAAATTATGACATATTCATTTTTTAAATCGTGTTTTAAAAAGATGTAACGTCACAATGGCAGTTGATCTCGAGAGACGGGAAAGCGACCGGAGTTACGTAATCAGGGCCCTGTTCAAAACGATCTTATTGTTGCTATAAAGTGCTAATGGAACGCTAATCTGAACGAAAAAAACGTTATTTTCGTTTACTATCAGGTACTAGAACACAGGGTATAATGAATTTCAAATAATTTTGTGGAAAAATAATGTGTAGCATAACTTGCATAAGTACCATTCATCAAAGATTTACAGCTTAGGTTCGTAGCGACCTAAGCTGTAAACATGTTTCTGGATTGCTTCTTGATAAAAAGAACGTAAAACCTTTGACTTATGGTTTAATTTTGAAATGAAATGAAATGAAATGAAATGAAAATATACTTTATTGTGCACAATCAGAATTTACACACACACACATAAAAATAAACAACACATAGAAAACACGATAGTACACAAAGGCGGCCTTATTACTACAATAGCAATTTCTTCCAGACAACCTTTGAAAGAAAGAATCAAATCACTAGATAATATCAGGTATTGTGCTAAAAGTATATCTAGATAATATAATACAATACAATAAAATAAAATAAATATTACTAATTAATACTATAAATGCATAATACAAATTTACAAATTTACACTGGACACGTCATACTAAGGTAGTGCTTTTTTAGCAGAGATTTAAAAGAATTTAAAGTTTTAGCCTGTTTTATACAGGTGGGAAGGGAGTTCCAAAGAAGGACAGATTGAATAGAAAAGGAAGAGTTAAAATATTTAGTGTGATTAATGGGAATATCTAGGAGAAAATTTGTACAAGATCGCAACTCCTGCCTGTCAGAGCTGCGGAAATTAAACATTTGTTTCAAGTAAGGAGGGCTGTTGGGGTCAAACAAAATTGTGAAAAGGAGCGTAAGTATGCGAACATCTCGGCGAAGGCGGATTGGCAACCACTTGAGCTTGTGACGAAACTCGGAGACATGGTCATATTTGCGCAAGCCAAAGATGAACCTTAATGATAGATTTTGAAGGCGCTCAAGTTTGTTAAGTTGCTCTTCGGTCAAGTTAACAAAGCAGACATCTGCGTAATCCAAGATCGAAAGAAACAAAGACTCGGATAATGCTATCTTAGTAGGTATCGGCAAAACATAGCGCAGTCGTTTTAAGGAATGCCACGTCGAGTATACCTTTCTGCTGATTTCTTTCAGTTGCCGAGACCAAGAAAGATGCTCATCAATATATACACCGAGATTCTTTACCACCTTACTATATGGGATTGCTGTTCCGTTAATGTGTACGCCAGGTAAAGTATCCCAGTCAATTCTGGATACCAGCCCCGGACTTCCAAGTATTATTAACTGAGACTTGCTAGGGTTAATGAGAAGCCCGTGTTCCCTACTCCAGCTACAAATGGCCGATAAATCTCCATTCATAATACCAATAGCCGCAGGCAGCGTATCCAGACTCGACTGAGTATAAATTTGCAGATCATCTGCATACAAATGGAAAGAGGAAGAGATATATAAAGTTAAGAAGTTAATAAAAAGAGCAAATAAGAGAGGAGATAGGACACCGCCCTGGGGGACGCCGGCAACAGCAACTGACCAATCAGAAAACGATTCAGTTATCTTGACTCTTTGACGTCGACCTATTAGGTAACTTTTAAGTAAGCAGCTTACTGGTGTAGATAGATTAAATGTAGCTAGCAGGCTGATCAAGATGTCGTGATCAACAGAATTAAATGCATTACTGAAGTCGAGTAAAGTCAATATGGTAAGCTTTTTATGGTCCATACCAGACCGGATATCATCTGTTACCTTGACTAAGGCCGTAGTAGTACTATGACCCGTCCGGAATCCAGATTGATATGTGCTGAGAAGGCTGTTACACGAAATATAATTAGTCAGCTGCTGATGCAGAATTCGCTCAAACACTTTAGATAGGAAGGGTAGGATTGATATAGGACGGAAATCAGAAACAGATTTAGGACTAGACGATTTAGGTAAAGGGATTATATGGGCAGCCTTCCAAGCATCGGGAAAGGAAGAAGTTGAAATACAGGAATTAAAAATATGTGAAAGGACAGGTGCAATTGTGTCTAGGATCGGGATAATCATTTTGCGGCTGATATCATCATTACCAACGGCATTTGATGCTATTGCCATGACATGTTTTTTAACTTCAATCTCTGTACATGGAAGGAATGCGAAAGGCTCAGTGTTAGAAATAGGCAATAAGGAAATGTTATTTAGAGTTTGGAGTTTAGTAGTAGGGTCTATATTAGAAGAAGAAGTGAAATGTCTGTTAATTAAATCCATGTCTATATTGAAGTCATTTATGTTGGAACTTTTGCCTACACCTAGTGTCCTCAAGAATTTCCAAATCTTCCCCGGACTACCGTTTTCTACCGATGCATGTATATGTCGCCTTTGAGCATCACGACACATAGTGTTACAACGGTTTCGTAATTTGACATATTTGTCGCGATGCTCATTGGTGCCTGTTTTTTTGTATTTAGCTTTGGCTGCATGTTTGGCGTTAATTAAAGTTTTAATATCATCTGACAACCACGGCGCTGGCAGATATTTGATCCTAACAGGTTTAATAGGAGCATGTTTGTCGTATAGAGATTTAATCAGAACATTAAACGTCTCAACCTTACTATCGACGGATACTTCTGAGTAAATAACTGACCAATCAGTGCGGCGTCCGTCTTCCCTTAAGCTATTAACATCCATTGAAGAGAAATTACGTTGCATTAGTGTTTTTCGCTTCGGTTTTGGTGTTCGAACATTATATGCAACGTAAATCAGATCATGGTATGAGAAAATTTCTGCCGAGCTCTGACCGTACTTCTTAACATGACCTGACGATGATACTATGATGAGATCAAGCAAGGAAGGGCGACAACCAGGAGAACAGTGTGTAGGGCTAAGTGGCAGTAAATTCATATTGTACGAATCCAAAATAGACTTTAAACTTTTAGATCTACTGTCATCTTTAAGTAAACAGGTATTAAAGTCACCCATTATTATTAAGTGGGTGTAATCTGGTCTGTAGGATTCCAGTATATTTTCGAAAGATGAGAAGTAGTTGTGGTGCATCGATGGGCAGTAAAAAACACCCACAAGTAGTTTGTTACAAAAAGATACTTCAATCTCAATCAGCAGATACTCCAGTGAATCTGACGGCGGAGGCTGTGTTGACGAACTAACAACAGAAAAGGGTATGTCAGAACGCAGATAAATCGCAACACCTCCACCGCCTTTTCCAGTGCGATCGTTACGGATTAATTTATAACCTGGCAGACTATAACAAGTAGATGGTAGGCAGGGCTTAAGCCATGTTTCCGATACACAGATGGCGTCAACGTTAACTTGATCGAAGGAGGTTAGCATATCGGAGTAATGAGCCGGAATGCTCTGCGCATTTATATGAACGGCTTTAAAGCATTTTTGTACTGTGGCAAAATTGTGGGAAATCGTATCCCTTAAAGGAGTATACGTAGCGCTTAAGAAACTCTCATCACTACAGGCACTGTGTGAAGAAACCGAAAAAAAGTCACTTGAAGAAGTGTCCAGCTTGTTAATATTTATATTATGCATATATACCTATATAATATATATATAACAATACAATTGAATAACAAATTTATTATAATAAGTGAATACGAAACGGTTTTATAATAAATATATTATAAAATCACCTCATACCTACACAGTGTCATACGTATTTTAGTCTATTTAATGAGGGGTTTTCGAAGTGTCACTTTTAGGTACAGAGACTACCGTAAGATGGCGTTTGCATAATGTAATATGTCAAAAAATCTGTGATCTTTGTTGGGTGGTAGTTGCCAGATGCTGTTTAATACACAAAAATAATCCTTTCAAATTCCTTTCTTAGTGATCTCCTACACTTCCGAGGAAACCTACATACATTATAGCTCGCTGGCTTCGATATCTTTGATTTTTGAAACAAATAATAAACCCCTATACTTAGATTCTAAGAAATATACATGCCAAATTTCAGCCTGCTGCCGAGTATTTTCGACTCGACGCTAAGATAAATATTTTACCTCTTGGGGTTCTTGCCAAATGTGATGAAATCTGCTGGCGTAAAGTGAGTTGAACATAATATGAAGGATTTTTTTCTTTTAGTTAATCCTGTTTTTATATGTTTGATAGCCTCTATCCATCTTGATCTCCAAGTTTCATCTTGGGGAAAGCGGTGGTTACCTATATTTTTACAAAATTGTACTGCGCATGGACTAGCCATGTTTAGTTTAGTTCTCAGGGCACAATTAATAAATAATAAACTATTGCAAGTGAAAGAAAGAAAGTTGAAAGGTAAACAAACAAAAAACAAAGCGGAAATTGACATTTTACACAGGACTTGACATATTACTTAGGTTTAATGCCATCTATCAGCAGTTTCTGAAACCAGTAGAACTGTCAAAATAAAAACCGCTCATTAGGAGTGCAATATTTAAGCGCTATTACAGAGAAAAAAAAAACATTAACAAGACAAGAAGAAATTAATGAAAATAAACAAAAAACCAGAAAATATAAAAAAGAAACGAAATAGACCGGTACGCAAAAAGGAACACAATTATTTGACATTACAGTGACAGCTATCATACTTTGACAATTGACCATGGCATCTGTCAATTTTGAGAACTGTCAAAACCAATGTATTAAATTATTTAGGTACTACTATTAT
The DNA here is from genome assembly GCA_905187575.2 of Celastrina argiolus. Lineage (NCBI taxonomy): Eukaryota > Metazoa > Arthropoda > Insecta > Lepidoptera > Lycaenidae > Celastrina > Celastrina argiolus. The sequence goes on along the minus strand of LR994594.1, from coordinate 9,729,690 downwards.
GAAATTTCTAATATCTATGTTACTACTTTGTCCATTATAAAATTTTGAGTAGTTTAACCATGTGGGTAAAATTATCCATTGTTACACCATACGAGTATATCTAGAAGTATGCAAGTTGAAGATTAGAAAGGAAAGTGCAACAATAAGTAATAGCTTACCCAGCAAACAAATATTTGCTACATGAACTACAACAACATGCCATTAAAAACTAAATAATAATATAAATGTATCTAATGCACAATCGAAATAAATACATATTATAAACGTACAGGTAATAAATATAAAGCAACAAGTAATAATGAAAGCAAGATAATTTAAGGTTTGTTACTTTTTTGCTGACTTCTTTGTCTTGATTCCAGTTGCACTTCTAGTTGTGGGAATGGATCGTTCGGTTACTACGGCTGGCATATTAGTAGGAGAGGGATTTGGAACGGCGTCCAGGTCAGCCATACAATTAACACGGACTTTGGAGCCGTCAGATCCAATGACAATTACCGAGCCATTATGAGTCCAGCATTCCAAAACGTTGTCTAGCTGTCAAGAACACATCATGCCTCTTCTTAGTAAGAAATTCTGACAAAGTGTTCCCAGAGTTTTTCAAATTAGTCTTAGCAGCCCATACCTTGTTACGGACAGTACGATTATGGAATTTAATCAAGATTGGTCTCGGCTTTGACTCATTTATGCGACCCAAGCGATGGCAGTATTTAACTGAAGACACATCAACCCCTGCAACTCGCAACTGTGTAGAAAGTAAAGATGATACTACTTCGAGCTCATCCTTTTTCGCCTCAGAAACTCCATGAAGTAGCACAATCTTGTTTCTTCGCCTCATCTCGGTTTGCTCCTGAATGTCCATCAAGATTTCTATTTGTGACTGTAATGACTTTAGAGCATTCAACACAAAGGACTTGAATTCACTGAATTCCGAAGCCAATACTGATGCTGTACTTGATGTTTGACAAGAGTTCAACTCCTGTTGGAATTTCATCATTTTGTTGTTAAACAACTCATTCATGTGATCGACAGACTGCTTCAAGGACTCCATAGTTGATTGGAAGTGTATAAATTACCAAAAGTTGAGATGTGGTTGTTACAAAGTGCAGATGGTGGAAATAAATGCTTGAGTGTTGAAATGTTGTTATTTTATATTTCCATTACAGAGGTTAGTGACACTGATAGGCACAGGTAAAACTTGTTACATTATTTATTTAATAAAACTATTATTTAATATTTTTTAATTAGGAGCAGTTAAAAATTTGTATTTACTTTTTGCACGCCTACCCCCAAAAAAAAAAGAGTTGAGGCCCTTTGTAGGCCTAATAATACGACAACAATTTGGTTAAATTGTTGTCGTATTATTAGGCCTACAAAGGGCCTGTTCCAGGAGACGCTCTGAACGTTCAGATCATTCATAACGCTGACATTGACAGCTGGCAGTGCCTGTGAAAACAGTTCAAAACGATCCTAAACAGTGCTAAAGAAACGCAAATCTGAACGAAAAAAACGTTATTTTCGTTTACTATTTTCTTCCACAATAGTGGAAGCAGATCCATCGGAAACCACATCAGAGTTAGCTACAGGCTGCGATGTTAGTGACAATACCGTTTTAATCCACTTGAAGCAAATTGGGAAGGTGAAAAAGCTTGAAACCTCATGAATTGAGTGAAGCAAACCGACAAACGCGCGTCGACTGCTGCGTTACATTGCTCAACCGGCACAGTAATGAAGGAATTTTAAATCGGATCATTACATGTGATGAAAAGTGGATCCTGTACGATAATCGTAAATGCTCATCGCAATGGCTGAACCCTGGTGAACCAGCAGTCTTGCCCCAAGCGAAAATTGACACAAAAAAAGTTATTTGTAAGCGTTTGGTGGACTAGTGCCGGTGTCATACACTATAGCTTTCTTAAATCTGGTCAGACGATTACGGCTGATGTCTGTTGTCAGCAACTGCAAACCATGATGGAAAAGCTCGCCGCTAAACAACCGAGACTTGTCAATCGCTCTACGCCACTGCTGCTTCAAGACAACGCTAGACCACACACGGCCCAACAGACGGCTACCAAATTAGAGGAGCTTCAATTGGAATGTCAAAGACATCCACCGTACTCTCCGGACCTTGCTCCAACAGATTACCATTTTTTTAGAAATTTGGATAACTTCTTGCAAGGAAAAAAAATTCAATTCTGATGAGGCAGTCCAAACCACTTTCAAAGATTTCATTGATTCCCGTCCGAATGGTTTTTTTAGTAAAGGGATCAATTAACTACCTATAAAATGGTAAAAGTGTATAGATAGCAATGGTACATACTTTGATTAATAAAACATATTTTAATATGAAAAATCGCCTTTATGTTCCTCCCATACAAAACACCAATTTCATATGTAAGGACCTAATATATCATCCTTACTAATATTATAAATCGGAAAGTGAGTTTGTTTGTTTCGCTTTCACGCCGTAACTACTGAACCGATTGCTTTCAAATTTTGCAGAAGTAAAGTTAGAAGTCTGGATTAAATAATAGGGTACCTAGGCTTTTTATCCCGGAAAAAATGTATATTCCCGAGAGAAAACAAAAATATCATTCGCTTGATGGATGGATTGGATATGGCGCTGTGTGTCGTTTAAAACAAGGTAATATAATATTGCAAAGGAATATAAACATGTAAATTTAAAAGCTAAATTATACGATAATAAAGGGATGATGAGGGAAAGGGATGACGTAGGTACAATTCTTTTTATCGCCTAAACTGTTTTTTTACACCTACTTATCCTGAAATAACTAATCCACGCGGGCGAAGCCGCGGGCGGAAAGCTAGTAGTAGTAAGTAGGTATTATTCATAAATTACAAATTATTTACTGAAAAATCCTTACGTCTCAGTACTTACTATACGCTCAGAATTCTTAATCATTAGATTTTATAGTGTAAAGGAGGCAGATACGCATGTTGAGTGTGTTGTTTCGAATATTTTGTTCGTAGTTTTCACAGTATGAAAACTAAAAACCATATTTATACTGTGGCACAGCGGCGGCGCTCGCGCAGCTCATTGTGTTTGTTTCTGAGAGAGAACACTTCTGTTTTGCTATCCTAGTAATCAGACGTTCTTTACTTTTCTGCTTTGTATTGACGATATTCGCGTGTGAACTTGACTCCGATTCTGCATTTCTTACGACTTTGGCTTGTATTCCTGGACCCTGATTTACATTTGTGACGACCATTGCCTGCCTACCGGACTACAAGATTTTCCCTTCGTGAGGCTAGTGGCCTGTGTAAACGGATCTCTATACTTGCTACGATTTTAGGGTAAGTTTCTTATAATATAATATCACTTATTGCATGTACATACATCTATAAGAATAACTATAGTAGGTATATAAGAATTTTGAATTCTGACCTTGATATTGATTTTGCTCCTGTAACTTTATATTGCTAGTAAAGGACACATTGTAATACATTTTAATTTACATTTAATAATGGACAGCCATTGCGCCATACTTTTTTCACAGTAAATGATCAAAGTTGTCATTAAGATAAAAAATGTTTAAAAACAAGCTTAAAAAGATGCTTTTGTAAATTATTTACATTAAAAACACCTAAAATTGTATTAAATTTAAATAATACACGTCTTCAGGAGTACCTATAATACTAAAAGAATCACACAAAAATTCCTAAATTTAATGAAATGGCAACGGAATGAACGAAAAAAATAGCGAAATTTATAAAAAAAGTATAAAATGCTACGCCAATACGATTTTCTTACAGTTTCACATCCAGCTCCGGTTTACGGGTTATCCATTATTTACGACAGACCCTGTATGTATGTCGTTGTAGGAAACGATTTCAAGATTGACATATGCCAGCCATTCAGCGTTCACACCATACCAATAATTGTACCTACTCCCATATATAATAGCCTCTCAGATTACTAACACACCCGAATAGAGATGAAATTAGATATTATGTTCATATGTTTCACTTCAATGTTTCTCATTTCAGAGTTCGAGTAACATGGCGTATTCAGATCCCCTGAGTTTGCCGAAACCTGGACCATCATCTGCCATGGACCCATTAGACATAGAGTTATCTGCTTATACCTTTTACGGGATCACCTGGTATATTGCCGCCCAATGATATGGTGGGCAAAAGTCCTTTGGACTTTTTCTTTTTATTTTTTAATTGCCAGATAGTGCAATTAATTATTGACTGCACTAATAAATATGGCAATAAATTATAATCAACGGTGTCAAGTGCAAAAGCACGTTTTCGAAAATGGGCCGATGTAGACATTGTAGAATTTAAAACTTTTATAGGTATTGTTTTATTGATGGGAACTATAAAACTCAACAGGATGGCCGACTATTGGTCCAATAATTATTTATTTAAATTGAGTATACCTCAATTTATGTCTAGGGATTTAATTTAATTTTAAGAGCGTTAAGTGTGCAAAAAGACGACCGTCCTGAAAGTCTGTTTAAGATTAAATCGATTATAGATCTTTTTAATGAAACAATTGATAACATATAATATTACCCAGCTAAAGAGCTTGTGATTGACGAATCTATACTTATAATAAAACTGTAGAGAGGTCAATTCTGTACATTGAATATTTTTTCAAACTACATATTGGAGGATGATTGGCGATCGATACTGATGCCAAAAATGCAATTAGTAAAATTTTTGTCTGTCTGTCTGTCTGTCTGTCTGTCTATCTGTCTGTCTGTCTGTCTGTCTGTATGTGCGCGATGGGAACAAAAACTACTGAAGGGATTTTAACCAAACTTGGTACGATTGTAGCCCATATTCCTGGGCAGGTTATAGGCTATATAACATAACGCTACGATACATAGGAGCCGAGCAGTGACGATAAATTTGAAGCAAGTCGGATGAATTTCGCGCGCGCGGCCTGCGGTCGAACGGTTCGTGCGGGGGGCGCGGGGGGATCGCTTACACAGTGACGCAAAGCAATAGAACGTGGCACTAAAGTAGATTAGAACATCAAATAAGTACCTAACTATCAGGATTTTTTTTTCTGGGAAAACAGTGTTTTCACAGTGTCATAATAATATATAAATTGTATTTTTGAACTTGCTTCACAAATTGAAATAAATTATCATTTATTGTATAAAATCAACTTAATTAACTGTATAATTAAAAGAAAGCCTTTCGTGATAAACTAAAAAACGGGCAATTAAGCGGTTTTTGGAAAGCAATTTATACCATCACGGTATTAATCCTTATCATTTTTAATACGTTAGTTGGCTTAAGCATTCCATGAGGACTATAATATTTGCCCTTTATACCATGCAAATATAATGAGTAGTTTAGGAAATATAGCAAAATTAAAATCGTTTCGCCGTGATTCGACCGGACGCCGCGTAATGCAGGCTGCTGAGTAAAAAATACTATTAAAATGTGCTAACTGTGCCTGTGGGGATTGATATCGTCGGGTGACAAAAAGTTACGTTCCAAAGGTTTTCTTTATCCCAATTAGTTCCAAAGTAATATACCAAATAAAACACCAAATCCGTTGAGATCGATCTGATTCGATTCTCGGTTGTGTCGAGAGTAAGCCTGCTGGATCCTCGATGGGGCGTGCCGCTGCGCCCATGTCTAACCGAGTGTTTCGTTTTAAATACCTTAATAATTTCAATATATGTCTCAATTTAATATCTCAAAATATTAATGACAAAAACGGTAGTAAGTTCAAAAAATTTGAAAATAATTTTATGGTTTCGCAATTTATCATATGTCGGCACTATTAAGACGTTGCTTCGTATCAAATTTAGGTTTTGGTTCCCTTTGGAGTGTCGAAAATTAGAGAGATAAACGGCTGAATCTTTGGGTAGAGGTGGCTAAGGAGTCTGTTTTTTTCAAAGCCAGAAGGGACAGAAGATCCTGAGTATTTTATAGGATTGTTAGCTTGATACCTACACGTGTTAAAGTTTTGACAACCAGACAGATAGACAGACGGACATCGAAGTTAAATAATTTACTAAATTAACGTGAAAAATTGGCTGGGTCTATACGGTGCATTCGAATAATATTATCCTAACTTCGAATACCTTTGCTGACTTCTACATATTGTTCGAAGGCCTACTTCTTTTGCCGAGCTCCGAAAGGATGGTACTATGTATATTATTATTATACCCTGCATACCAAGAGGCTTGCCGGGTACGTGACTTGCTGGATCGGGATCAACACTGGGATACACTGGGAAGTACCTATTGGCGAAAGTTGTCAGCGGTTGCGCCAATAAACTAAAAATATATTTAAAAATATAAAAGTGTCCTAAATCACTTTTCCACGCGTACGAAGTCGCGGGCACAGCTAGTCGTTAATATTGTGGAAAGGACGACTTTCCATTCGCCAATATATTAAGGGGAAATCACACAGGTACGGCATTAAATTATATATTTTAGCCGATGCCAATGGCATTATTCTCAAAATACATGTTTATGCGGGGTCCCAAGACAGGGTAGTCGGTGGCAAAAATCACGTAAAAAAAGTAGTTATGCTACTAATGGAAAAATATGTTGACAAAGGCCATTCGCTCTATTTAGACAATTATTATACCAGCGTAGGGTTAGGTTAGGTTAGTCTACAACATCGGAACAGTTACAGGTGCCTGAGTCTGGATCTCCGGTACCTATCTTACTCCTTGGGTAAACTCACAAATGAAGAACTTAAAATATGTTATTAATTAAGAATATAATAAAATATGTTAATTAATAAATGAATGAATTTATGTTCATAAGGTTGTTCTCGATTAATTCGAGAAAGTAAAAACTCGATCTCATCAAAATTGGTTTGTATTTTAAACTGTAGGTAATGGAAAGCGCCCACCTTTTTCTATCCAGTAGCCATAAATCATTCACGTTGATAAGTAATTAATAAATAATGCTTTGCATCGAGACAATAACAAGTGTTTCGGCGATTTCATAAAAATAATTTCATAAAAATAGTACCTACCTAGGTACTTAGTTATTTCCTAGTAGTCCTGGATGATGGAGATTTTACCCCTAAAAAAGGGGATCATCTGGTATCGAATTCATCAAATACCTAATTTTTCGCCTTGACTAGTTTAATAAGTAATAATAGATAAATAAATTAAATGCGTTTTATATTTAATACAAAGCGTTTGAGTATGATATAAGTACTGTTTGTATCGGAAGTGAGAGGTATATATATATAGGCCAATTACATGTATAATTGGTCCATGGTTCCACTTATAAAATAAGTGCGACATCTATTGACACAATATTATCTAGTAATACGTGTAGATTGTAAACTTTGTATTTGTACCTGTAGATATATCAGATGACATAAACTAGATTGTTATGTTCCGTTTAACCAACCAAACTCAATAATAATATCGTTATACATTTTTACCCGACTACGGCGAAGGCAAAAGGAAGGATAATGATTTTGACAGTCTATGTAGATCTACATACATAGTATACCATGGCCTACCATCACATACAATCTATTTAATACAAAAAAATTGCAATAGATGTCACTACGATTAACGTTTGTAAATTATAAAACGTAAATATGCAGAATTAAGTACAAGTATTGTCATTAAAATAAAAATAAGCATATTTTTAAAGCATAACACCACATTAAGCTAAGTTCAACTCCATAATTATTATGAAGAAGATACGAAACGAAATTAGTAATTTGTATTTTCCAATAGTGGCGCTAGATGGCGGTTTCCGAAATGTGCCTGGACTTCACCCTTTATCTATTGGAAATCGAATTGCCAGTATTAGGGTAATACCATTTTCTAGTATGTACTAGGTCGCGTCTCTGTTATATATCTCCTTAGTGGTAATGTTATAAAATATACAACTACTAGGTATATTGTTTTAACTATTTTAAGTACTTAGGTAAGTAATAAATAAGTTGTGTAGATCACATAATGATAAGTCATTACTCATTTGCTGTTTAGTTGAGAATAAGAAAAAAAGTTCCTCATTCCTACATCGCGCTATCGAAGTGTTTTAAAATTTGCGGTCGATAAGTGACTCGAGTAACCAAGCGTTTTTCAATAGTGAAATATACTTACATAAAATATAAGTAAAGAATGCAGAGTGAGTGTTTTATTGACCATTTGCTTTACCCCTAGTCCCTAGTCCCTAGGTCTGCTAGACGTAAATCATCGAAGTAACTACTTCAATGATCTACGTCTAGCAGACCTATTTAGGTTACCTAAATACGTGAGCTAGTTGGTGATAGGAAGACAAAATGACAAAGTTACCGTAGCACATATAATTTATGATAATAATAATAAATAATAGCTCCCCTCACCGATTTCGGTGTTGGTAGCCGATTTCATTGAAACCAGCTACGCAGGAGTTATTTTATAGTGCCCAGGTGTGTGCTCGATACACATAAGTACTCTCTCTTTCTTTACCCTCGTAACCCAGTGGGACAGATAACCGACACGAGAGAGAGAACAGGCACAGGATCGACTTTTTACATGCCCATCCGACTGATCTGGATCACCTTTCTTGTCAGAAAAACAGGTGTTCGCCTGCATAGTCCTAATCAAACTTGAAAACAACATTATTGTTGTTCCACGGCGGGAACGACCTACGAGTCGAGAGCTAGGCTCTAAACCACTAGACCACGGAGGCGTTGACCTGCCTACTTATTTACCAATAGTACCCACCACCCACAGAGCAATACAGATGCAAGTGCTTGGCTTATAACATATTGAGCCCAGTTATTTTGTATTGAAAGTGAATCTATTTCGTGCACTTTCTACTTCCATCTGTTGAACTTATATAATGTGTTTTATATTTTGGTGTTATACGCTTATGCTAATGAAGCATCTGGGCAGTTAAAGCGAGTTTAGTTTTCTGTTTCCGGGTCAAACATAAATGAGTGGAAATTATACCATAAGTTACTAATATTGATCCTGTGTGAAGTGAAGCTAATATATTATAAAGCGTGTGAAAATATTAGTATAATCCAGTTCACACGACCTCCGTAGCGCAGTGGTTGAGCATGTTTGTGCTCGAACGAGAGGTCGCGGGTTCGAATCCCGCCGAGGGAACACAAAGTTTTCAATGTTCCTGGGTCACGGATGTGTATTAAATTTGTGTATAATATTTTAAAAATCTTAAATCTGTGTATAGTATAAAAGTATTAGGTAAATATTTTTTCGTTGTCTGGTACCTGTAACACAAATTCTTCGGATATTTAGCACGGGGCCAGATGGACGTGGTGTGAAGCGTTTATAAAAAAAATCACGTGTAATTTAGTAAGCAATATGAAAATGCTCGTAATTAGGTGTTTCATGAACGTGTGGAAACCATAATAATTATTATGCAATGCAAATATTCATGTCTATATTCGGATGCTTGCGTGCTAAGTTGCTATTGTAATAATTGAGCAAAGACTGGCAGACCACAGGAAAAACCAGAGAGTCACAGTAGCGTAGCGTGCTTTGGCGTGGCCCCGTATAAAAATGTGTTTGGGGGCCCATATGAATGGTAAATATTTCTCACAAAAGAAAAAAAATGCACGTCGCTTCGGGGCCCCCGTGAGTCGGATGCAGATACGGCAGTAGCTACGCCTCTGGTTTACAGAATATCCGTGTGAATCGAAGACATGAAACGATGAAGGTGTTATGTTGAAAAAAGTTGAAACTGTCACTTAAACATTCTAGGATATGTATGTAGTAACGATTCTAGATACGGATCTTTAGATTAAAGTATTTAATACTTTACGGCGTATTATAAAATGTTTAAGTGACAGTTTGGACACAATTTTCTCGTGATCAGAATTTTAATACATATCACCTTCATCCATCCATGTCTTCAATTATCCCCCATGGGATACTTCGCGGAGTCTCATGTCCAGCAGTGGACGTATACTTGCAGATTCTGCAAGAAGAAAAACGAGACACCCCTCCATCTTCTTCGTGACTGTCCAGCATTTCAGCAGGAATAAGTACCTCGACCAACATGAATAGGTACTCTACGCGGACCCCCACCATATCTTTCGTTTCATGAATACATACTCGTAGAACTGGGGGCGGTACTCTAAAGCGATGGAGTCACGACAAATCCAAAGGGGTCGCAGTTACATCAGGATTCAGGGCCACAAGGCCAGCCTTCGAAAAAAAACAGTTTTCTTTTTATAAATGGAAATGCAAAAATATAATTTATAAACTGTACAATAACAAAATAAGTGTACTCACATTAGGGAGAAAGGAGTCCAAATGTGACCAGGAAGGCTCCTGTATATATATAGTAAGGCTTCTATCCAAACTGGTTCGATTTTGATTCAGATTCGATCATGCTGCGTTCACCTGAATAAATTGACGTTGGTTTATTTTTCAGTCGATTAATATGGTCGGGAGTAAAAAACGATCTAACGATTTTCTTTATCCTGGTTAGGTTCAAAGTGATCCACCGAATAAAATACCAAAAGCGGTTGAGATCGAACATATTCGATTCTCGATTGCGTCGGGAGTAAGCCTGCAGTTGTGCGAAAAATCAAGAAATTCGTGTGGCGTAATTTATGGATAGTCCTTAACGTATTATCAACATTATCTTAAGAACTTCTAAACAACAGTGTAATGCTCGGGTCGAAAACCGTAATCAGTAATCTATGTCGTTCAATATTGGAACCATAATGCTCGTGGCCCGCATAGCTATCAGAGCGTGCGAGACGTGATCGAGACTTTATACTTTACTTTCTTACTCATTATATCAATTTTAAAAATAGGTGCAGAATATTTTAGCATTCCTGTTGAGTTCCAAGTCCCAGTTTCACAGTATCTTGAAACTAGCTGTCGGATCACCTGCCATTAACCCTTAACCACCTAGCATACGTCTCACAGACCCGGACGAATTTATAATCCTGAATATTTTTGCTACGGAGTGTTGTCTTAACTTGTTCGTTCCTGTACCTTTTCCCCGCGTCTCTCGATGCCGTGGTGCAGCTCGTCGCAGTCGCACGTGTACGCGTTTGTCTTTGGTGAGTAAAAAACTGTCACCAGGAGTCTGTGAGACCCCTGTTAGGTGGTTACGTGACTTATTAAGATTTGAGTTTTTTTTTGTTATATTTAAAAATGGCTTCTAAGGACAGAATCATCCAGCGGTGGTTAGAAGAAGAATTGTCAGATGACGAAAATGTTCCAAATGATGAATGTAGCGATGTTGAGTCTGATATAGGCATAGAACATGTGATAGAAGAAAGTTGCTGGTAAGACTCAATAGTAGTAGTCGAGACTAATAAAAAGACAGGCTGAAATTTGGGAAATTGCTTCGTCCGATATTAAGAACTGTTCCACATGCTACTCTCGAAAAAAAAACGCAAAACAGATGCTTTAAATGCTCAAATAAATTATGTTTACTCTGCCGTGAAAACCTGTTAGTTTAGGCTTTGCAATTTTATTTAATTTCATTTTTTATTGAATATTTTAATTTTTTTTCATGTTCTATAGGTAGTTACTAAATATTCAAAAACAAGTACAAAGAAGTTCCTAAAACAAGTTATTAATTTATTGGATCTCATTATCCAAATATATTAGTTTATAAGTAAATATTACAAGTGTTGATAACTTAATTGAGGTTTTAAAAAAACTACGTTGATTTTCATGTTCGTTTCTTTTTCTAATAAACAGTTTATTATATTTGTAACGAACTTTTATTCAAAAACTAAAACTTACCTCATAACATTTTTTAAACTAGGACAATTTTGTGCTGGGGCCTCACAGACGTATAACAATAACATATGCTAGGTGGTTAAGGGTTAAGATAAGTTACAAGTGTGTTGCCAGACACAGTCGTGAACTTGGCTTATTTTGTCTAACTGGCTTAGAGGGTTAGAGGCTTAGAGGCAACTCCTTAGAGTTACAAATTATAGGGCCATACACAATGCATAGCGCGTTTAAAGTGTTTACACTAATTTATAACCATACTAGCTGACCCGTGCCCACTTCATTGAGCATGGAAACCGTACACGGTTCCTACCCCATTCTCACATTCACGCATTCCCACGTAAACCTTTCCGGGATTTCCACGAATATTTCAAGACCAAAAATAGCCTAATCAGTTCAGCTGATCTCGAGTTTTAGCGAGACTGACGTACAGCAATTGATTTTTATATAGCCTATGTTACTCAGTGATAATGTAGCTTTCTAATGAAAAAAGAATTATTAAAATCGGTCCAGTACTTTTTGAGTTAAGTTGTTACATACAAAAATACAAATCTTTCCTCTTTATAATATTAGTGTGAATTACCTACGCTTAATACAATGTGAGCACTGTGTCCCTACATAACTATTTAGTAATCTGTAGCGTTAGCAACTTGGCTATATGGCCTCAGGTATCCTCGATCATTGGGCAAATAACACAACACAACCTACCTACCTAAGCTGTAGTTCATTGTTCATGCTAGTTTTCTTTTAGGTATATATCCGATGGGGACAGTCCATTTGTGACGCATGGCTCTCCCACGAAAATACACATTCGATGTTTAATTTTTCTTGTTAGACAGTAAAGTGATCCTATTTTTTTTTATTTCCCAAGGGAAATGCGTTACGCATCCACCAGGGGATTCCCACATACCTAGGGTTGCCATCTCTAAAACCTGCCTCCTAGGACCGGAAGCGTAATTTCCCCGGATTTTGAACTTTCACCCCGGACATTTCAATACTTTATTCATTAACTTAAATCTTGATTAAAACTTTGGGGGCACGGGCAAGTTTAAGTCCGGGTTTTGCCTCGCTACGGCCGGTTTACCCACAAAACCACTTGCGGATTGCCATCAGCTGTTACTGGGTGGAGTGTCCTGGACAATAAAGTAATCCTGCGGTAACCTAACTTAGCTTCTGCCCTGATAATTAATAAAGCGCTGTAAGTGCAATTTCCTAAAAACCGCCTTTTCTGACTTACTGCTCTATTAATTACCAGGGAAGACTTGAAAACATATTTTGTTGTTTCAACGGGGTAATAGGTTCCCCACAACCTTCGTTGTTGAGACCCATCAGCCAAGGTCAAAATCATTGGACCACCCAGGGTCAAAACCATTGGAGGGGGCAAACCTAGACCAACCTAGACCCAGAACTAATGTATTCAAGGAAACAAAAACCTTTTACCTATTGTTATATCCTGTGAACCCAGTTCATTATTCCATCGTGGGAATCGAACCCACGAGAGCTGCCGAGCTCTTAACCACCGGACCACGACAGACATAATATTATTATGTCTAATATTTTATGGTCGATAATAATAATCCCTCCCACACCGATTTCGGTGACGGAGTTATTTAATAGTGCCCTAGTGTGTGCGCAATACACGGAAGCACTCTCTCTTTCTGCACTCTCTTAGTAAAGTGGGACGGATAACCGACACGACTGGCGGGAGATCAGGCGCAGGACCGACTTTTTACATGCTCATCCGACGCATGAATCATCTTTCTTGTCAGACATTCAGGTGATCAGCTGCACTGTCGTAACTAAACTTGAAAACAACAGTTTTTGTTGTTCCAACGCAGGATTCGAGCCCACTACCTCCTGGTCGAGCGCGAAGCTCTGCACCACTAGACCATGGAGCCGTCGATAATAATGATTTTACGTAAAATATCTTTTTAGTGGAGTGCAACTAGCCTGGCGACCTACTTTCAGGTTTTAGTGTAATTGCCTATAATTATAATTAATATTAATAATTACTATCGCGTTCTAATGTCAAATATTTCACTTTTACACCTACCTACTGAGTACCTAACTATGACTGACATATTGCACTTTTGTTTGCCAAATTAATTGGCAATAAATAAAAGGGATATCCGAATCATATAAATCAGATTTAATAATACAGAGTCACTTGCGCAGGCTTACCTATTTGATTAATATTGAAAACTCAAAATGCATCTATTACATAATTATCTTAGTTTATCGCATCTTTACATTGAATTGTATCTAAATAAAAATTGAAGACATGAATGGATGATGGTTATACGAGTATGTAGCAAAATTCTGATTTCGTGAAAATTAAGTAAAAATTGTCACTTAAGCATTTTAGAATACGTCGCATCGTATAAAGTACGAGTACATTAATCTAAAGATCCGTCTCTTGAATACGTTACTTGATATCACTTAATACGTTACTTGATATCCTAACCCCGGCTCCACACTACTCGCAAAGTTGAACGAAGTTAGACGAATAGGATATTGTAGAGATGCACTTCGGCTTACCTCGTCAAACTTTACTTCGGCTCGGGTGACTTCCATTTGCTGTCGGTTTTTGGTACCGAGTCAAAGGGCTCGAAGTTGCACGAGTAGTGTAGTGTCGCACTTCGGACTGTTGCCAAAGTATCTCGAGTACTTCGCCGAGGACTCCGCGAGTAGTGTAGCGTCGCACTTCGGACTGTTGCCAAAGTATCTCGAGTACTTCGCCGAGGAACTCCGCGAGTAGTGTAGCGTCGCACTTCGGACTGTTGCCAAAGTATCTCGAGTACTTCGCCGAGGAACTCCGCGAGTAGTGTAGCGTCGCACTTCGGACTGTTGCCAAAGTATCTCGAATACTTCGCCGAGGAACTCCGCGAATAGTGTAGAGGAGGCTTAAAATGTTTAAGTGATAGTTTAAACTCAATTTTGTAGGTAATTTTTATTGCGACATATCACCTTTATCCATTCATGTCTTCAATTATTACATTAGTATTTACTTTATTAGTCAGCATACTTATATTGGGTATGCTCTATATAGAGCTTATACAGGGTGTAAAAAGAGCAGTCACTATAACTTCGTGGGGTAATAACCAGGCAAGAGATATATCCATTGGTACTAGTCATTTGCTTTTAATCCACTGTTTTAAAAATTTAAAAAATTTCAATAGGCAATGTACAACGTGCACAACACAGCGATCAGCTGATTACGCTGCGAGGTCAATAGCACGCGTAAGACGTTCATTACGTACTAGGGCAAAAATTATAAAATTTCAGAATTTAATGCAGAACGTTGTTCCAAACAGTTCAGCCTTGCGACTAAAATAATAAATTGCAAATTTTTTTTTTCTTCAAAAAATAAATAATGAAAAAAAAATCATTTCTAGAATCAGTCAAGGTCCTATAATCCTATCTATATAATCCAAAGTTATAGTGACCGCTCTTTTTACACCCTGTATAAGTGACGAAGGCTCGTTCTATTTCAGAGGGCTTGCCTAGCCTGTTTCAAAGGCGATAATCGAAGGATAAGAGTTTTTAAAAGGTAAGAGGTAAATAAAGCCACTAGGAATCCATTTCACTGTGTGGGACTCGTCCAGGAGTGGTTGAAAATACCTACATAGTACATACACAGGTTTTACACCAACACCTGCGACCTACAACTACGCCTACAACTACGTCTAATCCTTTCCCCTTACCACAAAGTAGATTCGTACATAAGCACTTGTATAACCACTGACCGTACACTTCATCTATACTAATATTATAAAGCGGAAGAGATTGTTTGTTTGTTTAAACGCGCTAATCTCAGGAACTACTGGGCTGATTTGAAAAATTATTTTTTTGTTGGATAGTCGCTTTATAGAGGACGGCTTTAGGCTATATAACATTACGCTGCGACCAATAGGAGCGAAGCGTCAGTGAGAAATGTTGCAAAAACGTGTAAAATGAATTACATTTGGGGACTGTCATTGCGTGCACTGCGTAAACGGGTTAAGTCACTCAAAAACAACGAACGAAGTCGCGGAAACAGGAATATAAATTGTGTTAGCATAACTTTAATGACAATAAACTATTTGAACGGGTTATTGCTGTCGTCATTCCTTAAGTTCGATACATTTTGAATTAGGAATATCGAGCATCACCATCAACACATCTGTAGGGAATCACCCCTACATATTATACATAATAAACCCTTAACCTTGTCTGTTCGGATTACAGCGTGCTCCGAACGCGGCTACGGATTAGCGAGGAAGTATTAGATTATATCGCCCCACTTAAGATGAGGTTTCACTGGGCAATTTAATAATTATCATTAAAATCCGATTAGGGTTGCCAAAACTTAGACTTTAATTGAATCGGTAACGGACGGCTACACTTTCTCCTGGAGGCCAAATGTTACATGTTATTATAGCATCTATGGACGCTCATACTAAGTATTTCAATTCGGCCCCGTGGTAAATATCCGAAGAACTTGAGTAATACTTTTATCTTTACCTTTACGTACACATATATATTTATTTATTGTATAAGCACATAATTCTAAAACCAACTCAGAGTTAGACAAACAGTAATAGAAGTAAATAGGTGTGCTTATCTCTACATAAGATCTCTGCCAGTAGACATTGAGGGATACAAACACGAGAGAAACGAACACAGACTACATAAGAGAATGAAAAATTATTATATAATAGCTCCCCTCACCGATTTCGGTATCGGTAGCCGATTTCATTGAAACCAGGCCAGCTGCGCAGGAGTTATTTTATAGTGCCCAAGTGAGTGCGCAATACACAGAAGCACTCTCTCTTCCATTTACTCTCATAACCCAGTCAGACGGTAAACCAACACGACTAGCGAGATATCAGGCGCAGGACCGACTTTTTATATGCCCATCTGACGCATGGATCATCTTTCTTGTCAGACAATCAGATGATCAGCCCGCATTGTCCTAACCAAACTTGAAAACAACATTTTTTGTTGATCCAACGCGGGAATCGAACCCACGACCTCCGGGTCGAGAGCGAAGCTCAGAACCACTAGACCACGGAGGCGCTTATAATTCAATTATATATACACTAGCTGTGCCCGCGACTTCGCGTGGGTTTTGAGTGACTTAAACCGTTTATGCAGCGCATGCAACGAAAGTCCCCGAATGTGAATAATTTTCCTCGTTTTGCAACATTTCTCACTGACGCTTCGCTACTGTTGGTCGCAGCACAATGTTATATATATAGCCTAAAGCCTTCCTCTATAAATAGTCTATCCAACAAAAACAGAATTTTTCAAATCGGAGCAGTAGTTCCTGAGATAAGCGCTTTTAAACAAACAAACATATATAAATAAACTCTTCCGCTTTATAATAATAGTATAGATTGAATAGTCTATAAGGAAATCAATATAAAATCACAATATGTAAATCAAATTCGTCAACATAGTTCTTATTTTTCATAATTTTTATTATTGTACTATACACATTTTATACACATCTTTGACCCTGCAACATAGAAAACTTAATTCCTTTAGCGGAATTCGAATTCGCGATCTCCACTTTTTCCACCACTCATTTCCACCATTGAGCCACAGAGGTCATCAATGCCATGTAATTATATATTCGTAATAAAATATTATGAAAAATAAAATTAATTTACATTATAATTTTAAATTAACTTCTGTCACACGTCGGCGAGCTGATGCTGACGAATTATTATAATTCATCAGCATCAGCTCGCCGACGTGTGACACTTTAATAGTGATGAACACTCTAAATGAAAAGGCTTGACCTGTATATAATGTCGTTAAATTTGTTTCCTGGATAATCCAGGAAACTTTTCGTTCAAATGTACACAGAAGAAAATTTAGCAATTTTTCAGATTTTAAAACGTCCATACCTCTTTAGATAATTAATTTATGAAAAACGATACATATTAGGAGCATGCTAATAGTATTCTATGTAGACTATTAGCATGTCTCTATTTCTGTTTATACAGGAAAAAATGTTACTTCAGCGGCATTATCCAGAAAAATAGCAGAGGTTAACGTTTGTACGGAAAAACACCTCAAGTATTTTCACGTTTAATGATTTATGTAAGTAATCATAAATATTCATCTTTAAAATACAATAAGAATCACATCTTTCATTATAATATCCTAATTGAAAATACCAATCAAACTTTCAAATCATTTAGCCGAAACAATATATATGCAAATTTGATCATAGAATTAAATATTTGTATTATTAATCCAAGAAATTATACAGTTTTAAATTTTTGAATAAAATTAATATAATGTAGTAAAATTGTGACTGACGATAACGTTTTTTGGGGTTTTTTTAAAACCGGCCAACTGCAAGTCGGTCATGCACGTAGGGTTCCGTACAAAGCGGCAAAAACCACATTTGCTGTGGCAATATTTTACTTCCATATAGGATAAAAGATTAAGAATTATACAGGAATCTAAATGTCCCAAATGTGAAGAAGTTAATGATGATTTAAATCACATCATATTTGTTTGTAAAGTATTAAGTTTATACAGACTAGTACTAGTTTCGGAAGTGGATAGTATTTGTGAAGAAAATGAAATAAGTGTGCCCCGCCGCCCAGAAGACCTTTTATGTAACCCATTATTTTATAAATCTTTGTTTAGATTTATATGTGCCACTGTGGAGAATGTGTAGAGTGAAGTTTTTTTTTTATTTAAAAAAGAAAGACAATTTTTTGTTTTGTTAGCTAAGGATCATTATTTGATTGTTTGTTTTTTATGTTTTAAAATTGTATGTATGTTTTTCGAGCAAAGGACTTAGTTTCCAGCTCTTTATAAATAAATAAAAAAATATACAGGATAAAATTAATTGTTCTTTTACTTGTACTGTTTAGGTAATTAATTTTTGTTACAGCGGCAACAAAACACCGCCCCCTTTTTACTGTTTTGTGCTTAAAATCCTGCATTAATATGCAATAATATGTATTAATATGCATCAGACATGCGCCAAAGATGCCATTAACAAAGAAAGACATTAAGATACTGATATAGGGTATATAAGCATAACTAGATAATAATAATGGTATAAAAATAGTTATGTTCCTATTAATATAATTATTCGATTTGTTCAAGCTAATGTAGGAACAGAATTATATTGTCCTTATCGTTTAGTATACAGGCTGTAATGTTAATGAGTGATAATACTTTAAGGTGTGTATGGGTCCCGTATATAGAGTTTACTGTGAAAGTACCAGCGCTGAAAGAGGTACTTTTTAAATTTATGATGTTACATTTCTGATACAAACATTAAGTCGAAAGTAAGTCTTTCAGCGCTGGTACTTTAATATACTCTACATGAAGGGCAGTATACACACCCTAAAGTATTTTATCACTCACTTATTTTACACCTTGTATAATTATTAATTTCCGACTATTTACGAGTATATAGAGGGTTATCTCAAAAGTAAAAAAAAATGTTTCTTAGGGCCGATTTTTCAATCGTCAGATAACTTTTACCTGTTGAATAAACATGTGACTTTGACATTTGTTCCATACAAAATCTGCCAAAGTCACATATATTTATTCCTAAGGTAAAAGTTATCTGACGATAGAAAAATCGGCCCTTAATTGAATATCTATATTATCTATTGTGACTTTTACTTGGTGAAGTAAGTCCGTGTAAGTGCTTTGACCAGACAACTACTGGTTTTGTGATTGTGTAAATCACAAGAACCGTGCCTTCGGGTGCCTCAGGAGTCCACGACAGCTATCAAGAGGTACAACAGCCTTGTAAAGTAATAATAGTATAAAATTACTGTTTGTAAGGCACGGAACACTATCATTATAATATTTTGTACTAGAGCCACTACTGTATATAAGCTATAAGCATTTTTTGTTTTGGCATCTCATATAAATTATTTAATATAATTAACTAAAAAAAAAATCATAGGTCTTAAATGACCATAAGGAGTGAATCTTATTATGCTGGAGCTCCGAGTTTAAACACACGAACGCGCTGTTCGACGGTGGACCTAAGCTGACCAGGATTTAAACTCATCTGTTTTGTGACTTTTATGGAGATCTCAAATCGTGTTTGTCGCGTCATGGTAAGTAATTTATATGAGTTGCCAAAACAAAAAATGCTCTATGCGCCCTTCTCTTCTACACTCACTATTCTGGAATTCTGCGTTCCTGGATCATTGATATGACATATTATTATATTTTATTATTATTAAATATTATAAAGCGGAAGAGTTTGTTTTTTGTTTAAACGCGCTAATCTCAGGAACTACTGGTCTGATTTGAAAAAATATTTTTTTGTTGGATAGTCCATTTATAGAGGAAGGCTTTAGGCTATATAACATTACGCTGCGACCAATAGGAGCGAAGCGTCAGTGAGAAATGTTGCAAAAACGGGAAGACTTTCGTTGCGTGCGCTGCATAAATGGTTTAAGTCGCTCAAGAACCACGCGAACGAAGTCGCGGGAACAGCTAGTTAAATACAATACAATACAAATATACTTTATTGTGCACACAACAAGTTACAAAAAAAACAAAAAAAAATATACATTACAAAAATCAGACATGCACACAAAGGCGGCCTTATTACTAGATAGCAATTTCTTCCAGACAACCTTATGGTGTTAGAGAAAACAATGCTAGAGAATGGGAGTTGCGCAAAAGTATATTTAATAAAATAAAAGTAAATAAAATAAAATAATACTTAAACACAATAAATATATAATATATGTATACAATATAATATAATACAATAGATAAACCTACATGATATTTTAATTTTTAATAATAAGTGTTAGTTACATAAGTCAAGGGTTGACACAATATGATTCCAGATAATGATTTTTTATAAGAGTTTTAAAGCGATGTATAGTTTCAGCCTGCCTTATATGGATAGGTAAAGAATTCCAAAGGGAAATGGATTTTACAATGAAAGAGCAATTAAAGTATTTAGTGCGGTGGATAGGAATGTCAAGAAGAAGATTAGATATAGATCGTAGTTCCAGTCTGTCAGAGGTACGGAAGTTAAAATTACTTTTTAAATAAGTGGGACAATGGGAGTCAAATAGGATGTTATAAAGGAAGGAGAGAACACGAGAGTCACGGCGGTAGCGGATTGGCAACCACTTTAACTTGAGGCGATACTCGGAGATATGGTCAAATTTACGTAAACCGAAAACAAACCTCAAAGCCAGGTTTTGAAGGCGCTCCAATTTGTTCAGTTGTTCCTCCGTCAAGTTAGTGAAAGAAGCGTCCGCATAATCTAAATGGGAAAGGAGTAGGGATTCAGCCAAAACTACCTTAGTGGGTATCGGAAGAACATATCGTAGACGTTTTAGGGAACGCCAGGTAGAAAAAACCTTTCTATTAATCTCTTGCAATTGATGCGTCCACGATAAATGTTCATCAAAGTACACTCCCAAGTTTTTAACCACTTTACTGAAAGGTATTGTTACACCATTTATAAGGACAGGAGGTAAAGAATCATGGTCAACTCTAGAAATTAGCCCGGGGCTACCAATTACAATTAATTGAGTTTTAATAGGATTAATAAGAAGTCCATGATTCTTGCTCCATTCACAAATATTCGACAAATCGTGATTCAGTAGATCAAAAGCGGAATTCAGATTGTCCAAAGGAGACTGTGTGTATATTTGAAGATCGTCCGCATACAAGTGGTAGGATGATGAAATCGATATTGTTATAGGGTTTATAAAAATTGCAAACAGAAGAGGAGATAGCACACCACCCTGAGGCACGCCGGCATAGATATAACTCCAATCGGAGAAATAATCAGATGATTTAACTCTCTGCCGTCGTCCTACAAGGTAGCTACGAATTAAATTAATTATTGATGGTGAAAGATTTAAAGATGCAAGCCGGGCTAGCAGAATATCGTGGTCTATGGAATTGAAGGCATTACTAAAATCCAGAAGTGTGAGAATAGTAAGCATTTTATCATCCATACCTGACCGTATATCATCAGCTACCTTTACCAATGCGGTAGTCGTACTGTGACCAGTGCGAAAACCGGACTGGAACGGACTGAGTAAGCTGTTGTGGGTAACAAATTGCGTAAGCTGGTGATGAATGATTCGCTCTAAAACTTTTGATAAAATTACATTAAAACATTTTATTATTTTATAAATATATTTATAAAATAATAAAATGTTTAATATATTGGTATGAATGCTATAAAAGTATTGAATATATTTTTCGTTGTCTGGTACCTAACATAAGTTCTTCGAATACTTGACACGGAGTCAGTTTGACGTGGTGTGAAGCGTTTATAGATATTAGCATACAATGTGTAAAAAGAACAGTCACTATAACTTTGAGATACGATTATACTACCTCTCCTCATATTTTTTTTTGTCAAAAACATAATTTTTTTTTTCATTTCTTATTTTTTGTCGCAAGAATAACGAAAAAGTAAAAAAATTATATATATTTTTAAATATAAGTAATACATTTCAAGAATGAGAAAATGTAGTAGGTATAATCATAACTTATAGTGACTGTTCTTTTTACATCGTTATAATATGTTAGAAATATAAAGAAAGTACCTTTGTGTCGTCTTTCTTTGTACATTGAACTTGTAAATGTTGAGTGCATTAAATTGTTTAACCGTGTGCCTTCCCTCCCACAGGCAAATGTAATCGACGCCTAACTTCACATGGTTGAGTGGCAACGATGCTTATTCATGACCTATTAAGTATTAAATAACGTTTGCCGATAAATCTCCACGTAATTAATGTAATGCAACAGGTTTTTATAATTCGTTCGATGACCTAACGCGTAGAACAACGGTTTGCTAGGGTTCTATAATGTGGAATATAAAATCTGCGCTTAGAATGTTAAATCAATCTATCCTATAAAATCCTCATAGAAAAAGGCATTTTACTGAGAACGAGCGTTTTTATTCGTAGATTATTCCAAGATACTGAGTGACTGACTTCCAATATCATGTTATCTACAGAAGTTTTAGTTCCACTGATAACCGCTGGACCTCTTTCGTGGCGAGAACTTTACATTATTAGATCGGTAGGCTAGTAGGGAGTAGGGACAATCTAACTACGTCAATCTGGCCCTGTGCTAAGTATCCGAAGAACACGTGTCACAGGTACCAAACAACGGAAATATATTTAATACTTTTACACTATACACACATTTAAGATTTTTATTATATTATACACAAATTTAACACACATGCATGACCCAGGAACATGGAAAACTTTTTGATCCCTCAGCGGGATTCAAACCTGCGACCTCTCGTTCGAGCACCAACGCGCTCAACCACTGCGCTGCGGAGGTCGTCAAACGTAAACAAACAACTAAACTCTTATAGCTATATAATGTTAAGGGCGTGTTTCACCAAGCAATGTTAAAGTTAACGCCATGTTAAATATCATGTTATCTCTCTCGTATTTCCTGTCAATGAATGAGATGGCATGGTATTTTAACATGGCGTTAACTTTAACATTGCTTGTTGAAACACGGCTTAAGTATAACTATATATTACTATGGAGCAGGGATGAAAAGGATATGAAATTTCGGATACGAATACGGATATGAATATTAATTAATTATCCGTTTGTTTCGGATAATTTCGGTCACGGATATTAAATTTTGGATGTAATTGTTTCCTTTTTACAGAAGATAGGATTCGGTTACGGTTAATATTTTATATCGGATATTCGATAGTTTCGGTTACGGTTACGGTTAATATTTTATATCGGATATTCGATAGTTTCGGTTACGGTTACGGATAATATTTTATATCGGATATCCGATAGTTTCGGTTACGGTTACGGAGCTTCCTAATATCCCTGATACGGAGGTGGCAAAGGTAATAGTTACCCAGACCTACCAAGAATTAATGTATTCAAGGAAATAAATACATTGTGTTGTTATTTCCTGTGAACTCAGGTGCATCTTTCCGGCTGATTGCGCAATATGATAATGAGCTATTATTTATTAAACTACACACATTAATTATAAGTATAGTGTACTGTAGTGTTTTACAATTGAAACCTGCGTAGGCCAGTGGTTCGAGTTTGGCTCTCGACTAGGAGATCTTAGATATCGGATAGATAAGTCTACAAGGTGTAAAAAAAAGAAAGATAATACTTTAGGGTGTGTATGTAGAGTTTAGTGTGAAAGTACCAGCGCTGAAATAGGTACTTTTTTTAAATTATTATATGGGAAAATTTATGATGTTGGGGCATTACTCATACAAACATGAAAGTCAAAAGTAAGTCTTTCTGCGCTGGTACTTTCAGAGTATACTCTACATACACACCCTAAAGTATTATCACTAATTAATTTAACACCTTGTATACAATGACACATTAAATATTAGTTTGTTCGAAATGTTTTCATTTATGTGAAGAAATAGTAGTGGATCGCTTAATGTTTTCCAAAGGGTGTAGGTTCGATAATGTATATCCACAATTTTAAAAATCAAAGTGCCCCGCCGCGTCTGTCTCTTAGTTTGCAATAAACCAGGGAATGAAACAATGTTAGGGAGCTCCGTAACCGTAACCGTAACTATCGGATATCAGATATTAAAAAATATCCATAACCGAAACCGAATCCGAAATTAAAGTATGCTGTGTAATGCTACTGTAAAAATGTAAAATCCGTAACCGAAACAAACGGATAATCCGAAATAATTTAATATCCATATTCGTATCCGTATCCGAAATTTCATATCCATTTCGTCCCTGCAATAAATTCACAGACTACTGCACCGATCTTCATGCTGTTTTCACCAATGGATAGAGTTGTTCTCCAGGAAGGTTTTAGTGTATTAATTGCATCCGGCAGCTGGTATTGTCAGTGCGTCAAGGTACGAAGTTCACCATAATATTCATTCTAAATTATAACACATTGAAACAATGAAAAAAGCAATATCGTCGCCTGATGGGCGACTTAAAAGCAAACATCACGGTTGAGAGAAATACAAAAAAGGTATTTATAAAATCTATTGCTGTCTCGCAGTGCCTTAGCTAGCCAGCACTGACGCGATAGAGACAATTGCAGCACAGGAAAAAAAATGTTTTCTAGCGACATTATCCAGGGGGCCTATTACAAGCTCTTATTTCCAGGCAGTTTACGCCATACAACATGGCTGCCTGGAATTTTCGTATTACGATCACATAATAACTGCATGATGACAGCTAGTCAGCGGACACGTGACACTTGACTTGCTTCCGAATGGCACTTTCAGACAGCCAAACTAGGGTGGATCCATTTAGTTTAACGTGTCGCTGTAATATGATAAAGAACAACGCAGTTTAAGACCGTATTATTGAATTGCCTGGAACCAGGCTGGTATTGTAAAAGATCATAATACAGCCCCATGGTGGAAACAGGGGTCATGCAAACCCTTATTTCTGTATGGAAAAACAGGCGTTGTGTTTCCTTTTAATAATCTAGGAAGAAAGGTAAAAAATGTTGCCTAGAAATAACCTGTGACATTTAGTGCTAGACGGATATTAACCTAGAAAATCCAGCTCGGTCTAAAACGGTAGATATATTATTGAAACAAGATATATTTTGTTACAATAAAATTTTATTGACATTGTAATACATTTCTCTTTATAATTAATTGAAAGACATTAGTGAAACTAGTTTCCAAAAATGCAGTCTAGAAATTCTAGACTAAATTAAATCTGCATAATTTTAGCTCATTTATGCCATTTTCTACACGTGTTTAACTAAAAAACCTGTGTCTTAAAATGGGATTGATGAATACCTCACTCAAATAATGTCCTTCATTTTCCGTCACAATTCTTTGTGTGTTAAGTGCGAATGCATATAATATTCTATATAATCCTCTCTCTCCTTCCCATCTTCTCGATCGATTTAACTTTTCTCGACCCTTCGATACTCCTTGTAGGCCTAATGTCAGAACTACTCTTTCCATCCCATCCCATCGCTCCAACTTTTACTCCTACTCCTTCACCGTTCATGCAGTCAGATTGTGGAACTCGCTTCCTCACACCATTCGCGACAGTCCGACCGTTACTGTATTTAAAAGACGCTTGAAAAAGCATTATTTCAAGTCTCAGTCCATATTATAAAATATTATATATACATATTAATTATACATACACTATTTATTTATATAATATTATAGTATTTATGTAGTTCATCAAGTATTATATTAAATTATAATTATTGTAATAGTAAATATATATTATTGTACTTTATTATATATATTTGTGTGAATAGAGTATATATAATATAATATTAATTATATTAATTGTGCACGTCTTATCTACTATGTTTTATGCCATCTCCCTCCGTAGGGCTGCTGGAAGAAATTTCTTGTTAGAAATAAGCAGTACAATTGTGTCGTCTTTCTTTGTAAAATGTATTGTTGTGATTTTTCTTGTGTGCAATAAATGTTAAATAAATAAATAAAAAATGCAATGTTACATCTCACGGTGAGAAAGTTAGCTACAGCCTATAAGGCATCGAATTAGTTTTTTAATTGTTTGCCAGGATGGGCGTTATTTCGATGCTGTGCAAATCTCTAAGCTCCCTAATTCTAGTTAACTTCCTCACGGTGGGTAGGTAGTATAATATATAAACTCGCACTAAGCACACTTGTATTGACACAATAATTGAAGACATGAATAGATAAAGGTGATCCCACCAAAAACATTTTCATGTAAAAATGTTGCCAAGACAAGTCTTCATTGCTTACCCTGTGAAAAAGATATCAGATATCATATATAGCCAAGCTCTAAAGACTACACGCTCTAAACCTACAAGCTATAATACACCTTAATCAAAATCTATCAAAAAGTGGTCAGATCTCATGTAGAACCAAAATTCTTGATCTATGCGCCCATACTTTACTAGGCTTAGCATTACTTACTCTACATTTCAGTTGAAACGTGATGCTTGGCCGTTTTATTTCACACGCGATAAAGAATGCCTATGAATTCTTCGTAAGGGTAGCAAAACAGCCAAGTATCACGTTTTAACTGAAATGTAGAGTAAGTGAAGCTAAGTCTAGTAAAGTAAGGGCGCATATAGATATTTTGGTTCTACATGAGATCTGACCACTTTTTGATAAACTTTTTCACAGGGTAAGCTATGTAGCGAGTCTACAACTAGTCTTGGCATCATTTTTACATGAAAATGTTTTTGGTGGGATTTCATTTATTTTTGTAAGTTGGTTAATGGACTTTTTTAAGTTTAAAAATAACCTATTTTGACCTCGGGCCTTTACTTTCGCCTTATTCTTCATCTGTAATTTAGACGATTTATTGTATTTCTCTTTCATTTGATACTTACTGTGGGAGTATCTGTGAAAACGATAAATCGCTGTTTTGTATTCAAAATAGCGGCATTAAAGGAATCTTGTACAAATTTTATTTCTCTTCTCAAGCTCTCTGATCACTTGATACCCATATTGTAGGGGTTGATATGAAAACGATAAAACACCTGAACCTGAACTTCAATAAACACCTCACTATCTACCATTGAACTCTCTTTACTCTTTATTCTTGTTTTTTTTCGAAAGTGTGCTATAACTAGCCGGGCGGCTAGTTGTTTAGTCATAACATTGTTTAATCATTTTAGTTTTATTAAAATAATAATAATAATAATGCCTCCCACGCCGATTTCGGTGACAGTGGCCGGTTTCATTGTAACCAGACCAGCTACGCAGGAGTTTTATAATGCTCAAATGTGTGTGCAATACACATAAGCACTCTCTCTTCCTTCACTCTCGTAGTCCAGTGGGACGGATAACCGACACGACTGGCGGGAGATCAGGACCGACTTTTTACATGCCCATCCGAAGCATGGATCATCTTTCTTATCAGAAAATTAGGTGATCAGCCTGCATTGCCCTAACCAAATTTGGAAACAAGTTTTATTGTTGTTTCAACGCGGGGATTGAACCAGCGACCACCGGGTTGAGATTAGGCTCTAAACCACTAGACCACGGAGGTGTTAAGTAATCTATTGTCAATCAAAACATTATGGAATTGTGTTTTTTTTTCTGATGTCCGTTTATCGTTGTGTAAATTAATTGGAGTCGCATTGGTTAAATGTGTGTTATATACATTTTATTAATAAAAACTATTTAAAACAGAGGAGGCAAGATGCTTGTGTATGTACTAGGCTAAAATCTAGTCCAAGTATCGATAGGAAGACTCTTTACTTAATTATTTATTTAGATCTGATTGGGCAATCACCATATATTTGTACGTATTAATTGCCAAGTTATATAAACCGTTACATAATATATAAGTTATGTGTTGTTAGCTCCGTCAAGCCAAACAGAACTGGTAGTTCATTTCGTAACTTTTATGAAGATTTAGAATTTGCTTAGGCGTATTTGTATAACACTTATTGATAGTCATAAAACTGTCACAAAAATTATGAAATCATTATGTGTTCCCCGCAACTTGGTACGCGCAAAATGATATCCCGCGGAAACGGCTTAGTTTTTAGTTATTTATTTATTAATCAGCTAATCTGAACGCTGATTGGTGAACATCACTTCGCTGTCACTGTTTTCACCAATGAGCGTTCAGATTAGCTGATTTGATCAATTGATCAATTTGATCAGCCTTTCAGAACCCGGGCGATAATGCACAAATCGTACAAAGGCGGACTTAATGCCGTATTGCATTCTGTGCCAGTCAACCTTTAGGCGTTACAAGAGAAAAATTGTATGGGTGCCAGAAGAGCAACAGAAGGAAATTAATAAATCATTAAAAAAAACAACAAACGTAATATAGATACTAAAAAAAATAAAAAAAATATATAAATAAAATAAACAATATACATACTATATAATATACTATACTATACTCATAATAAGTATAAAATAAATAAAAATACATACACTATTTTTATCAAATACTGAGAATTCTAAGATACTGCCAATTGCTTAAAAGAAGACACGAATTCTGCGCTTAAACGTGTCTCTAGTTTTGCTATCGTAACAAAGTAGTTTATGTCGTGATCTAGCATGTAAACTTTTACCGTACCAAATTTGAAATTTGGTACGGCAAAAAGTACTAAACGGATTTTAATGAAATTTGAAATTTCATTAAAATCCGTTTAGTACTTTTTGCGTGAAAGAGTTACAAACATACACAAATACTCACAAACTTTCGCCTTTGTAATACCATACCACATAAAACGAACCGGTGCGTGGCTGCATCACATAGACACGACGTTCAGAAAACATTTTGTAAAAAATTATTCTGAATAAAATGTTTTGATTTGATTTGATAATACATTATGGAATCGAATTCCCTGATAGTAGCATTCGACATTTTTAATTTCCATGTTATCTATCGATCAAAAGCTTTCAAAGGTGATATTGGACCAAGGGCCCGACCTTTCTCTCCATGAATATTTATTACAGAACCCATAAAAATACTAATCGGAATACCTTTGTTGGAACACGATGACTGGTATATGATATCACCAATAAATTAATTAAAACGATCATAAAAAATAATATAATTAGCAATTAATCACAAAAAGGCCTTACTGGCTATTTTGAGTCTGTAACAAGATATTAGTTATTATTCTACTTAATACTTATAAATCTTAATTCAAGTATAAATTACTATTAACACCAAATATTATAATATCTATAAGCAGTGTGCGAACACATCATGATGTCAGCTTTCGAACAAAAAAACTACACTAGAAAAAAACTTTTATTAAACAAATACTTACCTCTGATTATTGAATATTTTTTAAAAATGTTACTGAATGTACTGTGGGCTCTTGGTGAATTGATATTCAAACACAATCTACTTGCATTTTTTTCCACTTTATTTGTTATTTTACATTAATATTTTTTTATGTTGTTTGTCGGGAATTAATGAGACAGGGATCAGTAGACAAGAGAATTCATATTTTTATTGCAAATCTCTTGTCAAGCTTAGAAATAAATAACTAATTTTATTTAGAGCAATGTTAGTTATCGGCGTTTTAAATTAGGCTTAAAATCAAAATATTTCAATCAATATATGTAATCAATAAATTCAATCAAAATAGTCATTTTTGGCCCTAAAATAGCAGTTTAGGACAAAACTGTCCGCTAATGTTTTTTCAAAAGTATTTATATTGGTGTAAAAAAAAGAGGGATAATACTTTGGAGTGTGTATGACGTATGTGCCTCCTATCTACATAGGAAGTTTACTATGAAAGTACCAGCGTTGAAATACTTAATTTTGACTCTCATGTTTCTATGACAAATGCCCCAACATCATAAATTTGCCCATACACAAATCAAAAAAAAAGTTACTCTTACAGCGCTGGTACTTTTTGCCCGACTTCGGCGAAGCCAAAAGGAAGGGTAATGATTTTGGCAGTCTATGTATGTATGTATGTATGTATGTTCCCTCGTAGCGGTTAAACTACTGGTCCGATTTTAATAAATAAGGTGTCAATCGATTTGTAGTGGTCCCGCGAGTAACATAGGCTATATAATTTTTCGAAAAATTTTGGATTTTGAAAATTATAGCTCATAAACTATCTCCAAAAAAAATTAAATTAAGATAATTGTATTTGTGTTTGGTATCCAAAGATAGGTCTTGGCAAGCACATTACAAATATGTATTTAAAATTTTTATTAGTTATTATATTTTGTTGTTAAATTCAAAATAAGGGTTTAAAATGCGGTCGTTCAAATTGTATCTAGGAGTTGTTTAGTTACTTTCTATGTGTTAATTTAACGTTAGTTTAGTGAACATAAATATATAATATAATAAACAAATATATAATATTCGTCTGCTGTTGTAATATACAATCCCAATAGCGGGTACGACCACGGCTCTACCTTGACCATATCTGTACCTATGCATATCTGAATTTCAAATTAAATTATTTTCTTGTTTCAGCCTTTTTAGAACCCTTTTTTGCGAAGTCGGGTTATAGTTTTTTATAGAGTAAACTCTATATACGGGACCGATACCACAGCCTTTAGTATTATTACTATAATATCATATTATTAATATGCCTGTATAAATGTATTGTAATGCAGGATGGATCTAACTGTACTACATCTGTTGGATGAATGTCAAGCTTTTTTCATGTAAATTACCCAATAATATTAAAGATTGCTTAACTGATCAAGGATACATACAGACAATTAACTATAAAAAATATAATTAATGTATATAAATATATTTAAATGTAACTATAGTAGTCGCTAATGACCTTCGTTGTTAAAAAGCGACTTTATAAATAAATAAATAAAAAAAAAATGTATAGAGTAATTCACAGGTCCTTATTCCCACACTCATTAACAAAATGCCGTATAAAATTATTATTACCTATTCACAAAACGTAAAGTTTTATCGTCGCCCGTTTTTAAATGCCCTTTGAATGAATTTAAATTTGGCTTTCGTGAATATTTTCGATCGGAACCTTGTAAACTTTGTAAAATATAAAACAATATTTATAACATAGCTATTTAGCAATAAGTTTTAAAAAAATAAATACTTTTTTTAATTGCTCTTGACCCTGAAGTCGTGGGCTCAATTCCTGCGTTTGAACAACAGAATCTGGTTTTCAAGTTTGGTTGGACAATACAGACTGATGACGTTATATAGCCTAAAGCCTTCCTCTATAAATGGACTATCCGACAAAAAAATAATTTTTCAAATCGGACCAGTAGTTCCTGAGATTAGCGCGTTTAAACAAACAATTAAACAAACTCTTCCGCTTTATAATATTATAGTATAGATAAACCAAATCGTGACAAACAAACGGACTCGTTTATATCATATACTCGTTTATTTATAACATAGGATGCTTTGGTTGATAGGTTTCATCTCACAAAGTCTAGGAAATCCCAGTTTTGAGCAAGAATGAGGTGATCCCGTTGATGGAGCGTCGTTCGCTTCCCAGTCAATAGTTTTGGAAGTAAGGATTAGTACCTAAGGACACTTGCACACTTGCTGGCGTTGGCACCCTAAATCCCTATATAAAAGCTTTAATATTTATGAATTGTAAATTAATCGTCTTGATAACTTGAGCAGATTATAATTTGGATTAACCAAAACTCTCTTACGTTTTGAGGTTTTGGAGAATATCCTTTTTCTGTTTCAACATATCGAGGCTACTTAGAAATCTTAATTTTAGGTTTAATTAGCATAATCGTTAGATGTTTTACAAATTTTAAGATTTGTTTCAAAAACACTTATATTTTTCAATTCATACTATCAATTCTCAACTGATTTTGAATATTAGATGATTCTTCTTTAACCTTTTTATACACAAAATTTATGCAAAAATGGTGATGAGCAGATCACTCTAGTAAAAAACTAGAGTGATCTGGGTTCAAAAGTCGCAGTGGTCTTAGGGCTCGCACACAAAACCGCGATGCGATGCGATACAATGCTGCGTCTTTTATTTTTACACTGCAAAATAAGAGGTGCGGCATAGTATCGCATCGCATCGCAGTTTTGAGTTCTAGCTCTTAATCTGGTGTTTGGAGATATTTTAACAATTGTTCAGGGCCTGTCCTTACTGTAGATATAATAAATGTTCCTGCGATCGTTTTCTCAAACTCATTAGGCCTCGCATGTTCGTTGTTTATGTTTATGCAAAAATACAAGTCAGTGATACGAGAAGTGGTGGTAATTACCAAAACAATTCGTGCCATTTAATTTGTGCTTTGTTCAAGTGTTTTTTGGGGTTCCGTACATTTTTGGGTACGTTTATATTCATAGCGCCTCTGTGGTCTAGTGGTTCTGAGCTTCACTCTCGACCCGGAAGTTCGTGGGTTCGATTCACGCGTTGGAACAACAAAAATGTTGTTTTCAAGTTTGGTTAGGACAATGCAGGCTGATCACCTGATTGTCTGACAAGAAAGAATGTAAACAGTCGGTCCTGCGCCTGTTCTCTCGCCAGTCGTGTCGGTTTACCGTCCCACTGGGTTATGAGAGTAAAAGGAAGAGAGAGTGTCTTTGAGTATTGCGCACACACTTGGGTACTATAAAATAACTCCTGCGTAGCTGGCCTGGTTTCAATGAAATCGGCTACCGACACCGAAATCGGTGAGGGGAGCTATTATTATTATTATATTCATACGATTATCACTTTTATTTTACACCATGTATACAAGCATAGACTGTCAAAATCAATGCCCTTTCTTCTGTACTCGCCAGAATCGGTTAAAAAGGAGCATAATAAAAATGTATTATATTTTCCATCATGACATAAAGCAGCGCGCGCGTTTATGTCTAATTCAGTGTGAAAAGGTTAAGTCATTGTGGCGCGGTGGTTGGGTTTTCGTTCATTCAATAATTAATATAATAGTAATATCTATGTAATGTTTCTTACCACGTCAATCTGGTCTCGTGGTAAGTTCTCGAAGAACTTGTATCGTACAACGTAAATATATTTAACTAGCTGTGTCCGCGTGGTTTTTAAGTGACTTAAACCGTTTATGCAGCGCACGCAACGAAAGTCCCCAAATGTGAATAATGTTCCCCGTTTTTGCAACATTTCTCACTGACGCTTCGCTCCTATTGGTCGCAGCGTAATGTTATATAGCCTAAAGCTTTCCTCTATAAATAGACTATCCAACAACAAAAGAATTTTCCAAATCGGACCAGTAGTTCCTAAGATTAGTGCATTTAAACAAACACACTCTTCCGCTTTATAATAATAGTATAGATGCCATCTCATTAATTGACAGGAAATACGAGAGAGATAACATGATATTTAACATGGCGTTAACTTTAACATTGCTTGGTGAAACACGCCCTAAGGCGGTCAAACAGGGCAGCAGTCCACCTGTGAACTGCGTGGGTGTACCACACCCTTCAGCACCACACGATTAAATAAAAATAAATAAAATAGCCTTTATTCAGATCTTACGCTTTTTACATTTTTACTTAACAAATGACAATAAGGTTACCAAAATACTTTTAAACTAAAATTATATCGAAGCTAAAAACTTTTGTTGCTTTCTTATCTTTTCTAGATCTGTTTGCCAGTCGGCAAAGGACTCCTCCAACCTTTTCCACTCTGCCCTTTCTAGTGCCACTCTGTTCCATGTTATACCTGCCACTTTTCTGATGTCATCATCCCACCTCTTCTGCGGTCTACCTCTCTTTCTATTGCCCTCTCGTGGGTACCACTCTGTCACTCTTCTGCTCCACTTGTCTTTTCCTCTTATCATGTGGCCACCCCATCTCCATTTAAGTCTTTTAATTTTTATAGCTACATCTGTGGTTTTTGTTTTTGTTCTAATCGCGAGGTTTTTTATTCTGTCAGACTTTTTGATATGTAACATACTTCTTTCCATAGCGTATTGGCAGGTAGTTAGTTTGTTTAATGCGTCCTGATTTAGAGACCATGTTTGACAGCCATACGTAAGGACTGGTAAAATGCTAGTGTTAAACAGTTTACTTTTTATATTTATATCAAGTTTTTTATCCTTCATTGCCTCTCTTAAGCTCCAGTACACTTTCCAACCATTTGCTATTCTCCTGTCCACTTCTTTTCGTATACTCTGTTTTTGAGTTATAAGTTGTCCCAAGTAAATACTTATATATATACTTGGGTACTTGGGTACCACACGATTAAGCCTATGCCAAATAAAGAGCCTTATGAACCGATAAGGTTTGTATAGTTGGGTATTGTAACCACAATACTCAATCAAAGCGTATGTTATTAATAATACCAGTAATAAATAAATTAATCGATAAAATATTAGATAAATCAGCGGTTATGGCGATACACAATTTATGACACAATGACGTAATTTAAATGATGTTTGAATTAAAAATATCATCGTTTTTTCGACACGGTTTCGGTTCAGAGCGAAGCAAAGTTCTACAATTTGGAACTTTAGGCGTGGAATAACCGCAACTAGCGCCACTCTTTAAAAAATAAATTTTACAACGACACAAACATCTTATTAAAAATCGTTCAAACTTTAAGTAAATAGTTAAACTAATTTATTAGCATTTAATTACAGCTCTAAATCCTATACTGTATTTACTCTCGTAAGTAATAACTAAAACGGCCGTTTTAGTTATTACTTACGAGATATAATATATAATATTAGTTTAACTATTATATATTACTATAATAAATTAGTTTAACTATTTACTTAAAGTTTGAACGATTTTTAATAATATATTTGTGTCATTGTAAAATTTATTTTAAAAAGAGTAGCGCTAGTTGCGGTTATTCCTCGCCTTAACTTCATATAACTTATTTAAGTGGCTATCGCCATTATCACTTTCGAAGTTCGCGAAACAGAATGTATGGGATTTGACATAAGCTTCGGTAAGTGACATACGAATTCGCGTGGCATTTAGCGAATCTTATGTCAAATACCGTACATTTATGTTTTCGAACTTCGTAAGCGATAAGAGCTATGTCATCTGGAATAAGGGCCCAGGGCCTATACTGCTCCGGTAATAAATAGAGCAGTAAGTCAGAAAAGGCGGTTTTGGGAATATGGCACCTATTGACTAGGCATTAAGTGTCATTTTGTCAAAACCGCGTTTTTTGACTTACTGCTTTATTGATTGGTATTGGCTATACTGCCCGTATAGCCAATACGAATTATAAGTATGTCCCTTAGCGAAGCTTAAGTGTTATTTTCGAACTTCGTAATTGATAATAGCGATGACGAGGCTTACCTGCTCCCGACACAATCGAGAATGAAATTAGGTCGATCTTTAACGGCTTTTGATATTTTATTTGGTGGATTACTTTGAAACTAACCAGGATAAAGAAAGTCGTTATATCGTGACTTTTTGTACTCCTGACTATATCAATCGACTGAGAATTAAAATAAACAAAAGTCAATTTATTCGGGAGTACGCGGCACGATCGAATCTGAATCAAAATCGAATCAGTTTCGAGAGTAATACCTGGGCCCTGTTTGGGAGTAAAGCGAAATAAACACTTTCTTATGGGTTTTTCTCAAATGATTAGCATACATTTAACTTCATCAGTTCACTTTCTAAAGGGCAATTTGATCACTTTTTGCCGTTAGTCATTTGCCATGATGATCGTTAGCGCTAGACAGTTATATCACAGTATTCCGACAAATTGCTAAATAAATACCAGTCATATTTAAATCATATA
The DNA here is from genome assembly GCA_905187575.2 of Celastrina argiolus. Classification (NCBI taxonomy): domain Eukaryota; kingdom Metazoa; phylum Arthropoda; class Insecta; order Lepidoptera; family Lycaenidae; genus Celastrina; species Celastrina argiolus. The sequence goes on along the minus strand of LR994594.1, from coordinate 9,693,893 downwards.
GGTAACATAAATTAGTGATAATACTGAAGTGTGTATGTGCCGCCTATGTAGAGTTTACTGTGAAAGTATCTGCTGAAAGACTTACTTTTGACTTCCATGTTTCTACGAAAAATGCCCCAACATCAAAAATTTGCCCATACCTACAATAATTTAAAAAGTAACTCTTTCAGCACTGATGGTAGGGTTTGGTCCGCAAGATGGCGAGTGGTGTAGGGGGAGTGGAATCACACACGCTCTCCGGTCTCAGGACCGGGGCCCCCCGCACTGCTTGACGTCCTGCCATTCAGGTATAGCCTTCCATGGCTCCTCTCTTAGTGCCACGGTTTTCCCCTGCGTTTTGCGGGGGGTTTTCCCTAGAAAAACTTAGAATGACTTCGGCTCTGGTATCCTCAATACCGGGGCCATACCTCACGTAGAGGGGCTTTAGCCCCTGGACGTGATTTCCCGCTCCCGGCCACTCTGGCTAGGAGTGTGTGAAGTTCATAGGTAGGACTGATGCTTTCACAGTATACTCAACAGCCATAAACACCTTGAAGTATTATCACTCATAAATATTACAGCCTGTATATGGGATCGATGGTTAAAATTCCACAGATAAGGTTAATTCACCAAAAACACCAATCAACAATCAATATAGGTTGTTAACTTGATCATACATTTGAATAGCGTTCCAAAAACCGGCGTATGTTTATCATTAACGGGATAATGCTATGATGTACGCAATAATATATTATTTTGTGGTATGGTTCCTCCTCTGTGGTTTCTTGTTCTTATTATAAAAAACTAGGATAACCAATTTTCTATAGAAATATTTGCAGGCTTCATTTTCTTGTTGATTCTCTTTATTTTCAGCCAGTGGAACTCATTCTTTATTTACAAAAAAAACAAATCTTCTATTAGAGATCATCACTTCTTAAGAAGCGAAACTAAAAAGAGCAACCAACCAAATAAGATACTTATTTTATTATTAATATTTTATTGAATGTAATTTGACGACCTCCGTAGTGTTGTTGGTGTTCGAGCGAGAGGTCGCAGGTTCGAATCCCGCCTAGGGAACAGTTTCAATGTTCCTGGGTTATGGATGTGTATTAAATTTGTGTATAATTTAATAAAAATCTTGACTATGTGTATAGTATAAAAGTATTAAATATATTTCCGTTGTTTTATACCTGTAACACAAGTTTCTTCGGATACTTAGCACGGGGCCAGATTGACATGGTGTGAAACTTCCATAGATATTATTATTATTATTAATGTAATTATTTTCACATCGGATAAGTTGTAACATGCTGTGATTTAATGCCATAACTGATATATTTTAGATGACTCATATATTTTATAATTTGAATATCTAATGAGGTTTAATTAAAATACCACGGATCCGTAAGTTATTGTCGTGACACCGTTACCGATTGAGTCGTCGTCGGCTCAAAATCTGACAAATTCTTTAATTAAAGCTATCTCATATTTATTATACTAGCTATTTCCCTCGATTTCGTCTATGTAAATGACTTTAAAGTTTAAGTACTTAGTAATGAAAAATCTTTTGTTTAAAGTTTAAACAAAAGATTTTTCAGTAACCCCGAAATGATAAGCAGTCAGTGATATAACGGGTTTATGAACAGTCACTATAACTTTAGGATATGATTATACTACCTTTTCTAATTTTAGAACATATATATTTTTTTTGTAACAAAAACATTTTTTTTTCTTTTTCATTATTCTTGCGACAACAAAAGATTTTTTAGTTTATGAAAAAAAAAGGAGTTAAAAATAACATTTCCAAATGAAGAATGATAGTATAATTGTATCTCAAAGTTTATAGTGACTGTTCTTCTTACACCCTGTATTGATGAATTATACCTAAGAATGCATTCAAACAGATTTTTTTTAAATTGAAATCAGTTTATCCGTTTAATGCTACAATACTACAGATATACACCGTCACACGCCTACCTTTTATCACCCTTTGTCAGGGGGTTATAAAAGTTGATCAATTCACTCCTTGTATTATACTGCTGCATTGTACCATTTGGCCGCGCTAGTCTCATCTAAATTGTTCAGGCTGTTTGGCGGGTACAACCATACGAATATGCAGATTTTTTACAAATTAACAATGATAGTAATATTTTGTAATATGCATATGAAATCACAAAAAGACACTTCCATTTTGTTTATTTGTATGTTCGCTGGATACTTTAAATTTATTCAGAAATCAGAAGAACTCATAATGAATTCAAACAGTTTATAGTAGGCTTATGACTTAGCTATTCTAAAAACCTAATCGAAAATAACTGGTTAATGTTGTTATCTACGTTTCCATTAACCGACTTAAGAAAATATTAGGTTAGGTTAGTTTTTTTTTACAAAACACATTGCCTCCACGTAACGGGGTTGCCAACCTCCCAATTTCAGCACCTGGAGCAAAAACCGAAGTTTCGTGTCCTAAATTTCTCTTTGCAAGCATTCATCTATATATCATTAACATGCTAACATATGAGTCGAAACGAGGTTTCTCTAAATCAAGTGTTTGAGTTGACGAAAGGACCAGAAAGGAGATCCATAATTTTGGTGACAAACGGTTCACCCGTTCACCGTCTCAGCTACAATTATTTGTCTTTCAATTATCGCCAATTTCTATGTACAGTGTGTTCCATGGTTCCATATACCAAGCCAAATAAAGTGTAAAGGGACGCGAAGAGCATGTTTTGTTTTGGCACCTTATATAAATTACTTACCATAACCCGACAAATCGCGATTAAATATCTCCATTAAAGTCACAAAACAGATGAGTTTCAACCCCGGTCAGGTGTTAGGTCAACAACCAGTGCGTTCGTATGTATATACTAGGAGCCGCGAGCCCCAGCATAAAATTCACTCCAGGGGGCCTACTCAAGATGCCATCGCTAATTATCGCTTACAAAGTTCGATATCAAAATGTATCGGATTTGACATAAGGTACGCTAAATGACATACCAAATCGCGGTCATTTAGCGTAGCTTATGTCAAATCCCATACATTTTGTTATCGAACTTTGTAAGCGATAATTAGCGATGGCATCTTGAGTAGGCCCCCTGGTGGTCATTTTAGACTTTTGTCTTTTTTTACTATCGCGTTATGGTATGTAATGTATACGAGCTGCCAAAACAATAAATGATCTATGCGTCATTCTCTTTACACTATCCCCTCGTTTCACTTGCTAAGCATAAACGATTTGAACGTTTTTTTCATTCAGATTCGCGTTTCTTTAGCACTGTTTAGGATCGTTTTGAACTGTTTTCACTAGTGTTCCACACGCACTGTCAGCTGTCAAAAACTGTTCAATACGCACAGAATCATCACGCCATTTTGCTTATTTCTTCCCAGCTCTCTACTTGAGGCAAAATGTAAATTTTTTGACGTTTCCTTGGATTTGACAGATTTCACTGATCTCGATTATATTTTTAGGTTATCGTGGAGGAAATTTATTAAGGATTCTTTTGTATTATTCTTGAAATTGATAGTTTTAAATATAATAAGAATTTATTGGAAAAACGAGAAGTGTCAAAATTTAACATCTGTCAGTCGTTCCACTAGCAGTAAAGCGACTGGCTATTCCTTAAGGGAGGCCATTTTGAAGAAGAAGAAGAAGCGATCAGATCGAAAATTTCCAAATTTACATTATTGTGCTAAAGAAACGACAATGTGCGTGATGAATGATCTGAGCGTTCAGAGCGTATACAGGAACACACTGTATATTCGGCTTTGTATATGAACTGTGGAACATAACTACTGCGCAATTTAATGTTTTCCTGCGCGCTCATTCTAGTGTTGATGATGATGACATCTTTATTAAGTCCTCTTCTATTAGACGACTCAAAAAACAGATGACCAGCGGTAGGTACTCGTGAATTGGTGTTTCTCAGTTCTATTATTTAAAAAAGTATTGTAGTTTTTTTTCTCATAAATTTCTTGAATTATAATAAAATTCATTTTGCTATTCAAAGTAAATTCAGATGTAATTGAAATTGTTCTCGTGTAGCAGCTGTAAATTTTCCTAAATAAATAAATAAATAAACAATGCATTGTATATAATTTATCTAGCTTTTTGTGCATGCCGCCAATATCATTAATTTACATTTTAGTTTTATCGATTTTGCGAGTTTTTAATTGTCGTTCAGACTAACAAATGCGATTTTTATGTAAAAATTTAAAAAGCATTTTCTAAGAAAGCAAATGATGTAGAGTAATTTTAAGAGTTTTTATAGAAAGCACTTAAATCGAACACGTGCTCATTAAGGTCTAGAATCTAGGTATTTCTAGATTTAAGGCGTAATACATGCAATAATAAAAATACATACAGGAGGTGGATTTTTATAATATTACACATATATTTTGATAGTATAGTCGTAGCAGTTTCTCAATGATTTTGAAATACCTGTTCAATAGCCTACACTATGTGTTAGTGGTGGGTAAAAAAATCATCCCCACATCATGTGTATGTAATCCCAAAAATACATTTAAAAATGATTTTTAGCATTTTATTTTAGCCCTTTTGTCAGCATGGTGAATACACACAGGCATGCAGGGTAAAAAAACATCTCCACATTGTGTAATCCCAAAAATACATTTTAAAATGATTTTTAGTATTTCATTTTAGCCCTTTGTCAGCGTGGTGAATACATATTTTTTTTAGGCTTTTGAAAACCATCGGAAAACCACGCTACGGCTATACATAAATATAAGCTAAATCCGTGCTTCCCGTCGTTCTTATTGTCAGTGTGAAAATAGCCTTATAATAATAGTATTTTTTTATTTATTATAATGTAAAGTATTTTGTTTGTAGAAAGCATTTTGATCAACACGCGCGACTCATTAAGTCTAGATTTTTCTGGATCTAAACGAACTTTCGTCGATTACCATTTGACCGCAAACTTGAACCTGTTTTAGTTCCTCTAACCATGAATAATAAACAAATAAAGTGTATTTTATATGCATATTGTATTTGTTTTATTTTAACAGATAAATTTTAAAATATTCATCTTATCAATCAGTATTCTATATATAGTTTGGAAACAAACGTATTATTTAAATCCTTCGAGGTTATTGTAACTATTTACCAAAAATATTTTAAAACCAGTTTAATCCATTTGTAATTTATTTATTAATAATAATCATTGATAGACTAAATCTACTTTATAGAATACTAAATAGTGTTCGCGAATTCGTACTCACAAAATTAAAATGTCACGGGAACTATACATTTTGCCATGATTTAAATTTTAAAGTATACAATTACTTTCTTCTATAGTCCAATATATTTAATTGAAATCCAGTAGTTTCTGAGCCGACAAACCAACAAACCTTATCTATTTATAATAAATTCTTTTTTTTTCCTATGGATGCTTCACACCACGTCAATCTAGCGCGGTGCTAAGTATCCGAAGAACTTATAACCAGTACTAATGGAAATATATTTAATACTTTTATAGTATACACATATTTAAGATTTGAATTATATTAATATATACACAAATTTAATACACATCTATGATCCAGGAACAACACAGATAACTTATACTATCTGGATGTTCCTTTTTTTTAGAATCGAAGGCTGGTCTTGTCAGGCCCAGTCACTGCTACCCTTCTGGATATATTGTGACTAGATATTGTGACAAGATAGAATACCGTCCCCAGTCCTATGTTACTCATGAAGCGAACGATATGGTGGGGGTCTGCGGTGCGAATTTCCTCTGCTGTAGAGTATTCATGCAGCCCGAGGAACTTGCTCCTGCTTATATGAATAGCTGGAGAATCCTTACAATTTTACTTGCGCAAATGAAAATCTCCCCGGAAGAGTACATTTTGCCGCAATATAATTTTAAGCAAAAAAAACCGACTTCAAAAGGTAAACTAAAAAGCAAATAATTGTCCTTTTGTTGAGAACATACATAATATAAATTTCAGACTTATTTCTTGGATGCCATGGTCAGAACTGGACCAAATTGCTATGAGACCAAACGGGAAGCACAAGCTTTCAAATAAAAAAAACATCCAAATAGGTTCAACCAGGCGAAAGTTCTGAGGTAACAAACATAAAAAAAATACAGACGAATTGAGAACCTCCTCCTTTTTTTAAAGTCGGTTAAAAACGGTCTAATCTATATTTGTGTCTTATTTCATCAAAATCTAAATATATTCAAAACAAACAAAGTAATATGTCAACTGACTATCAGCATAACTATTAATAAAAGTCTGCGAGATCGAAATTTCCAATTAGTGTGTTCAATAAATTCGGTTTTTGTAAATCATCCTTCCATTAAATTAACCGCTACATTTTCGCGTTAATTTTAATTGAAATGTAAATGAAATATGCCGTGTTGGTGACAGCGCCGAAACTGTAGTGGAATAAACTACTTCTATAAGTTAGAATGTAATTAATACTTGTGAGTTGTCTTAAGCCGTCTGTACACTCGCCCGCGAATCACCACGTGAATTTGCGAGGGAACTCAGCGCGAAAAATATGCGCTTACAAATACAAAAATATGCGCTTACAAATACAAAAAAATCTTAGATGTTACACCTTCATTAAAAATACTTCTCAATACTTCTCAAAATCTTGCAATATTTTCGTGCTGTCACGTTATTACTTAATGATTTGTGATACATAACGGCTCCAAAAACTACAATAGGTAAGAATTTGTAATGAAACCTAAGTATTTTTTACGCCTATACTCTTTATACGAAAACAATGTAATTGTGTATATATAGGTATTTTGCTATAATATTAATACAATTAAAAATATTTTTGTTTTAATGTAAAAATAAAACAAAAATTTACGCTCGCGTTTCGCGGCTTTCGCGGAGCTCCGCGTGTCCAGCCGGCTTAAGAAATATGAATTTGGTTGAATACGTTGATGGATATTGTATAGATTGGTATTTTATTGGAAAAGATTGAAAAAATGCAGATGCGTTCTAATTTTGAAAGGTCGGTCGGTTATTTTCCGTAGAGCTATCGATGTTTAAGTAAAAGGAGGACGAACTTTGTATACTTACACTATGAGGCCACGACAAAGTAACGATTTTAAAACGACAACGAAGATCGAAAACAATCTTTGGGATTGACTTAATAGTTAATATTTCGTTGACAATAATATAAATAAATGGTATTATATGCTCATAATATAAAATAATAACAATGCCTCCCACACCGATTTCGGGGAAACCAGGCCAACTGCGCAGAAGTCATTTATAGTGCCCAAGTGTGTGCGCAATACACAAAGACACTCTCTCTTCCTTTTACTGTCATAACCCAGTGGGACGGTAAACCGTATAATACACAGAAGCAAGCTATTCCTTCACCCTCGTAGCCATTATTATATTATTTAACGCCTCCGTGGTGTAGTGGTTTAGAGCCTAGCTCTCGACTCGTGGTCGTCGGTTCGATTCCCGCGTTTAAACAACAAAAAAAATTGTTTTCAAATTTGGTTAGGACAATGAAGGCTGATCACCTGATTCTCTGACTGTCTGACAAGAATGATGATCCATGCGTCGGATGGGCATGTAAAAAGTCGGTCCTGCGGCTGATCTCCCGTCAGTCGTGACGGTTATTAAATCCGTCCCACCGGGTTACGAGAGTGAAGGAAGTGAGAGTGCTTCTATGTATTGCGCACACACTTGGACACTATAAAAATAACTCCTGCGTAACTTGCCTGGGGCCTTACTCTAGAAACTGATTCGATTTTGATTCAGAATCGTATACGCCGCGTACTCCCGAATAAATTGACGTTTGTTTATTTTGATTCTCAGCCGATTGATATGGTCCGGAGTACAAAAAGTTACGATCTAACGATTTTCTTTATCCTGGTTAGTTTCTAAGTTATACACGAAATAAAACACCAAAAGCCGTTGAGTTCGAACTGATTTGATTCTCAAATGTGTCTGTAAGCCTGCTGGTTTCAATAAAACCGGCCACCGTCACAGAAATCGGTGTGGGAGGGATTTTTATCGTTATTACACTATTTTATGCCGTGCCGCTGCGGAATTTGATAAATATTTCTGTTGCCGTTCCTGAGGTGCATCTGAACATCGCCCGGGGGATTTCAGATGGAATCAAACCCCATCATCTCCTCCTTTAATCAAGTATCCAGCTTTATAGCCCGATAAAGCTACAACGAGCTTACGGCCATTAATATTGACACAATAGAAAAATAAACACGGTCATTTGAAAAATTAAAGACTTGACTGCTTATTTATTTTTATATACACTCTCAAAGTAAACACGTAACAAAACATCTCTCTCTCTCAAATCACACAAAAAAGGCGGTCAGAAATGTATGGTAACTTCTCAACATACTATGTCGTTAAATAAATGGTCTAAAGTGAATGCTTCTTGAAATATCTTTTTGAAGTTACTACTTAGTATTATAGTTGTAGCTACAACTAATCATCTATTTATATCAAACAAAATACTTTTGTGAATTCTTAAATGAATAAAGAGAAACTGTGACATTCAGAAATATAATTATTTATTAGTCACAGCGTTAAACCCACCTAACTGTAAGTGGAACTGTCCCAACTGCGGTTTAACTTTTAGCTATACCAGTTTCGGAGTTTAACTTTTTCTTGTTCTAGAACACGCTTTACAAGTTTGAATTTGAGTGATCTATGGAACGTCTATTGTTCCAAATTGCGCGACAGATAAAATATAGCATGTATTTACTTGTTTTTGTAAAATGATAGTGTTCATTTAATTCTTAGAAATTTTTGTCGAAATTTTTTTCAATATTAACTACCATTTAAATCCTGAACTTCAACAATTAATTCAAGATCATAATGACTACTATACACAGACGATCATCTAGTTATAGAATTTTGAGTTAAACTTGGTACAGAAGACAGAAATAAATCTTATAGAAATTATTCAAAGCATGCAATTGCTCTTAGAATAATATCCTAGCGTCAACGTTTTCTCATCTATATCTCGCGAATCTAGGCTAATATCCAGGGAAACGAAGAGTTGCCAGCATTAAAAATCAATAAAGAAATAATACATCAGTAAACAGGAAGCATCGTATTGGGCAAAAAGTGGGCAAGTTATTACTGCGACCGTTGGCGCGTGGAGGGAAATTGTCTTAGGCTAGGGTTACCGAACTGATGCGTGCTGGCTCCTAATGGCACGATTCAATAATCGATCTATCTGGGCGGCGATTCTCAGGCCTCGAACTTAGTTCCGAATATTAGTATATCCCGCTCGCACGCGCGGTAAATCTCATTTGCATGAGCGGGACAGACCGATAGTAAAAACTAACGAGGCCTGAGAATTAGGGCCCTGTAACCAAAGATATCCGTACGGGAGAAAGAATATCACCTCCCCATCAACCTTTCCCGTGGGTGTCGTAAAGGGAATGTTTATGTTACGATTTCTCTCCTCTAAAGGATTCGAACCCGTAACCTTCAGTTTGGGCACCAACTCGCTGAGCTTCATAGGTCGTCAATGTAGAAACTAAATTGAATATAGTTTATATTCGACTAACACATCGGGTCATTAGCACTGGCTGACTCGATCATTATTCAAAATTCAATTATTCACCGAGCAACTGACTTGGAACGAAAATGTGCGAGCAATACCTGCTTCACTTTTGCTTTTATTCAACGCACTTGAAACCTCTCTAGTGTTGAATCATCATATTTACTACCAAGTGATCTACAGGAGCCCTACTATATATGGTCGGGAGCACAAAAAGTTACGATCCAACGATTTTCTTTATCCTGGTTAGTTTCAAAGTCCTGAGATCGAACTGATTCGATTCTTGATTGTGTCGGCAGTAAGCCTGCTGGTCTAAAGTCATTACGATTTTTAATCGTATCTTTCATGGAACGCCGCATGGACGCCGACGCCCGACGCGGTGACGCCGATGCCCGACGCCCTACGCCCTACGCCCGACGCCCGACGCCCGACGCCCGACGCCCGACGCCAGACGCCCGACGCCCGACGCCCGACGCCCGACGCCCGACGCCCGACGCCCGACGCCCGACGCCCGACGCCCGACGCCCGACGCCCGACGCCCGACGCCCGACGCCCGACGCCCGACGCCCGACGCCCGACGCCCGACGCCCGACGCCCGACGCCCGACGCCCGACGCCCGACGCCCGACGCCCGACGCCCGACGCCCGACGCCCGACGCCGATTTTTTGAGTAACTTAAACCGTTTATGCAGCGCACGCAACGAAAGTCCTCAAATGTGAATAATTTTCCCCGTTTTTGCAACATTTCTCACTGGCGCTTCGCTCCTATTGGTCGCAGCGTAATGTTTTATAGCCTAAAGCCTTCCTCTATAAATGGATATATATATAATGGTATCCAACAAAAAAATATTTGTTCAAATCTGACCAGTAGTTCCTGAGATTAGCGCGTTTAAACAACCAAACAAACAAACTCTTCCGCTTTATAATATTAGTATAGATATAGATAATATACGCTTTGATTAGGTTTCAACGTCAATATTTTATGTATTTACGAAAAAAAAATTTGTATATCGTATATTATCCATTATTATTAGGTATTGACGGTTTTATAAATAAATTAAAAAACATAACATAGTGACTAGGAGAATTTTTTACCCAAGTTTTTTTATCGCAGTCTTGATTACCACAGCTAACGTCACTATACAATGTCTTTAAAATTGAGTCAATTTAGATATATTTTAAAATAAAGATAATTTTAAAACTTTTCCTAATCACTAGTTTCTCAAATTTTCGCCAAGATGTCGGTAACTCAAATCCGTCACAAAATGTGATTAATCCTATATATATAACTCTGCTGTCATGTCATTGTATTCAATTCGGATTGAATATGATTAGTGCTCATTTGCTTTCGAGAATAAAGTTTCCGAATCCGTTCGAGATCGACAAATGTGAATCGAGGCCCAGGTATCGAAGCAGATGGAACCACGACCGAATTGGATTTCACGAATACATAATGAGCGTGGGGTCAATAGATTTATAATTAAAAGGTCGAGACGGAACGGTTTTGGAGAACTAGAAATCTGCCCCGCCTGGATCGGATTCGCTATCCATAAATCATGTGTGTTTCGATTTACAAATTATGAAGGTAAGTTCGAGTTATTAAAATTAACGGGTTCCGTGACTACCGGCTGAAAACTCCCAGGCTAACTTCGGAACAAAATTGAGATGGGTGCTGTATTTGAATATGACAGTTCGTCACGACACTAGCGCCAAGTTGGTTTGTAATCGAGTGTCGATTTTATGGAACTATTTCAATGCAGTGTATATTCGTATTGTAGTATTGTGTGTGTGTTCAATTTGTTACGTATTTCTTATTGATATATTGTGTGTAATGAGATTAAATTAGGTATAACTGGGGTTCCTTTTTTTCTTCCTTTCTATAATATATCTAAAATGAGGAAGAAAAGATATACATCTAAAAATTCTAAATCGTAGATCGTGTACTTACCTCTTTCGACATCTATGTACCTTTGTGACTTACTCTCGAATTCTCTTTCCAATCCCGACCCAAGACCAATACGATTCGAATGTCGTCAAGTCATGTGCTATTCTCGAAACCAATGCCGATTATAATTATAGAATAGTTCCATAAAATTGACACTCAATTTTAAACAAATTTAGCGCTAGTGTCGAGACGGACTGTCAAATTTAAATGCAATTCCAATGTTAATTTAATTCAAGAGTAACTGACAAAACACAAAATGTAATATTATTTTCGTGGTGCTTGCTATTTTTACTTTAAATAGCATGTTTTGCTATTGCAAATAATTGACATACGATATATTATTATATATCGTACGTCAGTTTTTGTGATTTAGACGCAATAGGATAGGAATTAACTATTACTAATTATAGTGAAATCAATTAATTTGTGCACAATAGTTATCTCAAATGCATATATCGTAAAAACGACATTAAATTAATTGAAAGTTATAGCTTTAATTGTTAAATAAATAACAACAAGTCAGTTATAATTTTATAGTTTCAATTTCAATGCATGAAAGCTAGCCTTTTAGGTACTTGACCAGCGGCCTCCAATATAGATTTAGTTTTTTACTTATAGTCTTCTGTATTCTTTATTAAATTTATAGTTTAGATGATAGTTTATTTAACTAGTTTTAATTGGATATATAATTTTTCATAATAGATCCATAAGAAACAAAATATTTAATTAAAAGACAGTTAAAATTAAGTAGGCCTTTTATCTTCAAATAGCCTAAAATAATATGAAGATTTCTCTTCATATTGATTTTGATTTAGGACTTATAAGGAGTATTTTATTGTTTTTATAAACGATAAGCTCAATTATACGCCATTTGTGCTATAATATGTTATAGTAACGATTTAGATTGTTTAGTTACGGTATAAAAAAATAAAGTGAAATATAAATGTAAAATCGTCGACCTAGAATTTATATTTAAGGGGGCGTACTATGCCAGATGATTTATGTATTTTGTATTAACGTCTGTAATATCTATAGTAATAAAAATCAGAATATTAAATCAAAATGCAGGATTAACTCTAGTGACTGTGTTATCCAAAAAGACGATTGCGTAAAATGTTTCCTCTAAAGTATACGATAAACAGCTCGTACAATTAAGTAATACCATAATATAGATTAAACCTTTTCAGTATAATACTATATAATGAAGCGATTAAGGTCTTTTACATTACCCCCGGATATCATTTAAAAAAATAGCTATTGTTTCTGCGTTTGCGAAATATCGCAGTAGCTTACGATTCTATATAATTTTTCTTTGGTATTGTACGCGCCCTTCAGTATTGATTTCCTACAATTATCAACAATATGAAAGTATCTGTCTGATAAAATATTGAAATCTCAGTCGTACCGTAGCAGACATAATCTTATATTACTGTAATAAATAAAGAATGATGTATTTAGAGCTATCATAAAAACATGCCTTTTATAAGTTATGATCGAAAAACCTTATCTAATTATTTACGTTATTATATTTTTATACTTAATACTTAAGTATAAATCATTAAACCCCTTACTGAATATTATAAACATGAACGTTTGTTAGTATGTTTGTTGTACTTTCACGTAAAACTACTAAAAGGATTGTTATAAAATTTAGTATGATCTAGTAGTTACGGTTCTGATTTAAAAGATAGGCTACCTTTCTAAGTGGCAAATGAACTCAGATGAAAAGGTGTTTGTGAAGACTATTCAAACGAGTCCAAAGTTGACGTTTTATCGTGTTTAGTTCAGGAATTCCTATGTCCTTCCGATGCCATCTTGAGACCAGCAATTATATTGTACCATGAAGGCATTGTCACCGAAGTTACGTTATAAAACCTAATTTAACGACAAGAAGTGGTCGTAAGTTAACTCGCAAGATTTGTCCCACACTAACATACTAACAGGGCAAGTTGAATAAAAGCTTTTAATTTAAAAAGTAAAGAAATACATAAAATGTGGATGCCGATTTACAAGTTTAAAGACATCGCTCTATTTGGCTCCCGGTAGGTACTATTAAGAAATAATTTTGCTCAATTTACAGTTCGATACGTGTCCTAAAACAACCTATGTAATTTAAATTTGACGCGGTTACCTATATAGGGTGTAAAAAGACCAGTTATACTAACTTTGGACTAATACGATTATACTACGTTCTCATTCTGGAAATGTTTTATTAAAAAAATTAAATACGAGTAATATATTTTTAATGAGAAGAGAGATAATCATATCTTTAATCTTGGCGGCCGAAGCCACGGGTAAGATCTAATATTATTAGAAAGGAAATGTGAATGTAAGTTTGTTACATCTTTACGCGCATACGGCTGGACCAATATTGATAAAATTTGGTGTGCAGGAAGCTGACACCATGGATAAAGCTACACAAAAAAGTAACGCGGGCGGTATAGTTGAGAAAAGTTAGTTAGAAATACGAATTTGCATGTCACTTAGTGAATTGAATCGAAGCATATATCATATAATGATAGGCAATGGCCTACCATGACCATACCATACAATATATCTTTAATACCAAAAAATTGCAATAGATGTCACTAATTTAACGTTTGTAAATTATAAAATGTAAATATTTTAATTAATTAAGTACAAATATTGACATTAAAATAAAGATAAGCATATTTTAAGCATAACATCACATTAAGCTAAATTCGACTACTTAATTAAGGAGAAGATACGAAACGAAATTTTTAATTAGTAATTAGTATTTTCCAATAGTGGCGCTAGATGGCGGTTTCCGGAATGTGGCTGTACTTCACCCTTTGCCAGTCGCATTGCCAGTATTAGGGTGATACCATTTGCTAGTACTAGGTCGTGTCTCTGTTATATATCTACTTTATGGTCAAATTATTGTTGAACTTCGTAAGTGACAATAGCGATGGCAACTTACCTAAAGGCTTCATCTTATCTTCATCATCCTTCGTAAGTGTTACTATGGAACACTTATGAAGAATGATTTGCAATTTTAATGAGATTTTTAGTTTACGCAAGAAAATTAATAACAACACCAAAGATTTCCTTCCTAGATTAAAATGGGTCGATGAATATATAATGTTAATATGTTTTCTTTTGGAATTAGGCTGTGTTTCACCAAGCAATGTTAAAGTTAACGCCATGTTAAAATGTCATGCCATCTCATTCATTGACAGGAAATACGAGAGGGATAACATGATATTTAGCATGGCGTTAACTTTAACATTGCTTGATGAAACACGCCCTTAATCTATCATCAGAAGCTGGCGTCCGCGTCACGTAATACATGACTGTCATTTAAGTTAGGGTTACCACAACTTTGCTTTTGCCTAGGCATTTGCCTAGGGTATATTTCTTTATTTATTTAAGCCACAAACATTCATAACAATTATACGATATGTGGCAGCAGAGAATTCAAAATTGTATAATAACTTAGATGAAAAATAGAAGAAAAATTTTGCCCAGATGATTGAATTTAAACACTCACTCTAGTCGAACATTTTAGGATATTTTGTAACATATTAAGCACATTGATTTTAGACTATTTATTTAAAAAAAGATTGATATTAAAAAGATAGATTGACTATAAAAAAAAAATCTAGGAAATACTTAATACTTTACGACGCATTCTAAAATGTTTAAGAGACAGTTTAAACTCAATTATCTCAAAATCATAATTTTGCTGCATATCATCTTCATCCCATCATTTAATCAATGAATCATTCATTTTCTGAAAATAAATGAATGAATAGATGAAACTAGATAACGGCTGAATCGGTTCGGCTATTTTTAATCTTGAAATATTCGTGGAAGTTCAGGAAAGGTTTAAACGGTTTCAAGTATGCTCGCTAGCTATAATGCTGTATGAATCATCCAATGACGGATGCAAAGGCCTCCTTTTTAAATTGTGTGCCACTATTGCGATATTTCAATGCCATAAACCCTCATTGCTTGACTTTTACCTTTCTTTTAACTTGATAGTTACCTTTTTTTAGTTCTGATCATAGTTATAACACATCTATCGGAACCTATAGTACGTCCGAGATAAATTTAAACTAAACGTAAACAAACCCGTCTATGACACAACCAAAGACTAGGCAGTGATGCCAATTGGCCAATATTAATACAATGATCTTTGTTTGCTACAAATCCATAGACTATAGGCTTATATTCTACAATTGGGAGCGTCAAAATGGCGTATTTTCCTGTGAAAGATTTTCATTTCATGTTTATACATATTGATTATTGTTTAATTGTTATAAAATGTATTGGATAGTGAAGTATAATCCTTTAAACCTGTGAAAGTGTTGATAAGTGTGCACAATACGCGAATAAGGGAAAATTTCGTTGTTTTCGGTTTGTTTACCTTTAGGTTAAATTTATCAGGGACGAACTATACGTCAGCCCTAGCCGCTAGACCCAACTGCACCAGGCGTCAGTTCCTGTAGTATTCCATTTCTACGAGATACGACTGTTACTAACGGACCCACATAATGATCTACTGATAACTGTCTCTATCCTTTATATTACAACTCGATTGAAATCAAATGTAACATTCCTAATTGCAAAATAGCTTTTCTTCACTAATAATAATAATATAATATCTATGGACGCTTAACACCACGTCAATCTGGCCCCGTGCTAAGTATCCGAAGGACTTGTGTAACAGGTACCAGACAACGGAATATATTATTTACTACTTTTATACTATACACACATTTAATATTTTTTTTATATTATACACAAATTTAATACACATCCATGATGTTCCTGACATTGAAAACTTTTTGTTCCCTCGGCGAAAAAAAAAGGGTGCGTGTGGGTCTCGTATATAGTGTTCACTGATAGAGTATCAGCGCTGAAAGAGGTACTTTTCTTTTAATTATCGTATGGGAAAATTTATGATGTTGCGGCATTTCTCACACAAACATGAAATTCAAAAGTAAGTCTTTCTGCGCTGGTACTTTCAGAGTATACTCTACATACACACCCTATATTTTTAGTCTTAAAACATTCGTATTATCACTCATTTATTTTACACCTTGTATATGTAAGTATATACGGGAAAGATGGTTTATGGGGAGGTGGTATTCATGCCCACCCCACGGATAATACCAATATTATAAAGACTTTTTTTTTTGTTAAATAGGATATAAAATACTAGACTGATTTTGATAAAACTAGGGACATTATAGAGTAGTTGTATACCAAAAGGCGAAAACGGCGGGTAGTGTATTGTTCCCGACTTTTCACGATGAATTTTAGGAGTACAAAGTGCGGTCCTATCTACTAATTATATGTATAAAAATGAATTGCTGTTCGTTAGTCTCGCTAAAACCCGAGAACAGCTGAACCGATTCCTCTATTTTTAGTCTTAAAACATTCGTGAAAGTCCCGGGAAAGTATAAACGGTTTGTATGCTCAACGAAGTGGGCACGGGTCAGCTAGTCTTCTCTCTTCTTCTTCTTCTCTTTATATATAAAAAATAATTGCTGTTCGTTAGTCTCGCTAAAACCCAAGAACGGCTTAACCGATTCGGCTATTTTTGGTCTTGAAATGTTCGTGGAATTCCAGGGAAGGTTTAAACGGTTTCTATGCTCAACGAAGTAGGCACGGGTCAACTAGTCTTATATATAAAAATGAATTGCTGTTCGTTAGTCTTGCTAAAACTCGAGAACGGCTGAACCAATTCGGCTATTTTTAGTCTTGAAATATTCGTGGATGTCCCAAGAAGGTTTTAACGGTTTGTATGCTCAACGAAGTGGGCACAGGTCAACTAATAATATTATGCAATTCGTAAAGTATTTAATAAAACCTATTTAAAAGAAAATGTTTTTAATAATATTATGTATCTAGCTATAGCTCGAATGGAAAACTATAATTCACTACCTACACAATTATACAAATCAGAAAATTCCTAATATTCCAATGTAAATATTGAAATTCATTTATTCCACACTAATACATCCCATTATCTGGGGGGCGATTCTCATGCCTCGAACTTAGTTCCGAATATTAGTATATCCCGCTCGCACGCGCGGTAAATCTCATTTGCATGAGCGGGACAGACCGATAGTAAAAACTTAGTTCGAGGCCTGAGAATTAGGGCCCTGATCATTAACAACTTTCTAAGGGCCAAATACCCCAAATTTGAATTAGTCGTACACGTGAACACATGAATTATACAGAATTACCTATTATCGAGATTCGTTCATCACTCCTATTTTAAATTTTAACTATATATAACCCATAATTACCAAAACACATTTGCATTCGGAAAACCTTCACTATACAAGGTATAATATAAATGAATGATAATACTTTAGGGTGTGTATGTGCCCCATATGTGGAGTTACTGTGAAAGTACCAGCGCTGAAAAAATTATTAATTAAAACTTTCATGTTCTTGAAATCTGAAAAGTCACAGGTACACGCCAAAACCTGGCCATCAAACCTGCACTTTTTTCAGTGCAAATCTTTGGTCTACCCACTAGGTCACGGATGCTCCAGCCCTGTAGCATATTCAATATTAAAAACGGCCAAGTGCGAGTCAAACTCGTGTATGAAAGGTTCCGCACAAAACGCAAAAAATCACGTGGAATCGTAGCTCCCAAATGGATGAATTGATTTTAATCTAGTTTGTTCGTTTCATAGCAGACGTGATCGCGGATGTTCTAAGCTATAATATTTTCATCATCATCAATTTGCTTTCTGTTTGAAAATTAAAAAAAAACTGAATGTCGTCTAATTTCGGCCGTCGTTAAAGGTTTTTGACGACCTCCGTAGCGCAGTGGTAGAGCGCATTGGTGCTCGAGCGAGAGCTCGCGGCTTTGAATCCCGCCGAGGGAACAAAAGTTTTAAAAGTTCCTGGGTCATGGATGTGCATTAATATAGTAAAAATCTTAAATATGTGTATAGTATAAAAGTATTAAATATATTTCCGTTGTCTGCCTGTAAGACAAGTTCTTCGGATCATTACCACGGGGTTAGATTGACGTGTGAAGCGTCCATAGATATTATTATAATATTATATTAAATCAAAAATTTTGTTTATAGTTTTTATTATTTGTCTACACAATGGCAACAAACGTAGAGTCCCACATATCGGTCGACGTCTCCAATCAGTCGGGAATCCCTAAAGGATTAAAGATTTATCCAAGTTAAAAAAAATGGTGACAGACAGTGAGGTCTCAGTGGTTATACGGACCCCCAAAAAGGCCGTGATCGACCTAATAGCGTGGTTGCGCGCGGCTCGCGGGTAGACCGTAGATATGGCGCGCGCGCGGGAGAGTGCACTCGTCTCGCGGTAGTGAAGTGACGGTGATGCAAGTGACGACAAGTGAATATGCTAATGTGAATTGCAGGCAATTCCCAGGTAATTAAAAATAGCCTTTAGTTCCCTTTATTTAGTTTATAAATAATCATTTAAATTAGTTTTTTATTGTTTTATGTACCTTTTGTAAATAAATAGTTTTGACTACATTGCATTAAAATTGTTGATATTATTAATTGAAGATTTGGATGAAGATATTATGTTACAAAAAATACGGTCCCGAAAATTGGGTTTAAACTGTCATATAAGATTTAAATATATTATGTAGTAACGTATTAAGTATATTGATTTTAGAGAGGGATATTTAGATTAATCTAATAGGTTTAAGGGACAGTTTGAACCCTTTTTTTTCGAAATCATAATTTGGCTACATATCACCTTCATCCATTTATTTACCTTTTTTTATTATAGATAACGTTCTTAAGCTACTAAAAAGGCTGTTATATGTTTGGTAGTATTTTTTGTATGTTTTATGATTACTCTGTAAAACGACTTTTCAAATATTTTTCCTTGCTTCCTATTTCAAGATGTACTTAAGTCGCAGGATATAAATTAAAAGTTTTTGACCCATTCATCATCATCTGTCTTTTTAATAGCGTTCAATTATAATAATTAATAGCTGTTATTGTGGTTTATCTTTATTATTAATTATTTTTAATGTTCATTTCAATTTTAATTTCATAATGTAAAAATTAAGATGAGAGAAACAGTATTCAATTTCAAATTCTATCAAGTGCGCAGCGCAGAATGCACTGAAAGTTAATAAAATTATATTGTTTTTTTTATTTCAGTACAACATTGGCTTATGAATAATTAAATTAATGCAACAAACATAGCAATTATATTTTATTCATTCATAAGTTTTTCTTTCGTTTACCAATAATGTAGTTATTATCTATTTTGTGGTACCTAAGTGCATATATTATAATATTATATTATTTTAAGCAGGTCACTTAAGTACATGTTGTTCTTAGATTTACGAATGAGGAATAACATTAAACAATATACCTACCTAAAGCATATAAATAAAAAAACACCAAAAATATATTTATTATTATTAATATTATACGCATAGGCCGAGTTGTAATTGTTTGGCGCACTCTAGATATACATAGTAATATAGGCGACATTTGTCCTTAAAAAATGTACGGTTTCCCGCGGGCAATTCAAGTTATACAACAAAAGGAAAGTGCTAAAACTTGACGCAAACATATCAAGTGTGAAGTATCACAGATCACAATATAGTAGTCATGATATTTAAACGGTCATAAATTTTCAAACTAAAACCTCATTTATTTTAATTGTCCAATGTCTACTCGTGTCTAATGATGTTGCTGTTGTAACGGTTGAACGTGCCCATGGCATTCGGAAGTGAAGAGTGTCAAAACAATTTAAATAATACATACATTTCATTATTAATATTGCTAATTTGCACTTAACATTATATCAGTTTGAAGATTTATTTATTTATCATTACATTGTTTACTTAGAAAAGCTTAAGTGGGTAACAATAATTAAAATTTACAAGGCTTTATAATAACAGTTGTTTTTAAATATCGTTAAATAGCATCTCAAATCTTGGGATTTGACATAAGCTTTGCTAAATGACGAGCGAATTTGTGTGTCATTTAGCGAAGCTTATGTCAAATTCCATTTTGTTTTCGAATTTCGTAAGTGATAAATAGGGATGGCATCTTTAATCAGGTTTGTTTATCTTGGCTGTAGTGTAGCATGAAGTAAAGTCGAGTCGAGAGTAGCATGGAGTAAGAAGGTTTACCTACTCTACATTATTTGTTAGTGTCGATTAACTAAGGCTGTATCTCGAAACCAAGCCAAACCTAAATACTGACCTAGATATAAGCTGATTAAAAAATTAAAAAGTCAAGCCTCTGTAAAAAATAGTAAAAAAATAAATTAAAACGATATTGCGCAATTAATCTACAAGATGTTCGAAATTCAAACATATCACACCTACGTATAAAAACAGGTTCAGAATACAACTCAAAGTATTTTTATTAGCACAGTTATAAATTCTAGACAAGAAAATATTTATTTTGTAACATTTTGTTTACTGGTTTGTAATCATTTGAAGATAATCTTTGAAATTAAATAAATCATGTTTCAAAATAAAATATTATATTTTATCGTATTTTAAACACTTTGTATACAGACGAAATTTTTAATGGCTTACGTGATTTTTCATCTTCAGATAGGCCAATAGCAAAGGGCAACAAAGAGTTGAGTATAGCTGCTCTGCTCTAGAGTTTGATGTTAGGTATAGTAAATATGACTTGTATTTTAGGCAAAATATGTAGCTTGGTAGTTTCGAACTGTATTTGAATGAAAGAGTTCCAATTTCGAACTAGTTAAGTGCTAGATAGAGTCCGCGCAGTGCGGCACCGCTCTTGTAATGAAACGTGTTTTATTGTGCAGTCAATAAAGTTCCATTTCTAACTACTGTCTTAATAAAAAAAAATGCCAAGTCGGTGTGATCTTAGTGCAAGTTTTTGTGTTAGCAGTGAGGAAAATAACTACAATTTGTTTGCCATTAAAACAACGCCCCTAGTTGCCACAAATTTTTTTATACAGTTGCCATTAATTAATTAATTTAATGCCATACAAATAATAATAATATCTATAGACGCTTCACACCACGTCAATCTGGCCCTGTGCTAAGTATCCGAAGAACTTGTGTTACAGGTACCAGACAACGGAAATATATATTTAATACTTTTATACTATACATATTTAAGATTTTTATTATATTAATACACAAATTTAATACACATCCATGACCCAGGAACATTGAAAACGTTTTTGTTCCCTCGGCGGGATTCGAACCCGCAACCTCTTGGTCGAGCACAACGCGCTGAACCACTGCGCTACGGAGGTCGTCTTATATATTCAAATTGTAAGTACTTGCACGCGGCATACTAACGCATAATTATACAAATGCGTTTTTAAATTAATTTTCTATTAGGTATTTAACTAATTGACGAACAACTTATTCTAAGTATCTTCCTCGTTAATATCGATTGAGAAATATATACAGATGTAAACTTTCACGTCTGTTACATACTAAACTAGTAGTTTATATAACACATAACACTGCTGTTCATCTTACTGCTTATAAATATTTACATTCGACTTCAAAAAAGACTACGTAAGTTATACTGAATTCGTTAGAGTATTGTTACATAGAATCATACTTTTACTGGAAGATACAGAATCTAAAATAAATCGTCTAGACCTAAAATCTCAGACTGTTAAAATAAATACAATAACATACAACTTTTATTTACACTTCTCCACTTTTTATTACGTTTTAATAAGTTTTTACAAAAACACGACCGGTTTCGATTAAATCATCATCAGGTAAAAAAAAAAGTGCAAATAAAAGTTGTGTGTGAACATGAATTTCCATCAAGAACCGACAGTACATTTAATCAGTTTTTTAAAATATTTTTTTATTTATAATAATAATTGAAGACATATATGGATGAAGTTGATATGTAGCAAAATGCTGATTACGAAAAAATTTACTTTTAACTGTCACTTAAACATTTTTGAATACGTCGTAACGTTAATGTTACATTGTGTTGTATGATGGTCAGAATAAAAATGTTTTCTTTCTTTCTTTTAAAAAAGATCCGTCTCTAGAATCAATGTAGGTACTTAATATGTTACTCCACATCATGTATAATTAACAGTTAAAATTTTCAGAGTAGTAGTTGTATACTTAAACGCTACTCAAAACGACTGCTCAAATTTTCAGTAACTCATTGAGCAGCTCTAATTTAAAATGTAACCTGACTCTGTATACAGATTTAATACAATACAGTTAGGCTTAGTAGTAGCGGCAGCGGCGTCGTCACCGCCGCGGTGTCGTATGAAAACTACCTTAACTCATATTGTCACAGAGTCAAAACAAATTTTTCCCCATATCATATCTATTTTCTAAATTATTACGGTTCAAATTATGATTATGCGTACATTATGTATAGTTAGTCCTAGATAAATTTAACCCAAATGTAAACAAAGCCGTCTATGACACAATCATAGACTAGTCAGTGATGCCAATTGGCCAATATTAATACAATGAATGTTGTTTGCTACATGAATCCATAGACTCTATAGTCTATGGATTCATGTACATTCTACAGTCGGCAGTGTCAAAATAGCGTATTTTTACTGTGCAGGTTTTTTAATTTGATGTTTAAATATGTTAATAATTGTTATAAAATGTATTGGATATTGAAGTATGATCCTTTAATATACCTGTAAAAGTGTTGATAAGTGTGCACTTATTGTGTGAATAATGTGTGAAAATTTCGATGTTTTTGGTTTATTTACCTTTAGGTTAAATTTATCAAGGACGAACTATAGTAAAAAGCGAGCGTAGCGTGTTTTTTTAAAGTTTCTAGTGAAAAAACACGCGTCGCGACGCCTAAATTCTGCGCCCATTTGTTTTGAACCTCAACATACAAAAGTGACACCATTATGACACCATTATAACATCGTTGTATTAGCGGACTTGACCTTACTCTTTGTCAGCATTATAAAAATGTTTATGATGTTTATAATAAAAAGCTAAAAGCATTTTATAATAAAGTCAAAGTGTATTTAATATCGGGTTTATTTGTTTATATCTCTATATAATGCTGTTAGGCTTTTAATGTGCAGTAAAAAAAGCATTATTTTTATTGTAAAAATAAAAAAAAAACCGTTTATTTTATCATTAAATATAAGAGGAAAAGTGAGAAAATGATAAATATAAAAATTAAAGTTTGATAAATAATTATCTACACTAATTTCTAC
Organism: Celastrina argiolus; assembly: GCA_905187575.2. NCBI lineage: Eukaryota > Metazoa > Arthropoda > Insecta > Lepidoptera > Lycaenidae > Celastrina > Celastrina argiolus. Next base: position 9,670,267 of record LR994594.1, on the reverse strand, counting down.
ACTCTACACTAATATTATAAAGAGGAAAGATTTGTATTTTTGTATGTAACGACTTAACTCAAAAAGTACAAGACCGATTTTAATAATTCTTTTTTCATTAGAAAGCTACATTATCACTGAGTAACATAGGCTATATAAAATCGATTGCTGTTCGTTAGTCTCGCTAAAACTCGATATCAGCTGAACTGATTCGGCTATTTTTGATCTTGAAATATTTGTGGAGTCCCGGGAAGGTTTACACGGTTTCCATGCTCAACAAAGTGGGCACGGGTCAGCTAGTAATCAATAAAGTACCACTGTTAAAGTAAATATTTAAATTATAATCATAATAATATTATATTAATGTATGCAAGAGTATTCTGTATGTACCTACATCCTATTTGATGCGTTTAATAAAACGAGTATTTTAATATTTTCTCTAATAATATTAAAATGTTTATATACTTTCTATCACACGAAGGGTTATATTGCTTACGATCAGCTTTGGTTCATAATGAGATACTAAATAAGCATACACTTTATAACACTTTGAAAGTGTATGTATAAATTCAGAATTTAATATTATGTTCAGTTAATGGAATCAGGCGTTACTTTGCGGAAATCCATAGCATACAATTTAAATATATTATATCTAGCAATATCCCGCGAAACAATTATAACCACAACCTGCAAGCAGATGAGTGAGTGTACGCATAGGCATGCGTTTGATGCACCTCCCTTCTCCCACGAGAAGAAGACACGAGAGAAGTTATTGAAACTGGTATTTTTGCACACCTTGCCTAAGTTATCCAGTCTATTATGTCTACCGCCTCTGTGGTCCAGTAGAGTAGAGCTTGGCTCTCGATCCGTAGGTCGCGGGTTCGATACCCGCGTTGGAATAACAAAAGAAAGTGTGTGTGTGTCAGCTACGACGCACGATTGGAGTTTACTCCTTACGAACGATAATTATGATATATATCGAATAGAAAAAAAGGGTAAATGAACGCAAATCATCTGCTAAAATGATAAGAGAAACAAACATATATCTGTAATTATTCGGATTATTTATATTACTTCAATAAAGCGTATTACATAAAGTATGTTACAAAACAATATAAATAATAATAATAATAACAATAATAATAATTGTGTTCAATTTATACAAATCTAATTTTAGGATGAATGCATACCCTGTACTCGGCAGCAGTATACAAGTTGTGGCAGAACTTCGTAATACGCAGGCGCGCAACACACACGTACAAACATACGCACATATTCAACTCTCAGACTGGAGGTAGTGAACTATACAGTGAGACTACGAAGTATAGCGCAAGGAAGAGACCCCGAGAATGAGATACGCTGTGTAATGTATTCCATCTCATTCTTTTACACGTTCGATCCTACAGATATATATGTTTGTCTCTTTCTACGTAACGCCTCAACTTTTCGTGTTACACTTATTTTTAGTCCTCATAAAATTTCCGTACCGGGCCTTATAACTCAAATCGTTTCTTAAGGAGTAAACTCCAAAAATGTTTTTATGTTTGGTTAGTACAATTCAGGCCTGATTGTCTGAGAAGAAAGATCATGATAATGATGAAGTCGGTCTTGCGCCTTATAAAAGTTTAAGTCTTAACATTTTTTTTAATTTAACTCCTAACTTATATATATTTATAGCCTATATTAACTGGGATAGAATTATTATCCCAGTTAATATATTGCAAACCTATTGACACCGTTCTTTATTAAAATCGGGTAAGTCGTTCAGGGACTACGGTAGAACATACACATACATAGACTGCTAAAATTCCTAACGCTTTGTAATCCGTTAAAAAGGAGTATAACAATTTTAATATAATATGTTTCACCCTTAGCTAGAGCAGCGCGCGCGTTTATGTCTAATGCGTAAAAGGATTCATACATAGTTTCCCAAAATTATTATCCTTTTATCGCAGTAGTCCTTGTCGTTCCAGCGTCCACTGCTGGGCATAAGCCACCCCCAAAATTAAATAAAATTAAATTAAATACCATTTATTTCAGGCTGCATATTAAAAATACCTTACAGAATAACATACCTACTTATTATACCTGGTGTAAAAAGAGCAGTCACTATAACTTTGGGATATTATTATACTACCTTATCTCATTCTAGAAATGTATTTTTTTTCTTTTTTTTTCACAAGAAAATTAAAAAAATATTTTTTTTTTGCTTTATTGTTATTTTTGCTATAAAAAAATAAGAAATGGTAAAAAGTAAAAAAAAATATTTTGTAGTTTTCGACAATTTATTTACTTTTTACCATTTCTTATTGTTTTGTAGCAAAAATAACAATAAAGCAAAAAAAAAATTTTTAATTTCTTGTAAAAAATATAGAAAAAAAAATACATTTCTAGAATGAGACAAGGCAGTATAATCATATCCCAAAGTTATAGTGACTGCGCTTTTCACACCCGTTATATACCCGGAACCTCCGGTAGACCACACCCGTCAGAACTCCTCCGCCTAGAAGGTTGAAAGAAGATGAGGCTCTCACCACAAAGGAACTGAAGTTGACCTTGTGGCGAGACTCCAGACGCTCAACCCTCAAGGGGAGGGACGTCTTCTTCCGGATGTATTCTACGACATCCATAACCTCCATAAGATTGCAATGACACAGCAAAAATCGGGCAAGAGACAATAGATTGCTGAACGTCAAAAAATTCTGCTAATTGCTCGCTGTTGAGTTTGAATGCACATGTGCTTAATTTTTTACTCTATCGCCTTTTACAAATATGGGGAGGTGTCATTCTTTCTTCGCCATCCCACGGAAACAAATAAAAGTTTATAAATCGTAAATAATAATAATAGCTCCCCTCACCGATTTCGGTGTCGGTATCCGATTTCATTGAAACCAGGCCAGCTGCGCAGGAGTTATTTTGTAGTGCCCAAGTGTGTGCGCAATACACAAAGACACTCTCTCTTCCTTTTACTCTCATAACCCAGTGGGACAGTAAACCGACACGACTGGCGAGAGAACAGGCGCAGGACCGACTTTTTACATGCCCATCCGACGCATGGATCTTTCTTGTCAGACAATCAGGTGATCAGCCTGCATTGTCCTAACCAAACTTGAAAACAACATTTTTTGTTGTTCCAACGCGGGAATCGAACCCACGACCTCCGGGTCGAGAGCGAAGCTCTGAACCACTAGACCACGGAGGCGATAAATCGTAAATAACGATATGTTAACCGCCGCAAAACGTATTTAAAGATACCGACATGACAAATAGCATGTAATAAAATAAAATGCCTACTGACACCAATAACTACTCATAATAAATTGTTTAACAATCAATTTCTTCGCTACCTAACAATATGTCATATGAAGATATAACCTTAACAAATAGGCCTTTATGAGGTTTCGAACTTTGTCATCATATAATAATTTATTGTTACAAACATTGGGTTGGGTCTAATATGATAGCAAGACCGGAAACCGCAGAAAATAGAAGTGTTATGTGTATATGTATATTATAATGTCTAATAATACTATCTACGGACACTTCACACCACGTCAATCTGATCCCGTGCTAAGTATCGCAAGAACTTGTGTTACAGGTACCAGACTACGGCAATATATTTAATACTTTTATATTATACACATATTTAAGATTTTTATTATATTATACACAAATTAAATACACATCCATGACCCAGGAACATTGAAAACTTTTTGTTCGCTCGGCGGGATTTGAACCCGCGACCTCTCGCTTTAGCACCAACGCGCTCAACCATTGCGCTACGGAGGTCGTGAACATGCATCGTGTAAAATACACGAATGATAATAATTAAGAAAGCTCTTAAAAGGGAAATAATATACCTAATAGTGTCATTTTTGGTACCTTTTGTAGAGTTTACGGATATTTAAGGATATGCTTAACCTATAAGTATAAATTAGCAAGGCTATAAATAGATATTCAAATTCAAATATACTTTATTGTGCACAAAAATTACAAAAAAAAAAACAAACAGACAACAATTACATAAAATCAGACATGTACACAAAGGCGGCCTTATTACTTCAAAGCAATTTCTTCCAGGCAACCTTTGGATATTTTAGATATTGGAAAGCATGAAGCACAGGACAATAGGTGATGTGCTAAAGTATATTAAATAACAAAATTAAAATAACAAAATGTAAATTAAAAATAATAATAATAATAAGTAAATTCAATTAATATATATAATAATATAATTAAGTTATATACAAATACATATTATAATATAATTAAGTTATATACTAATACATATTATAATAAAATACAAAACAATATAACAATAACACGTTTTACTACTTACTAATTGCTGAGTAACAAATTGATTACCGATTGACACATATATCGAGGTAGTGATTTTTTATCAACAGCTTAAAGTGCTTTAAATTTTTAGCTTGCCTAATTTGGACGGGTAAGGAATTCCAAAGCAAAATAGCTTTGACTGTGAAGAAGGAGTTATAATATTTAGTACGGTATTCAGGGATGTTGAGGAGGAGATTAGAAACGGATCGGAGCTCTAGTCTATCAGGAAGGCGGAATTCAAATTTGCTTTTTAAATATACAGGGCAATGGGAGTCAAATAAAATATTGTATAGTAAGGACAGGACGCGAGCATCACGACGAAAACGGATTGGGAGCCACTTGAGCTTGAGAGAGAGATATTCTTATTTAAATACAGTTTTATTTCAATCAATGAGTCAAAATACGATTTTTAACTCTATTGTTTATGTGCAGAGTTATATTAGTTATATTTTCAGTGCTCTGAATTATCTTTAGCCTTCCAGAGCGCTGATTCTCATATCTCGAATACCGTTTCTATTAGCAGGACACTGCTCGTACGCGTATAATTTGACGTATGAATGTCGGTCGAAACGAAGTTCGAGCCACGAGAATCGAGGCCCTGGTGTCGACCTGGTGTAAACCCAGCCTAATGTTTATAACAATAAATTATTATATGACAAACTTCGGAAGCTTAAAGGCCTATTTGTTAAGGCATTACACCGTTGTTGTTTACTCTTTCACACGTATAAATCAATGGTGCTGTCTCTTTTATTGTGTCAATGGTCAAAGCTAATAATATTGTTAACCTTTTGATCTTTTTGTAGTGTTGATAAATATATATTGATATGTTTTATTGTATGTAATTGGTGATGTTACCTTTGTAGTTTATGGAATTATTATAGAGAATAATAGTCAACATTGCCAGTTATTTACTAAATAAATAAAAATTAATTTCTTTACTTTAAATAAAATATATATTAATTTTCTGTTTAAGTTCGGAGGATAATAATAATTATCCGTTCAGTAATTTTTGAGAGTGCTTAAATATTGCATTGTTTGTGGCATAAACCATAGATTTTTTAAGTTAACTTAAAAGTCTAATTTTTTTAAAGCATTAAAGGACCGCGGTAGACTTGCATAATATATACGGTGTTAATTTGAACTCGATACAATCATAATATGTTACCGAAATAATGGCTGACAGACCTTTGATGGATTACAAAGTAATTTTTTAAGTGATGTTTATATTCATTAACTGTGTGTCTACTGTCTATGGAACATTAAGGTGCAACAACAAAATAATTACACAAAAAAAAAACACACACACACACACTCACTCACTTACATACACACTGACTCATTCAGTAGCTTGCTCATTCACTCACTCACTCACTTACTCGCTCACTCACTCACTCATTCGCCCGCTCACTCACACACATACAGACACGTCCAAGTTATAAAACCTATTTGTTTTCGTCGGATGTAACAAATAAACATTTTGCAAATAGACGATGTGTTTAATTTGCAAGAAAGAAATGTTTTCTTGTAATATCATTAAACTATAATAATAATAGCTACCTACACCGATTTCGGTGTCGGTAGCCGATTTCATTGAAACCAGGCCAGCTACTCAAGAGTTATTTTATAGTGCCCAAGTGTTTGCGCAATACACAAAGACACTCTCTTTTCCTTTTACTCTCATAACCCACTGGGACGGTAAACCGACACGACTGGCGAGAGAACAGGCGCAGGCCCGACTTTTTACATGCCCATCCGACGCATGGATCATCTTTCTTGTCAGACAATCAGGTGATCAGCCTGCATTGTCCTAACCAAACTTGAAAACAACACTTTTTGTTGTTCCAACGCAGAAATCGAACCCACGACGAAAAGTCGAACGCGAAGCTCAGAACTACTAGACCATGGAGGCACTTAATTTAACTATATAATAATAAATCATTTATTTCAATATCATATATGAATCTCTGTTTTTATCCTTCTATGGAACCCTAAAAATGTATTAAGCTTGTACCTCTTTATTTGATTGCCAATGTCAACCAGCGTGAACAGAAACAATAAGTGCAACCTCCTTCATACTTCGTAAACACAATTAGACTGTAACAAACGCCTTTCTAACAAATAGGAACGAAATTGCGGATAATTTCGACACGCCACGCATGCGCATGCGCAGTGTGCTAAAGGTTAATTTATAGGAGGGTTTCTCTCTTTCTCTTTAAACTAGTTGACGCTATATATTTTTTCGTAAACGGGCAAATGGCCTGTGGCGGTACTACTAGCGCCACAATCCTGCATCGCGCTATCGAAGTTTTCTTAGTCCGGCGCTATAATATATATATACGACATCTGAAAACTAGTACAGTGGGCTTCGGCCTGACCGAGGATAACACCTCGCTCGGTCGGAGATCTCCCTTTGGGGCTTCCACTAGTATTCTCTATATAGTATCACTAATATCCCACATTGGTGACCCCGACGTGATTTGAACACGCATCCATCTGGTCAAGATTCACAGACATCACACATTCCCACCATTGCTTTTTTTTGAATGGATTATGGAAATACATTACGCATCCCCCAGGGAGGACTACCATTGCAACTCCTGTGTAGCCAGTCAGTATCGACAGTAACCAACCTCAAAACCCCTTTGAAATAATCTCAGGGATGCCCGAGGGACATGCTAGCTCTGTCTTGGGACCCGCAACGAAATTAATCAGAAGAATGAAGGAGGAGTAGGAAACGTCCCAGTTTCCCTCCCCGAGCAATGCGGGAGACAGCGCAATTGTAATGAGAAAAAAGTGACAATTAAAAAAGAGGAAGCACCACGGGAAGAATAAAATTATGTTTATAATCCTAAACAATGGGAATTATACTAATTTTGTTTTCATTTTTATTGACATTGAATTATGGAGGCAAAATAGCATTGGAGTGTTTGTAATAGTACTTATTACAAAAACATTTGACACCATCAATAATAATTATATAAAATAATAAATATAATAATGTCTAAAGACGCTTCACGACATGAAGATTGTTTATTAGTAAGATATTGATTCTAGAGCTGGTTAGAATATGTCTAAGGTAACGTAACTATCAACGCACCCTTAAGCGGCCTACTTACTTTTACGTACGATAATCGGGCAGACTTTTCTTCCATATTATGTCTGATCGACTTATCGTATGACGTGTTCGTTGCACTATAATTGCAGTATGTTCTATTTTTTACCTACAAATAGTCGGTCAGCGATTATCGCTCGTGGGATAACTGTAATAGGTTTTTTCAGTACTAGTAACAAATTACTACAACAGTGGCATACATGAATAGTCATGTAATATAATTTTCTTAGACCCTAATACATAGTATTAGCAATAATTATTATTATAATTTAATAAAAAATAAGTATATCTTTAAGTTCTAACGACTAGCGTTATAAATGCTATTCTGTTTTAGATCATTCTAAGATGTTAATCAATGGAGTAGTAATAACAAGGAAGATACTACAGACGGATTTATATTAACATAATTTAAATATTTTTTAATAACGAAAAAGTCTACGCATCCAAAATTATGCGTAATATTACGCATTTCATTGACATTATTATTTACGTAACTAAAGCGTAAGGCTCTTAATTAAAATTCATAATCTAGTTTAAACTATACATATTTATATATGTTAATGTATTATTTAAATACACATAACAATTAAATAACAACCGATTTATTACTACTTTGCATAGGCTGGAGAAAAGGATTGAATTTATTTTAATGTCATGTAAATTAACAGATAATATAATGTTGCCTGTATTTAAAATGTGATATTATACTAGATATTTCCCGAGTATTCGTAAAAGGATCTCGCTTGAACCAGACATTTTGCAACGAAAAAAATAGCCTATGTCCTGCTTTGTGGTCTTATGTATATCTGTGCCAAATTTCATCAAAATCGCTTCACAGTTTCAGAGCCTATGTAATGCAAATAATTAACAAAAAGAAAACAAATATTTCTTGTAATGATAAATATGTTAATATAAGTAGACATTATAATATTTTTTGTTGTATCTTATGCTGTGTACCAATTACCAAAAAAACATTTCTCTGATAATAATATATGATTTTTATCAGAGAAAAATTGAGAAATAAAAAAAATTGAAAAAAAAGAAAAAAAAAGAGAAATTGTGCCAGTGTCGATTTAATTAGTAACTTTAATCTCTGGAGGTAATTAGACCTAACAAGCATAACCTAGAGTTACTTGACCCAAGTGGTCCTGCAAACACGAAAAATCTTCGGGGCTAGTGAAATAAAACCCCGAGGCACTTCTCTCATAATATAATTGGACTAATAACGTAACTTGTGCCAGTGTCGGTTACATTATTATTATACCTCGTTCTAATGTTAACTTAGAGCTTATTGGCGCTTATGTATATTATTATACATTATTAGCTGACCCGTGCCCCCTTCGTTGAGCATTCAAACAGTTTGTGATGAACCGTTTAAACCTTCCCGGGACTTCCACGAATATTTCAAGACTAAAAATAGCCGAATCGGTTCATCCGTTCTTGAGTTTAGCGAGACTAACGAACAGGAATTCATTTTTATATACTTTTTTTAACCTATATTATTTTACTAGCTATTCCCGCGACTTTGTTTGCGTGGTTTTTGAATGATTTAAGCCGTTTATGCAGCGCACGCAATGAAAGTCCCCAAATGTAATTAATTTTCCCCGTTTTTGCAACATTTCTCACTGATGCTTCGCTCCTATTGGTCGCAGCGTAATGCTATATAGCCTAAAGCCTTCCTCTATAAACGGACTATCCAACAAAAAAGTATTTTTTTAATCGGGCCAGTAGTTCCTGAGATTAGCGCGTTTAAACAAACAAACAAACTAATCCTCTTTATAATATTATATAGTAATAGATAACCTAGAGTTTATTGGCACAAGTGATCCTGATTGTATTATATAATATATTATATCTTCGATGTTTTGTGCAGTTTACAAAATCAAATTAAAATGAAGACGCGATACAAAATAAGTTTTCCTCATAGGAAAGTTGATAACTACCAGATCATAAACGAATATGTAATTACACGTTTACATAACGGCGCGTCTGCCTTTTTGTCGTATTGTCTAACACTTTCCGTAATTAGTACGATATTTATTACCCCCAGTACCTTATTACGGGCGGAGTCAGGAAATGAGCTAGTTTGTATCGTCATTACAATAATACGATGCTATAACAACTGTTGTTCGAACAGGAATTACATTTTGATTATTTCCATATCATTTTCTTGTAATATGATAGTATTACCTACATACCAGGGATGAAATGGATATGAAATTTCGGATTCGGATACGGATATTAAATTATTTCGGATTATCCGTTTGTTTCGGATAATTTCGGTTACGGATATTAAATTTTGGTTTCCTTTTTACGGTAGCAAATCATTTTGGTTTCGGTTACGGTTATAGATATTTCTTATTATCGGATATCCGATAGTTTCGGTTACGGTTACGGAGCTTCCTAACATATAGGTACTATTAAGTGCCAGGGCCAGTTCGTCCCATGAGCAGCAGACTTTAAATCTAAATATAAGGGATTTTACTATACGATCCGGAATCCGGATCTCCGGAAAAAGTTCAATGAACACAAAATATAAATGGGCGAAAAAAAAATCGAGCGTGGAATATTTTATGATACTTTTAATTATTTTTTGTAATGTACGCATACAGTTCTACAACTGCTGTTATACCTACAGTATGTGTATAATTTCTTGTATTTTCATATAATTATTAGTCCTGGTGTAAACCCGTTTTTGGTCCTTAGTTAAATTTTTTTGTCAGCTCTATTATATCCACATGTACAGAGTTCTATTTGGAGCATTCTGAATTTTGCCAGACGGAAAGATGAAAGCACTTAAGGTTAACAGCAAAAGAACAAAGAGCAATAGCTAGATTGATCTTTAAGTTCAAGAAAAGCTGAAAACTAAAATATCAACGAGCGAACGCAGAGAGAACAAGGAAAGAAATTCTGTTTACACTTAAACAATTTAATATAGTGAGTATTATACAGAATGTTTCATGGTTCATATATCAAGCCGAATATAGTGTAAAGAGAATAACGCGTAGAGCAATAATTATTTTGGCACCTCATAATATAAATTAGGTACCATAACTCAAAAAAAAAAAATCAAAGGTCTAAAATGACCACAAGACGTGAATCTACTATACTGGGGCTCGCTGGCTCCTACTCTATACACACGAACGCACTGGTTGTTGACCAATACATGATCAGTGTTGAAAATCATCTGTTTTGTGATTTATAAAGATATTTAATTGTGATTTGTCGCTTTATGGTAAGAAATTTATACGAGGCGCCAAAACAAAAAATGCTCTACTCGTCCTTCTTTTTACACTATATGCGGCTTGATGTATGAACCATGAATCATCCTGTATACTCATATAATTTTATAGAATGAGTACTCGTACCTACTGAAATAGTGTGGGTACTTAATTTAAATATAAAATCTACTATCTCAATCGGTGTAGCGTCAAAACACTAAATAATTAATTACAATTTCTTGTTTTAATAATATCGTTATCCATTAATAAATATTGTTGATTTTGATTGATGGGCGTCTAGTTATCGTCTTGTTGATTTTTTGATATTAAATTAGTTTTTTACTGAGATGGATTTCAAGTAGTTGAGGTCTAAGGTCAAATATGGTACGATATGATTTCACTTACTAAAGCCATCTTAACTCTTCAGCAATTATTTAGCAATATTTTTTGTTACTTTTATTTATACCTGTCATCTTTATTCTAAAGATAATGGATGGAGAGATTTCAGAATGCTTTTTTAAGTTCTTATTTTAAAGTATCATGTTTTTAATTAAATCAAAGTAAATTAATTGTAGTTAATTAATATGAACATTTTAGTGGCGCCACTATACATGGCAATTAATTAATCCTAGTAGTTTATTATTTATTTACTATTTATTATAACTTATAACTATTCGTCGTCGCATACAATTTAAATATATTATATCTAGCAATATCCCGCGAAACAATTATAACCACAACCTGCAAGCAGATGAGTGAGTGTACGCATAGGCATGCGTTTGATGCACCTCCCTCCTCCCACACTGCTTATGCGTACACTCGCAAGCAAAAAACATGAAAACACCACCACCGCACAAGCAATAATGTTAACACGATCGTGCAAAGTCCCACCACCATGCAGGTTACAAAACTCGACGCGCGTTTCGCTCCGACCCCGGAGCATCCTCAGGATGTTGACTCTGCGAACAGTGTTGCAGGTTGTGGTTATAATTGTTTCGCGGGATATTGCTAGATATAATATATTTAAATTGTATGCTATGGATTTCCGCAAAGTAACGCCTGATTCAATTAACTACTCGTCGTCGATTTGGCTATGACTACCAAGCCTGCCCTAATGTTTCATAGGGAGTAGTTGCCTATACTCGCTACGTTTGGCAGGCGAGCACAGTTTTAAGATAACAACAGTGTTGCCAGAACGTACCAAAAAGTAAGGTTTTCGTACTTTTTGTTATACAACCGTACCACTACCGTACCTAAGTGTGCACCGTACCTTTTTCGTACCTTATAAATAATACTAGTAATTCATGTTATAATACACACTATAGAAGAATGTTAATTCATTCAGAATGTAAATTGAATGTGAAAGTTATATTGGTAAACTATTATAGCATTATAATGTTTTGGCAAAACCGTACATTTGAGTTAAAATCCGTACCTTTTCAGAGAGCTAGTCGAACTTTTTTCCACGTCCACGGGAACATTGCTGCCCATTTCCGGATATTATTCCCCCTGTCACCTTTTAAAACACCCGCGGGAAAGATTGATGAAGATGCAGTCCTTCTCTGGCACACCACGGACCCTACTTTCACGTATGTTTTGATAAGAAGGAATAGTCTAAAGTTTAATGGTATACTTTACATGTGGTGCATATTTTTGAACTGGGATGTGTATGTGCCTCGTATGAAGAGTATACTGTTATAGTACCAGCGCTTAAATACTTACTTTTGTTCCCATACAATAATTAAAAAATATATATTTTTCATCGCTAGTACTTTCTCGGTAAACTCTATATACCCATACATACCCTAACAAAAACTACTTAAGTATTAACACTAATTAATATTATAGCTTGTAGACCGTAGAGTAATATGCCATCTTGCTCTATCTTTTCAAAGTTTTACGAAGTGCTTATTGATTTTTATATCGATTTATGTCATCGTCACTAGCCGTTATCCGAGTTAGTCAAAATTTATGACGAAACCTGTCCAATGTCCATAAATAAAATTTCACAGTTTTTATTTTGTAAACAACATGTTTTCTTAACATGACAACGTCGTTTTGCAGATTACACGATGGTCATGTTATATTTTATTTTAAAATACTACTTAAGATAAGATAGGTAGGTATTTGTCAACAATTTTTATAATACTCCGCTTCGCTTGACTCGTCTTGGCGCGGGCACTGCCATGCTTCCTAGTTCATCTACAAGATTTTTATACTATTTATATGATTTCAAATAAATGTACATTTACATTTTTACTACAAATCGTTTCCTTCATTATTTTAAATGTTTTACACAATGAACTAGTTAAATCTAGATTGAATAAAATCTTTAGGTACACTTACATAACATTATCTAATGTTAAAATATTAATGGTGAACACTTTCAAAGATATAATATTTTTAATATAAAAATTTAAGTTATTAATATAATAAATATAATAGATATTATTACTTATCATTAGTTTTATATTGTTGTCGATGAAATATTTGTCTTTATTATACCATTTGAGCTCCGTTAGACGTAAGCATTTCGTATAAAATTAATCAATGTTTAGTTGTATAGATTTTTCAATTAATTTTATGTCGTCAAGCTATGAATTTATTTATTATGAATTATGAGTATTTTAATTCTTATAAAACAGCATGATGCCGCTTGGCTTTCTCATTCATTAATTTTTGCATTAACTGACAAGTGTATTAGAAGTTGTGGTTTATGAATAAAATATAAATATTTATGAACGTTTCACACCGCGTCGAATGTTGTGTTCATTTTACTCACGTTAGATACAAGTCACTAGACTTAATAACGTAAATATGATTTTATTAAACTGACATATATTTTACGTTTTGTAACTAACTGAGAAATGTAGAAGCATGTAGCCTGTGGCCTGTAACCCATTAGATCCTACGTGGCTCGACGAGAAAAAATATGCTAGTAAAACCAAAATGAGAATTTAGTACCTGTTTTTTTTTAATATGGCTGGAGCTGTCAAAAGTTATTAGACATTCTGTAGAGCCAAACGCGCTTTAAGTTCACAAACTAGTGTAGTGTAGTCTTAGCCAAGAATATCAAGATCTGCTTCATCTAAGTAGAACTTAAATTACGCTCAATTTGCAAACAAATTGCTTATGTAATTTTTGGGAGAAAATCATTTGAATTTGGAACGACCTGAATACTTACCTGTTTTAGTCGAACTGTACTTTTTTAAATAAGTATTAAGTATTTGTATATTGCTCTCATGTAAGTGGATATTGTATCTTTTATGAGAATAAATTCTTTAAACCTTAATATTTGCTTCATAAACGTAGTGTTGAATATTTTTCCAACTAGCTCCTATAATTTTCCGACGCGCCCTAGCTCATCGGCGATTTTCATACCGCATTCCCGAGTCGGAACTGCGGTTTCCGATTGTTTAATTATGAAGCAGAATGCCAGTTCCTTTCGTTTCGAATGCCGAGACGACACGCGATATATAGTTATATAAGTGTAGTTTATAAAATAAATGTATTTTATATACAATTATATAAAAAAACTACTAAATAGAAGTACTCTATTTAGTAGTTTTTTTATATAATTGTAATAAACTCGTAATTCAGACTAGGTGATTCACAACACGCGCGGTATATTATACAATATTACATAATTATATATATACATATTTTTAAAGTGTGTGGAAGTACAAAAAATTCAGATAAATATTTGTCTTTGAGACAACTTCATACATTGCTAAGGGACATTAAAAAGTACAGTAAGTACTTCAATGGAATAAAACACGCGTTTCAATTACTGATCGATTTGCAGAAAAGATAGATCGGCAATTGACATACACTTTCCTCTGTCACATTGTACGTCTATCTTTTGATACAGATATATCAGTTATTGAAACAGGCCAATCATTAAGAAGTATAATTGCACAGTGGTGTGACATGTGATTTATGTGTTTTTCAGTTCTTTAACTTTCAATCCCCCGGTTTTTGAAACACTTTTCAATTCATCAACTAACATGGCATTCAAATTAACAACTGATATCGAACGCTGATTAGTGAAACATTATCATAGAGAATGAAAGGGATCTGATCAATTTCGTTGTGGGTCCCAAGACAGATTTAGCTTGTCCCTCGGGCACCCCTGAGATCATATCAAAGGGTTTGTCGTGGTTGGTTGCGGCTGTTGATCCTGGCTTACAGGAGTTGCAGTGGTGGGAATGTGAGGTGGGTCAATGCTCGTTAAAAAGAAAGAAAGAAAGGGACAGATATATAATAACATCATGCTCGCACTTGCAAGGCTGGTTAAAATTCCTCAGATAAGGTTGATTCAAATCGTATGTCAACTAATCGGTGTATTTGGTAAACTTCCCGAGAAAATCGAGTTACGAACGTATCCAATATGTTTCTCTGACATAAGTAGGACATACACCTGACTCAGATTACAAATACAATTTCGAAGTATTGATAGACCGTGTTATTATAAACCCACATTTTTATGGCCCAAAATAAAATGATTTGTATGTAAATCGTTCTTGTCTCGTGACAGGACGCTGTAAAATTGATAGTATTTCAACAATTTATGATACATCTCTATGATTTATAAAGTACCCAATTGATTATATTTTTATTGTCGTTTAATGTTTGACGGCAAAATATATTAATGATTTGTATGTTTATATGAAAGCGTTGGGTACGAATCGAATTACAATTTAATTTAGGACAGAAATGAAGTTAAATGGCATCTAGATATTTACGATAGTAAAATATGGTAATATGTACCTCAATGTATTAGTTTTTTACCCTTGGATTTTCTTCTGTAGTCTTTAACTATGACATTAACTATGTAGGACAGGGATTGAAAATATTACTGCTTAAATAGGCTCAATAATTTTTGATCCTTTTCGCCATGCGTGTATATTTTATCCTTGAACTATCAATTTCATTTCAATTTGTAAATGCATCGTATTGCTACCAAAAACGGATGAATCTAAACGCGTTAGAGATCAATTATTTGACGTTTATGAGAATACCATTTGGATGTTTTAACTGCATTGTAAATTTATTATTAAGATTTATTTATCAGAATCGACCTATATAGTATATAGGTAATATTTTGTCTTTGTGAACTCAGTGATATTGAACAAGTAAAAGTAAGATTCAGTAAGCATATATATTTACCTACATAAAGCCTATATGCTTAATATTCATCAATCAACTTAGTACCCGACTGCAAAACTAAAAGGAAGCATAATGTTTTTGACAATGTATGTATGTTTGTCCCACCGAGTGTGCTATTCATCCGTTTTAACACGCTTTTCTAAGCTTCAGTTGTAAATAACGGAATCTTGAATCATAATTTTCATCAATTTCCAGAAGTCTGATTAATCTGAACTTTTGCACATGTATCAAGGACCAATAATGCAATAATTTGATAAGAGTTTCGCCTTAAAGTTGTGATGGCACTGCATTTGGTTAGGGTCTAGGTACACGTCCAATGATACACACTTTTGATTACTATATTACATTTATTGAATAACACGTAATATACATCTTAAACTAGTACATAGGTCCCACTCTATATGTGACATTGCATTTTTTAAACCTAATTCACTTGCAGTAAGTATACCTACTATGTAAAATTGAAAAAAAAAGATGTATATTTAACCACCTTATAAAAAGTTATGTATTAGGTCGGTTAAATAGGGAATAATTTACGTACTCGGGTTATTTTTTTAAAATAAAAATGGCATCTTTAACCCGGGTACATCCGTATCTCGACATCAGCCGGTCATAACTCAATGGCATATCTTCAAAGACACTAAACGATGCAAATGAGACATATAGTATAGCGTAGGCAGTTTATATCTCATACATATGTATGATATCGAGGTATTAGAATATTTTCAGAAGTTGTAACGCATTCACAGTGAAAGTTATAACAACGACTAGATCGTTTAGGCAAATTGCCATCGCTAATTACGAAGATCGAAAACAAAAATGGAATTTGACATAAGCATCGCTATACAGGTTGGTATCATGGTTCATAAACCAAGCCGAATATAGTGTGAAGGGAAGAGCATTTTTTTGTTGACACCTCACATTTATTACCATATCGCGACAAATCGCGATAAAAGTCACATAATATATATAATACTGTGAAAGTACCAGCGCTGAATGAGGTACTTTATATACATTATTTTATGGGAAAATTTATGACGTTGGGGCATTTCTCATAGAAACATGAAAGCCAAAAGTAAGTCTTTCAGCGCTGGTACATACTTTCACAGTATACTCTACATAGGAGGCACATATACAATCTAAAGTATTATCACTTATTTATTTTACACCTTGTATATATACTTCATATAATTTCGTCTTTAAAATCAATGCAATTAATACGTTACAATATATCCTAAAATGTATAAGTGACAATTTAAACTCAATTTAACGATTAAAAATGTGTGTTATAAGAGGGTAACCTGGTGAGTCCTCAATGAAGAGGATTACTCCTAGCCTACTGTGGGCTGATTGTCCTTCCAAAATCGTTAGCCTTATCAGGCACTTCATCTCCACAGGTTTACTACACAGTGTTAATCAGATGTTTTATAAACTTGGAACAGAAAAAACAGATGTTACGTGTACTCCTTATTTCCTATACCCTTCGAAGCGTACTCTACTTGAGAACAAAAGTAAGATTGATACACAACACGACATTACCCATCCCGGGATCGAACCTGCACCAAGCTAACCACCACAGGCGCTAGTGAAAGTCAACTATTGCATATTCAAGGTTTGATGCGTTACACAGTTGAACCATTAGTTCTGGGCAATACTGGCTGCGGTGCGTTTCACATACATTACTAGTCATTATCTTGGTATTTCTATGTATAACCTAGGTAATGAAACGTTTATTTAAATGTTTATCTTATCTTTGCTTCTTTAATAGCCCATCTGATATCTGTGACGGTGGCTGGTTTCATTACAGATCTACGTAGGAGTTTTCTATAGAAATTCACAACATGACGAGACTCTCTCTTCCTTAACCCTCGTAACCTTGAAAGGACACACAACTGTTTTTCCTTACGTAGAGTCCTGTTTCCCCCCTGGATAATGCTAAAATAACATTTCTTTCCTAAATATCTATATACTATTTCTTAATAAATTTATTTAAAGAGATATTGACGTTTAGAAACCTAAAAATTTGGAGATTGGGTGAAGAGCGTATTTTTTACTTGTCTCACAATCAATTGTTATTTATAACTCGGTATATGTTGAAACCAGGCCAGTAATAAAAAAAAACCCAAATTATCCGCTGTGTTCAAACATCCAGGAAACAAATTTGAGAGATTAGGTGCAGGACCGACATTTTTTACGCCAGTATATTTTTCTTGTAAGATAATCAGATCCTCAGCCTTTAAGATCTATCAGACTTGAAAACATGATTTTTTGTTGTTCCAACGTGGAATCGAACCTATTTAAAGATGTAGTAATCCATAGACTTGCTACGCAGTTTGGTGGGCTGCATGATTTAAATGTAAAATATAACTTTGGAAAAATAAAGACTTAAAGATATAGCTGTCTTTGTCTGCCAAGTGCCTTTTCCAACGTTAATACGATAACAACATGGACCAGAGAAGAATATACTCAATACTTAGATTAGGTATAATAACTCTAGAATTGTCAATCTAAACCAGCTATACTCTAAGTGTGTTCCGCGGAACCCTAGGGTTCCGCAATACCCCTGAAGGGGTACCGCAAGAATTTAGAAAAAAAAACTAAATATCGCAATAGACTGGACGCCAAACCTGATATGAGACTGCAACTGTCTTTTATCAAACCTGACATAAACCAAATAATGAAAAATAAAAAACAGGTTCATACTCTCATTAATTAAATTTTTTCTTTTTTAATATCTTGTAATAATGTACTTGCCATGTGGCATGTTCAAGTAAGTAATAATCAGTAACTGTTACAGTGTACTTTTATTATGTTTATTATTAAAGAATACACTTTTAAAAGCTATTGTTTTATTGTAGGCTACCGTCAAGTATTTTGTTTTCCAAAAGTGATCAGTCATCAAAAAGTTTGAGAACCGCTGATCCAAACTTTAATCATCGAAACAATAAAAAAAACATTTTTATACACAATCATTAATTTCTTTACTTCGCAGAGTCATTTCAATTATGCCACGCCAAATCGCTAATTTGACATTTCACCGATTTGCGGAATACCGAAAATGATTTGCTAATTTCGCAAAAATTCGAAAGTTGTTTGTCTAGGATCCACACGCGAGGCTTATATAGTGCAATAATTCAACAAATGTCCAACGATTTATATTCAAAATGACTACTAAATTAGTGTTTGGCTAGAAACTCTGAATATTCTGAATAAATAAATCGATACAGCTTAGCAGGTATAAAAACTTTTATATTTATTGGTGTCGTTTATTTCATTTCTATTTCGAAACTGGCTTGACATAAGTTAATGACGTGAATGTTTATCTGATTCTATATAGTATCTTATATCGTATCCTTGTTCCATCCACAGGCTATAATATTAATGAGTGATAATACTTTAGGGTGTGTATGGGTCTCGTATATAGAGTTTATGTAAACTTTCTATGTAGAAAGCACCAGCGCTAAAAAAGGTACTTTTTTAAATATAATGATGTGGTATGGTTAATGATATGTTGGAGCATTTCTCATACAAACATCTTTCATCAGAAATTCAAAAGTAAGAGTTTCAGCGCTGGTACTTTCACAGTATCCTCTATATAGGAGGCACATACATACTCTAAAGTATTATCACTAATTTATTTTACACCTTGTATACTTATATTCTTAGCTCCGATTCAATGTGATACAAATGTAAATAAAGCTCAGTGTGAGCAACACTGAGCGTTAAATGAGTGGAAACAACATTTTTGTTATTCCAACGCGGGAATCGAACCCAAAGCCTCCGGGTTGAGAGCCAAGCTCTATACCACTGGGTTACGGAACCCATAAATAATAATAAAAGACTGTAATTAAAACAAAACTGAAAATCCCGACTGCTTTTTTTATTTTGACATACCCAGTGTCACTTTATTTCTAAACTCGAATCTAAAGACAACGCTTAAGATATAATCCATTGTGCCGTTTAGGATGCAGAGCGTACCAAACATACAAACATATATACATACATAATAATTCCTCCCACATCGATTTGACAGTGATGGTGGCCAGTTTCATTGAAACCAGGCCAGCTACGTAGAAGTTATTATAGTGTCCAATTGTGTACGAAATACACAGAAGCACTCCCTCTTCCTTCAGTCTCATAACCCAGTGGGACGGTAAACTGACACGACTGGCGAGAGAACAGGCGCAGGACCGACTTTTTACATGCCCATCCGACGCATGAATCATCTTTCTTGTCAGATCAGCCCGCATTGTCCTAAACATACTCGAAAAAAAAAAGTTTGTTGTTCCAACGCGGGAATTGAATCCACGAGAGCTATGCTTTAAACCGCTAGACCACAGAGGCGATATACATACAAACATACATACTCTTTAAAACATAACCCCCCTTCTATCGCAGTCAGATAAAAATGCGCAAGACAACAGTTACATAAAGCTTACGAATATTACACGTGTAATTATTACACTGTTACTCGTGTAAGACATGTAATACTCGAGCACTTAACTCGGAATATTAAAACTGGATTCGTGTATTATGTAGTATTATGAACTAATAGAGCTGGAAAAATACTACCTTCGGTGTCTGAACTGCGCCTTAGGGATCCCACGATAATCGGTTATCGACTTTTGCAGTGTAAAATAGAACGTATTTGCAATAGTGCACCGCGTATGCCAAAAAAAAGTGCCCAAGTGTGTGCGCAATACACCTTTGTGTATTGCGCACACACTTGGGCACTTCTTTCTTTTACTCTCATAACCCAGTGGGACGGATAACCGACACGACTGGCGAGAGAACAGGCGCAGGACCGACGTTTTACATGCCCATCCGACGCATGGATCATCTTTCATGTCAGACAATAGATCAGCCTGTATTGTCCTAACCAAACTTGGAAACAACATTTTTTTGTTGTTCCAACGCGGGAATCGAACCCACTAGAACCAAGGAGGCGTTAGTGGATATAGCTGATATGACGACGACAATAATATTTCCCACTTTACTTAGGAAACTTAATTAAATAATTACGACTTTCGTAGCGCAGTGGTTCAGAGCGTTGGTGCTGGGCCGAGAGGTTGCGAGTTCGAATCCCGCCGAGGGAACAAAAAGTGTTCAATGTTCCTGGGTCATGGATGTGTATTAAATCTATACTAATATTTTAAAGCGGAAGAGTTTGTTTGTTTGTTTGTTTAGACGCGCTAATCTCTGGAACTACTCGTCCGATTTTATTTTATTTTTGTTGTTGGATAGTCCAATTATAGGGGAAGGCTTTAGGCTATATAACATTACGCTGCGACCAATAGGAGCGAAGCGTCAGTGAGAAATGTTGCAAAAACGGGGAACACTATTCACATTTGGGGACTTACGTTGCGTGCGCTGCATAAACGGTTTAAGTTACTCAAAAACAACCCGAAGTCGCGGGCACAGCTAGTTTGAGTATAATATAATAAAAATCTTAAATATGTGTATAGTATAAAAGTATTAAATATATGTTTCCGTTGTACCTGTAACAAAAGTTCTTCGGATACTTAGCACAGGGCCAGATTAACGTGGTGTGAAGCGTCTATAAAAAAACTAACAAAATTTAAGAAACACTCACACGCTAGTTAAATTATGCAAACAGGTATATGAAGTGATTATAGAAAGTGATTTTTAATAACTTTCAACAAAAACACATCCAATTATGTTTTCTAAAATCTATACTTTTAATATAGCCTATGTCTTTAAATAGCATTATTAGAAATAGCAATCACATGCCTACTTTCTCTGTATATTTATAAAAACAAAAAGTTTCTCTACGCAATTACCGAAAACAATATTGTTTTATAAATATTAATTTACTGAGAAATGAGAATAGATGCGCCAGTTACATGCTATAAGGAAACTATAATGCATTATTTATTTATTTCCTAGCTGACCCGTGCCCACTTCGTTGAGCATACAACAGTTTGTGTTTTTTTGTGTGCGAATATTTCAAGACTAAAAATACGCGAATCGGTTTAGCCGTCCTCGGGATTTAGAAAAACTAACGAACATCAATTTATTTTTATATATGAAAGAGAAAATAAGAATAAGATAAGATAAGATTTACACTTTTTGCATAATATGCAAAAAGTGTAAAAAAATATTGTACAATGTCAAAGGGCATTCTCTACCAGTCAACGTCAACCATAGGGTGAATCATACAAATAATATTTACGCCCGGTTTCTGAAAGGCTGATCAAATTGATCAATTGATGAAATCAGCTAATCTGAACGCTCATTGGTGAAAACAGTGACTGCGAAGTGATGTTCACCAATCAGCGTTCAGATTAGCTGATTTGATCAATTGTTCAATTTGATCAGCCTTTCAGAAACCGGACGTTAGTGTTGATAATATATTTTTTGATTAATTTACTTTAATATTATATTTTATTATAGTAGATACACATTCGGAAATGTTAAAGTTTTAAAATAAAATATTAAATGGTTGTCTTATTCTCGGAATCATTCAATTTGATGGTAAAAATAAAATAAAATGAACGCGCTAGTCATTCAATTAAATAGCGGATTCAATCAGATGACTGCGACATATATATAAGCTCTACGCGTCATTCTCCTCACACTATATTCAGCTTGCTATATGACCCATGAATCGCCCTGGGGCCTTACTCTCCAAACTGATTTGATTTTGATTCAGATACGATCATGCCGCGTACTTCCTAATAAATTGACATTTGTTTATTTTGATTCTCAGTCGATTGATATGGTCGGGAGTACAAAAAGTTACGATCTAATAATTTTCTTTATCCTGATTAGTTCCAAAGTAATTCACCAAACAAAATACAAAAAAACCACTGATATCGAACGGATTCGGTACTCGATTGTGTCTGGAATAAGCCCGCTGTATATTCGACCTGTCGATTGTCGAATATCCAGAAATGGGCAGCCCTTTACTACACCCACGGTAAAGTGGGTGGGGTGGTGCTATTCTTACTCCAGCACCCCACGGATCTCTCCGACACCCCACGGATTACCCAGTTGTAGATGAGTAGATTAGACTTAATGAATATGTCGCAGCTATTTGATTAAATGACTAGCGCGTTCATTGAATACTGTTTTTACTAACAAATTCAAAGAATCCGATATTAGGACAGCCATTTAATATTTTATTTTTAAACTTCAAAATTTCCGAATGTGTACAGTATAACGCACATTACTGTAAATTAATCATAACATATACCAACACATTGCTATCTGTACTAGTGATGTAACAAATGTTAGATTTTTCACATTCGCGAATGCAAATGCAATTAAAATATTCGCATTTTAAAATTTCAAAAAAAGCGCGCGTAAAATGTTTGAGATTGTAAATGAGACTTTAATTTAGAATGTAGAAGTATGATTTTAAAAAAAAAACTAAGGGGCATATCACGTGAAGCGAACCAGAGAAAAAAAAGTCAGGTCTTGGATTTTGTTCATAATTGGATCAATTGCACTTTCATAAGACCTGAATAAATGTACGTGCTTATTTTTATGCCTAGTTACGAATTTATGCGCCTTCAAAGAATCATAAAAATTTTAAAAGCTGATTTTTCGAACTCTGTACGATCTATTTGCCGCCATTACATAACCGCGCTAGTCATTCAATCAATCTAATAGCATAATCAACCATCTGCTATTTGACTGCGACAAATACCTACATTGCGTCTATCGAGTGATGTGTGGCAACTAGCAACGTTCCTAAGTGACTTTTTCAGATAATCAATTTTGATCATAAGATGATGCATAATTGAGTTGTATCTAGGTTCCGATTCTAGGTCGAACGATATAAGCTAGACTTTTTGTCGTTGCTACCTTAGATTAAATATGTTGCAGGTACACGTAGGTATTAGATACTTGCATTACCTAGTGTCTAGAACATAATATACACTGGCATACACAGAATACACTGTTTTTGTCTAAGCTAACATATACTTATTATGATATTATATAGTATCCTAAACTGCAAAACATTCCGATCTGGGATTTTCGAAAGTGGTTCATATGCAAAGTAAAAATTGAAAATGCACACTAAAATACCTAATTGTTCTAGCAATTAATCTTTAAAATTTAGAGATTATTTCAATTGTTATTCATATAATATTTAACCATATCACCTAACGAGTGATAGTTTTACAAATTCAAAATATTTTTTATTCTTAATCGAATAGTGTTTTAATTCGCGATTAAAATTATTGCTTGCTACTGTAAATTTAAATTTTAAAACTTAAAGTGTTTTAATTTTTTAAGAATCTGCACAGCTTGCTATATATTATAATAAATATTTTATACAGTAGGATTTACTTACATCCATTATATACCAATATACTATTGGTATATAATGCGATATACTGGGTTATAATATATATTTTTACAGTAGTACATAGACTACTGTAAAAATATTTATTATAACCCAGTTGACAGTTTTAAGTCTTCTAATTTTTCCGTAATATATATTAAGTAATCGGTCTATTATAGACTGATACCTATTAGGTTTACGTACTGTACACCGATATATTATACCGTAATAGACCGTCTATTTATTAAAATATCAATTAATTCGTCAACTTGTTCTTGCTAGTCCATTAATTTAAGTTTCCCATCAAAACAAATTTAGTTTCTAAAGATATAAAATTTCAAATGCAATTTAGGTCAGCGTTTAGAACATTTAATATTATGCAAATGATTCATTTTATGCCTTGTCACTCCAAGATTCGTGTTTATTCGTTGTCGCCAATGCGGAATATATTTTTAGTTACTTAGAAGTACTTATATTTTTAAATTTAAAATACCTACCTAACGTTTTTCTTTGTTTCAGATGCAAAATCAAAAAAATGAAGAAGTGCTAATAAGGAATTTGGAAACTGAAATTAAATTTTTACCATTGGTCTAATTTTCTAACGATCTATTTAAAATGATACAATCAATCGTAAAAATTAAAGTTAGAAAAATTTGCTGCGGTAATTTTCTTTATCCAAAAAGTGACATCTGGTTAAAGTGTTGGAAGTAACACAGACTGTTGGTGTTGTTCCCGACGAAATGAAGATGGCGCTACTTGTACTGCTATCGCTGGCAACTGTGGCAAGCGGTTTGAAGGCTCACCGAGAGATGGCGCTTATTAACGTAACGCGTTTTGCTACTGGCGATTTGTTTTCTTTAGTTGGTAAGTTTTTATTTAAAATTTTATTATTAAACTTAATACAAGATTAAAAATTATAGAAACTCGAAAGAAATAACAATATATACGCTTATATCAATATAACAAAGGAGTAAGGACCTATAATATGATACTTACATCATATTATACGTGCACATTCACGGCTTGTTAAGTTTCATTTGCAAATAAAATATAATATATTTTTTTATTTTTTCTATCATATCGGATATCCGGATATTATAAATTATATTCCCTATGTCAGTTTTTACGACGTCCACTAGGGTTGCCAACTGTTGAAAGGACCAACCCGGGAGACTTTGGGGAGCACGTGGAAAGAAAAACTCAATTAATTTTTAAATTTATATTTATTCTGCTTTCTAGCAGCATCTAATATTTTACGGTTTTTCATTACAAAATCGTAAAAGTTTTTACATGTATAATCGAAGTTTGTGAGTACTTGTAATTCTGCTTTTATTAAAGAAATACTCATTCGGTTTCTTTCCTTGCTCCATGCTTGTTCCATTATGCTGAATATACGTTCGCAAGAAGCATTAGAGACAGGAATGGAAAGAACAAACGTGACCATTTTTTTCAATTCGGAACAAGGATTCCTATCTTTTGATTTAGTAAAGAAGTCAACCCAGCGTAAATCCACTCGCTTTTCTTCAACGAGATGTGGCTGCATCTCACGCAAAAGTCCAAACTCATCGTAAAGTTTGTCACTATCTAAGTCAATATTTAACAATTCCTGGAGTCTAGTAATTTCTGACCATGTGATTGGCTCTTTTAGAGATAAAATTTTCATTGCTTGATATTCCGGATCGTCAAAGTTGTACCACTTTTCTAAATATGTTAAACAACGCGTAAAAAAGTTATTGACAACAGTTTTAAGATTTGTTTTTCGCTGTTCATCAAACTGCTTTAATAAATCCATGGCAGATTTACCATAAAATTGATCAGCTTGTCTGTTTTGTAGCTTCGTTCTCAGATCAATCATTATGTCATGAATTTCAGTGCTTGTTACTCTGTCGGATTCCAGAAGTTTAATAGCGTTCTGAAAGACTTGCATTATATTTTGCATAAAATAAAGAGTAAATAAGACTGCATTAGTTTCGGCATCACTGACACAAAAAGTATTCCATAGAAATGCAGAACAATTTTCTTCACCTTGGTCTTTGAAATAAGCAATTAAAGCTGGCCACAACGATAGAATTCTGTCTATGGCAGGTAGTAACGATAACCAACGAGTTGGCACATGTCTTAATATTTCTCTAAACTCAATTTCTGCATCTAAGCAACTAATCATCAGCTTATTTCTCCTTTTAGCAAAAGCCGAAAATTCGCTGTAAACTTTCAAAACAATTAATTCCACATCAACTGACAGAGCTTTCAAAGAATTCTTAATGCAGTTGTGGAGAATATGGCACTTGCAATTTGCTTTATATATTTTTGAGTTTAAAGTTTTAAGCTTTTGGTAAACAGAAACATTTATTCCATAATTTACTGCAGCATTGTCGGCAGAATATGCTGAAATTTGACTCACTTCAAGGCCATTTTTAGATAAAATTTGTATTATTTGATCTTTTATTGCTTCACTGTTTTCTTGGTAATCTTCGTAAAAATCCAACAAACCGGCTTGAATCCCATTCTCGAATGAAAAATATTTAATCAATAACGGATACATTTTCAAATTACCTTTATTTGACGAATCAATCGCTACTGAAAAATATTGACTTGTTTTTAAATTACTAAGTAGGCATTCTTTACTAGCCGGCCCTAAAACGTTTTCGGCAATACTGCTCGCTTTTGTCCTTCCGCATGATACTTTTTTCGCTGTCATCGAATCAGAAAACATGATAGCGTTTAATTTGTGTCCACAATCTTGACTATTATAACTGTGATGATGTTTGATACCATGGAAAGTTGAAGTAACTTCAGCAGCGGTAATTAAATCCTCTTCTTTACTGTTTTTAGACGAAAAAAAAGAGGTGATACCTTGATTTGTTTTGACGTTCTTCATATAAGTTTGATGCTTCGAGGATTTTTCATGTTGTTTCACAGATCCAACACCGTCAAACTTAACCGAAAATAGATGCTGACATATGTTACATTTTGCTGTGAACTCATCTTTTTTTGATAACCACGTATGTTGTTTTAACCACAGGTCATTGAATGAACAATAATACTTTTTTTTCTTTGCACCTGTACTACTCTCACCTCCCGAGTTATCACGATCCATTTTTCTCAAATTACCCACGTAATAACCTCGTTAACGCAATACGCATTCATTGGATGAATTATCTAATTAAACTGAGAAGAACAAAACAAGAGACAAACGCGCGACACATTTGAAAAGCCGCGGGGGGACCTTGCCTCCGGAGCGGTGTCTGTCTCTGTCACGACGAGGCGCACGCGGCGTGCGTGACAGAGACGACACCGCCGAATCGTCGACGTCGAAGGCGCGACGATGGTGAGACGAACAGGTTTATACCGGCAGCGCCGTGGTGTTGTGTGTGTGTGTGTGATTGCAAAGCACGCAAAGAAAGCGAGTAGTGACGTGCGAGCGAAGGATGTGTATAATTTTTAGAAAAACCGGAGAAATTATTGTTACCCGGGAGGTCGGGAGATTAACCATTATTACCGGAGTCTCCCGGGCAATCCGGGAGGGTTGGGAACCCTAAGTCGTCCACGGGAAAGTTGATTAATTGGGAGGTGCCATTCGTACGACACGGAATTAATATTGAGTACGTACAATTTATTATCATAATACATACCTATATACTAATACTATACAGCGGAAGAGTTTGTTTGTTTGTTAGTTAGTTTAAACGCGCTAATCTCAGAAACTATTGATCCGTTTTGATGTTGTTTTTGTTGGATAGTCCATTTATAGATTATATTTTTATTGTTGGATAGTCCATTTATAGAAGAAGACCTAAATATAACATTACGCTGCGACCATTATGACCGAAGCGTCGTGAGAAATGTTGCAAAAACGGGGAAAACTATTCACATTTGGGAACTTTCGTTGCTGCATAAACGGTCACTCAAAAACCACGCAAACGAAGTCGCCGGCACAGCTAGTAATATACACATATTTTTACTTTTCCAGGAACTGATTGCGGTGTGACGCGGTGCATGGAGGTGTCCCACGGTACAGCGCTGGCCACGCTTGGTAGCGCCAGCTGCGCGTGCCAGTGCGGCCGGGACACGCCCTCGTTCAGAGAGGACCAGAGGAACTGCGTCAACAAGATCGCTGGTAAGATCTTGCCATTAATAAAATCTTCATCATATGACAAGTACCTAGCTACAAATGATATATAATGTTAGCTGGAGGTCGCGGGTCTTTTTAATTTTAATTAGCTTATACCCGCCAGTCGCTTGGCAGTTGGCGAGCACAGTCTGCAATGCGGATATGAATAAAATACAATAAAAATAAAAGGTCAGCGGAAAGGTTGCCACCCATTTCCGGGAATATATTCCCCCTGTCGCCTTTTACGACAACCACGGACGGGTAACATGGTTGATGATGATGATGATGATGATGATAAGGAGGTGATATTCTTTGGCTCCCAACGAACAGCAACAGTCGGCCAGTGTACGTTAAAAAATAAATTGAAGACATTCTGGACCCAATTTGAGTTAGTAGCACCGTTGGAAACCTCATAAAATTTATTCAATGCTTGGCTAGTTTCGTACCAAAACCCGCTAAAACATACATACATCTGCCCACCAAAAATAGATTCAAAATCAAAAGCCCCTATATATATAACAGTGCACATCAGTATCAAAATCCTATTAAGTTTAAACGATTTTTTGTATCCTGTGATATTTTTGAAAAGTACGTTTTAGTGGGTACTGGGTTTTGATACTATACCCCTCAGCTATGTAGTAAAATTCTGATTTCGAGAAATTTGAGTTAGAGAGTCAGAATACGTCGTAACGTATTAAGTACATTAATCTAAATATCCATCTCTAGAATCAATCTACTATGCATAACGTAATCGTCTCAGCTGAACCTGCTAGTTTAGCTGCAAACCCAAGAGCCAGGCTAACACGACACTATACCGAAGACATCCCGGACATCAGCCTGTACGAGATTAGGGTAGCTCTCAAACAGCTTAAGAACAACAAGGCTCCGGGCGAGGATGGAATCACTACAGAGCTTCTGAAAGCGGGCGGCACGCCGGTACTAAAAGTCCTTCAGAAACTCTTCAATTCCTCCTTACTCGATGGGAAAACGCCAGAGGCATGAAACAGGGGTGTTGTGGTCCTGTTCTTCAAAAAAGGCGACAAAACCTTACTGAAGAACTATAGGCCCATAACACTGCTGAGCCATGTCTACAAGCTGATTTCGAGAGTTATTACGATGCGTCTCGAACGCAGGCTGGATGACTTTCAGCCTACCGAACAAGCCGGTTTCCGGACCTACCTAATCGGACAACCTAGGGCAGGCTGTCCGATTAGGTAGGTCCAACTTTAAGAGAGAGGTCAGTAGATGGATCCAGCTCGGCTGGGCAGCGTTCGGTAAATTACGCAACGTCTTCTCGTCCAAAATACCTCAGTGCCTTAAGACAAAGGTATACAACCAATGTGTGTTACCAGTGATGACTTACGGTTCTGAGACGTGGTGCTTCACGAAGGATCTTTTCAAAAGGCTCAATGTCGCTCAGCGTGCTATGGAGAGGGCAATGCTCGGTATTTCTCTACGTGATCGAATCAGAAATGAGGAGATCCATAGAAGAACTAAGGTTGCTGACATTGCCCGTAGGATCAGTCAGCTGAAGTGGCAATGGGCCGGCCACATAGCACAAAGATTGGACGGTCGATGGGGCAAAAAGATCCTAGAGTGGAGGCCACGTACTGGCAAGCGCAGTGTGGGACAGCCACCTACCAGATGGACCGACGACCTGGTGAAAACTCGGCAGTTTTCACCAGGTCGTCGGTCCATCACGTTGGATGCAGGTGGCAATGGACCGGTCGCACTGGAAATGTATTGGAGAGGCCTATGTCCAGCAGTGGACAGTAAAAGGCTTAAACGACAACGACGACGGCATAACGTATACGTTACTATAGTTCGTCCCTGATAAATTTAACCTAAAGGTAAACAAACCGAAAACATCGAAGAAAAATCACTTATTGTGCACACTTATCAACACTTTCACAGGTATATTAAAGGATTAAACTTCATTATCCAATACATTTTATAACAATTCAACAATAATTTATATGTTTAAACATTAAATGAAAATATTTTACAAAAAAAAAACGCCGTTTTGACACTGCCAATTGTAGAATATAAGCTTATAGTCTATAGATTTATAGCAAACAAAAATCATTGTATTTTTTAATTACATTAGCCAATTGGCATCACTTTAAATTTCTCTCGGACGTACTATAGATATCCTAAAAAGTTTAAGTGACAGTTTGAGCCCAATTCCATCCGTTCATGTCTATAATTATTATTAGTCTCATAATGTAACCTGTCGTGGAGAGCAAGTCTACATGAACCAAGATTAAGAGGAAACACCACGGTTGAGAGAAATACAAAATAGATATTTATAAAATCTATTGCTGTCTCGCAGTGCCTTAGCTAGCCAGCACTAGCGCGATAGAGACAACTGCAACTTGGACTGAAATTACCTATTAAAAGTACCAGAAATCGACGTTTAGGGGATTTCTGTTTCCTCCTCCAAAACTTAACCGATTTAAATATTTTTTTCTGTATTAGGTAAAAAAAGAATTGAGCTAGGTTCCTATTTTTTGCTTTTGTTGTTTATTGTAGTCAAAACTGTTTCCTAGATATTTAAACATAGCGGAGAGTCTGGCCATTGTTTTTAGGTTTTTAAACGTCCATTTCTCTTTAAATAAATAATTCTTTAAAAAAAGGAAAAAATAGGGACGTACAAACAATATCCATAAATATTCAGGAAAAAAATTGTTACTCTAGAGGTGTTATCCAGGGAGGAAATAGAAATCCCCTAGACCCCTATTTTTGTATGGAAAAAATTTCGTGGTGTTTCCTCTTAAGAGGTCGCTGTGACAATGAGGTGCAGGTAACCTTACAACGACATGTAATTGGTAACAAAACCTATGAGATCTAACACCTAGATTCTAGTGATAAAAAACATAAAAATGCGTCTATTCGTTCTTTTAGGCGCGACTTAGCTATAAAGACATCGAAAATTAAAACGCTAATGAAAACAGCCATGAACTGGATATGAAATTTCGGTAATTTCGGTTACGGATACGGATATGGATATGAAATAATTTCGGATAATGCGTTTGTTTCGGATAATTTCGGTTACGGATTACGATACGGAAATTTTGGTTACCTTTTTACAGTAGCAAAACTTTTATTTCGGATTTACGGTTACACACATATTTTATACTGTTCCCGCGACTTCGTTCGCGTGGTTTTTAAGTAACTTAAACCGTTTATGCAGCGCACGCAACGAAAGTCCCCAAATGTGAATAATTTTCCCCGTTTTTGCAACATTTCTCACTGACGCTTCGCTCCTATTGGTCGCAGCGTAATGTTATATAGCCTAAAGCCTTCCTCTATAAATGTAATATCCAACAAAAAAGAATTTTTCAATTGGGACCCAGTAGTTCCCAGTAGTTTAAACAAACAAACAAACAACGTTACGGAGCTCCCTAACAACTGTCATTATTTGACGAAAAGACAAGAACAGCGTGTGACTTTAGGGTCTTTTAATTTAGCTATCGCCTCAGTATTCCGCCAACAGACATACTATTTTACCTAACACTGAAATTATAAGAACTCTATTTTTGGTTTGAGTTGAGAGGTTTAGTTAAGTTGAGATTGAGAGGACTAACGAATCGTTGCCGTCTCACTCTTCTAAAAACTTTTTGCGAACTTGTTACATACCTAAACGGCTGTAAATCCTTTTATAGGCAGTACTAAAATAGTACCTACATTTAAAACTTACTTTTAAAAAGTAGGCACTGAAAATTATAGAAAGTTTTGATTTATCTATAGCCCATAGCTAATATAATATCCATGGTTAAACGGTTCTAAAGTTGTGTTAGGAGTACATTGTGAGTTACAACTCATTATAACTCATTATGCTGACTCATGAGTCATGAGCCCACTGATCCCTGAACTATGTTAAATAGGAAATAATAAGCTGTAACAACGTTGCGTGTATGTTTTAACCTATGAAGCTCAATAATCATTAAGATGAATAAGGATGGTTAATATATATGTACACCTCTTAATAATTATACATATAAACAAATTTATACACATTTATAACATATAAACTTTTATGAACAGTCCCTGAATACTTAGGAACAAAGTATTCGTTTATTAATATTTAATTACACACGGGGATAGATAAAGTAAATATAAGATTGAAAAAAGATATGGAGTTATACCTATTAGGATAATATCGTTCATAATGATTCTAGTACCGTGTCACTAGATGGCGTTGGTTCTTAATATAACAAAATTGTTTTCCAGTTGTTTTAGTTTGCGATGTGCCACATAATATTTAATATGTAAAATTACATTTGTATCTGTTTTCTAGAATGTCCGATGGCTTCGTTCGGTCGCGGGTCGGACCGGCCTCAAATTCCGTTTGTCTACCTGCCGCTGAAGGGACAGATCATCTATCCCTCCAAGGAAATTATTTTCACGGGTAAGTATATTATACCTTTATGTAAATTTTCATAACATCATTTCATAACTACCTTTTTCGCGAAAATCTGCTGATCTTTGCAAAGTGCCGGATTATTTGATTTCGATATGAAATACGCAATATTCCTAACATTTTTGAGGAAAATCTAAGCAGCTACTAGGATAATAGCGAAAAACCTCTAAAGCTCTTTATGTCAAGGGCCTCGATTCATATTTGCATACTTATAATCACAGCTTATAATGAACGGATTGGATAGAAAACAGAAAAAAAAAGATAGAAAAAAAATAATTCTGAATCGATCTAATCTCTATCTATTTAATGAAAGAAAGAACGAATGAAAGAAAAAAAGAAATAAAGAAAGAAAGAAAGAAAGAAAGAAAGAAAGAAAGAAAGAAAATTTATTTGGTAAAATAATATAAAAAACATAAAATTGCATTATTATAAAAAAAACATGAAATTATACCAAATCGGGGTCTGAGTGGGCCCCAATAATTTCATGTTGCATTAAATGCATGTGTTGCAAACATAATTTGCAACGCTGATTTTCAGTGAGCACCGTGATGAAAGATCTAATGCTCTCGAATTGACTGATATGAACATTTCTAATGGATTCCAGATGTGGAGGACGCGATATGCGCGGTGACGAGCGCCCAGTACCTGTCCAGCTCGGGCTGGGTGACGCTGCGGGACCTGGTGGACAATGACGTGCCTTTCGGACTGTACAGGGACGAGGGCAGCACCTATTTACAGGTAATTAACAACTTATGTTCTTTCCTGAAACCTAACCCCCTTATAAACATATTTACACACCAGTTGAGAACAACGTTTTCGTCGACAAGTCTCAATTCAAACGTCGAGTCAGATAAGGACAAAACATTTTTTACAGTGTATAAAATATATATATCCCATCAAAAACATAACTTGTAAAAAGTGTCAAGTCTCGCTACTTAGTTCTACTACCGTAAAAAGGTGTGAGATACATGTTATGGCAATTAGGGGTTAGTCGGTCGGTCTAACAACATGTTATAGTGATCATAATCAATATTATTAATAATCTTTCATGTTTTAAATAAATAAGTAGATTGAGTTGGCAATCTCATGAAAACAACATAATATTTTTCTCACAACTTCACAAGTGATACATATTAAGTCAGAACGTTTAGTGCGATTGGCAAGTCAATCTACTATTTATTTAAAATATTATTAATAATACATAAAATATTATTAATAATATTGGATGGTGAGTTGGTGTAATTTGCGAAGACCTTTTCAAATCTGTATTTTTTCGTTTATCATCGACACAAACTCAATAGTAATAATATATAATAGTAGTCGCATGCTCCATTCTTCATCTAATTTCAATAGATCGACAAAAATCTTCTCTAATTTTGAACACAATGCTAGGCGCAAAATTGTTTTGAAATTGAGAGTCGATTTTATGGAGCTAATTAAACCAGATTCACTCTGATTTTATTCGAGATTAGAGAACTGTTTTCAATGGCAATCTATTGTAATTAGAGTAGGCCTATTGAACCTACGTAAACGAGAAACGTGATATAGTCTTCCTAAAAAACATTTTCACACATCCAAGGCGTGAAATGCGGTCCACAGAATGTCCAGTGATAAAAATCATTGCGTCAAAGCGGCAATTTGTTAAGATGTCTGAATATCCAACATGTTTGATGCTATCAGAGATTTATACGCCTTTAAAGCGACTTAATAATTTGTGGGTGATTTTTTAAGTCTGAATTCACTAAAGTTACAACGAGATTGGTAGAGAAAATACAATAACTTATACCTACCTCCTGAATTTTGAACTAAATTTGAATTTTCAAGATACGAACAGTCTACGAAATTCAAATTAAAAATTTACCGCTTACCCACATTTAACTACGACAATAACAAGTCTTTTGCGAACTCCCCATACTCTCCAATAATACCATAATTAATATATTACTTACTCTACTATTATTACTTTCCTTCATTCTTCAAATACAAGAGTTGAAAACAATTGTCATTTATCGTTTAACTTATTCCATAATCCTATCTCTTTTCATTTTTTTTTACAGTGGCGAGGGTCAACAGCTCTTCATTCCAGACTGGAAGGCAGGCTAGTGGCGGTGCACGTCCTCTGCTCGGCGCCTAAAGCAGCCTACATTGCCACCTCCTGCGCAGCCTTCCGTATCGCTGGATCTTCGCGCAATGGTAGGTGGTAAATGAAACCTCTGACCAAAACATCCAATATTCTAAAATCTAAAGCCTGTAGATGGGGAATTGCAGGTGTGGTTCCTGAAAAGTTGCGTCTTTTGTAGATAAAATTAAAACTTATTTATCTGATGTCTCGTCTCGAGACGAGACACAGTATAAGTAGACTGAAATAATAGATAATAATAATATTTAATTTAATAACGTACAATTTAAATAAGATTGCCAAAATCATAAATAAACTGCTACATCCATATTTATCGCCTTGTCTCACGTCACAGATTTCAAAGCTATCATAATTAACAATAATTAGATACCATTAATAGTGCTGCAAGCAATACTTGACTAAAATAATAATCCTTTAATCATTGCCTTCATCCAAAATCCTTTACTTGCTTTCCAGACGTCAGATCCATACCCTTCCATGCTGGAGAAACAGTTACATCAGAACCTGCGACCAGGAGTCAGGGGCTAAGTGTGTTAGAATCCCTGGCCATAGGGGTCTGCGTGCTAATGCTGGTCTTCGTATATGCTGCCGGTATAATACTGTATGTCCATTACAAGAGACGGCAGAAACGCAACTCCAAAGATCCAGAGTCAAATCTCTCCAACACGATGTCGACTGAGAATGATTCGTCGTTTGATTCGAGGATGACTATTGGGAGTATGGTGGGTATTTTATAATTCTTTACGATGACTGATAACTGAGGGAGGACATTTGCAACAAGGTTATGTGGGAGTTGTTGAACTTTGGATCCAGTTGGGAGTCCTACCCCTGCGATGATGTGCTTTTAAAATTATTAGCTAACTGTGGCGCAAATGGGCCTAAGGAAACAATTAAAGCTTAGATAATTTTATCTATTTACTCTACCTATAGTCACTTAAGTACCAATTGTATTTATCTAAATCTAATTGAATGAGTTTAATATATCAAAATATAAATTTCTAGAGAGTGAAAAATAATCCTCTACTAAATATGGACGCAAGAAATGATTTTGACGCTGGACTTTCGGATGTAAGTGAACAAACGGAAGATACTATAGACTCATCCCAAATTTCACATAAGGTAAATTAAACTGATAAATCAAAATAACTTTATGTAACCTTAAAAATAATGATTAAAGAACCAATGGATTAGTCTCTCAAATTCTAGTTTCAGAACCCAAACGCAAACATAGTAGCTGCAATGGTGCATACAAGAAGGAAGAGACAAGAGAGAATACGTATTTGTTCCACACCAGAGCGGCTTACAGAACGCTTACAAAGACGTTCAGCTTCGCCTGAAATAGAAAAGGCACCACATTCAGATGTGTCTATTTTGGATTGCAGTTTATACGAAAAAGCGATAGAAAGCTTGCCTCCAGCACAAAGCGGCGAAACCAGAAGAAAACTATACTTTAATCCTGTTTTCTTTGAAATTGAAAACCTTAAGGTTAGAAATTCTACATACTTGTTATCATAGGAAGTTATTTTAATTATCAAAATATCCCATTGTTCTTTGATAAGCGATAAAATCTAGTTAATAATAATTATTATTATGGTTTGATTGCAGAATCCACCGCCAGCAGCAATTGAATTTTTAATGAAGTTAAGAGAAGTTATGATGATTGCGAGAGAAAAAATGAATTTAAAAAGATTTGTTCCTGTTTTATCAGACATCCCAGAGGAAGAACTTTATCATTCAATTGATCTTGGTTGGGATCTATCATGTGTCCGACAAGCAAGAAGGTTTAGTGTTATAAGCCTTAAACATGAAAATAGTCGTCGGGCAGTACATTGTGGAGGGTGCCCAGGTTGCGATAGTAACGCCAAATCACAAAAAACTAATGGTTTATCTAGATCTAATTCATGTAAAACGTGCGTGAGTGATGAATATAAACAAAAAATAGTTCAAAAATGGTTAGATGAAGTTCCAATATCAAAATCTAAGAAACCTGTAAAATCGGTTGCCAAAGTGAGTGGCACGCCACGCATAACGGAATCAAAAGACAAACCAGATTCGATAGATGCAATTACTAGGGAAGATGATTTAATGGTAGCAGAGTCAATAGTTCAAGAATATTATAACGAAACTAGAACCAAAGATATTAACGTGGAAGATGGTGGTAAAAATGTATGCAACGATAAAATAATAATTCACACAAACGATGATAGTAAAATAGCAGGGCATAACGTTTTAAACTCTAAAGATAAAAAACAATTAAATCATGCTACTCGATTGGTCCGTAAAAGAATGCCGCCACCTCCACAAACTCCACCCCCACCGCCACCACCAATCAAGTCCAATAATCCGTCATTAAGTTCTAGTAATGAAAATCTAGATGCTGAACCAGTTTCAATCGAAGTGAAACAAAAAATGGAAGCAGTTATTCAAGAACTAAACCAATGTAAACGTACAGAATCAGAAGAGTTTTATGTAAACAACAATATTACTACGTCACTTACTACTCCGAAACTGATAATATCTGTTGCTGGATCTGAGCAATGCTCTTTTAATGACGCGTTAAATTATCGTCACAGAAATGCTCTATATGAGTGTCAAGAAATGTTTGATAGTTTAGAAAAAAGTCACATAAAATCAAGAAGATACTCTTTAGGATATTCTCCTGACCTTTATAAAAGAGAAGACAGTGACGATCATATTTCAAATATTAAGATTTCTCGTGAAAGGTTTATGCGCAGTTGGCAAGATATTAAGGGTCTATCGGATAACTTAATATACAACCATCATCATCATCATCATCATCATCACTCTTCGTATCAACAACTGTCTACAAAATCAAATGAGAATATTAGTTATGAAAATAACTATAGAAATTCAAGTGATGCTTTATTTACTGAAAAACCAGGATCCTTGACTATTAAAGTAACAGGTTCACCTGAGTGTACTCGACAAGATGATGTTGAAGATTTTGATCCAGATACACTAGATAGAAAACCAAAAAGGTGTACAACTAATTGTGAACAAAAGAGGTCGATCGAAAAGATTTTATTAAAATCTGGTGGAAGTTTTAAACAAAAATTTAATTCTAATCAAAATAACAATAGCAGCCCTCCGAAGGCAGCGTTTACACGAAAAATTGGTAGTCTAAGACAAATATATGAAGCAAGAACTAAGCTTCAGGAAAATGGAAAAGAGTTTCGTCTTTTTAATGAAAGAAGAGCTAGTGTTCCTAATGGAAGTCCAGAACTCGCTACTTACATAAAGAAACTTGATGAATCTTATAAACTAGAGGACCCAAAACCACCGCTACCTCCAAAACAAAAACGTCATGGAGATAAAAGTAATTCCCCAAGAAGTAGTCCTAATACTGATAGGGTACGTACTTCTGAAGAACGGGATAGATTTCCAGCATATTCTAGAAGTGACAACATAAGTACTAGACGATCAGGTAGACGGTCCAACCGAAATAGACCGAGGAGAACAGACATGAAGAGGCTATGTCGAACAGAGGATTCTGGTTATTTGAGCACCGATTCAAATGACTCCAAACGTAAGGCAAGATACATGATTCCAGTGAAACCCAAGTTTATTCCACAATTGGATCCATTACCGAGACCAACACTAGCTCCCCTTCTTATAGAATCGGACACAGATGACTTTGAATCTTTATGCGACGGAGTCAGCGAATCGGGAGGCGAAAGCGTTGAAACAGACTCAGTTTTCTTCGGACACTTTAATGATTCTAAGAAACTGCTGGAAGAATTGAGAATAGAGGAGTACGGCGATAAATTTAATCGCGTTGGTCCAGTGATCAGGGACGTTATATTAAGTGGTGATAGTGACTCAGAACATAGGAGTGTTATATCTATTGTTGCGGGTCGTGACGGCAGGGCGTCTTCTGCCTCCATCACAAACATAGACGACTCGCCATATGTACAATCTGTGGAGTGTTGAACCAAAAACTCTATATTACAATGTTACAACTTAGCTTATAGTATCTGTACATAATTATAATAGATATTGATTATGTGCCACTTACCTCAAAGATTGTGTAGTTTAAATTAGGTAAGCCTTACTTTCCGGATTGTAAGATATATTTAATGTTAAATGAAGTAATTAATTATAATAATAGGCTTTAACGTTTAAGTGTTTGTAAGGACTACAATGTAAGTAATAAGAATAATAAAGTTATTGTGTTAAAATATATTAAGAGGCATGAGTATCTTTAGTCTAAAATTAACATAAGATTATTTGCATATTATTATTGCTCAAAAATATTAGTTAACTTTTTTTTCTGTTTTTATTATTATTCTAAAATTATATATTATTATAACTTATTAAGACCATTTTTACAATGAAATTGTATTAAAATGTAAAATTACTTAGTCTAAAATATTATTTTTACCAATACTAAATGTAAGCAAAAGAGGCTTTAATAATTTAGTAGGTATTTAACTTATTACGTCCACTGAATGGGGATGTACTTTGTACCTGTCATGCTCACAAACAAGTATAATATGTATCATTTGACAATGTATTTTATACAAAATGTGTCTAAAAACAAAATATAATGGTCGGTTTACAAAAAACATAAATGTTAGTAGTTGGTTTAACCCGAATTGATCTTATTTTATTGATAATAAAATCCTAAATTAGTGCCTACATTTAACAGGCGACCGTAGGTACTATCATGTCTTCCAAAATTTGTATGTTCATATAAGTGTTCCGGACTGTTCTAATATTAAAGATAGTAGTTGAAGACATTCGCCTTGTACTTTAAGGTCTTAATGCGATTGCAATAAAGGTGAAAAATTTATGATTATTACCTTATTAAAATACATAATATATTATATCGTTTATTTTTTTGAATATTTGAAATAAACGGTCTATAAAAGGAAGCTTTATACAAATCTCTTCCCACCAGAAAATTGTATATTAAATAGATGCCATTATTTTTTAGATTGGATATAAAGTGTGATTAGATTAGTGTAAAAAGGTTCAAACCGTGTAAATTATTTTCGGCCGGTAGTGCAATCAAAGATGAATTATAATAAATTGTTAGTCTGTTTAGTGTAAATAATGTTTATTAATAAAATCATGCGAAAATTAATGTGTATTTATTTAACCTACGGCACAAGTGAACGCAACGGCCGGTTTTCCATACAGAAATAGGGGTATACGGGACGTCTGTCTTATCCCTGAATAATGCCGCTAGAATATTTTTTTTCTGAATATCATTTATACAATGATTCTTCAATTTATTCAATATATTAATCCGTACTTTTGCCTTTTTTCATAAATTAATTATTAAAAGAGACATGGACGTTAAAAAATCTAAAATTTGGCCAGATTTTCGTGTGTTCAAACATCAAGGACACAAATTAGAGTACCTACGTTTTAAAATAAAATCGAAACATAGGAACGCAGATCAAGCCTATTTTTTAGTTTATAATGAAAAAAGTTCCTTAGTCGGTTAAGTTCTGGAAGAGGAAACAGGGATCTCTTAAACGTCGATTCCTTGAACTTAATTTCAGTTCAAACTGCAGTTGTCTCCATCGCACTCTGCTAATTTGATCAGGGCACTACGGGACAGCAATAGGTTTTAGAAGGACAGCAATAGGTTCTAGTGCCAGAACTGGCCACAATGGCGCTAGAGTCGCAATGGTGTATGAAAATAATACTCCCATCAAAAACATGACATGCATAGAATCTCAAATCTCGCTACTTAGTTCTTTTGACGCAAAAAAAATAGGCACCACGTTGGCACTAAGACGAAACGTCGCGGTTTTTCGTCTTTATCCCCATAATATGATCCCCATAGCATATTTTATATAAAACAGTATAATTTCTATAACAACAAATTGTTGTAGCCATAAAAAAAAATATCTAGATTAAAATATTATAAATAAATAAAAACAGAAAACATAAAAGAACAGTGGCCCATGAGGGGATCGAACCCGCGACCTTCGCGTTATTAGCACGACGCTCTAACCAACTGAGCTAATGGGCCGATGACAGTGTACTGAAAATATTTAAATAGTTTTTAATAGTTGCAATATAAATAACATAATTTCTATAGAATTGAAATTTAATGGAGTATAAAAAATATAGTTTAATAAAATTTAATAAAATTGTATTAGATACTCCTCAAGTGAGAATGTTAACACGATAATATTACAGATGTATTAGTTACTACGTGGATATTATACGTTTAGTTTCAAGAACGTCATAGAGATGGCGTTAGTAGCCGTTATTTTTCTTCAATGCAACAAAATATTTGGCAATCATTTTAGATGTAAAAAATTACTTTCATATACTTACGTTATTTTTAGATTTTTTAATTTTTTACATAATATACCGCAGTACCTACCAACTAATACGCTAACTGCACCTATTTATATTTAATATTACGTCACAAAGCAGATAATATTACTAATACTTATTAGGTAAGTATATCTACTTTGTGCTAATACTAAATACATTATATCCTGTTATAAATATTTCTACATTGTAAACCTATGCCTCTGCCATAAAGAATAATAACATGGTTCAACATGTATATTGCAGGTTGTTATAATTTCCTGTGTTTAAGTGTACAGCGCACTATAAAGGCTAGATGACTGAATTTTATTGAAAGTAAGTGTAAGGCTGCGTATCCACCAGAGCTTTGCTGTGCTGTGTAGCGCACTAGCGAGGAATGTGTTTTAGGTACCAATAGAATAGCTTCTATTGGTACCTAAAGGCTAAAACACATTCCTCGCTCATGACAAGCGACTATTGGTTCTGAAAAACACATTCCTCACGACACAGCAAAGCACAGCGATGGTGGAAACGCAGCCTAAGGCCCTGTTTCACCGAGCAATGTTAAAGTTAACGCCGTGTTAAAATACCATGCCATCTCATTCATTGACAGGAAATACGAGAGGGATAACATGATATTTAACATGGCGTTAACTTTAACATTGCTTGGTGAAACACGCCCTAAAGGTCTTCATCCACGCCCTACTTTATCAGTCTATTAAAATCAAATTTCAAAAACTCCTCTTGTTTTCGTCGGAGGTTATAAATATATATTTTCGATTTCATTACTGAGGCTTACTCCCGACACAATCGAGATTCGAATCAGTTCGAACTCAACGGCTTTTGGTATTTTTGTTGTGGATTACTTTAAAACTAACCAGGATAAAATTTTTTTAACTTTTGTAGGTACTCCCGACCATATCAATCGACTGAGAATCAAAGTAAACAAACGTCAATTTATTCGGGGGTACGCGGCACGATCGAATATGAATCAAAATCGAATCGATTTGG
Source organism: Celastrina argiolus (assembly GCA_905187575.2). Lineage (NCBI taxonomy): Eukaryota > Metazoa > Arthropoda > Insecta > Lepidoptera > Lycaenidae > Celastrina > Celastrina argiolus. The sequence continues at coordinate 9,628,152 of LR994594.1, read as the reverse complement.
AGAGTAAGACCACATAATTCAAGATTCGTGAAAACGATAAATGTAGAATAGAAAATATACGACACCTTAGTAGATATTTAAATATCTTTCTGAAATCGTCGTTTTTGAGAAAAACGATGATTACCAGGGTCTTTTATAATTTAATTGATATAATAAAAATCTTAAATATGTGTATAGTATAAAAGTATTAAACATATTTCCGTTGTCTGGTTCCAGTAATGTAACAGAAATTCTTCGAATACTTTAGCACGGTCCAGAATAGGGAATGCAATCCCGATCCCGCGGGATCCCGATCTCGCGAGATCTCGTGTAATTTTTCGGGATCAATCCCGACGCCTCATATGACGAGATCCCGTTCGAGATTGACGGAATTGGGCGGCAGTGGTCAGCGACGCTACACACGTCCTAATTCCATTGATATGTTTATTGTTTTGATTACATATTATGTTAATTTCGACTTCTTAGGTTAAAATGTTTGGCAAGTATGAAATTGGGATAATGTTTCGGAGGTGGTTCTGGCAAATTACTTTTCATAAAAATGTTTGCATTAGCAACACATTTAACTTTATTAAATTTCACAAGCTTCAGGAGAAACTAAAGGTGCCTTTTTATCTTTTACAATATACTTATGCCACTTCATGCCACTAAATATGTTTTTTTTTTCATTATTATTTTTGGCCACATTTAATTATATTCATTAGTGTAGTCCATTTAGTACTTTCTAAAAGTTATTTTACTAATAAAATAGTGTATAACTAAAAACTCTGTTTGTTATTTGGATCTCGAATTTGCTACCTCGAGTCGGGATTGCATTTCCTAGTCCAGAATCAAACCCAGACTGGCACAAGTTAGATTGCCCACGTTTACAGGGTAACATGAAGTAATGTCAAACCCAACCTCACATTGAGAACCTATTTGACAGATGAAACAACGTTTCGCTTAACTTCTAAAAGTGAACATCATTATTATTGTTAATTTAATTTATTTTCTTTTTATACCGTTATATTCATATTATAGATAACAGGAAACAATAAAATAAGTGTAATGTATATTTTTATAATCTTTATTTTTACGTATTAAGAAAGAAAAAAAAAGTATATAAAATTCTTATAATGTAAAATTATTCATTTTTAAACGTGAAACGAAACGTTTTTTCATCTGTCAAATAGGTTCTCAAGGTGAGGTTGGGTTTGAGATTGTTTTATTTATACGGGCCTAGGAGTCGATTACCTTCACTGACACTTTACTAACCGTAGGTATTCATTTGTTTTGGAAAACGACACGTACTACTAACACCATAAAACTATTTCACAGTGGTGTATAAAATCGCAGTTGCGCAATTCCTCGAACTGTTTTCTTTGGTGTGAAAACGTTGGGTTGTATAGCTTTTGCTTTTCTAGTGATTCTCAATATTTGCCTACGTGTAAGACTTGGATATTCTTGTAGTTACTTATTATGCTGGTTAAGCGATAGTTAAATCAAGTATGAAGTATGTTATTAATTTCATCAAGCGTGTTTATAAATAATTAATATTAGGATATAAGTAGATAATATATTATGATTATTATAAAAATATTTTTTCTTTTAAATTATAAAATGTAAGTAGTTATTAATATTAAAACTTAAAAACTTATTATTTTATAATAATACTAGCTGTGCCCGCGACTTCGTACGCGTGGAAAAATGATTTAGGGCAGTGTTATAATAAATATGTTTTAAAAGAAGTAGGCTGATGAAGTATTAATAAATAATAGTTTACCGTCAAATAATGGCTCGGACATGCCATATGAAGACATAGGATTACCCCCAATAGATGTAACTATATCTTGAATAGTCAGACATAACTGCTTAGCATCAAAAAGTACACAGAACACCATCATAACTACAAACAAATGGCGCAACCGCTGCGGCTGAGGACTTCCGCTAATATGTACTTGCCAATGTTGATCCCAATCCATGCACGGCAAGCCGCTTGGTATGTAGGGTATATTAGATATATTACCATCCTTTCGGAGCTCAGCAAAAGAAGTAGACCCGAACAACATGCAGTAGAGAAGTTATTAGGATAATATTGTTCGGATACCCCGTATAAGCCCGGCCAATTTTTCTCGTTAATTTACTCGTAGTATAGGATTTAACTTCGTGGTCCATCTGTCTGTCTGTATGTCAAAACCCTTTATCTCAGAAACACGTGTAGGTATCAAGCTAAAAATCATATCAAATACTCAGGATCTATAACTGTCCCTTGAAGCTGTGAAAAAATCAGACTTGTTAGCCACCGCAACCAAAAGATACAGCCGTTTAAGTCGCAATTTTTTGTAATTTTCCACACTTTCAAAGGAATTAAAACCTAAAGGATACTTCCCGGGAACTCAGAATTTAGAGATAATCAAGCAACAACATTTTAAATTAGTGCTGACAAAGGATAAATTGCGAAAACATAAAAATATAAAAAAAAAATTAACTTACACTACTTGCCAATGTTGATCCCAATCCATGCACGGCAAGCCGCTTGGTATGTAGGGTATATTAGATATATTACCATCCTTTCGGAGCTCAGCAAAAGAAGTAGACCCGAACAACATGCAGTAGAGAAGTTATTAGGATAATATTGTTCGGATACCCCGTATAAGCCCGGCCAATTTTTCTCGTTAATTTACTCGTAGTATAGGATTTAACTTCGTGGTCCATCTGTCTGTCTGTATGTCAAAACCCTTTATCTCAGAAACACGTGTAGGTATCAAGCTAAAAATCATATCAAATACTCAGGATCTATAACTGTCCCTTGAAGCTGTGAAAAAATCAGACTTGTTAGCCACCGCAACCAAAAGATACAGCCGTTTAAGTCGCAATTTTTTGTAATTTTCCACACTTTCAAAGGAATTAAAACCTAAAGGATACTTCCCGGGAACTCAGAATTTAGAGATAATCAAGCAACAACATTTTAAATTAGTGCTGACAAAGGATAAATTGCGAAAACATAAAAATATAAAAAAAAAATTAACTTACACTACCGATTTTGTCATGAATGTCTTGGGGTATTAAATTCAATCTTATATTACAAATACTCAGGTCTCTAATATAAATGTATGGAGCTCTCGGTGCACAAGTCCAACTCCCACTTGACCAGTTTTTATTTATTTATATTATTATTACTAACCTACGCTAACAAATATGTACATACAGTACTTATCACAAAGGACTTTCCAGCAAAAGTACCTACTAACTGATTTTATACAAAAAACTTTCGTAATAAAGAAAGTCAAGAAAAAAACTTAGATTGTCCCTAAATAATATAATATATATAAATAAATGAAATTCACTTTTATCGAATGCCATTCTCTCCCGGTACGTTCGCTGCGAATAAAATTTGAAGCAGCGCGCGGCTCCCGGGCCCGGCGCGCTTCCTACAAACGTCCAGCAAATACGACATGATGTTTTTAAATTGTCATAACTTTTTTATTTATAAACCGATTTACATGAAACAAACACTAAATGTTAAGTGAAGATTGCCGCAATATATTAGTAAAAAGTACATTTATGTGGGATAAGCCGTTTCTGAGATTAGCGTGCACAAACCCACAGACAAACAGACAAACAGACAAACAGATAAACAGACAAACAGACAATAATTCCATAAATCATTGTTTTGGGTACTATTGGGTAAATAAAGGTCCCCTATAATATTTTTTCTCAAATATCTTCAATGTACAGACACGACTTCTCTACAGATTTATTATATGTATAGATTACGTACGTAACAGTATTATACGATTATACTTAATATAATTGTATCTAATACGGATATATAGGTAGTATTACAATTATACTTATGCAAGTATGTAATGTCTTCCCGTGAAACCAGTTTCATACAAGATCCAAAAGCAAAATCGAGAAGGGGTCCAAACTAGGGTATCGAGAACCGGTATAGTTTTAGGAACCGGGATTTTCGGTACCGGCACTAGTCAGAACCGGGAATTCCCGGGATTTCCCGGGATTTTCGTATTTTTTTCTTACTTGACTAAAAATAAATACAATGGCTTCGAAAACTACTTTTTATAAATAAATCACACATTTTGGCATGTCAAGTTAAAGTATGATACATTAATTTGCTATACTATGATTGAAATATCGTTATAAATTAACATTTGATAAAGTTTAACATAGATATATTTTTAATTTAACGTCTCTAATATTAGGACTTTTTCCCGCGGCTTCGGGCGCGTAGAATAGTATTCGTAACAAAAAGTTCTTTATCAAATAACTCTATGGCTACAGTATGATTAAGATAATGTTATACCATTAATCATAATATGACTATCCACTATCCAGATCATACGCACTACAATATTTTTTTCCGAGGCTTATAGGCTGGCAAATCATATAATATACTGTACTGTAAGTACAAAAAATCCAACCAAAACTAAGGAGTTTTGTAAAGGTAACGTATAAGTAATTATATTTTGTTAGTAGGAATCAACGTCACGTTATATACGTGTCGTTGAATCCTACTTTGCTCGGTTGTTTTGCCTCGGCGTTGATAAGTCCTATTTATTATAAACTTATCGCCGTACCAAAATTAAACCAAATCGGTAAAACGGTTCATGAGTCTTAAAGTAACAGACATAGTTTCACGTTTGAAATAATATTCAGTATGGATAAAACATTTTAAATTATTTTTCTGCTCAGCCAATCGCACGAAATGCGGTATAATGTTTGGACAGAAATTAAAATTTTAAACGCAGATATTGTGAAAGTAAGTTATTACCCTTTGAATGAAATATCGAAGTGAGTTTCACTGGCTAAAAAGATGGATCTTCCAAAAATGTTAACAACTTTATCCAACAGATAAATTGATTCAACAAAAATTCATAGTTTAAAGAATATCTTATAAAATTGGTTTTTGCGATTTTTATTTATAAGTAGTAGCAAAAAGATTATATTATTATTATTTATTTTAATTGTTATATTTTAAAAGAAATCAGAATACAGATAAATACGATGATACAAAAGTCATAATTTATTTTTGTTTTATAAGCAAGTTCAAAAATACAGCTTTTATAATTATGATCCCTTGGGACCCTATTGTTTTCCAACAAAAAAAATCCTGTTTTTAATTTCATGGTCCATCTACCTTTGTGCCGAGTTTCATTTAAATACGTCGAGTAGTTTCACCGAAATACCATTAAATAAGTAGCTACTGTTTTTTGAAAATCCTACGAACACCCTTTCGTTTTTGGGATAGTAATATCCTACATGATCCTTTAGGTTCGAAGCTACCGGCCTACTAAATTTCATTTTATTCCATTCAGTACGGACTCACATACGGACCGACAGACAGGCAGTACGTTTTTCCATAATAATTATTTTTAGATTCAATGGCCTTTATAGACCCCAAATCTTGATTTTGACTTAAATATATATTTAATGAGCAGACATTTCCCCTAGATTTATTTTAATATGTTGAGATAGTAAAATCAGTTAAGAATATTTTGAATAACATCGTAACTTAAGTTAAAATTTGAAAGCGTTTTTCGCAGTCGGAAAGTTACACCATCAATGGAGAACACAGGCTTTATTATATTTAAAAAAAAAGGGATCCTTACTAAAACTCCAATAATGTAACCCAAGGTGTAAAAAGTATACAATTTATTAAGTTTTTATATGCATTGGTTAAAATATAATGATACTCATAATATGTTTATTACTATAACATTAGCTAAACCACATTGCAGCTGTAGTGTTATTTGGTAAAGAACTTTTTGCTACGAATACAATAATTACACACGCCCGAAGCCGCGGGCCAAAGCTAGTAATATAATATTACTCACGTTTATAAAAATTGTTTATATCTATGTAAAACTTTAATGGAAGTGAATGTATAACGATATTTTAATCATTGTATAGCAATAAATATATTATCCTTTAACTTGACATGCCACAATGTGTAATTTAAATACAAACGTACTTTTCTAAGCCCGTTGCGTTTATTTTTTGTTAAGATAAAAAAAATCCCGAAAATACCGAAAATCCCGGTTCTTTTGCGTTGAGAACCGGTTCTATAACAGTAGTCAAAGAACCGGGAAATCCCGGGATTTTCGGTACCGGGATTTCCCGGTTCTGAACCCTAGTCCAAACTATGACCGGGATTTAAATCGGGTTTTTTCATAAATAGTTAAATAATGATCTTCAATATAGGTACATGGTGTAAAAAGAGCTGTCACTATAACTTTGTTATACGATTATACTACCTTTTCTCATTTTAGAAATGTATTTTTTTAATAAGTATTATTTTTTGTCAGAAACCAAAAAAATTTTTTTTTTACTTTTCACCACTTCTTATTTTTTTGTAAAATAAAAATAAATACATTTCTAGATTGAGAAATGGTTGTATAATTATATCCCAAAGTTATAGCATGGACCAATTATTTATACATGTAATTGGTCTACGGTTATAGCATAGACCAATTATTGTTCCATGGTTATACTAACTGCTCTTTTTACACCCGTTAAGTATATTAGGTATTAAGTACTTACATAAATATATTATGTACATATAGATAACATTTAGTTCCACTAATTGCCGCACGACTTAATTTACGAAATAGGTATAATACATAATCTATTCTACTCATAATAATATTATACTCTACTTTGTGCAATGTACATTTCCTTTAGAAATGTTATTCAATTTAAATACAGTTATTTGACAACGTGCATCATCTGGTAGCGTGGCCGAGCGGTCTAAGGCGCTGGTTTAAGGCACCAGTCTCTTCGGAGGCGTGGGTTCGAATCCCACCGCTGCCAATAATAAACTTTTGCTAATTTCCTTTTTTCTATTATTATAATACCATTTTATTGGACTAACTGTTTTCTTCGTCAATTAAATAATCTTTTATCTACAAAATCCAATACTTTTTAAAACTAAAAGTTTTACGTATCGCCGATCTCTCTATAAAGCCGACATTACGCCAAATTGAACTTTAAAATCTCGACAGACGATCCATTTCTCATCGTTATACTATCTATAGAATATAGAATCATCAAATACTTACATCAAATTAATTATTATTGATTTGACGTGGATCAATCTCTGATTTCTTTTATGTGACTTACAAGGTATAATGTTAGTATGAATAGGGAAATTATGGAATCTGTATACCACTGACCTCCATAGAAAAGTAATTCCAATGAATAGGAAGTCAATTTTTTGTGGAGTTACCTACTACCTATATCTCACGTATTTCTAATGCCCGCTACAGACATCGATAAAATTGCTCCGTTCGGCTACAATAGACAAAATAATATATTAGGTCCTTACATATGAAATTGGCGTTTTGTATGGGAGGAACATAAAGGCGATTTTTTCATATTAAAATATATTTTATTAATCAAAGTATGTACCATTGCTATCTATACACTTTTGCCATCTTATAGGTAGTTCATTGATCCCTTTACTAAAAAAAACATTCGGACGGGAATCAATGAAATCTTTGAAAGCGGTTTGGACTGCCTCATCGGAATTGAATTTTTTTCCTTGCAAGAAGTTATCCAAATTTCGAAAAAAATGGTAATCTGTTAGAGCAAGGTCCGGAGAGTACGGTGGATGTCTTAGACATTCCAATTGAAGCTCCTCTAATTTGGTAGCCGTCTGTTGGGCCGTGTGTGGTCTAGCGTTGTCTTGAAGCAGCAGTGGCGTAGAGCGATTGACAAGTCTCGGTTGTTTAACGGCGAGCTGTCCCATCATGGTTTGCAGTTGCTGACAATAGTCATCAGCCGTAATCGTCTGACCAGTTTTCAGAAAGCTATAGTGTACGACACCGGCACTAGTCCACCAAACGCTTACAAGTAACGTTTTTTGAGTAAATTTTCGCTTGGGGCAAGACTTTGCTGGTTCACCAGGGTTCAGCCATTGCGATGAGCATTTACGATTATAGTACAGGATCCACTTTTCATCACATGTAATGATCCGATTTAAAATTCCTTCATTATTGTGCCGGTTGAGCAATGTAACGCAGCAGTCGACGCGCGTCTGTCGGTTTGCTTCACTCAATTCATGAGGTACCCACCTTTCAAGCTTTTTCACCTTCCCAATTTTCTTCAAGTGTATTAAAACGGTTTTGTCACTAACACCGCAGCCTGTAGCTAACTCTGATGTGGTTTGCGATGGATCTGCTTCCACAATAGCCTTCAATTCATCATTATCGACCTTAGTCTCCGGCCGTCCACGGGGCTTGCTCTGCAGGTCAAAATTTCGAGAACGAAAGCGTTGAAACCAAAAACGCACCGTGTTTTCTTTTGCGACACCACCCCCTTACACATCATTAATCATTCGAGCCGTTTCTGCAGCACTAGTGCCACGGTGGAACTCGTACTCGTAAATAATGCGATATTTTAAGTTTTCCATTTTGTGAAATAAGTGACGCAGAAAAAAAAGCAAAAGAGAAAAAAACAAATGAATTATGGTTTTCAAATCACAAATGCATGAGTAAATAGCTGTTTAAATTTGAATTTGGAATTCCTAACCAAAGAGGATATATTTAAGATCAAAGTGGCCAGTACGACAAAACGCCAATTTCATATGTAAGGACCTAATATATTATTATAGAGTACTTTTCCCCTCGTTTTCATTGCACACGTGAGTAGGCTCACACCGGTTACGTTCATACCATGTATTGTTATACCATCATAATATTATGTGAAAAATTCTAAATGCCTAAATGGTCTCCAGTATAATATGTCTTTTAATGTTGTTTTAATCCCTGTTTGTTTTCCGAAGAAATAAAATAAATAGATACGATTTGTACGTCATTTAATTAGGGGCAAACGAAAAATGATAACTAGGTAGGTACATATTTTATATAACATTTAAATGAATGAGCGTATCTATTATTTAATAATTTATTAACAATTCAAATTTCACACCTAGTTGACCACCACTAAAATGTATAATGATTAAAATAATGTAACAAAAATATTGCAGTGTGTGTAATTTTATGTATTTCTTAAAAACTCAGCCAGTGCACAATGTGAGTACCTACCTACCTTAGATATGAGCTGTAAATCATTTTTTAAAAAAGTAAAATTCGACCGAATTAATGTGTCATTGTCGTACCGCATTTAAATTGGAAGCATTATATTATTTATAGCCGAAACTTTATTTTACAAGACCGATACAGAACAGAATAATCAGTGGAGCTACTATTAGTAGTAGTAGAATACCTATACTCCATTTTTATTCATTCAGATTATTTAGGTAAGTAAATAACCTAAATATCATCGGATAAACAAAAAATAATGTTTTTTTTTTCTTTTTATGTGCGCTGAATGCGAGTTTTTGTCTCTACGCGCGGTAAGGAAACGTCTCTACTCTCTAGTAGCTAACAATGGTCACTAATTTGATGACATACAAACTGTAGTTCTTCGCGGCGAGTGACAACTGATTTGTGAGAGTTTGATTAAATATTTGTTTACACATAAAATTTAATCGGAACGGAATACTGCCGCTCTTATCATAAACAACGCAATCGACATTTTTGGCGAAAATTAGTTAATAGTATAGGTATTCGGAATCCCCGCAAATAGATCTACCGGGAACAATCACTCAATTTTTAATAGGTAGCTGTTATACTTTTCGTTATTTCGTTAATCATAGATAAACAAAATATGTGGATCCATTCCAAACTAATTCATAACCATTGTAAAAGCATCATAATTTAACAGTATATTAAGTAAATATAAAATCGCACAAGGTCACATTAAAAGGTACTCAAAAAACAAAAATATTTGGAATATTCCCATTAGTTTCAATTATAATTATAATTTTAATTCATTAGACAACAAACTGTACGAAAAAACACCAACTTACAATTTCAAACACAAATTCACCAACGTATGTTAGATTTAACGGCTTGTTAAAATACCATGCCTTCTCATTCGTTGACAAGAAATACGAGAGGGATTACATTATATTTTAAAATAAATTTTACAATGACACACAGATCTTATTAAAAAAAAGTAATCGGTTCAAACTTTAAGTAAATAGTTATTGGCATTTAATTAAGTACAACTCTAAATCCTATAATGTATTTACTCTCGTAAGTAATAACTAAAACGGCCGTTTTACTTACGAGATATAATATATAATATTAGTTTAACTATTATATAATAATATAATAATTTAGTTTAACTATTTACTTAAAGTTTGAACCTATTACATTTTTTAATAAGATCTTTGTGTCATTGTAAAACTTATTTTAAAAAGAGTGGCGCTAGTTGCGGTTATTCCTTGCCTTAAAGCTCTAAAGTAACCTTCAAGCAAGTGCGTTGTTTATGATAAGGACGGGAGAATAGCGGGCTAGCTAGTAGCTACTGTCAAGCGTGAAGCGAACATCCCCGTGCGATACCGAGACATGACAGACAGACAGGTGGGCCCGCGGTACGCGCTCGCTCGCTCGGGAGCGCCTCACGTTACAGTAGTGATGTCAGTGACTCAAGTGATTATCGATAAATACAGAAATGAAGAACGGTACGTTATTTTTTTTTTAATAATTAAATTAGGCCTGCAAAAGAATTATATTTTCCGCAGATTTTATAAACAAACCTGTCACGTTTCAAAATCCGAATGTAACACTCTTTTTTTTTCGATAAACAATTTTGTAATTACATTCCAAAATAGCAATAAACGATTTGAATAATCACTAGATTGCAGCAATATCTTGTTTATCTGATATTCGTGGATTATAAATACAAAATAGAGAGTTAACAAGCGAAATATGCAATTCGAAAGTGCGAATGTTTGGAAAAATCATATTTTATAACTCTAATGGTACTGCGTATTATACAACTCATATTCAAATAAATCAAATATCCGCGTTTTTTGACAGTATAGCTTTAGCCCTTAGTGTTGGGTGATTAAACAATTTAATAATTATGTTTAAGGCAGGGTTTTGAATTAAAATCATAACCAATCATTTTACAACTAATAGAGCTGATGAATTATTACTGAATACATATTGGTATGTAAATGCCTAGGGCCTATTATATTCTGATCAGTCTTTCCATTGGCCGAAAGTCGCCCTGAAAACATGGCCAAAAAAACACCTATTTAGTTAAGCGAATTTGAATGAAAAAACCATAAATATTTCTTTATTAGTTACCTACCTCTCATTCATTACTGTTTCTAATACTTAGAATATGTAGTAGGTATCGATATTTTTATAACATCGTTAAGTAATTTAAATAAATTACTTCCTTCAAACGATAAGTGGCTTTTCCTAAAAATTATATTACACGATAACAAATACCTTTTTGAAATTAAGAAAACGAAGTTAAAACATTAAATTTAAAATTTGAAAAATCCCCCGACTTAGTGTGTAACATTTCTATCACACCTAACAAACGAGCTGATGACCTTGAAGACCTGAACCGATTTCCACCCAACATAGCTAAGAACACTCGACAGATATACCTTTCAGACAAAAAACTGTATTAAAATCGAATCATCCGTTTAGGAGCTACGATGCCACAGACAGACAAATACACATTTACACAGACACGTCAAACTTATAACACCCTGTCGTTTTTGTGTCGGGCAAGCTAAAATTAAGAAGCAGATACGAAACGAAATTAGTAATTAGTATTTTCCAATAGTGGCGCCAGATGGCGGTTTCCGGAATGTGCCTGGAATTCACTCTTTATCTATTGGAAATCGAAGAAAACAAAAATAGCCAGTCGAATTGCCAGTATTAGGATGATACCATTTTCTAGTCCCTACTAGGTCGTGTCTCTGTTATATATCTAATTTGTGGTCAGGGGTTAAAACAGTAGTCTGAGACGGTCCACTACCAGAACAATCTAGTTTCTAACAATAATTCGTTGTTTGAAAATAATGAATGTAAATGAATGAATCTAGTGAATTTCTAATAAGTAGTATTCACGTGACATTATGACATGGCTTCCCGGCTGCCACAGACAATGGAGCAAAAACTAACAATGGGAGAAAATGTGAGAGCATCGATTGATATATATTTGCAGCAGGCTTACCCCGACACAATCGAGAATCGAATCAGTTCGATCTCGAACAATACACCTAAGGGGTTAAAGTATTTTATTTGGTGTATTACTTTGAAACTAACCAGGATAAAGAAAATAGTTAGATCGTAACTTTTTGTACTCCCGACCACAATATCAATCGACTGAGGATCAGAATAATAAACGTTATTGGGAAGTACGCGGCGCGATGGAATCTGCAGGCGTACTCCTGACACAATCGAGTATCGAATCAGTTCAATCTCAACAGCTTTTGGTATTTTAATTTGTTTATTACTTTGAAACTAACCAGGATAAAGAAAATCGTTATATCGTAACTTTTTGTACTACCGACCATAACAATCGACTGAGAATCAAAATAAACAAACGTCAATTTATTCCGGAGTTCCCGGCACGATCGAATCTGTATCAACATCGAATCAGTTTGGAGAGTAAGGCCCCTGTACCGTTTTCAGCTTCTTAGTTTATAGTATACATATTGAGTAGCTAAATAGATTTTTTTTATTTATTAAATCAATAAAAGAATTACATAAAAAATGATAAAATAATAAAAACACAATCCATGCCAGCAGCAAGTTCTACATTTATTTATACCAAAGCCTCTACGCACTAAACGAAAAAAAAAACATTTTTTTTAGTGTTGGTTTTATTGTTGGACTGGAATTATTTCATATTTTTGTTGTTTGAGCTGAACTTTTTGAGTTGTATTTTTTTATTTAAGCGACTACTATGTACAACATAAATAATACAATAATATTAACAATTTAAAACGGCAGACTATTGATAATTGTGAACAACACAACAGGTGAAGCCTATTTAATTGGCTATTGAGCCTGTTGAAATTTCCATACCTAATTAATCACAGGAATTTTAATGGTTGCCCTATGCTACGAGTACACCGTTGCCAAAACGTACTAAAAAGTACGGATTTACGTACTTTTTATCACACAACCGTACCACTTCCGTACCTTAGTGTGTGCCTTATAGATATTGGTAATTAGTTTTTAATACAAACTATAAAAGGGTGACAATGGGTAGACTAAAGCATTTAAAATGTTTTGGCAAAACCGAAACATTAAAACCCGTACCCTTTCAGAAAGCCAGTCGTAATTTTTTGGGAAATCATACTGGCAACACTGTATGTAGGTGAGGGAAAATTTCGATCTTGATACTCCATTCATATTATTTTATCTATAAAAATAAGTTAACAATGATGCCAAGCCAATGTCATATTGCTCAACATAAGTCATACAATAAAGTCGTGGGAAATTGTGTCTGATTCAAAACATGCCGAGCAAAAAGCACAGTAAATATATACATAACTAGCTGTCCCCGCGACTTCGTTCGCGTGGTTTTTGAGTAATTTAAACTGTTTATGCGGCGCACGCAACGAAATGTGAATAATTTTCCCCGTTTTTGCAACATATCTCACTGACGTTTCTCTTCTATTAGTCGCAGCGTAATGTTACATAGCCTAAAGCCTTCTTCTATAAATGGACTATCTAACAAAAAAGATTTTTTCAAATCGGACCAGTACTTCCTGAGATTAGCGCGTTTAAACAAACCAACTCTTCCGCTTTATATGTGATTCAAGGGTCATATTATAGCAAGCCGAATGTGCTGTAAAGAGAATGATGCGTAGAGCATAATATATTTATTTTTTCACAAAAAAATGGTCTAAAAGCACATAGAGTGACTCTTACTATGTTGGGGCTCGAAGGCTCCTAGTCTATATACACGAACGCACTGGTCGTTGACCTAACACCTGGCCAGATTGAAACTCATCTGTTTTGTGACTTATATGGAGATCTTTAATCGTAATTTGATTTGTTAAGCAATTTGCATGATGTTCCAAAACAAAAAATGCTCTACTCGTCCTTCTCTTCACACTATATTCGGCTTGATATATGTACCGTGAGACACGCTGTATAATGGAGGTCAGTATTTAAATATTTGTAGGAGTAACAAGTAAATAAAATACCCAAACTCAGTAAATCTTAGGGAACATTCCCTCGCTTTGATCACAGCGCTGCGTCTAAGGTCTATGGGACTGAGGGCGTGTTTCACCAAGCAATATTAAAGTTAACGCCATGTTAAATATTATCATGTTATCCCTCTCGTATTTCCTGTCAATGAATGAGATGGCATGGTATTTAACCATGGCGTTAACTTTAACATTGCTTGGTGAAACACGGCATAAGTTCCTACGATTCACCAATGCATGTTAGTGATAACGGCTTGTTAAATTACCATGCCTTCTCATTAATTGATAGGAATTACGAGAGGAACAACATGATATTTAACGAAGGATTAACTTTAACATTGCTTGGTGAAACACGCCCTTAATCTATCACGGAATGGACTCTACTTATATTATCTACTTTGTGGCTCTACTAAAGCCTGACAATAAAACAGATATTATTACATTACTTTTAGCATAATTATTTACTCGTATTCATTATCATCGTAATTCTTCTGTGTTTATACAGTACAAATTCTAAGTTAAGTAAAATAATTTTATAAGGGCCTGCTTATCAATCTACTAAATGTCATTTAGCTTATTTGGATGTTTTGTCTTTGTCGTTTGATATATAAAGCTGCGGTAAAACTTCCGTATCAATCCAATAATTAATAATAATAACTATGGGCGCTTCACACCACGTCAATCTGGCCCTGTGCTAAGTGTCCGAAGAACTTGTGTTACATATACCAGACAACGGAAAGTATATATGTATAATGCTTTTATAATATACACATATTTAAGATTTTTATTATACTACACACAAATTTAATATACATCCAAGACCCAGAAACACTGAAAACTTTTTATTCCCTCGGCGGGATTCGAACCCGCGACCTCTCATTCGAGCACAAACGTGCTCAACCACTGTGCTACGGAGGTCGTCGTATAATAATAATAATTATTGATTGAGAAGATTGTGAAGCTAGTCATAAAGATGTTTAATAATCAGACAAAATTAAAATCACTGTTCTATAAAGTAGGATAATATATTATTTATAGGATATAATATCAACGTCTGCTGTCATTTGTTCTTCCATTTTAAAACCCAGATATTCCTGTCGATATCACGGTTACAAAAAGAAATTATCACAATCTCGCCACAACCTCACACCACAATGAATCTTAGCACGTAGGTGATAAGTGTTACATTAGTGAACGAGTTTGTATCGTGATTCGCTTCTGTTCCGGTCTGTTCCCACGTCATGTAAGAAGAGTTAATTGACGCTTTATCAATAACAATATACATAGTGATGCCGAGTGTACAATTAGTCGTATCTATAGGTATACAATCATTGATCGCTTCTCATACAAAAGTACTTGTGGTAAAATTTGTTTTGTAAAGGCAGCATTATTTGTACGAGGTGTAAAATAAATCTACACTAATATTATAAAGAGGAAAGATTTGTATTTTTGTATGTAACGACTTAACTCAAAAAGTACTGGACCGATTTTAATAATTCATTTTTCATTAGAAAGCTACATTATCACTGAGTAACATAGGCTATATAAAAATCAATTGCTGTTCGTTAATCTCGTTAAAACTCGAGATCAGCTGAACTGATTCGGCTATTTTTGGTCTTGAAATATTCGTGGAAGTCCCGGAAGGTTTAGACGGTTTCCATGCTCAACGAAGTGGGTGGTTAGCTAGTGAGTAATAATACTTTAGGGTGTGTATGTACCTCCTATGTAGAGTATACTGTGAAAGTACCAGCGCTGAAAGACTTACTTTTGTCTTTCATGTTTGTATGAGAAATGCCCCAATATCATACATTTTCCCATACAATTATTAAAAAAAGTATCTCTTTCAGTGCTGCTACTTTCTGAGTAAACACTGAGTAAACACTAAACAGGGACCCATACACACCCTAAAGTATTATTACTCATTAATATTATAGCTTGTAGACCGTAGAGTAATATGCCATCTCGCTCTATCTTTTCAAAGTTTTTCGAAGTGCTTATTGATTTTTATTAACCGACTTCCAAAAAAGGAGGAGGTTTCTCAATTTGACCGTGTATATGTTTTTTTATTATATTTTTTAATGTTTGTTCGCGGATAACTTCGTCGTTTATGAACCGATTTAAAAAAAAAATATTGCGTTGTGTAGGGTATAATTCAAATTTGGTCCCATTGTCACCAAAATGGTGACCTGATGGTGGGATCCGTGAGGAATCGAGGGAACTCATCAAAATTTATATGGAAACATATATCGATTTTGATTTTTTCTGAAGTAGTCTAAGCATATGTTACCAAACAGTAAGGTTTTGCATCATATCTTGGACCTAAAAGTACTGAACAGAACTTCTGAGTCCTTAGAGATACATGTTTGATGATTTCAGCGTTGTTTAAAGGAATGCAAGCATATGCCACTACGTCAATTACAGTCGAACTTGGTCTCATAGTTATCAAAGTGGAGACCTGATGATGGCGAGGATTTGAGAGAACTCAAACTTTGAAGTCGGTTTTTTTTTTATTTAAAATTATATCGATTTATGTCATCGTCACCAGCCGTTATCCGAGTTAGTGAAAATTTATGACGAAACCAGCTGTCCATAAATAAAATTTCACAGGTTTTGTAAACAACATGTTTCCTTCCCAAAAAATTTCATCTAAATTAGCGAAAACACTAATGGATCGATGTTATTTACAAACTATTCCATATTAGGTGTTAGGGGTCAATTTTATTATTACGCAATAATTGATCAATCGTACAATAATTGTTTTATTATATTAACTGAAGCAATTATTTAGGTAACACACTCATTTATAAGAGTAGGTAGATTAAATAATAAATACCAACAATCGCACACAGATTATTTTAACGTTTAGTTATAGATACGCAGGATTTTATGGTGCCCAAGTGTGTGCGCAATACACAAAGACACTGTCTCTTCCTTTTCCTCTCATAACCCAGTGGGACGGTAAACCGACACGACTGGCGAGAGAACAGGCGCAGGACCGACTTTTTACATGCCCATCCTATGTCTCATAATGTGTACTGAATGTACTGTAAGTTCTTGGTGGAAATTTATGTTATGTTACTGTATTACGAGTATATACTAATAGACGAACTACTTGCATTTGAAAAATACCTACATGGGATTTGACATAATATTCGCTAAGTGACATTTGAATTCGCCTAGACAAGCGAGCGTTAGATTTAGCGTTATTATCGCATTTAGCGAACCGAATATACAGTGTGTAAAAAGAATAGTCACTATAACTTTGAAATACGATTATAGGTACTACCTGTCCTCATTTTGGAAATGTATTTTTTTTGTAAAAAAAAACTTTACCGTTTCCTTTTTTTTGTCGCAAGAATAACGAGAGAGCAAAAATTTTTTTTACTCTTGTAAAATAAATAATACATTTCTAGAATGAGAAAAGGTATCATATCCCAAAGTTATAGTGACTGTTCTTTTTACACCCGTTATATACACAGTGAAAAAGTGCAAGTAGTATTATGTATGAAAGTTCTCAATTCGTCCTTTTGTTTTCGACTTCCAACACTCCTTTAGTTGTAGTCATTGGTCTCTGGGTGTTTCATATTAGTCATCATACGAGTAACATCAGTGGTATACCGTTTATCCTAGTAGGTTATAGTGTTGACTGTTGAGTAGGGATGTGAAAAAATAACGATTATTTTCATAAACGATTTTTTACTTTTAATAATCGATTAAATTTTTAACACATTTAATTTAATTTGCAAAGCCACACACCTTTTTTAGTTTGTTGTTTTATCTTATATGCAAATAATAGGCTATATTCCTTCTGTTTAATTTTGTTTACGTTGATGTTGACTTTTTTTTCAATTTTAATGAATAACATAATGAAAAATAACTTTGATTTTGTTTCTATTTAAAACAAAGTAGTTAGTAAAAAAACTACGGATTATGAAAATAACTATTAATATTTATTTTTTAATAAAAAGTAGATTTTTCAGAAATCAATTTTTATGGGAACGATGAAAATTTATTATTAAATAATCGATTTTTTAGTCAATGTCACATCCCTAGTATTGAGTCGATCGACCCGCCTTCACGAGGGCGGCGCCTGCGCAGCCAATGTGATCACTTGTCGGATTAACGGATCTACATTGCAGTCCTCATTTCGTTTACAGCTCATTTCATTGTTTACTGTGTAAATAATTAGGACATTGTTGACACTGTCTAAGTATATCTCTGATTTTAAGTCCCGATTTCACCAACGCATGTTAGTGATAACGGCTTGTTAAAATATCATGCCTTCTCATTCATTGATAGGAATTACGAGAGGAACAACATGATATTTAACGAAGGATTAACTTTAATATTACTTGGTGACACGCCTTATAAGTTGTTTAATGCCTGAATCTTTTACTCGACTACGGAAATGCCTGGTGTTGATTTCGGCAGTCGATGTTTGTTTGTTTCACTGTAGCGTCTAAATTAATCCGATTTTGGTGTCAACAAATTCTTAATACCCTGGGTAGCACAGGCAATAACTATTATAGGTAATAGTTATCTGACGATTGAATAATCAGCCCTTAAAATCATAAACCGGTTAATAATAAATATTGCCTGCTGTCGGATAAACATAATATGACTTTGATATTTGTTTCATACAAAATCTGTCAGTCATGTTTATTCCTCAGGTAAAAGTTATCTGACGATAGAAAAATCAGCCCTTAGTATACTTTTTGCGAGGCCTGAAATAAGAGGGCAGTGATTGTGGTTTTTGCAGGTGTAAAAAAAGTATTTCAGTATAGAGGTGCGTTCCAGTTGCATGAAAATATCGTTACTAACGAAATGTTCAGTCCTGTTTTTTATGTATGAACTAAGGCAGCAAAAAACAGGAATATGATAGAATATTTCGTAAATAACGTTACTAGCAACGGGAATAGGTATTTTAAAACAATCTACATGTTTTCGTGGAACGTCTAATTCAAGTTTAAAATTCAAGTACACTGTAAAAGAGAAGTGTTAAATATAACGTTACAGTTTATGTAACAAGTTTTGGCTAGAAAGAATAACAAGTCAGTTTTGCCTCATATCTGCTAAATCTGTTGTTACGTCCAATAAAAATTTGTAGTGACCGCACTGACTGTACGCCATGATTGTTTTTAACTGACTCCCAAAAAAGGCGGAGGTTAGGTTAGGTTATTGGTATAGTATCAAAACAAACTAAAACGTACTTTTCAAAAATGTCACAGGATACAAAAAATCGTTTAAGCTTCGGATTTTGATACTGGTATCTGTTATAGGGGCTTTTGATTTCGAATCTATTTTTGGTGGGCAGATTTCTGTATGTTTTAGCGGGTTTTGGTACGAAACTAGCCAAGCATTTTAAAGCAATTTTTACGAGGTTTCCAACGGTGCTACTAACTCAAATTTGGTCCAGAAGCATTATAGCGGATTTTGGTTTTATACCCCTCATATATTCGGCTGTATTATTTTTGAGGCTTAGACGTAACTAATCCATCAATATCATCAATAAATAATACCATCAATCTTAAAAACATGCTTCCAGGAAAGAAAATCAAGTACATTCAAAGGTAAATTTTGAAGATAGCAATTATTTAAAATTGACCTTTATTCAGAAGATACGCGTTTTATTGCTAGGCTCTAACGAAAAATTAGGCGAAGAAAAATAATACATGCTGTAATATTAATGAGTGATAATACTTTGGGGTGTGTATGGGTCCCCTATATAGAGTTTACTATGGAAGTGCCAGTGCTGAAAGAGTCACTTTTTTTATTATTGTATGGGCAAATATGATGTTGGGACATTTCTCATAGAAACATTAAAGTCAAAAGGTACTCGTTCAGCGCTGGTACTTTTATTCTTAACTCTCTATAGGAGGGTGTGTAACCCTAAAGTATTATCACTTATTTATTTTACACCTAATATATGTTTAACCGATTATAAAACCTTTCACATTCGACCAGGGCTCCAATTCTCGTAACTAAAACTTGGATTCGATCGACAGTCTGTACCGGTCGCACGCGCGATCAATCTATACCGCTAGTGCACGTATGATATTATGATATTAACATACGTGCACTAGCGGGAGAGATTGATTCCTGTGGCACAGGAATCGAGACCCAGATAGCTTGCGGGATTCAGTCTATTTTCAGATACAAATTCAAGTTACTGTCGATAGAATTTATTGCAATTAGATCATTCAATTAGATATTATTTAAATATTATGTAATGATACAATAATCGTATGTCCAAAACGCTCACTTTACAGGAGAGCCAATTGAATATACTTTTTGGTGCCTACTCTTTTATTTTAAAGCTACTTACATAAATCGGATGACACGTTGAAAATGCTATTTTTATTTTGCCTATAATTCATTCTGCCGATAGAATTTATTGCAATGAGACCATTTTATCCATATTTAGACTTTTAAATATTTTGCAAAATCTCAATAACATTCCAGTTGTACCGCCTGCTATTCGTTCTAAACAACATTTATATTCTAATTTTAATAACAAGTACAGTTTATTCAAACGTTTATTATGTGGAGCGAACAATATTCGTAACGTAATGTTTAAATGTGCGTGACGTAGCTCTCAAAATTATCATAAAAATTAAAAGCTTCGCGCACGCGCCGCGGCCATTACGGTACACTCAACAGTAAAAACTACTTCAAAATTTATGTTTACGACATTCCGTAAAATCGAGGCCTTCATGGAAACAAGCTGTGAAATTATTTTAACTTTATTTTAAATTATTGGATGAAGGTGATGTGAAGCAAAATTCTAATAAAAAAAAAATGAGTTTAAACATTTTGGAATACGTCGTAACGTATTAAGTTCATTAATCTGAAGATCTGCCTCTAGAATTAATGTACTTAATAAGTTACTACATATTGTTAGTCTAAAATGTTTAAGAAACAGTTTTAACTCAATTATCTGGGTATTTTTTTTGCGACATATTACTTTCATCCATTCATGTCTTCAATTGATTTCTTATGTTTACGTAAATGCTCATTGCTGTATAGCATTGGATGGGTTTCGTAACTATCAACCCGCAGTAGACACTATTAACCTATTGATATAATATTATAGTTTATACTAACTGATAGTAATTAATCACTTCTAAAATTATTATCAATAGTTATTTTCCTATTTAGCTTATAACAAAATTAAAGTGTATTTAATATGAAATATCATGGAAAGTTCCTAGTATCTAATAGTTTAGAAATGCCGAGTCTGGCGAACAACTTCATAACCTCTTTGGAGGCTGTTAAGTTAAAAACATTATATAAAGTAATGCATGAAACCTCGATGTTATATTCAAATACTAATTAAGCGATATCATGATTAAGAAGAATAAAAACGTCTCTTATCCACACACATACATATAAATAGAGCGTAAAATACAAAATCTTGTGCCAATATCTTCCTAAAGATCAGGATGGTTGTTTTCTAGAAATAACTGAACATTTAAAACCGCTTACGCATAATTGGGCTTATTCAGATGCCTCCATAGAGAAATATACAAATTAGTTAAAAGAAAAAAAAACGTTTAAAATTAAAATAAGCTTTAATACCATACTTATTAAATTGTTACATGTTTGTATTGTTTAGCACCATAAGACGAATGAAACGAGTCCAAACTCTATGGGGCTGTGTTTTTCCATTGACGAGTTCCTATGGCATCTTCCCTTACATCATCAGATCAGCTTAATGTCATGAAATCATTATTCCACTGTCATCAGATTTACGTATGCATGCAAAATTCCAGCTCAATCGGTAACCGGGAAGTCAAATTTAACTCTTCGATCGGATTACAGACACACAAACATCGGGACAGGTCTAAATAAAATCTTGTAAAAAAGCGAGTGATTTTGGATTCACGTGTTTTCGGCGCGGAGTGTACCGGTCACTTCGGTAACGGAACTAGCTAACGGATGTGTTCCATGTCTCGCTCTCGGTACAGTTAGCGATAATCTCGATTTTATGACATAATCGTAAAATCGATGAATTGTATCCATTTGTCTGTACGCAATAAAATGGTTATGCGCCCTTTAATATGTTATGCAAGGGTACAAAATGCTTTCAGAGCCATAGTGATGTGTGGTATCTTTTTATTTGGTTTTTGCAATGAAATAATTGGATTAAAATAACTACAATAAATAATAATACATACAAATAACAACTAACATAAAATATCTCTAGACCTACTCACTCTATAAATAGAAGAAAGCCCCCAGGTCGTCCCCCTCTGGTAGAGTACCTAGAAAACTGACAGCATTGCCGCGTTGGATAGCAATGGCTATCCGCTGTGCTAGGTAGGTCCCTACTCCAGGGTCCTGGGTCGCTTCCATAAGCTTTTTGCGTATTACTTTGTAAATATCTTATTGAATGTACTGTAGGTTCTTGGTGGAAATTCATGTTATATAGTATTTTTATTCTATACACCTGATGATGACTATGTCGAAACCGGTCGTGTATTTTAAGTAATTAATAAAGTAAAAGACCTAAAGTTGATAACTTTTCTAAAAGTGCTTACCTCGCTGCATATATGATTCAACCGTGATTGTCACCCCGAGGCCATCTTTTTGGAGGATTTATCGGGAAGATTTTTCCTCCATATTAATTCTATCCAACTTTTTGTACCGCGTGTGCAGTATTGAAAGTACGTTCTATAATCTTTTTGTCTTTCGTTCATTTTTCTGATTCTCATTTCTCTCGATTACCGATTAACGCTCGTGGATAGGCACCCTGAAAAAGCCTTAAGTTTATACAACCACCCAAAACGTCCAATAGAATGATGACAATTAAAACCTCATTTTATTATATGCCTAATGATCATCAACATTTTATTACCGAACGTAATTGCGTTTTGTAATAAAATCTAAAATGATGGACCTCACAATATAGTTAGTTCTTGATTGTTAGTTAGTAGCTGTAGTAGCTTTTAAGTACCTACGAAGTAAAAACAAACAAGATGTTTCTCGCAACTTGTGTTTTATTATTTTAATTATTTGTAGATCGTGAGAATCACACATCTAACGCGATAAGAAGTAGCCTAAGTTGTTACAAATTTCATTAATATCGTTCGCTAACGGCGCATTCATCATATTTATAAGAATGGATAGATCGCTAGATAATGAGACAGCGGAATCGTTGTTCATACCAAATCAACGTGATTCTAATGTGAACAAAGATCAGGGCCCCGATTCTCGTAAGTCGAACATCGATTCGATTGTCAGTCTATCCCGCTCACACACGCGGCAAACCATGTGCGGTGTACGGACGGGACAGAGTCAGAATCGAAACGAAATTCGTGGTCTCAGAATCCGGACCCTCCAGGCTTACTCCCGACACAATCGAATATCGAATCAGTTCTATCTCAACGGCGTTGGGTATTTTATTTGGTGGATTACTTTGAAACTAACCAGGATAAAGAAAATCGTTAGATGGTACCTTTTTGTACTCCCGACCATATCAAACGACTGAGAATCAAAATAAACAATCGTCAATTTATTGGCGTTCACGGGCGATCGAATTTGAATCAAAATCAAATCAGTTTGGAGAGTAAGGCCTCTGCTGTCTATAGTGCTTCCAACTCAGATGTCGCGATTAGGAAACAACGATTTGCTCGTCTTATCCGTGGGGTACCGGAGAAAGGATAGCACCTCCTCATCAACCATCTTCCCCGTGGGTGTAAAAGGCGACAGGGAATATATATCCGGAAATGGGCAGTAGCGTTTCCGTGAACATTGTAATTATATGAAAACTGCTCCCGCTAACCCGCATGCCAAGCGTGGTTGGTATAGGCAACTACTCCATAAAATACTTTGGGCACAAAGTAGATATATAACAGAGACACGACCTAGTACTAGAAAATGGTATCACCCTAATACTGGCAATTTGACTGGCTATTTTTGTTTTCTTCGATTCCAGACACATACTGGAAACCGCCATCTAGGGCCACTATTGGAAAATACTAATTACAAATTTCGTTTCGTATCTTCTTCTTAATTAAGGAGTTGAATTTAGCTTAATGTGATGTTATGCTTAAAAATATGCTTATCTTTATTTTATTCAATATTTGTACTTAGTTCTGCATATTTACAAACGTTAATAATAATTGTAGTGATATCTATTGCATTTTTGTATTAAAGATATATTGTATGGGATGGTAGGCCATGCTTTGGGGGAGGCTTATGTCCTTATGTGTAGTAGTCATAGCTGAAGTGATAATGATGATAAATTTGGTAAAATTTCATTTATTTATTTACAATTGAAGACATGAATGGATGAAGGTGATATGTACCAAAAAATGTCTTTAAACAGTCACTTAAACATTTTAGGATGTGTAGTAACGTAAGTATGTACAATGATTCTAGAGACGGATCTTTATATTAATGTACATACTTTACGACGTATTCTAAAATGTTTGTGACAGTTTGAACTCAATTTTCGAAATTAGAATTTTTCTACATACCACCTTCATCCATCCTTGTCTTCAATGATATCACATTGCGTCGGAACAGCCTATGTGTACCGTACAAACTTTTCATAGAATACGAAACGCGCCGTTTCCAAATGGCAGGTAATTAATAATGTTCACATATGTGTTGGTTTGTGTTTCCCGCGACATAAACTGTAATGGCTAAATGGTAATTTTGTGTATTTAACTGGCAACTAATGTCTGATCACGTCGCTTGCCATTTCTGTTCACAGAAAACTATTTAGTACTTAGGTCCACATACTTTGGAGTTAGGTCTTTATGTACCTTAAACACAAGAAATAATGGTATAGTACGACCGAGATAAATTTAACGCAAACGCAAACAAACCCGTCTATGACTCAACCATAGACTAGTCAGTGATGCCAATTGGCCGATATTAGGTAATACAATGGTTTTTGTTTGCTATGAATCCATATACTATAGGCTTATATTCTACCATCGGCAGTGACAAAATGGCGTATTTTTTCTGTGAAAGATTTTCATTTGATGTTTTAACATTTTAATCATTATTTAATTGTTATAAAATGTATTGGATAATGAAGTTTTAACATTCCGGTGAAAGTGTTGATAAGTGTGCACAATAAGTAAATATGTGAAAATTTCGGTGTTTTCGGTTTGTTTACGTTCAGGTTAAATGTATCTCGGACGTACTATAGGTACTTTAAATCCAAATAAAGTATGTTCGAACATATAACTTGAGAACGGCTGGACCGATTTTCATGGTTTTTGAATTGTATTGTATTTTGTCGTCTTCAATAGCTCTATATATTCTATATCTTCAATCTATTAAAAACAATAAAAACTAGGTAAACAAATCTACAAAATGTTTACGGGTTTTTCGTAACTGTACCTTATTGTAAGTTAGTGGAAGTTTTCTGTTGATGACGTTATGTCCCAAAAATATTTTGCAACAAAACCGCTCCAGGTATTTGAGATGAATTGGCAGTCATATTTAATAATAGGACTGCCACGATGAAAACAATATCCTTACAAATAAGGCCAAAGGCCAAAAGGTGACAAGAATTACTTTTGGCCTTTGGCAAAAGCTCATGATAGCAACAGTGCTATTATGAGTTTTTCGCCTACTTGTATAAGGGTCGTTATCCTTACACAAGTCGGCCTAAGGCAAGATTAGGGGTTTTTGGGACAAGGCAAGATAAGGACGGTGTAACTTCATGGGTCTTGTGAGTGTCTACTGTCCATTTGACAGTGGTAAGCGCTTACCATCCAGCTATTCCCCTGGTCTCTTCCCAAGATTTTTTTGTAAAGGTGTAAAATAAATGAGTGATAATACTTTAGGGTGTGTATGTGCCTCCTATGTAGAGTATACTGTGAAAGTACCAGCGCTGAAAGACTAACTTTTTACTTTCATGGTTCTATGAAAAATTTCCTTAACATTATAAAGGACAATGCCGATTTTTCTATGAGAGTTGGGCTATTGTTGCGTCTTAACTAAATTAACTGTAAAACATTGAAATCATTTAGTTATTCGATGGGAGTTTTGAGAAATCTGAATTTAAAATGTTCCAAATGTTGAGGTTAAGTTATGCATTCAAAAGTGTAAAATATAGTATCAAAAGTAATTTGCAATATCTAACGACATACACTTATAGCTTAAATTAATCAACGGAGGATTGCACGACTCAACGTTGAAGTAATCAAGACTTTGAATACACTTTGTTGGAACACTTTGAATAATAATTAAAGAAAACACTTCTTTCACACAAAACGAAGCACCGACCGTCACAAAACACCATACCATCAAAAAATCATATTCATTATTTACGTCACACAAATGTCAATAGTACCATACGGTTAGGGCTGCCAGTAAAAAAAAAATATGTACCTTAAAATATTTTTAGAAAAAGAGAACATAACTTTACTATATTTCTTAATATTTTCAATTAAAAAGCAAAACTTCATTAGCATTATTTTATAAAATAATCTTCGACTAATGTTCATTATGAAAAATTGGGTTTCTTTCATTTATTTCATATCACTATTCTTACTATTTCACTTAAAAACTGGTATTCGCAATAAACTGGCATCATTTGACGGTTGACATACAAAATGGCGGTTCCGCTAATTTCTAATTCAATATGTTACTTTTTTTTTATAACTTGTAAACCCCCATTCGCTTACAACTAAAATTAATATACATAACATAATATTCCAAAAGACGAATATTGATATAGTATAAATGGTTAAGACGCAAGAGTGACGCAAAATAGCCCAGTTTTCGGCATTCTCCTTTACCCATAAAATAAGCGCTAGTACTTTCACAGAAATTCTATATACGGGACCCCATACACTCCCTAAAGTATTATCACTACAGGTGGTAGGCATCATGTAGGACAATTCTATAAGTGTTATTTAATAACTTATATGGAAATAAAAAGTTTTGATTTTTTTTTATTTGACTCATCAATATTATAGCCTGTATATTAGACATTTATGCTATTCATCTGTGAAAGTCTAGAATGTGGAGTCTTGTTTCTAGAGTGACATCATGCTCCTACATGTATGTGACATGTGTATCTTTTGGGATCAAGTTGTGAACTCACTCCGCGCATACCAACACATTGGAAAATACTTATTAGCTAATCATTCGGTTCGTGCTGGGAATCGGCAACGAACATAATTATTTATATCGGAATTTTATATGAATAGTTTTTTTTAAGAACAATCTTAACGCAAATGTAATTTTTTTAAGTGAAAATTCTTTATTAGCGGACTTGTATGACAGTTCAAAAATAGGATTAAGATCGACGATACGCTTACTCCCGACACAATCGAGAATCGAATCAGTTCGATCTCAACGGCATTTGTTGTTTTAGTTGGTGGATTACTTTGAAACTAACCTGGATAAAGAAGATATTTAGATCGTAACTTTTTGTACTCCCGACCATATAAATCGACTGAAAATCAAAATAAACAAACGTCAATTTATTCGGGAGTACGCGGCACGATCAAATCTGAATCAAAATCCAAACTGTTTAGAGAGTAAGGCTCCTGGTCCGAGCCGCGGGCAGCCGTTGGATGCAGACAGCGCACGACCGGTCGTTGTGGAAGTCCTTGGCGGAGGCCTATGTTCAGCAGTACACGTCTTCTGATGATATTGCCGATCAAGCGTCTCCGTGGTCTAGTGATTCTGAGCTTCGCTCTCGACCCGCAAGTCGTGGGTTCGATTCCCGCGTTGGAACAACAAAAATGTTGTTTTCAAGTTTGGTTAGGACAAAACAGGCTGATCACCTGATTTTCCGACAAGAAAGATGATCCATGCGTCGGATGGGAATGTAAAAAGTCGGTCCTGCACCTGTTCTCTCGCCAGTCGTGTCGGTTTACCGTCCCACTGGGTTATGAGAGAATAAAATAAAAGTTTAAAAAACTATAACCCGACTTCGCAAAAAAGGGGTCTAAAAAGGCTAAAACAAGAAAGTAATTCAATTTGAAATTAGTCTGCCTCGTTATAACGGATTGACCTCATGTGCCACAGCAAATTTTCGATTAAAAACTTTTTTGAAATCAGCAGTAATTTTTTTTACTTAATTTCTAATAAATATCTAAAATCTCTCTAAATGTATATACATTAGCGAATCATGTTTCTGCAGCTTTGGCTGCAGAACCAAAGTCAGTAATTGATTTTGGCAAAATCAATTACTGACTTTGGTCAGTAATTGATTTTGCCAAACGCCAGTTGTGTTATAGAAAAGAAAACGCCGATCGTGATTGGACATTAAATGCCTCAATCACTAGACCGTAGTACAATATTATTGTGTTATAATACATGATATATCACACAATAGGTTTATAGCAGCATAAAGGCTTTATGTGACACGTGGGATAGTGGTTGGTGATGGTTGCGGTACCAGGCTCAATAAGCCTAATTATACCAACGTATTAACACGGCGTTTTACGTTGACCAACGGTTTACGATCTGTCTGTCCCGTTCTAATATTGAATAATCTAACCGAGTCAGGATAAGGATTCCGTATTGCAATAATTTATGATATTATTATTATCTAGATTAAATCGCACAACGCCATCTGTCGAGTGTCGTTGTAAACATTGTTACATGTACCTACAAAAAAATCCAAGAAGGATTCCGTATGATATTGCAATAGATACAGGTAATAATTGATTTATTATCTTGATTAAATCGCACAACGCCATCTGTTGAGTGTCGTTGTAAACTTGAAGGTAAGCATTGAACTAAATTGTATCCAACATTATAATTTAAATATTTTTTTGTATAAATTCCCATATTTATCTGCGTAACGTTTTGTTATTTTTGTGGTTTTCCATGAAAACGCATTTTACAAGTTCACCATGTAAAACGACTGAACTAAGTTATAATCGTCCATTATATAATCGTCCTTTCAAGTTCATCGCATACTAAAATACATCAGGTTTTTAAGCAAACCCCCTCTAATAGATTGGCTTTTAGAGGGAGAACGTCCTATTTTGACAAAAAACGCCCAGAGACCAGAATATACATAAACAAATATCACCTTTAATTAAGCAAAGCTTTCTAACGTAACAAGGTTAAATGCATTCTCATTTCTTAATTTCTGGACCATTAAAAATAATCACTAAGCCTCTTGAGTTCTTGACCAATGTAACCACTAACTGGGACTCACAAGCAGATGAGCTGTAGACCTCAGTAAATGATAAGTGAACCTTGTTAACGTAAAGTTTGCGGTTGCTGAATAATATGAGACTTACCTATTAGACCTACATACACATAATATAAGGCTCAACTCAAACTGATGCAGAGTCCGAGCATCACGTCACGTCAATTTCCACGACTTTTTCTCACTACTTCACACCAAAATACTGTGGAAAATAAGAATTTGAAAGAGCATATTCGCCTGCCGTTGCAATATTTGCCAATAGCGGGTGCGACTTGACCATTTTTGTACCTATGTATTTCTGGATTTCAATTTCAATTATTTTCTTGTTTCTGCCTTTTTAGGGTTATAGATTTTAATATAATTTGGTGGTATGTAATTCTGGTTTAACAACAACAACGTTTATAGTGTACCTAATAATAGTAATAGTAATATTTTTTTCACTTTGTAATTGTGATATTTAATGCTATAATGATATTAAATGCCGAGGCAAAATTCTTTTTTTTTTAATTTTAAGTAAGTATAATGATTTGATCAAAATTCAAATACTTCTTTTGTTTAGATTATATTATACAATTATTATACTCTTTATTCATATATATAGACTTTTTACGTTTTTATTTGGTCTAAATCTATTAATCTCTTCTTATCTCTTCAGTGTACCAGGTACGGTCGGCGACAAACTACTGTACCACGTATAGACCTTATTCCGAGGGTCATAAGGATCACTACGGGTTTTCGGCCACCGTATACCTAATACTTATGTCATTCGCGACGCGGCTGGCATACTCATTACCTGATTTTAGTGACCACCAGTGGTTGCGGTTTTCTGCTCAACCATGGGAACCTGAATGCAAATATTTCTAATGATTATATTACAAAATTACTAACGTACTGTAGTCCATTAAAATATAACTGTAGCGCAGTGATGACCTCGGTAGCACAGTGGTTGGGCGCGTGCTCAAGCTAGAGGTAGCGGGTTCGAACCCTGCCGAAGGAATTCTATGTTCCTGGGACTCATGACTGTGTTGTGAAATTTGTGTGTAATATAATAAAATCTTAAATTCGTATATAGTATAAAAGTATTAAATATTCTTCCAATACTTATCACGGGGTCTGATTGACGTGGTGTGAGCGCCCATATATATTATTATTTTTATGTGTTATTACAATAAAGCCTGACGCCATTCCGATTCAATATGATTTTAGTGCAAACAATGCTATAATATAACCGGCAACATGTTTCCAATTTAAATGTCACTCATACACCGCGCAGTAAAAAACAATGACAGATAATTGGTTTTTTTTATTTACATTTAGAAGAAATTGAATCGAAAGGAATAGTATACAAATGAATATCACGTATGTAATAAAATAAAAGTTTAAAAAGCTATAACCCGACTTCGCAAAAAAGGGGTCTAAAAATGCTGAAACAAGAAAATAATTCAATTTGAAATCCAGATATGCATAGGTACAGATATGGTCAAGGTAGAGCCGTGGTCGTACACGGTATTGGTATTGTATATTACAACAGCAGACGAATATTATAGATTTGTTTAGCGGGTACGACCACGGCTCTACCTTGACCATATCTGTACCTATGCATATATAATCGCATAGGTACAGATATCGTCAAGGTAGAGCCGTGATAATCGCCTCCGTGGTCTAGTGGTTCAGAGCTTCGCTCTCGACCCGGAGGTCGTGGGTTCGATTCCCGCGTTGGAACAACAAAAAATGTTGTTTTCAAGTTTGGTTAGGACAATTCAGGCTGATCACCTGATCGTCTGACAAGAAAGATGATCCATGCGTCGGATGGGCATGTAAAAAGTCGGTCCTGCGCCTGATCTCTCGCTAGTCGTGTTGGTTTATCGTCCCACTGGGTTATGAGAGTAAAAGGAAGAGAGAGTGCTTCTGTGGATTGCGCACAAACTTGGGCACTATAAAATAACTCCTGCGTAGCTGGCCTGGTTTCAATGAAATCGGCTACCGACATCGAAATCGGTGAGGGGAGCTATTATGCATATCTGGATTTCAAATTGAATTATTTTCTTGTTTCAGCCTTTTTAGACCCCTTTTTTGCGAAGTCGGGCTATAGTTTTTTAAACTTTTATTTTATTTTACATTTTTCTGTTTCCACATGAACTATAACATTATATGTTCACTAAACTAACGTTAAATTAACACATAGAATGTAACTAAACTACTCCTAGATACAATTTATACGACCGCATTTTATTTATTTATTTATTTATTAAACTTAATGCACAAACTGTACAAAGGCGGACTTAATGCCATGCGGCATTCTCTACCAGTCAACCTTTGGGCGTTACAAAAGCAAAATTGTATAGGTGCCGGTAAGTAACAGAATGATCTATCTTATTTATAAAGTCATAAAAATAAATACAACAATACATATTATATATTAATAACATAAGTAATAAAATAAATAATATATATTATTATATACTATAATAATAATAAATAATTTATACTATAATAATAACAAGTATTATATATTAAATAAAATAAATATATTATACTATAACTACAAGATACTGAAAATTTTAAGAATCTGCCAATTGCTTAAGATAGAAGTCACGAATTCTGCGCTTAAACATGTCTCTGGTTTTGGACAACCTGATTTCCAGAGGAAGAGCATTCCAGAGAAGAATAGCCTGTACGTTAAAAGAAGAGTGGACGATACTAGATTTATGGGAAGGGCAAAGTAAAAGCTCGTTATTAAAAGATCGGAGGTTCTTGTCATGGCTGCTGCAGAGATATCGAAAGTGGGAGGAGAGATAAGCGGGAGCGTTGGGATGGTGCAGCAGCGAGTAAAGCGTGCACAATGCCCGCACAGATCGTCGTTGACGAACTGGCAACCAGTTCAGTTTAGAGCGATAGGAAGAAACGTGATCGAATTTTCGCAAGTTGAAGATAAATCTTAAGCAACTATTAAAAAGACGATCAAGCTTATTCAGTTTGTCGGCGTTAAGATCGAGGCAGCACACATCACCATAGTCGATTATTGGGAAAATAAGGGTTTGAACTAACAAGGTCTTGATAGGGATAGGAAGGAAATTTTTAAGTCGATAAAGGGACCGCAAGATACCCGTGACTTTACATGAAATGCTGGTGATATGGGTATGCCAAGCGAGTGTAGAATCAATGTGTAAACCAAGATCTTTAACGCTTGTACTAAAATCAATTACAGAACCATCGTAGATAACAGGTGGAAGGGTCCCTAGGTCCACTTTACACAGTTGACCTCCTAATAATATAGCCTGGCATTTAGAAGGATTAACAGTTAAACCAAATTTCTCACACCAATCTCTTATTGCATGTAAATCTGATTTACCTCCACAATGGCTGTTGATAGCTGTTCTAGTCTTGTCAGTCTATAAAGTTGCAGGTCATCGGCATAAAGATGATACGTACTGCGAAGTCTATTGGTAACGAGATTTATAAAAATACTGAAAAGCAGGGGAGACAGAATACCGCCTTGAGGGACGCCAGCGTCAATGTTGCTCCAGTTAGAGGACAATTTACACATTCGTACAGACTGCTGGCGGCCTCGAAGATAGGAGGAAATCCAAGTTAATGCTTCAGATGAGATCAAAAGACCAGAAAGTGCGGCCAGTAGGATGTCATGATTGACATGATTAAATGCATTCGAGAAATCTACTAGCACTAGAACAGTAATCATAGAGTTCTCGAAACCTGCTTTTATATCACTTGTTACTTTTAACAGCGCCGAGGTTGTGCTATGTCCGGGTCTGAATCCGGACTGAAGTTGGGAAAGTAAATCATTTTGATAAATAAACCTGTACAACTGTTTATAGACGCAGGCTTCGAGAATCTTGGATAAGAAGGGAAGGATGGAGATAGGATGAAAATGTGAAGGATCTGTAGGGTTGGGGATTTTCGGAAGCGGGTGAACGAAGGCTTTGCGCCACGTGTTAGGGAATTCTGATGAAACGAGGGAGAAATTGATAATGTGGGTTATGGTAGGAAGAAGTTGGTCTTGAATAGTGGTAATCATGCGACGACTGACGTCATCACATCCCACGACTTTTGAAACAATAGACTTGACTGTCTTGTCGATCTCATCTAAAGCGGCTGGAGAAAAATGAAATGGATCTATATTAGGACGGGGTAGGCTGTTTAGATAACTTATGGTCTGGGATTTGGTACGATCATCTAATGTTACTGTAGCAGAGAAGTGAAGATTTAAATCATCAAGACTAAAAGTACTAGGTAGTTCCTGGACATCATGTGGTTTACCTACACCGATCGATTGAAGGAACTTCCAAATGTTAGGTGGGGATAAAGAAGCTATATTTTTGTGAATATGGCGGCGTTTAGCATTACGTATCATCTGATTGCAACGATTCCTGGCTGATTTAAAGGTGTCCCAATTAGACACACACCGGTTTCTTTTAAATTTTGAGAAAGCACGATCCGTGCGCCTCATAGCCTCACGTATATCTAAAGATAACCATGGTGCTGGTAGATGTTTTAGCTTTGTCTTCTTAAGAGGCGCATGAGCCCTTATTTTGAATTTAACAACAAAATATAATAACTAATTAAAATTTTAAATACATATTTGTAATGTGCTTGCCAAGACCTATCTTTGGATACCAAACACGATACAATTATCTTAATTTAATTTTTTTTGGAGTTAGTTTATGAGCTATAATTTTCTAAATCCAAAATTTTTCGAAAAATTATATAGCCTATGTTACTCGCGGGACCACTACGAGTCGATTGACACCTTATTTATTAAAATCGGATCAGTAGTTTAACCGCTACGAGGGAACATACATACATACATAGACTGCCAAAATCATTACCCTTCCTTTTGGCTTCGCCGAAGTCGGGTAAAAAGAGCAGTCATTACAACTTTGGGATTTGATTATAGGTTATAAGTACTAACTTTTTATCATTCAAGAAATGTATTTTTTTGTAAGTATATATTTTTCATATTATTTTTGAAAATATTTTTTTTTCCATTTTTGTTACTTTTGTGACTAAACAATAATACAAAAATGTTAGTATTTGACGAAAAAAAATACAAGGTAGCTAGTATGCGAAAAGGTAGCTAGTACAATCATATTCCAAAGTTACTATAACTTTTTGACTGGTTTTTTACATCCTGTATACACTATATGCATTGCAGTTTTCACCCGCCAGTTCACTTCAATTAAACTTGGCTGGTCACATTGCCCTGGGCCTAGATGTAAACGCGTGTTTGTATTCAGAATAATGTCTTCGAACTTCGCTAACCCACCTACAAAAGATTGTAGTGATCTACTTTTCGTATAATTTATTTTACTATATTTATTTTCTAATATTATTATTTACAAATTATATACAAAAATATGTTTTCATATTAATATTATTTTTATCTGTACAGACACAAGTTTTTATTAGTATGTAGTTAGTTTTGCAACGGAACGTGCGCGCGCAGCGATAGAGCGTCCGTTGCCTAGCGACGAGGTTAACGAGAAAAAGAGAATGTATTAGAGACTTAGACTGGTGTTCAGACAGATATTTTCGTTTTGTTTCTTAATCCTCTGTTACTCCTTCAATTTTAGTAGACTGGTGTATTTTCTGTTCTGTGTAATTCTTAATAAATATTATTCCTTATTTCTCACGCACTACAGACCTTTTTGTTTTTATATCACACCTTCCTACAAGTGGTGACCCCGACGAACATCAAGATGACTGAGGACAAACAAGATGTGTTCCGTGTGGGAGTACGTATTCCTCCATTTTATCCAGAGAAACCCGGACTATGGTTTAATCAAATGGAGGCGCAATTCATGTTGTCCAATATTAAATCAGACGAAACAAAATTTTACTATGTCACAGGCAACTTAGACTCTCAGTACGCGTCCGAGGTGGAAGACATTATATCCGACCCCCCACCCACCGGGAAATATGAGAAATTGAAAAGTGAGTTGATAAAACGGCTTTCGGCGTCACGTGAAAAGAAAGTGAAACAACTGCTTTTACACGAAGAGCTGGGCGACCGAAAACCGACACAATTCTACCGACATCTCCTCAATCTGGCTGGCCCGGGAGTACCGGAAGAGTTTTTGCGTACTATATGGACGAGCCGACTTCCCGCCAGTACCCAAGCCATCGTAGCTTCGCAGTCCAGAACTGATCTCGCTGAGCTAGCGGAACTAGCTGATAGGATTCACGACGTAGTTGGATCCCAGGTAGCGTCAACGTCTGCTGTAACGGCGACTGGTCCTCAGCAAACCACGACCATGCATGCTGAAATCGCCGCACTGACCAGACAGATGCAGAATCTGGCTTCTCAGGTCGAACGTCTATCTCGCCCAAAAGAGCGTTCCCGGAGTCATTCACGTCACCGGTCGAACTCAGCCAGGTCAGAATCAAGCTACCGAAAATATCCTCAGTGCTGGTACC
Organism: Celastrina argiolus; assembly: GCA_905187575.2. Classification (NCBI taxonomy): domain Eukaryota; kingdom Metazoa; phylum Arthropoda; class Insecta; order Lepidoptera; family Lycaenidae; genus Celastrina; species Celastrina argiolus. The sequence goes on along the minus strand of LR994594.1, from coordinate 9,592,540 downwards.
ATCAAAAATTTGGAAATCGTGCCCGGAGGTGCTTGGAGCCTTGCGACTATCATAAGTCGGAAAACTCGCGGGACAATCAATAAGTGCGACCGATGATTGTCCGAGCTCCGGTCGCATATTCGTCACCGATCAACGGTCGAAGATGCAGCTCTTAGTCGACACTGGCAGCGACCTCTGTGTCTACCCCCGATCGGCGATTTCAAGACGACTGGAAAATACTAGTTATCAATTGTGTGCTGCGAATGGGACACCAATATCGACATACGGTTTTATTAGTTTAAATTTAAACCTAGGGTTACGCCGCGACTTTGCTTGGCGATTTATTGTTGCTGACGTAACAAAGGCTATAATAGGGGTTGATTTTTTATCGTATTATAATTTGGTTGTTGATTGCAGAAATCAACGCCTCATCGACAACCATACAACACTTTCCGCCCCGGCGCTTCCTGCCCGTCGTTCGGATGATGTCTCTTCGGTGAAGGTGAGTCTTGGTGATTCCGCATACATTCACATACTACGGGAATTTCCTGACATTACTCGCCCGCCGGGTCTACATCGCACACCTAAACACAATACCGTACACCACATTCGTACAACCCCAGGTCCACCTGTATCATTTTCACCTCGCAGACTAGCGCCAGATAAATTAAAAATTGCAAAGGAAGAGTTTGAGGCAATGATCAAATGCGGTACCTGCCGCTTATCTGAGTCTCCATGGTCGTCTCCTCTCCACCTGGCGCCGAAGAAAAATGACGGCTGGCGTCCCTGTGGCGACTATAGGATGCTCAATGCACGGACCATTGCCGATCAATACCCAATCCGACACATTCATGACTTCGCACACAGTCTTTATGGATGTACTGTATTTTCACAGATTGATTTGGTGAAAGCGTACAACCAGATTCCCGTAAACCCAGCTGACATTTCGAAAACAGCAATCACGACGCCGTTCGGTCTTTTCGAATTTCCTTACATGATGTTTGGACTTCGAAATGCCGGACAGACGTTCCAGCGATTCGTAGATGAGATGCTCAGGGGTCTGGATTTTACTTACGCGTATTTGGACGATTTTTTGGTCTTCTCTAAAGACCAGGAGACCCACGAACTTCACCTGCGTCAACTCTTCGCCAGGCTGCAAGATTACGGTATGGTCATTAACACCTCAAAGTGTTTATTTGGTGTGTCGGAGGTTAAGTTTTTAGGCTACCATATATCAGCCAAGGGTACACGGCCATTACCATCCAAGGTCGAAGCTGTGCAAAACTTTCCTGCGCCCAAAACCGTAAGAGAGCTACGGAGATTTCTCGGGATGCTTAATTTTTACCGAAGGTTTATTCCTGAGGCAGCTAGGTATCAGACACCCTTAAATGATCTCCTTACTGGATATGTAAAAGGTTCACACCCTGTACATTTTTCACCCGAGGCGCATGAAGCATTTCAAAAGTGTAAAGATAGCCTTTGTGAAGCAGCGCTCTTAGTTCATCCTGACTGCAGCGCGAAGTTGGCGTTGGTCACGGATGCCTCTGACAAGGCTATCGGTTCAGTACTGCAGCAGCGGAGTGCAGGGGCATGGGAGCCTCTTGCTTTTTTCTCGCGGAAACTAAATTCAGCTCAGGTTAAATACTCGCCTTACGACCGGGAGTTGCTTGCCATTTACGAAAGCATTAAACATTTTCGACACATGTTAGAGGCTCGTGATTTTGTTATTTACACAGACCACAAGCCCCTAACTTTCGCATTTCACTCTCGTAAGGAAAATTGCTCTCCTCGGCAGTTCCGTCACCTGGACCTCATTGGTCAGTTCTCAACGGACATTCGGCATATATCCGGTAAGGATAATGTCGTGGCAGACACTCTTTCGCGCGTCGAAGAAATTTCCCAACCTGTCCCTACTGAAAGGATCGCTGCAGCCCAACTTGAGGACCCCGAGCTTAAGCATTTGCTCGCTGGTGGTACTTCTTTACGCTTACAGCTACTCAAGGTATCAGGTTCGCCAAGTCAGCTTTACTGTGACGTGAGCAGCCCTGCCCCGAGACCCTACGTTCCCAAAGAATTGCGCATGGCCATTTTCAGCAGTCTTCATTCTTTAAGCCATCCAGGCGCCAAGGCATCTGTAAGATTAGTTACTGATCGGTATATTTGGCCTAGCGTTAGAAAGGATTGCCGCGAGTGGGTTCGTTCTTGTCTGGCTTGTCAGCGCTCGAAGATTACAAGACACGTTTTTGCTCCGGTAGGAAATTTCAGATTACCTTCAGCGAGATTTGCCTTTGTCCATATCGATCTCGTGGGCCCTTTACCGCTATGCCAAGGTTTTCGCTATTGTCTAACCGCCGTCGATCGGTTTACGCGATGGCCGGAGGCGATTCCATTAGCCGACATAACTGCGGAGACAGTAGCAAAGGCTTTACTGAGCGGCTGGATAGCTCGTTTCGGCTGTCCATCTGATATCGTTACTGATAGAGGTAGGCAGTTTGAATCTGCATTATTTAAAAGTTTGTCAACGATCGCTGGTTTTCAGCATCGCAGAACTACTGCTTACCATCCTGCATGTAACGGTCTGGTGGAGAGATTCCACCGTCAACTCAAAGCTGCGATCATCTGCCACGGAAATAATAGTTGGGTGGATTCCCTCCCACTTGTTTTGTTAGGCATCCGCAGCGCTTTAAAAGAAGACGCCCAGGCTTCAGCAGCTGAACTAGTGTACGGTCAACCATTACGTCTTCCAGGCGATTTTTTCAATATTCAGAATGATGAGACCAGTGATATGACGGAGTACGTATCAACACTCCGAAATATTGTTAGGAAACTCCATCCATCGCCTGCAGCTAGACACAATAGTAGGTTTAAAACTTTTATTTATAAGGAACTATCTTCCTCATCACACATTTTTTTGAGAGACTGCACTGCTGGTGGCGGTTTGAAACCAGCATACTCAGGTCCTCACAAAGTTTTAGAAAGAGGTGACAAAGTGTTTAAGGTTTTGGTTAATGGCAAGCAGGTTACCGTATCGATAGACCGTATCAAACCGGCCTTCATACTGAGTGACCTTGGCAACTTACCACACTCACCACCTATCACTAACACTCGTCACGACACACCAAAGACTCTACCAAACACTAATACTCATCATCAAACTACATTCGCGGATAACCGGAACTTACCTCCCGCTGATGAGGACATCATCAAAAGGACGCGATCAGGACGTCGTGTTAAATTTACCGACTATTATCGCCCTTGACGGTCTCTGGAGGGGGGTGATGTAGTGATCTACTTTTCGTATAATTTATTTTACTATATTTATTTTCTAATATTATTATTTACAAATTATATACAAAAATATGTTTTCATATTAATATTATTTTTATCTGTACAGACACAAGTTTTTATTAGTATGTAGTTAGTTTTGCAACGGAACGTGCGCGCGCAGCGATAGAGCGTCCGTTGCCTAGCGACGAGGTTAACGAGAAAAAGAGAATGTATTAGAGACTTAGACTGGTGTTCAGACAGATATTTTCGTTTTGTTTCTTAATCCTCTGTTACTCCTTCAATTTTAGTAGACTGGTGTATTTTCTGTTCTGTGTAATTCTTAATAAATATTATTCCTTATTTCTCACGCACTACAGACCTTTTTGTTTTTATATCACACCTTCCTACAAGATCATAAAATTCTAATGTATCGCAAGAAAAGAGGTCACTGATCTTTGAAATATAAATATTAATCAAACTAACATTAATAAAAAATCAGGAAGAAGCTTACACTAGCCGCTTCAGTGCTGACCATCCTACCATATCGCACTCGGCTCCTGGCTATTTTGAACTCTATGGCTATAAAAATAAGGTCATAGTGTGATAGTAATCATAACATTTCAATTCGCCCTCAAAGCTCTGAGTGAATGAACGAATGCACTCAATTATAAAAAGTGGCAAGTTCGCGTTGAAAAACAACTTTATAGGTTCCGCAGGATCGTAGCAAATTAGCGTTTTTGTAACAAAATGTCTTTTGTACATTTTTTTATATAGTGAATATGATACGTATTGATAAAACAACAGTTAAATATACAGGCTGTAATATTAATGAGTGATTATACTTTAGGGTATGTATGGGTCTCATGTAAAGAGTTTACTGTGAAAGTACCAGGGCTGAACAAGGTACTTTTTTTACTTATTGTGTAAAAGTCTTTCAGCGCTGGTACCTTCACAGTAAACTCTACATAGGAGGCACATACACATCCTAAAGTATTATTACTAATTTATTTTACACTTTGTTTATTATTTTTATTTACAATCTGAGCTAATCTCAGATTTTCTTATTTTGAAAATATGAAACATACGAGAAATTTCTAGTAAGCGAATGTTTGAGGCTACTGTACATGAGTTGATTTAAAAAAAATGATATCTGAAACTATAGGTAGCGAAAATTTTTCATTCATTCGATTTTTAATAAATCTATTTCCCAAGTCGAGATTGGTTAGTATTTTGTAGTTCGGGATCAAACCAACAGTGGTCTTAAAAAAATATATCATATATTATTTAAATTATTACATAATTCGATAGTGTTGCTGATAAGGATCAAATCCTAGAAAGTACTGACATATCACAAAGAAAAGTGCACATTTTTACTAAATCCTTCTATTTTTCATTCTAGAATTAAAAAATATAATATATAAAGTTTTCTTACATAAGTCACGGAACCCTAAAATAGTTTCTAGGGCGATTTGAGTTAATAGTAGTTTAATTGTTCTCGTTTCTTTACAATGGTAATAATGACTGTGTTTCTTGGTCTACGTTAATATAGCATAATATAGCATAGAACCTATATTTAAATGCTAAAAATATGAGTATTTTATACCTACAAAGAAAAGTATGACTTCTTTTCCATATAAAATATTTTGTTAAATCTATGATAATATATTCATTATTCAGAAATATTCTATAGGGATAAATTAATACAATATGCTAAATGAAAAATTGTAATGAGATACATCAAAAAATTAGAAATAGTTTTTGCAAAAGGTATATAAGTATTACATCAATACTACTAAAATAATTATCAAAGGTATGATATATTTGCTTACAAATTATTATTTGATTTCAGGTGAAGACAGCAGACGGTGTTTAAAATTAATATATTCAAGGTAAGTTTCTATTTTATCATCCATTTGAATTAAATTATTAAGAAAATAAATTATCTTCGTTACATGAAAACGAAAATCCTGTAAGTACAGTATGGAACTTACAGAATTTTTGTTTTCTTGCGTCGATATATTATCACCCTTGGGTGGTCCTTAGGAGATAAACATAATATGCTGTCACAGACTTTTTTATTCATCTTTTAAAGATATACAATTCCATAGTACATAAATTTGATCTAACTCGTAAGGTTTAGCCAGCGTTTGCAATGTAAGCGCAGAAAATATGTTTGTTACGACATCACATTACGGATCTTTAAATTTCTCGGCTTTTCTCTACTATAATATGCATGTATCATATATATAAACCTTCCTCTTGAATCACTTTATTCATTAAAAAAACCGCATCAAAATCCGTTGCGTAGTTTCAAAGATCTAAGCATACAAAGGGACATAGGGACAGAGAAAGCGAGTTTGTTTTATAATATGTAGTGAATTAACAGATTTATTAAAATACACGACCGGTTTTGACTGAGTCATCATCATAAACCTTCCTCTTGAATCACTTTATTCATTAAAAAAACCGCATCAAAATCCGTTGCGTAGTTTCAAAGATCTAAGCATACAAAGGGACATAGGGACAGAGAAAGCGAGTTTGTTTTATAATATGTAGTGAATTAACAGATTTATTAAAATACACGACCGGTTTTGACTGAGTCATCATCAGGTGCAGCATTTTAATAAATCTGCTAATTAACTAATAAAGTTGAAAAAGTGCAAGTAATTTGTGTGTTGTATAGGTACCGTGTTCCAGATGCAGCTGTCAGCTGTCAAAAACTGTTCAAAACGCTCAGAAAGATCACGTCATTTTGCATATTTTTTGAGTTTTTACCCATCTTGTTTTTGACGTTTACTTAGATTTCACAGATTTCACTGATCTCGATGTTATTTTTAAGTTATGGATCGAGCAAATTTATTCTAGATTCTTTTTTAATGTAGTTATTATTGTTAATTTAAAATATAAATAGAATTTATGGGATGAAAAGGAAAATATGTTAAATTTTGACATCTGTCAGTCGTTCCACTAGCTTATGAATGATCTGAGCGTTCAGAGTAAAAGAAGTGCTTAAAGAAACACAAGGGTAATGTGGGTATTTTTATTTTTTGGCGAAATTCGAACCGAGTACCTCGAGTAGGTTTGAGCATCGACGTGCTCATTGATATTATTGTTGAGTATGATATGGTTTTAATTTTTTAATAACTTATCTATCTATATCAAACGATAGACCGCCATACAGTGACAGTGGAAAGCTGTCATACTATATAACTCTATGCTCTCATATATATATATATGTTAGATAGGTTATTGATGCGCGCCGTCAGACAGAGGTCATCAAACTAGTCGGAATCCTAATAACCATTAATAATTTTAACTTAAAACGAAATAATTTATATTATATCATTTATTTATAACGACGGCGTGGATATAACGACGCACAGTAATATGTTTTAATATCATTTTTAATTGAGCATCAGCTATTACGAGTTACGACAATATGAGGGGTAATAGTATCAAAACCCACTAAAACTTAACAAAAATATCGCAGGATACAAAAAGTCGTTTAAGCTTAATCGGATTTTGATACTGGTATGCACTGTTATATTTTGATTATGAATCTATTTTTGTGATTTCTATATGTTTTATCGGGTTTTAGTACGAAACTAGCCAAGCATTTTGAAGAAATTTTTACGAGGTTTCCAACGGTGCTACTAACTCAAATTGGGTCCAGAAACATCATAGCGGATTTTGGTTTTATATCCCTCACATCGATTCCTTCATTATCCTTATGACAGTTTAACAATTATTAATAAGGGTGCCCCGGGTTTTGTAGAACCGATTATCGGTCAGATTTTTCCTCCATTTTATATCTGACCGACTTTTGTCATGCCATGCCGTGCTTGACGCGTGCGTTGCACAATTGTGATAAGTTTGTTCTATTTTCCGCCGTTTTTTGTTTGTTTTTTTTTTTAATTGAGTTTATTTTATTATGACAAAACAATAATAATAAAGACATCGCCTCCGTGGTATAGTGGTTCAGAGCTTCGCTTTTGACCCGGAGTGGGTTCGATTCCCGCGTTGGAATAACAAATAATATTGTTTTCAAATTTGGTTAGGACAATGCAGGCTGATCACCTGATTGTCTGTCAAGAAAGATAATCCATGCGTCGGATGGGCATGAAAAAAGTAGGTCCTGCGCCTGTTCTCTCGCCAGTCGTGTCGGTTACCGTCCCACTGGGTTATGAGAGTAAAAGGAAGAGAGAGTGTCTTTGTTATTGCGTACACACTTAGGCACTATACAATAACTCCTGCGTAGTTGGCCTGGTTTCAATGAAATCGGCTACCGACACCGAAATCGGTGAGGGGAGCTATTATTATTATCAATAATAAAAAAACAACGCGCGTCGACCCAACGTGGTGCCACGTGACGCTCGCTACCTATATCCATAATTTCAAATTTGTACCTTAATAATTGGAAAATAGAGATAAATAACAAGCGACGAGACGCTTCGATTCTCTGCCTATAACGGGTGTAAAAAGAGCAGTCACTATAACTTTGGTATATGATTATACTACCTTTTCTCATTCGAGAAATGTATTTTTTTTTTTAATTTTTTACAAAAAAAAAAAAAAAAAAGAATTTATTACTTTATTGTTATTTTTGCGACAAAAAAATAAGAAATGGTGAAAAATACAATATTTTTTTTAGTTTTTGACAAAAAAAATACATTTCCAAAATGAGGAAAGGTAGTATAATTTTATCTCAAAGTTATAGTGACTGCTCTTTTTACACCCTGTATATTCGATAAACTGTACTATGTATAATGTAAGGCCTTAGTGTTTAGAGTTGGTCAAGGGTTAGAGATTGATATAGTATCGTTTTGTCATATTAATAGTTTCACACCACAGGTACTGTAGGTGTTTACTATCAATTGCTGTCAGTCCGTTTCAATCTCACGAATAATAGGTTTGAACCTTTAGTTATAAATAGATGGATAAATATGTATTTACTATTTAATCCATTAAATGTGACAGCTATAGTAGATAGGTTATAGAAACCGGCCGGTAATCCATGTTGCAATAGGAATGATAGTTGTAATAGAAAAACAAGTCAAAAGGCACCGATTAGTCATCATACGATTTGAATCAACCTTTTCTGTGCAATTTTAACCAGCCTTGCGAGTGCGAGCGTGATGGAATTATAAAATATCTATCCCTCTCTTTCTCTCTGTAAAATGTTTTACCAATCAGCATTGAATGTGGGTCGAAAGAAAGATCCGGCACTGTATTCTCGCGACGAAATGTTAAATCAAACTATCATATTATAAAAAGAAAAAAGTGTTAAATTATATTTACTGTGACTGGGTGTTTTATTTACAGGGGGCCTACTCAAGATGCCATCGCTAATTGTCGCTTACAAAGTTCGATAACAAAATGTATGGGATTTGACATAAGGTACGCTAAATGATCGCGATTTGGTATGTCATTTAGCGTAGCTTATGTCAAATCCCATACATTTTGTTATCGAACTTTGTAAGCGATGATCACGATTTGGTATGTCATTTAGCGTAGCTTATGTCAAATCCCATACATTTTGTTATCGAACTTTGTAAGCGATAATTAGCGATGGCATCTTGAGTAGGCCCCCAGGTTATTCCTACAAATAGTTAAATACCGACCTCCAATATATTTAGATAAGATTTAATTTCCGCTGGATTAATTTCATAGAAAGGATACAACGTTAGGAATTGTAAGATAATAAATAATAATATACTGCCTCTCTTAATTTAATAATTTAGATTTAAATAGAGCTTAACAATTGTCAAAACAAGCGTCTAAATTTGTGCTAAATATATCTAATGGGGCTTTTATTAGACTATATAGTTCTTATTATACTATAGAGTTCTTATTATACTGTAGAGTTCTTATTATACTATATAGTTCTTATTATACTATATAGTTCTTATTAGATTATAGAGTTGTTGAGTATCCACCGCCTTTCGATGCACACTATCTCTGGTAGAGATGCATAGATGATGTATCCACTCTTCTTGTTATAGTCATTTATTATAATACATAATATCTCATAGCTAGCTATAGTACGTCCGAGATAAATTAAACCCAAACGTAAACAAACCCGTCTATGACTAGTCAGTCACAACCATAGACTAGTCAGTGTTGCCAATCGGCCAAAAGTAATACAATGATTATTGTTTGCTATGAATCCATAGACTATAGACTTATAATCTACAATCGGCAGTGTCAAAATGCTGTATTTTTTTAAAAAGATTTTCATTTGATATTTATACATATTATTAATGATTGTTTAATTGTTATAATATGTATTCGATAATAAACCATTAACATTCCGGTGAAAGTGTTGTATATATGTGCATAAGTGCGCACAATAAGTAAATATGTACGTTTATGTTAAATTTATCTCGGACGTACTATACATAGGTTCTACTGTTACATACTGGCCTACTGATTAATACTGTCTTTGGTATCAATGTCACAGTGACATAATATGGCATACGCTAAAAGAAGAAAAACAACATGCAACAAGGTGTAATATAAACTATTTATTGTCCTAAAACTATTCTATCTAATGTGGTCCCAATACTTTTATTAAAGTAAGCCATATAGTCAGTAATTCTATCGGCGAGGTGTCCAAAGCTATACTTACCGGCTACCGTGTTTCAACCGCAGTAATGGTGCGCTTATTAGTTATGATTGATATGTTTGTATGTCTTCTTGAAAATATAGAGGATTTAAATTATTTCTAAGTGGACACTTCTATGAATAGCATATGTATCATTTTACATAGTCGTATAAACGAGTTTCTACAGGATACAGGTAATGACAAAATGTGGGTATTTTACAAGGCTGGCAACTGATATGTTATTGATTCCTGTTATGATTGAGTTCCAATATCAGCAACGGCTGTTAGTGTTAATCGTTTGTCTAGTTATTCCTTCAACACGAAGAATGACAGTGACATAATAATATCTATGGACGCTTTACACCACGTCAATCTGGCCCCGTGCTAAGTATCAGAAGGACTTGTGTTACAGATACCAGACAACGGTAATATATATATTTTTTTATACAATACACATATTTAAGATTTAATTATATTATACACAAATTTAATACACTTCCGATTCCTGCGACGCGCTAAACCACAGCAAATTATTCGTCAAATTACGAGTATTCTTTAGGTTAGCAAGTGTCGTTTTACCGGTTTCAATCGTCAATCTATCTACAACTAAGAGTTTAAAACCTTATCTTCAGGTTGGTCTACTTGTCTTGCTGTTACCGCAGTGTATCCAAGCGCAAATGGTGACATTAGCCACGCGTGCGCACGCGACCGCGGCTGTCGCGCGGACGTCAGGGTTGACACCTACAACAAAATTTGAAGATCAAACGAACTTACCTTCAGTGAAGTTCGATCACAATTATATGAGCGACTTCATTCTTAGCGATTTATGCTTACTTATTGTATAGTGGCGCCTCCTTATGCTTACTTATTGTATAGTAGTTATAGTTATTAGTAAGTTATAATGACTTAAAAGATAGATTTAATTTTAAAGTTTTTTATAAAAATCTACTCTTCTCTACATACACATATTATAAAAATTTATTGTTGTTCGTTAGTCTCGCGAAAAAACGAAACGGCTGAACAGATTTGGCTATTTTTGGTCTTGAAATATTCGTGGAAGTCCAGGGAAGGTTTAAACAGCTTGTATGCTCAACGAAGTGGGCACGGGTCAGCTAGTGTATTTCACAAATAAGTAATACTAAGTTAATAAAATAATAGATACAGGGATTGTTAATAATAAACTAAATTCTAGAGAATACTGTACAAAAAGGCAAATATATATATATATATTTATTTTAAGACATCCTATTTATTTAAGTTACGTTTTCTTTAGTGTTTTTGCTATATTCGTATACGGAAGAAAGCTCTATATCATCAATCAGGTACAACACCTTTCAATATTTTTATCTTACTTCGCCGATGCCAAAAGTAAGGGTAATGATAGTTCTTATATAATATATAAAACACTAACCAAACCTAACGTAAAGGTAAACTGAAAAAAAAATATTTTGTCCGTGGAATGAGAAATTGACAACCCTAATCTCTGGCGCGAGCTATTACGACTGTTGCGGTGTACTCAAATCTGGTTTTCTATGGATTAGATTATTATCAAAATAGATAAGTGACGACAGACAACAAACATTTTTAAATATTTTTTGGTATTTTGATCCGGAAATATGTCAATCCCATTGTACCCAATACAATATTATTTTTTACAGTATTATAAACCTTAATCAACCTTTTTGACGACCTCCGTAGCGCAGTTGGTTGTGCCCGTTGGTGCTCGAGCAAGAGGTCTCGGGTTCGAATCCCGCCGAGGGTACAAAAAGTTTTCAATGTTCCTGGGTCGTGGATGTGTATTAAATTTGTGTATAATGTAATAAAAATCCTAAATATGTGTATAATATAAAAGTGTTAAATATATATTTCCGTTGTCTGGTACTTGTAACACAAGTTCTTCGGATACTTAGCACAGGGCCAGATTGACGTAGTGTGAAGCGTCCATAGATATTATTATTAATAAAGCAAAATATATGATGATATGAAATAGAAAATGAAGTGGAGACATGTCCTCAAATTCTTCTTCGTTTGTATTTCGTACGCACACACTAATATTACAAAGGCAAATGTTAGTGATTTTTGACGTTTGTTACTTCACAAAGCGTTAACGACTGGACCAAATTTGATAAAATTTGCTAAAAAGAAAGCAACTACTGAAATAATACATTGGCTTCTTTGTTTACCGAAAAAGTACAGGGGGCCTCAAGATGCCATCGCTAATTATCGCTTACAAAGTTCGATAACAAAATGTATGGGATTTGACATAAGGTACCTACGCTAAATGATCGCGATTTGGTATGTCATTTAGCGTAGCTTATGTCAAATCCCATACATTTTGTTATCGAACTTTGTAAGCGATAATTAGCGATGGCATCTTGAGTAGGCCCCCAGTGCTCCCGTGGGTAATAAAGTATTTACACAAGCGGACCCGCAGGCAAAAGTTATGTCATAATTAAAATAAATTTACTTACATAGCTACACTGTTTACTAGCCATTTCAAAAGCTTTTTAATTAGTTATTGTACAGTTTAACTAGTAAGTTACTTATAAAAATAGCTTAGTTTGAGTTCAATATAATAAACATTAGGAGCAACTAAGAGATTTCATGTCTTAATTTAACTGCTTTCTACAGACTGTGTTGCGGTTGGCGGCGAGACAGATAAATACTTCATTACACCGTGGAACAATATAATTATATTGTGTATATAATTATATTGTGTATAATTATATTGTGTATAATTATATTTTCACGACCTCTGGCGATCATTGGTTCGCGAGTTGACGCTCATGCCACGAGTCATGCCTCCGTGGTCTAGTGGTTCTGAGCTACGCTCTCGACCCGGAGGTCGTGGGTTCGATTCCCGCGTTGGAACAAAAAAATTTGTTTTCAAGTTTGGTTAGGACAATGCAGGCTGGTCACCTGTTTGTCTGACTAGAAAGATGATCCATGCGTCGGACGGGCATGTAAAAAGTCGGTCCTGCGCCTGTTCTCTCGCCAATCGTGTCGGTTTACCTTCCCACTGAGTTATGAGAGTAAAAGGAAGAGAGAGTGTCTTTGTGTATTGCGCACACACTTGGGAACTATAAAAATAACTCCTGCGTTGCGCTGGCCTGATTTCAATCGGCTACCGACACCGAAATCGGTGAGGGGAGCTATTTTAATGGGTTCAAATCCCACTAAAGACACGAAACAGTTTTCTATGTAGGGCTATGGTTGCGTAATATCGTGTACAACCCCGTATCTATGAAACTACAACTTTTCAGTAGAGTCAAAAAATTTAATAATTTTAGATTTTATTACGACATGTATGTGTGTGAGAGACAAGTTTTAAATGGGGTTCAATTATGCACATCTAAAATCCATGTCATGATAAAATCTAAAATTATCAAGTTTTTTGACAGTACTGAAAAGTTGTAGTTTTTAGAAACGAGGTTGAGAAGGTAAAGCGACGATATTATGTGTTATATAACGGCTTGTTAAAATACCATGCCTTCTCATTTATTGATAGGAATTACGAGAGGAACAACATGATATTTAACAAAGGATTAACTTTAACATTGCTTGGTGAAACACACCCTAAATATCTTAAATATACATGTTGTCCGTTACCCATAATATAAGTCTTTCGAGTAGCATTAGTCCAGATTGACGTGGTGTGAAGCTTCTACACGTTGTTCTGTATTGTAGGACTTTATATACTGTATACTTAAATGGTTATAAAAAAATGTTGAGGCCCAAAAATCAAAGATGTTCTGTGCTTCCGAATCACAATATAACAAGATCAGTTTCAACTTTCCAAATCATAGGTGTTAGTTTCAATGATAAGTCACAAAATATATGTTACATTAATGATTTTCAATGATATAATGAGCTAATGACTATAGTAATAATGAAAATCAATGTTTAAAGGCGATGAGCCCAAAAAGCATACCATAATGATATGATCAATGACACTTGATGAGCTCAAAAATGACATTACAATGATTAGTTATCCCATAAATGGTATAAATACTGGTTACCATGGCAACACGCGCTGGCACGCGGTTTTTTCCTCGACGGCCAGATGCGCAAGGAAATGACCAATAGTATCATTACCTCGTTCGACACATGTTATAGCGGAGTTTAGTGATGGGACACGCGATATACGGTAGATTTCGGTCACGTATTTACAGTTCCGTATGTTACTCATACTACTAATTTACTTTTTAAATGTTTAGTAAGTAGGACCAATGAGGGGTTTTCGAAGTGTCACTTTTAGGTACAGAGACTACCGTAAGATGGCGCTTGCATAATGTAATATGTCAAAAAAATCTTTAATCTTTGTTGGGTGGTTAATAGGGTTGCCTGAATAAAGCTATTATCCATTTTCTGGTAGAGAAATTATTCATAAAGTGGTTAAGTCGCTGTAGGTATGCTGTTTCATACACAAAAATAATCCTTTCAAATTCCTTTCTTAGTGATCTCCTACACTTCCGAGGAAACCTACATACATTATAGCTAGCTGGCTTCAATATCTTTGATTTTTCAAACAAATAATTAATTACACTTTTCTCCCGTTTCCGTAGGGATTTCGGGAAGTTCTTGTTTAGTACTCCCCTATACTTACATTCTATGAAAGATACATGCCAAATTTCAGCCTGCTGCCGAGTATTTTCGACTCTTAAGTGGTTGGTATATATAGGTATATTGAGAATATGTAGCCTGAACTGCAGTTGGATTAAACATTGGCTCTGACTGCTGCTGGAGCTGGTTAGCTTGCTGACAAGCTTCATTCCATGGGAATATAGAAGGAACAGCTTTTCTTTTAAGTATTTTTAGGCGATGAGCTGCAAACAAAAGTTTGGTTTTTAGGTATAAACTCCTAAGATAGGTACCTACTGTATTATGTTTCCATTAAGTTATGATACCCAAGATAGGTAACAAACATAAAGATATGTACATATATTTAGGTTAAGAAATTAAAAAAATGTTACTAATTTAAGTCTAATGTCAATAAACTTTATTATTATTTCTTATTGCAAGCTAAGATAAATATGTATTTTCCATCTTGGGCCTCTTGCCAAATGTGATGACGGAGAGATGAAATCTGCAGGCTGGCGTAATCTTAATCCATCTTGATCTCCGAGTTTCATCTTGGGGAAAGCGGTGGTTACCTATATTTTTACAAAATTGTACTACGCATGGACTAGCCATGTTTAGTTTAGTTCTCAGGGCACAATTAATAATAAACTATTGCAAGTGAAAGAAAGAAAGTTGTAAGATAAACAAACAAAAAACAAAGCGGAAATTGACATTTTACACAGGATTTGACATATTACTTAGGTTTAATGCCATCTATCAGCATTTTTCTTAAACTAGTAGAACTGTCAAAATAAAAACCGCTCATTACTTCCAAATTTGTAACTACCGGCCAAAAGTAATTCACGCAAAGTCAACTCTTGTTTCTTTTTTAAGTCTTCAAAAACAGTATCTACTGTAATAATGTCTTCTTCATAGTTTTTATTTATTTCCAAGCCCAATGTTTTGTAGAGACGTCGTACTTGGCATCCATTTAATCGTCCACTTTGGCAAGGATCAAAACTTTTGAGTACGGCTTCTAAATGCCTAAATTTTATTTATTACTTTACATTATACTATTGAATGTTACCCAGATATATTTTATAAAAATATTAACTTAACTTTCGAATATTTTACTAAATATCGTGTATTTTTAAATACACAAACAATTCTTTGACAACAATTAAAGCGCTGAGTTGTACCAGGATCCTATTGTTTTTAAAATTCAGTTATATTACAAAATATAATATTATAATATGCTAGAAAATTTTACCTTGTGTCATAAAGAGTTGGTGCAGTACAACGATACGCAAGGAAGCTTATGCAATCATCCAATAGTTTTTCAAGGTATAAAACAGGCTTGTCTGGGGCTTCGGCAACGACTTTAGTAAGCATAAAATGCATGAGTTCTAGTATACGTTTTTCTTTTAAATAACTTTCAACATGACTAACATTATCAACGGTTTTAGTATGTTTATTTTCATCATCAAATTGGATCTCTTCAAAATTATTATTGCATTTACAAGAATCTTGGCTTTTAAAGTTATTGTTTGATAATTCCTCCATTTTTAATTATCTTCTAAAAATATAAGATGAAATAATCAAACTGAAAATAAACGAACTACAAAGTGATTCTTCATAATTTTGACATTTGAGTTTTGACATACTGAATAATATTTAAAGTAAAAGGACTAACGCGTACGGGTGACGAAAATTGTGTTTGTTTTGTTCACAATCTATGTTTCGATTAATGACTGTAGTGCACACAAAATAGAGTTTTCTCCACAAAATATAATGATCGTACAAATAAACGGGAAAACTTATTTATTGAAAGGTTATTTCAGGTTATTTCATATTACATAAGGTTATTTCATGTACTTACCTATTTGGAGATTCGACATGTTGGTCTTGTTTTTCAGAAATTAACAGCGCAAAACGGATTTTCAGCGGGCAATAAAAGATGCCCTTGCGATGCTATACTGATCAAATGGTTAAAATCGATACCGCAATTAATTTTTATAAATGCGCTAGATATTTTATCATTTAATCTTATACCTCGGCTTGAGGGGCATCGTCGCTAAAGTTAGTCCATAATGTTATAATGATCTAAGCTCTACGTAGACTCTATTTGGCGCTAGCTAGATTCAATAATCGGAATGCAGATGGAGAGCGACTAAGACAATTTTGGTCACCCTTGGGCGCTAGCACTGACGCCAAATAATTACTCTAATCTATGACTGACGCCCTTAGTACATCACGATTAGGCACACCTTTGTTTTTTTTTTATTTTTATAATGGACCCATGTAAAATGTGGGTCCGACTTGTTCCCCCTATCATAAACAGGGACAATGAGGGGTTTTCGAAGTGTCACTTTTAGGTGCAGAGACTACCGTAAGATGGCGCTTGCATAATGTAATATGTCAAAAAAATCTGTGATCTTTGTTGGGTGGTTAATGGGGTTGCCAGATTATAGCTATTATCAATTTTCAGGTAGTGAAATTATTCATAAAGTGGTTAAGTCGCTGTAGGTATGCTGTTTCATACACAAAAATAATCCTTTCAAATTCCTTTCTTAGTGATCTCCTACACTTCCGAGGAAACCTACATACATTATAGCTCGCTGGCTTCAATATCTTTGATTTTTCAAGCAAATAATTATTAATCACACTTTTCTCCTGTTTCTCTACGGATTTCGGGAAGTTCTTGTTTAGTACTGCCCTATACTTACATTCTAAGAAATTACCATAGAGTATAGTAATTACACTCTTACACTCTTAAGTGGTCGGTATATATATATTTAAATTAGCTCAATCGATTAACGGGAAGTGGGTCAAATTAAATTTGCATGATTAGGTGACAAATGATGAGAGAAACTAAAAACGTTTTAATAAAATTGGTTTGTGGACTAAAGAATTTTTCAAACACCATCTGGCAACTCTGTGATGAAAAAAAAACGTTATATACAAACAAATACAACACACAACTTCTGTTGTTTGCTCTCGTTGCGTGGTGTTTTGTGATTTCGTTCAGGGCACAATTAATAAATAATAAACTATTGCAAGTGAAAGAAAGAAAGTTGAATGGTAAACAAACAAAATACAAAGCGGTAATAGACATTTTACACAGGACTTGACATATTACTTAGGTTTAATGCCATCTATCAGCATTTTTCTTAAACTATTAGAACTGTCAAAATAAAAACCGCTCATTGAGATAGGGATGCCTGATAGCCCCCAATGGGAAGGGCCTGCAACCCCACAATGCAGGCGCCCGTCGGGGGAGTCGCAGTTGTATTATATTTCCCGTGGCTCCGTGGGCAGCGGTTCTGTCGGAGTACCGCCGAGTTTTAGTGGGTATGGCTGATACTTCTTAACGGACGCAGCGAGCCCCACATACCCGTGGTAGGAATCCCCGTCCTCCACGGGATGCGGCAAGAAGTATTTCTCGACGAAAAAAAAGGACCAATTGAGAAGTATATTTTGTAACGTTATCTTATGAAATTTGTATGAATCACGATAGAATACATAATAGACACTGGTAAATAATCTAGTTTATACATCCCCATTATCAATACTAACTTTAGTATTAATCTAACGCTACCGTTTGCCCGCGACTTTGCCCGCGTAAATATAATATGCTGCCACATTAATACAGTTGACGGTGGCCGAACTCATTGAAATCTTTCGGAAACACTATTTTATATAAAATGTAACTTTTTTTAATGCAGAGCGTAGTTTTGATATTATTTAATATAAATAAATAGTTCATGATAGGCCAACAAACA
This sequence comes from Celastrina argiolus, assembly GCA_905187575.2. Classification (NCBI taxonomy): domain Eukaryota; kingdom Metazoa; phylum Arthropoda; class Insecta; order Lepidoptera; family Lycaenidae; genus Celastrina; species Celastrina argiolus. Next base: position 9,574,348 of record LR994594.1, on the reverse strand, counting down.
TGTATCCACGATTGCATCTGTACTTACATAATTATTATCCGTATCCGCATTCGCATCCGTATTTACAAAGTCTCAATTCTTTAATATTAGCATATTATAATAGATTACCTGTTCACATCTATAGGTACATGTATAAAATATGTACTCAACCCAGTCACATCACTATCACATAACATCAACGTTCTTAGCATCATATAGGAACATGATTTGCAAAACCATTGATATTCATACAAATGGAGGTTACAGGGTTATAGTATTGTTAATAGGTTATGGGCCTTTGATGCTTGTACTTAGTGCCAGATTGGTAATGTAAAAAATATTGTTGAGTATTCACTAAATATTAATTAATGATATCAAAGATATATTAAAAGAAAATTATGGGGTACTGGCGTCTTCAGTTTAAGCACCTTTTGAAGAGATACAAATCATACTAATGACTAAGAGATGTAACGACTCTATAATCTTATTGTTGCGTAGTCAGTAATTGTTATACGTATGTTAAAATGCTTTTTGATTGTAAAGGAAGAAAAAAATAACAGGATAATCTCTAAACTTTCAAAAAATAAAAATAAAAGTATTACATGAATCTGCATTGTCCTAAGCTAACTTGAAAAATTTTTAGTTGTACTAACACAGATAGCCGACTCAACTGGCGAGAGCATTTGCCCAGGACCAACTTTACTGCTCATCCGACGCATGGATCACCCTTCTTGTCAATTCATCAGTCTGCATTGTCCCAATCAAACTTGAAAACATTTTTAGTGCGGGGTTCGAACCCACCCACCAGTCAAAAGCCAAGCTATCACGGGACCATGGCGATATTAGGATATAAAAACACATTAATCAGTAGGTAGCCTTCATTCCTGTCCTAAGGCAAATTGTCCCTAAAGCAATTTGCATACTTTGCACAACTATTACTGCGTAGTTTTTGCCGTTTTCCATTAAGTATCATATTGGATTCCTGCTTATTGATTAATGATGCTTTCTTGTCAGCCCTGCCGCATTTGATGCACCTCTAATAAGCCGGTACATGTAAATTGCCTTTAAATTCTATTTTGTATTTTCTACTACAGGTCATCGCAATTTTGTGTTTCTTCTAGAAATAAAGTTTTATTGACAATACTAATTCTTTTACCTTTGTAATTATTTTTAACTTCAAAGTTTGTTTCATGTATCACTAAATGTTTTCCGCTACGCGTAAAGTAAATTCAATCGGAGCCGTACATTTTGCTGCGCTAAAAGTAGCCTACGTGTTAATCCAGCGTGTAAACTACTACCATACGAAACTTCCTTAAAATCTGTTCAGTAGGTTTTGCGTGAAAGAGTAACAAAAATCCATCCTTACAAACTTTCGCGTTTATAATATTAGTACGAGTAGTATACTTTATATTTAGCTAAAAAAATGTCCGCTTTATAGCATGAACATTTTAAGTCTTGTCAAAAACATATAAGTTTTATCTACTTAGACCCATCCTGCATGTCTATCTAAAAAGATAAAATTTTCCATCTTTTTGGTAAAAGAGTTCCACCCCACGAAACCCACACGAGTTTCTTACACCGGTTCTTCTCGCTGGGCTAGTTCCCGAACCGGTGCATCATATAGAAACGACGGGAAGAAAACATTATTTTTTTAAGTTTTACTTTTGCATTCTGTAGAAAAATATTTGACTTTGACATTAAGATAAATTTTGTGCGACATCTCAACAACTTTTACTTTGCATTTAATAAGCATTGTCGTCATTAAAATACAATCTTTTGGCAATACTTTTAGACGCCCATTCTGACCCTTAATTCAAGGTCAGGAGGTTGAAAGACAATTATGACCTATTAGCGTGACCGTACATGGCAAACAATGATTATCGCTTATTTGAAATGTAAAACAAAAGATTGTGAGACGGTACATCGCCATTGTTGCCGCAAATAAAGGCGCCAAAAATGTGGTCAGAGGTCAAATAAAACAGGTATAAAAAAAGAGACAGACAATGACAGTGAAAAATCCTAGTAATATTATTAATGCGAAAGTTTGTATCAGTGTAAAACGGATGTAAAAAGAGCAGTCACTATAACTTTGGGATATGATTATACTAGATACCTTTTCTCATTCTAGAAATGTACTTTTTTTTTTACAAAAAATTTTTTTTTTTTTGCTTTATTGTTATTTTTGCGACAAAAAAAAAGAAATGGTGAAAAGTAAAAAAAAATTTTTTTTAGATTTTGACAAAAAAATATATAAAAAATACATTTTCAAAATGAGGAAAGGTAGTATAATCGTATCTCAAAGTTATAGTGACTGCTCTTTTTACACCCTGTTACCCCGCAAAAACTTCTGGTCTGATTTTGGCATAATATGATGGACATAGGCTACTTTACGGCAGCAAAATGTACGGTTCCCGTGGGACTTCATTCACGTGGCAAACGGATATACAGTATCCATAAGCACCGCCACGCGACCAAGTAAGGTGACACATACATTTTAATGTCTCTTAAAAAACTCCCGCCCTTACGAATAAAAACCTTTATACACTCGACAAGCCAAACAAAGTTCTGTCCTTGTCTATCAAGGGACTTTCCTAACGTATCAGACAGAGAGAAAACATCTTATAGCTTTACAGTGTGTAAATATTTTTATTGGTTAAGGGGAAAGGTTATTTAATCTCATAAATATTTTAGTATCTTTTCAGCAGTCGTAAATCTCTTAACTAATATTTGCCGTAACAACTTAAACGTCCAAGAGAGTATATTAGAAAACTTTAAAAATCAAAGTCATCCGAGTTTCGAGTTAGAAAGCCGCGTCAATTTTGTCCCATTAAGTCCGGAATCCAGCATGCAAACGGCAATTTGCCGTGTGTCGTCTGTCGCCTCTGATCGGTAATGGAAGAAATCCGATCGTGCCCATGGGATGATTTCCGCATTTTTCTATCATCATCATCATTTCAGCTATATCCACTAATAAGAGGTAACAGCACGGTTGAGAGAAATACAAAATAGGTATTTATAAAATCTATTGCTGTCTCGCAGTGCCTTAGCTAGCCAGCACTAGCGCGATAGAGACAATTACTGCAACTTGAACTGAAATTCTTTGCCGTGTGGTGACGGCATTAGAATACAATTATCACCACCCCCGATACTATCCTAGGGGAGTCGTAAGAGGCGACTAAAAGGAAACACACACACATCAACAGCTAGTGTGAGAGAAGGAAAACTCGAAACAAAACCCTGTACCAACCCGTCTAGCCAGCGTGGTACCAGTAGGCTTAACTTCCTTCAATAATGTATTGGAGAGGCCTATGTCCAGCAGTGGACAGTAAAAGGCTGTAACGACGAACGACGAACTGAAATTACCTATTAAAAGTACCAGAAATCGACGTTTAGGGGATTCCTGTTTTCTCCTCCAAAACTTAACCGATTTAGATATTCTTTTTTTTATTAGCTAAAAAAAGGCAATCCTTTTTACTACTAAAACTAGGTTCCCATTTTATGATTTTGTTGTATAATGTAGTCAAATCTGTTTGCTGGATGTTTAAACATAGCGGAGTGACCATTTTTTTAGGTTTTTCAACGCCTATATCTCTTTAAATAATTAATTTATTAAAAAAAAGAAAAAAATAGGGACGTACAAATAATATACATAGATATTCAGGAAAACAATTGTTACTCTAGCAGCATTATCCAGGGAGGAAACAGGAATCCCGTAGACCTATTTCTGTATGGAAAAAAAAATTGTAGTGTTTCCTCTAAAAGGCCCTAAATAAATGCGGCGCGGCGGCTTAAGAAGGTTCGCGTCTAGAGCAGTCAGTTGTCTATCTTGTATTTTGTTTTATTTATTTTAGAATACATGGAAAACATACAGCTAGGAACCAAACTAGGAAAAAAAACCGCGATGGTATATGTCTATCTCTTAGGGATAACCCACCATAACCATTTTTATTCTTTACTAAAAAATGGTTATTTACGAAGTGATTTTAAACAATACAGCATTAATCCTTATCAAATTAAGTACCTTAAATAAATTGTGCATTTATTATAGATCAATATGCTTTTTACAGCATGTAAATTAAGCGAATATTACCGAAGATATTACAAATTTAAAATGCAGGGTCGTAGTTGTATGCGCCGCGGCGGTACCGACCCGCGGCCGGCCGGCGGTCGGGCGGCGCGTGCCTAACTTTTAACGTTGCAGGATTAGACTTGAGCGTTGAGTGTTTTTCACATGGCCAGTTATATGTCGCGCTGTCAAGAGTAACGTCTAAGCAAAACATGTTTGTATTGGCTAATGACAAAAAAGCTGTGAACGTTGTGTATAAGGACATTCTGTAGTAGGTATATTTTGCATTGCACCCGTGCGAAGCCGGGGCGGGTCGCTAGTTTAAAATAAAAACAGAATGCATAATTATAGAGCCAATTAAAAGTTTTCGCTGTAATATCTTGTAAGCTGAGGCCTTACTCTCCAATCTGATTCTATTTTGATTCAGATTCTATCGTGCCGCGTACTCCCGTTTGTATATTTTGATTCACAGTCGATTGATATGGTCGGAGTACAAAAAGTAACGATCTAATGATTTTCTTTATCCTGATTAGTTTCAAAGTAATCCACCAAATAAAATAGCAAAAACCCTTGATATCGTACTGATTCGATTCTCCATTGTGTCGGGAGTGAGATTGACATTATTGAAGGCATTATAGACTTTACTAAAAAACTTATAACCGAGGCTGCTAATGTTCTATTGTTGAAGATGATCACTTCAGATGTACGGTTATTGTCATTATCACCAATGTTTTATGCTCTAGTGCCATATGAAATTCGATCTAAAAACCACATTTACGTTATAAAGTCTACAAGTCATTAGAATTTGCCACTGAGTAGTAAATGCACAATAGATTACATATCTATTTTTTTATTAAATAAATAAAGATTTAAGAAAATATTTTAGCTAAAAACCTACGAACACAAAAACCGCCTCCATTTTAGGGCTCCGTTCTCAAAGGGTAAAAACGTGTCCCGCTCATGCAAATGAGATTTAGCGCGCGTGCGAGCGGGATATACTAATATTCGAACTTTTTGCCACTGCCCGAGAATCGTGCTCCAGGGCGGCGATTCTCAGGCCTCGAACTTAGTTTCGAATATTAGTATATCCCGCTCGCACGCGCGGTAAATCTCATTTGCATGAGCGGGACAGACCGATAATAAAAACTAAATTCGAGGCCTGAGAATTAGGGCCCAGATTCAAAATGCCATCGCTATTTATCGCTTACGAAGTTCGACAACAAAATGTATGGAATTTGACATAAAGCTTGGCTAAATGACATATGAAATCGCTTGTCATTTAGCGAAGCTTATGCCAAATCCCATACATTTTGTTTCGAACTACGTAAGCGATAAATGGCGATGGCATCTTGAATTAGGAGCCCGGGTTATGCTATCTGCCTATCTGACCGTCTGTACTTTAATTGAGTATGTAAAGAGTCAGTCAGATCTCTCCCCAGCTGTATCAGTCCGTTCCTAGTTACACGCACTCTTCTTTACTCTCTTAGTCTAGTGATCATCGATCTGCGGCTTTCTATAGTTTCTGTTGTATTAAAATACTATGTATCTAATAAAACAGTAGCAAGGCAGAGGCCATAGCTCTCTTTAGGTCAGCAGTACCTATTAGATCTTAAATAGGTCATAGAAGTTCTCACGAAACCTGATACTAATTATCTGTCCAATCAACTAATGAGACCATCTCTATATTTCATGTCTACGAGAACGAGCTATCAATAGCTGTAACAAAAGACATCAACGCGCTCGAAACAGGCAAATTGCAGTTACAAGAAAAAATATGGCGGATTTAATAATTATGTTCTATGGTATTTTTGTTTCTTCTGTGACTACTAATGAATAGCTCGTACGAATACATAGCCTCTCAGAAAACCGTCGTGATAAAACGCTTCGAGTGAGTACCAGAAATTTTTGTGACTAAGAGCGGGTACACATTAGGCGCTTTCAATCCCGCGCTTTACCAACGCGCGTTTTGAGAACTAGGAATTCTGAACAGACAGATCCTGGTTCTCAAAACGCACGTTGACAAAGCGCGTGTTTGAAAGCGCCTAATGTGTACCCGCTCACGGTTTAGGAATGCACTTCTAAGTCATCTGGCGTTGCGGATCCTTATTCGACCATATTCCTTTTCCATCACACATTTTTGGGTTAAGCAGTTAGTAAGAACAATTAGCAGCGTATTCGTAATATTGAATATGATAATATATACAGAAATTAGTAATTTCTAGGTCGTGCACGTACGTAGGTACATAAGAAAATGGATCTATTGTGTACACGACCATTTGTTATAAGTGAATACGATATATACTCATCCTAATTAATACTTTGATTCTTTAACTATCTATTGGTGTCATTGAAATTCGGATGGGGACAATAGATAATATGTAGCTGAAACATTAAACAGCAAGGCAAAATCGATTTTATTATCATTCGTTTGTTTTTGCGTCTGTACTAAAACTACTTTACGTATTATAACATACGACTACTCATGTATAATGTTTTCTTGTTAGTTTATTAGACGGATTACCAGGAACAATTGATGATATGAATGGATGAAGGTGATATGCAGCAAAATTCTGATTTCGAGAAAATTTACTTCAAACTGTCACTTAAACATTTTAGAGTACGTTGAAACGTTAAGTTCATTAATCAAATCAATGTAATTACCACGTTACTACATAATATCTTAAGGCCGTGTTTCACCAAGCAATGTTAAAGTTAACGCCATGTTAAAATACCATGCCATCTCGTTCATTGACAGGAAATACGAGAGGGATAACATGATATTTAACATGGCGTTAACTTTAACATTGCTTGGTGAAACACGCCCTAAGTCCCGATTTCATCAACGCATGTTAGTGTTAACGGCGTGTTAAATTATCATGCCTTCTCATTCATTGATAGGAATTACGATAGGGATAACATGATATTTAACGAAGGATTAACTTTAACATTGCTTGGTGAAACACAGCCTTAAGTGTTTAAGTGACAGTTTAAACTGAAGAGTTAAAAAAACATATCACCTTCATCCATTTATGTCATCAATTTACACATGACTCTTACATTCTTTCACTAATATTTTAACATGAAATACAATAAAAGTACGTGCTTAATTTATAATTTACATAATATAGTGAGGGTTCCCAATATTAATGGATGAAGGGCGCTTTTAATTAAGTAAACTAACAATTAGTATACACTTGACAAATGTTATATCAACCTTAAGGTTGATAACTTACATTTTAATTGCGATACAATTCGAAGAATTTGTCATCACTTTCAATAGTACATTCTATAATCTGGGGTGTTAGCAGGAACAGTTGACCACTTCGCATTCGTAACTTTCGTATATAAACTGCATAGGCGATTATAATTTTCATATATTTTTTTTTTAATTGTGAATAGATAGTTGTCAATGGTTGCTGCTAACTTCACATAGTCAATAATCATCAGTCCACAACCTAATCGAACCTGTACCCCCGGGAGTACTAGAGTACTAGATTGTCAATCTATTCACTGCACTACATATACACTAAGCTATAATGCTAAGATACTAAGTATGCCTATGAACACAGTACAAAATTTTTATACAATTATGTTTTGATAAAGTTACGAATACTTAGTTGTCAATGGTTCCTGCTAACCTGTGCCCCCTGCAGTATCAGAGTTATGAAGCGATCTACTCACTGCTCTACAGGCGACGACCTTCGTAGCTCAGTGGATGATTAGTGCTCGAGCAGGAGGTCGCGGGTTCAAAACCCGCTAAAGGAACAAAAAGTTAGCACAGGCGAGATTGACATGGTGTTAAGCGTCCATAGATATTATTACAGGCTACAGACGCTACCAACTATAACTAACCTAATTCAATTTTTTCTGAAGATGCCGTTAGATATTTTGAACTCGTCAAGCATTGAACACAAATTATGTAGCAATTAAATTCATTAAAATATTTTCCATCGCGCTATATGTAACAGTAATTGTAGTTTTATTATAATATTTACGCAACTAACGAGCGAAGAATTAGAAAAGTTTGAGCGTAATTACTAAACGGTCAGTTTATATCACGTTCAAATTATATAACCTGAAGATTGTCGAGTAAAAATAATAATAATGTCTATGGACGCTGCACACAACGTTAATCTAGCCCTGTGCTTAGTATCCGAAGAACTTGCATTACAGGTATGTACCAGACAACGGAAATATATTTGATACTTTTATACTATACACATATTTTTTTTATTATTATATTAAAAAACATATAAACTGGCGTAACAAAACTTCTCTTTCCAAACGTTAAAAGCGTAATATCTTCTTCGTTATTTCTAGTAATATCCGAAAATCGATTTAAAATCGATTCAGAAAAAAAATTATGTCTATGGACGCTGCACACCATGTTAATCTAGTCCTGGGAGCTATACTTAGCACCGAAGAACTTGTATTACAGGTACCAGACAACGGAAATATATTTGATACTTTTATACTATACACATATTTATTTTAATTATTATATTAGAATATATAATAAAAACTTACATAAAAAAAATCTCTTTCCTAACGTTAAAAGTGTTTATATCTTCGTTATTTCTAGTGATATCCGAAAATCGATTTTAAATTTAAACCCAAAGCATATATTAGACCAATAAAACTTAGTGCTAATAGATTGTTAGCAGTCATGATTTGTGGTTTGAAGGGGTCAAGTAATTTTGACCATTACGTTTTATACAATAATGTTATTTTAATACTCGTACATATAAAAATACAGCGACGCGTACAGAGAGATTACAGTTTTTTGGCCGTCTCGTCGTCCAAACTTAACCATAATAAATAAATGTAGTTTAAGAGCTTACAGTATAACATTAGATAATAGCACATTTTATTCTGTGATCATTTATATTATTATCTAGTCTTTTAATTTGATAGATTAATTTATCTTATAATTCAATATTTTATAAATGCTAACGGGTGTGATCAATACTACCAAAAAAGGGACCTATAAAAAGGAACCTACGCACAATATTTCTAGCTTATTATGAAAATAATTAAAATCGTTACACTATGACAATACTTAAAAAAGGAATTTCACTTTACTTTAATTATTTTTAGTTTAATCTACTACATTTGTATTAATTCTGTTGTTTTAATCGATAACTAGTCTATTTAGAAAAAGTATTTTTGGCATAAAAAATGCTTCTACAGTGTCTACGACCTCTATCGTGAATAATAAATAATAAAAATATTTTAAATTATAATTTTTATCTAATATTTATTTACATTTAAAGCAAATATTAAATAATCACATTTAATAATGTTAATTAAATAAATTCAATTATTATATCTTCCTATACTGATGATTTGTACGCCACTTGAATGGCAGAATGTATAGACATACTGTTTTGCAAAATTAAGATCTTTTGTACTTACATTCTGGCAATAAAATATATATTTTACAGTCTGATGTAAGTTTGAAACTAAATCAAAACTAAATATAAAATCAGCGTCGGCTCTTAGACTATGTGCTTATCGACTATTAAGAGCATATTATAATACCTTAAACATACATTCCGCGACTTCGTTTGTGTCTCGAAAGCTCTTGAGTTTTTTACACATTTACCCATTCCACCGTAGTTAGTATTAGTAAAATACGGTACCCTATTTTATACTTTTTTGGACTTACCAATCAGTTGAGGATAACTTCGTTGCTAATAAATGTGGTTTATCATCAATCATTAAAAGTCTTTTTATTACTGAGTTTCTATTCATTTACTGTTTTGTTCAGTAATGTTGGGTGATTTCATACGAGTTCTCAACCGTTTTAAGGCTTTCTGAAGTTTTAATAAATAAAGAAAAAAATCTGGCTCCATGATCAGATTAATTCAGAGATCAATCAAGCTGATGAATCAAGATCAATTGAACAAAACAAAAGTGCAGTTCAATTTTGAATCGCTATCTTAGAAATCAGGCGTCACGTCACGGTGTGAGATGACCTTAATAAATCTAGTCCATACATCTCATAAAGGTGTCAAGTATATCGCGTCGCGCAGTCTCTATCGGCCGAACACTGAAATAATAATGAAAGTTTACCTCCTAATTACATGCTGTCACTGTCACTCCTTGATGAAATAACAAGGACAGCATGCAAGAACGAGCATGCCGCGGAGTCTCTATCGGCCGAACACTGAAATGCTAATAAAAGGTAAAATGCCTCCTGTCACTGTCACTCTTTGACGACAAGGGCAGCATGCAAGGAGCTAATATTGCTCTCTCGAATAAAGTTTCTTGATAGATGTCACGTCCATGCGATTGGACCGATTACCACTCACCCAGAAATGCAATATGGCGTTATTACATGCGATTACGATTCCTAGACGCATTGGACGTGTATCTAGATGCTTCGAGGCTACGGAACCTGTTTTTTCAATCTACACTAATATTATAAAGAGGAAAGATTTGTATTTTTGTATGTAACGACTTAACTCAAAAGTACATTTTAATAATCCTTTTTTCATTAGAAAGCTACATTATCAGTGAGTAACATAGGCTATATAAAATCAATTGCTATTAGTTAGTCTCGCTAAAACCAGCTCATCATCATCATCAGCTGAACTGACTCGGCTAGTTTTGGTCTTGAAATATTCTTGGAAGTCCCGAGAAGGATTACACGGTTTCCATGGTCAACGAAGTGGTCACGGGTCAGCTAGTTTGAAATAAAGGGTTAAATTTTTTTTTTGCATTTATTATTTATGTGAGAACTTCTTTATCGGCGTTGTGCACTTTTTAGTATGGGTGAAAAACGTTATAGCTAGGACACGTGACCTGACCGAAAACTCGTGACGGAGTGAGTGTAGACCGCCACGCGCCGTCGTAGGATAGGTATAATATGCCCCTCTCTTTCTAGTTTCTACCCCGCACCAAAATTGTATGCTTGCTCCTTCTGTTTCATTTTATAATTCTGCTGTCTACTTTTTGTTCTGGTTTTATAAACTTGTCTAAATAACAATTTTTCAGAAAACTCAACGTAAGCTCGTCAGAATACAATCAGATTGCAATGTATTGTATGCCTTCCTATGTGAAAATTTTTAGTTAAAACATAATAAAATTAAAGTAACCCCCCAATTTACATGCTAATTAACATGGGAGCGACCTGCTGATGATGAATTATTAGCTAGAAACCACGCGATCACGTCGGCTTTCAAAGAAAAAAAAATTATTAAAATCCGTTTCGGAGCTCAAACCTTGCACCCTTCTGTTTTGTCGGGGGTTAAATGTACTTTTAATCGCTGGGAAAATGCAATTTTCTGAAACATTATCCATATTATCTTAAACTCCTATGCAAGTAGCTAGTAACCATATACTATAGACACATTAAAGCCAACTTATTAAAAGGATCGATTCAATGAATACGAAATTGTCTATGGATTTGCGTAACAACAATAATGTTGAATTACTGCACTCAATTGAACATTTACATACAGTATCAGAATTCAAATTGTATGAACCTTTCTATGATTGAAAACGTGAGAGTTTACGTCCGATGTTATTTGCTAAGCGCTTATTCATATTTAGCATTATTCAATCTGTAGCTTTAACCGCCGAAAGAGGGAAAAAAATGTGTCCGCGAGACACTTGTGGGTAGTTATGGGTTCATTGTGACTACATTACAAACAAATATTATTTTATACTTCATAGTTGTTGAAATTTGTTTTTTAATCGTATTTTTTACTGTACCTATAAAGTATAGTATGATAAATCAGTTCATTCGTTTAATAGCTACGAGGCTGCAGAGACTCTGACGGACACACACATTTTTACAACACCGCCTCCTTTGTGTCGGGGTTAATTATTAATACGAAAGTCCTAAATTAGTCGTACTGAAACTACATGGACGATATAGTTTGTATGTACATCATAAAACTAAAGTGTTAATATTAACTTAATAAGTAAAAATAAATGTACATAAAATAAAAAAACTACAAGGCCCACACTATGTAAAATTATAGGGGACTAATCGGCAGCTGTTGAGCGTCGAATAAAAAAAATCACGCAAATCGGATCATTAATCTAAGCGTAATCGATGTACATAATATATTAAGAAAGCCGGCCGAATTGAGAACCTCTTGGTTTTTTTGGAAGTCCGTTAAAAACAGAGGCATGAGTGAAAGAAATAACAACAATACAAAACACGATAAACTTAATAAAATTTTGTTCTAAATGGTAGGTAAGGTTAGTATGTAAACGCAGGGTTATAGTTTTATCGACAACGATGATATACGGGGTCGATAATGGCCTGAATTGTTTTGAGAAAAGGATGGTACGGCCGTCCTCAGCTTAGCAGGGTCTTATGCTCATATATGAGTCGAATCGTCGAAAAAAAGTCGAAAACGAATATGAGTCCTTTCATGTTAAAGACTGAGGATTACCACAGTTCCTGATGTCATTTGCAAATTCGATAGATCCGGGATAGCGTCCAAGAATGTAAACTCACAAGCCACTGTTATTAGACAGTAAGAATAGTACTCCGGGTTTGTCGGCTGTACAGAGAAACCCAGGGGTCACGGCCCAGACTGGCCAACTTGACGTCCATTGTCCAAGGAACACGTTTGACAACGACATTGGGCATAATAGCGCAAATGATATCAAAACTAGTCGAGCAATGTCACCGATTTCGAGAATTGTTACATGGGTTTATTTTTACTACGGCGAAATAAAATTGAGGGTTTTGACCTGAATGTATGTATGTATATGTCTACGTTCGTCTGTTCTAAAATAGCTTCTTAACTAGTTATCATAATTAGACAAATGAGAAAATGAAAATGAAAAATCTTTTATTTCCAAATAGGTTAGTTACTAACAATTTTAGAATTGTCCTACATAATGACCTACCACCGGTTCGGGGACTAACCCGGCGAGAAGAACCGGCGTAAGAAACTCGCACGGGGCCACCTTTTAGCAAAAAGATGGGAAAATTGTTCTTTTTAAATATGATGAAGATGTCGTTGGAAGCCTCTTGATTTCCCGCTCGTTATAGTCTACGTGACGTAATGTTAAATTTGCTAGCGTCCTCTAGAGGACATAAAGTAAAGCAAAAATAGCCAGAGCGTAAAACACGCTTTTTGAAACTTTACATGGTTTTGGTGATAGGATGGTTAGAGGAGATAGCCAAGATATCGTGAATATTTCAGTTAGAGAAACGGCAGCCTAAATTCGCCTATCAGACAGTTGGTACAGACAACACTAACTAAAAATTTGTCCAGAAAATGCGTATTTATAGCCTCCCATAAATTGTATCCAGAAGTTTTGTGCGCATTTTGCAAGGTGCGTATTGTACTAGGCTGTCATATATTGCGTCGAAGTTAAGTTTCACATATCAGGGGCCTTACCCAAGATGCCATCGCTTAGTTACGTAAAGTTCTGTAGATACGTTATCTGTTTTGAGATAGCGACATTGATTTCGTACCTAACATGCACTAAGATTGCGCTTCGTCTTGGCGTAAATTTTAAAACGTTTTGTCTCTGGTTCCGGCGCCATAAAACGTAATTTTCGCTGTCAAGTGTCAACTGTGTCAAATGTCAAATCCGTCACTAGACTATCATGTTACAAGACAACAAACTACCATGTGCCAGTGTTGCCAACCTAGAAGTTTTTCCCCTAAATTCGGTGGCAAAAAATTTCTACAAGCAGTTTTTAGGTGTAAAATTGTTTAGGTTTATATTTGGGGTCTCTATTTTTTTACTTACCTATAACGACCAAAATTTTAAAAGTCAATCTGTATAAAAAATAATGTTGGTAGTGTATCTTAACGTATAATGGACATAATCACATTTTTATCAGTATTAATTTATTTTTATTATATTTATAGTTTTCAGTGCCATAAGAAAATTTAGGGATTTTTTTTAAGTAGTTGTTACCATTTTGGGACTTTTGTTGTAAGTTTGGACATAAATATTTATGAGAGTTGGTAACACTGCCGAATGGCCGACGAGTTGCTACTTAGATGTTTTTAACAATGAACTTGTATTGAAGCTATTAGTAATTAGTGAAGAAGATGTGTAATCAAACTATGAAGAGTGCAAAAAAGCACGATGCCATAGATCAGTAATACAATCACGGAGAAATTCATACATTAATAGAGGTTAACAACAACACAGGTAAGTAAATAAAACTTTTATGTAACGTGTTTAAATGGAATGTTTATGCAAACGGCAACAATAATTATGGTAGAACAAAAAAGTGGTGCTTAGTAGGTATACAATTTAAGGCTTTCCGTACCTACCTGGCAGCCAGTCATTTATCATAACATCATATTCGATATTAATAAGTATAATATTATCTACTTCGTATGGGAGTAATGGGAGACTTTGTATATACTACGCAGTCACGAATATCAAATGGCTAAAGTAGCCATTCATACTGTGTACCTTGATCAATAAAATCGTCACCTGTAACATAACCATGTGAGTTAGTGAATGAAGTATGATGTTAGGATCTTATTACATTCAGATATTATGTGCCGGCCTACCCTTATGGGAAATTGATTGGCATAATATTATGTAGGGATTGGCATAATAATATTGGGTATAATTGAAGTAACTACTGTATAAAGTCATTGTTTAATTAATCATTATTTATAAAACTTATTTGTATTTATATAACTTGATCCATATATAAACATATTATCATCACCTGTCTAGGTAACAATAAAATAACAAGTGGTTTTCAGAAATCACAAAATGGATATGTTTAATTATAATTAATATATTTGTGTGAATGAAAGCACATAAGTCTATATCTATATTAAGTCCTGATAAAGCTAATAATATATATTTTTTCAGACAACGGCTGCAGCAGCCTTAATAGGACACATCACCTGCACCATCTAGTGCCTGCTGACCTGCAGCGATAAGGCATTGAAAAGAAAAATAAACAAAGAATGACGTGGGACACTCAAATTTTCAATATTGACATTTCATATTAATAAATATTTACTTATACTGCCTGGTGTGTTTTTATCCCATTTTCATAATTATTACTCACCGTCATACGGTGGGTTTTTAATTCCTACCTTGTTATGGAACATGTAGGCTAGGTTCTAATCCTAGGTAGGATTGGAACCATCATGTGAGTTGTTAAGTTATTAACAAGTAAATTTATTTAACTTTAAAGGGATTAAATGAATTACAAATACTGGAAAAAAATGTTTTATTAACAATTATTATTGTTGTATTTATTATGAGAAATAGTTTAGTATACTTAGATTTGTTAATTTTTACAGTTCCATTTGGCCACGTTTTATCTCATATTATCTTGTCTTCACCTACCAGTTTGCAGTACCTACAGATTTTCACTTGCTTTTGATGTTGCTTAATATAAGTAATTCACTTTGAAACTAATTATGCCAAAAACTGCTAAGATTTACAACAATTAAACATATTAATACTTATTTAGTTTCTAATGTTTTACAAGTAATTTGAAGCTTATGAATCAGTTTTCAATGTTTTATATGTTAAGATATTAACAAGTAAAGTTACTTAACTTTAAAGGAATTAAATGAATTACAAATAAGTACTGGAAAAAATGTTTTATTAACAATTATTATTGTTGTATTTATTTACACTTAATTAGTCAGTAGGTATAATGAGAAATAGTTTAGTATACTAAGATTTGTTTTTACAGTTCCATTTGGCCACATTTTGTTCATGAATGCTTTCTTATTCCTGATGAATTTTTCTATTTACCTAATTCTAGTTCTAAAATATTTTTAATACAGTAAGCATTTCTTTTTCATTATCATCTCTTTCACTTAGCAGTCTTTAGCATTGGTTTTTATGTTTGCAAATCCGAGTACCTACCTACCAACCAAAGCTTAGTAATTTTGCCAAAATCTCATATTATCTTGTCTTCAACAGCAGTTTGCACTACCTACAGATCACTTGCTTGTAAGTAATTCACTAATTATGCCAAATACTGCTAAGTTTTTGGCATTGTTTTGGCATTATTTTGTTTGGGTAACCAACAGCTTATTAGTAATACATTAACAATACAGTATAGATAGGATCAAAGCCAGTAACAGGATATGAATCAGTAATCAATGTTTTATATCGGGAGATAACAAATAATGTCGGGAATGTCTTCTATTGCCTTCAATTACTGTATATATACGCCTCTCCTAGGTTTATTCGTGTTGTGCGGCCAACAATAATCGCAAAGCACCTAAACTCTATTGTACTCTAAACAAGAATATCAGCTGATTAATAAATATCCGCCATATTGTTCGATATCGGAGTTAAAAGCACCTCTTTAGACTTCGTTATCTTGAAAACAATAACGTATAAGATAGCGTTCGACAAAATGTCAAAATGTGTAAGTTGGGTAGCCATTTCATATAACATTATCGTCAATTGGAAAGCGTAAAAGTTTACTGTTATCGTCTCCGACAAAAATGTACAGGTTGGGTAGCACTACAAATATCGATTACGACTAAGGACGTCATTAGTCGTACGCAAAAGTCAATTCCATACATTTTTAAATAGCGTACTTCGATAACGACAAACGTAAAAGCATGTTGGGTAAGCCCCCAGGAGCCCAATAATAAACAGTATCTGCTAGCAGTACTAGGTCTTTTTGATTGAGGAAACGAATAAATAATAAGTACCTATATTATATCTATTAATTGCCACAATGCGTGCATTCTTTTGTTTTTGTTGTTGATGTTTACGATGTTTACCTGCAATGCAATTTTTCAGAATTTCTTAATGCTCTCTGTTAAAGGATATTACAATGAGGGCCCCAAAAAGCAAACATTACATACATTAGCAATCGTCTCCGGTTTCCTAGAATGTCTAGAGAAATTACCATACACAAATGAACTTACAAATATATCATTACCATATGACCTGTGCAACTTTCACGGGCACAAATACATATTTTACATTTGTGGTAATATAAAAAAAACTATTAAGATTTAGACAAATGTTTTAGCAGCAAATAATTTGTAACAAGTGTAATGAAAATGTTTGCAGCTTTTTAAAATACTAAACAATCACGTTGAGGCTCCTCACATTTTAGAATATAGATT
The DNA here is from genome assembly GCA_905187575.2 of Celastrina argiolus. NCBI lineage: Eukaryota > Metazoa > Arthropoda > Insecta > Lepidoptera > Lycaenidae > Celastrina > Celastrina argiolus. Next base: position 9,557,236 of record LR994594.1, on the reverse strand, counting down.
TTAGAGTAGATCTTGCAGAGTAGAGTAAAAGTAGTAGTAGACCTGGTTCCTGATCACAGAACAAATTTTCTATACCGCTATCATTCAAACTAATTCGATTTTGATTCAGATTCGATTGTGCCACGTACTCCCGAATAAATTGCCGTTTGTTATTTTGATTCTCAGTCGATTGATATCAATCGACGTGACGGGAGTACAAAAAGTTACGATCTAACGATTTTTTTATCCTGGTTAGTTTCAAAGTAATTCACCAAATAAAATACCAAAAGCCGTTGAGATCGTGCTGATTAGATTCTCGATTGTGTTGGGAGTAAGCCTGCAGGTCCTTGATTTAAGATGACATCGCTTACGAACTTCGAAACGCGGGGGGTTTTCCCTAGAAAAACATGATATAAACTTCGGCTCGGTAATACCGGGCCCTTCGACCTCACGTAGAGGGGCTCATTAGCCCCTGGTCGTGATTCCCCCGCCCTGGGCCACTCGGGCCCGGCGTGCGAGGACTGTATAGGTAGGAACTTCGAAAACAAAATGTATGGGAATTTGACATAAACATCACTAAATGACGGGCGAATAGTATGTCCTTTAACGAAGCTTATGTCAAATTTCATAAATTTTGTTTTCGGACTTCTTGAATCAGAGCCCAGTTTACACTACTAATAGTTTTCGTATAGGTAGTGTTAAAACTTACAATGAGGAATAAAAAATAATAAAAATGTAGTCCTATTTAACAACACCTTGGATGTTTATAAAACTAAATCCTTATTTCACCAACACATGTTAGTGTTAACGGCTTGTTAAAATACCATGCATTCTCATTCATTAATAGGAATTACAAGAGGAACAACATGATATTTAACGAAGGATTAACTTTAACATTGCTTGGTGAAACACGCCCTAAATTACGCAATGTTTTAAAAACCAAATGATTGCATACCCTAGTATATGTTTCAATTTTTATACTACAATTATAAAATATACGGTATACCGTATTTTATAATGATGGAGTATTCAAGGATGTTATTCTTTGATAACTTTTTACTTGTTGAAGTCGCTGTTTTTTCAAACGTAGTTCCTTTTTTATACAGTACAAATTTAAAGCAGACACTTGTATAATATCTTTCCTCATCATAATATCGTTGACATAAAGCCACCCACAAATAACTGCGAGGAGCATTAAATCCAAATCAATTAAAACGAACACAAAATGGAACTTTTTTACCAAGTCCAATATTTGAGGTAGTTAAAAAATATATTTACTTGCGAGTAATAAAGACGTATAAAGTGTGCTACAAAGTGTTATTACCGCTGCTTGGCGGTTGGCACGCGTTTCTATTTTTAACCGACTTCTTAAAATACGGTCGTTTTTCACTAAGTCATTCTCGGTTTAACTTACGCGAAATTCCAAAAGTTTTCAAATTAACTGTACGGTATACAGAGTGTAAAAAGAACAGTCACTATAAATTATGTAGATATACGAAAATTCAAAAACGAAATATTTTTTTAACTTAAAAAAGTTAAACAATCAATATAATATGGTGGCTTCTTTTTTGTCGCAAGAATAACGAAAAATCCAATTTTTTTTTATTATTTGTAAAAAAGAATGAAAAATGTTAGTACCTATAATCATGTCCCAAATTTATAGTGACTGTACTTTTTACACCTGTTATAGTATAGTGGTATACCTACCAGTATTTATCTGTTTGTAGTGTCTCCGTGGTTTATAGCTTGATTCTCGACCCGGTGAGGTCATGGGTTCGATTCATACGTTGGATCAACAAAATTTCAAGTTATGACAATACAAACTGATCATCTGACTATCTGATATTGTTAACCATACGTTGGATGGACATTTAAATCGATCTGGAGCTCTTAAGCCCGTACAAATAAAACAATCTCAAACCCAACCTCACCTTGAGAACCTATTTGACAGATAAAAAAACGTTTCGTTTCACTTTTAAAAATGAAGAATTTTACATAAGTTATTTACTTTAATTTTTTTCTTTCTTAAAACGTAAAAATAAAGATTATAAAAATATACATTATACTTATTTTATTGTATTCTGTAATCTATAATATGAATATAACGGAATAAAAAGAAAATAAATTAAAGTACTATGTAACATTAATAAAGTTGTTCACTTTTAAAAGTGAAACGTAACGTTGTTTTATCTGTCAAATAGGTTCTCAGGGTGAGGTTGGGTTTGAGATTGTTTTATTTATACGGGCCTTAGACCCTTAATTTTTTGTTTTCGAACTTCGTAAGTGATAATAGCGATGGCATCTTGAATAAGGGTTTGATCACTAGGACTACTCTCTGAAGAAGAACCAGTCTTCCGTTTCTAGTTCTGGATCTGTTTTGAGTCTGGTAGAATGTTGCAAAAACTCTATAATAATAAAAAATAACTTTATAAAACACCGAATTTATATTACACTATCATAAACAACATAAACCCGTGAAAATTTTAGCACTTGAGTCGCGTGCGATAGCTACACTAAAATTTATAACCCAGTGACACATGTAAATCAAATTTTATGATACGTTGTTAAGATATCAACACTCGGCGTAGATTGGAGTATGAGGTAGATACGGCATTTATATGGCTAATCAAGCTAAAACTTAAATAAAGATCTTAATAGATTAATTACCAGACATGAAATGGATATGAAATTTCGGATACGGATAGTAAATAAATAATAAATAAATATCTTTATTTCTCAAATAATCGTTCACAACATAATCATGAGGCTGCCCCATTAAGTAAGAGATTACTTGTGTTGGGGTAGTCTCGCTCATTCCCTAGGATATGAATATGAAATTATTTCGGATTATCTGTTTGTTCAGAAAATTTTAATTCCGTAACCGTAACTATCCGAAACTAACAGATATCCGTATATGAAATTTTGGTAGCAATACTTTTTTTCGGATTCTGGTATGGTTATGTATATTTTTTTATATCGGATATCCAATAGTTTCGATTACGGTTACCTAGAACCCGAGAATCCCTATTAATTACCCACTTTCAGAATTCAGAATGTTTTCACTACCACTGATTCGGGAACCCTGGTGAGAGCTTAAATAGAAATTGATAGAAATAATAAATTAAAATGTCTCATTTTCAACTTCTGAATATTACGCAATTAGCTAAACAGTGCTCAAAATAATTTTCTTCGCATAAACCCAATTTTGAAACTGGTCGCGCAAGATCTTTGTCGATAGTAGTGCGGCTACATTTTTAGATCTTAGTGAGTTTGCATTAAACGACTAATTTTTTCCCCTGTATCAAATTTTTCAGTGTTAACAGACGTATGTAACTATTTCGTTTTTTTTTACTGCTCCTACGAATTTTCTCATTCTGACTCGATATTTTGGTAATCAAGCTAGAACAACGAAGTATATTTTGGAGTAAACGAAGGCTCGTTTACACTGTAAAATCAAGAAAGAATGCTCTTGTCCTAGCTGCAACACTAGTTGTTTTGATGTAACGAAACTTTTCGAGAAGCGAAACTTTACAACGCTGGCATTTAAATAAACTCAAATAAACCGAATCCAGTTATTTTGACAGAGCGGTGCGTTCTCAAAACTGTCGTGGCCATAAAATCAGTAATTCCGATTTGTCATTAAATTCGTGTCGAGTTCGCTAATTATGTATTAAATGTTAATTGGGGATTCACAATTGACAACTGTAAGAAAAAATCTTTCCTTATAGTACGAGAGCCCACGACCAAAACCATGTCTCATAGCAATACGGCAAAAACCCTATAAAATCGTTAGATTGTATGATTCTGAACCCGACTAGGTGTGTAGTAACGGTCGAAAGTGTAGCAACTGCGTGGGAGGCCATTTCTGCTGTGTCAAAAAAAAAAGACAGTCGGTATTATAGCAATACGTCTGATAGTGAAAATGTACATCGATTTTATAATTGTATTACGAAAAAGTTTGTTTTCAGACATTTTGCGCGTAGCATATAGCCTGAGCGCATTTTTGAAAATGTCAACAAATTTAGCCGACCTGTATCATAGCAATACGAATAAATTTTTCTCCCTTGTCTATTATATGTACTTTGACAGATGACAGATGTCATTACCTATTTCTTTCCGACAGCGATTGAATACGAGAATATTTTGTAACTTTGAATAATTCATCCCAGTTTCCTTTTGTGCGATTTATTTCAGTCCTTCAACTTCAATGTTACGGTTTCGGGTAAATTCTTTGTTAATTATCATCTAATAAATTCAGGGTCGCAACGTATTCATTGATTTGTAACAGAAAATTCAAGATGCCTCAATACGATTTTTAAATGATATCTGGGTATCGAAAAGTTGTCTGATAGAGAAGGTGCTACACTTAATTTGTCTGATATAAATTTTTTGCACATGTGGACAACTTATTTTATCATGTCCAACAATTTTTAGACATATTGCTATGATACCGATCGGTAAAATTTGTTTACATTTTCAAAACGGTCTCAAAATTTAATGCGTTCACATTTCCGTCTGAAAATTGTTTTGTTCGCATCAAATAACCAAAATTTACTAATAAAAAAGATTTTCAGACGTATTGCTATGAGACATTTTTTTTTGTCTCATTTTTTTATTTTTTAAGTGATTTTACGGGTTTGTGCTACACCACTAACGTCTGAAAAATATGTTTCCGGTATCTCAGAACTATCATTCAACTACAGTCTGCAAATCAGACATATTGCTATGATGCAGTTTGGTAACATTCTTTGACAATTTTGAAAATTCGGTCAGATCAAACGCTACGCGAAAAATTAGCATATAATATATTGGTATTTTCGAGTTCAGGATAATCGTATCTATCGATTTGATGCGGTTTTGGCCGTATTGCTATGAGACAAAAATTTTGGTCGTGGGCTCTCGTACTATTATGACTTTTTGCTGGCGGTGATTATTATAATATAATAAAAATTGTTAACTAGTTTTAAAGTAAGTTACTACACTAATCTTATCTTGATATACATAACTAGCTGTTCCCGCGACTTCATTCGCGTCGTTTTTGAGTGGCCGTTTATGCAGCGCACGCAATGAAAGTCCCCAAATGTAATTAATATTCCGTTTTGACTGACGCTTCGCTCCTATTGGTCGCAGCGTAACGTTATATAGCCTAAAGCCTTCCTCTATAAATGGACTATCCAACAAAATAATAATTTTTCAAATCGAACCAGTAGTTCCTGAGATTAGCGCGTTTAAGCAAACAAACAAACAAACAAACTCTTCCGCTTTATAATATTAGTATATATATAATATAATCCCACCAAAGACATTTAACGTTTAATAATGAGGCTCAAGTCCTTAAACTATATTTTTCTAATAACTTAGAATAATAATATAGAGGCCTCATAAAACTAATTTTATGATAATTAGCATATAATATATGTTTCTAGTTACGATGTCGAAAGTGCCGAGGGATGGTTCGATACACTAGGCGTCCTGTTCAGATTTCTTTGATTCTTGTGTATGTCACTGACCTCCTATGCGGCTGAAGCAATATTAATAAAGATTTTGTGTCTATTTCAGAGGATTCCAGTACAGTTTGCTTTCAAAGCTTAACTTACTTAATTCTAATGTGGTACAAAGTTTGCCGATACGAGCAAGTTTAGTAATAAAATCTGAACGCAAAATTGAATTCTTAAATCAGATTCATTTACAAGGTGTAAAATAAATGAGTGAATACTTTAGGGTGTGTATGGGTTCCATACATAGAGTTTACTGTGAAAGTATCAGCGCCGAAACAGTTACCTTTTTTAAATAACTGTATGGGCAAATTTATCATGTTTGGGCATTTCTCATAGAAACATGGAAGTCCAAAGTAAGTCTTTCAGCGCTGGTACTTTCACAGTAAACTGTGTACGGGACCCATACACACCATAAAGTAAAAATTTATTTTAAACCTTGTATATCTATGTCATGTTGCATATTATATTATGTGGTTATTACTAAATAATAATAATAAATACACAACAAGTATACGTTATAAAGTATGACTTTTATACTGCGAAAGAATAATGTTTGAATTTTACAATAAATAAAAACATAATTAAAGCAGTCGCGCGGTCGATTTGTAAGCCAATTAAGATAATGTAACTGTCGTCAATGTAATTACATATTAAACTGTCCTAATGAATTGTTCGTGCAATTAATTCAAATGTAAAATTAATATAAAAACCTCAATAACATGTCGATTAAGATAAACCAATTATTACTTGTTAACTGGACAAAATCTTTTATCGGCTTCTTAAAATCGATAAAATAAATTAAAACATTTTAACAGATTGTAATATACAATGTTTTTTGTGTTTATCGGGAAGGAGAACGTTAAACAGGCATATTTTAGTTCGTAAAATTTGGTCCGCTTTTATATTATACGCGTGTGTTTACGAGCTCGACCTGCAACTCAATAAGAGTAAAGGTGCGTGCTCACGTGACAAACATGATTTAAGACAACTTTTAGAAATAGTTACGCTATTACGCTGACCCCTGCCCACTTCGTTGGACATACTGACTTTCACGTATATTTCAAGACTAAATATAGCCGAATCGGTGCAGCCGTTCTCGAGTTTTAGCGAGACTAACGAACAGCAATACACTTTTATATAAAAGACTAGCTGACCCGTGCCCACTTAGTTGAGCATAGAAACCGTTTAAACCTTCCCTGGACTTCCACGAATATTTCAAGACTAAAAATATACTCGTTTGAGCCGTTCTCGAGTTTTAGCGAGACTAACGAACAGCGATTCATTTTTATTTATAAGAAGAAGAAGAACACTAGCTGACCCGTGCCCAATTCGTTGAGCATACAAACCGTTTAAACATTCCCTGGACTTCCACAAATATTTCAAGAGTTTAAGGTTGTCTATCTAGACAATTTTAAACTAATGTAAATAATATATCCTATTAATCGGGCCATTTTTTAAAATCATTTGACATCTTTTTCAATAAAATCGAATCAGGAGTTTTTATGGTCGAACTTACAAAGACTTTCGGCTGTTTCGTAGGTCTTGGTATCCTATAGTATCCCCTTAAAAAACTAAGTTTATAGGTTATATTTTGTAGAAAGTTTTTCATTATAATGTTTTAGACGTCTAAAGAAACTACTCTCATAAAATGGCTTGATGCCTTTAATAAATCTAACAACTATTAGTATAAAAATATATTAAATTATAGAATAAACTCAGTAAAGCAAAACATTTGTACTAAAATATTGTAGGTAAGTATATATTTATAACATCCTTTGTACCGTGTGCATGTTCTAGAAAATAAAATATTTGATTGATGGTTAAAAAAAACATTCGTCAGACGCATTCAATTTGCAATAAAAATTGAAGTTTGAAAAAATGCATTACAATTATTGCGCATTCAGTGTGTATATTCCCCCTTAGGTATTGCGTCAAAGCACCATGCGAGTAGTGTACACGTTACCGAAATTAAGATGTCGCCCGCTTTTATAGCAACTATAACTTTTGAATAGCATTAATTTTATCCACACTTATCGATTTTAAGTCGTCATTACAGGTCACCGAATCTTTAAAGCGCTTTTTTTGTCGTCGAAAAAAAAACGAATAACTGTATTTTTTGAACTCAAGATCTCTTAATGAACGTCGACAATATTATTATATTTCTTTTTGAGGCTGTTTTTTGTTGTTGCTTGTAGTAGAGATCTTCTAAAAGTAATAATGCCTCCTAACACCGGTTTCGGTGTCGGTGGCCGGTTTCATTGAAATCAGGCCAGCTACGCAGGAGTTATTTTATAGTGCCAACGTCTGTGCGCAATACACAGAAGCACTCTTTCTTCCTTCACTCTCGTAGCCCAGTGGGACGGATAACCGACACTCACGCACAAATCATCTTTCTTGTCAGACAATCAGGTGATCAGCCTGTTTTGTCCTAACCGAACATTTTTTTGTTGTTCCAAAGGGGGAATCGAACCCACGACCTCCGGGTCGAAAGCGAAGCTCCACTAGACAATGGCATATAATAGAATTCATCGCCTGAATTCTAAAAGTATGTAAAAACTGATGAGACATCGTGAAATTGTTCAGGCCACATAACGATATTCCACATCTTCCAGAGTCTACAGAAATGGTAAATTACTGATTTTCTTTAAACGCGTTTATTCTTTCATTATGTCAATATGGTTTAGATATATCACAACCTTAGACGTTCTTACTATTAAAAAAAAGAGTGTGTGTACTTATGTACGCGTTAGAAGTTATACTACCAGACCAGAAATAAAACATAACTAAAAAAAATATATATTTTTTAGATAATAATGTAATCATTTTTAATTAACGATGTAAATAAATTATACATACCGACAATTAACCTCAAATCTATAAATGCACTCAAAACAGTTTATTCAAATCAGTTTTATCACTAATATTCAATATAATATATAAAATAGTGAAAATTCACTCTCATCATTTTTCTCCATCGCGCCAAAAGAAGTATAACTTCAAAAATATATTTACAAATAAAAAAAATATATATGTGCAATTTTTTACTAGCTTCGAAAATTTTTCCTTGTCTATCGCGTTTATAAATATCGCGTAAAAAACATAGTATAACCTACAGAAGGGGGGAAGTATTTAGTAGAAGGTTTGGGAAATAGTAACTTTTTTCCGCTGGGGTTATCTTCGGAAGATTTTTACTACCTACCTACCCGTTGGGGATAATAGGTACCTAATAGATAATAGGCAAGAGTAGGTTATGTGCGATTTTACGCACCATAGAATTGCGTGTGCGGCCTACTTCAACGCAAAATAGGGTCTACGGGAATTCAATGAATGAATTGATCTGTATAACCCAAGGGTTATTTGCCTCGTGTTTTCAAGCTCATGTTGAGGACAATTCCAAAATACTTCAAACTATATTTAAATGGTACTAAATACGCATAGTATTTAGGAATGGTATAAAGGATAAGCTAACATTTCCCTCACGACGACTCGGTAGCGCAGTGGTTGAACGCGTTGGTGCTCGAGCGGGAGGTCGCGGGTTCGAATCTTGCCGATGGAACAAAAAGTTTTTAATGTTCCTGGGTCATGGATGTGTATTTAATTTGTGTATTAATATAATAATAATCTTAAATAAGTTTAAAGTATAAAAGAATATATCCGTTGTCTGGTACCTGTAACACAAGTTTTCGGATACTTAGCACGGGGCTAGATTGACGTAGTGTGAAGTGTCCATAGATAAAGAAACACGTTTGCGTCACGGGACGCCTGAGAGATGGTACTAACGCGTTACGTAACGAAACGGTTTTCCCTTCTACAAAAAATATTGTTACAGAATGCTATACCAATAATAATTAGGCTTAAAACAATGTAATGTCAAATATGACATTTGACGTTAATGCTTGAGATATTATTTGGTTATCAGAGGAGGACCTATGTACCTAGTTATAAGTCCTTATGTTATGACGTGTCACTCAGTAAAAATAATTTATTAACCCAAGTGTATTTTTGGATGTGTGAACGGACCCTAACCATATGCTGTAGAACCACAAAGTTAATACTTATTTGCAAGCAGCGCATCGTAGTTGAAACGGTAGCAAGTAAGCAACATATGTTTCAGGCCAGCCGTAAATCACACGTTTTGCAAGTGACAAGTTAGCAGGTTGTCGAAACTGTGCGAGTGTATCACATATCAATTGGACCATCACACTTCGACAGTGGTTAAATTGCGTGCACGATGTCTTATTGTAGATTTGCGTGCGAAGCGTTTAGGTGCGTTAATGACGTTTTAAGCAAATGTACTCGTACTAAACATACAATTATCCATTTATTCCTAATTTTTTGTTAAAAACTCTAACCTCACCATGTAAATTATTTTAAAGCCTTCCTCGCAAAATAATCTCGGCTGTGAAAAGTGTACAGTAGACAGGTGAACTGAACTTTTTTAGCTGCGCTGTGCACTTTTTAGGATGGCTGAAAAATTTTAAACTCGCGCCAAGACTCGTGACCGGATCTCAACGGCTTTAGGTATTTTATTTGGTGGATTACATTGAAACTAACCATGGTAAAGAAAATCGTTAGATCGTAACTTTTTGTACTCTGACCATATCAATCGATTAAGAATCAAAATATAAAAGTCAATTTATTCGGAAGAACGCAGCACGATCGAATTTGAATCAAAATCGAATCAGTTTAGAGAGTAAGGCCCCTGATCGAAAAAAAGAGGAAGTAAGATCCCCCTCTCTTGTGGAGAGCTATATATAGGTATAGGCGAAAAATAAATGTATATTATGTAGCAGTCATCTTATTGAATCCGCTATTTAATTGAATGACTAGCGCGTTCATTGAATTCTATTTTTACCAACAAATTCAATGAATCCGAGACTAGGACAACCATTTCATATTTAATTTCAAACTTCAAAATTTCTGAATGTGTACTATTATAACGTACGTCGTTTCAGCCTTTTATTTTGTCCACTGCTGGATATAGGCCTCTCCAATACATTTCCAGTGCGACCGGTCCATTGCCACCTGCATCCAACGTGACCCGGCAGTTTTCACCAGGTCGTCGGTCCATCTGGTAGGTGGCCGTCCCACACTGCGCTTGCCAGTACGTGGCCTCCACTCTAGGATCTTTTTGCCCCATCGACCGTCCAATCTTCGTGCTATGTGGCCGGCCCATTGCCACTTCAGCTGACTGATCCTACGGGCAATGTCAGCAACCTTAGTTCTTCTACGGATCTCCTCATTTCTGATTCGATCACGTAGAGAAATACCGAGCATTGCCCTCTCCATAGCACGCTGAGCGACATTGAGCCTTTTGAAAAGATCCTTCGTGAAGCACCACGTCTCAGAACCGTAAGTCATCACTGGTAACACACATTGGTTGTATACCTTTGTCTTAAGGCACTGAGGTATTTTGGACGAGAAGACGTAGCGTAATTTACCGAACGCTGCCCAGCCGAGCTGGATCCGTCTACTGACCTCTCTCTTAAAGTTGGACCTACCTAATCGGACAGCCTGCCCTAGGTATATATATTCGTCAACCACTTCAAGAGTAGAGCTCCCAACAGTTAGTGCGGTGGGTGCAACATGGACATTGTGCATGATCTTTGTTTTGTCCATGTTCATTTTAAGACCCACTTGTTGAGAAACTCTATTGAGGCCACCGAGCATGCGCCCCAAATCTTCTAGCGATTCTGCCATGACTACTATGTCGTCGGCAAATCGAAGGTGAGTGATGTATTCGCCATTGATGTTGATGCCAAGTCCTTGCCATTCCAGGAGCTTGAAGGAATCCTCCAGAGCAGCGGTAAACAGTTTCGGGGATATGATATCCCCCTGTCTTACTCCTCTCTTTAAAGGGATATCCTTCGTGCAGTGCTCCTGTACTCGGACTGACATGGTGGCGTTATTATACAAACACTTCAACACTTCGATATACCGAAAGTCAATACGGCAACGCTGGAGAGATCTAAGGACCGCCCATATTTCGACGGAATCAAAGGCTTTCTCATAGTCCACAAACGCCAAGCATAATGGCCGATTATACTCTTCGGTCTTCTGTATAATCTGCCGCAGCGTATGTATGTGGTCTATGGTACTATAGCCTTTTCGGAAACCGGCTTGTTCGGTAGGCTGAAAGTCATCCAGCCTGCGTTCGAGACGCATCGTGATAACTCTCGAAAACAGCTTGTAGACATGGCTCAGCAGTGTTATGGGCCTATAGTTCTTCAGTAAGGTTTTGTCGCCTTTTTTGAAGAACAGGACCACAACACCCCTGTTCCATGCCTCTGGCGTTTTCCCGTCGAGTAAGGAGGAATTGAAGAGTTTCTGAAGGACTTTTAGTACCGGCGTGCCGCCCGCTTTCAGAAGCTCTGTAGTGATTCCATCCTCGCCCGGAGCCTTGTTGTTCTTAAGCTGTTTGAGAGCTACCCTAATCTCGTACAGGCTGATGTCCGGGATGTCTTCGGTATAGTGTCGTGTTAGCCTGGCTCTTGGGTCTGCAGCTAAACTAGCAGGTTCAGCTGAGACCGAGGTATACAGCTGTCCATAGAACCTTTCTATCTCCCGTAGTACCTCGGACTTATTTGACGTTACGCGTCCATCTTCGGTCTTCAGCTTTGTCAACTGGCTTCGCCCAATAGATGCGTCTCTTGCAAACACTTTGGAGCCTTGGTTCCGCTCTATTGTCTCTTTAATACGCTGGGTATTAAAAGAACGGATATCGTGTCGCAAGGACTTCGTAATCTGTCTATTGAGCTGCCTATATGACTCAGCGTCACTCGAAGTTTGGAGCGTCATTGAACGTCGACTAGCCATGAGGTTCCGGGTTTGGTCGGATAGTTTCTGAGGTCTATTTGTACGGTGGGTCTTGAAAAATTTTGACCCCACCGTATGGACAGTTTCTACCAGCCTGCTATTTATATCGTCCACTGATGCGCAGCTGTCTAGCCATTGGAAGCGATTTGACAGTTCAAGTTGAAAGCTCTCGGGGTTTTGGATATGGGCATTCGACGGTCGGAGCGTAGACTTCATCAGACGCGATCTCTCAAGTTTGACGTTGATATTCAACATGCCTCTGACGATTCGGTGATCACTTCCGGTCTTAACCCTGTTGATCACAGAGACATCGTTGAATATCTGCCGCTTGGTGCTCATAATGAAGTCAATCTCGTTTCTAGTTACACCGTCGGGACTCAACCAGGTCCATTTCCTCTGCGGCGGCTTTTGGAAGAAAGAATTCATCATGAAGAGTCCTTCTTTCTCCATAAAGTCCGCCAGCATCTGTCCTCTGGGATTCCTCTGTCCAAATCCAAATGGCCCCACTTTCAGCTCATCATCGCTTCTGCAGCCCAGCTTCGCATTGAAATCTCCCATAACAACTGTGAAGTGTGTTTTAGGGCTACGTATGGCCCTACTGACGTCCTCATACGTAGCTTCTACTTCATCGTCTGAATGTGTTGACGATGGGGCGTATACCTGTACAATCTTCAACGAATATCGTTTTGAGATTCTCAGTACAAGGTATGCAACCCTATTTGACACACTCTCGATGGACACAATGTTGTTGATGAGAGATTTGTGGACGATAAACCCAACACCACCTTGGGACTTCTGTTCTCCCTCCCGGTAGTAGAACAAGTGGCCGGACTGTAAGGTTATCGTATCCTCGCCCTCTCTTCGGATCTCCGATAAACCAATAATGTCCCAGTGCAACTTGTTCATCTCCTCTTCCAGCTCTACGAGCTTCTCGTCCAACCTCAAAGTGCGCACGTTGTGTGTTACCAGGGCCAGTTGTCGTTTAGAAGGGGGGTGGTAGCCGGATCTCTTCCGGGGATTCTTAGCACCCCCCGCCCCGCCGTTACCGTGGCCGCTACCGTAGCCAGGAATAGCGGGGCCGCCGGGGACTAGGGGCCTGGTTTTCTGGTGCGTAATCATTTGGAGGAAAGTTTAGCCTACTGGTACCACGCTGGCTAGACGGGTTGGTACAGGGTTTTGTTTCGAGTTTTCCTTCTCTCACACTAGCTGTTGATGTGTGTGTGTTTCCTTTTAGTCGCCTCTTACGACTCCCCTAGGATAGTATCGGGGGTGGTGATAATTGTATTCTAATGCCGTCACCACACGGCAAATTATAACGTACATTAATCAAAAAATATATCAACACATTGCTATCTGTACGAGCTGTTTGACGCCATTATATAACCGCCTAGTGATTCAATTAAAAAAGCAGATTCAATCAGATGACTGCTACATATATATCGGGTAAATAGCCAATTCATCTACTTCTAGCTATCTAACATCGCTGTGACATTTCGAACACACGAGAGACTCGCGTATGAGCGAGAACATGGGAACCGGCGCGGCGCAGACACACGAACCGTCAACGTGAGGAGTATTGACAGACACGCCGGCGAGTCACACGATCACAATGAGAATATCCGAGGAGCAATTACTAGTCGGTATTAAATATAAAAAGAAGCTACGTTAAAAAAAACCGGCTACATTATTCGTCAAATATTTAACTACCCTTAAGAAGAGAAAAGAAAGCGGAAATCATAAATAAGGTGTCTGTCAGTCTATAACATCGTAGTTACGTTTAAAAACCGACATCAACGACTAAAAAGCATTAAAAATTACTTTTATAATGTAGTCACAATTAATCTTCTTTTTGAAGTCGATGTCAGCTAAAAGAACAACATCCTAAAGTTGAAACTCACCTTTGCTATTATTTTATGATTTTTAGTTGTTGAAGTCTGTTTTTTACTTAAAAATTATTTTGAAATAAACATAGAGTAACTATAATAGCGTACAAAAGAGTTTTATAGAAGCTACGCTTCACGTATTCAGAGTGTCGCAACTTCTAAGCTAGAATCAATTTGCCCTAAGTTGTGTCGACTGACAGCACGACCGTACATTCACACGCTCGGAGATAAACAGTGACGGATATTGGTGTCTTTACTACTTACAGTTATGTACTAATCCTTATATATGCGAGTTTCTTACGCCGGTTCTTCTCGTCGGGTTAGGGTTCCGAACCGGTGGTAACTGGTAACTGTAATTGTAATTTATTTTCAAAATTGACCTTCAAAAAACAAACTTTACAACTTTATGTTTTAATTTTGAATAAAAGCATTTTTATTTTATTATTATTTATATTATAAAACAAAGGACAGTAAGCCGACACGACTGGCAAGAGAACAGGCGCAGAACTGACTTTTTACATGCCCATCCGACGCATGCATCATCTTTCTTATCAGACAATCAGGTGATTAGCCTGCATTGTCCTAACCAAACATGGAAAAATTTTTTTTGTTGTTCCAACGTGGGAATCGAACCCATGACCTCCGGGTCAAGAGCGAAGCTCTGGACCACTAGACCACAGAGGCGTTTTTATTATACTCACATGGCCGGAACGTATATTATGACAATGTTGACGAACGGTCCGTAGATTCTCTCGAATGGGAAGACTTCCTCTTACGCGGAGCGGAATCCTTTTGACTCATGATTTCGTCTTCCAGTGGAAGAAGATGCTATACTTTTTACAGCGAAGTAATTATGAACACGTGTTCGGCAAAAAATGCAGTTTTTATCAATGGATAAAGTGGTACTCGAGAAAGATGGTGTGTTAATTTGATACGATAGTACGCTACTGTCAGTGCGTCTAGAAAAATAATAAGACGGTACGAATTTGGAACAGCTAGTGAAAAATGTAGACTTTACGTCAGCCAGACTAGAGTAGAACATTTATATCAGCTTTTCAATATACAAGGTATAAAATAAATTAGTGATTATACTTAAGTGTGTGTATGTGCCTCCAATGTAGAGTATACTATGAACGTACCAGCGCTGAAAGACTTACTTTTGACTTTCATGTTTCTATGAGAAATACCCCAACAACATAAATTTTAAAAAATAATTCTTTCAGCGCGGGTACTGTCACAGCAAACTCTATATACGGGACCCATACACACCCTAAAGTGTTATCACTCATTAATCTTATAGCCTGAATACGCAATCATAGTTAACTACGAATAATATTGAAATATCACTGTAATGTTTAATTGCTTAATGACATTATGGTATGTTAAGTAATAAACAATTTTGATGAATATGGATTTTTTGTGTCAAAGCTATTATGTTGTATGCAGAATGAAATAATGTTGTATTTAAATGTTGTGTTAGTCAGAAGCCAGAATAATTGAATCAGTGATTTGTTGCAACATCTATGTATTGTGATTTTGATGTTGCTGAAAATTATAATAATATCAAAATTTAATTAAATGTGGTCCACCTTATTTACATACATTACATACCTATTATTTTAATTTTTTGATATGGAGAACGGTAACAAGTGTGTATATGTATAGTAATATTGTTTTCAATTGAAGAGATGAATGGATGAAGGTTATATGTAGCAAAATTCTGATTTCGAGAAAATTTACTTCAAACTGTCATTCAAACATTTTAGAATACGTCGTAAAGTAATAAGTGCATTAATCTAAAGAAATGTCTAGAATAAATGTACTTAATACGTTACTACATATCCTAAAATGTTTAAGTGACAGTTTGAACAAAATTTTCTCGAAATCAGAATTTTGCGGCATATCATCTTCATCTGCGGCATATGTCTTCAATTATTTTATGATAATATGTTTTTACTATATTATGTAATTTTTAAACTATTGTTAATAAACAAATTGATAATTATTATTGCGTATGTAGGCCGAGCTTAAGAATCAATAATAATAAGGAAGGGCCTGATGAGCCGTCGGACATGATGGATGGCTGGAACGGTGTTGCCGGCTTTGTGCAAATTTGCCTCTACTGATTACTGCGACAAGTTTAAACATAGAACACCATACAGGTCAGCTGTCAAGTAAAAACCGCGAGAACAAATCATTTACGTAAATATCTTATTTTACTTATTTTTAAAATAATATAAATTATTGTTGGTATAAGTACTTTAAGATTTAGATTTAAAGTTACCCAAGTAACTCCTTTTTTGTACCTATTACCCAACTATTTACAATGTCAAATTTAATTAAGTTTGTTTGTTTACGTTATTGTCGATATTTTGATATGTAGTGTAATGTGAATGTGTTAGTTGAATATAATAATATGTTTTATTATTATTCAAGTTGAAGACGAAATTACGAAACTTTCAACTAGATTTTTGTTTGTTTGATTGGTTGTTTACTCTTCTTTTTAAAAGCTTTTATTCAACTTGCCCTGTTAGTATGTTAGTGTGTGACAAATCTAGCGAGTTAAATTAGAACCACTTCCTGTCATTCGATTTGGTTTAAATTTTATTTAACAACGTAACTTTGATGACAATGCCATATTATATGGTACCATGAAGCTGGTCTTGAGATGGAGTCGGAAGGTCATAGGAACTCCTAAACTAAACAAGATAAAACCGTCAAGTTTGGACTCGTTTGAATAGTCTTGATAAGCACTCAGAGCAGTTTTTTAAACTTTTTTAAATTAATATGTTATTCTGGTGAACTTTTCTTTGTATATGGCCACGCAGAAGTTTTTTTTATTTTACTTCATATTCAGTGACCATATTTTGACATAAAATAATGCATTCAATCGAAGACACTATTCAAGATATATTAAAGTAATGATTAATCATAAAATCAACAGTCGGTTTCACCTTTCACATCCAAAAACCAATGATTTAACATTTTCGTAAGCACACGCCAATAATAAGAATATCACCACAGTCAGCACATTCGTTTTTCGTAAATCATCGAACTATCGAACTGTCTAACGGTAGATCACTCTTCACACACTCCCGTCATTTTGACACTTGTTTTAAATGTATCGTGTTTGTATTACGCGCTCGCGCCGGATTTTGTACATCATTAGCGACCATAGAGCTAAGCAATGGTCAGATACAATTTATTTTACTCAACTGAGTTTAAGCAAAGTCGAAGCGTCAATTTTTTCATCTACATCTACACTAATATTATAAAGAGGAAAGATTTGTATTTTTGTATGTAACGACTTAACTCAAAAAGTACTGGACCGAATTTAATAATTCTTTTCTCATTAGAAAGCTACATTATCACTGAGTAACATAGGCTATATAAAAATCAAATGCTGTTCGTTAGTCTCTCTAAACTCGAGATCAGCTGAACTTATTCGGCTATTTTTGGTCTTGAAATATTCGTGAAAGTCCCGGGAAGGTTTACACGGTTTCCATGCTCAACGAAGTAGTACATTTTTGGTCTTGCATCGTCACTATGACTTATGGTACATATAAGTTAACCGCCGCAAAACTCACGCCAGGACACGTGACCTGATCGAAAAATCGTAAGACAAAGTAATATCCCCGTCTAACGCGCATCAAAAATATATGCCTGTTTCGTTTTTCACTACTGCCGGCTCTCCCGGAGTGCAACAATTTTGTTATAATTATACCTACTATGTACTCACAAAAATAGCCTAAAAACTAATAAGAGAAATCGCAAAACTCATAACTGTAATTCTTAAAAAAGCAACAATTCACTGTAAAACAAACTCGAGACACGACTGGAGTTCACTTAAACCGAGTTTATTATAAGTGCACTCGAAACGCTTCCAGAAACATAACATTTAACTAAAAAATACACTTGAAGTGTGCTCACTGTAATTTTTAAAGTTTATAACAATTTTTAAGTGGACAATACCGTTTGGACTTGTACCTAGTTGCGTTAAATTACCACCTGGCTCAGTTACAGCTGTTACTTTAGAAGTGCGGAGAAAATATTATCGTGTATAATATTTTATAATCAAGAGGAACATTTCGAAGAAAAATAATTTTGAGATTTTTTTCTCTTTCTCTCTGACATCTCTATGGACGGTACTTTACCGCGAAGTAGTCACAATAGATCCAAATGAATCGCAATGACGTCACGGCCTACTCAGAATCAGGGCCCTAATTCAAGATGACGATCGCTATTATCATATACGAAGTTTTTAAATAAAAATATATAGGATTTGACATAAGCTTCGCTAAGTGACAATATCATTTATTCATTTATTTATTGACTCACCAGCAGAACAAAAAGGGCTAAAAATAAAATTAGTTCTAATAGAGGTGAAGTACGAGTACAATATGCGTTTGCGACAATGAATGTGATAACATGGAGAATTTGTATGTTACTTTGCGAAGCTTATATCAAATCCCATAAATTTTTTCACGAACTTCTTAAGTGATTATAGCGATAGCTTATTGAATCTGGTCTCAGCCTTTGGAAAATATGTATTAAAATCACAATTACATAATACCACAAAGTAGTTATACAACAGAGACACGACCCAGTACTAGAAATTGGTATCACCCTACTACTGGCAATTCGACTGGCTATTTTTGTTTTCGTCGATTTCCAATAGATAAAGGGTGAAGTCCAGGCACATTCCGGAAACCGCCATCTAGCGCTACTATTGGAAAATACTAATTACTAATTTCGTTTCATATCTTCTTCTTAATTAAGGAGTTGAATTTAGCTTAATGTGATGTTATGCTTAAAAAATATGTTTATCTTTATTTTAATGTCAATATTTGTACTTAATTCGGCATGTTTACAAACGTTAATAGTAGCATGGATACATGTAATTGGTCTATGATAGTAGTGACATCTATTGCATTTTTTTTATATTAAACATAGATTGTATGGGATAGTAGGCCATGATAATATTATGTAATTAACAACATTACTGTTTCGTGTATAGATCTAAATCACTTAACCTTTGACATGTTAAGACTTTAGTTACTAATGAAACATTTGTTGTTAAAGACGTTAAGTATATTTAAACTTGAAGTAATCAATTTTCTAAACACCAATCATACATGTATTAAAAAGAAATCAAAACATTACAAGTATATTCGTTTTAAAAGGCGTACATAATATGGCCACCGTGGAACCGTTTTCTATGGAATAATAGAAATATTATAGTACGTAGTAAATAAGTTCCTAATATATGACCCGAGGATCCAATTTAAATCATATAGTCAAGAAAAAGACAATACTAATACACAAATTTAAATGTCACTTGTTTACCGTGCAATATTACGATGACACGTTGATTTGGTCGAAACTCTAATTAAATGTTTTGGTTCACGATTTTTTTTAAATAACTTAACACAGCCATCGCATTCCAAGTTCGATGCGGTCAATTCCTTTGTTTTTATAATAAATTATATATTAATATAAAATATAATACCTATCTATGGACGCTTCACAACACGGCGATCTGGCCCCGTGCTAAGTATCCGAAGAACATGTGTTACAGATACCAGACGACGGAAATATATTTAATACTTTTATACTGTACACGTATTTAAGATTTTTATCATATTATCATACACAAATTTAATACATAGGTATCAATGACCCTGGAACATTTGAAAACTTTTTGTTCCCTCGGCAGGATTCGAACCCGCGATCTTTCTCTTCAGCGCTCAACCACTGCGCTACAGAGGTCGTCAAATTATAATATTCATAAGGTTAAAAGTTACATGTTAACTTTGTGTAGAGAACAATCTTATAGTTAAAATAGATCAGTCACATATTGACTGGTCAACATGTTGGCACAGGTAATAAAACCTTTGTAAATGACCGTAAACAGAGTCAACAGGGTGTTTACACACTGTTGACGTGAGCACACACGACGCAGCTGTAGAGCGGGCATTAGACACGGTTGGTTGACTTTGCATAGACTTTGGGCCGGTTTTTGAAAGGCTAATCAAATCTATGATCAACATATTGGTTATCAGAGAGGAAGAGAAGGGAAGATATTATTATATCTGGAGGCACGGCAGTGGCCCCGCGAAGTCGAGCACGGCCGTACCATACTTTTCTCGAAACAATTCAGGCCATTTTCGACCCTTTATCACTTCGTTGTCGATAAAACTATAACCCTGCATTTTTACATACTAATTAGGCATTGTATAAACATAGTATATTTCAAATTTCATTCAATTTGAAACAGAAGTTTAAGAATTATTACTTGTCAAACTTTATAATTTTGTCACTGACTCACTCGCTGACCGATCATCAAAAGTATTAGGCACTTCTAGCAGATACATAAGCTTAAAATTTGGAATACAAGTTTAGTGTATGAATAAAGGATAAACCCAAAATTTTTTGAATTTTTGTCTATATCTATATAAGCTAACTGCATATATAACTTTGTAATCCCATATAAATGTATAGAAATACAAAGATATATTTGCATTTTCCGACAAAAACACGCGTTTTAGTTAATCTCCTACAAAAATAACTGAGGTCCCATCAAAAACATAACTTGTAAAAAGTGCCAAGTCTTACTACTTTGTTCTTCTACCGTAAAAAAGTTGTGAGATACATTTTATGCCAAGTAGGGGTTACCATTGTACATTGTGCATAAAGTGTACATAATATAAAATAAATAGTTACTTTGTAAATACAAGAAACTTTTAGAAGTAAGTAAGCTGTGGACTGTGGAGTACAGTTTGTTAACTGTCACATCACAAAGTAAGACTCCGATACTCATTAAGTGGCGTCCACGTACGGCACAAATGATGGTGGTTAGATTAAGTGCTGTGTCTAAAAGCTTAGACATAAACAATTTACACATCATAAAGCTCAGAGCTTTATTGCAATGGAATATTAATTACTGTTCAACGATCGACCGGCGGTCACAATTCGCCCATAATCTTTATATACATCTATCATATATATAAAAATAAATTGCTGTTCGTTAGTCTCGCTAAAACTCGAGAGCGACTGAACCGATTCGGCTATTTTTAGTCATCACACACGTAGGAATAAAGGGAGCCAAGCTAAACTGGGATTGGGCAGGACACATAAGTCGCATGCACTCCGAGCGCTGGGCAAAAATATGCACCGATTGGGTACCAGAGGATGACGTCGCCGAGGCCGGCCCAGAACAAGGTGGCGCGACGAGCTGGACGCATACCACCCAGGCTGGCCAGCGGCGGTGGCGCAGGAAAGCCTTTGCCCAGCAGTGGGACAGTTTAGGTAAATAATAATAATTATTAAATTTTATAAACCTTTAGATATCCTTGCTATGAATTATAAAAAAAGTTTTAATATTTCCAACTGACGGGAAATATTAAAAACATTTTTATGTAAATGGTACAAGGACGAGACCCAATACTTACTTAAGCTTGCTGAATAAGAAAGACAAACAAAAAATATAGTTTATTAATTTTAAAATCATAATCCCAACAGCGTAGCTTAATACTGAAAAGAAAAAAGAAACGAACGTACAGTTACAGTTTTTTTTTTAGTATTTACCTACGCTGTTTGGGTTTTTTGATTTGATAATATTGGGTCGCGGCTGTTAAAATTAAAAACTTTTTTTTTCTTTTTAATATTTACTCAATCGGGTTTATCGATTTTATAATTAACTGATTATATTATTGTATAGTAAGGCCTAGTTTGAAAACCTTATATGTTTTATTGCCTTAAAATAATATCGATTAAATTCGAAGAATTTATAAGGCTCCCATAAAATATTGATATTACATTTAATAAATAACGATATTAGTTGCAGTGTAAGTGATAAATAAAATCAATTTATGGTATAGTGTTTCTATAGACAATAAGTATCTGACGTAGCGGAGCCGCATTTAATATGACATTACATTTAATAATGTACTATTAAATGTAATTCCTACGGTACTTTTATTGTTTACAAACAGACTATAGAAAAGACATCAACGATCACACAGCTGTTGTTAAGATGGAACTGTATGGGACCTTGTTAATAAATCTTTATTATTGCAATAATAATATAACGATGCGCTTACATAGGTGTCCAACTTTATACAGCGATTTTGTTGTTAAATAAATAATTTAATTATTTTCTTTTAGTCTCATTCAAAATCAGAAAGATGCAATATTTAAAATAAGAATTAGGATAAGTTTTGAAACATTGAAGTTTAAAAATAAAATTATCTAAATATCTCTTTCTCGCAAAACAATATTTATATTATGCAGGTTGCTGTAATGTCGGGTTAACAACGTGACGTCACAATAGGATTTGTTGTCTTCTCGTTCGCACATTATCTATAGGTACTAATATTATAAAGCGGAAGAGTTTGTTTAAACGCGCTAATCTCAGGAACTACTGGTCCGCTTTAAAAAAAACTGTTTTTGTTGGATAGTTCATTTATAGAAAAAGGCTTTAGGCTATATAACATTATGCTACGACCAATAGGAGCAAAGCGTCAGTGAGAAATGTTGCAAAAACGGGGGAAATTATTACCATTTGGGGACTTTCGTTGCGTGCGCTGCATAAACGGTTTAAGACACTCAAAAACCACGCGAACGAAGTCGCGGGCACAGCTAGTAATTAATAGTTTAATATCTTCATTATTATTGATGGTAGATACTTAAATAATTTTAATTTTACATTATTTGTTTACCAGGGGACTATAATAACAAAAACATTCAAAATACTAATGAATAAAATTTTATACGAGCAATTCTGCTAGCAAAATTGCTCGTATAAAATTTTATTCATTCAACGATTGATAAAAAGGAGAGGGCTTGTTTTGGGCCACAATGTCGAATTGCCTGAAACAAAGAAAAAATTTCCACCGTCACGTTTTACGACTCGTCACACTAACACCATATTCGACTGAGTCTCGTGAGTGTCGTATTTTATAAAGATAAAATAAAATAAACAAGAGATTGAGATATTGCCAATAAAGTTTTTGAACTTTAAAGAACACATTAATTAATCTTCGCGTGATTGTTGTGAGGTATTCCTTTGATGTGTTCAAACAATTTTATTGATCATTAAGTTAAGATAAAACAATTCCCGCTATGCAACACAATAATTATTATTCGATTGAATGTCCACCACGCTAGCGTCGCTGCTTTCAGACTTTCAAAGACTTTTCTTAAAGACAGAAGTTTTCCTACGTTTTCCTTTACCGTTTCGAGCGTTTACGATGGTTGTTGATATGTGTCATAACGTTATTATTTGGTAATAAATTTAAAAATGTTACGGCGACTGTACAAGAGAACGCCACTGCCTGGGATCGAGCCCGCAACCTCTCGAATGCAAGTCGGTCTAGTAGACCACTACTACATGGCCTAACATTCCATACAATCTATGTTTATTACAAAAAAAATGCAATAGCTGTCACTACTAATTAACGTTTGTAAATTATAAAATGTAAATATGCCAAATTAAGTACAATATTGACATTAAAACAAAGATAAGCATATATTTTAAGCATTACATCACATCAACTCCTTAATTAAAAAGAAGATACAAACGAAATTAGTAATTAGTATTTTCCAATAGTGGCGCTAGATGGCGGTTTCCGCAATGTGCCTGGACTTCACCCTTTATCTATTGGAAATCGAAGAACACAAAAATAGCTAGTCGAATTGCCATTATAAGGGTGATAATTGCCCACCACACATTCCCACCACTGCAACTCCTGTCTCCTCCTCCAAAACAACAATGTATTTGGATTTGACATAAGAATCGCGAAATGACACTTGGCGACGCTTATGTCAAACGATATTGTACTCGAATTACGTTTTCGTAATTAGCGATGACTTGGCTAAGTGCCCAACATCGTCCAGCATCGATAGTCCTTTCTTACCTCGTTAGCATCCACTGTAGACTTTCCGGCGATAAATTGAAACAGCTGATTATCAAATTTCTGGTTAAACTTTTGCAAGTGGGAGCGTGATGTAATTATAAAATATCTGCCCGCTTCTTTCTGTCCACTGCTCCACCAATCAGCGTTTAATATGGCTTGTTGATTTGAATGCCATGTCAGTGGATTATTCATTTTAATTTGCGTTTGAGAAACCAAGACGTTCTAATATTTTCTGTTTAATGTTCACTTTAAATCATGCTATACGACTTATGAGAGGTACGATAGAGTAAGAGGGTTATCATTATAATAGCTCCTCTCACCGATTTCGGTGTCGGAAGCCGATTTAATTGAAACCAGGCCAGGTACGCAGGAGTTATTTTATAGTGCCCAAGTGTGTGCGCAATACACAAAGACACTCACTCTTCCTATTACTCTCATAAACGGACGGTAAACCGACACGACTGGCTAGAGAACAGGCGCAGGACCGACTTTTTACATGCCCATCCGACGCATGGATCATCTTTCTTGTCAGACAATCGGGTGATCATTCTGCATTGTCCTAACCAAACTTGAAAACAACATTTTTTGTTGTTCCAACGCGGGAATCGGACCCACGACCTCCGGGTCGAGAGCGAAGCTCTGAACCACTAGACCACGGAGGGATATCATGATAGAGTAGGAGCGATATGTATAGTGAAGTAAGACGTATAGGCCATTACACACGACACCTAAGTACCTGCTCGGGGCCACCGGAAACTATTCTGCACTAGAAACCTAGACTGCTAATCATAAATCCTAATATGTTGCAGTAAAAGCGGATTCAGGCAATGCTTAAAAGTACCGTATTTATTAATAGCATGCGATATGTAGGTCTCATGCTATTAATTTAGTTTTACATAGAGTTATAACCATGCAGCGGTTGAGCGTGTTGGTGCTCGAGTTCGAATCCTGTCGAAGGAACATAAAGTTTTCTTTGTTCCTGGGTCATATATTGTGTATTAGATTTGTGTAATTATATAATAAAATCTTAAATATGTGTATAGTATAAAAAGTATTAAATATATTTGCGTTGTCTGGTACCTGTAACACAAGCTCTTCGGATAGCACGGGGCCAGATTGACGTGGTGTGATGCGTCCATATATTATGTACACTTCTACACTAATGTTATAAAGAGGAAAGATTTGTATTTTTGTAAATAACGACTTAAGGCGAGGAGTAACCACCACTAGCGCCACTCTTTTTAAACTAAATTTTACAATGGCACAAAGATCTTATTAAAAAAGTAATCGGTTCAAACTTTAAGTAAATAGTTAAACAAAATTATTGGCATTTAATTACAGCTCTAAATCCTATACTGTATTTACTCTCGTAAGTGATAACTAAAACGGCCGTTTTAGTTATTACTTACGAGATATAATATATAATATTCGTTTAACTATTACATATTACTATAATAAATTAGTTTAACTATGTACTTAAAGTTTGAACCGATTACTTTTTTTAATAAGATCTTTGTGTCATTGTAAAATTTAGTTTAAAAAGAGTGGCGCTAGTTGCGGTTACTCTTCGCCTTAACTCAAAAAGTACTGGACCGATTATAATAATTATTTTTTCATTAGAAAGCTACACTATCACTGATAGTCTATGTAAAATAAAAATGTACACATAGGCTATGTAAAAATCAATAGCTGTTCGCTAAAACTCGAGATCAGCTGAACTGATTCGGCTATTTTTTGGTCTTGAAATATTCGTGGAAGTCCCGGGTAGGTTTACACGGTTTCCATGCTCAAAGAAGTGGGCTAGTTATACATATTATTATTATATGTAAGCGTAGGCTATTCGCAGACATTTCTGACACTGTCCAGTTCTGATTCGAACTGCAACTAGAGTGCAACTCACGTACCAAGAAGTTGCAATACATGTAAATAATAGTCGACGATTAACCAGTCGGACCGGCATCTGTTACTGTTACTTAATTGTTTGAAAATTACAAATCAACTCTTTTAATCAATGCTTTCCTTCTTGAAAATAAAAATCAGCGATTATGTGCTATTAAAATCCAAAATATATTCTTCCCTATTTAAAAATACTTTTCGGTATTATTATTTTAGCTTCATTCATATTATAATTGATTTAGGTAGGTAATTAAAAAAAGTGTCAACACATTTTTTTAAATACAAATTAAGCCCGCGATAGAAGTTTTACCAAAAGGATGAATAGTGATTGTGGCAATATATGTGTGTTTGTTATATCATAATCAGAAATGATGTCAATGGATTCGTAGTAAGAGTCCGTATGAAATAGGCTTTATAATTTGAGTAGTTCGTTGGGTTTTAGTTTTTTACATATATAAGAAACAATATATATCTCTTATCTTATAATATATAAAAATTAATCGTTGTTCGTTATTCTCGCTAAAACTCTAGAAAAGCTGAACCGATTTTGTCTTGAAATATTCGTGGAAGTCCAGGGAATGTTTAAACGTTTTTTTTTATTATTTATGCTCAACGAAGTGGGCACGGGTCAGCTAGTATCTTATAAATGAATTGTTGTTCGTTAGTCTCGCTAAAACTGGAGAACGGCTGAACTGATTCGGCTATTTTTGGTTTTGAAATATTCGTGGAAGTCCAGGGAATGTTTGAACGGTTTGTATGCTCAACGAAGTGGGCACTGGTCAGCTAGTATAATATATAAAGGTTAAAAGTTCATAGTATAAGAACCTTCTATAGTTATTCAAGGGCTAATTGAACGGTAGCATCTCTCCTATTACAGGCAGCGGTCTGACAGCGGACGTCTTTCTATGATAGGGTTGATACGAACTACTTCGTTCCGTTTGAATGTGATTTAAATGTAAACAAAGCTATATATAGGTATAACCTGCTATAATGCTTGTAATTTAAATACCCCTTATTCAACACGCTTTAAGTACTGAAATAATGACACATTAGTTTGGTTGAATTTAATTTTTTATTTACTTTACAATTGAGATATTATAATCGGAACGAAGTTTAAATAACAAAGTTTTGAAGAAAAATAACATAATTCAAGACGAAAAATAACATGAGCAAATAATTTCTTTAACGAATTGTAAAAATTATCTAGTGCGATGCCCTTTATCTTATCTATTTATATTCTTCCGATTATAGTACGTCCCTTTTAAATTCAACCTAAACTTAAACAAACGAAAAAGACCAAAATATTGACATTGAATTGAATTTTTAACTATCCAATACATTTAATAACAATAATGAATATAAACATACAATTAAAAAAAATACAGTAAAAATACGCCATCTTGACACTGCCGATTGTAGAAAATAGTCTATGGCTTCATAGTCGCAAACAATAATTATTGTATTGTATTCGCATTACTTACTACTATTCTATGGTCGTGTCATAGACGGGTTTGTTTGCGTTTGGGTTAAAATGACACGGGTAGTACTATTAGAAGGGTGTACAAAGCGAAACTATGAAAATAAAAGTTATATAATTGTCCAAAGTAAAGGCCTCAGAATATCCTTTATTACCCGCAAAATATTAAAGTAATTTCACAAACCATTGTTAAGATACATATTATAAAAGCAACTAATAGGAATTTCAAACAGATTTGTTATGAGATTTTGTTTAATGTAAAATATCTAAAACGACATCCCTGAATGATGAGGTTCTTGAATACTAACATATACTTAGTATGCTCTACATTACTTCCTTCAGAAATTGAATCGTACAGACATAGAAACCTGTACACGTAGTTTATAAAAATTTACAATCAATTGAGACATCGCACTATTATGAACGCTATAAAAGGTTTGCCGTCTGATATAATCAATTAAATTTGGGTACACGAATTATAAGCTAAAAAAAATAGTTAATGGAATCAGGCGTTACTTTGCGGAAATCCATAGCATACAATTTAAATATATTATATCTAGCAATATCCCGCGAAACAATTATAACCACAACCTGCAAGCAGATGAGTGAGTGTACGCATAGGCATGCGTTTGATGCACCTCCTTCCTCCCACACTGCTTATGCATACACTCGCAAGCAAAAAACATGAAAACACCACCACCACACAAGCAATAATGTTAACACGATCGTGCAAAGTCCCACCACCATGCAGGTTGCAAAATTCGACGCGCGTTTCGCTCCGACCCCGGAGCATCCTCGGGATGTTGACTCTGCGAACAATGTTCGTTAAGTCAGACTTAACGAACATTGTTAATTACATTGTTTGTAAGCTAAAAAAAAGTCAAAAAATGCCTGTAAGAAAAAGAGATAACTCTACTGTCAAGATCAATTTTAACGGCAATAGATTCAGCTAAGAGCTGATTTGAAACCAAAACATTATACCTAAAATAACAAGCATAGCATACCTAGCTAGATTTTCTTCTTCCATAAACTGTTATGATATGCTTTTGGCAAGTATACTTGGTGCTATGTAGACATAGTGTCGACTATGAAATTTCAAAGTGTATATCATCTGAGCTACCTGTTTACATTACAAGGCTTTCAGACGTAATAGTCTTCGACGGCGGTTTTCCACCACATACCGTAGCTTCTCATCCAAACCCATCCCGTGACATGGATGAATGGATGAGCCGAGCAAGTTGTTCAATACTTTGAACAATATCCTCATTCCACTTTACTAGCGCAGGATTGCAAGACTTGAGTTAGATGTATTTTACGAACTATTGTTTTAAACAAACAAATAATAAACATAGCCGAAGGTAAATTAACCTCCCAATAGTGTATTAGGGTTTACGGTTTATGCAAGCGGTACTTCGCGCTAGTTTTCTGAGAGTTTGAAGAGGCGAAATTAATGTTCATAAATATAATTCACGCAAACGGCAAATCATTATCGTTTTGCTTTCTCACGGCAATTTCTGATTTGATGGTCGACAAATTTATTGCGTAGCAGACTTATTGAAAATAAATTCAATTTTTCAGTTTATTATTCTTTTAAGGGTAATAAAAATTTTAAACATAATAATATAAAAATATACAACCAAACTGCTTCACAGTTTGTCGGATATATCAAGGAATATCAAGG
Source organism: Celastrina argiolus (assembly GCA_905187575.2). Lineage (NCBI taxonomy): Eukaryota > Metazoa > Arthropoda > Insecta > Lepidoptera > Lycaenidae > Celastrina > Celastrina argiolus. The sequence continues at coordinate 9,528,089 of LR994594.1, read as the reverse complement.
TGCTTGGCCAAACTAACAATATTTAAGTTGATGTTTATTAATATATTACATAATGCTATGCCATTATTAATTAGGCTTAAAACTATGTAATGTCAAAATATATGACATTTGACATTGATGCCTAAGACACGTTATATCATTAGTGCTCTCAGCGAGGTTATAAGTGTAGGACCTATGTACCTGGTTATAAGATATTATCTAAGTATATTACTAAGTATAATAAACGTAATAATAATAACCCAAGTGTATTATTGGACGTGTGAATGGAGCCTAACCAAAGGCTGTAGTGTAGACATCACAACAATTTTTAGGTTTTTATTCCCAGAGGTTAAAAATTTGATTTTATTACTTACACTCCACCACCATCAGTACCATACGGAACGTTAAGTTTTTCGTATTTTTTACTGTTTACTAAAAATAATATAATACGATTTTGCTACAAAACCCTTTGTACACGAGTCCAATTCGCAGTTAGCAGCTTCTTTAATCGTAATGCCGGACCCAATCGTGACACATGTGGGGTCCGTACGCCACAGCGTCAAACATTGTCACTTCATTTACTGGTGTTTGCCCGGCGAGTCAACACTACTTGTACGCTCTACGGAAACGGATTGACTTGGCAAACAGCTGAGCATATAGTGCTATTGATGGATATGCTAGTTGGGTGGTATGGTTTTTTTTGTAATCACTTGTGTTTTGCAACTTTTCGAATAATAGTAATAATGCCTCCCACACCGATTTCGGTGACGGTGGCCGGTTTCATTGAAACCGGGCCAGCTACGCAGGGGTTGTTTTATAGTGCCCAAGTGTGTGCGCAATACACAGAAGCACTCTCTCTCTCCTTCACTCTCGTGGTCCAGTGGGATGGATAACCGACACGACTGGCGGGAGATCAGGCGCAGTGCCAAATTTTCATATGCCCATCCGGCGCATGGATCATCTTTCTTGTTAGACAATCAGGTGATCAGCCTGCATCGTCCTAACCAAACTTGAAAATAAAATTTTTTGTTGTCCGCGGGAATCGAACCCACGTCCTCCGAGTCGAAAGCTAGGCTCTAAACCACTGGACCACGGATATTACATAATAAGATATAAAACTTATCATCATTCTTGTGATTAGATTTCGTTGCGAGACCCAAAACAGATCTAGTGTGTCCCTTCGGGTACCCCTGAAATCATATCAAAGAGTGTGTGTGTGCAATGGCATATTTATGATCAACCATAGATATTTCACAAATAAATATATTGATTCCAATCAATTCTAGGTCGTGAAAAAGCTAATCTATCACGTGTGATCAAAATAAGTTATATATCTAGGTCTTGTAGAAAATTGGCACATTTTCTCGATTCCCAGTCGTAATGTAATAATGTGAACTAAGTGAAATCGAACACTAACAATGCTCTGGGCTTTCACTGGTATAATTACTTATCTAGTCGCAGACGATCTGTCAGGCCTGATTATTGTTTTCAGGGCTGCGTCAAAACAGTACCTTTTTTTTATTTCGCAAGGGGAATGCTTTAGTTATATGTGGGACTCCTGGCTCGCTACGGCCGGTCTACTCACTTAAACCACTTACGTTCAGAACAGTACCTAAGGTAAGAATGCTATATGGATTTATCGCCTCCATGGTCTAGAACTTCGTGGCCCCACGCGAGTTTCTTACGCCACAGGATTTGTAGGACAATTCTGAAAGTGTTAGTTTAAACGTATTTGAATTTTTAATTTTCAGTACTTCCTGTTCATTTTGCGTTACTAGACTTCGCTAACGATTTTCTCAAAGTTACCGCTCAGCGAGACAGAAAATTAATTTCCAATTACTTTTGAGACCTACCCGATAAATTTTCAAGAACATTCTTGTGTAGATAAAACTTATTTCTACAGTTACGCGTGCTGTAATCTTTAGCTATGGGCCTCGACACCCTTTTAACAATGACCTTCCTTGTTGCAGGCAGCTAGTGTAGCGATGGTGCAGCGCGGTGATGGCGGGTGTCGCGCTGCTGGTGCTGCTGCCGCTGGCGGCCGCCGGCCTGGCTGACCTGTCACGCAGGGACAACGGGGACGTCTTCACACTCTACGGTAAGGCATAAGGAGGTGAGCAGACATAAGCATATAAGGGGCATACAGTCAATAGCACATGAGAAGGCATACGAAAGCAAGGTCTTAAGCCATAAAATAAGCTAATATAATAAATAATAATAAGCCATAAAACGAACAAGTTCATTACATATAATAATATTATTACATTCTCTGACTATCCATAACCTTAAATTTTATGTTAAGTTACAAGCTTTGGTTATTTAAATAGATCCCTCATGTGGCGATAATCCCAGTAATGTTTTGTCAGTTTTTTGTGAGACTTTCGCATCGATCGAGCCGAACTAACCTAAACTACGAACTCGAAATTGTTTGCTAATTACAGCTACAGTCAGCTACTCGACCCTACGAATATAATTGACGTAATACATATCATAAGATTTCTTATTTCCAGGCGAGAAATGCGGCCCCTCGCAGTGCTCGGAGCACGGAGCCGGCATTGTCCCCAGCAGTCCTGGGGGCCCCGAGCGCTGCTCGTGCGCGTGCCCCCAGCGGGCCCCGCTGTTCCGGGAGGATAGAGAGCTGTGTGTGGATGATCTGCCAGGTATACACATCCACTGAGGATCCTCTGAACTTTATACCATATCAAGCTGCTGTGTCAAACGTGGCTGCTATGCCCACTTCGCCTCTTGACCTACGTGTTCACTCCGTGCGTCGCTTTCAGAGTGCAGGGCGCTCCACCACGACATACGATTTATCTGTACGGGTCTAAATTATGTAGAAATAAACAATTTGCCTATGCAATAAATACATTTTGTAAAGTATATCAGTTTAACAGCGAGAGACAAACTGCTTAATATCCAATATTCCATGGAAAAATAACATTAGACATTCTACACTATTGGGCTTTTTATTGGGTAATCCGTATATAGCAAATCTAAGAACCTAGATACAAAAACATTTAACAATTGATTCCAGAATGTTCGCTAGCGACTTTCGGTAGCGGCAGCAGCGTGCAGCGGATACCTTTCGTCTACCTGCCGCTGAAGGGCCAGATTATACACCCGTCTAAAGACATCGTCTTCCCAAGTAAGTGAAAAGTACCAGTTACTGTATTGCTTCAAATAACCTACACCAATGTAGGCGTAGGGAGGAGGGATCACTGAGTGAAAACTAGATGAACGAAGAAAAATGTATACTGTCACAACACAAGTTACAATTTGAGGCGAAATAAGAATTTACACAGCCAAACTATGCGCGGGTCAGCGCGGTAAAAACCAAAGACAATATTTTATAATTTACATTTTTTTTACATAAATAAGTGGCAAAAACAGTGCGGCGCTAAGTATGGGTATCGCGTCGCTAATACTTGGTTATTTAGTTTTAATGGTAATTTTGTAACTTCTAATATCTGATTATATCCCATGAATTAAGGTTTATTCTGATAATATCATAATGATATACTGTTTGTACCAATCTACGGCAAAAACGAACAACCTTATGTATTAATATTGTATTAATGAGTGTAAAAATAGGCAAATATGTGTATAATGTATATTGCTGTAATATAGGTTATAGGCACCTCAGTTATAATGATTTGTAAACTTCGTAGATGTTACCTTGTACTTAAAAAAAACTAAACAATGTTCCAGATGTGAAAACTCCCATATGTGCAGTGTCAGGCGCTCAGTTCCTCACCAGGAAAGGTTTCCTGGATTTACGCAATACTCTCGACGCAGATGTACCATTTGCTCTCTTTCGCGATGAAGGCCGAACGTTCCTACAAGTAAGTTATTATTCCAAAAAGCCATTGATAAGCAACGCAGACAGCCAGGCAGTCCCATCCCTTACTAACTGTAACTTTGAACGACCAAAGTTATCATATGAACCTCTAAGTATCCTTGCTGGGGGTGTCATGAGTCACAATGGCTAATCATTAGCCTAGTCACCTTTTTACCGTTAATCATTAGCATCATATTTATATATTTCAGTGGACCGGCGAAGACGACGTCAGGTCCCGAATGTCAGGTCGAGTCATGGTGGTGCGGCTGCTGTGTCGCGACGTGGCTGCCCTGCCCACCTCGCCTCTTGACCTCCGTGGCGTGTTCACTCCGTGCGTCGCTTTCAGAGTGCAGGGCGCTCCACCACGACATACCAACAGTGAGTTGTGGAATGTTCTAACTTTCTGTTTGACAGGATTAGCAAGCCATAGGGCCATTAAATAACGACATTAATATACTTTGGCATAGAAGACCTTGTAGCTCAACGGTTGCCGAAATGTAATGGAAAATCATATCCTATTTTAAGTGGAATTCAGGTACTATTGAGTGTATCCAGAACTAGCGTTTAAAAGAACGGCAATTAAATATTTAAAATCTTATTTCAATTTGCATAATAATAAATACAAAATATTTCAGATATTACAGAAGTTCTGTTTACTCCCAACGCGCAAACTTCTGGAGCCAGCTCTTCTGGACTGTCAGTGGCCGAATACGTGGCTATTGGAATTAGTTCTCTCCTTCTGGGTCTGATATACGTGGCTTCTGTATTCCTATATCTGCACATCAAAAAACGACGCCAAGCAGCAACCGAAGCTAATAATAAAAGAATCCTAAAGAACGTAAAAGGCAATGGAGGATCTCCTATCACCGAAAGAGACATTATAAGGATCACAAATGAGAGAGCCATCTTGCCTAATAATATGGGACAAGATGATGGAGTTATAAAAAAGAATCCTTTATTGACGGTGGGACGACATTTATATGATAGAAATGTTCCTACCGATTTGTCTGATTGCGATGATAATGGAGAGAGACTCACCGATGGACAAGGATTTCAGGTATGCAATTTTTTTTGGGTTTCAAAATTTTGTCAAACATACCAGTGGTGTGGGGTTCCTATCGATAGCGATAGATATCGAAACATCATTCCCGTCGACCTTTCGAATTCCTACAATACATGATAGGGATTTACTCTAAAGGACTACAGACAACTGATAAATATTACATACACAACTGTTTGCAATGTAGCTTTATTTATTATAGAACTCAACAATTTCTGCAATCATACATCAGCGAGCCGACGAAGTTAGAAACGTTGATAATAGCGAATACAACCATCGCGAAGAACAGAACATAGAACGACTGCCCGACGAACACGTATCTATTGTGGAAACAATAGACGAAAGGGAAATCGCGAGACCAGTGGGTACTACGAGAAGAAAACTATATTTCAATCCAGCATACTTTGAACCACATCTATTGGCCGTAAGTATTTATTATCATATAGATATGTTTTCTAACTAAAGCCTTTTTATGTAGAATTATTAAATATCAATCTTTTTAGGATCCACCAGCTGCAGCGTTAGAGTTCCTGTCGAAAATCAGAGAAGTCATTGCGATCGCTAAACAAAAAATGGCAGCGAAACGTTTTCAACCAATTTTAAACGAGATACCAGAAGAAGAAACTTATCCGTCGTACGAAAATAGCATCGACTACTACAGGGTTGGCAGTCAACGTAGTGGAAGCGTTCTTAGTCTTAAACGTGAAAACAGTCGGAGGAAATCCGTAAATTGTTTGGGTTGTCCTGGGTGCCAATCCAATAACAATAACGAAATTCAAAACGTTGTTCCTGCCAACGTAGCGTGCAATAACTGTAGACGTTCCAAAGGAGAACTGCAGAAAAGCATACGAAAATGGCTAGAAAATATTCCTAACGATAAACAACCTTCGTGCTTTGAAAATATTAACACAACTAATCGAAGTACATTAGCGTCATCACTTCTTTCTCTGCCGCTAACTATAAATAATTATAAAGCACAGGATACAAGTAGTGATACTTATAATTCTTTAAGCGATTTTGCTTTGCCAAAAAGACCTCGATCCGCTAACTCAGAACCGATAAATAATTATAATATACCAGTGCCCGAATTAAACAGTAACAAAACAAATCATTTAAGCCGATTCCATACCGTTTCAGAGATAAATAAAAATACTATTCACCATGACTGTAGAGGTGGTAGTTTAAGAAATACTAACGACGTAGATAAACGATACAAGAAAACTTTTATGAAAAACAAAAATACCTTGCCAGATATGGTAAACGAGGCCATAGAGTTAGAAACAAAAACATCATATAATTTAAGCAGCTCTGACGATGAAATATTATGTAAAGAAAACAATATTGTAAACGATTACGAAACAGACAGCTTGGAGCGAACGTCTCATAGAAAAGTAAAGGGTATAGTGAGTGATGGTACAGAGTTGTCATCATCGCAAGCAAGCCCAAGTTTGAGTACCGCATTACCACTTGAAGAAGAATTAACAATACGAAATGATATATACAAGGTTAACTGCAGCAGCAACAGTAATACACCATCACCAGACAACAACATACTAATCGAACATGATCATTACGAATCTATAGATCCACTAAAATCTAAATTTCCTAAAAATACAAACAATGTATGCAATTCATTGAAGAAAAATACAGATTACAATTTAGTAAGTGAAGTGTACGTTAATAATAATTATAACTTTGGCAGTGCTCCAACATCTCCTAGCGGTTCTGAGTGTTCAATGGGAAGTAGAAAATTTGTTGCACTGAATAATAATGAAGAAATGACAGGACCTTTGACTATAGAAGTTAGGGACCCGCCCGAAAATTACATAAAAATACACGAATCTGATGGATTTGAGCCGGATACGTTGGATCGGAAACATTCAAAGCAAAAAGATTTACTGCACCAGAATAATATATCCAATCAAGAGGCCTATAGCTGTGAAAATTTGGCAGACAAGCCTAAGCAACGCATTCAATTGAAGAGTAGCGGCACATTTTCTATAAAGAACATGAACGGTGACTCTGAGAATACATGTAAAAGCCTAGACATAGACCAAAAATATTCGAAATTTTTCAACAGAGCTGCATTGTATAGTGGGTCCAAGTCACTTGAAAATACAGTGGATGATGCTTGGGAAGACACCGTCGATTGGACATCTGAGGAAGGACGAATATTGACTCTAGAACTGAGGCACTCTAAAAGACAACGACAATGTACTCCCCCCACTATCAAGCAAATGAAGAACTTGCCTCGTCCTGATGTGCTTCCACCACTGCCTCCAGTTGAATTAGGTTCAATTTACGAAAACCCTATTAGTCCACCGAGAAGAGTTGAAAACACTGACTTCGGAGTGACCAAGATAAGCCCTAGTCCAAAACCGAGAATCTTAGCTGGGGAAGCCAAAGACTTAAATTCCCTCACAATGTCTCCGTATAGTTCCTTGCAAGCCTACTCCATGCCTTCATCGCAAGGTATTTCTGGACCATCATCGCGATCAGAGTACGATGAAAATGACATAATCAATTGTTACGATAACGAAATAGATAAAGAAGAAAGGTATGAATGCGACGGAGCGAACGAAAAGATTTACGACATGGCGTTTACGAATAGAATAAACACGAACACATTCCTAAAAGGTGCAAAGATGGACAGTACAAGAAATAGATTTAGACGGAGAAAAGGTTTGAGCATTGAAGATTCTGGTTACCTAAGTAGCGATTCTACAAGTTCTAAACAAATGAATCCAATATTTCAAAGGAAAATAGTTGTAGCAAAAGTAGTGAGTTGTAGTGAAAGCGATGACACTGAAAATGAAGCTAGAAGTGAGAGTGGTGCTGAAAGTGTAGAGACACACTCAGTGTATTTCGACAGTGACTATAAAAAACAGTGTGATGATAACTTTAGTACTTGTGTTAAAAGTGTAAGAGACAAAAGAAAAGTTAATAACTAATAGATAATGTAACAATTTGTGCAATATTATACGCAAATATTAAGTAGATAAATATATTTTAATAATTAAGTCACTATAGTGACAATAAACTAGTTGTAATATTGAATTAATATTCTTATTCTTAATATAGCCAACTTGGGTCTTGTTTAAACCTAGATTTGTTTTACATTGAAAATAGAGACTCTAATAATAACTTCGCAATAATAAATTTATATAGGTTTAAGTAAAACCTATTTTGATACGCTTTTAAATATAGCTCCTGTGTGGTACTATTTTAAAACTAACGCCTAAAAAGATTTTAAAAATTTGGTACTTTCACAATACTAATAAAATATAAATAATAATAAATTTGTAGCTTTAGTTTATACACGTCTGTATAATACTCAATTCTATTTTAACCAATGTTCATAATATGGGTCCCGTTTTTTCCTTTAGAGGTATAAAACCCTATAAAGAAGTTTTTTTTTGTATAGGTATTGTCAAAATGTCTTCAGTCTGAAGATGTCGCGACGAAATTAGTTAAAATATTATATAAAATTATTTTAGATGATAAGTAGTGAAATATGGCCGGTCGTGCAATGCAATAATAGATTTAGGTAGATTTTAAGTCATAGTGACATTATAATATAATATATGACATTATTTTAAGCTAAAAATAAAGTTCAATGTACAGAATGAATTTTTAAAACTAACAATAATGCAGTTATAGTTTTTAATGAAAATTAAGCCTGCATAGACATGAAATCCGAAACTATATGAGATAACGAAAATACCGGCCAAGTGCGAGTCAAACTCGGGTACGAAAGATAAGACGTGCAAAAAAATCAGGTTTTTGTATTTTATTTTCGCCCCTTAAATATTTGTTTTATTCTATTTTTTAGTATTTAAAAAAAAGTAAAATTTTAACCATCTATTACGGTTCATGATACATCCTGGTGACTTGAGCAAGCCAGGCATAAGCATGAGAAAAAGCTGAAAATGTTCATAATTTATCGCTATCTTATACAAGGTGTAAATTAAATGAGTCATAATACTTTAGGGTGTATGTGTCTCCTATTTAGAGTATACAGTCAAAGTACCAGCGCTAAAAGACTTACTATTGACTCTCATGTTTCTATGAGAAATGCCCCAACATCATAAATTGGTGCATACAATAAGTAAAAAAGTACTTCTTTCAGCGCTGCTACTTTCACAGTAAAGTCTATATACGGGACCCATACACACCCTAAAGTATTATCACTGCTTAATATTACAGCCTGTATAGATTCGAATATTGTTCCATTTTAAAAATTCAACCTGTATCTATCTTGAAGCGTGTGAATATAACGAGCGGAGTCAGGCGGCTTAAATGTGCTTCCTAGTACCTGACTGGAAGTGCTCCAGAGAGGTATTAACCTCTCTGTACATAGAGCACCGTGTAAAATATGTTGGGAATAAGCAATCATTAGGTTAATACTAGAGCTAATCGGGCTTATGAAGCCAAAAGTAGTAGTGATAATGTAGGTAGTTAAAAAAAAAGTAAGGTATTACTGAAAAATATAAAACATACATTCAAAAATGCTGCAAGCCAAAACTAATTATTCGTACTCTGTTCAGATCCAATTTAATATACAAGGTGTAAAAACAGATATATCGTATCTCAAAGTTATTGTAACTTTGAGATACGAATAAACTACCTTTCCTCGTTTTGGAAATGAATTTTTTTTATTATTTTTTGTAAAAAACTAAAAAAAAATTTTTTTTGTCGTAAGAATAACGAAGAAAAAATATACTTATTTCTAGAATGAGAGAAGGTACTTAGTATTATTTTCGTTTAGAAAAAAATGAATCTGAACACAGTATAATTATTAATAATAATATATTTATGTTACTTTGGGACTTTTGGAGCAAGTTTGTCTGTTAAGTATTTTATTAGAAATCTTTAGGTTCTTTTAATTTTGTAAACGCAAGTAAACTTCTTTGCAAACATAATTTAATTTTATAAGTTATTTAATTATACCTAATACAGTTGGTGAAAAGTAAGTGAAACTAGCGTTCATTTAGGATTGTTAAAGTTTTATTTTGTTCTCATATTCTCCAAAGTTTTTATTTTGTCAGCTTTTTATTTTTTTAATTTTTCTTGATAGAATCGTTTAGTTTCCATACTGCCGCACTCAGTCATTAATGAGCTACTTAGTTGATTTTTACTGAAAATTTATTTAAAAAATGATGTCAAAGTCTACTTAAATAAGCATTAAATTAAATTGAATTAAAGAGTTGAGTGTGGCTGCTAATGTAATTTATAAGTAGAAAATATTGTACTTATCAATAAAATTGATTATTCTCAACATCACAGGGTCTTACGGTTGTGGGTAGACTAAGTAGTAATAATAAATGAAAGCCTGCCCAGGAATATAGAAAATATTATCTTGCGGAAAATTAACCAAACTAAAATCTGAGTATTGAAAAATCAGCCCCATATTAACCTCCTTACTTATAAAAATAAAATACACACTGTTTATGCTTTAAGATGTTTTGTCCTTGTCTATGCATTGACATTTATTTTTAACATGAGAAATGTTTTTATTACTAAAGGGGTTCGAGTATAACCCCAATTCCCTTCAAGCATGGATTGTTGATTTTGTTGTTGTTGTTGCAATAAAAATCCATAGATAGATACACGGTTTTCTATTTTCTTGGTAAGGTTTTTTAATAATGCTGACTAATGGTGCTAAACGACAGGAAAATCGGGTATAAACCATAGACTTAATGTAATATTAATACTAGTTTACAATTAATTTTAAGCATAAATTATTGTAATTCTTATTTATGACTTGATGCTCAATTTTTTATAATTTTATATTTTTAATGCTTTCTTTACAGCCAGTATTTTAGACCAGTCTGTGAATTTCTTTAAATAAAAAAAATATTATACATTAATAAAGACTTTTAATTTACTTGTATTCTTAATTTCTTCTTCTTCTTCTTTTCTTATAGGCAAATTATCGCTTTTTGCAACATTCTGCCAGTGTCAAGTAATTTTGTTATAATTTTGTTTTGGCGGACGGAAAAAGAAAGTGAAAAAGAAAAAAAAAATATATATATATATATATATATATATTAATGATTAAAATTTTAAAAACTTTGGCATTTGACTTCTGAAACAGAAAGAGAACAAACATTTGGTTAGTTTATTATAATGTAGAAGAGAGTTAAAACATTAAAAAAGGAGAAAACAAATATAATAGGATAAGGAGGATGTTATAAGCGTATCTTGTTTAAATTTATAAATTTAGATAGGAGAAATAACAATTTATAATTGTCGAAATAGAAAAGAAGCGAGCGGAAGTTAATAGGTAAGGGGATGTTCAGATTTGGAAGATGATCATAAATAAGTAACTGAGAAGAATTAATAGGACAGTTGAAAAATATGTGATCAAGAGATCCATCGTCTAAGCCACACTCACACAAGGAAGAGTCTTTGATTCTTATTTTGTTTAAGAAAACCGGAGAGCAGCAATGACCTAAACGGATTCTAGATAAGGAGGAAATTACATTTTTAGATAGGCTTTTATATTTACTGAACCAGGGTTTGAGTCTCACAAAATGTTGAATTGAGGCGTAGGGCCTTCCCTTAAGTCTGCTTGACAATTCCCAATCTGCTTGCCACGATTTGTGGGCATGTTTTTGAGGGATGGTGAGTAGGTCATATGTTTGATATTTAAAGTGTTTACGGTCCACTTGGTGGGAGGAAGCGTACTTAGCCAGGGAATCTGCCACTTCATTACCTCTAATGCCTGAATGTCCTGGAATCCAAACAAGTGAAATATTTAGGCCTTTTTGAAAACTATTTAAAAGAGATTGTTTGATATTTAAAAGGACAGAACTATATAGTTTATTATATATTGAATTAGAAGAAAGGGATTCCAGGGCACTCCTGGAGTCAGAAAATATAACTGCATCTGATATATTGTGACTGTCTATAAATAAACAGGCCTCTAGTATGCCAATGCATTCACCTGTGTAGACAGAGGAATGGGGAGGACATTGGAAATGGAGTGCTATTTTAGAGTTTTGATAATACACCGCAACACCGGTGTACCCCTCCCCTGTTAATTTAGAAGCATCTGTGAAGAAGTAATGACTGTTTTTCCATCTCTTGTCCAATTCTAAAAGAAATTTTGCATTAGTTGAGGGACACCCCTTTGAAAAGCCAAGTTGAATAAAAACATTTGGAATATAGGTTAGAACCTCGTATGGGAATTTATATATCGGTAATTTGGATCTAGATTGTATAGGAGTCTCTTGTTTAATATAGCTCAGTTTTCTGAAACTATTTATTAGTAAAGGAACAGATTTATGGCGCCAGAAAGAGGATGTTTGACACAAATTGTTTAAACACTCAAGTTTCTTTTTAAGGATGTGGCTTGATTGTAAGCTTGTTTTGAATAAAAACCGATCGGAAAGAAACTGAAAACGGATTGAAAGAGGAGCATCACCACATTCTACTTGAAGAGCATTGATTGGTGAAGATTTCATGCAGCCCAAAATACAACGAAGAGCTTTTGACTGCAATAAACCTAAGGACTTGAGGGAGGATTTATTACAAGGATGGAGGAGGAAAGTGCCATAATCAAAAATGCTCCTGATAATGGCATTGTATAAGATTTTTTGGGAGAAGGGATGAGAACCCCAGGATACACCCGCAAGAGCCTTTATTATGTTTAAATTTCGTTCAGTTTTTTTAATTATACTATTAATATGGCTAGATCCAGTCAGTCTACAGTCTAAAATTATGCCTAAAAATTTTACATTATTTTTTAATGGGATTGGTTGATTATCAATTCTCAGGACTATATGTGGGTTATTTCTTTTCCTACTGAAAATGACGACACTACTTTTTGAAGGTGATAATTGAAGACCAATCTGGTGTAAGGAATATATTAAGGAGTTTAATGAGAGTTGCATAGAGGATTGACCTGCTGGAATTGAAGAATTTAATGTGTAAAGGACCAAGTCATCTGCATACTGGAGGATATGGCAGTCTATGTTTAGGGAAAGGTGAAGAGAGGATGAGTATAGGTTGAAGAGAATTGGACTGATCACAGATCCCTGAGGAAGACCGATCCAGATTAATCGGGGATCAAAATGATAACCAGGAATGTGGAGTTTGACCTCTCGACACATCAGCAGGTTACAAATGACACTTATAAACTTCTCTGGTATGTTCAGCTGTTGTAACTTGTACCTGAGCATAGGAAGTTGAACACTATCATACGCCGCCGAAATGTCCAGAAATGTAGCAACAAGAGATTCATTTCTAGAGAAAGCAATATTAATTTCAGAGAGCAAAATACTGAGGCTATCATGTGTACTGAATCCTTTGCGAAAGCCAAATTGACAAGAGGGGATTAGGTTATTACTTTCTACAAACCATTCAAGACGATTTTTTAAAAGGTGCTCGAATACTTTGCAAAATGTGGAAGATAGGGCTATAGGCCGATAGCTGTCACTTATGTCAGGAGGTTTGTTTGGTTTCAGGATAGGGATAATTATTTGAACCTTCCATTCATGAGGAATGAAATTACTGTCAAAAACAATATTAATAATATTAAGAAAATATTGTAAGCATTTTGGACCAGCTTTTTTTAGAAAGGAGTAAGGAAAACCATCAATTCCGGGAGAGGAATCTTTGACATGGGAAAGAACGGATTTAAGTTCTGTCATAGAGAATGGCGAACAGAGACTATGGTTTTGGAATGAGCGGGATGTATCTGGAATGTCACAGATATTTGGGACAAAAGGGGGGGCTATTTTATCAAAGAAGGACATGGCAACATCGAGTGAAATACGTGGAGAATTCGTGCGAGAGCAACCGCGGCGAAACCTATTTATTTGATTCCAAACTTTACTGGAACCAGTTTCCGGAGATAGGGATGCACAGAACTGACGCCAGCTAAGGAATTTCTTTTTTCTAAATAATCGTTTTGACATAGCTACGACTCTTCGGTAATTTATCAAATTAGCTTCGGTCATGTTTCTATTGTAAGATTTTTCTGCTGTCTTTCTGGCTTTTATCATCTCTGTGCATTCACTATCCCACCAGGGTGGTGAAGATAATTTTCTCTTCGCAGAATTTTTGAGAGGGAAAACCAAGTCGGCTGTTTCAGAAATGATATTGCAAAGTAATGAGTAACATTGATTTTTATTTTCTAAAGTGATTTCAGGTAAGGATGCAACTTTGGATTCTAAAAGTAAATTGTACCGATCCCAATTGGCACGAGACAATCTGTACTTGAGTAGAGGAATTTGACTAATATGGGGGACACATCTGAGTGGATAAAAAATACAAATGGGGTAGTGATCACTGCCATAAGAGCTGTCCAAGCATTTCCATTCTAAAAGGGTAGACAATTCATTAGAACAGAAAGCGAGATCTACACAGCTCTTTCTCTGTCCAGGGGGAGTTATTCTTGTGGCATGTCCGTTGTTCAGAATGCAGAGACTTAACTCCTCCAATAATTCACCCAGATCATTACCAAAAGAATCATTTGTCTCGGAACCCCACATTACATTGTGGCTATTGAAATCGCCTAAAACTAGAAGAGGAGGAGGAAAAAGAAGAAAAATGTTATGTAAATAAGGAAGGATGGAAGAATTAGGGTGAGGAATGTATACACATAAAACATTTACATCTTCTATTTTAACACCAACAATGTTGATGTCATTGTTATTATGAGCAGGGATTGAAAGAATGTTGCAGGAGATTTTATTATCAACAAGGATCATAGACCCACCATAACCATCATCCCGATCATCACGGTATGATGAGAAGCCATGTATATAAAAATTTTGATTAGGTTTTAGCCAAGTTTCCACTATACATATTATAGAAGGTGTCAGACTGTTTACTAAGTGTATAAGGTCATGTTTCTTATTCTGAATGCTCCTGGCATTCCACTGAAGAAACTTGAGAGGATCCATTGAAATTATTTAAAAAGGAGTAAAGTTTATGAGCAGCGTGGTCAGTTAGGGAGTCTTTTTTACTAAGTAAGTTAATTAAAAGATTTACAAGGAGGTCATTTATATTTAAATTGTCAATATTTCCACTTTCTGGGTATGCACAACCATTTTGAGACTCAGGGATTCTAAAACTATTTAAAATTGCATTGTGAGTTTGTTTATCATAACCTGGGGCTTGAACTGGGTGAGATTTTTGAGGAATGAAAACAGTTTTTTTGTATGAAGAAAATTTATGGGATAGATCTTTAGGAAGGGAAAAGGGAATAGCTGGTTGAAAGGACCTTTGTTGGGAAATATTAGTTGATTTGGAGACATCGGCATAAGATCTATACGAGGATGGATAGAGTTTAGAAGCCTCCTCGTATGATATACAGCGTTCTGCCATTGTAGTTTTTATCTCCATCTGTCTCAAATATTCTGGGCAACTCCTGCTTATAGCAAAATGACCTCCGGAACAATGAAGACAGACAGATCTGTCTTCAGTGGTCGAACAACCCTCGACACTATGATTTTGTGAGCATTTGTAACATCGTGCCTTAGATCTGCATTGACTTTTTGTATGTCCAAAGCGACAACAATTAAAACACTGTATCGTGGGGTATTTATATAGCACAACAGGGAGGGATGTGTAGAAACAAAAGACTCTAGTAGGTAGGGTTTGTCCATCAAAAGTCAGAATTACTGACTGAGTAGGATGCCACTCTGGGGAGCCGTTTACAATCACTTTACGGTTAATTCTCCGAGCCTTTATAATCTTGCCACAACCTGAGAGGACCTCGAGATTGCTAACAATGTCCTCTGGGGACCAATCTGAAGGTACTTCACGTACAACTCCCATGCGGGTGATATTATAGACGGGAATAGAAGTAGTAAAACCGTTTTGGACAAGAGAAGAGTGAGTCAAAAATGAGTTGGCATCTGTGGGGGATTTGAAATCAACAGATACTCTGTTGCGACCAACACGCTTCACACCGTCATTCAATATACCTTCAAATGAGTTTTTTTTTAAAAATTGGCCAAATTTAACTGGGTGCAAAGTCGTGTTAGAAGATGAGTCAATCTCAATTCTTGCTACATGGACAATGAAAGGGCGTTTATCCGTACTATTGTAGAGAATCCTGTGTTCGTTTTGTTTTTGATGTTTAGAAGGAGGTTCATTCGAAGTAGTAAGGTTTCTTTTCCTAACTGAAGATTCTAGGGCAGTAAAAGAAGAAAGAGGGGCGGAGAGGACAGGGGAGTATGAAAAATCATTGGGGGGTAGGTCTTTATCAGGTGGCGTGGGGTCTGGAGGATCATTTTCCTCCATGGTTTAAAGATACATAAAACACGTAAGACAGACACTTACCAGTTATACCAGGACAACACAAAATAAATACTTATTAATATATAATCAAAAACCAAGAAAAAACAGTCAAGAATGAGCAAACGTTCGAGAAAACAACCCGGCGCGCTTGACACTTGACAGACCAATCTATTCTTAATTTAAACACAGATCACAGATTTTTGACAGATTCATTTATCTGTTTACAGTATATCTTCTCCGAGCGAATTAACCAACCATCAAATACTGTAGTGGCTAGGACAGGCGGTTTTAAATGTCTTAATATAATGGTTGTCCAGCACATAATTCACTCTCTAAACTTGTGCTGGACAACCATGATATGACATAATTCAGTCAGTCCAGAATGGTCAATATGATAATAATATCTATGGACACTTATAATAATAGGGTAGATCTTAGCGGCCATTGACGCTCTTTTATAAAAAATTCCATTCGTTATAAATCGAAAAACGTACCTCGTTTAAGTTAAACTTAGTTTATATATTGTCACTTTTTCTTCAGAAACAAGTTATCGAAAAAACAATGAATAGGTAAATTACCACTGACAAATTAACCTCAAAAACAGGACATGAAACTTTCCTAAGGACACAATTCCATGTCTTCAGATTCATTTTCCTTCGTAATCTTATAAAGACCATCAATGCCTTTTTTCGTACTTTCTATAATCTTTTCCCGAAATTCCAAAAACTTTTCCTTACCTAGGGCAACTACGTCTATTTCTCTTCCAACTTTTGCTTGGACTACAGGATTCTTACTTTCATTCATCTTCACCAGACACTCATCAAAATAGTCTTTCATTACTGATGTTTCATTCAATATAGATTTTTTGAGATCCTCTAAGTTCTTCTCTTCCTCCAAATTATCTTCTACATCAGTGGTATCATCTTCAAGTGGTGACATTTCCATTTTTTTTGTTAAAACAATTATTCTGTTTGGAACTTCATCATATATGTAGTGGATGAGACTGATTAGTTGAGATTTGGATCTGGAAAATCATAGTTTATGTATCAATTACTATGATATAAATATTAATTTAATCTCACAAAATGGATCCTATTCTAGGATATGCTTAGAATAAGCATTGCTTATTGCCTAAATCCTAGCAAATCCATGCAAATTCTTAGTACTTGTTATAGGGACAACAGAAATACATCAGTGTTCATGAGATACACCCGGTGGGCGGTGACAGACAAACTGATAGACTGCAAAGTCTCAGTAATAGGGTTTTTGCCCTTTGGGTATGGAACCTTAAAAAATTGTTCGCCAATATGAACAATAAGCTCACCTTGTGTAGACATCAATATCAAAGCTACTCTCATAAGATTGTTTGAAATGAATCATTACTCCATGCAAAGCGTGATATGGAGAAAGTTTGTGTATGGCAACATTTTCAACAAGTTCTTCCATTTTCAAATGAGTACAAAATATTTCGTGCGGTGTTGCCAAATCCACAGAATCAAGGGGTAAAAAAAGCATCTGCAATGGTTCTTTGTTGCTTGATGACAACACACAAAGTAGAGTTATTTTGTTATCTGAAAAACACATAAATTAAATTATCTTATAAAGCTTTTAAAGTTCGGTTTTCAAAATCGGTAGTACCGAACTTGAATAAAAATTAATAAAGTTACTTAAATGAATACAAAATATAAATAAATAATAAAGGTAAAAAAAACTAATTTGCTCTCAATAATTATGTGCACATATTTATTTGCACATAATTATTGAGAGCAAATTAGTAGACGACCTCCGTAGCGCAGTTGGTTGAGCGCGTTGGTGCTCGAACGAAAGGTCGCGGGTTCGAATCCCGCCGAGGGAACAAAAAGTTTTCAATGTTCCTGGGTCATGGATGTGTATTAAATTTGTGTATAATATAATAAAAAATCTTAAATATGTGTATAGTATAAAAGTATTAAATATATTTCCGTTGTCTGGTACCTGTAACACAAGTTCTTCGGATACTTAGCACAGGGCTAGATTGACGTGGTGTGAAGCGTCCATGGATATTATTATTATTATTATTATTATTTCATGTTATAAAGGTTTGAAGCTTTGAAGAATGATATCTAATGATTTTAAAATTTCATAAATTAAAATTTTTAACTAATAATAATCTTAACACCACACCACAAATAGTGGCCTATTTTTATATTTTAAGGCCGCCTTTACACCTGTAAGTTACTTACGTAATATTTACATAAGTTTCTTACGGTTGCATTTACATTTGCAGTAAATGCTTACGTAAATAATGCTAACGAAAGTTGTGTAAGTTTAAACTTGCATAAGTTATTACATCCCCATTTACATTAGCTTCCCAAATCAGTAATTAAAATGCCTTCCCACAGTCGCCATGTTCAAGCAGCTGCTGCATACCTACATAATTTTATACAATAATCGAAAACAAAAATAAAATAAAAGTTAAAAAGGCTAAAACAAGAAAATAATTCAATTTGAAATCCAGATATGCATAGGTACAAAAATGGTCAAGATAGAGCCGTGGTCGCACCCGCTATTGGGATTGAATATTGCAACAGCTGACGATTATAATGTTAATTTTATAGATTTGTAGATTTTTTTGCGGGTACGACCACGGCTCCTTGACCATTTTTGTAACTATGCATATCTGGATTTCAAATTGAATTATTTTCTTGTTTTAGCCTTTTTAGACCCCTTTTTGCGAAGTCGTGTTATAGTCTTTTTAACTTTTATTTTATTTTATATTTTTCTGTTTCCACGTCAAATATAACATTATATTTTCATTAAATTATACATAGTAGATAAGTAACTAAACAACTCCTAGATACTACTTGTACGACCGCATTTAAAACATTTATTTTGAATTTAACTATAAAGTGTAAGATTTAATAAAATATTTAAATACATATTCGTATTGTGCTTGCCAAGACCTCGCTTTTGATACCAAATACGAGACAATTATCTTAATTTAGTTTTTTTGGAGATAGTTTTTGAGGTTAAATTTTTGAAAATCCTATGTAACTCGCGGCATCATTACCAATCAATTGATACCTCATTTAATCGGACCAGTAGTTTAGCCACTACGAGGGAACATACATACATTAATAGACTGCCAAAATCATTACCCTTCCTTTTGGCTTCGCCGAAGTCGGGTAAAAAAGAAAATGCTGGATAAAACCATGGCTAGAAAGAAGAATGAATGGCTAAAGGTGCGTTTCAAAATCTTTTGAAGGAGTTTTTTTTTTAATCTTTATTAAGGACTGTTAAGACTGGAAGACCGAGACCAATTTTTCAATTTTATAAGAATGAGTTCTACGACTTTTGAATGTCTTTTGAAAAAGGTAGAAATAAAATTTTTTTTGCACTCCCATCGTATGAGGCGTGCCTCAAAGGCAGTAATTAAGGTTTCTACCTCGTCCAGTGACCAGCATTTAATTTGTTTTTGTTTTCGACCGGACATTGTTGACACGCGTAATTTCTCAACTTATCAATTTAGTTTGATAAGCTGTGAGTCGCTTCCGTAAACAAACTCGAACCTATGGCCGCCTTTACACCTGTAAGTTACTTACGTAATATTTACATAAGTTTCTTACGGTTGCATTTACATTTGCAGTAAATGCTTACGTAAATAATGCTTACGAAAGTTGTGTAAGTTTAAACTTGCATAAGTTATTACATCCCCATTTACATTAGCTTCCCAAATCAGTAATTAAAATGCCTTCTCCCAGTCGTCATGTTCAAGCAGCTGCTGCATACATAATTTTATCCAAAAATCGAAAACAAAAATAAAATAAAAGTTAAAAAGACTACAACCCGACTTCTCCAAAAGGGGTCTAAAAAGGCTAAAAGAAGAAAATAATTCAATTTGAAATCCAGATATGCATAGGTATAGAAATGGTCAAGGTGGAGCCGTGGTCGCACCCGTTATTAGGATTGAATATTGGTTGCAATATTCAATCCAAAAGCTGACGATTATTATGATTTTTATAGATTTGTAGATTATTTAGCGGGTAAAAAAAGTTCTTTTTAACTTTTATTATTTTATTTTATATTTTTCTATTTCCACGTCAAATATAACATTATATTTTCGTTAAATTAACCATTACATAGTAGATAAGTAACTAAACAACTCCTAGATACTACTAGTACGACCGCATTTAAAACATTTATTTTGAATTTAACTATAAAATGTAAGATTTAATAAAATATTTAAATACAATATGTATTTATATTTATTGCGTATTGTGCTTGCCAAGACCTCGCTTTTGATACCAAATACGAGACAATTATCTTAATTTAGTTTTTTTGGAGATAGTTTTTGAGGTAAAATTTTATAGCCTATGTAACTCGCGGCATCATTACCAATCGATTGATACCTCATTTATTAAAACCGGACCAGTAGTTTAGCCACTACGAGGAAACATACATACATACATACATAGACTGCCAAAATCATTACCCTTCCTTTTGGTTTCGCCGAAGTCGGGTAAAAAAGAAAATGCTGGATAAAACCATGGCTAGAAAGAAGAATGGCTAGCGTTAAAGGTGCGTTTCAAAATCTTTTGAAGGAGTTTTTTTTTTAATCTTTATTAGGGACTGTTAAGACTGGAAGACCGAGACCAATTTTTCAATTTTATAAGAATGAGTTCTACGACTTTTGAAAGTCTTTTGAAAAAGGTTGCACCAATCATAAAAAAAATTTTTTGCACTCCCATCGTATGAGGCGTGCCTCAAAGGCAGTAATCTAGGTTTCTACCTCGTCCGGTGACCAGCTTTTAATTTGTTTTTGTTTTGGACCGGACATTGTTGACACGCGTAATTTCTCAACTTATCAATTTAGTTTGATAAGCTGTGAGTCGCTTCCGTTAACAAACTCGAACCTATTTAGACCTGTAATTTTTCAATTTACGTAAGCTGTGAGAAATTACAATAAGTCACTTCCAATAAGTGTTTACACTTGAAAATTTATCATAAGTCGCTTATGGAAGTGACTTACGTAAGCAAAACTTACAGGTGTAAAGGCGGCCTATTTAGACCTGTAATTTTTCAATTTACGTAAGCTGTGAGAAATTACAATAAGTCACTTCCAATAAGTGTTTACACTTGAAAATTTATTATAAGTCGCTTATGGAAGTGACTTACGTAAGCAAAACTTACAGATGTAAAGGCGGCCTAAGTGTAAGTACTTACTGAATTTGTAAGTTTTTCAGTGACTAACTATGAAAATTATATTTTAGCCTCTGTTATGTGGAGCATTATTATGAATCTATTGACACCTGCGGGCCTACTCCCGACACAATCGAGTACCGAATCCGTTCGATATCAGTGGTTTTTCGTATTTTATCTGGTGAATTACAGTGGGTGGCCATATTATTAGGGACAACGAAATTTTTATATATTTTTTCTAAATACATTGTTTTTAAATTAAATAACAATATTATACCGTGGTGATTTTATTTAATATTACTCCTTATATGATTGCTATTATTTTTGCGATATGGCAACACAGGTTACGACTCAATCAAGTCAATTACATGGTACATCTTGTCAGATGCAATTTTTTGTCGAAAAGGTGCGAATTTTCAGTTTGTTTGCCGGTTCATCTTGCCTACTTTTTATTAGTTTAAAACAGATTTTTGTATTTAAAATAACCAAAAGGTAAGTGAAAGATGTTATAAAAATATTTTCAACTAGTTTTAACAGACAATTTACATGTTATTCATATTTCAATACGACAACTTATGATTTTAAATTTTTTTAGAATGGGTAAGACTTCAGACATTTCTCCAAAAAATTTAGGGAGGTACAAACAGTGTTAATGCACTCCGCACATTCCCAAAGAGACATAGCATCTCTTTCAGGCATTTCTAAGTCAGTAGTAAGTCGATTAAATATTAAAATTGACACTAAACAACTGCTTGAGTCAGATCGCGCGGGCAAATGTGGCAGGAAAAGACTCACTACGGCTCGTACTGATCGAAAAATCAGGGATATTTGCCTGAAGAATCGAAAAAAAGAGTGTTGCCTGTATAACTACAATGCTGAATGATGATGGTATTAGCATTTCCGAAAGAACAATGCGGAGACGGCTTGTCGAACAGAAGCTAATGGGCCGGCGTCCTGCTAAAAAGCCACGTCTTTCCGACAGTATGAAGAGTATGAAGAAGAAATGTCTTGAATGGGCTCGGCGACATCAAAATATTACTGTTGACGATTGGAGTCAAGTTGGTATAACTTTCTTTGTAGCGCAATAAGTCAATAACCATTTCATTCTAATAATTTTATTTATTAACAGGTCTGCTTTTCCGACGAATCGACGTTCCAAATTTTGGTCGACAAAAGTTCTTTTGTAAGACGCAGTCCTGGAGAACTACTTCATCCAGACTGCTTGGTTCAGAGAGTTAAACACCCAGTAAGCATAATTGTATGGTCTGTTATATCAGCCAAAGGCATGGGGTGGCTGTATGTTGTGGAAGGGACGATGAAACAGGACCAGTACAAGAAAGTACTCGAAACTCGGTTAGTGCCGCAGGTCCAAGAATGGTTTCCCAACAACGAAAAATATATTTTCATGCAGGACTCGGCACCGTGCCATAAAGCCAAAACTGTTACTGCATTTTTGGATGAAAAAAAATGAATGTTTTGCCTTGGCGAGGGAATTCGCCATACATGAACCCTAAAGAGAATATGTGGAAACTCACGAAACGGGCCACTATAAAAAAAAAGTTATAACGAATAAGCAGCAACTTATAGATCTTATATAAGAGAGTGGCAACATAATACTACACTCTGGGAACATGCAAAAACATGCATCAAGAACATGCCCCGACGCATAGAAGCTGTTATTGCAGCAAAGGGTGACATTACAAAATACAAATTTTTTTCTCGATTTTATATAGAACGTAATATTAAGAAAAATAAAAGTTATTTGTGATATTTTTAGTTGTTTTTATAACACCAATAAAAAGAAGAAACAAACAAAAAATATATGACATACATAAACTAATAGTTTCTTTCAGAAATTCAATAAAACTGACAAATTTGAAAATGTTCGTACTGTCCCTAATAATATGGCCACCGATGGTACTTTGAAACTAATCAGGATAAAGAAAATTGTTAGATCGTAACTTTTTGTACTCCCGACCATATCAATCGACTGAGAATCAAAATAAACAAATGTCAATTTATTAGGAAGTACGCGGCATGATCGTATCTAAATCAAAATCAAATCAGTTTGGAGAGTAAGGCCCCATATTAATTTAAAAAATCAGATCATTAGTTTAAGTGCAACAATGGAACATGCATATGCCTACGTACTTACCTTCTTAAATAAACTACTGCATGCATGTAGGTATACATATTATATACTGACAGGTAATTATTACCCCTTCATTTGGCTTCACCATGTTGGGTAAAATAGATTTAAACATTTATATTACTTAATTGGCAGTAAGTATATTAAAGTTTTGTAATAAAAAACTTATTCACTGAAATATCACGATTTAACTTTTTTATGCTTTCTAAGCAGTTAAAAAAAACAATATCATTGTTTTAAGTTTAAGTAATATTCGAAAATAATAACAAACTTCTCTTACCATTATTTCTGGCCAAAACATCAAAATTCTCCCCCATAATATCAGTGGCAGAAATATTAACTTTATCAAATGGCAATAATAAACATTTTCTATCCTTTGTGTATGATATTACAATCTCGAAATCAACTTTTGAATTTGCACAATTCTGCAATTCTTCCAAATCAATTACAGCTACAACATAAACTGTTTTATTAAGTTGAACAGATCTTTCATCCTTTTCTATCCAATATGGTGACTGTAGTATTTCAGTATACAATTTTGTTTCATATTTTGTTGTCTTCTTTAAAGTATTTTTCAGTATTATAGCAACATCTTCTAATGGTCTGGCATAAGAAATAATAATAGATTATAGTAGTTTGTAGCAATCTATGTATATGTCGCAGTCATCTGGTGAAATCTGCTATCTGATTAAATGACTAGCACATTCATTGAATTCTATTTTTACCAACAAATTCAATCCGTTCAATTCATCCGAGACTAGGACAGCCATTTATTTTTAAACTTCAAAATGTTCAAATATGTACCTACTTACATATTATTATAAATTAATCAAAAAATATACCAACACATTGCTATCTGTACCTACGAGCTGTTTGACCATTTACATTCAATCAAATAAGCAGCTTTTTCTTCTACCAGATAACTGCGACATTAACATACTGACGCCAGTAAATGAAAATGCTGTAAGTACAGTACATACAGCATTTTCGTTTTCTTGTGTTGAATAAAATTCTCATTTACCATTAATACTTAGTACTTACTCTAAATTTTTGTTGAGAACACTGATTATAATTAAAATCTTTTTGTTGCATAATTTTACTTCTGGATGCCTGGTTTCTATTTTTAATAAATTGGCCATCTAAAAACAGCATTCATAAATGTAATATTTACATTTGTTAGATTATTTAATGATAAAAATTAAAACTATTTTAGACAATATTGTAGGCATATTAATTTTTTATTGTTAAAAGAAAATATACAATACTTTACTAAGAACCTGTTATTATGAATATGAATTAAGTATTGGTTAGTTCAATATGAAATTTAGTAAGCTTACTTTATATCTAGTGACAGTCAAAAGATGCAAGTCAATATCTCGACGTGAGACGCATAAGGTCACATGTTTGTATCCAATCAGAGAGAGACATCCAACCTTATGCATCTCACGTCGAGTTCATGATATATTATATATCATGAAACAGGTATGATATGGTAGAGTATGTTGATATTTTAAAAGTTTACAATGAATCAAATACCTACATCATTCAATGTAAATGAAGAATGAATATCATTCACTCTGCTTTCATGCATGTGGAATATTGCTTGCTGCCTCAGATTTACTAATTGCTTGTACTTGTCTTCATTAAACTTAACACAGTACTGAGCCTCCGACAGTTTCCTCTTCAACTGTTCCAGTAGTGGTATGGAGTCTTGCAATGGACTTTCTCTTGATATTAACAGTTGATCTTCTAAATTTTCGAATTTGTCATCGAAAACTAAAGGCACCCCGTCATCGTTTTTAATTATTTTGAGGCGCGGTCGGCCCTTACATTCGGTATCATCGAAAGAGTAACTATTCACATTATGAATTTCATGAAGCTTTACTATACTTTCCTTCCTCGACAGTAAAATAATTTTGTCACCTGCGTGTACTAAGTAAAATAAATCACAGCTCTTGTTCCTCAAAACTTTTACTTCTTTTATATTTCGAATGTTTTGAAGCGTAATACTTTGTACAACTTGTCGCTTGTAGAGTTCAATTATTTCTCCCCGTTGAGTGCATACAATTACTTCAATTGCTTTATCATCGCTAGGATGGTTGTCGTAGAGATCAAAAGATTTTACTTCATTAAAAACAGAAAGCGGGATTATCTTCAATAGATCCTTACGAATGTTACTTGGAAGTTGGTCCATTTTTAAACATTAAACAAAACCTTTTTATATGAAGAAGTGCTAGATTGTATCGTTAAGAGGCGGAAATATTTTGTTATTATACTTAACTTAAAGTTAATCCATAATAGATTTGAAACTAATTATTTACATTTTACGTTGAGAAACGTTTACCTACTTTTTCTTGTTCTTTGACATCTGACAGGAAACAGCTGATATTGACAATGTCATTATGACAGAGAGTTTTTTTTATTTTAAATATATGAAAGTTCAACATAAAACTATTTTTGTCGGACTGCCAGTAAATTATTATAATACTGATAATAGGTATCAAATTTTAATAGAAGTGAACCAAGTCAGTTAATTCAAAAAGTGGTAAACATTTTAGCAACGGCCAACGACTTATAAAAAATTGCAAAATTAACAGCGACGTAAAATTTTCACCAATTCGCTCAAACACTGGATACCTATATAACATATCAACAAGCAAGCATTGACCCAGGCCTTTGATAAATATGACGCTTACTTACGTCGTATTCTAAACCTATAAGTTTTGCTCAGTTGGCATAGGATGTTCCATAATCCGATTTATCCGATACCTACTTAGATTATTAATATATATGTAGGTACTTTAATCTAAGCCTACCTATTATAAATTTAACGTCTCATAATAATGTGACAAATTAGGTACCATGAGTTAAAAGATTTACCTAATTAAAACTGTATCAGTTACGGTATCAATCAGATTATGCGACATAAACAAAATTCATCATCAGAATCACACACTATAGATTTTTTTTTCTAAAAAGTGCGTACCTATATACCTATACATACCTAGGTACCTACCGGAAGAAAATAAATAGAATTCGATCAATCTTTTCTCATCATATATTGATGCCAACTTACACTGTCACCTTATTAATTATTATTAGATACAAGCTTTTACCCGCGACTTCGCTCGCGTGGAATAAAAGTATGGATACTTTTTTCCAGGTATTAGATGTAACATTGGGTCTAATGTTACTTCTAATACCTCAAGTATATAAGGTGTAGTCACTAGTCATGATGATCAGTACCTATCTAGATTTCGTCTGAAAGCATAACAAATAAAATATGGACACGTAGAAACCAGCTAATATTTTATAATTTATTTAATACGTAACTAGATAATAATATTACGTGTTACTTATTATAGATTCCTAAACCGTAATAATTATAAATTTGTAAAAAGAGTGGCTGATAGGTACATGAAAGATTTAAAATATATTTTTCAGTTCCTACGCGTCATACATTTTAGGTACCCAATGTACCTTTTAATTATTGTAAGCTGATACTTCTTAGGTTTTCCTGATTCCTAAGCAAATCAACGCATGCAAAAGTTACAGTGTGCATTGCAGGGATACAATGGGTTTGAAATTTCGGATACGGATACGGATTTACGAATTATTTCGGATTATCCGTTTGTTTCGGATAATTTCGGTTACGGATATTAAATTTTGGTTAACTTTGACAAAAGAAAACTTTTATTTCGGTTTCGGGTACGGATATTTTTATATCGGATATCCGATAGTTTTGGATACGTTTACGGAGCATCTCTGGTGCGTTGTCCATGAAAAATTATTACGTAACGCATTACATTATTAATCAGCGGTTCATGACCGTCGCATCTGTTCTATTAATAATCATTCAACCGGATCGCCATTTTGACCGACCTGAATTATAGCGTAATGAATTTGTTATTTCCGCAATTACACTGAAACCTCTACTTTACCTAAACAACGAATTATACCTACCTACCTATTAGCATAGACCAAGTTAAAAATAAGTGGTCTATTGTATAATTTTTCTTTTCATTTCAATTTAGATAGGTTGGTAAAATTTAACTGGTTTTAAAAACAACAGTCCCTTTAACTTTGGGATATGATTATAATACCTTTTGTCATTTTAGAAATGTGTTCTTTTTTAATTTATTTTACAAAAATATTTTTTTTGCTTTTTCGATAATCTTGCTACAAAAAAATAAGAAATGGTAAAAAGTAAAAAAAAATTTTTTTTCTCCAAAAAGATTATAAAAAAATACACTTCCTACCAATGAGGTAAGGTAGGTAGTATCTTATCTCAAACTTATAGTGGCTGTTCTTTTGACATAAAGGAGACGCATATCTATAACGGCGTTTTTGTCGAGAAAAAGTATATATCTACTAGGGAATATCTATACTAGGGAAGCAATTACTAGTAACTACTTAACTCGATACCATACAAATTGTAGTTAACTTAGCTGCTGCATAAATCTCATGGTATAGATAAGCCTTTCGTCTCAGGAGCGTCTCCAATACCTATCTACCTACTTCCAAGATCTCAGGACAGTTCTAAGGACTCCAGCCGATAGATCCTAAGCAAGGAACTCTTCAAGATATCTGAATATACCCTGTTTTGTTTACCTACATCAAGATAACGTTGAATTACACGTATGTAAATATGTGTTAATACGGTTGCCTTGGAGCGTGTTTCACCAAGCAATGTTAAAGTTAACGCCATGTTAAAATACCATGCCTTATCATTCATTGACAGGAAATACGAGAGATATACAAGATATTTAACGAAGGATTAACTTTAACATTCCTTGGTGAAACACGCCCTTGGTCCCGATTTCACCAACGCATGTTAGTGTTAACGGCTTGTTAAAATACCATGCCATCTTATTCATTGATAGGAATTACGAAAGGGACAACATGATATTTAGCGAAGGATTAACTTTAACATTGCTTGGTGAAACACGCCCATAATACGGTAAAAGTGATGATTAAAAACGTTCCACAATTGTCAGTATCAAATACATTGTTCTTATTAATACGTTTAGTAATACCACATTTATGCAATCGTATTAAGGGCCGATTTTTCAATCGTCAGATAACTTTTATCTAAGGAATAAATATGTGACTTTGGCAGATTTTGTATAGAACAAATGTCAAAGTCACATGTTTATTCAACAGATGAAAGATACCTGACGATTGAAAAATCGGCCCTAAATTTTAATAAATGATTAATATTGTCATAATTATACATAGTCAAAGAGTTGACTCTCCGACAATCCTATTTTTATTTTTTTTACTAATAAATTTTTGGTATCGCGAAGGAGATTCTGCCGCCACAGAATTCTGGGCACTGAAACGTCACTCAAAGATACATAGGGTACATTTGATAACATATAAAAACATTGTACCTAGTGCAAATAATCTCTTGCATAAATTTCTTAAATTATAAAGGCTCGAAATTGCTGTACCTATACCGAATTTAATGGAAATTGGCTAACATTAGAACATGGGGAAGGATGTAGGCTACTTTTTGTGCAGCAAATTGTATGGCGGGATTTTCGCGCGAAGTAGGAACATCTTGTATTGCTTAATATTACACCAACTGTATATTGCAATATTTGTGACCCTTGACCTTGTGCTGGAAATGGTCGCTCAAGTGGATAATGACCTACGTCCGCTTCCTCGTTAGTAGACCCAGAATAGACCCAGCGTGGTGAACAGTAAGGATCATTTTACACCCAGGCGTTTTAAGAGGAAACAGCACGGTTGAGAGAAATACAAAATAGGTATTTATGAAAACTATTGCGGTTTCGCAGTGCCTTAGCTAGCCAGCAATAGCGCGATAGAGATAACTGCAACTTGGACTGAAATTACCTATTAAAAGTACCAGAAATCGACGTTTAGGGGATTCCTGTTTCCTCCTCCAAAACTTAGCCGATTTAAATATTTTTTTCTTAATTAGATAAAAAAAAAATTGACCTATGTTCCTATTTTTTTATTTTGTTATTTATTGTAGTCAAATCTGTTTCCTAGATGTTTAAACATAGCGGAGAGTCTGGCCATTTTTTTAGGTTTTTGAACGTCTTTATCTCTTTAAATAATTAATTTATTAAAAAAAGGAAAAAATAGGGACGTACAAACAATATCCATAAATATCCAGGAAAATAATTGTTACTCTAGCAGCATTATCCAGGGAGGAAACAGGAATCACGTAGACCCCTAATTCTGTATGGACAAAATTTCGTAGTGTTGCCGCGGGCAACTGGCAAACGAGAAGGTGTCAAGTTTGTCACTTTTGACGCCATTACAGTTTGTCTGAACCACAGGTCTGAACCAATAACTAAGAAATCATAATGGACTTGTTGTAATAGTCTATTTGTATGTAAACGATGATGTACCTTTCGGGGCAAGTTTTTTCAAAGCCGCCATTTTAATGTATTGTTTTCGCCAGTACTTCAAGTGTCAAACTCGTGTATTGTTAACATTATTGTTTAAAATAAAAGTCCTATTTTAGTAGTTTATTAGTTTGTACTTAAAAATATATTTTTAAACTAGCTGTGCCCGCGACTTCGTACGCGTGAAAAAGTGATTTAGGACACTTTTATATTTTTAAATATATTTTTAGTTTATTGGCGCAACCGCTGACAACTTTCGCCAATAGGTACTTCCCAGTGTATCCCAGTGTTGATCCCGATCCAGCAAGTCACGTACCCGGCAAGCCTCTTGGTATGCAAGGTATAATAATAATATAGTACCATCCTTTCGGAGCTCGGCAAAAGAAGTAGGCCTTCGAACAATATGTAGAAGTCAGCAAAGGTATTCGAAGTCAGGATAATATTATTCGAATGCACCGTATAGACCCAGCCAATTTTTCACGTTAATTTAGTAAATTATTTAACTTCGATGTCCGTCTGTCTATCTGTCTGGTTGTCAAAATTTTAACACGTGTAGGTATCAAGCTAACAATCCTAAATTAAATACTCAAGATCTTCTGTCCCTTCTGGCTTTGAAAAAAACAGACTCCTTAGCCACATCTACCCAAAGATTCAGCCGTATCTCTCTAATTTTCGACACTCCAAAGGGAACCAAAACCTAAATTTGATACGAAGCAACTTAATGCGAAACTTATAAATTGCGAAACCATAAAAATATTTTAATTTTTTTTTAACTTACTACCGTTTTTGTCATTAATATTTTGAGATATTAAATTGAAACATAATATATTGCAATTATTAAGGTATTTAAAACGAAACTCTCGGTTAGACATGGGCGCAGCGGCACGCCCCGTCGAGGATCCAGCAGGCTTACTCTCGACACAACCGAGAATTGAATCAGTTCGATCTCAACGGATTTGGTGTTTTATTTGGTAGATTACTTTGGAACTAATTAGGATAAAGAAAACCTTTGGAACGTAACTTTTTGTACACCCGACGATATCAATCGACATAGAACAAAAATAAACAAACGTCAATTTATTCGACACGATCGAATCTGAATCAAAATCGAATCAGTTTGGAGAGTTAGGCCCCAGCTCGGCGCGCCGATCGGTTTAAGTAGCGTTTTTTTATTAACCTACCCTAAGTATAACAATAATATAAATAAATTAAATTTAGTTTTAAAGAAAATATACAATAAAAAAAGATTAAATTTGAATGTTTGCAGCGCGGTACCTGCCGCGCTTCATACAAACGTCCAGCATTTTTTTTTGGCATAAGTTTTTTATTTATGAACCGATTGAGATGAAATAAATGTTAAGTCAAGATTACTACAAATATGATTCAACCACATCTAAATCGGATAAGCCGTTTCTGAGATTAGCGTGCACAAATGCACCGACAAACAGACAAAAAAAAATTGTTTTGCATAAATAAAAGTCTCCTATAATAACACAGGCACAGTTAGCACATTTTAATAGTATTTTTTACCCAGCAGTCTACACTACACCAGCCCGGCTCGGACGTAAGACGTCACCCAGCAGCCTGCATTACGCGGTGCCCGGTCGAATCACGGCGAAACGATTTTAATTTTGCTATATTTCCTAAACTACTCATTATATTTCCATGGTATAAAGGGCAAATATTATAGTCTTCATGGAATGCTTAAGCCAACTAACGTATTAAAAATGATAAGGATTAGTACCGTGATGGTATAAATAGCTTTCCAAAAACCGCTTAATTGCCCGTTTTTTAGTTTATCGCGAAAGGCTTTCTTTTAATTATACCTACAGTTAATTAAGTTGATTTTATACAATAAATGATAATTTATTTTAATTTGTGAAGCAAGTTCAAAAATACAATTTTTATATTATTATGACACTGTGAAAACACTGTTTTCCCAGAAAAAAAATCCTGATAGTACTTATTTGATGTTCTAATCTACTTTAGTGCCACGTTCTATTGCTTCGCGTCACTGTGTAAGCGATCCCCCCGCTCCCCGCACGAACCGTTCGACCGCAGGCCGCGCGCGCTAAATTCATCCGACTTGCTTCAAATTTATCGTCACTGCTCGGCTCCTATGTATCGTAGCGTTATGTTATATAGCCTATAACCTGCCCAGGAATATGGGCTACAATCGTACCAAGTTTGGTTAAAATCCCTTCAGTAGTTTTTGTTCCCATCGTGCACATACAGACAGACAGACAGACAGACAGACAGACAGACAGATAGACAGACAAAAATTTTACTAATTGCATTTTTGGCATCAGTATCGATCGCCAATCATCCTCCAATATGTATTTTGAAAAAATATTCAATGTACAGAATTGACCTCTCTACAGTTTTATTATAAGTATAGATATAGATAATAAAAGAGACAATGACAAATTTCCTAAGAATATTATGGAAGGAAAAGTAGAGGGGAGAATAGGAAGAGGAAGACCTAGGAGAAGTTATATAGAACAAATAAAGGAGAAGATAAACGTTGGGTCGTATCAAGAGGTCAAAAGTAAAGCACAGGACAGAGAAACATGGCGATTTGAATGAATGAAACAATGACAAACTAAGACACTACAGCATTATGCTTAAGACAAGCCGCCATTTTGGTACTGTTCCGGTTAATAGTTTCTGGCTCGTATAATTTACGTTTATGCCCAGTCCACTTGATTTTTTAGTCATAAGTCTGAACTGTGAGCCAAGTGCGAGTTCTTTTTTTCCTTTTTTTATTCTTAAATACATATAATAAATCTGTAGAGGAGTCGTGTCTGTACATTGAAGATATTTGAAAAAAAATATGATAGGGGACCTTTATTTACGCAATAGTACCCAAAACTATGATTTTTGAAATTTTTGTCTGTTTGTCTGTTTGTCTGTTTGTCTGTGGGTTTGTGCACGCTAATCTCAGAAACGGCTTATCCGATTAAGATGTACTTTTCACTAATATATTGCGGCAAGCTTCACTTAACATTTAGTGTTTGTTTTATGTAAATCGGTTCATAAATAAAAAAGTTATGACAATATTAAAAGATCATGTCGTTTTTGCTGGACGTTTGTACACTTTGTAGGAAGCGCGCGCCGGACCCGGGAGCCGTGCGCCGCCGCGCGCGCGCGCCGCTTCAAATTGCATTAGCAGCAAACGCACCGGGGCCGCGGGGGTGACTTTTATTTGTTAGTTTTAGGCTTGCTAGGTAGGAACAATCTAAGATATTTTTTCTTGAGTTTATTACGGAAGTTATTTGTATAAAAATAGTTAGTACTTTTACTGTACAGTCCTTTGTGATAAGTAGGTACTGTATACATATTTGTTAGCGTAGGTTAGTAATAAGTAAATAAATAAAAACCGGCCAAGTGCGAGTTGGACTTGCACACCGAGAGTTTCATACAAACCTGATTGACATAGAATTTTGATTTGGTTACAGCTTGAATATAATATTAGAGACCTAAGTATTTGTTATAAGTTTCAATTAAACACATTCATGACAAACGGTACGAAGTTTAAAAAAATCAAAATATTTTTACTACTTATCTATATAATGTTACTAAAAACGTATGGTTTTAGACGTTGCTTGGTTTCAAATTTTATGATTTTGAGTTCACGGGACCCTTTAGGTTTTGATTCCCTTACGAGTGTCGAAAATGACGAAATTTAGCGACATAAGCGACTGCTTTTGATTGCATTGGCTAAGAAGTCTGATTTTTTCACTGCTTCAAGGAACAGTAGTTCCTGAGTATTTTATATAATTTTCATCACAACACGCGTTTCTGAGTAAAAGGGTCTTGACAGACAGACGGACATGGAAATGATCTTATAATATGTGTTTCGTTTTTTCCTTTTGAGGTACGGAATCTTAAAAACAGTTTTAAGATTTTCATAAATATATTGCTCTTTTTTTTTGTTTTTTCTATTTAATAAGATAGACGTTAAAAACATCTCGATAGTTACTAAACTGTGTTACAGGGGAAAACTGTTGATACAACTCGATTCCAATCGAGATACCTTTTGAAATTATAGCCTTTTGCGGCCTGCCCTGGATATGTGTTAACAGTGTGATTATTATGGGTTTTTTTGTCAAATATCATAATATTGATAGAGTATTCTCTTATACAAATCTATCTATACGCCAAATGCCGTACTTTTAATACAATTATTTATAGCAAAGTTGAGTAGGTACCTACATTTATACAATACGTTATCCGAGAGTTATACTCAGCGTGCATCATTAGCAATGTATAATATTATTTTGCATTCTATATTATAGTTCTCATTCCGTCCGTTTAAATTCATACCTACTACAGCCTACTATTACTGTACATTTTTATAGTTTTCTTTGTCCAAATTATGTATTCGATAACTGCATAATATATAGAATTTTGATTAACATAAGTATTGTGTTTACAGTTAAACTAAAAAAGTTATGTCAATATAAGATAGATTTATATTTGTCTTGATATTTTTATTTCTTAGTTTTTATCATGGACCGAATGGTTTTTATGTTAGGTACCTACCTACAACTTAGGTTTGTTTTCTTTCTTTTGGTACTTTCTATATTTTGCTACTTTTCTGTATAAAATCAGTTAGTAGGTACTTTAACAGTGAAGTGATTTATAATCAGTACCTACATGTTTGGTTATTAATAATTAAAAAAACCGGGCAAGTTCGAGTCGGACTTACGCACCGAAAAGACCGCAAAATTTTGTGGCGCGCTTTCTTAATATCATTGTCGCCACACCAGCAGCGTCGGCGTGGAAACGATCATCGTCTGCAGTCGCTGCGGCGCAAAATCCATACAAATCTTAGTACTAGATGTTCGTCGTGTATCTCTCTATCAAGTAGTCCCGTTCGCATTATAGTAATTGTACACGGTCGTTTGTCAAGCTGGTAGTAGGAATTGTCAACATAAAGTAGTTTTTTAAATACCTCGACGACAGTTTTTATAACTAAAAATATTTTTAAAACTGATTTATTATAACACTGCCCTAAATCACTTTTCCACGCGTACGAAGTCGCGGGCACAGCTAGTTCTTAATAAATTTAGGGATTCTAGCACATATTGTGGCTATGCAATCCCATCGTACAAAATAGACTTATTACTGTTTACTAATTGTAAAACGTATATAATAATATTGCTGCTGTTGAATTAGGTTCAGCCAATATTACATTAAAAATGCCTATATTCATTGAGGATAGTTTGAGAGTTAAGTACCCTATTTCATTTGTCAGTGTATCGGACACACTCAAGACATGTTGCACATCAAGTGCCAGTTCGTGTCACTGCTTATCGTGAGGAAGTTAACTACAATTTGTATGGCAGGTTTTAGATATTTCTCAATAAAAATTACATAATTTACTTGTGAACAAAACCCCCATTCCTCTCTCAGATATATTATTCCCTCTGGCGCCTTTTACGATGGAAAAGATGGTTCAGGTGCCGCACTTCTCCGGTACCCCTTGGATATTAGACGGAAAGTCAAATATAAAAAATCAGCAGCATTTACCTACCTGTTATATATATATATAATAAAGAAGTTTCAAACACAACCTCACTTGAGAACCTATTTGACAGATAAAACAACGTTTCGTTT
The DNA here is from genome assembly GCA_905187575.2 of Celastrina argiolus. Taxonomy (NCBI): domain Eukaryota; kingdom Metazoa; phylum Arthropoda; class Insecta; order Lepidoptera; family Lycaenidae; genus Celastrina; species Celastrina argiolus. The sequence continues at coordinate 9,492,627 of LR994594.1, read as the reverse complement.
CACTTTGAAAAGTGAACTACTTTATTAATGTTACATAGTAGTTACTTTAATGTCTTTTCTATTTATATATTAATATTATAAAGCGGAAGAGTTTGTTTGTTTGTTTGTTTAAACGCGCTAATCTCAGGAACTACTGGTCCGATTTGAAAAAATCTGTTTTTGTTGGATAGTCCATTTATAGAGGAAGGCTTTAGGCTATATAACATTACGCTGCGACCAATAGGATTTAACATTATTTCCTTTATCGTTTTGCAGCACCTTTTCGCTTATTCTGTCTCTGCACCACCCTATGGTTGACTGGTAGAGAATGCCTTTTGGCATTAAGTCCGCCATTGTACAATGTGCAAAAAGAGTAAATAAATAAATAAATAAATAAATAGGAGCGAAGCGTCAGTGAGAAATGTTGCAAAAACGGGGAAAATTAATTACATTTGGAGACTTTCTAATAAACGGCTTAAGTCACTAAAAAACCACGCGAATGAAGTCGCGGGAACAGCTAGTACGGAAAAACATTAAAATAAGTATAATCTATATTTTTATAATCTTTATTTTTACGTTTTAAAAAAGAAAAAAATAAAGTATGTAACACAATATGTTCTACATTTTTAAAAGTAAAACCAATTTTTTTTTTATCTGTCAAATAGGTTCTCAAGTGAGGTTGGGTTTGAGACTTCTTTATTAATACCTACGGGCCTTTTCTAAGTTACTTCTAATCTAAACACCTACATTTTGTAATGTGCTTTACTCTGTAGTCTCCTTAATTTTCCATGAACCACAATGACATCATAATGGGTCGAAAAGTAGAACAATCGCACAAGATAAGTTTAATCTATTTACCTTGGAGCCCAGTAAAAACTAAATTAGTCTGCGGTAGTATAATTAGTAGTAATTATTATAATGAGTGTCTGTACGCTGTATGATGCTAGTTACCCACATGTAAACCATGCGATGTGAAACTGCCTACTTAGTTACTTTGTTTTGCATTCAGTTAGAACATAGGGTCGGTTAGGGTAACCATAAAGATCTTGAACAGTCCTGATAAAAATCCTCACAGTTCAAAAAAGTCCGGAAATTATAGTCGCAAAATTATTTTATTATTAACAGTTGATAATTAATTGAAGACATGAATGGATGAATGTGATATGTAGCAAAATTATGATTTAGAGAAAATTTTGTTCAAACTGTCACTAATTAAACATTTTAGAATAGGTACATTATTAAGTTTATAAATACTGTTAGACTATAATATGTCCCTAATTAAAAGTAGAACTAAAAAAAAAACTACAATAGGATTTTGGCATGATTGTAGGTATGTTTGTTGTATCGTAACGCCTGCGATGACTTAGTACTGTTACAATTTTTATTAAAGTTATGTTTTAATAACTTTACTTTTTAAGATGAGTACAAAAGTTAATGAAGGATTTGTAGTACAATTTTACGTATATTCTATTGAGATCTAGAAACCAAATTAATAACCTGGACAAAATACGGAAACCATGGGTTGCCATGGTCACTCGATGTGTCCGTATTACTCCGGCCGAATGGCAACCCTACGCGTGCTGCATCTATAAGTAGTGCGACAGTCCTTACTCACTAGGAGCGTAATGTGCACTGCGCAGTCTGTACCAAAATAGCCGATATTCCCACCACTTCCTTCGCTGGCCCACTGCGGATGCACAACGTGCACAGACGAAGGGCACATTTTTAACCGAGTAAGTATCCGAAGAACTTGTGTTACAGGTACCAGACAACGGAAATATATTTAATACTTTTATACTATACACATATTTAAGATTTTTATTATATTATACACATCCATGACCCAGGAACATTGAAAACTTTTTGTTCCCTCGGCGGGATTCGAATCCGCGACCTCTCGTTCGAGCACCAACGCGCTCAACCACTGCGCTGCGGAGGTTGTCAGAATGATTTTTGCCTGTCATTTGCCTGTCATTTTACTGACTGAGATTTAAAAACAGGGTTTATACTACTACTGAACATAAGCCGCCCCCATAATATTTCCTGGGGGTAGTTGACTATACTCGCCACACTTGGCAGACGGGTTGGCGAGCGCAGTATTAAAATAAAAAACTCGGCGCCCATGTCTACCTAAGAAATTTTTGGTTATGCATAAAATGAAAATGAAAAATCTTTTATTTCCAAATAGGTTAGTTACTAACACTTTTAGAATTGTCCTACATGATGACCTACCACCGGTTCGGAGACTATAGTCATTACTCAGGTACGTAATAATGACGCCTAATATTGAGCGTTGATATTCCGATAAAAATTATACAACCTGTAGGTATAAAGCGAAAGAACTATGATAAATTTGAAAGTCAGGTAAAAACATGAGCAAAAATATACAAATGAACAGAATTTATCATCTTTGTCATCATTTCTTCTGTTTTCTGCTAGCTTATGTAACAGTTACGTAATGTATAATGTAATCTATGTTGGACAATAAAATCATTGTTGTTGTTCCAGTCAGGAAGTCCGCGCATGATCTGTGTCACGAAGACCTAGCCATTGTGATGGATTAAGTGCATCTAGGCACGTAACGGACCTGGCTTTGTTGTTATAGCTCATTCATTATCACGATCATCATCAGCTGTGTCATCACCATCGTCTGCAACAACATTATTGACATTCTTAGGCCCGTATCGTCGACGGAGTCGCGGAAGTTTGTTGTCCCTGTGGCTTCGTCAACGGCGGTGGAGTCGGAGTACCGAAAGAGTTTTAGTGGGTAGGGCTGCGTCCATCTTTCGGACGCAGCGAGTCCTACATATCCATGGAGGGATTCCCCAATCCCCCACGGAACACTTAAAAGCATTTCTCAGCGAAAAAAAAGGCCCGTATAAATAAAACAATCTCTTTGCAACCTCTACCTAATGCGAATGTAGAACATATAAAAAGAGTGAAGAATTTGATGCTGCGTTGAGCCTAAGGACATTATTAGTGGTGGACCGTTAATAGATTTACCTAGATTTACACGCTAAACCACCATGTTAATAACCGTCTTAAGTGTATCAAGCGCGTCTTATTGTGGGCCTAAAACCCCCAAGCAAAACTAAAATTTGTGGGTACCCAATCTAAAACTAGACTACATTTGATCAAGTTATATTTATAAATACATAGTTATGTCGGCAAGACACGGACATACAGACTCAGGGGAAACTAAAAGGGTTCCTTGTAGTTACTACGGATCTCTAAAAAGTGTGATTACGACTTCCGTTTCCGACTTACTGCTGCCTGTTATCACTTATCTGTCCGATAATGATGTTTATTTTTAAAACTCGCTAAAAAGTCCTGTGAGAAACAAACTATCCAATAAGGATCATCAATCATAATGTTTGGGTAGCAAAGACTTTTGATGTTTTTTTCTTATCTGAAATTGTTTTTAGCTATTTAAATTTGCTGCAAACAAGTGATTCGTGATCAACATATAAAGTCTCTGTAGATAGTAGGTAGGTACATGATGTAATTCTAAATCACAATTTATGCATAATAATTTCAGTCAGTAAAATTAATATTACATATTAATTATCTATTATAATGATTTTAATTATTAGTCAAAAGTTAAAAACTATTGTCAACCCGATTACACAAATGACCTATTAATTAAGTCTATGTTACTCAGGCCACTATTAAAAATCTAAATTGACATCTCATTCTTTGAAATTGGGTTGGATGCAACATACAATGAAATAAACATACATCCTACTAATCTGGGGACACGGGCGTGCCCCGCCAAGACGAGCCCAGCAGAGCGCAAGGGCACTAACCTAACCTAACTTTTCTCGAAACGTTTTATCGTTTTTTAAACTATCATAACTTTCCTTTGGGTGATGCTAAATAGTTGAAAATTTCAAGATATCAGTGACAATGACACCAGTAAAAATATGAAAGTTTTAATGTCGTAGCTATTATAAGAACTTTAGATTTTATCAATGTCGAAAACTCTAAGCTATGTCTTCTTGGCAACATTTTTACATGAAAATGTTTTTGGTGGGATATTATAAACACGAAAATTTAAGGTATGGATGTTTGTTACAATTTCACTTAAAAACTACTGAACGGATTATGATGAAATTTTTTTTCAAATTCACGCGGTTTTTTTATTTTACGCGTACGAAATAGCGGCAAACATCTAGTATTACCATGTATTACATACATAGATTGTCAAAATGGCTTTGCCGTGGGCGTGTAAAATAATATACCAAATTATTACTACAAATACAACATACATAAATATAACATAAAAAAACTATCTGTGAAAATTTTTAATTGGCCTTCTTTAACTATCGATTATCTCTATATGTATTTTAGCTGTAAGTTTTCCTTGAAATAAAAAATAAAATAAATTTGGAAAAATTCACAAATTCCAATTTGTTATTTTTTCTAAAAAAAATAATTTTCTTGCTTACATACTTAGATCACCTGAATCAGTTCAGTGTTTACACAAGTTGTTATCTTTATATTTTCAACAATTTTAGGGTGTGAGAGATAATATAGAGATAAAATTTATGACTAACATCTCTCCCTGTGTGCACTGAATGACAGCTTTTCATCCATTTTGCCAGTTATCTGTAATCTGATGTGATAAAACGACATCAAATATCGAAAGCTTATCTTAACGAGTCCAAGGACAGCCGAGTACAGTCGTTTAGACATTGGGCTCATTATGAAAAGGTATGTAAATATAAATAATTAATATACCAATATTCATTATTTTTTGTATAAGCGGCGTTGTGGAGTTTTTGGATAAGTAAAAAATGTTCAACTCGCGTTAGGACACGTGACGTGATCGAAAATTCGTAAGACAGAGGACGTAGACCGTCCGCGCGGTGTAGGAGAATGTCTGCTACTATTTCGTTGTTCACTTCTGCCAACATTAAAGTAAAAAATGTAAAAAAACTTTGGGATATGATTAGACTACCTTTTCTCATTCTAGAAATGTTTTTTTACTTTTTATTAAGTACAAAAAAATATTTTTTTAGTTTTTGACAAAAAAAAAATACATATCCAAAACGAGGAAAAGTAGACAGTATAATCGTATCTAAAGTTATAATCACTGTTCTTTTTACACACTGTATAATATATTCGGTAACAAACGCATTTCGATCTGCCTACACAGCTATCTTATTAGGTATAATTTACTACCCCTATAGCATCACCCAACGTGTAACCTGCACCGCGAAACCCTTTAAAAAGAAAGAATATTTTCCATACGATCTTACACTATTATTGCATCCGTTAGGATTATTTAGAAAAAGAATTAACTACATTCTAAATTCACATTTCTTAAAATAAGAAGTATTTTCTTGTCATTTAGAAAATCCTTTTATTAAAAGTATTGAATTTTCAAAATAAAAATTGACACCCCTTTTATCCGCTTAGAGGTTGCATTTTGCGAAATACCATTCATGAGCTGTTATCTTCTAAAAAATTTTGTTAATTTCTGAAATGTCATGATGAGTGAATGAATAAGTCACCTTTATCTTTTATAATATTGAACTGATAATAATAATCGTAATCTTTTACAAAGTTACGCACGCAACGCACTGGCTTATGGTATTGCAGATGTCCAATAGATTAAATCAAATTAATCTCTTAAATACGATGGCAAACAAAACTGATTTTAATTTATTTATAAAACTAGTAAAATGTAAATATTTGTACCACTCAACTTAAGCTATGTTCAGCAGTAGATGGCGATAGGCTGATGATGATGATGAACATAAGCACCCTTCGTAGCTGTGTCTCGTCAATCAAAACTTAATTAACCTTCAAAGTGTAATTAACACCGACTAAAACTTGTTGAAATCGAATCATATCAGAAAGATTATTTTTAGAGAAGTCTGTTTTCATTCATTCGGTAGTTATTTTCGGTAGCCCTTGAACGTGGCATAGATTAATTTGTAAACTTTACTATTATTTATAACAATGGTTTAAATTTTCGATTATAGAAATTTAAATTCTCTAATTATAAAACAATAGACAGATGGAGTGAACTGAAAATCAGGGTAAAGTAATTAAGGTCGTGTTTCACCGAGCAATGTTAAAGTTAATCCTTCGTTATATTATATCATGTTGTTCCTCACGTAATTTCTATCAATGTATGAGAAAGCATGGTATTATAACAAGCTGTTAACACTATTATGCGTTGGTGAAATCGGGACTTAAGCTAATATACATAATCAATAGCGTACTACAATACAATACGCGTACTCTCTCGAAATGTAAGCTCCCGTTTTAGTTGAAACCATATTACCAGATTGGTATTCTTTTTAAGGGATATTTTTTTAGTAAAAAATGCAATCGCTGCTTTATGTTTTAAAATAATAATTAAACACACCAAACACACACACACACACACATGCACACACACACACCACACACACATACACACACACACACACACACACACACATACACACACAAATAGATACATAAAATAATATAATACTATTCCTCGAATCCGCGGGTGGAACCTGGAGTCCTGAATACAGAGTGCCCTAGCTTAGGATCCAGTTCACACGTTAAATATTGTTAAACCTTACTGTACCATTTCATTATTCGGTGTGAAACAATAAACAAATTTTTATTATTTATTTTTTTATTATGTACCTACAATAGAATTATACTATAGAGTTTCAAGCTTTTTTCAATATATTACACGCCCCCCGGGCACACCTGAGATCATATCAAAGGGTTTGTCGTGGTTGGTTACCACTGTCGATCCTGGCTACAGGAGTTGCAGTGGTGGGAATCAGTGGTGGGTCATTTGCCTGTTTAAGAAAAAAAGAGTAACTAAAGTACCTAACGTCTTATTTGCATGACTGTACCTACCTACACATTTTAAAGCACTTCCTTTATTACGTTAGTGTACTTTGTATCTTGAGTGTACCTCACTGTACTTTCCAAACATGTCATCTCGATAAAATGGGATCTTACTTCAAAATGATATATTCGTTGAAATACAGACAGATATAAACATAATATACTAAAGCAAGTGAGCATCAAAAGAGAAAATAATTAAATAAAAAAAATATTTTTCGAAAGCGCAGTAGGTAAGTATCATTTATTTATAAAATTAAATAAATTAGTTGAATCAAAGTAAATGAATTATTCGTTTAACTCTTTAAATAAATAATACAACAACAAACCTATTATGTTGTAGAACAGGCTCAAAACCGGTTATACTAATTTAATAACAGGTTTGAATAAATTATATTGTTTGATTAACTTAATACTTAACGATTTGAATATTATCACGTTACAAGTGTTACATTTTTGCACTATAATAGAGTTGGATGAGGCGGTCCTTTGAAGTTTGAACATAACGTGAGCCTTTTTTTTTACGCCGAGAAATGCTGTTGCCGCATTCCGCGGGGGATTGAGGATTCCACCCGCGGATATTTGGGGCTCGCTGCGCCCGAAAACATGGTGAATGAACGCAGCCCTATCCACTAAAACTCGGCGGTACTCCACTACAGTACCGCCGTTGACGGAGCCACAGGGACATCGTGGGACTTCCGCGACTCCGCCGACGGTTGCCTGCGTTGTGGGACTTGCAGGCCCGTCCCTGTGGGGGCGCTTTTTATGCGTCCCTAGGCCGAACAGAGGCCCCTAAGGGCTTGCATGGGCCTACCGACTCGTGTGTCGCGATGCGCATTAGTACGGTGCGCATCACGACCCTCTCGGGGACTCGGTGCAATGGGTGACGGTTTCCCCATGCCGTCACCCCCAGCTCCTGGTTTATGGCGGAACGTAGCGGTCATTGTGGTTGACCCTGCGTCTTCGCCTTGTCGGTCTTCTTTGGAGGTCTCGCTCCCTCATCCGCTCAGGCTGCCTCAGGCATACCTCCACTTTGGTAGAGATAACATCGCTGGCGAAAGTCTCGACCGCTTTACGCGTACTGCCCGCGTTGCCATGATCCTCTGGGATCTTCCCAACAACATCTGGTTATGGGATGTGAGCCGGTCTGCCGAGATCGGTGCGCCGTACATAACCATTGACCGGATCACCCCCATGTCAAACGCCGACACCCGATGCTCGGTCCCCCAAGATTCGGGAGGAGTGATGCAGGACCCCCCGCTGACTTGGAGACCTTCTCGGAGAGCCGGCGAAAGTGCTCTTTGAAAGACCACTCGCTGTCTAAAACCAGGCCCAGATATGTCAGAGATGGAGCGACGTTTATCCGGGTCCCGCTGACCACAACAAAAATAGCCGAATCGGTTCAGCCGTTCTCGAGTTTTAGCGAGACTAACGAACAGGATTTCATTTTTATTCATAAGACTAGCTGACCCGTGCCCACTTGGTTGAGCATACAAACCGTTTAAACCTTCCCTGGACTGTCGAATATTTCAAGTCGTATAAGATTTAACAATTTAATTAATTAATAGTGCAAGAACACTTTCACACAAATGTGATGATGGCGAAAGTTTGTGAGTGTATGTTTGTTATTCTTTCACACAATAACTACTGAATGGATTTTGATGAAATTTCGTATGATAGTAGTTTACATATTGGATTAACACATAGGCTACTTTTAACCGCAGCAAAGTGTACGGTTTCTGCGGGATTTCATTTTGCACATACGAAGTAGCGGGAAACATCTAGTTTGTTATAAGATTAAGGGCGTGTTTCACCAAGCAATGTTAAAGTGAACACTTCGTTATATATCATGTCGTTCCTCTCGTAATTCCTATCAATGAATGAGAAGGCATGGTATTTTAACAAGCCGTTAACACTAACATGCGTTGGTGAAATCGGCGTATAAAGAGAATGAGAGAAACTGCGTTGATAAGATGTATATATCAAGGAAGTAAGGTTATTAACGAAAATTTCAATCATGTTCTAGTTTTCTATAGACCGAAAGAAATGTGATTGAAAATTTCGTTATAACGTAATTTTCATGCAATTAGAACGCACTTTATATACTTTAGAAGCCTTGTATAGTTATGACATAACAATCTCTGCGACCCTCAATACGGCCTACGGGGCTTACAGCCCACACTGACATTAGAGGTTATAAATACTCGTATCTAGCACGCATGCGTGTCTTTACAGAATTCAGAGTCCAAAATATGAGACTTTACATAATAAGTCCAGTCATGTCCTCGTTACGTTTACGACGTTCAATCAAGACGTTGAACGTTACATTAAACAACTTGACGAGCTGTCCTTTAGTCATTCAATTAAAAGTCGTCATTTCATAAACGCGCTAGACGTCTTTTAACGCTCGTACTTTCACAGTAAACTCTACATAAGAGGCACATACACACCCTAAAGTATTAGCTTTATTAAAGTATTAGCGTAATTAGCTCATTAATTTATTATCATACGTGTATATTTAGTTATTTAATTTATTATTTAAAATAAATAATTTACATCAAAAAGATTAAATGAAACACCAAAAAGTTATTTACGAGTTTCGTCATGTAAAAAAAGCTGTATGTGGGCGGCTATAATGTGACCAATTTAAATGGCACTTATTCACCGAGCAATAAAAAATACGATAATTTGGTCGAATATCATTTTTGTTTACATTTAGATAACATTGAATCGGAGTGTACAAGAATCAGCTGCAAAAACAACTTCGAATTGTTGAATGTACCCGGAACGCGGATCTAAGACCCGTATTAATAAAAAAGTCTCAAACCCAACCTCACTTGAGAACCTATTAAAAAAACGTTTCGAAATCAGAGAAACTGTTAAAAATTAAGAACTTTACAAAATATGTTACATATTATGTACTTCAATTTTTTTTCTTGTTTAAAACGTAAAAATAAAAATTTATATAGTTTTATGACATGTTTATTATGAATATTACCTACGGTATAAAAAGAAAATAAATTAAAGTACTATGGAACATTAATTAAAGGTACATGTACTTTTAAAAGTGAAACGAAACGTCGTTTTATCTGTCAAATAGGTTCTCAAGTGAGGTTGGGCTTGAGATTGTTTTATTTATACGGGCCTAAAAGAACATTTTTTCTTAAATACATTTCAGTTACATGTAAGTAGTTAGTACCTTAGGTATATTTTAAAGCATTCTAACTGAACCTAATTCAGCAACTAGCCACTAACCAGCAACTAACCAGCTAGAATGCTTTACTCTTTTAATTTTAATAATTATTTATTTAATGTAATTATTTATATATTATTTATATAGATAAAGGTACGATGGGAATGACGTCAACTGTTGTACAAAAAACCCTTAAAATAATAAAGACAAAAAAAAACAAATCGAGTATATTTCCAAGAAAACCAGCTCCTCGATTTTGCTAATTGAAATATCTTTCTTCTTACGTATTGCCAGTTCTCAGTTCCATCAATAGCACCCCTTTGGCACAGTTCTGACGGGGTGGCATGCCAAAAATAAGTCTGCACTGCAGTCTGCATACTGCGGTTCCAAGTTCTGCCATTCATGTTGCGTGGCTCGTCGCCCGTAGGTCGATAGAGTCAGTACTGGCGCGGCGCCCGCCACGTGCAGACGCGTCGTGGATGACTCTCCGTGACTCCTATTTGTTTATAAATAAAAATTCAATTAACCAACAGTGAGATAAATGAACTAGTAACTGAAATGAATGAGTGTGTGCCATGTTCTAGTTGTGGAGGTTCCGTGTTTAATTTTCGGCGTGTCGATGACGACATGAATGAAATTTCATTCACTTTTCATTCACTGTAAGTTTGACAACAAATACTTATTGATTAGCTTTGATCGGTGTAAGCTTTTTCAGGTTTTGTCGGATCGAACTTTTGTAAATGTAATGACAAGTAAAATACGACCTGACTACAAAAATATAGCTTTATTACGAATCTATTGACAGTTTAACACGTCATTTATAAAAATCAGTAGTTTAGGTGCATCGATAAAACACATACAAACATATTATGCCTAAATCATAACCTCCCTTTTGGTTTCACCGTGGTCGGGTAAGAAAATAAAGCATTATACAACCTTAATGATGTAAGTCCTTACTCTACATTTTATTGACCATCAATAATAAAAATCTATTAGGACTAATAACAAGTAATAAAGAGTAAAATATATTTGTTTGTGGATCCCACAGGCTCCAATACTACTGAGCCAATTTTGATGAAATTTTCCAGAAATGTAGAGTAGGACCAGGAAGGAAAATGTATGATCTTGTGAGATTTGTTTTTCGTGTACAGTGTAATATGAATACGTCCTTGTTGCTTCATCATTAATAGTTTCACGAGCATTGTGCGAACAGAGCATGGAATTTGGTAAAAAATAGCTTTTAGCACATATTAGTCCACATAAACTGCAAAAGCTTATGTAGATTTGGTTTTAAATAATGTATAGAAATGAGTAAAATTAATAAACATAACAACACAGTCGTAAACATGACGATCTCCGTAGCGCAGTGGTTGAGCGCGTTAGTGCTCGAGCGAGAGGTCGCGGGTTCGAATCCCGCCGAGGGAACAAAATGTTTTAAATGTTCCTGGGTCATGGATGTATATATATTATAATAAAAATCTTAAATATGTGTATAATATAAAAGTATTAAATATATTTCCGTTGTCTGGTACCTGTAACAAAAGTTCTTCTGATACTTAGCACGGGGCCAGATTGACGTGGTGTGAAGCGTCCATAGACATTATATTGTAACAGTACATACACTATCTCGGAATAACTCACTTTATAAACGTAAACAAATCAGAAACACCGAAATTTCACATACCTTAGGTAGGTTCACTTATTGACTATTGAGAACACATATTAACACTTTCACCGGAATATTAAAGGATCATACTTCATTATCCAATACATTTTATAACAATTAAACATTAATTAACATCTTTAAACATCAAATGAAAAACATTCACAGTAAAATACGTTATTTTGACACTGCCGAATATAGTACCTATATATGTAGTATATGGATTCATAGTCGCAAACAATAATAATCATTGTATTATATGTATTGGTCAATTGGCATAACTGACTAGTCTATGGTTGTGTCATAGACGGTTTGTTTACGTTTGGGTCATAATTAAACGAGACCTACTATGCCACGTTTCATAGCTCATGACAATTCTTTTAAATGTTAACGTTCCTCAATTTGTAGTCCAACTTCCAATTTTTTATCTTTTTCTATCGAAGAGGCATAAGAATTAAGAACCCTAAGGGCGTGTTTCACCAAGCAATGTTAAAGTTAATCCTTCGTTAAATATCATGTTGTTCCTCTCGTAACTCTTACCAATGAATGAGAAGGCTTCTATTTTAACAAGCCGTTAACACTAACATGCGTTAGTGGAATCGGGACTTAGAGGTTTAATGGACACGTCATACAAAAAATCGGCCAGAAATAACATGGAGAAAATGTTGCAGGCACCCTTATAAAGTTTAAACTTAAAAAATATAATATTTTATGGGCCAATTTCGATCGCGGAGTGTTCTCTAATAGCCGTTATAGTACCACAAAGTAGATAATAAGGTAGTACTTTGGTATTTAAAAGACTAATTAAACAGAATGAATTCAATTCCGCACCTCAATTATTATGATAATAGTCTTATTATCATAATAATTGAGGTGCGGAATTGAATTCATTCTGTTTAATTAAACACGTAAACATGAAATGAAAGTAAACACGTAAACATGAAATGAAATAGTAATATTATTATACTAACAAAAAAGTGATTTATTCATTAACACACATTTAATAATATACTCAAATGAGATACGTACAAAAAATCTATAATTTATTAATGTTTCTGTCTAGAAACATTAATAAATTATAGATTTTTTGTACGTATCTCATTTGAGTATATTATTAAATGTGTGTTAATGAATAAATCACTTTTTTGTTAGTATAATAATATTACTATTTCATTTCATGTTTACGTGTTCAAGTATTTAAACTTTCAAGGCTAAACTTAGCGAAATACTTGTTCATATTAGGCTTAAATTATCTACGACTATCTATGATATTATTAATCTGCCATAATACTAGTTAAATAATTTATTTAACACTTTAACGTTGAGTTATTTGGTGTGAGTAAGTAACCAAGCAGAGAACCTCAAGCGGCGCAAGTATGACACCCTTAGCGGAGACCTCATATTTGAACCGTTTGGGGTGGAAACCCTTGGCGCATGGGGTCCGGGTGCCCATAAGCTTTTTAAAGTAATATCCAAAGAGCTTATGGAAGCGACCCAGGACCCCAGAGCGGGGACCTAGCACAACGGATAGCCATTGCTATCCAACGCGGCAATGCTGTCAGTTTGCTGGGTACTCTGCCGGAGGGGGACGACCTGGAGATCTTTTTCCTATTTATAAAGTAGGTATGTCTAGAGGTAGGTTAGGTAAGTTGCTATTTGTATGTATTATTATTTATTTTAATCCAATTATTAAATTGTCACTTAAATATTTTGTAACCGTGAGTAAGTTGGTTTATACTTTTTAATAAACTTCTTGTACATACACAATACCCTTACCTTCTTCGACTTATATGACATATTAAAGGCTACACTTTACCTAAACATAAAGCTTCGCGTCGAAAGAAAATCTGTCTAGATTTTCCTATTTCTTTCTATACAAAGGTATCTAAGTTTGATCGATATCTACACGCTAATATGTTTCCAATATTTTAGCTACCTACTTTTACCTATAAAAAATTTAAACGGGAAAAAGTAGAGTAATACAGGCTGAGTTAGAGTAATTAATGAGTGATAATACTTTTGGGTGTGTATGGGTATAGTGATAGTACCAGCGCTTAAAGAGGTACTTCTTTAAAATTATTGTATGGGAAGTTTTATGATGTTCGGGCATTTCTCATACAAACATGGAAGTCAAAAGTAAGTCCTTCAGCGCTGGTATTTTCACAGTATACTCTAGATTGGAGGTACATGCACACTCTAAAGTATTATCACAAATTTATTTTACACCTTGTATAAACCGCCTATCCTTCACATTTACTTACACATAAAATACAAACATGAAATACCAGAAATTAATAATAACAATGAAACGTTTATTTAATCTCCACAAATTACATTGGTTGTTTATTAACATTGTCTTAAAAGAACAATTTGATATAGAATAACAGGAAATTATTTTATAGACTTACTTCGCTCTCTTTTTTTTTCTTAAATCGTGAGAATTTATTCACGAATCTAAGTAGGCTTAGAAGTGAGAAGTATGTTAGTCAGTTAACGTAGTTGTGGAAAAATACTCAGAAACTTAATAATAAATTTGCTGAGAGATAATTTTAATGTGAATTTAGTTAATTATTTAACAGTCGTTTGTAATATGCAATTTGATTTAGCATTATAAGACACGTGTATACATACACGTAAGTGATAATCCTACAATGATTATCACTTTTCGTTTTAAAATTATTAAAATGTTTCCTTACATATAATAAATTGTCCAAAATGTATTGAGATGTGACGGTCTGATCTACTACCGAAATATTTTAAAATAAAACTAGCCTCCCCGGCGAAATTCGTACCTTGACGCATTGATATGAGCGCCATCTACCAGCACCAATTAATACACTAAACCTTCCTGGAGAACCACTCTATCCATTGGTGAAAACAGCATGAAGATCGGTGCAGTAAGTAGTCTTCGAGTTTATCGCAAACTACAAACACAGATGCAGCGAAGGACCTTTTTAGTTTTTATAATAAATAATAATATGTTGATGAAACATTACAAGATTACAGTAATTTTAAAATACTCACATGTAGCCTGATAATTTGTGTTTTAACCAAAATTAAGTGTCCTGTCCTTACCTGTATTGTATATCTGTGCCAAAATTAATCAAAATTTGTCAAGTAATTTAAGAGCCTATTCAAGATAAACAAATAAATGTACCTACAAAAGGTATAATATACTTAATCTATATCTTATATTATATAAAAATGAATTGCTGTTCGTTAGTCTCGCTAAAACTCGAGAACGGCTGAACCTATTTTTGGCCTTAAAATATTCGTGGGAGTCCAGGGAATGTTTAAACGGTTTTTTTTATTTTTTTTATGCTCAACGAAGTGGGCATGTGTCAGCTAGTTATATATAGATTTGTGAGACCTATATTTGTCAAGTGTAAAACTTTAATGCCTCCGAACTCTAAAAAAGTAAGGAGATTTTTAGATTTAAATATATATTGTACTAATATTATAAAGCGGAAGAGTTTGTTTGTTTGAACGCGATAATCTCAGGAACTACTGGTCCGATTTTAAAAATTCTTTTTTTGTTGGATAGTCCATTTATAGAGAAAGGCTTTAGGTTAATATAACATTACGCTGCGACTAAAAGGAGCGAAGCGTCAGTGAGAAATGTTGAAAAAACGGGGAAAATTATTCACATTTGGGTACTTTCGTTGCGTGCGCTGCATAAACGGTTTAAGTCACTCAAAAACCACGCGAACGAAGTCGCAGGGCACAGCTAGTAATTAATAATATGTTCCGTCTAAGTATTACTTTCTGACCTAATCACGTGGCAATAAAGTTCAATAACATTGAATCTGTCGAAGCCTATACACGGCATATTGGATAGTTTAAATTTAGGTCTCGTTATAGTGAAATTGAAAATAAATTGTATTTTCTTCGCATGCTAGTGTGCATCCTACGAGAGTGAATATTGACCCATGGGAATCGGGATCATATACAATACTAATCTGATTTTCCATGGTTACTTGTATTGGACCTGGGCGGCGATTCTCAGGCCTCGAACATAGTTCCGAATATTAGTATATCCCGCTCGCACGCGCGGTAAATCTCACTTGCATGAGCGGGACATACCGATAGTAAAAACTAAGTTCGAGGCCTGAGAATTGCCGCCCTGGTTGCAAATTGCTATAAAAACTAGATAAACAAAATTGCTATAAAAACTAAATTGCTATATAAACTAATTGTATTACCTCATCTTCATAAAACGCTACCATGTTCAAGTGGTTCAGAACTTGGGCCTTACTCTCCAAACTGATTCGATTTGTATTCAGACTCGATCGTACCGCGTACTCCCGAATATATTCACGTTTATTTATTTTGATTCTCAGTCGTTTGATATGGTCGGGAGTACAAAAAGTTACAATCTAACGATTTTCTTTATCCTAGGTAGTTTCAAAGTAATCCACCTAATAAAACACCAAAAGCCGTTGAGATCGAACTCATTCGATTCTCGATTGTGTCGGAGTAAGCCTGCTTGTCTCACTGGAACAACGAGAAATATTGTTTTCAAGTTTGATTAGGACAGAAGTACGTTACTTAACTCTCTTAAACTATACTCAATGTATATAGGTATTTTAATGTAGTATTGGCTGCATCTAATTCAACAGCAGCAAAATTATTATATAGTTTTATAATAAATAAATAATAATTTAGTAATAGGCCTATTTTGTACGATGGCATTGGCATAGCCACAATGTGTGCTAGAATCCCTGAATTTTTTTAGAATAAAAAAAAAAGTTTGATTAGGACAATGTAGGTTGATCGTTTCAGGCAATTGTCGGACAAGAAAGATGATCCATGTCGGATGGGCATCTAAAAAGTCGATCGTGCGCCTGTTTTCTCGCCAGTCGTGTCGGGTAACAGTAACCACTGGGCTACGAGAGTGAAAGATAAAAGAGTGATTTAGTGTATTGCGTGTACACTTGGACACTATAAAAATAACTCCTGCGCTCTGGTTTCAATAAAACCAGCCACTGTCAGTGGAATCAGTGTGGGAACATTATTAATTACTATTAATTATTATGTAATATGTCCCCACACCGATTCCACTGTTACCATTCTTCGTTCCATTAAAAACCACAAGAGACATTTATAATAGAATATGATTAGACACAGAACATACACATATAATGTAAGTATTGTGCTAATAATCAAAATAAACAAACGTCAATTTATTGGGAAGTATGCGGCATGATCGAATCTGAATCAAAATCGAATCAGTTTGGAGAGCAAGGCCCACTTTATATCCTCAAACCTTCAACAACACGTAGTGTATTATAATATGTTGTTGATATACAGCTTGTTTGTGCGAGATCGTTTAGCACTGAACATGTAAATAGTATGTTAATTGAAATGAACCGCACGCATTTATTTATCAATTGTATGGAGTGATATTACATCCACCTAAACATTATTACTGATCCATAATAATATTATAATTTTTGGATTTAATATGTAAAAATACGTCGCGTAAAAACGTGTAGGAAGACAATTACAAATACTTTCTTAATGCTCCTGGAAAATGAATAGTTTTTATGGCATATAATAATATAATATACGGTCGTATGAAAAACAACGATACGATACGATCGTCCACCTGGGCCCCTTAATGGGTAAAATATCTTAGTTTATAACGGAAGTCTTAATAATTTTTACACCAATTGTTATTAACTTTCCCACATTAACTTTTAGGGCGTGTTAAAGTAATTAAAGTAAAACCAAGCAATGTTAAAGTAAACGCCATGTTAATATCACGTTATCCCTCTCGTATTTCCTGTCAATGAATGAGATGACATGGTATTTTAACATGGCGTTAACATTAACATTGCTCAAGGTGAAACACGGTCTTAGTATTTTACATTATACTACAAATCATAATATCATATTAACATATAATAGTTTTCATCTTATTTTAAAATACACAGCATTAATATTGGTATTGGCAACTAATTAACGGAATTAAGGAAACCTATTTAGATGTTACTAAAATGTGTACATTGATAGTAATGACTTATTTATATTATAAATATGAATAATCTTTAGTAACATAGACGAGTCAAGTGTTTTAGTACCGATCAACAACAAATAATAATATGTTACTCGGGAACCGGAAATGACAACATTCAAGTTTAATCTGAAACCGTCTAATTCTATTTTAACTTTATTCATAATATTATGTTAGCCATACCTATATGTTTATAATCATACCTAACACGCGCATGATTTGAGTGTCCGATCGTCAATCGAAGTCCGAGTTACAAGAATCGGACCCCTAGTATGAACCAGTTATTCTCGTAATTCGAACTTCGAACCACCAACGATTTGACGTCCTATCCGCGGTCTCCTGCACTCGAGAACCTTTCTGTCCCCGCGGTTATAGTACAGTAACTTGTATTATACCTTCACGACGGACCTTTTTGAAATAAAATGTGTACCAACTACCAAATGCAGGCTTACTCCCGACACAATCGAGAAACGAATCAGTTCAACGGTTTTTGGTATGTTATTTGGTGGATTAATTTGAAACTAATCAAGATATAGAAAATCATTACGTAACTTTTTATGCTCCCGACCATATCAATCGACTGAGAATCAAAATAAACATACGTCAATTTCGGGAGTATGCGGCACGATCGAATCTGAATTAAAATCAAATCAGTTTGGAGAGTAAGGCCCCAGTAGTTAGTGGACGTCATAATGAAATGATAATGAGGATGATTACTCCTGCATTTTTCATTCCGTTATCACTTCTACACAATTTTTAAATACAATATAAACACTAAAGTCATTTACTTAACGAGTTATTAAGTAATTGTTATTATTCAAAAAGATTCAAAAATCCATATTGAAAACTCTTGTTTCTTAATCACCGTTAGCAAGGTAGATATTGAACGCTGATTGGTGGAATATTGTCAGACAGAAAGGAACGGACAGATATTTTATAATTACGTCCCGCTCGCTCGCTAATGTTTCATGATTCAAATCGTATGTCAACTAATCGGTGTCTTTGGTAATTAACATTATCTGTGGAATTTTAACAAATGTTGCAAGTGCGATATATTGGTTGTTGATTTGAATGCCATGTTAGTTGATCATTCATTTGAATTGCGTTCGGGAAACCGGGCGTTAATATACAGAGTGTAAAAAGAGCAGTCACTATAAGTTCGTGGGGTAATAACCAGGCAAGAGATATATCCATTGGTACTAGTCATTTCCTTTTAATCCACTGTCTAAAATTTAAAAAAAATTCAATAGGCAATGTATAACGTGCACAACACAGCGATCAGCTGATTACGCTGAGAGGTCAATAGCACGCGTAAGACGTTTATTACGTACTAGGGCAAAAATTATAAAATTTAATGCAGAACGTTGTTCCAAACAGTTCAGCCTGGCGACTAAAATTATAAATTACGAAATATATATATTTTTTTTCAAAATATAAATAATGAAGAAAATTAATTTCTAGAATCAGTCAAGGTCCTATAATCTTATCCCAAAGTTATAGTGACTGCTCTTTTTACACCCTGTATTTAAATTCTACTCTCAATTACGTAATATTCTAAACAAAAGAAAGTAGATCAAATCCATTTATTTATTTAGGAGCAACGACGCCACATACACGTCAAAATTATAACACCCCTTGGGGGTTAAAAACGGAGGTACCCAAAAAAGGGCCGACGAGTTTAATTGAAATTCGGCGAATTCGATCACCAATTACTGCCGCCACCGCGGTAACGAGGCGCTCGCGTGACGGGCAACATTTTGCCCGGCCCACTCGCAGGAGCGGATTCAGCAAAGGGGCACCTCGCCCCACTCTTTTTAACCCCCGACGCAAAAACGACGAGGTGTTGTAAGTTTGACGTGTCTGTGTAAATGTATCTGTATGTGGCATCGTAGCTCCCAAACGGATAATCCGATTTTAATGCGGTTTTCTTTGTTTGAAAGGTATATCAGTCGAGAATGTTCTTAGCTATGTTTGGTGGAAATCAGTTCAGGTAATGGAGGTGTGATAGGAATGTTACAACTTACAGGCTTAGTCGGGGTTTTTTTTGTTTTATTTTTTAGTTTTTTTCGACTCTATATAACGGTAATATATTTAATTTTTAAGATTTTTATGAAGCCACTTAACAAAAATAGCTAGTCGAATTGCCAGTATTAGGATGATACCATTTTCTAGTACAATGTCGTCGTAAATCCGCCACTGTCGCTGGATGTAGGCAAATGGCAAAGTGCTTTCAAATAACACATGATTGCTGTAACCACTGCGAGCGCCCACGTGACCACGTGACCACGAGACCACTAGCCAACTAGGTTCGTCATAAGATTTTGCGACTTGTATGAAGTTCCATTGAAATGTATGAAAATAATATGGAAGGCAATAGCTGCCCGCAACTTCTATCGATACAATTAACAACAGCTACTAACTATATGTATTACATACAATTCCTAGTTTTGTATGATGTGTGGATTAAAATGTATGGAACGTCCAAATAGTAACTCGCCACTATTAACAACAGCTACTAATAATTACGTTTATATTACATATAATTCCTAGATAATTTGTATGATGTGTGGATTGAAATGTATGGAATGTCAAAATGTCAACTCGTATAGTATCGTCCGCTATTCGCTATATTTCAAATCGATTCTATGTTCTCCAAAATCAGTTTTCGAATTTTTGCATCCTTTTCGTATTTAAAGAATAACTTAAGAATTGCGCCAGTGAAATTTCATCTCTTATGTCTGTAACACGTTGTATAGGAAGAAAGCCCATGTTTGTTAATTAATAGGTACATAGAATATAAATAACTTTATCACATTATGTAAATATAAATATTTGCTTGTTTGTTCATAATCTTGTGGATCTGTGATATGACATATGAATTAATTAATTATAAAGATTAATACTAGAATATATGTTTGTATACAGCAGTTTATGAGTAAAAACGCCAATGTCATAGAAAAAGTATGTTCTTCTTGAGGTAAAGAAGAATAAAGCCTGCCATTATATTATGAACGAAAAATGTGAAATGAATAAATGAATAAATGAAAAATGTGAACAATAATTAGGTAATTAGGTAGAGTGTGTTGCTGTATTCTTATTAATTATATTTATTTCTAAGCTTTATAAAAAATAACTTTAGGGACACGTAAAACTTACGATATTTGGAACAGTTAAAGTTTATCAACAAACGGCTTAAGGTCAGCTGACATAGTGCTTCAAAATTGAACTTTATTTATTACACAAAAGATACACGTTTCATCGCGACCTTCGCATCTGATGTGAAGTGAGGTAGGCTACTAGCTAGTGTCTACACTCAACA
Organism: Celastrina argiolus; assembly: GCA_905187575.2. Taxonomy (NCBI): domain Eukaryota; kingdom Metazoa; phylum Arthropoda; class Insecta; order Lepidoptera; family Lycaenidae; genus Celastrina; species Celastrina argiolus. The sequence continues at coordinate 9,471,596 of LR994594.1, read as the reverse complement.
CTCTAAAGTCTTAACCAACTATGGCAGCCTAGTACTATACACACACTAACACACACGTAACTTCAGAAGTCTAGACGTAATGTATGTAAGCCTAGTACCTCGAGTCACGAGTATGTATTCGTCGTTTCAGGTATTACGCCCACTGCTTGACATACAAAAATGATAAATACAATTGATATAAGATTTCATAAATGCCGATATTTTGAATCCAAAATATCGTTTTGGATGTGCACACATCAAAAACCAAAATTCTTACTCTACGCACCCTTACTTTACCATGCCTAACTTCACATACTCTACATTTCAGTCAAAACCTGATACTTGGCTGTTTTGCTACCGTTACGAAGATTTCATAGGCATTCATTCATCGCGTGTGAATTAAATCGGCCAAGCATTTTAACTGCAATGTAGAGTATGTGAAGTTAGGTTTGGTAAAATAAGGGCGCATAGATCAAGAATCTTGGCTCTACATGAGATCTGACCACTTCTTCATAGATTTAGCTTAAGGTGTAGTGTAGAGCTTGTAGGTTTAGATCGTTTAGTCTTTAGAGCTTGGCTATATACGATATCTGATAACTTTTTCACAGGGTAAGCTATGTAGACTCGTCTTGGCAACATTTTACATGAAAATGTTTTTGGTGAGTGATATCTGGACATAGTTTTAAAACTTCTTTTTACAACCAAACTAAAATTACATGACATAAAGGGAAGTCAGATATGTACGACCGTAATGCATAAGTCAAGGACTAGAACAGTATCTGTTGCCGCTGCGACGGGATGCTGCGACATTTGCACCTCGTAATGACACAAGTGATTCAGTTTTAACTCCCAGACACACCGGTAAACACTGCGGTTAGTAGAAAAAAAGATTGTAACGTGTAAAAACAACGTTATCGAAATATAATTGTATGAAGATAATAACAGCGCTAATACAATTGACCTTTTATTTATTGATTTTTTTTTAAATTTTTTGTAAAAAAATACGTTTCTAGAAAAGGTAGTATAATCAATAATCATATCCCAAAGTTATAGTGACTGTTATTTTGACACCCGTTATAATTCCAGTGTATTAACAAATAGTAGAGACGTAAAGTAAGAGTACGTATAACGTAGAGAGACAAGCATATAAATACTTAACTAAACATAGTTAAGTATTTATAATATGCTTGTCTCTCTACGGGCTAAATGTCCCCTGCAGTTCCTGCTTAAGCTTAAGCTAGGAAAATCGTGTAGTTGCCATACAAAAACAATGATTTTCAGAAATATCTGAGGGCTCGATAGTGCCCCCGCCAAGTCGAGCACGGCTGTACCATACTTTTCTAGAAATAATTCAAGCCATTTTCGACCCCTTATAACTTCGTTGTCGATAAAACTATAACCATGCAATTTTACTCTCTAATTAGGGATTGTATAAACACGATATATTTCAAATTTCATTCAATTTGAAACAGATGTTTAAGAATTATAACTTGTCAAACTTCTTATTTTGTCACTGACTCACTCGAGTGAGTGACCATCACTCACTGACAGACCATCAAAAGTCTTAGGCATTTCTAGCAGAAATAGAAGCTTCAAATTTGTAATACAAGTAGCGCTTAGTGTATAAATAAAGGACAAATCTAAACATTTTGGAATTTCTGTCTAGTTATATGTATAATAGATACGCCAACTGTATAATTAACTTTGTAATGCCATATTTCCGACAAAAACACGCGTTTTAGTTAATCTTCTACAAAAAGAACTCAGATCCCATCACCATCAAAAACATAACTTTTACTACTTAGTTCTTCTATCGTAAAAAGTTGTGAGTAATATGATATGCCAAGTAGATTATTAATAATATTGATTATGATCACTATAAGATGTTGTTAGTTCGACCGACTAACCCCTACTTGGCATAACATGTATCTCACAACATGGCACTTTTTACAAGTTATGTTTTTGATGGTGATGGGATCTGAGTTCTTTTTGTAGAAGATTAACTAGAACGCGTGTTTTTGTCTGAAATATGGCATTACCAAGTGCGCTGTGCATGTAGAGTGTAAACGTAACCTTACATCGTGTTTGTTTAGTTATGTATTTAGACGCTTGCAGCTTCGTGCTCTGTAAATGTCATTGTCGCTTGTTCCGTTGCCTGCGGAAAGTTATAGTATCCGCTAACTGCTTTTATTACTAATATTAAATGCTAAGGATTGTGTGTTTTACTGTATTCAATTATGGTTTATGTATAATCTGTTACGATTCAATGTGATTCAAATAAAAACAACATTACAGTAGTAGTATATTATAATAAAATTGGCCAACCGCAGCGCGATGTTTTTGCCTAAAATGCGATGAACAAGATATACCCGCGGGCCACAAGTATTATTTAATGGGTGGAATGGAAAAGCATTAAAATTCCGCCTTTTAAAACGTTGAATCATCTGCCGAGGTCAACCACTTTACTTTTTGGCGTATTCTAAAACTGTTTCGTTCATGATGCTTTTTGTCGCCACAGGTATGGGAAGAATAGACATGTATTTTTTTTTATTGTGCAGGTCATATTGATCTGTTTAATGTAATAAAGTTATCATTATAAACGCCTTGCCCGGGATAATGTCACAAGACTCACAACATTTTTAAGACTAGGTGTTTTACAATTTAAAGCCTACAATCGGACTGAAAACTTACTCCTATTAAAAGTAGCCTATAGCCTGCCTCGTGGCCTACTGCACATATTATACTAGAGATTTTTATGGCGTCATAATATTTATGTAGAATACGACGATATGACTAACACAAGATACACACACACCCACACACACACACACACTGACACATGGGTGTAAAGAAAAGTCCCTACGTTTCATTTATTTTTGGGTCTCATACCCAAAGGGTAAAAACGGGAATTACTAAGACTTTGACGTCTATCCGTCTGTCTGTCACCCGGCTGGTATATAAATCAAGAAATACATAATTTGTTAAAGTTCTTAAATAATAGACAGCGACGTCTAAGTAATAGGGTTCCATTTTTCCCCTTTGGGTTCTTCTTACCCAAGCATACGAAAAATGGATCGATCGCTGTCTATTTAGGATTCCTTAACCCTAAATAGACAGCGACGTCTTAATAATTGGGGCCCCTATTACTATAATTTCGCTGACTATTACATATTTTTACCCTTTGGGTATTTTTTAACGGGCATTGGCCCACCTCACATTCCCACCACTGCAACTCCTGTGAGCCAGGATCGACAGCGGTAACCAACCACGACAATATGATCTCAGGGATGCCCGAGGGACAAGCTAAATCTGTCTTGGGACCCACAACGAAAATAATCAGAAGAAAAAAAAGGAGGAGTAGGAAGTAACCCTACCCTTTGGGAAGAAAACCCTAAAAACTACCATTTTTGAATGACATTGAGATCGTAGTCGGTATCTATAGCTTAGGATGTCGTATCTTGACTTTTCTGCGGTCTGTGGTCGGCTATTTGAATTATAAAGCATTGTTGGAGCTTTGGAAAGCTTTGTTACTTTAAGAGCGTTTGTAGTTTGACACGATTCTTTTGTGAAGTGTGAATTATTTTGCACGGCACGGCGTTTTGTGTATAGTTTTATTTATAAAAAACTTGTTTTGAGATTAATTCAATTTATGTAGCGTCTAGTTTTAGTTTCTAGTTTGACAGTTTATAAACAAAATGTAATAATATATCATTGGATGTGTCAAATTAATATTATTTATTCATACGGAATACTTCCAAAAGAGTAACTTTTCGCAGTAACTTTTCTTATTATTATAATATATTATGTCTTTTTATTTTTATCGTCCAATTTAAATTTACTTCTTTTCCTTTTTGGATGATAGTGGACTAAAAGAATGGCGTCCAATAGACAACAACCAGCCCAAAAGTAACTTCAAGATTTAAGAGCTTCTTAAAGTTTCACCTTATTATGATTTACTGTAGCCACATTTTAATATGATCTTAGATCAGGCTTAAGCAGCTGTTTATATATAATTATCGCCCTTACTTAAGTGTTCTGGCAGAATAACAATCGGTTCAAAGTTCATTTGAAGTCTTGTTGTAATCTTTTAAACCAAGGTTTTGAGTCAAATAGTATATTAGTTTACACTATACGATACCACACTATGACACGAATGGACGAAGGTGATAAGTAGCAAAATTGTGATTTCGAGAAAATGGGTTTATAATGTCACTTAAACATTTTAGAATACGTCGTAACGTATATACTTATCCTTAAATGTTTACGTGACAGTTTAAACTTTAAACTCAATATTCTTGAAATCGAAATTTTGACATATCACCTTCATCGAGTCATGTCTTCAATTATAAGAACGATTCGGATATAACGACGATGGCATAAACTTGTCATGACATAATAATTATTATGAATATTATAATATCGGTTTAAACGACTATCGGTATAATTTATCAACTAGTATAATTTAACGGTCCCTTCAATGACGTTAAAATATATTTTACTGTTTTCATGTTCGTTCATTTATACAGCCAACTTTCATCGACATTATTTATAAACAACTAATCAACCTTGTCATCTATAATCGTCGTTTCCCTGGAAAATTACTCATTTTCTTGTGACGAGGAAAACTAGATCGGTCGAGGTCAGTTTTTGTTGTCCATTATTCAGTAGCATCTATTTTTTACGCCTTAAATGCCTTTGATGTAGTTCTTATTACAATATAATTATTAATTATATGGTACTGTCGAACTGATCTGATGATCGAGTCGGAAGATATGAACTGGAGCTTCACGATGGATCGTATCATAGTCGTATTTTGCACTTTGAAGCGTGTTTTTCTAGTATTTTTTTAATTTTTTGTTTACATTCAGGTCTTATTAAATGGGAATGATGTAGTATTTTGTAGTATTTAACTCAGACGTTCAATCAATTATACATTAATCGCCTTGACTTTAAACTGATTTTGGTGTTTGGACCCAATCAAAACGCGTTTAACGTTGGTTTGTTTATTAGAATACCATTTTACTGTATACTAGACTGCGTCTAAACTATTTTATTGTGAGATTTAATTTGCAGAGTCGACCTAACCACTTGTACGAGTAACTAAATAATTTATTTTAAGCTTGCCAGCGCATTAAATTCCTATTTCACCATCATAAGGATTAAGAGTATGTATATATTTTATGCTTATTCGATCTTAGTCATGTTAAATTGATATAATAGTATTGAATTGAATTGCAAAGTTAAATGGTTACTCTAAGAGCTTGCCTTTTCAGAAGTCCTTATTCTATCTCATAATTATGTAGATGTCCCTCGGTATAAAAAAAAAACTAAACACGTCCCTTTTCTCAAGCCCTTACATCCAGGACCGTATCTCTGTAGTTGTTGACTAAATAATTAGAAATATTATTATTCTTATGAAAACAATAGTTTTGTCTTTTAACTGTTTGTTTATCAAATCCATATGAATCCACAATAGGAATATTCTAGCCTAGAAAAGAATAATTAGTTGGAAAATAGATCCTCAAGATGCTTACTTTGTGGCTTTAGGTGTGATCAGGGAAATTGAATGTTTAGCAAATTTACTACCCTAGACAAAACGAACGAAATTTGAAGACAATACAGCTAATCATTAATTTCCCTGACTGTACATAGACAAATGCCGGAGTAACAATATCACCTTTATCAAGCCTTCCCGTGAATATGGTAAAAGACTACAGAGGTAATATACAGGGTGTAAAAATAACAGTCACTATAACTTTGAGATACGATTATGTACGATTACCTTTCCTCGTATTAGAAATGTATTTTTTTTCAAAAACTGAAAAAAATGATTATTTTTTACTTTTTTTTATTTTATTTTATTGTCGCAAGAATAACGAAAGAACAAAATATTTTTTTTTATTTTTGAAAAAAAAAATAGATTTCCAGAATGAGAAAAGGTAGTATCCCAAAGTTATAGCGACTGTTCGTTTATTAATAAAAAATAAATAAATAAATAAACTTTGGGGAAGGCCTATGTCCCAGGCCCAGCTGTGAACGTTATAGCTGAAACGACGACGTACATTATGTATGACCTTGTGTTGTCTTCAAACGCCTCCTGGTCTAGTGGCTCAGAGCTTGGCTCTCGACCCGGAGGTCACGGGTTCGTATCCCGCGTTGGAACAGCAACAAAACGTTTCCAAGTTTGGTTAGGACAATGCAGGCTGATCCCCTGATTGTCGATGTAAAAAGTTGGTCCTGCGCCTGATATCTAGCCAGTCGTGTCGGTTAACTGTCCCACAGGAAGGAGTACTTGTGTATTGCACACACACTTGGGCACTATAAAATCCTGCGTAGCTAGCCTGGGTTCAACGAAATCGGCCACCGACATCGAAATCGGTGTGGGGAGCTGTTACGACCTTGTGTATGTCGATACATCATCAGTTGTCATGCCCCAAATAATGGAACAACTCACTGCACAAATATTCGCGAAAATTGGAAATGGTCCAAAATATGTTTAACACATTAGGCGCGTCATATTTTGGTACTGTGGGCTCAGCATTAACAATTGTCATTTACGTATTCGGGACGTTATGTACATTGTAGAAAATGACTAGCTGACCCGTGCCCACTTCGAGCATACAAACCGTTTAAATATTCCGTGGACTTCCACGAATATTTCAAGACCAAAAATAGCCAAATCGGTTCAGCCGCTCTCGAGTTTTAGCCAGACTAACGAACAGCAATTTATTTATATATTTATATAGACTAGCTGACCCGTGCCCACTTCGTTGAGCATACACACCGTTTAAACCTTCCCCGGACTTCCACGAACGTTTCAAGACCAAAAATAGCCGAATCGGTTCAGCCGTTCTCGAGTTTTAGTGAGACAAACGAACAGCAATTCATTTTTATATATAAGAAGATAGAAGAAGAAGATAAAATGCCCATACAAGTGACATATGATATAGTGACGAATACATCTGTCATGAATTTATTGATTTTTAATTATATTATAATAATGAGCTTAATAATTAAATTTAGATCAAAATGTCCGCCTCAAGGGCGTGGAAATATGCCTAATTTATAATAAAGTGCATGCAAAATTATGGAATAAGTATTAAGTAAGTACTACACTACTTAGTATTAATTAATTTATAACTTATCTAAAGTTATAAATTAATTAATACTAAGTAGTTCTACAAAATCATTAAATCCAGTTCAATTGTTCCTGCTTAACCTACTGTCTGTAATTCTCCTACGTTTACGGCAAGCTGATAGCCAGATCTGCAATCAGCTTATTGATTTGGTAAAATTATGATTTTTTAAGGGCCGATTTTTCAATCGTCAGATAACTTTTATCTAAGGAATAAATGTGTGACTTTGACAGATTTTGTATGGAACAAATGTCAAAGTCACATGTTTATTCAACAGATAAAAGTTATCTGACGATTGAAAAATCGACCCTAAGTCAAATGTGTCGTTTGGTGTTTTTAACTTTTTATATATACCAAAAAAAAATTGCATTGTAATCGATCCTTGATACGTGTGCAAAGTTTCAAATTAATCAAACTTCTGGAAATCGGTCAAATTTATGCTTAAAGATTCCATTACATACATAGATACAACCCAAGCTAATAAAAGCGTGATAAAAATATTATCTTTTCTTTCTTAGGTATATACCGTATATTGCCAGCAGCAATCGCACGATAGTGGTAGGATAGGATTGTTTGATACTCTCTATAGGAGCTGGCACTCAACTACACCTTTTGGTGATAATGATTGATTGATAAGTAAAAGTCCTTGATATGATTTTTACGTTTATTCTCACTAATGCTAATTACTAAATGATTATGAGCGCGCGGTTTGAATGCAAATGCGGATTGGGCCCGGCAGCCTGCACTTTACCATACAATTCTAATAACTCTGCAGAATCAGCAATGTACGTGCTAGCTCGTACACTCCTTAAGGCCGTGTTTCACCAAGCAATGTTAAAGTTAACGCCATGTTAAATATCATGTTACCCCTCTCGTATTTCCTGTCAATGAATGAGATAGCATGGTATTTTAGCATGGCGTTAACTTTAACATTGCTTGGTGAAACACGGCCTAAAACTTGGCTGCATTCTACGGTTGATAACATTTGCCCAACACTGGGATAGTTGCCCAGCGGGTCGCCACATTGATCGCGCCAACTGCCAACTGTGTCGGACGTAATTAGAGTAATGTACGCCGTCAGATAATTAACTTTTGCACCTTATTCCTGGGTCATAAGGCCGAATGTAGTAAACCGAATCTATCGTTGACCGTACATGTATTAAATTTAGTGAACCGTTGTGCTATTTACTTTGTGGTGGACCAATTAGCGCCATTTTGAATCGCGCTGTTATAGTTCGTCTCTGATAAATATAATCTCCTTTAGATTAAACAAACCGAAAACATCGAAATTTTCCCATATTCACTTATTGTGCACACTTATCAACACTTTCACAGGTATATTAAAGGATTACACTTCATTCTCCAATATACTTTATATAAATTAAACAATAATTAATATGTTTAAACATCAAATGAAAATCTTTCACAGAAAAAATACGCCATTTTGACACTGCCGATTGTAGAATATAAGCCTATAGTGACTATAGGCTTATAATAGTCTATGCATTCATAGCAAACATAAATCATTGTATTATTAATGGCCAATTGGCATCACTGACTAGTCTTTGGTTGTGTCATAGACGGGTTTATTTACGTTTAAGTTAAATTTATTTAGTATATAATAATTTGGTAGGCTTTGGCCTGACCGAGCATACGACCGCGGAGGGTGATCTCCTTTTGGGTATCTCAATATTCCAACAGCCTATTTGTGTTCATCATAATATAGGTACACATATACAAACCGTACGTCACCTAACTCGTCATTTACACTATCCTCAGGTTTCTGAAATGCTCATCAAACCCTCGATCAGCTAACATTTGAGTTAATAAGCCATTCTTAACGCTTATTGGTGAAGGTAGCGAGTGAGCGAAGTTCTTGCGAGTGTCGATGTTAACCAATGAGCGTTAAATTAAATACCATTTATGCATAGGCCCATATAATAAATACCTTACAGACTAACATACATATTATATATACCGGTAGACCACACAGGTCGGCCAGAACTGTTGTGTTAAGAATGGCTTGTTAACTCAAATCTTAGCTGATCGAAAGTCAGATAGAGCCTTTTAGAAACCAGGCTGCGTTTCCGCCAGCTATGTGTGCAAGGAATGTGTTTTTAAGGAACCAATAGAAAAACTGTGCTGTAGGCTCTAGGTAAATGAAGCGATTCTAGGCTCGCAACGTATCCTCGCACATTATTAGTGGAATCGCAGGCTTATACTAGGTAATTTTGGTTACGTTTAGAGAAAAGCACGGCATGCTCTGTATGAGAAACAGAATAAGAAACACAAAAAAAATGTCAAATGTCATTTAAAAGATGGGAACTCTTAAAAAGATCATGAATTTTGGTCACACTTACGGTGACGACGCCATTTAAAATAAACACTTTTTATTATAGTAGGGGAGCCCATGATGCTAAACGTGTAGTTACTCGAGCGTTGCGGAGACCTAGTAGGTTTTTTACATTAGGTAAAACTGATAAAAAAAAAATAAGAGCGTTTTTTATTTTAGCGGTGGGTTCAGAAACTGCGGCCATTTTAAAGTTTTGGAAAAGAAAATATATTTAGAAAATTGCTTATTTCGGTCAGTTATTATTATATTTTAGACAACAAGGACTAAATCATTTAGTTTAGTGCAAAATAAAATATTTGCCAAACTTAGTTAGGAAAATATGAAGCTTTATCTTTTTATATTCAAAAATGTCCCTACAGGCTTACCTAACCTTTGAATCGTCAGTGCTTTTTATGGAAGCTTCTTTGGGGTATACTAAACAGCCCCTCTCTTAATCTGACAGATTGGATGACATTTCAATACTCAAAAAAAATTTTTTTTTTACCCACCACGTTCGAAATCTGATTTCTATACCATGATAACTAGACACAAGTCGGAAGCCTATACTATCTTAATCTGACGCGCTCGAGCTACTACAAAAATCCCCTCTTCGGCTCCCCTACTATTAGTATTATTTAAATCACCATCGTACATTGTCATTTTCATACAATAACGATTATTGAGAACTATTAGCAACATAATCGCGCTTTATAGAGTGACTTTGTTGCTAATAGTTATATATTGACATTATATAGGCTGTAAAATAAATGAGCAATAATACTTTAGCGGGTCCTGTCCCGTACTATCTATAGATTATAGAGTTTACTGTAAAAGTACCAGCGCTTTTTCCTTTTTTAATTATTATATGGGCATTTATGATATTTATGCATTTCCCATAGAAACATGAAAGTCAAAAGTACTTTTGACTTTGTCTTTCAGCGCTGGTACTTTCACAATATACTCTACATACGAGGCACATACATATCCCATCTACATGGCCTATTCTCATTTCTCATAGTATAGTGTCACGCGGCTTCGCCCGCATTGAATAAAAGGTAACCTATATTGTATTTCTAATATCTCCAAGAACATTTCTACAAAGTTTCATGATGATCGGTTAAGTAGTTTTCCCGTAAAATCGTAACAAGCGTACATTTTTTTATTATATAACTTTGGGATAGGAATATAGGACCTTGACTGATTCTAGAAATGATTTTATTTAATTATTATTATTTTTTTTTATTTTATTTTTTTTTTAATTTATTATTTTAGTCGCAAGGCTGAACTGTTTGGAACAACGTTCTGCATTAAATTCTTAAATTTTATAATTTTTGCCCTAGTACGTAATGTACGTCTTACGCGTGCTATTGACCTCTCAGCGTAATCAGCTGATCGCTGTGTTGTGCACGTTGTACATTGCCTATTGAAATTTTTTAAATTTTTAAAACAGTGGATTAAAAGCAAATGACTAGTACCAATGGATATATCTCTTGCCTGGTTATTACCCCACGAAGTTATAGTGACTGCTCTTTTTACACCTTGTATAAGTAAAATATAAAATACGTAATGCGAGAGAGGCCTAAGCTTCGCTAAGTGTCCTGATTTCCGTTAAATATTAATTTATAATATTAGTAATGAATTATAGTATAGTCACAAAATATGGTCAAAACTGCTAGGTATATGTATTACCATTGTATTTTATGTACCATTAAAATGTAAGTGAGATTACAAAATCGTCAGATTAACCGTTTTATCTATCATTTTATTCATTTACGACCTTTCTCTTATCCGTTATCTCAGATGACTTGTCCACAGAAATTTGAAAGATATTTTAAGATATCACGCATAGTTTGTATAATAATATCATGTAATCTAAAATGTTGTTAGTTTCATAAATATTTATGTAAAGGTCAGACTTGATAGTGATCTATGATAAAGATAAATCTAGCAGTGAAAAATAGAAACAATGTAATGTGTTAAAATCCCAACCGCATAATGTTATGTAAAACTCTGTTTTGAATTAATGTGGTCTAAATTCATGCACATTTATTTTCTTATTTATTGATTTGGAAAACAGCTTTTTGACGACCTCTGTAGCGCAATGGTTGACCGCGTCGGTGCTCAAGCACTCTCTCAAGCAGGGATGTTAAGGAGTTCCGTAACCGTAACCGAAACTATCGGATATCCGATATAGAATATTATCCGTAACCGTAACCGAAACTATCGGATATCCGATATAAAATATTAACCGTAACCGTAACCGAAACTATCGGATATCCGATATAGAATATTATCCGTAACCGTAGCCGAAACTATCGGATATCCGATATAGAATATTATCCGTAACCGTAACCGAAGCTATCGGATATCCGATGTAGAATATTATCCGTAACCGTAACCGTAACCGAAACTATCGGATATCCGATATAGAATATTATCCGTAACCGTAACCGAAACTATCGGATATTCGATATAGAATGTTATCCGTAACCGTAACCGAAACTATCGGATATCCGATATAGAATATTATCCGTAACCGTAACCGAAACTATCGGATATCCAATATAGAATATTATCCGTAACCGTAACCGAAGGGGTTTTCCATTAATCACGTGATCTTTTTTTAGCATTTTTTAACCCCCCCTCCCCCATTGGTGATATGTAGTGAGGTTTAAGACCACCCCCCCTCCCCCTTCTTAACATCACGTGTATTTTTAGTACCTACAAAGAATCTTAAAATTTTCTGAATATAATATATCTTAATTTAAATACAGGTAAGTCACTACACGCCGCGCCGTGCCGCTTAATATTTGTTTAAAAACCGCGCGTTTGACGAAAAAATAAATACACGAGATATCTTACTACACCCCTCCCCTCCCCTTCCCTCCTTGTGTTATTTTCGTGATTTTTATCAAACCCCCCCCCCCTTTCAAGCCTCACGTGATTAATGGACAACCCCGAATCCGAAATAAAAGTTTTGATACTGTAAAAGGGAAAAACCTTAAATCAAAATTTAATATCCGTAACCAAAATTATCCGAAACAAACCTAAACCGAAATAATTTAATATCCGTATCCGTATCTGAAATTTCATGTCCATTTCATCCCTGCTCTCACGTGCGGTTTTTTTAGACACTTCAGATTCTGTGGGACCACTTGAATAAAACTAAAGTTGTCACTACAATATTAATGACTCATAAATATGTTAACTGCATAATTTTGGTAATAATTGCCTCTTGAGTTGTTCACAAACAAAAATTCAAAATACATATTTTTAATATAATGGCGACCCCTCTTTTTACCTGACTACGGCTTAGTAAAAAAGAGAGTTGTCACCGGGTGTGTTTCACGAACTAATAAATACAGATAGTTGAATTTTTCACTGATAATTAATGTGTTTCTGTTGCCGCTGTAACAAAATAGAATAAAATAAATAATGAAGGGGTTCCAATCCTATACAACAAACGTGTTTTATTCCTCGTTTTGTACGGAAACCGTCGTGCGCGAGTTCCGTTCGTACTTGGCCCCGGTTTTTTTAAATATTATTATGATCATAATTATTTTTCTACTAATATTTACGCCGCGTATCTTTGTTTATGGTCGTGACTCATGACAGCCTGTAACATTTCGGTTAGCCGCAGCTCAAAATAAAGTAATTACTCATGGAAGTAGGTTAGCGTGTTCGGGAAATGCAGTGTCAATTATGTGTATTATCATAATTACTGCGGACGTCATTACTGACGAAAAAGCGGGTTTCAGGCGTACCATGGTCCCGACGAAAAAGCGGTTAAGTGTACACGTGATTTATATGGCACGGTGCTGACGAAAAAGCGGTTATGTCAAGACACCATTTTGTACGGTGTAAAAGCGGTTAAGTTCCTTGTAGTTATCCTGGTCCCTCATTCAAGATGCCAGTGCTATTATTACTTACGAAATTCAAAAACTAAATGTATGGAAATGGAATTTGACATAAGCTTCGCTAAGTGACTTACTGAATTTTATTTCGAATGTCAGTCTGTCCCGCTCGTGGACGGTATAATTTGACGCACGTGCGAGCGGGGCACACTGACAATTAAACCGATATTCGACTGATTTCGCGCAGCCGGTTTCCCGCTTCACTGGATTACGAGGTAAAGGAAGAGAGACTGCTCTTTGTATAGGGCTCACACTTGGGCACTGTGAAATAGCTTCTCTAAAAATAATATTGTTATCTTAAATATTTTGTGGACAAATAAAACAATAATAAAATAATGCCAAGAATACTCTTCTTCACACGAGTGTTATTTAAAATCGTCGCTTTATCTTCCCTAAAAAACTACAACTTTTGAGTGATTAGTTTCAAAGTAATTCACCAAATAAAACACGAAAAACCACTGATATCGAACGGATTCGGTTCTCGATTGTGTCGGGACTCGGGAGTAAGCCCGCTGTGCTTAATTGTACCCCTTATAAAACAAAATGCATGTCATAATAAAATCTAAAATTATTATGTTTTTTAAAGTTGTAGTTTTTTAAATACGAGGTATTTCGAAATGCGAAAGTTTTTTTTTTTTTATGAGATTTGGTATGGTAGCAGTTTACATGCTAAATTAGCACATAGGCTATTTTTTACCGCAGCAAAATACACGGTTCCCGCTTGAGTTAATTTTTGCGGGAAACATCTAGTCGTCCATAGTTTATACTCTACAAACCATCATCAGTAATGATAGCAACAAGTCGGTTATTTAAACTATTATTATTTGAGTCACGATTAAGTGGGTACTTATAATTGCAGGTATATGTTTATGAGACCACCAACCAATACCAATGGAAAGAACTGTAAAATCGTATGTCATGCTAGTCGCGAGTGTATAAAGGTAACGTCTGTTGAATATTAATGTATTTGCTGTAGTACGTCCGAGATAAATTTAACCTAAACGTAAACAAACCCGTCTATGACACAACCAAAGACTAGTCAGTGATGCCAATTGGCCAATATTAATACAATGATTTTTGTTTGCTATGAATCCATAGACTATAGGCTTATATTCTACAATCGGCAGTGTCAAAATGGCGTATTTTTTCCGTGAAAGATTTTCATTTGATGTTTAAACATATTAATTATTGTTTAATTGTTATAAAATGCATTGGATAATGAAGTGCAATCCTTTAATATACCTGTGAAAGTGTTGTTATGTGTGCGCAATAAGTGAATAATAAGGGATACGATGTTTTCGGTTTGTTAACCTTTAGGTTAAATTTATCAGGGACGCACTATGCATAGTGAGATTTTTTGGGTTCTTTACCCAAAGGGTGTAAGCGGGACCCTTACTCCACTACAATCAAACCAGCGTCCGTCTGTCGCCACTACACTAAACTGTATCTCATGAACAGTGATAGATTGACAACATTATAGCATAGACCAATTATATAATTGTATAATTGGTCCATGATTATAGTTTACTAGCTGTGCCCGCGACTTGAGTGACTTAAACCGTTTATACAGCGCACGCAATGAAAGTCCCCAAATGTGAATAATTTTCCCCGTTTTTGCAACATTTCTCACTGCCGGTTCGCTCATATTTGTCGCAGCGTAAAGTTATATAGCCTAAATCCTTCCTGTATAAATGGACTATCCAACAAAAAAAAATTTTTTCAAATCGGACCAGTACTTCCTGAGATTAGCGCGTTTAAACAAACAAACAAACAAACAAACTCTTCCGCTTTATAATATTAAGTATAGATTATACAAAAAGTACGTTTCTCTTTGAAAGTAGTATTGCATAGAGAAATTGCGCTATATATGGACCATAATAAGTACTCGTATTTTCTCAAATAAAACTCTGAGTTTTAAAGCACGCAGCAATTATTTACCTAATTTTTTCTCATTTCACTAAGTCCTAATTTTGTCAATATTTTACTAATATACAGTAAAAGCATTGGGTAGGGACTGTATAATCCGGAATTTCCTCGCCCGGATCAACACTGAATACTTGTTCGATTTTCACACAGAACAGAAAGATAAAAGAGGTTTTTATAGGAACCTATTTATCTGTTCTGTGGATTTTCACCTCTATTGTAAAAAATCTATTTCGATTCTTCCCCGGACAAAAATCCGGACAATATCGTCCTAGCCTTGAAGTGGAAACTCGTATTTTGTATTAAGTTTTATAATACTTAACTGTTATCGTCGGAAAAATTAGAGGCTATTTGGTGGTTTATGGTGTTTGCTAAGTGTTATGGTGGGAATGAGTTGATAATAGCAGGTGTCGACAATAATATGGAGGTTGTACTATTATAATGTGAAGTAGGTATACATAACTATGTAGTTATTTTCCTCGAGTTTTGCGCCAGACTAGGTTTGTTAATCCCAGAGTTAGGTTTTCTCCATTAATTTGTTAAGAGGGAACACCACGAGCTAGAGAAATACTTTTTTATTAATGGGACTGGAATCTATATATATTAAAGGTTAGTAGGTACTTCATTATTTACAGGAATAACCCGAAAAAAAAACACCGATCTCAGTAAATACTAGCTTAACCCATTTTTAGGAACTTATAGGAAGGACTCTACATAAATTTTGCGGCCTCCAAAATAAGAGGCTGTCACTATGCTTGGCACAATGACAAGATCAAAGAAAGCAAAGCAAGCGACTTCAGAGTATCTTAGGCCGTGTTTCACCAAGCAATGTTAAAGGTAACGCCGTGTTAAAATACCATGCCATCTCATTCATTGACAGGAAATACGAGAGGGATAACATGATATTTAACATGGCGTTAACTTTAACATTGCTTGGTGAAACACATCCTTAATCTATGTAACATATGTATTTGAGCATACGGACCCAATACTGCATTTCGATATTGCATCCGGTTTAAAGATAAAGTGATTATCTTTAAACCGGATGCAAAAATTTGACATAGGTAATCAAATGTACCTAATGAAAAATTGCAAAACAGGATGTTCCTGTTTATCGATATTTAATCAACTTCCCATTTTTATTGATAGTGTAGTAATGTATATTATGATAAAATACTAATTAATAACGTTGTGCAGCGATAAGATCAGAATCATTATAAATATCACCTTATCAACACATTTTATTACAATACTTTATAAGTTAGTTATTTAGTAGTTTAGTACATTCGTGACACAAAACATTAGGTACGACATTTTGTAGTCGACAAACATTATTTCAAATAAAAATATGATTGATTTACTATCACCTGTGCTACTGTGCACTAAAACCTTTCGGTTAATAATACAAAGACTGAATTTGTGTGAAATGTGATTTTAACCGAATATTTTTCTTTCAGGTAAACGCATCTATATCCGAGATAAGAAAAAACAAAAATGTAAAAAACTATAGTGTAAGTGTAAACTAAGTGATGTTGCCGTGCAAGTGAAAGTAAAGTGAAGTGAAGTGCAAGTAAACATGGGGAGGAGAAACGTTAGTATGATGAGGGTGGGGAGGTGTGTAGCCTTCCTGGTGGCTGCAGCCTTCCTCCTACCCTTTACCATACTGCTCATGGTGGTAGACCAGCAGTACAACTTCACATACAATACAAAACGAGTATTCTATCAAGAGGTAATTGTAACATATTTGCTTTTTTACACATTAACTTTTCGTTTTTTTACTGAGTTTTTTTAAAGAACAAAGTTCAGACTTGGAGTTTTAGATTATGTTTTATAATTTTTATTTTGTCGAAAAACATATTTCCTAGGAGTAACTTTTTATATGTTTTACGAAGGACAAAAAACTTGTAACTCATAATTAACCACCCGTATGTAGAAACACAAGGTTGTTAGAGTAGTTTAATTAATAGTTACACTTCTGTACATACATTTTCAAAACACTTTAGTAATTCTCGTAGGTGTATTATAAGTAATTATAACACTACATTAATGGATCGACAAAGTACGATAGTAAAGTTTTACGAGAACTTTAAAAACATAGAAAAGTATGATAAGCCTTTTTTTTTAACTTTTTTGTCGTTGGAAATTATCAGTCAAAATTAATGATGATTATCATTTAATGATTGACATAATGATTATACAAATAACTATAGGACACTATAGCTATAATATTCTACTGGTCAAAACATAAAACCGAGGTGATGGAAAACAAATTTATATTTACGTTTTAATTATTTTTAATTGGTTCTTTTTATTCACACGAGAAGTCTCCCCCCCATAAAGTCTCCCCCCATAAGGCTAGGTCTGGTCTGAATATCTCCGATCTGAGAAAATTTGATAGTGCTGAAAAAAGAACTCTGTGCAAATTCAATTAAGTTGAAAATCGAACACACGTAGATTCAAAATGTCAGTGTCAAAATTGACAACTCGTGTGTATTTTCAACTGTATTGTATATGTACCCTAGGATGAAGTATAGTATACCTACTTCATCCATGATATGTACCATGGACGTATTATACAAACATTTGTATATTACGTCCATGATATGTACAGAGTTACCTACCTACATATTAAAAAATATATATACCTACATACTTTGAAAATATAAAATGGGTTAAATTTAATACATTATTTGTACAGCCAACAACGTTAGTCTCAACTTTAACACAAAACTCACTTTTACTATTTTCTTTGTTTTTTTTTACAAATTAAGTATAATTTATTTTTAGTCGCGAGAATAACAAAAGAATTGTTTTTAATTTGTAAAGAATACATTTCTAGAATGAGACAAGGCAGTACTTATATCCCAAAGTTAAAGTGACTGTTTTTTACCTGCATATTCAGTGATAAGAATTTTCTCCGAGCGGAGATATTTAGTTATACCCAGCCTAATCAGATTCAAAAATATGGGGCTGAAATATAATGAATGTATTTTTTTCCAGAGTGACTTCTATAAAATAAACGGCACATATTATGCGCCCGCATATGCGACAACACCCGTTGTTCGGACGCAGGTAAATTAATATGTCAATATTGTCATGTCAAATGACACGGGGCTGGCTAACCACGTCGCACAGCTTGGCCGATGTCACACTTGGCCAAATGTTTGAACAATTGTTTGCAACGTACCTCAGGGCTCGAATGTAAAATATAGGGATATCCTCCATAGGACAAGCGTCGTTTGGGAACGTTACTGAAACATTTCGCTAATGTATTTTTTGGAAATAATATTTTTGCATTTGTATATATATTTTCTGTATCTTTTGGTACAAAAGCTGCCTCAAAAATCTGTATGTTTTGCTGTAGAAAGGCTTAACAAGGTCCACGTAAAAAAAACATTTACCGATGTAACAGATTTAAAATTCAGAACAACTTTATATTAAAGTTATCAGTGCATAATATTAATGTTTTAGACTTTCTAATGGTTTTCTAGATAAATATTAGTAATTATATAATATTACAGTGTTTATTATAAATCTGCATGATTTTTAAAGGGGCTTTAATTAAACGATTTTGAAATTTTTTGGCAAGCTTAAAAAAGGTTTGTGCGAACATTTGAAACATTTCAAATTTTTGCAAACAATTGTTCAAATATTTGACGCGGTGTGGTGTCGGTCCACTAACAAAGGTCTAAAGACGACTCTGCACGATCCTGCAAATTGTATTGTGTCTGTGAATATTGTGTCGTTTATTAGTTAAGCTTCAGTTATGTGGTCCGCACAAACTATTCCCAAAATTAGTTTTTAAATTGTACATTCGTCGATTTCAATTCTTGTATATTTAAGCTGTTTAGAATAAGAACATCCTATGACGGAATTCGCTTATTGTGTCGTTGCTAAGATATTTGTTCAAATAGGTTAAGTAGCAAAATTAAGAGGTTGGTTCTTTTAGGTGAATATTTGTGCATCTGTGTTCTTTGTAATTTCTTATGGTAAGGGAACGTTTATTTTAATTCTCTTCTCAAAATGTGTGTTTCCCGTGCTTTTGTTCACAGTCGCAAAATTACTAGTTCTATTAATGACAAGCAGGAACATGTTTTAAAATTGTTACTTGCCATAAGGTTTTTAATAAACTAAAGAGATCCTATCCGAAGATTGCGACACAGAATAATATGTGACAGAATAGAACTTGTCAAGTATTGCGTGAGTGCTCACTGCTATGATTGGATTGGATCACACTAAGGTACCTACCCAGCTTTAGAGGAACATACATACTCATAAAGCTACTTAACAAGTTTTATTACTGTATTCTTAATTGAAGAGATAAATGGATGAAGGTGATATGTCGCAAAAAAAATTACCCAGAAAATTGAGTTTAAACTGTCACTTTAACATTTTAGGATATGTAGTACTAACGTATTACGGTATTAAGTACATAAATTCTAGAGATGGATCTTTAGATTAATGGACTTAATACTTTACGACTTATTCTAAAATGTTTTAGTTTGAACATTCTGCTACTTATCACCTTCATCCATTCATGTTTTCAATTTATGTGACGATACATATTATACGGGGACGCATCCTACATACGTCTAACTTAAACAAAGCCTCCTGGGGGCCTACTCAAGATACCATCGCTAATTATCGCTTACAAAGTTCGATAACAAAATGTATGGGATTTGACATAAGATACGCTAAATGATCGCGATTTGGTATGTAATTTAGCGTACCTTGTGTCAAATCCCATACATTTTGTTATCGAACTTTGTAAGCGATAATTAGCGATGGCATCTTGAGTAGGCCCCCTGGCCAACTAAATAAACTATCGTAGGCATCAAACTGACATTTACCAGTTGGAACCAGTGTATTTATTATATACTTTCCAGGTTTTAAAACACATGTTGTTATTTAAAGATTAATTATATTTTAAACCACTATAATTTGCGAAAACGATATTTTTTTTTTCAGGTTTTACAAAAACATTGAAGTTTGTTTAAAAGATAATGAATATTTAAATAACAACAATAGTATCCAAATCTGCGGAAACGATGAAACCTGTTTGTATGAACACGAGCGTTTCATCCCAAAGAAAGGAAATTACATAACAATGTTCTGTCCATTCTCGCTGACATCAAGTTATCGCCCTTGTGATGCAACCATAAGGTTTACTTAACTGTTACATAATGCAAGTATCGAGATGTGTTAATGAAGCTACAGTTTGCAAACAACTATCAATGTTTGTCAAATATGCTAATGTACACTCCAAATATTGCAGATGCAAACGAAATCTCTCGACTCTGTTTGCAATCAACAAAGCTTTCTATTTAAGCGTACAAAGGGCTACATTTTGTAGGATATAATAAATGTGTGCGTATGTTTGTTACTTCCTAAAGTGCAAACGGCTGGGTCCAATTTGAATAAAATTTTGTATGCAGAAAGCTGACATCCTTAATTAAAACATTGGCTATTTTTTACTCCGAAAAAGTACCGTGCTCCCGTGGGATATCTGTATTTACACGGACGCGACGGAGGAATTATCATATCGTAATCCCTTTTTTCTTTGCCACGAATTAGCTTATTAATATATTGCTAGTCAATTATTATATTCTAGCTGACCGGTGCCAACTTTGTTGAGCATACAAATACATAGTTTGTGATGAACCGTTTAAAACTTCCCTTGACTTCCACAATATTTCAAGACTAAAATAGCCAAATCAGTTCAGCTGTTCTCTAGTTTTAGCGAAACTAACGAACAGCAATTCATTTTTATATAAGGTGTAAAATAAATGAGTGATAATACTTTAGGGTGTGTAATGTGTATGTGCCTCATAATGTGTAGAGTATGTATATATACTGTGAAAGTATCATCGCTGAAAGACTTACTTTTGACTTTCATGTATGTATGAGAAATGCCCCATAAATTCATATACATCATAAATTTTGCAACATCATTTTTTTTAATGTACCTACCTGTTTCAGCGCTGGTAGTTTTATAGTAGGCTCTATACAGGGTGTAAAAAGAGCAGTCACTATAACTTTGAGATACGATTATACTACCTTTCCTCATTTTGGAAATGTATTTTTTTTGTCAAAAACTATGAAATGAAATGTAAGAATTTTTTTTTACTTTTCACGATTTCTTATTTTTTTGTTGTCGCAAAAATAACAATAAAGCAAAAAATTTTTTTTTTAATAGTTGTGAAAATAAAAGAAAAAAAAATACATTTCTAGAATGAGAAAAGGTAGTATAATCATATCCCAAAGTTGTAGTGACTGCTCTTTTTACACCCGTTATATACGAAATCCATACACATCCTAAAGTATTATCACTCACTAATATTATAGCCTGTATTTAGAAGGTTTGGCTTATTGAAATATACTGAATAATAATGATTGTGTAATATACCTATGGTAAACACATATTAAGGCGAAACTCATACTTCGTTGTAACAATTGAGTTCAATTCATGACGTCATGGAATTTCCGTATACTGCGACTGTAAACATATTACAATGCATTTCAATTCGTTTATTGAAACTAGTAAATGCTCCACGCCACGCCGTACAAAAGTAATACAACTAAAATTAAGTACCTAATTTTATTACATATTTATAATGGGAATCGAGTATCAAGTACTGTTCGTAAGTATTGCACATGTCTACCCAGTCAGGCTGTAAATAGAACGTATTTTTAACCGGAAAAAGACGCAAAGTGATGGGTGTCATAAGATTGAGTGTCTGTTTGCGAGGAGGAGCGTCGTAGCTCCCAAACGTATCTATATTGGTCGTTTTTTGTTTTAAATATAAAGCTTTGATCGAGTGTGTTCTTAGCTATAATATTTATAATTATAAGTTCAAATAAAATAAATATTTAAACAGAAGTTCGATCACTGCTTACAATTCTGGAGTTACTTAAAAGTTTTTAAAATTGTTTATTATTGCTTTTCGTATTTCTCCTTTCGTATTTCCAATTAATGAGAAGGCATGGTATTTTAACGAGCCATTAACAAGCGTCGGTGAAATCGGTACTTATGTTAATAATTATTGTGAGATGTCTTTCACAAAACTTATTTAAATTTGGAATTATTTGAAAATATTTTTTTTTGTATCAGTCTTACAATGGATTTTCGAATACACCACGATACTGTTAACTACGATACGTATTCACCGCGTGACCCCAGGTCTTCGAGTAGCGGTTAGTTCGTTATACAAAAGGAACAACGGTATTTCAAACGTAATTACAATTACAAAAGACACGAAAAGTCTACGCCTGTCCTTATGAGAAAGGGGCATTAGTGCTGACTGAGAGAATGAGTAATTTATAAAATAGTGTTTATTATCTTGAAATATCTGTCTGTTTGTCTTTTTGTCTGAATTACATTTCCTTAAGAGAAAGAGGCGCTAGTGCTGACTACGGATAGAGAATGAGTAATTTATAATATTATAGTCTATAATATCTTGAAATATCTATGCTTCACACCTCGTCAATCTGGCTCTATGCTAAGTATCAGAAGAACTTGCGTTACGGGGACCAGACAACGGAAATATATTTAATACTTTTATACTATACCTACTCATGTTTTAGGTTTTTATTATATTATACACATCCAAAGAACACAGAAAACTTTTTCATGAGGAATATTTGCGTGGCAGACGGTTTGGCGAGCGCAGTTTAAGACCGTTGTCGTACCCGCTAACCAAATCTAAGCGTCAGCTCACACTGAAATACGTAGAAAAAAAGAGCTTGAAAAATCGTAATATTGCTGTTGCAATATTCAGTCCTAATAGCGGGTGCGACCACTCTACCTTGACTATTTTAGTACCTATGCATATCTGGATTTAAAATTGAATTATTTTCTTGTTTCTGCCTATTTAGACACCTTATTGCGAATTCGGGTTATATAACCTCCGTTTTCTCTGGAAGTCTCTATCACTCCTTTAAATACTGACAAGGATAGCATTTTACTTGAGAGACAGTTGGGAAAACTGACTACAAAATAAAGGAAGTCATTAATTATTCAAAAACACTGAGATAACATATATGCAAATCAACCATTCATAACAGCAATAATTATTAAAAATTCACATTATGAAAATGAATATGTATTAATTTGAATAGCGACAATAATGAAAATTACCATAAATTAAGTCGATTTTCCACAACAAAAATCGATAATACATTTTGCATAATATACACATACAAGCATAATATTATCTGTGTAGATAACATATCGGTTCAATGTTATGGGCTAAAGTTACGAAATTTGAAGTTTTGGGTGTCCAATACCGATATTATATCTAACTTTGCTGTGATTTATTTGTATCTATGATATCGTAATGCTATTTTTAAAGTAACCCTGGAATAACTTATCGTTGATATCACTTGAGTTAGGTAATTTTTATGAAATCGAAAAGTGGAAATTAGAGTAACTCTGAATGAAGTATTATTAACTACTTAATGAAAATATTTACACCATTGATATGTTAAACCAAGTTTCTGTCTAATATAGTGTGTCCGATTTTCAACCAGAGATTTGACCAGAGTTCTGTTTTCAATGTCCTAAACTGTCTCTATTCATTGTATTCAATGACAAATGAAGACATTAATGAATGAAAGTGATATGTAGTAAGATTCTGATTGAGAGAAAATTTAGTTGAAACTGTTACTTAAACTTTTTAGAATACGTCGCATCAAGTACATTAATCTAAAGATATCTATAGAATCACATACTTAATACGTTACTGCATAACTTAAAATGTTTAAGTGAGAGTTTAAACTCAATTTTCTGGGTATTTTATTTTTGCGACATATCACCTTCATGTCTTCAATTATAGACTCCAACTCTCAGACTTATCAGCCAAAGTTGTAGTACATAACACTCTCATGTTGTTATGTTCTACAAACTTCGAATATTCACAATCATTATCAGGTGATGATTTAATCGAAACCAGTCATGTTTTTGTAAAAATTATTAAAACGTAATAAAAAGTGGAAAAGTGTAAATAAAAGTAGTGTGTTATTATTGTGAACATGAATTTCCATCAAGAACCAACAGTACATTCAATCAGTTATACTTCGAATATTGATTATACGTGAACTTTTTCCATTGCCTGAGAATCGTGGCATAAACTTCTTGTTTATTTAGACGAATATCGCGTACATATCCGCTCTTACATTTCGATATCGTGACTGTACTTATTGGATCACAGTACAGTTACGAGCATAAAACCCGCGCGTCACGTTCGACCTCACCAAACCTCATGCAGCTCCATAACTCACGATGCGACTATACAGCGTGTCTCATGGTTCATATATCAAGCCGAATATAGTGTGAAGAGAAGGTCGCGTAGAGCATGAATGATTTCTTTTTGGTTTTTAAATTACTTACCATAATGCGATAAAACAAAAATACAAAGGTCTAAAATGAACACGAGGAGTGAATCTTACTATGCTGGGGCTCGCGGGTTTTCTATACACAAGAACGCACTGGTCGTTGACCTAACACCTGACCAGGGCCGTGATTACGTAACTTCTGTGGCATTCCCGACCGTCGACATCAACTGTCATAATTTTGACGTTTTAACTTTTTAAATCGTGTTTTAAAAAGATTTAACGTCACAATGACAGTTGATGTCGACGGGCCCAGGGTTGAAACTCATCTGTTTTGTGACTTTCATGGAGATCTTTAATCGCTGTTTGTCGCGTTATGGTAAGTAATTTATATAAGGTGCTAAAACAAAAAAATAGTTAACGCGTCCTTCTTTTCACACTAAATTCGACTATATAATATGAACCATGAGACATGCTGTTGTGGTTTTGACCACACAAAAGATTAAGTTTTCAAAACAACACGGTCGTGTTTTTTCACGATTTCGAAAAGTGGAAAAGTGTACTTAAATAAAAGTTGTGTGCTATTATCGTGAACATGAATTTCCATCGAAAACCATTCAATCAGTTTATACTTTATAGGCGCATCTTCTGCTAATGTTTTTCGAAACGTTAGGTAGAACACATTACCTACTAATGTGTCCACGCCACGCGTATCCAATGTTTTGAAAAATTGTCGACGGTATTACGGCCGGCAATAAGCGACAAACCAAATTAAACAGGGGGCCTACTCAAGGTGCCATCGCTAATTATCGCTTACAAAGTTCGATAACAAAATGTATGGGATTTGACATAAGCTACGCTAAATGATCGCGATTTGGTATGTCATTTAGCGTACCTTATGTCAAATCCCATACATTTTGTTATCGATCTTTGTAAGCGATAATTAGCGATGGCGTCTTGAGTAGATCCCCAGGAGAGCAGTTTAAAGTTATAAAATTCAGAAAAATTTGCCATCACTATTTCTTTGACGTAACATTAGGAGACGCTTGAGTTGAACATTAAAATAACTACTAATAATGAATCGTCGACGAACATATAAAACGTAAAAAATAAATAAGTAATAATACTTTAGGGTGTGTATGTGCTCATATGTAGTGTTTACCTACTGTGAAAGTACAGGCGCTGAAAGAATTATTTTTGACTTTCATGTTTCTATGAGGAATGCTCCAACATCATAAATTTGCCCATACAATAATTAAAGAAAAGTAACTCTTTCAGCGCTGGTACTTTTACAGTACACTCCCTAAAGTATTATCACCCATTTATATTACAGCCTGTACATGTGATCGCGTAGACTAAACTAAATCAACATTTATCAAACTTTGAGTACCTATGCTCCAAATTAATCATGCTTGCTCTACTCTCTTTTCTCTTTCTCTCTCACATTTATTAATCCAGTTAATCTATTTCCCAGCAGGCGGGTCTATCCCTTTACTGATCATCATCAATATGTATCTAATATCAATCAACCTTATTACGTCATATGGATTATGACGTCATCTCAGATCTGGGGGCGCGGTAGCTCCCGGGCCAAGACGAGCCAAGTGATTACTGATTGGTGAAGCGCAAGAGTATACTTATTAATTTTACCGGACTACCTTTTCTTGATGAACTTTATTAGGTATATGGTATAATCCAAACACAATTTGGGTTTGGATTGTATCAATACATATTTGCTTGTGTCCCATCTCGTTTTTATAATGGTGGCCGCATACGCAGATTTTTCCCCTCATTCATTAGTGCCCAAGTGTGTGCGCAATTCACAAGACCAAATTTTTTTTTTACACTTGTAATTCAGTGGGACATAATATGGTCGTCACAACTGGCGATAGATCAGACACAGGACCGACTTTACATGCCGATACGACGCATGCATCATCTTTCTTGTTAGACAGTCAGGCGGTCAGCCTGCATTTGCCTAACCAGACTTGAAAACAATATTTTTATTGTTCTAACGCGTGTCAAACCCCTGAAGTGAAGTAAAGAGAGCCAAGCTCTAAATTCTCAACCATTGGACCACGCGTTCGGTTACCAGGTACTGGGGCCTTACTCTCCAAACTGATTTGATTTTGATTCAGATACGATCATGCCGCGTACTTCCTAATAAATTGACATTTGTTTATTTTGATTCTCAGTCGATTGATATGGTCGGGAGTACAAAAAGTTACGATCTAACAATTTTCTTTATCCTGATTAGTTTCAAAGTAATTCACCAAATAAAATATGAAAAACCACTGATATCGAACGGATTCGGTTCTCGATTGTGTCGGGAGTAAGCCCGGCTGTTTATCGTGATATTCTCCGCGTATTCTCGCAGTTCTTTTTACATTGAAAATATTGGAATTTGTAACTGGATGCCTTAATTCGCCGTTTCGTTAAAGGCTTAAATGCTATAAAAAATTAATACATGCCCCGGTTTCTCGGACGCTATTCAAATGAGTGATCAACTTGGCATTAAAATCAACAACCCATATTGAACGCTGATTGGTGGAATATTATCACACAGAAAAGAACTCGAGAAACCGGGGGTATAACCAATAATATGCGTGTCTGGATTTCTTGCGGTATTGTGTATTGATTAGCAGTTGTCTTGACTACAGATGTAGCCAAGACAGTAGGGTACTAGGTTTCTATATTGATATAACAGTATTGCCTGGTAACGCTTGGCATCGACCACACACGTAGGTATTGTGGGTAATAAAAATAGCTCCTAGCGCGTAAATAGTGTAACCATATTTGACAATATAATAACATATAATATAATATCTATGAAATTATCGGTCCTACGAAATGGGTGAGAGAGATCTATAGGGAAAACTAGGGACATTTGTATCATATTCTATAATTCATTTTGATTCTATAATTATTCCAATTTTCTTTCGAGTTTCGCTACGCATATAGCTCAGTAGCTCGAGTCACAAATTTTCGGAAAGAAAAGTAAAATCCGTGACGAAATGTGTTTATTCCCAAACAACGCTGCTGTCATGCCAATCCGTAATCGATCGGATTGAATATGATTTGCGTCTATTTGCTTTCCAAATACTCCTCGCCTCGATCACATTTGGCGATTTCGAACATAGGCAAATGTGAATCGGGGCCTTGTATCACTCACGAAGATCAAAAACAAAATCAATACTAATATTATAAAGCGGATGAGTTTGTTTGTTTGTTTAAACGCGCTAATCTCAGGAACTACTGGTTCGATTTAAAAATTATTTTTTTTTTGTTGGATAGTCCATTTATAGAGGAAGACTTTAGGCTATATAACATTACGCTTCGACCAATAGGAGCGAAAAGTCAGTGAAATATGTTGCAAAAACGGGGAGACTTTCGTTGCGTGCGCTGTATAAACGGTTTAAGTCGCTCAAAAACCACACGAACGAAGTCACGGGGACAGCTAGTGTATGATATTTGACATAAGGTTCGCTAAATTTCGAGCGAATTCGTATGCCACTTAGCGAAGTTTATATCAAATACCATACATTTTGTAAGTTATAATAATAAGCAATGGCGTTTTGAATCAGAATCCAGGGGGCTGATTCAAGATGCCATCGCTAATTATCGCTTACAAAGTTTGATAGCAAAATCTATGGGATGTGATATAAGGTTCGCTAAATGACAAGCGAATTCGTATGTCACTTATCGAAGCTTATGTCAAATATCATACATTTTGTTTTCGAACTTCGTAAGTTATAATAGCGATGGCCTTTTAAATCAGGATCCTGGGCCCTTAATCAAGACGACATCGCTATTATCACTTACGACACGAAGTTCAAAAACAAAATTAATGGGATTCGATATACGAATTTAAAGCAAAGCTTCGCTAAGCGACGTTAGCGAAGCTTTGCCAAATCCCATACATTTTGTTTTAAAACTTCGTAAGTGACAGCAATGGCATCTTGAATCAGAGCCCAGATCGGCGGGCCGATTAATGATTATGTATCTCACATTATACATGTTGATTCCTGGTTCATATATTAAGCCGAATATCGTATGAGGAGAATGACGCGTAGAGCATTCTTTGTTTTGGCACCCCATTATGGTAAAATTCACTCGTTCTGGTTATTTTAGACTTTTGAATATATTTTTTTTTGAGTTTTATTTAGTAACTAGCTGTGCCCGCGACTTTGTTCGCGTGGTTTTTGAGTGACTTAAACCATTTATGCAGCGCACGCAGCGAAAGTCTCCAAATGTGAATAATTTTCCACGTTTTTGCAACATTTTTCACTGACGCTTTGCTTCTATAATTGGTCGCAGCGTAATGTTATATTATAGCCTATAACCTTCCTCTACAAATGGACTATGCAGCAAAACATTTTTTTTCAAATCGGACCAGTAGTTCCTGAGATTAGCGCGTTTAAGCAAACAAACTCTTCCGCTTTATATTATTAGTATAGATATAATATATGAGGTGCCAAAACAAAAAATTGCTCTACGGATCTCTAAGGATACTCTTCACACTATGTTCGGCTTAAAATATGAACCATGAATCACCCTGATAATTCGACTGTATACGTTTGACAGCGATATTGTACACAATTGTACAATTTACGCCTGTCGCTATTGCGAGAAACATAATCTGCATACGGATCGAATCGGATCGAATCGCCCGTGTTTCTTGTTGTATTTTCTCCATCATTTCTTGTTCGAGTCATTTGCACCTACGTCATGCACAGGCGACAACTGACACAGTCGCATTGTCTCAGTGGGTCAGGGAACAATGGACTCTTACCGGTGCATCTACAAGGTGTACAATAAATGAGTGATAATAATTTATGGTGTGTATGTGCTAACTATATAGAGTCAATCGTGAAAGTACCAGCGATTAAAACGTTAAAGTTATCACTTCTACAGGGCGTTCCGAAATGTATACAAAGTACAAGAGTGTTGTTTGCGGAGGCTTTAATAATAAATGTAGTTCGTGTTTTCCTACTTCACTAATTGGCCTATGTTTTTCTGGGCCGAACCAACACGCTAAGTAGAAATTGATGACAGTGCGGTGACTATCATCAATGTCAGTATGAACTATGCCCTTACGTGACGCTGTTGTTAAATGACGGACTCTGTAGTGCAGTGGTTAAGCGTGTGTCACGGGTTCGAATCCCTCCAAAGGGACAAAAAAGTTTTCTCCGTTCCTAGGACTACGTCATGGATTCGTATTAAATATGTGTATAGTAAGAATATGTGTAAAGTAAAAAATTAATTCCCCTTGTCTCCCACAAGCTCTTTGAATAGTAAATATTATTTTGGAGCGTCAATAGATAAAATCTATACTAATATTATAAAGCGGAAGAGTTTGTTTGTTTGTTTAAACGCGCTAATCTCAGGAACTACTGGTCCAATTTGAAAAATAGTTTTTTGTTGGATAGTCCATTTATAGAGGAAGGCTTTAGGCTATATAATATTACGCTGCGACTAATAGGAGCGAAGCTTCAGTGACAAATGTTGCAAAAACGGGGAGACTTTCGTTGCGTGCGCTGCATAAACGGTTTAAGTCGCTCAAGAACCACTCGAACGAAGTCGCGTGAACAGCTAGTATTATGATATGTTTATTATTAAAAGGCATAGTTTACACTAGCATTCTATTTCCATGCAGCATAAATGTTTAATAATAACGTAAAGCCCAAAAAAGGGAAATTAACATTTTTACAGAGAAAAAATTTCACTAAGGTAAGTAAGGTATATCGTCAAAATCGCGCAACCCGCTCGGCAACTTCAATCACGTCTGCAGCCGATGTGGACATTTTCTTTGTGTTACCTAAATATTTCATGGCGTCCTTCGAACACTTATAAAAACGTATAACATAAGACTTCAAAGAGCAGACTAATCAATAGGTAATGGATCTGCACCAGGATTTAATATAAGAACATAATATATTTGAAATTATCTTTCCATTTCGCCATTAATCTCAACTTACAATGGCTCCTAGTTTAAGGGTTCCGACGCACGGCCTACTTTTCGTAGGACCGATAATAATCGGCCATTTTTCCTTCATATTATCTGACCGACTTTTTGTTTGACGTGAGCTTTGCAATATTGCAATCAGTATGTTCTGTTTTTCACCGACACATAGTCGGTCACAAAAAGTTTGGCGTGCACCCGTATAAATAAAACAATCTCAAGTCCAATCTCACTTGAGAACCTACTCGTATTTGACAGCTAAAAATATGTTTCGTTTCACTTTTAAAAATGACGAACTTTACTTGTGTTACATACTTTAATTTTTTTCTTTTTTAAAACGTAAAAATAAACATTATAAAAATATAGATTATACTTAGGTACTTATTTTAATGTTTTTTCTCTAATATGAATATTACGGTATAAAAAGAAAATAAATTAAAGTACAAGTTGTTCACTTTTAAAAGTGAAACGAAACGTTTTTTTTCACGTTCTCGTATCTCAGGGATTCCATAGTTTCCAATTTTTCCTCTGTTGGTAAATGTTTTAAGGCAGTTCATATTAATGCCCAAAGCATACCTGCTCATTATCCTGACTTACTCACTTCTTTCGATAGTGTCAATGTCGATGCGATTCTTGTATCAGAGTCGTGGCTTAAACCATGCTTACCGTCAACCTGTTACGGTTTACCTGGCTATAAATTAATACGCAACGATCGTACCTGTAGGAGTGGTGGCGGTGTCGCAATTTATTTACGCTCTGATTTACCTTACACTGTTATAAGTTCGTCAGCGCAGCCGTCACCTTCAGATACGCTGGAGTTTTTGCTTATTGAAGTCCAGGTAAGTCACTACAACAAAATACTACTCGGCGTTTATTATTGCCCGTCAATGTATGATGATTATTTCCAATCCTTTGAAAATACACTGGAATTGTTTTCGCCCAATTACAAGCACACTATTTTAATGGGCGATTTCAATACTTGCTTACTTAAAGGAAATAGTCGATCTAGTAAGCTTACTTCTATCTTAGACGCTTATAACATGAAATTGCTATCACTCAATCCAACTCACTGTTCTCCTGGTTGCCGTCCCTCTCTGCTTGATCTTATAATAGTTTCCTCACCAAATTTTGTTACCAAGCATGGGCAGTTACCGGCAGAAATTTTTTCTTATCACGACCTTATTTATATTGCGTATAACATTCGTCCCCCCAAAGCGAAAGTAAAAACTCTTCTACAAAGAAATTTTAATGCAATGAATGTTGAGAACCTAAGGGAGGATGCACGTAACACAGGTTGGTCGGAACTAATCACAGCAGTTTCAGTAAATGATAAGGTCGCCATATTTAACGCCACTATTAAATCACTCTATGATAAGCATGCTCCTATTAAGCCAGTAAAAATTAAACATCTCCCCGCTCCCTGGCTAACAGACGAGATAAAAGCCTTGATTAATGCCAAGCATGCGGCTAAATCTAAATATAAGAAAAAGATGACCGATGAAAATTGGAACAAGTATGTCAGAATACGTAACCGCTGTAACACGATGTGCCGTGATGCACAGCGGCGTCACATTCACGAGTCTATAGAGAACGGTGATCCTGCAAAAACGTGGAAGTTTCTAAAATCCCTCGGAGTAGGACACTCTGAATTACGCGATTGCAATAACATCGATATTGACCTATTGAATAATCATTTCACTTCTTCCACTACTCTCGATCCAAATATCAAATTACGTACGTTACAACACTTATCGTTACTTCCTATTCCAAATTCAGAACCTTTCTTTACTGCCCCTGTTACTGAGAGTGATGTTAAACGACACATTATGTCCATATCGTCGAACGCAGTTGGTGATGATGGCATCAGTCGAAAAATGATTATTCCTATACTAGACATTATTTTACCTGTCCTTTTACACATTTTTAACTCCTGTTTAGAATCCTATACGTTCCCTGATGCCTGGAAGGCAGCCTACATAATTCCTTTACCTAAATCCAGTGTTCCTAAAACTCCGTCCGACTTTCGTCCTATTTCTATCCTACCTTTTTTATCCAAAGTGCTCGAAAGGATGATTCATTACCAGCTTACTGATTATGTTGCGCGTAATAATTTACTGAGTCCCTTCCAGTCAGGCTTTCGAACCGGTCATAGTACGACAACAGCATTAGTAAAAGTTGCTGATGATATACGGTCAGGCATGGACAATAAGAAGCTTACTGTTCTCACACTACTGGACTTTAGTAACGCTTTTAACTCCATCGACCACGATATCCTTTTGAGACGGCTTGAGTCCTGTAACCTTTCCCAATCTGTAATTGGTCTGCTTCGTAGTTACCTTGTGGGCCGACGGCAAAGAGTAAAATTTTCTGATTCCTTTTCCAATTGGAGTAATACTTTTGCCGGCGTTCCACAGGGAGGAGTACTTTCACCACTTTTATTTTCTCTTTTCATAAACACAATTGTAATGTCCATCTCCTCATCACATCACTTATATGCGGACGACCTACAAATTTACACCCAGTCAGCGTTGGATGGTCTTCATTCCGCTATTAATTTGATCAATGATGATTTGTCCATGGTTTGTGATTGGAGTACGAATCATGGGATTTTATTAAATCCCGTAAAAACACAAATTATTATAATCGGCAGCCCTGGGTTGGTGTCCAGGGTTGATCTGAATTCCCTGCCCCCTGTCCTTATTAATGGTACTGCGATCCCTTTTAGCAAAGTTGTAAAAAATCTAGGTGTGTTTTTTGACGAACATTTGTCCTGGAAACCGCAAATAAAAGAAATTAGTAGAAAGGTGTTTTCAACCTGGCACTCCCTAAAACGACTTAAACACGTTCTTCCCATACACACAAAAGTAGCCTTGGCGGAATCATTGTTTCTTTCCCTGTTAGATTATGCTGACACTTGTTTTATCAATCTGACTGAGGACCAACTTAA
Source organism: Celastrina argiolus (assembly GCA_905187575.2). Taxonomy (NCBI): domain Eukaryota; kingdom Metazoa; phylum Arthropoda; class Insecta; order Lepidoptera; family Lycaenidae; genus Celastrina; species Celastrina argiolus. Next base: position 9,438,073 of record LR994594.1, on the reverse strand, counting down.
CAAGCTTGAACGACTTCAAAATCTTTCGTTGAGATTCATTTTTGGCTTACGCAAATTTGACCATATCTCCGAATATCGCCGCAAGCTCCAGTGGCTCCCAATCCGTCACCGACGGGATTTTCGCGTCCTCTCCTTTCTGTATAATATTTTATCTGACCCTCATTGCCCTACTTACTTAAAAAACAACTTTGAATTTCGTCACTCTGATAGACAAGAGCTCCGATCCTTTTCTACTCTTCTCCTCAACATACCTAACCATCGCACTACGTATTTTAATTCCTCCTTCACTGTTAAATCCATCCTGCTTTGGAATTCTTTACCTCCGCAAATTAGGCAGGCTGAAAACTTAAATCGCTTTAAAACGCTGTTAAAAAACCACTACCTTGAATTAAGTGGCAACTGTTAATAAGGTGCTTAAAATAACAGTTATCTTTTTATTATTATAGTTATTTAACCGTCTCATACTATATGTACTACAGTACGTATTATTATATAATATATTGTATTGTATCGTATCGTATCGTATCGTATCGCATTGTATCGTATTGTATTGTATTGTATATATTTTTACAATATTTCTATTGATTAAACTTTTTCACATAACCTATCATTCTTCGCATGTTTCTTTCCAAGGTCAAAAATCCAAAGGGTTGCCTGGAAGAAATTGCTTTCAAGTAATAAGGCCGCCCTTGTGTGCATGTCTGATTTATTGTATTCTTGTATTTTTAAAATTATGTAATGTAATGTACACAATAAAGTATATTTGTATTGTATTTGTATTGTTATTTTATCTGTCAAATACGATCACAAGTGAGGTTGGGTTTGAGATTATTCTATTTATACGGGCCTTAGGTCACTTAACGTTTCGACTGTGTCAATGTGAGTTGATCCTTAGCCACATTGAAAGCAAATTCAGAAGTGGGGTGAAAAAGAAAAGTGAAAAATATATCCCTCAATAAATTGGTCGCATGTCAAAGGTCCCTTCAATAAAATTTCTTCAAGGGCCAAGGGCACTCGAGATCTCAACGTTGGAGATATTAAAATGTACTTTTATTATACTTTTTGTGCTTCTACCTACACGGGATGTCGAATGTGATATTTTTATGATGAAGGATTATAGCTTTTCAATAATGTTTTATAGTCATAATATGGCGTATAAATGTTTGGATAGATAGGTAAATAATATTTTATAAGCTTAAAATAAAATACAGTTACTAAGATATTTCATAGTATACAGAAGCTTGTCGAGTATATTACACAGTAGCTTGTTATTTTGTTGACTTTCCGAAAATAGCCTGTTAAATTTCATTCGGAAATGAAAAGTTTTTTATCTTTTTTTTATCTTTTATATGTAGGTAAATTCTGTTAAGGCGTGCAAATGTTAAAATTTTGTGATTTATAAATTCTTGTATATTATGATCTCAATCATAATGGCATTTATCAACATTTTCAGTCTAAACTCGAAACTACATCATTCAAATCAAATCAAATATTTTTATTCAGAGTAAATTTTACAAAAAAATGTTTTCTGAACGTCGTTTCTATATGATGCCTACCACCACCACACCACCACATTGATAAAGGATGTTCAAGACAATTATGTAAGGGTAACTGTTTTTTTATTATATAAAATATCCTATGTTCCACGAACTCTAACCCTTTTTTGGCGTTGATTTGGTTTGTGAACGCCAAATTAACCAAATGTTCAAATCTCTCATAAAGATTTTTTAGTACTGAATTTGACAATAAGACTTGAACACCGTTTAGTCGACTTGATAATCAGAAACCGGAAGTAAAGCTCATAGAACTCCACATAGATAACGTTCGAGGTACACTCACGAACACAAACCGTTTGTAGCGTTCACATTTAGTTAACGATTGTACCTAACTACCAACATTTATCTTGTACAGAGTACATAAACCAACATTATAAACTGCAGACCAAGCCACTTAATCGTGTCTACGTGCCGCAAATGGTCACAAAGGTAGCCTAACTGCAATTTACTTAAATTTATAACAGCTATTGAACGATCTAGTTTCTAACTTTCTACTTACGAATGTGTTATTGAGATGACTTACTTGGAATTTCATAAAACAAATAATCTCTGTGGTAGAGCAAATGTTATAAACTCGTAAGTTTTTTAAGTATGTATATTTGTTACTCTTTCACTCAAAAAATCCTTAACGGATTTTGATAAAATTAGGTATGGTACCAGTTTATATGTGGATATAACACATAGGCTACTTTTTACTGCAGAAAATGTACAGTTCCCTCGTAATTTCACAGGTTTAACAACGTGACGTAACAATCGGTTATGTGTTGTATCTATACATATAATAAATCTGTAGAGGGGTCATGTCTGTACATTAAGAATATTTAAGTGAAAATTAAAAAAAGGGGGTCTATATAAGCCACAGAACCTAAAAATAACATTTTTGAAAAAAATGTCTGTCTGTCTGTCTGTCTGTCTGTCTGTCTGTCTGTCTGTCTGTCTGTCCATATGGGAATGTTTGTCGTCGCATCACGCTAAAACCACTGTATGGAATGAAATGAAATTTGGCAGGCAGGTAGCTTACGACCTGAGGAGCATTATTGGAAATTATTATCCCGAAAAACGAAAGGGTTCCCGTGGGATCTTCAAAAAATTGTAGCTACCTATTTGACAGTATTTCAGCCAAACTACTCAACGTATTTAAATGAAATTTGGCAGGCAGGTAGCTTATGACCTGAAGAGCATTATTGGAAATTATTATCCGAAAAAACGAAAGAGTTCCCGTGGGATCTTCAAAAAATTGTAGCTACATATTTGAAGGTATTTCAGCCATACTACTCAACGTAAATAAATGAAATTTGGCAGGCAGGTAGCTTATAATCTGAAGAGCATTATTGGAAATTGTTATCCCGAAAAACGAAAGGGTTCCCGTGGGATCTTCAAAAAATTGTAGCTACCTATTTGACAGTATTTCAGCCAAACTACTCAACGTATTTAAATGCAATTTTCAGGCAGGTAGCTTATGACCTGAAAAGCATTATTGGAAATTATTATCCGGAAAAACGAAAGAGTTCCCGTGGGATCTTCAAAAAATTGTAGCTACCTATTTGAAGGTATTTCAGCCAAACTACTCAACATATTTAAATGAAATTTGGCAGGCAGGTAGCTTATGATCTGAAGAGCATTACTAAAAATTATTATCCCGAAAAACGAAAGGGTTCCCGTGGGATCTTCAAAAAATTGTAGCTGCCTATTTGACGGTATTTCAGCCAAACTACTCAACATATTTAAATGAAATTTGGCAGGCAGGTAGCTTATGATCTGAAGAGCATTACTGGAAATTATTATCCCGAAAAACGAAATGGTTCCCGTGGGATTTTCAAAAAATTGTAGCTACCTGTTTGACGGTATTTAAGCCAAACTACTCAACGTATTTAAATGAAATTTGGCGGGCAGGTAGCTTATGACTTGAAGAGCATTATTATAGAAAATTATTATCCCGAAAAACGAAATCGTTCCCGTGGGATTTCCAAAAAATTGTAGCTACCTACTTGTCGGTATTTCAGCCAAACTACTCAAATTTCGACATCGTTTATACTGCAAGCATATGGTAATTAATAAATAAAAAACCGGGCAAGTGCGAGTTGGAATTGCGCACCGAGAGTAGACCGCCGACGCCGAAAAATTTGGCGGTCGGCGCAAGCAGCGCAGCGTCGGATTTAAAGTCGGCGTCGGGCGTCGGCGTCGCGGCGTTAGGCGTCGGCGTCGCGACATTGGGTGTCGCGGCGTCAGGCGTCGGCGTCGTGACGTTGGGCGTCGCGGCGTCGGGCGTCGCGGCGTCGGGCGTCGCGGCGTCGGGCGTCGCGGCGTCGGGCGTTGCGCCGTCGGGAGTCACGCCGTCGGGCGTCGTCGTCGCGACGCCCAACATCGCGACGCCAACGTCGCGACGCCGCGGCGTCGGGCGTCGTGGCGTCGGACGTCGGCGTCGCGGCGTCGGGCGTCGCGTTAGCGGGCACCGCGGCGTCGGGCATCGCGGCGTCGGCGTCGCGTCGTCGGGCGTCGGCTCCACGACGTTGGGCGTTACGGCGTCGGGCGTCGCGGCGTCGGTCGTCGCGGCGTTGGGCGTCATATACGGGACATGAGCGCGTTTAAACAAACAAACAATTTACATTTGGGGACTTTCGTTGCATGCGCTGCATAAACGGTTTAAGTCAAACAAACACCTCGCGAACGAAGTCGCGGGCACAGCTATATTAAATAGTTTCATATCTTCATTATTTTTAATGGCACTTAAATTATTTTAGTTTCGCATTATTGGTTTATCAGGGTTATATTAACATCAATTAATAAAACATTCAAAAGACTAAGGGCGTGTTTCACCAAGCAATGTTAAAGTTAACGCCATGTTAAATATCATGTTATCCCTCTCGTATTTCCTGTCAATGAATGAGAAGGCATGGTATTTTAACATGGCGTTAACTTTAACATTGCTTGGTGAAACACGGCCTAAATGTTGCGATATTTACAGTCGCAGACTCGTATATCTTATGCAAATGTTCATACACAAAAGACATATTATACGGTTGTGGGTGAACAAAGAGTGTTCCGGAGTCGGATGCACCAGCCTTCCGCCCCGACTCGACGTGGTGCATTTCCGATGAGCTCCATACTCCACACTAGACATGTGCGCCGCGCCGGGTACGCCGCGCCGCGCAGATTTCGGATGGCGACGCCGCCGCCGAGATTCAAACTCGGCGCGTCTAACAGTTCTAATGACGTTTTTCCTATGAAAATGCTGACAAGTCCTACTACCAGCACGCCAAATGACCGTCTATTGTATCTATTACGCGAACGAAACTGGATTACTAGATATAACAGTACGTTTACATATGCGCCGAAGATCTAGTGGTTTCGTTGCACTATTATTTGAATGAATTTTACGCCGCAGCTCCTGCAGATGATGATTATTTGCACGCCGGCGTGGCGCCGCCGCGCCGACCATGATCTGTCGGCACGCTGCCACCGGCAAATATTGCTCGGCGCCCATATCTACACACTGCTGTTGCCAAATGCCAAAATGAATCGGCCATTTTAATACAATGTTTAACGATAATTTATTTCTTTCTGCTGAAAAAATTTATTTCTGCTTCTTCTTATTGCGCCGTTTCCTTAGCGAGGGTGGCGATCATAAGGCTGTTTCTATTTGGAAACTGCTGTTGTAAAAAGTGATTTTTCTTTTCCCGAATTGCCGAAGATTTTTGAGACAATCCGTTCAAGATGCATCATTCGAAAACAAAATGAATGGGATTTGACATGAGTGACATACGAATACCTATACATACATATACAAACGTAGGTACACTTAGCGAAGCTTATGTCAAAATCAAAAATTTCTAAATAAAACATAACGAGCTATTTTCGGAAAGTCAAAAAAGGGTACCACCGGTGTCAAATCTCATGCATTTTTGTTTTAATTGCATCACCCATATCACCAATCATGCAAGTGTCAGCGTGATGTTCCTTTGTTTCCCTCTGATATTATTCCACCAATGTTAGTTGATCATTCATTTGAATAACGTTCGAAAAATCGGGCCATAACACTTTGTTTTATAATATTTATAATAATAATATCTATCTATAGTCGTTATTTAAGATTTTTAAGAATAAAAATAATTAATTTAAGATTCGGCGGGATTCGAACACGCGAACTTCTCTTTTAACCACACACTGCAGAGGTAGTTTTTATTCGTTTATGATATAGAGAACGTTACGAAGAATCGTTAAAATACAAACAATATTTTACGAGGACATTTCTAAAGACCACATCTATAGAGTACAGACCACAAACATAAAATAATGGTTACGACCACAAATGGTTAGGCCGTGGCTAAACCAATATCTAACGGTTCTCTGTGAGATACTGACACGATTTTAATAATAATATTCCAAACCATTTGGCTTAAAGCCTACTTGAGCTAAATAAAACTGGGTTAAAGTGATCAATATTCTTCTTATTAAATAAAAATTAATTGCTGTAAATAGTCTCGCTAAAAATCGAGAACGGCTGAACTGATTCGGCTATTTTTGGTCTTGAAATATTTGTGGAAGTCCCGGGAAGGTTTAAACGGTTCCCCACAAACAGTTTGTATACTCTACGAAGTGGGCACGGGTCATATAGTTTAATGATAATAATTTACAGGATAGGGGCTAAGTTATTTAATTTAAGCCAGACTGTCACCCTATGGGTAAATTTTACTCTCAAACTATAACACTCTTATAGTTTGAGAGTAAAATTTACCCATACTACGGCCTACTTTGTGTAGAACCGACAATCATGCAGATTATTTTCTATATTATTTCTGACCGACTTTTTCACGCAGTGTTTGTTACAAAAAGTCGGTTACCGATTATTGTTCGTGATTGAGTAGAACCTTTGATTAGTAGATCTATATCGATATCACATAATATAAGTAATATTGTTAATATTATTTAGAAAACGTTGAATAATAGATACTATGAACTAGTATTATTCACGACGACGAAATTCTTACGAATGGGTGAGGCAAATTCTTTGAATTAAGTTCTATGACATTTAGTAATGTTTAATAGAAATATATAAAGACTAGCTGAGCCTTGCCCATTTCGTTATATTAAGTACCTAATTTATAAATATGAGGTGCGAAAATAAAACATGTTCTACGCGACATTGTCTTCACACTATATTCGTCTTAATATACGGAGCATGTATCACCCTGTATACAAATTTTCGTATGACTGGTACGGAATTCTTGAAAATATCAAAAAGCAGACTGCAGCGCGAGGCTCTAAAAAGTCCATTAACCCCGCGAAATAAAAGAAAGCTATACACATGAGGCAATTAATGATATATTAGCCTCTTGTAACGGCATCAGAGATATTAACGCTAACTTAACGCTATAATAACAAAGTGCGAGTCGGACTTGCGCACAAAGTGTTCCGTACACACAAAAACAGGTTTATTGTATGGAAGCCAGAGGGCTTTAAGATTAAATATATTTTTTATGTAACGACAACGAGATATATTGTTTAACGCTGTAAGTATTAACAAAAAGGCTGAGTCTATTAGTACGGTTACCGTACGAACATAATAATAGATATGGGTACTCGACAAATAATAATACTTTTATCTTATAAGGGCCGATTTTTATACAGTCAGATAAATTTTATCGGTCGAATAAATTATCCGGAGTCATTCTTAATTTTTAAAAAATGACATTCTTAGTTTCTTAATAAATATAAGAAAAAAATAAATATAACTTATTCGTCCGGTTACCGTAGGTACTAATAGTCACTTCGTAACAAAAAAATCGCGAAAATAATCGCGCGAAGGACTCATGACGAATGGAAACTGATTTGTGATATAGGAACTTAAATAAAATTTATTTTATTTTGTATTTGATGTTACAGCGGCGACAGAAAATATCAACTGTCTAGTTATTGCGGTTCTCGAGATACAGCCTGGTAACAGACGTACAGACAACGAAGTCTTAGTAATAGGGTTTTTTACCCTTTGAATACGGAACCTTAAAAACGCGGGAAACCGTTAACAATAATATGTAAATAGACTTAATTATGGAGGATAGTGGCAAAAAAATTAAGTAGCGGAGTACTGGCCTATATTTTAGTACACATTTTACATTAGAAGCTGTCCACTTGCGCCAGTCGAGGTATTAAGTAAATAATTAACTTAGAGACTGCGACAGGGGCGCAGACATCAAATTGAATCAGCAGTTGAACGACTAGCGCGTTTATGAAATGACGACATTTAATTAAATGACTAAAGGACAACTCGTCAAGTTGTTTAATGTAACGTTCAACGTCTGAACGTCCTTGAGCATAGTCATTGAATGGGATATAGCATACTTTGTAATGATGGTGGAGGTAGGTTTGACTATAAGTTTGCAACATAAAAGGTCCTCTGTCTCTCCATGAATCACCTGTATATGGACATACGGGAAAGATGGTGGATGATTTGGCACCGCACAGACAGTTTCACATATTATGCTTCATATTATAACATACTTTATCATCGCCTTCGTGGTCTAGTGGTTCAGAGCTTCGCTCCCGACCCGGAGGTCGTGGGTTCGATTCCCGCGTTGGAACAACAAAAATGTTGTTTTCGAGTTTGGTTAGGACAATGTAGACCTGATTGTCTGACAAGAAAGATGATCCATGCGTCGGATGGGCATGTAAAAAGTCGGTCCAGCGCCTGTTCTCTCGCCAGTTGTGTCGGTTTACCGTCCCACTGGGTTATCTCATAACCTAGTGTAAACCGACACGACGTAAAAGGAAGAGAGAGTGCTTCTGTGTATTGCGCTCACACTTGGGCACTATAAAATAACTCCCGCGTAGCTGGCCTGGTTTCAATGAAATCGGCTACCGACACTGAAATCGGTGAGGGGAGCAGCTGTTATACATAATATATTTTTGTGATAATGTCTTGCACATATTGTCTTGTGATTATCGGTCCGATATCCAATATCGTATCGCATAATGTGAAAACGCACTAAGAATAAATAAACGGAAAATACAAACCGAAAAAACCGAAAACGATCGAACTCTGACGGTTAACGCGTTAGAGCGGTCATTACGCAATACAAACATAAACAAACATCCAGTTTGTGTGTCAAACACGTGCTAACAGTATGTCAGTGTAACCATTTTCGACGGTTTCCGATACAAAACTCGTATCATAGATTAGAGATGAATGTACAAACATGACCCTTTTGATCTTAGGATAATCTATGAATTATCCAATCGTTTCTCAATCGGTAAAAACTTTCTGAGCATTATACAATATCAAATATTAACGCCTTCGTGGGTTAGTGCTTTGCTCCCAACGCGGAGGTTGTGGGTTCAATTCCCGCGTTGGAACAACAAAATTGTCGTGATCTCTACCATTGACCTGGTTGTCGGACAAGATGATCTATGCGTCGGTTGGACATATTCTCCCGATAGTCGTGTCGAATTTCCACTGGGCTATAAGAGTGAAGAAAAAAAAGAGTGCCTCTGTATGCGCACACACTTGGGCACTATAAAATAACTCCTGCGTAGCTCGCCTCGTTTAAACGAGACCAATTTTTATGTTATAATTTTCAGAAAAAAAACATAACTTCTTTATTTTTGTCATAAAGTAAAAAGAAAATTCAAAATAGGTATAAAAAAAATCTATGACATAGTTCTATATGTTCAATGCCAAGAGCGATGTAGGTCGGACCGGCTGTGATATAAGGACAACCTGTAGGCTCTTAGGAGACAAGTATTCTAAATATTTTCCGCGCTAAGATTATTATCAAAGCAAATTCATTCGTGTTTTATACTACTACTAGCTGAACCGTGCCCAATCCGTTGGGCATGCAAACCGTTTAAACCTTCCCGGGACTTCCACGAATATTGCACGCATCAGTCACTGTACCAGTGGCGAAGTCTAGTTCTCCTTCAGAGATTCGGCCTGTCCTCTCTACCACCTCGCTCGATCTGAGATCTTTCCAAAGAAATACTTTCCAAACTACTCTAATCTAATCTATCTACTTACTATCTAATACTAATCCCACAACATCAATTATATGAAAATCTCAACTCTCTTGCTTCTTATTGTGGCTCTAAAAATACAAACAGTCTACAGAGGGCACTAAAAACTACAAAATTATATAATTTTTGAAAATCTCAATACTCTTGCTATCTATGTAATAGGGTTCCCGTTTTTAAACTTCGGTCACGGAAGATTTCAAACTACTAAATCATTATTTAAAACCACTTCACTGGCTACCATCTTTTCCTGTAGATCCCGAATGAATAATGTTTTTTATTTTTTACAGAAAATAAAACAAAAATTTTTTTGGCTTTATTATTATTTTTTTAGTTTTTGACAAGAAAAAATATAAAAAAAATACATTTCCGACGTAGTTAAATAGTATTTTTTTATCGATCAGAAATTAACTAAATAACTTAACTTTGATGGCCTTTCATTGATGAACATCGACTGTCATTTTCACGTTAAAACTTTTTAAATAGTATTTTGTATTTATATGCCAAGATAGGTAAAAGTACCTTTTGTATACCTACAATTGCAATACAAATGAATTGATTGAGACAAAATCCAGACATCATAACACATCTCATTGTTATTCAAAGCACGTCTGTAATATGTACGTCGTGATCTCTACCATAGAGCTTACAAGGTGTTAGTTTACCTGTGACATGACCTTTATGCCTACTACATAAGGATCACAATCCTAGAAATTTCGAGGTGAAATAACTCTGAACTAAGCATAGATCCGGCAACAAAATCTAGAATTTTCCGTGACTTCGGTCATGGCCTACCATCCCATACAATCTATGTTTAATACAAAAAAATTGCAATAGATGTCACTACTATTAACTTTTGTAAATTATAAAATATAAATATGCCGAATTAAGTACAAATATTGACATTAAAATAAAGATAAGCATATTTTTAAGCATATATAACATCACATTAAGCTAAATTCTACTCCTTAATAATTAAGAAGAAGATACGAAACGAAATTAGTAATTATTATTTTCCAATAGTGGCGCTAGATGGCGGTTTCCGGAATGTGCCTGGACTTCACCCTTTATCTATTGGAAATCAAAGAAAAAAAAAAGTCGAATTGCCAGTATTAGGGTGATACCATTTCTAGTCTCTGTTATTTATAATTATCTACTTTGTGATTTTGTATAAGTAGAGTAATAAATACGGTGTTAACGGTTAACATGTGTAAACGATAAACTAAAAATAAAAAAACTGACTTGTTAACAACATTACACTACACTTTATACAAAGGATTACAAAACAAAAAACATAACAAGAATTTTAACTACACCTTACTAATTACGATTAGGTACTATGGCTTAGTGATTGAGCGGGGTGCTGGAGGTAGCGAGTTTAAATCCTGCCAAGCAAAAACGTTCTGTGTTCTTATATCATGGATGAAAATATTAAAATTAGGTATACATAAAAGTAGTTCACATAAATTAACTAAAGTTATATTACATTAAATTACTCCATAATGTAGGTATTCCGCCAATAATCTGATCTTCTATAACCTAAGCGTTACTCAAACGTCATCCAACATTAAACGTGCCAAGCGCGGTAACGTTTAAAAAAAAGAAATGTAATTTCTTTACATGTATATATATATGTATAAAAGTATTAATTATATATTTCCGTTGTTCGGTACTACGGACGTAGTGTGAACGGTCCATATATATTATCAATGTTTTTAATAGTTTTTGAAGTTATACTTCTTTAGGCGCGTTATGAAAAAATTATGAGAGTGAAATTTTAAGATGCGCGCGCACCTGTGACACAAAATTAACAGTATGAAGTCGTCTGCTTAACCGCTCATTAAGTCTCGAAAAAATTATATATAGATATATATTATATACAGGGTGTCCCAAAAATCAACGATAAACCGAAAACGGGTGATAGGCCAAGTCATGACAGTTATGAGAAAAATGTGAAAAAAAATCTTTGTCATGTATTTTTCACATTATAAGGACTTTTAAAAATATCGGAAAAACTGACACCCTGTGATGGTCTTTCATGTCCTAAGACTACAAATATTACTTTTTTGTGATTTTTTTTTCGGTATTGTAGTCATGACTAACCCTTCTGTAAATCACAATTCATAATTTAAACATACCTGCCTCAGTTTTCAATAAAATGGTGTGTTTTGCCCAAGATTAAATTCAAAATAATTACTACACCCAACTTTAATCGTCTGTACTGTAAAAAAAAATTACTACAGTATTTAGGCAAGTAACTTTAAAAGATGGCGCATTTAATCTGGATTCCAAAATGGTATGATACTTGCTGGATTACTTCTTTGTTGAGGAAAAAAAAAATTTTTTAACGGAACCGGATGTTAGGCCAACTCTGTTTAAATTTTTAAAATGTTGGTATTAAGTTGTTATGTGACGACGATGAGTGACGTCATCTTGTCTAGAGTGAGCGAGACAGACAGTGACGCTAAGTGCGGGTGCTTTTTTATTAAAAAAAAATTGTATTGCAGTGTAGGCATTTTTAAGACTTCAATTTTCAGGTATGAATACAACGCTCTTTTGAAAATGTGAGTGGTTGAGATACAGAACAGACGCCACCTTGTTATCAAGTATGTAATTAGTTAGTTTTAGGTGCAAGTTCGAAATAAAAGTCAGTCAATGGATTTCTTCAGTTATTACTTTAATTTACAAAGATTTACAGCAAATGTTCGAACTGTTTGCCTTCAGCTCTAATGCAAGCCCTACATCTTCTTAAAAATGATCGCGTAATAAGACGGGCGTATCTTCTTGAATTAATGTGTTCAGCAGCTTCTGTAATTTTTTGGCGCAGCTCGGCTAAATCTCGAATTGGTTTAGAGTACACTTTTTCTTTTATTGTTCCCCAATAAAAGAAATCAATGGGATTTAAATCAGGTGAACGGGCAGGCCACGAAATTGTACCACCCCGCCCAATCCACCTATCGGGGTATTCTCGGTCGAGAAACTCTCGTACTGTGCGAGCGTAATGTGCTGGGCAGCCATCTTGTTGGTACCACATGCTGCCGTAAATGTATAGTGGCACTTCTTCCAACAAATCTGGTAATTGGTTCTGTAAGAAGTCCAAATAAACCTCGGCAGTTAAGTTCTCCGGTAGCTCAAATGGACCAATAACAGTACCATTCAAAATTCCCGTCCACATGTTCACCTTAAACCGGTACTGCGATCTGTCTTCCCGCATCAAATGTGGATGAATTTGCACGAATGGAGGAGGACAAATTATGGAGGTTCATGTAACCATCTTTTTTAAACGTGGATTCGTCAGACCACAGAATTTTTTCAAAGAATCGCGGATCATCTCTGTATCTCTGCAACATCGTTTGACAAAATTGCAATCTCTCTGGGTAGTCTCGGGGTAACAGGCTTTGTACTCGTTGTACATGGTAAGGATGAAACTGGTTCTTTTGCAAAATACGATGTGCAGTACTTTTGGGCACTCCGATGTTCTCTTCAATCCCACGTACTGAGATACTCGGGTCTTGTTCGACCGCCTCGAGCACTTCGTCCTCGTAGGGTATGAAAGGCCTTCCCTCGCTGGTATTTTGATTAGGGAATCGACCCTCTAAGAGTGACCGATGCACGTTAATAAATACCCGATAATCAGGATGACGCTCAGCGTTTGGGTATCTCTCACGATACATTCTAGCTGCAGCATTAGCGTTGCATAAGCATTCTCCATAGATGAGATGCATATTGGTGTATTCTTGTGCGGTGTATCGAGATGGCATGATAACACACTACAATGGAATCACACACTACAACCGATGATACGACAATAAAACAAGTCCAGGGTCGTCAGAAACGGGGCAGATAAAACCAAATCACAAAGCAAATCAAGTCCAATAAACAGAAGCACAGTTGTAAGTACGAAGTCAATACGGATACAGAAAGATGCGCAATGAACGTATATATCTATATATAATTATATATATATATATAAAAAAACTATTTTTTAATGATGCTAAAGAAGTATAACTTCTCACACGCGTACATAAGTACACGCACCCATTTTTTTTAATACCTAATCTAAATAACATTTCATGTCGTATGATAATTGAAGACATGAATGGATGAAAGCAAAGTTCTGATTTCGAGAAAATTGAGTTTAAACTGTCACATAAACATTTTACCATAATAAAATAAATGTTAAGTTTTCAGATTCAGCCGAATTTGTTCCTATCTATCCACTTACATTTTCTATGTATTTTCGCTTTCTCTGTTTGAAAGTTTGCATCGTCCACGCCTAGATTTCTTATGTTTGCTGATAGTTGTGTGTCCATTTCTACATGTCGAATGAGATCTATTGGCAAGACACTAGGCTTTATCTGCAACAGGTCGTCCATAATAAAGTACAAAATAAATATTTGAAGGTAGTGTCATTTACGTATATACAGGGTATAAAAAGAGCAGTCACTATAACTTCGTGGGGTAATAACCAGGCAAGAGATATATCCATTGGTACTAGTCATTTGCTTTTAATCCACTGTTTTAAAAATTTAAAAAAATTCAATAGGCAATGTACAACGTGCACAACACAGCGATCAGCTGATTACGCTGAGAGGTCAATAGCACGCGTAAGACGTTTATTACGTACTAGGGCAAAAATTATATACTTAATTTAAGAATTTAATGCAGAACGTCTTGCGACTAAAAATAATAAATTGCAATTTTTTTTTTTAATAATTAATGAAACAAATTCATTTCTAGAATGAGAAAAGGTCCATTAACCATATCCCAAAGTTATAGTGACTGCTCTTTTTACACCCTGTATTTTAATGAATAAATGACAATTGATAAACTAAAAGTGTAGAACTAATCGTAATATAAGACAAGATAAATCGCAAATTGCATCAAAAGTAGTGTTAGTCACATATGGAATTGCCCTACAATAAAATACCTTTATTTGACTAGAATGAAATACTAACGAAATTTTCTGTACAAAAATCAATTAGATGTTTTATGACAGACTGTGCCCGCGACTTCGTTCGCGTGGTTTTTGAGTGACTTAAACCGTTTATGCAGCGAACGCAACGAAAGTCCCCAAATGTTTATAATTTTCCCCGTTTTGCAACATTTCTCACTGACGCTTCGCTCCTATTGGTCGCAGCGTAATGTTTTATAGCCTCAAGCCTTCCGCTATAAATATACTATCCAACAAAAAAATAATTTTTCAAATCAGACCGGTATTTTCTGAGATTAGCGCGTTTAAACAAACAAACTCTTCCGCTTTATAATATTATCATAGATGTTAGAGATTGCCCATCTCTACTGTCTATCATTTCAGTATTCGGTCGTGACCTTCTTAACTTCAGCGTTTAATATTGTTGAGGCGATATTTAAATAAGCAAAAATTCAAATAGAAAACATCGCGAGTAGGTGTAAATGAATTTCGCCGCGGTCAACGAAATATGTAGGTTTTGGGTGACGGAGTAGAAAATTCGTAAACTATAATTAAAACATAATTTATATTTCGCGTGACTCGTTTCGGTGTTTCGGTGTTGCTGTAACGGTTGTTCAGCGTTTAATTTTCATTGTTTATGTATTATGTGGCAGCTACTTTCAACTCTTTTATTAGGGCAGTTATTAAATAACATTCTTCTCCACAAATTAAATATGCCAAATTTCATGTATATGTTCATTCACATATAAGTGTTCGCAAAAATTTGTTATCGAATGAATATTGAAATAATTTACTTTTAATCAAAAATATGAGAAAAATGTTAAATAAGAATTAGGATAAGTTTTAAAACATTTAAGTTTAAAGCAATTCGATAAATTTTTCTATCTCTTTTTCGCAAAACAATATTTATGCGCAGGTCGGTGTGTGATCTCAGTTCTTTTTGTATAAAATGAACATAAACTCGTTTATTTGCCGGGAAGTGCAAATATAACTTTGTAATATTATACACTGATATGGAATTACAAATTATTTATGCAGTTGGCGTATCTAAATAACTACATCTTATAGACATAATTTTCCAAATATTTAAGTTTTTTCTTAATTTATACAAGTATTCCAAATTTGAAGCTCCGTTTTTTAATTTTATTCAATTCGAAACATAAGTTTTAGAATTATAACCTGTCAAAGTTTTTTTAAATTTTGTCACTGACTCACTCACTTGCTGACCGATCATCAAGAATATTATTCACTTCTAACAGCTGGTAAACAGCAAGTAAAATTAAGAAACTTTGACAAGTTATAATTCTAAAAGTTATGTTTCGAATTGAATAAAATTAAAAATATTCCGTCTTTATACAATGCTTGCTTAATTATATAGAGGGTCGAAAATGGCAAACCAAATGCTTCGAGAAAAGATTGGTACGGCCGTGCTCAACTTGGCAGATGTTTATGTAGGGTTAACAACGTGACGTCACAATCGTTTGTCCCTTCTAGTTCACACATTATTTTCTTTAATATCTTCATTATTTTTAATGATACGGTGTGTGTATTGTGTAGTCCGTAGAAGTAGTCCAATTCTCGTACCTACCATCTCATACCATGTGAGATGGACGGCAAGCGACGAGCGATATTGAATATTAGCGTCCGCGCTCATCGCCCGCCGGCAGCGGGAGGGAATAGCTAGGGTTGCCAACAATGCAGTTATTATAAAACATGTAGCATAAATGATTCATATACTAGTGTAATTATGGTGTTATGCTTTATCCGCAACGTAGTAGCAAACATAGAGATGATACGATTTTGGAAAAAAAGAATTTTAAATACTGCAAGGAATACTTTACTTACAGCCATAATTACTCTACACAGAATGTTAAATGGACTTTCATTTAACTATTATACTAACTTAGTACTTAATAGCCATTAGGGTTTACTGCGGTAATCAGAAAACTACACAATATACCGATTGGTTGGCAATTGGCATGTCTCTGACCTCGGTAATACTCGTAGGTCCATACACACCATAAAGTACAAAATAATGCGCCGAATTTAAGAGAAAAATCTTTAAAAAAGTGGCAGCCCTAGGCACACGTATCATGGCGTGTGGAATTTGACACACGCCCCGCGCCGGAACCAACGAGTCTCGAAAAAATAAGGTCACCTTGCTGATGATAAACCTACGCAAATTTGTGTAGTGTAGCTGTTACGACTTGCAGTACAGACTACAACAACGGCGGACAAACTACAACAGCGGCTGATACTTAAACAGGCTGTAATATTAATGAGCGATAATACTTTAGGGAGTGTATCATACACTAACCCATAATGGGTCCCGTATATAGAGTAGACTGAAAAAGTACCAGCACTGAAAGACTTTTTAAATTATTATATGGGCAAATGATATTGGGGCATTTCTCATACAAACATGAAAGTTATTAAGTACTATCACTCATTTATTTTACACCTTGTATAAATACGTGAAGTAAAACCCTTTTACCCCTTTTAGCGATAATTTCGCGGACGGATTACCATGAATATTTTCACGCTTACAGTTTATATAGAAGGAGAGTACGGTAAGTATTTATCTATTTCCAAAAACATTGTTGTGTTTTGATGTCACACATTGGCCCTAGCATAATATCAGTGCAGTGGGCTTGCTCGCTGTGAAATGCTGAGCTGGGGTCAACTTTTGACATCATACAATATTATAATATCATAATTTACACACTATTGTTCTCTATAATGTTACATTGTGTGGTATGATGGTCAGAATATTTTTTTTTACTTAGGAGGTTAGAAATACATAATAATAATAAACATTTATTCAGCAAAAATTTGACATTACATTACATTGAGTACGCACAATAAAACACTTAACAATGAAGAAATAAGAAAAAGTTGCATGTAACACAAGACAGATTACAGCATGAACAAAATACATGATAAATAAATTAAATAATAATAATTCGGTTCAGAAGGTAGGTAGTGTAATGCCATAAAATTAATAATAATAACACACTGTTAAGTCTTACACTCCTTGTTAATAGACTACGTACTATAAGTGCGGGAAATTTCGTGCTCCGGATGAGCAATACGGCGCAATTAAAAAAAATGGATTCCTGTCCTTGGGATGCCAGAATAGCCTCCACATACTCTTTCCCGAGGGTGTCGTAAAAGGTGGGAGTATAATATGTCCGGAAATGGCGCGGAAATACAGCATCGTTTCCGCGGATACTGTTATTATTGCCTCCGTAGCGCAGTTGGTTGAGCGCGTTGGCGCTCGAACGAAAGGTCGCGGGTTCGAATCCCGCCGAGGGAACAAAAAGTTTTCAATGTTCCTGGGTCATGGATGTGTATTAAATTTGTGTATAATATAATAAAAATCTTAAATATGTGTATAGTATAAAAGTATTAAATATATTTCCGTTGTCTGGTACCTGTAACACAAGTTCTTCGGATACTTAGCACAGGGCCAGATTGACGTGGTGTGAAGCGTCCATAGATATTATTATTATTATTTATTATTTTAGGACTGCGCTCGCCAACCGGCTTGCCAAGCGTGGTGACCCCCAAAAAATACTTTGAGGCCGAATACCGAATGTAAATTGAATTTCGGCCCACCCCTAATAAATATATCTCAATCGAAACATCTACTTGAGATCCCATTTGACAGATAAAACAACGTTTCGTTTCACTTTTGAAAGTGAACATCTTTATTAATGTTACATATAGTACTTTAATTTCTTTCTATACCGTAATATTCATATTATAGATTACAAAAAAACATTAAAATAAGTTTAATCTATATTTTTATAATCTTTATTTTACGTTTCAGAAATGAAAACAATTTAACATGTAACATAAGTAAAATTCTTCATTTTTAAAAGTGAAATGAAACGTATTTTATCTGTCAAATAGGTTCTCAAGTGAAGTTGGGTTTGAGATTATTTTATTAATACGGGTCAACTTTTACTATGTAACTGCGCACTTTTGCTCGCGTCTTTTAATTGCACAATAATCACAAACGCGTATTAAAAAATCTAAGACAGTAATCCCACGTTAATACGAGTACTAACTATAATACAACTCGTTAAGATTACCGCGATATAAGCCTTTATCGCGATTATAACGCCTTGTAATGGCGACAATTTATTTCTTTAACGGAAAATGAAGTCATTTGCTCAGCATGACGTGAGATTAAATACTAATATTAAGTATGTTTGTATATCTTGTATACAAGGTGTAATGTTTATGTATGTATAATTATAATATTTCGATACAACGCCTCCGTAGTCTAGTGGTACAGAGCTCGGCTCTCGACCCGGAGGATTCGATTCCCGCGTTGGAACAACAAAAAATTCTTCTCAAAATTGGAGGATATTTTATTCTACTATCGCGGGATATAATATATTAAAATTTTTGAATATGATGATTGTAATGTGCACTAAATTACATAAAAGGGCTGGCTCCGTGTACCGTCAGCAATAACACTATATATCAGATACGTATGTCTGTTGGCACGACCATCCTATGACTGACACCTCTCGCCAACCCCCACCAAGGGGTATATATACTTAGTTATAGTAATATTGCCCACGATAAGGAGATAACCAGTTAGACAAACACTGTAGTGCGTCCGAGATCAATTTAACCTAAACGTAAACAAACCCGTCTATGACATAACCAAAGACTAGTCAGTAATGCCAATTGGCCAATATTAATACAATGATCTTTGTTTGCTTTGAATCCATAGACTATAGGCTTATATTCTACAATTGACAGTGTCAAAATAGCGTATTTTTTTCTGTGAAAGATTTTCATTTGATGTTTAAACATATTCATTATTGTTTAATTGTTATAAAATGTATTGGATAATGAAGTGTAATCCTTTAATATACCTGTGAAAGTGTTGATAAGTGTGCACAATAAGTGAATATGTGAAAATTCCGATGTTTTCGGTTTGTTTACTTTTAGGTTAAATTTATCAGGGACGAACTATACAATGATGATGATTCTGTCCGATCGGGCTGAAAATATTTTCCTCGGGACTGTAGAATACTGTAAACTCACTCACTCCTCAACATGAGCTATTAGCATGGCAAACAAGTTTCTAACTCTATTAGTACTTTGGCGCTCACACAAAATTGTTTCGCTAGTTTTTCTCGTGTTAGGTTAGAGCCGGTAGAAAGTTTACCAAATGTTAATTCAACTTTGAAATGAAACATTTTAAAGTAAAAACCCCCGGTTTCTCGGACGCTATTTAAATGAATGATCAACTGATATGGCATTAAAATCAACGACCCATATTGAACGCTGATTGGTGGAACATTATCAGACAGAAAGGAACGGGCAGATATTTTATAATTACATCACGCTTGCACTTGCAAGATTGGTTAAAATTACACAGATTAATTCACCAAAGACACGATTAGTTGACATATTACGATTTGAATCAAACTTATCTGAGGAATTCCACCAATCTTGCAAGTGCGGGCGTGATGTAATTGTAAAATCCGTTCCTTTTTGTCTGCTTATATTCCATCAATCAGCGTTCATTATGGGATATCTCTATTAATTGTAAATTTAAGTACTTACGTACTTCACCAGTCCGTGATCACTGAAGGGAATTTGTTAAAGTTGTTTCAACTACCAGATATATATTGCTTCGAACTATACAGAATATACTTTAATACTATAGAATATGACAATCCTGATACCGCGTTTTTCGAATTATTTCAATTTATTACTGGATCTGAAATAGCGACACCAAACTTGAAATCAAAGTGCTTGCGAAACCTTTGGGGCTCGAAACTTGAAATTTCGCACATGTAGTCCTCTTACGTCCACTAGGGAAGGATTTTTCAAAAAACCACCCCAAGGAGTTAAAGAGAGTTTATATTTAACTGGCAGTAACTGCTAACTAGTAATTGAAGACATGAATCGATGAATTCGCAAAAAAATTACCCAGAAAATTGAGTTTAAACATTCACATTCTAGGATGTGTAGTAACGTTAATTAATACTTTACGACGTATTCTGAATGTATAAGTGACAGTTTAAACTAGATTTTCTCGAAATCATAATATTGCTACATATAACCTTCATTCATTAATGCCTTCAATTCCACGACATATTCAGGCCAGGGGCAGGCCTGTTATCAAGAAATCAATAACTTCTATTTGTCAACAAAACTTCCGATGTTGTTTCAGTACATCTTCGAGAACGGGACAGAGGAGGGGATGCTGTCCCGGGAGAGGTTCCTGGAGGTGGGAGGGAGGATGGACGCGCGCCGGGAGTTCCTCAGGAACCAGTGCTCCCGGCTCTCCCTGGATGATTACAATCATAAGGCCTACGCCTGGGAGTACTTGATCAATCGCCAGTATCATGTCATATGGTGAGTTATATTTTTGATTTTTGTTACAAAAATGCCTTTATTCAGTAGGTAACTATTCACCCTGAATTCTACTTAATCCTGAAACACGTATGTAACTGTCATTTTAGTATCAATTTGAAACAAAATCGATGCAAATACAAAGATTTTCCCACAAACTTTAAAGCCTATTTACACCAGAAGAGTGGAATTTTTCAGACTCCCTTCTATTTGTAGATTAAAATATGTGCCTAAATTTCACGTTACTACCATCAGCGGTTATGAATTGCGACTGCGAGTATATAAATAATAGCAAGTCAGTATTTTCTTTTTAGAACAAAATTTTTTTTTTTTTGAGTCCCATACTCCTAACTCCCATAGTACATTTTCTTTTTAGGGTCTCAACCCACAGTTCACGTTTAGAAACCCTTAAATTATTATTACCCGAATTCGGCGAAGCCAAAAGGAAGGGTAATGATTTTGGCAGTCTATGTATGTATGTATGTATGTATGTATGTATGTTCCCTCGTAGCGGCTAAACTACTAATCCGATTTTGATGACTGAGGTGCCAATCGATTCGTATTAATGCCACGAGTAACATAGGCTATATAATTTTTTGAAAATTTTTTGACTTTGAAAATTATACCTCAAAAACTTTATTGTTAAATTCAAAATAAAGGTTTAAAATGCGGATGTACAAGTAGTATCTAGGAGTTAATACTTTCTATGTAATGGACAATTAAATAAAAATAAAATAGTTATTATATTTGATGTGGAAACAGAAAAATATTAAATAAAAAAAAGATTAAAAAACTATAATCCGACTACGCAAAAAATGGGTCTAAAAAGTCTGAAACAAGAAAATAATTCAATTTGAAATCTAGAAATGCATAGGTACAAAAATGGTCAAGGTAGAGCCGTGGTCGTACCCGCTAATAAAAGCTAAGCATTAGTTCACACCGAAATACGGTAGAAAAAAAAATTCAAGGCTCGATGCCAATAGCGGGTGCGACCACGGCTCTACCATTGACCATTTTTGTACCTATGCATTTCTGGATTTCAAATTGAATTATTTTCTTGTTCCAGACTTTTTAGACCCATATTTTGCGAAGTCGGGTTATAGTTTTTTAATCTTTTTTTTTATATTTGTAAAAAGCTCATCTTTAATCTGTCGCTGCATCGGAACGCTGTTGAAAATGAACTTCTTTAACATTAGCGAACAATCTATACTAATATTATAATCTATACTATTCTATATTAGATAATATATCTATTATAAAGCGGAAGTTTGTTTGTTTGTTTAAACGCGCTAATCTCAGGAACTACTGGTCCGATTTGAAAAATTATTTTTGTGTTGGATAGTCCATTTACAGAGGAAGGCTTTAGGCTATACAACAGTACGCTGTGACTAATAGAAGCGTCAGTGAGAAAGGTTGCAAAAACGGGGAAAATTATTCACATTTGGGGACTTGCGTTGCGTGCGCTGCATGAACGGTTTAAGGCGAGGAATAACCGCAACTAGCGCCACTCTTTTTAAAACCGATTACTTTTTTTTAATAAGATCTTTGTGTCGTTGTAAAATTTATTTTAATATCATATATTATAACAAAGATTGCCAATGTATTTTTCAATCAGCTAAAACCACGGCGAACGTACAAAACATCACGACTTTCTTTAGCGTCAGCTTGAAAATGTGGAGCAGCATTATTAGCTACTTTTAGAAATTACCCACTACGTAGCCCACTACGGATATCTAGGCCACATACAAGGCCTTTGTTGACAAAAGCTACTTTGTCTCTGTTTGGGTCTGAAAGTTTTTAATTACTTAGCATTTAGACAAAGAGCTACTCTATGTTTTTGAATATTATTTAAAATATTAAAATGATCAAAGATAGGTAATAATATATTAAATAATATTAATGTTGTTGTTATAATAATAATAGCTCCCCTCACCGATTTCGGTGTCGGTAGCCGATTTCATTGAAACCAGGCCACCTACGCAGGAAATATTTTATAGTGCCCAAGTGTGTGCGCAATACACAGAAGCACTCTCTCTTCCTTTTACTCTCATAACCCAGTGGGACAGTACACCGACACTGGCGAGAGAACAGGCGCAGGACCGACTTTTTACATGCCCATCCGACGCATCGATCATTTTCCTTGTCAGACAATCAGGTGATCAGCCTGCATCGTCCTAACCAAACTTAAATACCACAGGATTTGTTGTTCCAACGCGGGAATCGAACCCACGACCTCCGAGTCCAGAGCGAAGCTCTGAACCACTAGACCACGGAGGCGATAATGAAATAACCTATAGTTATAATTACCATAAAATATAACGTGTCGAAAGTAGTATAAAATTAATTATTAAAGGATTCTCTTGGGATCAACTGACTCTATTATACAAGAAAAGTTTTTAAAATACTAAAATTAATAATAGACAATATTTTAATTATAATATACTTATAATAAAGTGTCAAAGGTTATTAAAAATTATTAAAATACTTTAGGCCCTTGGGACTGGGCTGGACCGGGCGAGGCTAGTATTGTACTACGGAAATTATATTTTGGTAATTATTATTTTTTTAAACTATAATATGGTATATTTAACAATGTATTTTATACAGAATAGTAAAGAGGTACCTGAGTAAACATTCCAAGAAAGACGTCTCGAGGCAATTAGTGTTACTAAACCTTGGACCTTACTCTCCAAACTGATTCAATTTTAATTCAGATTCGATCGTGCCACGTACTCCCGAAATTGACGTTTGTTTCATTTGATTCTCCGTCGATTGATATGGTCGGGAGTACAAAAAGTTACGATCTAACGAATTTCTTTATTCTGGTTAGTTTCAAAGTAATCCACCAAACAAATACCAAAATCCGTTGAGATCGAACTGATTTGATTATCGATTGCATCGAAAGTAGGTAAGCCTGCTGATCGAAAACTCGTAAGACGGAGAGTAGACGTAGACGCGTAGGAGAGGAAGTAAGTCCCACTCTCTTGCGTGCGGCGTGCTCCTGTAGTTTCGTTATTCACTTCTGTCTACTCTCTCGGATGCAATGATGCAAAATTTTTTTTATAAAATTGTTAAACGGGCCCTAAGAGTCCAATGCTTCTTATAATCTGACTAAGTGGTGATTTGAGTGGTTAAAGTTAATCATTCATTGAATATCATGTTATCCCTCTCGTCTTCCTATCAATGAATGAGAAGGCATGGTATTTTAACAAGCCGTTAACACTAACATTCGTTGGTGAAATCGGGACTAACAGCGTGTTTCACCAAGCATTGTTAAAGTTAACGCCATGTTAAATATCATGTTATCCCTCTCGTATTTCCTGTCAATGAATGAGAAAGCATGGTATTTTTACATGGCGTTAACTTTAACATTCGTTGGTGAAATCGGGATAACATGATATTTAACGAAGAATTAACTTTAACATTGCTTGGTGAAACACGGCCTAAGGCTAGCTATTATTTGTAGGTATAAAATAAACCGTAATCCACCGTTATTTCATATCCATCAGTTTGCCAAGAACTTTAATGATATTAATTCCATGTTCTGCAGGCTCATATTAGATAGGCATTAGGTACCGTATGAGGATTATTAGTTATTATGTTCTAACGGATAGCTTGTAACTAAAATGGACTATTAAATAAAGTAATAAAGGTGTGAAGATATTTTACTTGTCAGTCAGCTGATCGTAAAACGGGCGATAAATCTGTGACCGACTATTTTTAGGTAAAAAATTCGTCGTCGTCATGTCTTTTCGTCCGTCCGTATGTCACAGCCACTTTTTCCTTACTTCCAAAGTGGTAAAGTAACTTCTAAAAATGATAGACGTAAAATAATATAAAGATGTACATTACCATGCAAACTTTCACCGAATATTGGTTAAAATGAGATCTGATAATTACTTTAAATAATATGTTATAAATCGTAAACCCCCTTTTACCTTTCATTCAATCAACTCAAATATAAAAAACACTATTATTAAAACATCGATCAAAGTTACAACGAGCTACAACAACTTTTATTTAAGTCACTTGCAGCTAAGGAACCCTTCATGTCTTAAGTCACTCGCACTTGGCCGCATTTTTAGTTTTTTTTTCAGTAATGAAATAAAATGAAATACCAATATACTATTTCATTTCATAACTTGCTGCTACGGAACCCTTCATGACGTAGAGTCCGAATCGCACTGGGGCGCTTTTTTACCCGACTTCGGCGAAGCCAAAAGGAAGGGTAATGATTTTGGCAGTCTATGTATGTATGTATATTTGTTTGTATGTATGTATGTATGTTCCCTCGTAGCGGCTAAGCTACTGGTCCGATTTTAATAAACGACGTATCAATCGATTAGGAAATGATGCCGCGAGTAACATCGGCTATATAATTTTGTATTAAATAAAAAAAGATTAAAAAACTAAAACCCAACTTCGCAAAAAATGGGTCTGGAAAGGCTGAAAAAAAAACTGGAAAGAGCATATTCGTCTGCCGTTGCAAGTCTCGATGTCGATAGCGGGCACGACCACGGCTCTACCATGACCATTTTTGTACCTTTGCATTTCTGGATTTCAATTTGAATTATTTTCTTGTTTCAGCCTTTTTAGACCCATTTTGTGCGAAGTTGGGTTTTAGTTTCTTAATGTTTTTTTATTTTACTTATAAGAGCATTGTGTATAATACAGTAGGTTTAATATGATGACAGGACAAGGTGGAGTTTTCATTAGATTCCTGACACGTCACACGAGCGATAAATTACTTTGCCAGTACGGCGCAGTCTTACGTAGAAGATGTTCTTCTTAATTAAATACCTATACAGGTTGTGTAATTAATGAGTGATCATACTTTAGGGTGTCTATGGGTCCCGTATATAGAGTTAACTGAGAAAATACCAGCGCTGAAAGAGGTACTTTCTTTTAATTATTGTATGTAAAATAACGTAGGGGCATTTCTCATACAAACATGAAAGACATAAGTAAGTATTTCGGCGCTAGTACTTTCACAGTATACTGTACATAGGAGGCACATACACAGTACACACCCACATCCTAAAGTATTACTTATTTATTTTGTACCTTGTACATGGCATAATATGTATATTCAATTTGTTTATTTGAACTGCATCGTAAATACTCAAGAGTAATATGCTAATATGCTTCATGGGCTTAAGAGCGTGTTTCATCAAGCAATGTTGAACTTAATCCTTCGATATATATCATGTTGTTCCTCTCGTAATTCCTATCAATGAATGAGAAGGCATGGTAATTTAACAAAGCGTTAACACTAACATGTGTTGGTAAAATCGGGACTTAGTTAAATAATAATTAATATGTTGTACATAATATTATGATATAGAACTGGTTTATTGTTTACAAAGACCGGTATTTCTTGTAGGAGAATTCTTTTTTCTCTATTTATCAAATTTATTAAGTGCCAAAGTGTGCGCGCGATATACATTAACACTCTCTCTTCCTCAAAAGAAAACACCCCGGGCTAAAATGAAACATAGATATTGGTAAAGTCTATTGCTGTCCCGCAACTGCTCTCTCTTTCTTGTCAGGCATTTTATTTATTAAGAGGAAACACTACGAATTTTTTTCCATACAAAAATAGGGGTCTAGGGGATTTCTATTTCCTCCCTGGATAATACCTCTAGAGTAACAATTTTTTTCCTTAATATATAAATATTCAGGAAAAAAATAGGGACGTACATACATATCCATAAGGATATTGTATGTACGTCCCTATTTTTTCCTTTTTTTAATAAATTAATTATTTAAAGAGATATGGACTTTCCTTCCTATAAATGAATGAGAGTTCATTGATAGGAATTACGAGAGGAACAACAAATTAAACGAAGGATTAACTTTAACATTGCTTGGTGAAACACGCCCTTAGTCCGCATTGTCTCAACCAGATTTGAAAACAACATTGTTTTTGTTGTTTCACCGCGGGAATCGTACCTACGACCTCCAGACTGGACTCTGGAGGTCGTAGCGAAGCTCCAAACCACTGGATTACGGAGGTGTCTCAGACACACACACACAGATTAAATAAATTCTGATATTCGACTTTAATCTAGCTTTGAAAAGTGGTACTAAAATTGACATCAAAGTCGTTTTTGTGGACAGGTTCCATAAAATGGTGGTCCCCCAAATAAATTTACATAATAAATGCAAATGAGACAATTTTGGAAGTGAATAAACTTTGTTTTTTTACCGCCTACCAAAGGCTGCGGTTATAATATGTTCGGCTGTGAATGTATATTTTTGTATAGTTCGTCCCTGATACATATTAACCTAATGGTAAACAAACCGAAAACATCGAAATATTCACATATTCACTTATTGTGCACACTTATCAACACTTTCACAGGTATATTACCAATACATTTTATAATAATTAAACAATAATTAATATGTTTAAACATCAAATGAAAATCTTTCACAGAAAAAATACGCCATTTTGACACTGCCGATTGTAGAAAATAAGCCTATAGTCTATGGATTCATAGCAAACAATAATTTGTACTAATATAGGCCAATTGGCATCACTGACTAATCTATGGCTGTGTCATATACAGCTTTGTTATGTTTGGGTTAAAATTATATCGGACGTACTCTAGAGTCCTTCCAATGAAAGAAGACAGCAATTAATGGAACTAAATTTTATCTAGATATATTGCAGGTTAGGACTTACTTTTATTTATATTAATGACAGTTATATAAAAATCCCGTTCTTAGTAGATATACGGGATGGAGAAATGCAAAAAAGGTATTTTATAAAATCTATTGCTGTCCCGCAAATGTCCGATCAAACCGATAGAGACAACTGCAGCTTAAACTGAAATTAGCTATTTAAAGTACGAAAAATCGACGATTAGGAGACCCCTGTTTCCTCCTCCAAAACTTAACCGATTTAGGTTTTTCATTATAAACTAAAAAAGGCTTTGTTCCTATGTTTCGATTTTATCATAATGTTATGTACTCCAATATGTTTCCTGGATGCCTGATGACACAGCAGATAAATCTGGCCATATTTTTTAGGTTTTTAAACGTTTTTATAATTTATGAAAAATTTTGATAATTTATGAAAAAATGTGCTAGTGTTTACAAAAATACACTACAATAGTTTACAAAGATAGTCAGGAAAAAAGTTGTTACTATAGTGACATTATCCAGGGAAGAAAAATGGCAGTTGTGTTTCATTTTAATTCCCCATTTTTCTTGAGGATTGATAATATAGGTTTGATTTATTGATTTAACATTTGGTCGCACGAACACAGCACCACATTTCTTACTCAATTACTTTCACAGAAAGGAATATAATATATTAAATGATTAATTCCCGTGTATTGTCCAGAGGTCGGCAACCTTAAGTAATCTCTTAGACAAATTAGGATAATTAAAACTGATATATGGTCGCTTTCCTTCACAACCTCTTATCTATAAAACTACAACTTTTCAGTAGAGTAAAAAACTAAATTATTTTAGATTTTAATATAATAATATGGATTTTTATTTAAATGAGGTTCAGGTAAGTATTTTCTAGCTTGTATCAATCTAAAGTAGGTATATAAAAATTAAGTTTTATCATGGACCAATTATACAAAGACTGCCAATGTTCATACGAAATTGCGTTCATCGAATTTAACGGTAAATTCTGACTATTTGTAGATAACGTTAATACTTAGTCAGAATATCAATATATTGCTCAAATTAGAAGTCCAACGTAATCCCTTTTAATTAGTTACTAATCATTTTTTTTCCTTATTTCAATATGGTTTTCATTCTCAAAAGATGATATTTAAGAATTTTCTTTAAACCCTAAAAATCTACCTTTACAACAAGTATCTGCTATATGTTAATAGATGGTGCTGATAGTATAGTAGCTTAGGAGCTAGGTTGTTATTTTATTACTAGATGGCGCTTTAAAATATCGAAATATTATTTAGATGACACCATATTATACTTTAGGCTCATACGAGCTAGATATTATTTATTAGATGCGAGGTAGAGAAGGTAAAGCGATATATGTCATAAAGTAAGAAATTTGTCCTTTCCCAGGTGCAACATCTTCAAAGCGGCCTCCACATCTTGGATGTACAACTTCAATCTGATGGCGAATTACTCGGCTGCGTTTCTAGACAAGACGAAGGACGTACCCCTGGAGTTGGCGAGGAAGAAATACGCCAGGCCAACGGTGGAGATGATAAGGAAGGCCCAGGGCGACTCAATAACCTTCCTCATAGTTAGGCATCCCCTGGAACGGCTGGCCTCGGCATACAACGACAAGATTGTCCACGCGTGGCCTAAGTCCTTCCACGACAAGATGGGGCATCGAATCATCAGGAAATATCGTAAGGTAAGTCTTTGAATAAAAGGGGGTAGTGTGAAAACTAAAAAAGCCTGCAAACCTTGCATTTTTTATTTTTATCAAGTGTCAACAAGATGGCACGACGAGCTGGACGCATACCACCCAGGCTGGCCAGCGGTGGCGTAGGAAAGAAATACCTAGAGGACACTGGGGGAGGCCTTTGCCCAGCAGTGGGACAGATTAGGCTAATAATAATAATACACAGTGTCACTGTCACAGTAAACTCGAATCTTACGATACCTCTACATCTAAAATCCATAGAGCCGTTCTGGTTGCAGAGCGTGAAACAATAAGACATACATACAAGCAAAAATCTCTCGAAAAACATTTTTTTTATATTGCAAGGTAATACGCATCCTCCAGAAAGAGTCCCGTAGGGGTATGTGGGACTCCCGGCTCGCTACGGCCGGTTTACCCACTAAAACCACTAGCGGATTGCCATCAGCCGTTATGTTGGGTGGAGTGCCCTGGATCTATCAAAACACAGGCCACTCCTCACATGACCGGCCGGCTCACCTCTATAGGACCGGAATTCCATCAAATTAAGAGAGCGCTCCGGCAAACTGAAGCGCTGTCCACAGCGCCGAGACTGGCAAAGCCAGGGAGGTTACCCCTCTACCCGGAGCCCCATACTAGACGTCGAAAAACAACCCTCTATAGTAACTGTTATTCGAAAGATGTGCAAAATGAAGTCAGCAGTTCCACTTAGCACTGATTCACTAATAACAAACGGTAAAACAAGTCTCGGACCCCGTTTTGACAAAAATAGAAAAATACTTGCTAACACTGTAGCAACATTAGATAAGGTTGGATTTGAAAAATAATAAATAAAAACAAGCAAAAAGAACTTTATGCGAGTCGGTGTCAAATATGTTGTTTATTGTGTTGAAAACACTGCATGCTTTAAGCCGTGTTTCACCAAGCAATGTTAAAGTTAATCCTTCGTTAAATATCATGTTGTTTCTCTCGTATTTCCTGTCAATGAATGAGATGGCATGGTATTTTAACATGGCGTTAACTTCAACATTACTTGGTGAAACACGGCCTTAGGGCGTGTTTCATCAAGCAATGTTAAAGTTAATCCTTCGTTAAAAATCATGTTTTTCCTCTAGTAATTCCTAACAATTAATAAGAAGGCATGGTATTTTAACGAGCCGTTAACACTAACATGCGTTGGTGAAATCGGGACTTAGGGTCCAAGCTGCGGAAGTCATATCTTAGTTCCCGCGGCCCACTGCACAACCTATAGGAATTAGGTTGTGCAATGTGCAGTTCAAACAACGTTTATAACTGTTACTAAAAGATATTTATTAATGTTTTAAACACTAGAAAGTTAATAACGTATATCTCTCTACAAAGCATAGAAAAATCAGAATAGCGGGCGGGCGAATGCTAACTGCATGACATAATAAAAGACATGACAAATAGAATGTTTGAATTTAATACAGATTGCCAGGTATATCGGATGGTCACTTTATAAATGGAAATATTTATTTTACACAATAATAAATTATGTTGATTGGTTGTTGAATAGCCTGTAAATAAATCCAACACATACAACGCAGAAGACGGGCATAAGCGGTTTTAGTCGGTAAGCCCTGGCGCACACTACACGCGCCGAGGGAGTCCGACATACCCCGCCGCCTGCCCCCAGAGTCGATGGGGACGCGTAACGCATTGCCCTCCTTAAAAAAAAGGGTGCAAGCGGCATACTTTTTGTAGTCCAATTTTTTCTCCGATTTTAACGCAGATTGTTCCACCATACAAATATGACCGATTGGTGTCCGACTTTTGACGTGTCCGTTGCTCTATTGCAAGTTATTATTTTCACCTACAAAAAGTAGATCACCGATTATCGCTCGTAGACGGGCACCCTTAAATTCAAGAATAATAAATTCCACCAAAAACATTTTCATGTAAAAATATTGCCAAGACGAGTCTACATAGCACAAACATAACTTATCAGATCTCATTCACAAGATTCTTGATCTATGCTTTTACCAGGCCTAAATTCACACACTCTACATTTCAATTAAAAACGTGATACTTGGCAGTTTTGCTACCGTTACGAAGATTTTATAATTATTTACGAAGAATGCATCGTGTGTGAAAAAAAAAGTGACGAAATCGGCGGTTTTTCGACATTGATAAAATCTAAAGTACAATAGCTACGACATTCAAACTTTGCAGGTTTCATGTTTTTACTGGAGTCATTATATCTTGAAATTTTTATCTATTTATCATCATCCAAAGCAAAGCTATGAAAAATCAAAAAAACGACGGAACCTTTCGAGAAAAGGTAGGTAGTGCCCTTGCGCTCTGCTTGGCTCGTCTTGGCGGGGCACGACCGTGCCCCAAGATAAATAAAAGACATTTATTCATTATACATTTGGGTACTACACAAAATCATAGCAATGATACTCAATATATTTACTTAATATTATACCTAGGTATACCTATCGAACAATTTGAATGCACAGTATAAATCAATCTTAACCTGTACTACCTACTGTCCTTGACATTTGAATACATGACCTGTCGAATACCCACATAAACACATTGATCTATTGGTGTAATAGTTAATTGCGCGGATCTTAAGGAGTGTGTAGACTTGTAAAGCATCTTTATAATGTTACTAGTTGTGCTAGCCTTATGTCGGCTCCATGGTCTCGTGGTTCACTTCAGAGCATAGCTCTCGACCCGGAGATCGATCTGCGATTCTAGCATTGGAACAACAAAGAAAATTTTGTTTTCAAGTTTGGTTAGGACAATGCAGGCTGATCACCTGATTGTCGGATAAGAAAGATCCATGCGTCAGATGGGTATGTATAAAGTCGGTCCTGCGCCTGTTCTCCCGCCAGTCATGTCGGTTATCCGTCCCACTGGACTACGAGAGTGAAGCAAGAGATAGTGCTTCTGTGTATTGCGCACACGCTTGGGCACCATAAAATAACTCCTGCGTAGCTGGCCCGGTTTCAATGAAACCGGCCACCGTTACCAAAATCGGTGTGGGAAGCATTATTTATTATTAGTTGTGCTAGCGACATCGTTCGCGTGAAATCTATGTATACTAATATTATAACGTAACCGTCCGCTCCGTAACCGTAACCGAAACTATCGGATATCCGTTATCAAAATTATCCGTAACCGTAACCGAATCCGAATTGAAAGTTTTGCCATTGTAAAAAGGAAACCAATATTTAATATCCGTAACCGAAATTATCCGAAACAAACGGATAATCCGAAATAATTTAATATCCGTATCCGAAAATTCATATCCATTTTCATCCCTGTTATAAAGCTGTATAGTTTGTTTATTTGAACGCGCTAATCTCAAACTACTGGTCCGATTTGAAAAATTCTCTCAGTGCTGGAAAGCCCGTCTATCGAGGAAGCCTATCCTTTTTTTTTATCGCTGAGAAATGCTTTTAAGCATTCCGTGGGGAATTGGGGATTCCCTCCACGGATATGTAGGACTCGCTGCGTCCGAAAGATGGTAAATGGACGCAGCCCTACCCACTAAAACTCGGCGGTACTCCGACTCCACCGCCGCGCCGTTGACGAAGCCACAGGGACAACAAAACTTCCGCGACTCCGGAGGAAGCCTATCCTAGGCCCTATGGCCTAAACATTCTTTGGAAATTGGTCACACAAAACATGTTTCCCTCTTAACTCAAAGAATACGGGCATAACCGCATTGAAATCAGACCAGCTAGTGGTTATTGTATAGTTCCCAAGTGGGTACGGCTCTTTCTTGACTCTCGTAAGTGAATCACGACTAATCTAATCTCATCTTAAATTGAATTTCACACGACTACTTAATCTAATCTCAACTTAAATTGAAAACGCCAATAAGAGGAGTGCTAGTGTTTTCGAAATAGCGCAGCGCTCAACAAAAGCGCGGAGACCTCGAACTTGACCCATATATATAGGGTTGCCAGCTTTAGTTTTTTGAAGAAAAATTGTATATTCCTGCAAAAATTGATGAAAAAAAAATATGGAAATGAATTGCTTTTCGTTAAGTCTCGCTAAAACTCGAGAACGGCTGAACCGATTCGGATATTTTTAGTCTTGAAATATTCGTGGAAGTCTCGGGAAGTTTTTAGCGGTTCATCACAAACTGTTTTTATGCTCAACAAACGGGCAGGGGTCAGCTAGTGTTCTTTCTTATTTATATAAAAATAAATTGCTGTTCGTTAGTCTCGCTAAAACTCGAGAACGACTCAACCGAATTGGCTATTTTTAGTCTTGAAATATTCTTAGAAGTCCCGGGAAGGTTTTAACGGTTCATCACAAACTGTTTCTATGCTCAAACAAACTGTTTATATACAGCGTGTAAAAAGAGCAGTCACTATAACTTTGAGATACGATTTGCTACCTTTCCTCAATTTTTTTTCGTCAAAAACAAAAAAAAAACTTTTCACCATTTCTTTTTTTTTTGTCGCAAAAATAACAATTAAACAATTTTTTTTTTTTTTTGTAAAAAAAAACATTTCTAGAATAAGAAAAGGTAGTATAATCATATCCCAAAGTTATAGTGACTGCTCTTTTTACACCCGTTATAGTACAATAGAGTAAAATACAGTACGACACTATGCAATACGATTGGCAACCCTACACAGTGCGCTGTGCGGATATCATCCGTATCGATTCATGTTCGGCCTCTGGAGGCTTTGATGAGCTTAGCTTTTGAAGTTTTCACAATATCATCAGCACCGACCAACAGTGCTGCAAATATTTCGTTTTTGAGGGTTATGTTTAAATTATATTAAGCTTTAAAACTTTTATAATATCGACTGAAAAATCAGCATGTAGAAAATAAACTTTAGGAAGTATTCTTATGTTTAGTAAAAATAATATAGAAGTAAATAATTATTTCTGATAGTTACTAAATCGTGACATCCCTACAGCAGTTGCTGGGGAACGTATCCGTACTGCGAGAATTATGTAGTCTTAGGCCCGTATTATATTGAAACGTAAAAATAAAGATAATAAAAATATAGATTATACTTATTTTAATATTTCCTCTAATCTATATTATTATTCTATATTTAATCTATAATACGTTTCAAAAAGAAAAAAATAGTATGTAACATATGTAAATTTGTTCATTTTGAAAACTGAAACGAAACGTTGTTTTATCTATCTAATAGTTTTAAGTAGGTAGAGGTTGCGAATTTGAGATCTGTATGTGTGATCTGTATTTTATTAGTTTTTGGAGACAAGCAGGTATCATTGTATTTCTTTAAAACTAAGAGTATTAAAGCGTTCATAAAATCTTAGATAAATAGTACCTAATCTCACGTCAATACGAACACTAACAAGCAATATAACTCGTTAATATTAACAGGTTATAACCACTTATCGCGATGGTGTATAATACCATGAAATGACGATAATTTAATTGAGTTTCAGTCATAATCAGTGTTGCCAGTATGGTTTCCCAAAAAAGTACGACTAGATTTCTGAAAGAGTACGGGTTTTAACTTTAATGTACCTACGGTTTCGCCAAAACATTACTAAAATGCTACTGCATGGTAACAATTTTTTATAGTTTGTATAAAAAAAAATTACTAGTATAATTTCTAAGGTACGAAAAAAGTACGGTCCACACTGAGGTACGGCAGTGGTACGGTTGTGTGATAAAAGTACAGACAACCGTAATTTTTGGTACGTTGGTTCAACGCTGGTCATAATTGCGTTTTAACTACTTTTTTACCTACTTATAAATATGGACATCGAAGCTGAATCAACTGTTTTTCCTATAATTATTAGACAAATTAATTTCAACAGACCACCAGTAAGCCGGCGCTAACGGAACGCTACCCGGTCTTTGAAGAGTTCGTCTCATACGTGCTGGACGAGGCTCGGGCGAAACGCACGCTGGACATGCACTGGACGCCGTACACCGACTTCTGTACACCCTGCAAGTTCAACTTCGACGTCATACTGAAGTTCGAAACGCTGGATGTAAGTACCTACCTAAGCTTGAATTTGTTCGTTCGTCTCATACTTGCTGGACGAGCGAAACGCACCCTGGACATACACTGGGGCCGTATTATGATCTTTTACTATACCAGCCTGGTTCCAGGCAATTCAATAATACGGTCTTAAACTGCCTTGTTCTTTTTCATATTTCAACGACATGTTATTCTAAATCGATCCACCCTAGTTTGGTTGTCTGAAAGTGACATTCGGAAGCAAGTCAAGTGTCACGTGACCGCTGACTAGCTGTCATCACGCAGTTATTATGTGATCGTAATACGAAAATTCCAGGTAGCCATGTTGTATGGCGTAAACTGCCTGGAATTAAGAGCTTATAATAGGCCCCCTGAACGCCGTACACCCTTCAAGTTTAACTTCGATGTTATAGATAATTTCGGATACTGGATGTAGATGATGCTATAGAATAATGCAACAGGTAGACCTGTCAACAAACGACACGAGATTCACGAGAATGATAATAAATGATATTTCATTTAACTTTTTAAATATCATGATCTACCCAGCTTCAGTAGATCGTTTGACTATGTTGCCGTGACTGTCGATGACGAAATTCCATAAGTTCGCACCAGGAAACTGACCTTGAAAATAAAATATATTCTCATCATGTTTTACCTTCCAGGAGGACCAGCGGTTCCTCATCCACCTGGCCCATCTGCAGGACATCGTCAAGCCGGAGTGGCGCAACAGTGGCAAGGGCACCAACACGCTGCACAACATCAACCATCTTTACTCGCGGCTGAAGAAGACGCAGCTGGACGGCTTGTACAAGCTGTACAAGTATGTTTTTTTAATAATTGTAGTATTTTGTATATTCCATGCTAGCTGTGCCCGCGACTTCATTCGCGTGGTTGTCGGAAACACTATCGCGATTATACTTTGTTTGCTCACGTTGGTTTTTGTTATTATGATTATTTAAAAGGAATAATTCTTTCATGCATATTTTTTGAGTAACTTAAACCGTTTATGCATCGCACGCAACGAAAGTCCTCAAATGTGAATAATTTTCCCCGTTTTTGCAATATTTCTCACTGACGCTTCGCTCCTATTGGTCGCAAACAAACAAACTCTTCCGCTTTATAATATTAGTATAGATACAAAAAATGGCCAAGTGCATGTCGTACTCGCGCATAAGTAAAACGCCAAAAAATCACGTTTGTTGTAAGGAAAATGGCTATAATAATCTGTTGATGTAGCGGATACTATTGCATTATTTCGCCTAAGCCATCGTCGTCGTGACACAACGTAGTGACAGACAAGCGGACCGACAGAAAGACATTGAAGTAGGGACGCTTCGTGCGCGTCTACCATGAGAAGTTATCATTTCAAAATACTCACCTATAGGTAGCTATTATTGTAACCGCTGTCTTGTAATTAAGTTATGTAGTCGTCACCAGTACCACCCATGCACCTTGCACTCTCACAACCAGTCAATTAACAACAATGACTACACAATTATATCATCTTCTTAAAATTATACATTTAGTTCCGATTTGACCTACGCATGTTAATGTTAACGGCTTGTTAAATTACTATGCCTTCTCATTAATTGATAGGAAATACGAGAGGAACAACATGATAGTTTACGAAGGATTAACTTTGACATGCGTTGTTGAAATTGGCACTTACTTAGGTATATATGTATCTAAGTGCTTACATAACAATTTTTTTAGAGGGAAATCCTAATCTGTATAAAAGCTAGGAATTTGGATGAGCCCTGTCTAAACATTTCAAGCTCTATGGGTAAAATAACTTTTTTCTTTTCAGAAACGACTTCCAGCTCTTCAACTATTCGATCGACAGCTACTATGAAATAGTCCAGGACGACGACGAAGGCAGTAAAGGATGAAGACAACTGGCAACACCTTGTGTCACAGCTAGAGAGGGGATGATATTCTATCGATTGTGCCGGCTTACATCGTTAATTATTAAGGATGTGTTTAAATGACAGTCTGTCACATATCGAAAAAGTCCAACACTGTCATTCATCGAGATTAGATAAGAAATATAAACATAGGTACATAAGTAAAGAACATATTTTTAAAGTTTTTTTTTGTAAACCGTTTGCTTCAAAATTTTTTTTGCTAAATCAATTACTTACAAGAAGCAACAGAGACCAATAATAACAATCAGATATCCATTTGTATAGGTTTGTGACATAAAAATATTTTCTAGTCATTAGCTTCAACAAAGGATAGTCATATTTCTGAATTTTTGGGACGTCAAACGTAAAGCTTACACTTATTTAAATGAACTAAAGCGTTTTCTAGAATGATGGATTAATAATAATGATCATTAATTGAATTATTTCAAATGATTAACGTGAGTTAGCAGGCATCAGCGTAATCATTTCTGGAAATAGCATTTTTTTTATTTAAGCTCTTTTACACACAGTTTTAAACATTATATATATTACTTATACAATAGATTAGAATTGAAAGAATTTTTAAATTTCATTTTAAACGTATATTTGTAATTTTTTATATCCCGAAATAATTGACAGTAGGTTTTGACAGTATTATTAAATGAAAGATAAATAGACAGTCTTTTTTGTATGAAAAAATATTGTTTTGAGCTGTAGCTGTAAAATATTTTCTAATTTAAATTATTAATTTATTAGTATCTAATTAACATTTTAATATTAATATTCTCTATCAATATCTATGTTGTTATATTTTTTGTTGAAATAATATTATACTTAATGTTTTGTAATGACGTTTTAAAGATTTTACTTTAGACATCACTTTTAAAGTAGGTAAAACCTACTGTAAGTACTTTTTATTCTAGACAGAATAAAGGTAGGTACTCGTATTTATTTTAAGTTTTTTTATAAGAAGTATGCTTAGCCATTGACTATTAGATATTACTTAAAATCATTAAATATCTAAGTAGCTACTTCAGTTAAACAATAATTTATATTTAAAAATTTATTCATTGTTAAGTGCAAAAGTAGGTAGATTTAGGAATTTTTTAAAGCTTTCATGAAAATAGTTGTAACTCTAGTTAATGCCTAATAATTGTTGTAACGAGTGTTAATATTTATTATAATTTTATAAGCAAAACATATAATAATAACAATTGTGAAAATTAAAACACCTAAAGTAATATTGCTGAGTTTGTTTGTTATGATTATTATTATAATTTTTAACCAAGCCTGATTTATCTTGTACTATAAACAACTGTTTTGTTTGACATAATAGATAATAATAATATGTAAGTACCTAATAATAATTTTTACATATTACTAAAGCTATATCTAGTGCTTCCCTAGATTTTGATAAATATGCTAATAACAACTTATTATAAAATAGGTATTATGATAAAACTAAAAATATAATGTAATAGCTACCTTTATATATTATAATATTTACGTGACCCTTTCCAATAAAAATAATAAAATGTAAAAGAAGATTGCCGAATTTAT
Source organism: Celastrina argiolus (assembly GCA_905187575.2). Lineage (NCBI taxonomy): Eukaryota > Metazoa > Arthropoda > Insecta > Lepidoptera > Lycaenidae > Celastrina > Celastrina argiolus. Next base: position 9,399,401 of record LR994594.1, on the reverse strand, counting down.
TGTCAGTTTTCTTTAAAATCAATAAATTTCTTAGAAAAAAATGCATTAGATGACAAAAAAGCAACGAACCTAAACATATTTTTTGCCTATACAATAACTATAATAACTTATAAAAATAATTTAGTCACGTTACATTTCAACACTACACAATTATTTACACTACCTACTAATTACTAAATAGTACATAAGATGTTAAAGACAAAAATTACAAACTTATGAAATTGAAAAAAACTTAAGTAAATGTTTTTGTCGTAGGTTTAAAAATGAATGTATGTTATCGAATGCGTGTGCCTTTTATCAAAATTTGTCTATGGATACGGGTAGTCACGTAAGCAGAATAAATTAGGCGTTTTTTAAATTTCATATTATAATAATTTTAAGAATTACTTTTTTATAATTATAACTTCATAGAGTATTTTATAATCTTTCTTGTAATTATTAAATAATAATTAAATTTTAAAATATATTACTATCCATACATTTGATGTACAATTGTGTCTTTATGAAACTGCTTTAGTAAGACCGCTATTTCGCAGATTTATTATTATTTATATTAAGTATTATTATTATAATACCTATTTAGTAGGAACTTTCAGTTCTAAGCTGTACATTTAGATTCAGCAAGTGAAAAAATATTGTTCGAGTACACTTTCAAAAGGGAATTTTGATATAGACTGGTGTATTAATATTCTTGGATAATAAGTAAGAATTAAAAAATATATATAATATATTATATTCTGTCTCGTCTGCTTATTTGTCTTTGAAATTATGAATTATGTAAATAGTAGTTTATGGTAGTGAAAATTTAAACAAAGAGAGATATTTGTATATTAGTCAGTAAGTGCAATTTTGGCTGGACACGCGTTCTTTTTTATCCTTTATGGATAGTGAGTGTGAGTCGAGGGTTCGACGAAAGGAGAGTATACATAAGTAATAACATTTATACGTAATTATAATACCTCATTGTGCTGAAGCCTCTAATAGCTTAATATCTATTAATATAGCATTTAGCTATCCATCCATGTAAAAATAATGAAAATATGTAGAAAATTTAATGGACAACCCTATTGTAAATAGAACCTAATTCAAATCTTGTAAATTAATTTGAAGTGCAAGACCAAATTAATAATAATTCGCTTGTAGTAATGTTATGTAGTTATAGGGAAGAGATGAGCGTGGGATCTTTACGAGAGACGAACCGTCAGAATAAAAAAAAATATGGATAAATCTACGATAGCACAAATATTATTTATATTATAATATGTAATATTGAATCTACTATAATTAAAAAATTTACAGTTTGAACAAAAAACTGTCAAAATACATTCACAAAAAAATAATAATAAGAAAAAATATGGCTTTTCTTAAACCGAATATTTTCTTTTGCTGATTATAAAAAAAAATGTTGTATTTAAACGGCGTCTCTATCGTAGCGAGCCCAAGCTCTAGACCAAACGAATGGCCTACGTGTGCAACTGTATTGGTGCTATAGTCCAGTAGGTTTGATCTCATATCAGCGGTCATATCACATCACGACTCGTGAGGTGGGTATGTATTTGTTGCGCTTGGTCCACTTGTTTAGATGGCATTTAATTTAAGTCGTAGTGCGACGATATTAATGTATTTTTTAATGTTATTAAGGTATAGAAAGCATCAAATAGATTAGGGCAGTTTAAGGTCATTTCAAATGTCAACTTTTCCTTCTTCTTTGTAACTGTCAAAAAATTCTCAAAAATAATGCTATTAGATGTATTCATCTAAATAAGTTGGCCAAGATATATTTGATGTTATAGAATGCAAATAATTAAAATCGGTTGTGTTGATTAATGTTAAAAAGTTTTATTCTTAGTACTTATAGCGGAATAAAAAGTTTAAACATGGCATTGTCTTTTATCTTACCTTGAGTGATTGAGGGTTTTAGAACAATGAAAATTCTTCTATGTAAATTACCAAACATTTATTATATTATTGCTACTACAATACTTTATGTGGCTTGAATTAAATGCATTGGGAATTGTGGTAAATATTCCCGTTTCTCGGGTACTTTGGTTTTGTTCCTGGAAATTAAAAAGTTGATAAATAACAATAAACCGTTATTCAATTAAAACAATGTTAATGAGAAATGTTGAGCAGATATTTGTAACTATTTCATATCTGTACTTTAAGTTACGAGCAGGCAAAAGGGTCTGAATATAATAATAATATCTATGGACACTTCACACAAAGTCAATGTGGCCCCTATGATTAGTATTGAACTTGTGTTACAGGTACCAGACAACAGAAATATATATAACACTTTTATAGTATACACATATTCAAGATTTTATTATATTATACACGAATTTAATACACATCCATGACCCAGGAACACAGAAAACTTTTTGTTCCTTCGGCGGGATTCGAACCCGCAACCTCCCGCTTGAACAACAAAGAGCTCAAGCACTGCGATACAGAGATCGTCAAAATATATTTCCTTTACCAACAAATAAAAAACAAAGAGATGTACATATTTGATGGTATAGGAACTATAGGTAATAGGATAACATAATAATAATGTCTATGGACGCGCACATCACGTCAATCTAGCCCCGTGCTAAGTATCCAAAGAACTTATGTTACAGGTACCAAACAACGGAAATATATTTAATGATTTTATACTGTACACATATTTAAGATTTTTATTATATTAATAGGTACACATCCATGACCCGGGAAAACAGGAATCTTTTTGTTCGTTCGGCGGGATTCGAACCCACGACCTGCCGCTCTGCTCGAGCGCTCAACCACTGCGCTAGAGGTCGTAGGAGTATAGTACTAAGGTGCAGGTCGATTCGATTGATCGGTTTAGATTTAATACTTTCTCTTAACTTGTACAAGGTGCATATTATTAGTATATCCCTTTGGGAGACATCAATAACGATTTAAAATAACTACATTGGTAATCTATTCAATTGATGTTGACTATGGGAAAAAATTTCACCATCACTGTTGTGGTGTCACACCACCCTAGTATAAATGGGTCTTTTTTAGCCGACTCTCAAAAAAGTAGGAGGTTCTCAATTCTGTTGGTTTTTGCTATCTATAAAAGAAACAAGTTACTTACTCAATCTCATTCTTTCGCTTCCTCTTTGGTTCTATTTGTATGTCGATGGGATCAGTTGTAAGTATCACCGGTCTGACTGACCCAAAGAAGTCAGTTATCGGCACTTTGGTTGGGTCTCTTTTAAAGAGATCTTTCCGGACTCCTACTGTTGATAAGCATGCACTCTTGGGACACACGGCCAGCTAAAACAAAACGATTAATTAAAATTTATAAACACATGTCAATACACATTAGTAGCGAAGGCCAGTACTTCTTCCCTAGCCTGTATTATACAGGCTAGGCTATTAGATTAGGGGATTTTAGATAGAAGACTAGGGGTCTTCTAAATTCAAATCTTTAAAAAGTAAAGCCAATAGTAATGCCACTGACACATACCATTTTAGGCAATTTAATAGAATAGCTAAGTTAGCTTATAAAAGAAGTGTTGATCTGGAGAAAACGGTTTTTCATTCTGGTCAACACCTCTATAAGATGCAGATTTGACATATATATGAAATATAGTCCTAATCGCGAGGCAAAGGTGTCTGGTACACCTTTGCCTCGCGATTATGTACCAGTTTCTCACTCTGAATTGCATTCAACAAATGGCTTCTTATAAATTCCTACAAGAAATTGTTTATATGTATACCAATGTTGCAATTTTTCAAAAAAGTAAGACTGTGACATAATTTCTGTCCTCATTCAGCCATCAAACAATTATTCTAGCAGCATATCATTTATTTAAATTAAGTAAGTATAGTAATTAATAGCTTACAAATTCCGACATGGTCCTCTTGCTGTTAGGATGTACATTTTCCAAAAACTCCAGTACATAGTAGGTGTATCTGTCAATTATATAAACGCCAATCGCAGAGTCCACATGATGCTAAAATTGAAACAATCAAATATTTATAATGATGTTACATTTTTTAGTATCAATGTCTTCTTTACTCTTTGTAACAAGTGCTTTTAGATCAAAACTTTTCGGAGTTGTCTGAATATTTTTAACAACTCCGAAAAGTGAATATTAATTGAGGTAATAATTGATTTGACCTTCAGATAATTTTTAAGAAAAATCAAGTGCTGCTCACACAAATTTCCAAAGTTATAAACAATTATAAGAGTATGTAAGGGCAAACAATCTAAGATAGTAACAGTGTAAAACCTATTTAGATACTATCAAAATAATAAGTAATGATGAATCAAGTATGGTCACTAGAATACACATTTTAAAAATAACTAGGTACTTACAGATAGAGAATCTTCTCCAACCAAACTACTAGCAGTTGCTAGAATGTTTGGAGAGTAGAATTTCTCATACATAGATGAAGCCTGACAAGTGTCTATTATAAAGAATATTTCATTATATCTGAAATAAATAAATTTTTATCAGACACCTATTTCAAAAAATAAAAGTAGTCCTTTAAAAATTGCATATTAGTATGTACATTTAATTTATTTATTTTGGTCACTATAATTTTAGTTAACTTATAACAAAAAATGAAATATTTTGTTGCCTTGATATTTTACTGTATGTTTTTAATGTAGGAAATGAGGCTATAATAATATGAATCATATTATATTAAGAAAATAGAAATAAACCTTCTCTTTTGCCACATTTGCTCAAGAGCATCAGCAAGCTCTTGGCTAGTTATCTCCTCCGAATCTTGGAACTTCAGGAAACCATCACCTCCATGTCCAGTAAGGTATATAAGGATGTTGCTGCCTTCATCTGTTAGAAGCCTTTTAGATCTAGGCGTGTCAGGAGGTACTCTTCCAGTAAGTAGTCTTACAAAATTCTCAACTGAAACCTACAACACCAACAATAAAAATCTCATGACATAAAAAGCTTCAATTTTAACATTAAAATAAACAACCCAGGTATACTTAATAGTGATAAGTGATATTATTTTACAACACAAAAACTTAATACTAATACCACAATGTAAGTAAATAAAAATAAAGTAAGAAACAAGTTTAATGATACAAATTTAATATGTATTTATATATTACATGTTTACCTCATATCCTCTATAGTCTACTTCTACATCATCTCCATAAACATTAATCTGTTCATGTGCGTTATTAAAGATAGTAGCAGGTCTAGGATTCCTTGGGTTACATGCCATGTCATCTGAGATCATGAGGATAATCTGGCTGTCCGGTATTCCTAGCCGTTTGACGCTGCGGTAAATGGACAGTACGTTCGCGACATGCCGGTAATTGAACCAAAATCTCGAAGTGTCTACTAATACTGCCCAATTGTTGGAATGGTTTGATTTTTGAAACTTTTCGGGTATCTAATGATAACAAAATATACAATTAAACTTCAATATTGAGGATGTAAGAAATTACGTTTAATTTAAAAGGACTAATATTTACCTCAATTCCATTACAAAATTGTAGAACGCTGATTAAGAATAGCAAAACATGTATTTTACTCATTGTTTTGCACATATTCTAAAGACTATTGTATATTTTTTAAGTAAAATTATTGGAATGTAACATTTATTCTATACAAACTTATCAGGAATCATCATGAATTAATTCTTCTTCTTCTTCTTCTTTTTTTGGCATATGCCTCCCCCTCAATAGGAGTTGCCAACGTCAGAGTATAAAAAGTTAGCAGTACAGTCAAGTACAGTGGGATGTTATGAATAACTTCACGCGAGTCTCGTGCAGATACAAGTTAAATAAAAATTACATGCTGGTATTTTACAAGATGTTTCTTAGCCTTTTATGAATTTTATTATGATTCGAAATTAAATAAGTGTTCAAAAAAGAAATATATATATAATACATACCTTCCCGAATTACAGAATAAATATATAGAAGAATAATCAAAGTTTAATGCGATTTAAAGCTACAAATGAACATAAAGTGTCTACAAAAGGAGTAAATACATAGGATAAAATAAACTTGAGATTAATGGGTCGAGGGATATGAGCAGGAAGGAAGTCATATAACGAAAGATTTTTAGGACAGCTAAAGAAAATATGGTCGGGGGTGCCCTCATCTAAGCCACACTCACACAATGAGCTATCCTTGACCCTAATTTTAGCGAGAAACACTGGATTACACGAATGACCAAGGCGAAGGCGGCAAACTGTAGAACAAACAGTCTTACTAGCTTTCATGTATTTGAAGAACCAAGGTCTACTAGGTATAGATACTTGTATTTCAGCATAAAATTTACCTTTAGTTCTACTCGACTCAGTCCAAATATTATTCCACTCAGAAGTCATATGAGACTTCGCCAGAGGTAAAAGATCTTGACAAAATACCTTAAAATTATTTAAACCACCAGATTTAGAAGCCTCCTTGGCATACAGATCTGTACATTCATTTCCCGTTATCCCGCTATGCCCGGGAACCCAAGCAATTACAACCTGAATATTACTACAGTTACATTTAAATAGCAGTTCTTTTATTTTAATTATTATAGAGGACTTCAATTTGCTGCGAAACCGGTTAGACAAAATAGCCTCAAGGGAACTTTTAGAGTCCGAAAAAATTATTGACTTATCCAGTTTGTGAGATTCAATAAAAGAAAGCGCTTCAAGGATAGCTAAAGATTCGCCAGTAAAGACAGAAGTGATGGAAGGTAGTTTGTTGTTAAGAATTACATTAAACTTTGGGATCCAGACAGCGGAACCAACACAAGAGGATTCCGAAAATTTTGATGCATCTGTGTAAATAAGAGTCCAATCTTTATACTCATTCCTGATTAATAAGTTGAATTGAGCATTAGCAAAAGAAGAACCTTTTATAATTGGCAAATTTAAAATTACAGTTGGAGAAAATATGAGAGAAGCAAAAGAAGAGTCAAACAGGGGATGAATAGGAAATTGAACGACTGAGCAAGACATAGATTTGAGTTTTTGATAACTTTTTAAAAGACAAGGCAAACATTTATGAATCCAGTATTTAGTTGATGAAAGTTGTAAAAGAGAAGAAAGTTTCTTAATAATAGGATGAGAGGAACATTGATAGGCTTTAAATAGAAATCTATCAGACAAATATTGGCGGCGTAAAGCCAAAGGGGGCTCCACACACTCCACCTGAAGCGCATTAATTGGGGACGACTTCATCGCACCTATAATCAGCCGTAAACATTTCGCTTGAAGTTTATCAAACATTTTCAAATTAGTTTTATTACATGGTTCTAGTAAAAAAGACCCGTAATCCAAATGACTCCGTATCAATGCGTTATACATAAGTCTCTGAACATATGGGTGAGAACCCCACCAAACTCCCGATAAGGAACGAAGTACATTTAAATTTTTTTCAGCCTTTTTAAGTGAATTATTAACGTGATAGCTACCAGACAATTTAGAATCTAAATATACACCCAAATACCTAACACAATTCTTAACGGGGAAAACCTGATTGTTGCAAGTTGCGGAAACATTAGGAAGAGATCTGATACGGGAGAAAATAATGACATTACTCTTTTCAGTAGAAATTGAGAGGCCATGATTTTCCAGCCAGATATTCAAATAGTAAACTGCAGAGTTAAGTCGATTGACACCCTCAACAATATCCTTAGATGAGATATATAAAGTTAGATCATCAGCATATTGTAACACACTACAAAAGCAACTGACAGAGAGTTCAAGGTCATATGTATAAATATTATATAATAAAGGACTGAGCACCGAGCCTTGAGGAAGTCCTTTCCAAATAAGTCTAGGAGGGACAGACAAATTTTGACAGTTAATAATAACAGATCGAGAAGATAAAAAGTTAGAAATATAATTTACTATTTTCTCTGGTACACCTAGTCTAAGTAATTTCTGTCTGAGCACAGGGAGAAGGACATTGTCATATGCAGAAGCTATGTCTAGGAAAATACTCACGATTGACTCATTTATGGAAAATGCCAAACGGACATCAGTTATAAAGATGCCTAAACAATCCATAGTGCTTACATTCTTTCTAAAGCCAAACTGACTGCGGGGTAGAATATTTTTATTTTCTATAAACCATTCTAGTCGATTTTTAATTAAATGTTCCATAATCTTTGCCATAGTTGAAGAGAGAGCAATAGGCCGATAGGATGACGGAACACCATCGGGCTTTCCTGGCTTTAATATAGGGATTATAACTTGTGTCTTCCATTCTGATGGGGGAAGCCCAGACTGAAAAACAGCATTTAGAGCCTGAAGGATAATTTTTTGCGTAGTATTACTGCTCTTAACTATAAATGAATACGGTATTCCATCAATACCAGGTGCCGAATCCTTAAGGGATCCCAGCACTAACTGGAACTCCTCCCACGAGAAAGGAGCCTCGAGGGTATTTCCCACCGACCTAGAGTTTTTATAAGTAGAAAATTCTTCTTTTGAAGGGACCGATGGGGGAGCTAATCTTTCGGCAAACGAATCAATCCAACGTGAAGGATCATTAGAAAGTTGATTAACATATGAAAAAGAACCACGAAATCTCCTAATATTCTGCCATACAAGAGATGGATGAGAGCGAGGGGAGAGACTTTCGCAGAAATGTTGCCACCCAAGCCTTTTTTTTTCGGAAAAAAGTTTCTTGGCCTGCGCTGCAATACGTTTATATGACAAAAAATTTGTCATGGACATTGATGACGAATAAACACGCTCTGCTTCTTTTCGACGATTACAAATTTCTGTACAATCAGAATCCCACCAGGGGGGGGGACGACATTCGAAATGGACCTTGTTTTTTAACGGGAAAAGATTTTTCAGCACTTCGTAACAGTGCCGACTTAATGGAAGGATATATGTCATGTACGTTATCCGGGGTAATTGGACCAAAAAAAATTAAACTCCTCATTCGTTGCAGAGGAGTACAGGTCCCAATCTGCTTTTGCAAGATTAAATTTTTGTCTAGGAGATGAGACATAGGTAAACGGACTACTGGAATTTTGAAGGAAAATAATAATTGGAAAATGATCGCTTCCATACGAATTCGAAAGAATGGACCAAGAACACTGAGAAGAAATAGTAGAGGAAACACATGATAAATCTACGGCGGTTTTAGAATTCTGCAATGGCGAAACCCTACGGGTTGGCGAACCATCATTTAATATGACATAATTACCGTCGTCTACAAAGTCCAGCAAATAACAAGATAAATTATCATTATAATAAGAACCCCATGACATATTGTGTAAGTTAAAATCCCCCAACAACATAACAGGAGGAGGCATGGAGGAGATAATTGATGACAATTCTAATAACAAGGAAGGATTAGGTTCCGGGATGTATACTGAAAGGTATGAAATATTTAATACGCGGGCACAGACAATGTTTATACCTTCGCTATGAGAGGGGGAAGGAATAAACGCAAAGTTACTACAATTTCGTATTAAAATGGCCGAACCAGCTTTCCCATCATTCCGGTCATCTCTAAAACATGAGAAACCAGGAATCCTGAAGCGAGAGCCAGGCTTCAACCATGTTTCCTGGATGGCCAGAACAAGAGGATCGAATTTTCTGATTAAAAATCGTATTTCCTGAATTTTGTTATTAACACTACGACAATTCCATTGTATTATCTTGTGCGCCATTATGAGGGATAAAAGATGAGAGCTTAGTCAAATGGTTGACGATATTGTTCGGTAATCCGTTATCGAAACGGGAGATAAAATTAATAATAAAAGAGAACACAAATTCAATCATATTGTCATTAGAATTCGGTTGAGTAGGCTCTAGGGGATATGCGCCCCCATTAGGAGAATACAAACTGGGATTTTCAATAATTTTGTCATGACCATGACGGTCATAGCCAGGGATAATTGGAGGAGGAGTCCGACGAGGAGAAATAATGGTTTTTTTATAAGAACGCTGTACCAGTGGGGAGTTAGAAGGAGTATGAGTAGAGGCCAGATGAGCAGGAGAAGATTGATGAGTTCTGGAAGCGTCGGCGAATGAGCGCCTCACTTGGGGGAATCTTGCAGAAGCTTCAATATAAGAAATACTTTCCTCAGACATCAACAATTTAATAGATTTTTGTCTGGAGTGCTCAGGGCAATCCTTGGAGTTGGCCTGATGTTGACCAGAGCAAAACAAGCAAGAAGGAAACTGCATAGTACAAGTCTCACCCTCGTGAGATCCCGAGCACTTAAAACACCTCGGCTGTGACCGACATATACTCTTTACGTGACCGAATCTACAGCACTTATTGCACTGTATTGATGGTAGACTATAAATTTCGACTCGTAGAGAATTATAAAAGCAAAAAACACGGGATGGTAGTTTTTGACCAGAAAAGGTTAATACAACTGACTGTGACGGAATCCAAGACGGAGTATTATCAATGACTGATTTTCGGCTCAGTCTACGTGCCCTAACAACTTTCCCGAAACCATCCGGCACTCTCACATTTTCTACTAGTTCCTCCATGGACCATTCGACTGGAACTTCCCGGATTACGCCCATACGAAAAATATTGTAGGCTGGAATTGTTGCTGAATAACCATTATTTGTTAAAACAGGATTGCAAACGAACGAATTGGCACTTTCAGCTCTATTAAACTCGATGGAAACACTATTTCGGCCTAATCTTTTTATACCGTCATTAACAATATTTCTAATGTCATTTTTGAAAAGAAATTGTCCAAAATTAATAGGTTTCAAGACAGTTCCGATAGAATTTTCTGGATCAATTCTTGATACCTGAACAACAAATGGACCAACATCAATGCTGGAATATTGTTTTTCAGACAAAAAATCCGGATGGTTAAAAATTAACTGAATAGACGGATTAGACAAATAATTTTTTTTAGACTGAGTCGAAACATTATCACTACTAGGCCGTTTTCTTGTTTTCGAAGAATCCATTCCGACGTCAAATATATCCGGCGAAAGGGCATCCCCACCACCAGGATCCGGAGGATCAGTGCCCATAATATTAAACTTTCAAATTATATACTCTAATATCACTAAATATTACTCTAAACTAAAATCTCTAATTATAATAAAGGTACAGGCTAACTAATAAGGGAAAGAAACAAGAAAGGAAAGGAAAAATTAAGGAAAACCTCAGAAGCTTGTATCACGCACTCGATCATAGATTCGAATCCCAAATTAATTAATGAGCGGTTTTTATTTTGACAGTTCTACTAGTTTAAGAAAAATGATGATAGATGGCATTAAGCCTAAGTAATATGTCAAGTCCTGTGTAAAATGTCAATTTCCGCTTTGTTTTTTGTTTGTTTACCTTTCAACTTTCTTTCTTTCACTTGCAATAGTTTATTATTTATTAATTGTGCCCTGAGAACTAAACTAAACATGGCTAGTCCATGCGTAGTACAATTTTGTAAAAATATAGGTAACCACCGCTTTCCCCAAGATGAAACTCGGAGATCAAGATGGATAGAGGCTATCAAACATGTAAAAACAGGATTAACTAGGTATAAGAAAAAATTTCTTCATATTATGTTCAACTCACTTTACGCCAGCAGATTTCATCTCTCCGTCATCACATTTGGCAAGAGCCCCAAGAGGTAAAATATTTATCTTAGTGTGCAATAAGAAATAATAATAAAGTTTATTGACATTAGACTTAAATTAGTTACATTTTTTTAATTTCTTCATAACCTAAATATATGTATATCTTTATGTTTGTTACCTATCTTGGGTATCATAACTTAATGGAAACATACTACAGTAAGTACCTACCTTAGGAGTTCATACCTAAAAAACCAAACTTTTGTTTGCAGCTCATCGCCTAAAAATACTTAAAAGAAAAGCTGTTCCTTCTATATTCCCATGGAATGAAGCTTGTCAGCAAGCTAACCAGCTCCAGCAGCAGTCAGAGCCAATCTTTAATTTAACTGCAGTTCAGGCTACATATTCTCAATATATATTTTTTTGACATATTACATTATGCAAGCGCCATCTTACGGTAGTCACTGTACCTAAAAATGACACTTCGAAAAGCCCTCATTAATTCAATTGCTATTTTTTTATTCTCTAAGACTAATCTCTTCTTCTTCTTCACTTAATCACTATTGCTATTTGACATTTGAGTTTTTGACAAGTACTATCCATAAACCATAGAAATAGGATATATGTCGCAGTCATCTAATTGAAATCGCCATTTCATTGAGTGACTAGCGTTTTTATCGAATGACGACATTCAATTGAAAGACTAAAGGACAACTCGTAATGTTGTTTATTGTAACGTCCAACGTCTTGACTGAACGTCATTTAGTCATTTAGCGTAGTCGTTGAATTACCTACATATTATGGAACACATAGTTAGGTGACTTTTTTTTAATTTGCACTCATACTACCGATATTTTATAGGCGTCGCGGCGCAAGGCGTCGCGGCGCTGAGCGTCGCGGCGCTGGGCGTCGGCAAGCGTCACGGCGCTGGGCTTTTGAATGCAATAATATGGTGGACCACCATATTCGGATGTTTATTATAAGGATCTGATGATCTTTAATTTATAAAAGGAATATAATATACAAGTACATAAATAACCTACGACCTACTTTTTGTAGGACCCATAATCGTTCAGAGTTTTGCTCCATATAATTTATGTCCGACTGTATGTATGTTGAGTGCGTTGCACTACTGCAATCAGTATATTCTATTATTCATCTACAATAGGTCGAATTATTAATCGGTGACCGACTTTTACCGAAGATGAAAAATATATTATTATAATATTATTTATGAGAGGAAAATTTGTTTTTTATCCACTTATTTAAAATAGCGTGAATATACAGGCAGCTAATAGTTGTAAATTGCTGTCGGTCACACAGGAGATAGTATAACTGTCGGTATATGGAACAAGTCCGGACAAGCTCCATCTGTTGTTAAATAAAACAACAATATGATGTGAGATGATTATAAAGCTAACGTCAGTGTTAATGTAATATCCGTATAATCTTATATAAAAATCGTTCGACACCTCGATAGCGCGATGCTGGAGCCTAACAGCGACATCTATGTTTAGAACTGTGAAACATCTAAACACAAACATTTTACAGTCGATAACGTTTTATAATGATAACAATAAACGAAAAACAAACGTTACATAAAACTCCAAATGCGTAGATTTTTTGTAGTCTAAATTGTAAAAACTTCGATACTCAAAGAAATTTGTGACCATAAATTAAGTACTTAATCGACTTTTAATTGATTGGCGCATGACAAAATTTTATAAGTTTCAATATGATACGATCAATTTATTTATACAATTTTAGTTATTACGCCTCCGTGGTCTAGTGGTTTAGAGCCTGGCTCTCGACTGTGGTCGTCGTGGGTTCGATTCCCACCTTGGAAACACATTTTAAGTTTGGTTTAGATAAGGCAGGCTGATCACCTAATTGGCTGACAAGAAATGTGATCCATGCGTCGGATGGGCATGTAAAAAGTTGGCCCTGCGCTTGACCTCCCGCCAGTCGTGTCGATTATCCGTCCCAGTGGGTTACGAGAGTGAAGAAAAAGATTGTGCTTCTATGCATTGCGCACACACTTGGGCACTATGAAATAACTCCTGCGTAGCTGGACTGGTTTCAATGAAACCGGTCACCGTCACCGAAATCAGTGTGGGAGATATTATTATTATTATTATTTTAGCAAACACTAAAATTATTAAACAAGCTTATGACTAAACAACTAGCCACCCGGATAGATTTATAGCACTTTCGAAAAAAAAAACAAGAATACAGTATATAGAGAGTTCAATTATAGTAGTGAGGTGTTTTATTGAAGTTCGGTGTTACACAGCCACAATGGAGACTTATAGTTTTATATGAAAACTATAACCCCTACAATATGGGTAACAAATGATGAGAGAGTTTGAGAAAACAAATACAATTCATACAAGATTTCATGAATGCCGCTTTTTTTAATCCAAAATAGCGATTTATCGTTTTCACAGGTACTCTCACAATATGGGTATCAAATGAAAGAGAAATACAATAAATCATCTAAATTCCAGACGAAGAATAAGGTGAAAGTAACAGCCCGGGGTCAAAATAGGTTATTTTTAAACTCAAACAAGTCCATTAACCAACTTACAAAAAGAAATGAAATCCCACCAAAAACATTTTCATGTAAAAATGTTGCCAAGACGAGTCTATACAGCTTACCCTGTGAAAAAGTTATCAGATATCGTATAAAGCCAAGCTCTAAAGACTACTCGCCCTAAATCTACAAGCACCTTGATCAAAATCTATCAAAAAGTGGACAAATCCCATGTAGTACCAAAGTTCTTGATCTATGCGCCCTTACTTTACTAGGCTTAGCTTCACTTACTCTACATTTCAGTTAAAACGTGATACTTGGCCGTTTTGCTATCGTTACGAAGATTTTATAGGCATTCATTTATCGTGTGTGAAATAAAACGGCCAAGCATCACGTTTTAACTGAAATGTAGAGTAAGTGAAGCTAAGCCTAGTAAAGTAAGGGCGCATAGATCAAGAACTTATACTGATAAGTATACTATTGTTTTGCTTTAATTACATACGTTAGACAAAGACGTCACTACTTTTATTGTTTCGTTTTTAGACTATATACATAATGAAGTATCTATATGTCAATATGGCATTTCCATTAGCTTCCTTATTCAGAGACATAGAAGGAGTGTAAAAAGTAGAGCTAAAAACAGCGATCTATCTAACAAATTTCAAATGCAAAGATTCATGAGAGTAAAAGAGACAGCAACTTCATGATTTTTCACGTCGTCACCAGGTCAGAGGTCGATTTGGTGGTCTGTCAAATTTTGGTGGTCTGTCAAACGTATCAAACCAACTAAATAAAAACGTCTCTGTATTTTTATAGCTCTTTAGAAATTAGCGACAACTTCAAATTGGTAGCATTATATGCCATCCTAATATTGTGTCAACAATAAAACATGAAGAAAACATTTTCTTTTAGATTTTATTATTATAATGTAATAGATAATAATTCTCATCTGATTTATTACAGTTTTTGCAATTTACAACATAACTGTTTCGGAAAAAGCCTTGCTTAGTGAATGCGTGTAAAAGTTATACCTACATCTCGAAAAGAAAATAAATATCTTTTTATAAGTATGTGTAGCGACGTAACGCACGTTTAACCTTGAAACATTGAAACCACAGCGTCTTGAACAAAACACTTATTACGTTCGTACGATTGAAACAGAAACGCTTTGATAAAAGCGAATTCGTCGTCGAAAGAAACCGCTCGAATAATTATGTAAATTATTCGAGACTGAAATGTAACACTTATCTTCCGTCTTCAATCTTGAAACACTCTTCAGTCCCGAAAAGGACTTTTACATTCTAATAAGAATTTTTCACAGCAATACAGCACGAATATTCAGTCTTCAATCTTCATGCTTCAGTTTTATGCTTCAATCTTCAAGTCTTCATTCTTCAGTCTTCAGCCTTCAAAACTCACCTAGCAACAACGCGGCGTCGACCAGCAGCGACACAGCTCACCTCACGAATTCCCGCCGAAAAGTGAACGCGGCCCGCCAGAGCCGCGGTATTTATTCGCGCGCCCCGCGTCCCGCGCGATCTGCATGATCCACGCGCCTCGCGCGTTCCGCGGCGAGCAGGACGGAAATAATGACACACGTCATATAGCGCGACAGCGATATAGCCCTCCAAAGTGGTGACCCCGAAGAACAACAAGCACCTTCAAGAAGAAAACACTGCTGAAGAACAAGAAGTACCTTCAAGAAGGAAATTCTGCTCGAAGAAACAGCAAGCAGTTCAGAAAAATGGAGGCCAACAGTGAATCTCTGCCCGGAAGCTCTGCGACTCACACTACGGCAGCACACACATCGGCAGCACCTTCCCCACAAGAAATTGCTGGCATAGCGCTCTCTATGCGTATACCGCCTTTCTGGAGGGACAAACCAAGATTATGGTTCCTCACTTTCGAAGCAGCCACAAGCGGCTCACAGAAGAACCAAAGCCAGCTGTCACAAATGGTAATAGCGCGTCTCGAGAAGCAAGACATCGAACAAATCGCCGACCTACTATACAACCCGCCAGAGAAGAAGGAGTACGAAGCTCTGAAGGACAGACTAATATCGGCGTATGAAGAATCAGACAGCAGACAGTTCCAGCAATTCCTGTCTGAAATGGAACTCGGGGACCAGAAACCGTCACAACTACTAAGAAGAATGCGAAACCTGGCACGCGACAAAGTTCCCGATTCCACTCTCAAGCTCATGTGGACCAATCTTCTCCCAGCTTCCGTCCGATCCGTACTGGCCGTCAGCGACTCATTCAGCCAGAAGACGACCCTCGACGAGCAAGCGGCAATGGCTGACAAAATGCTGGAGCAAAATACGGAGAGAAGTAATGTAAGTAATGTAAATAGTGTAAATAGTATAAACAACTCGCCATCATCATCAGACTTTCAAAATGCGCTCATCGCTGAAGTGAGAAAATTATCGCTAGAAGTTGCAGAACTCAAACTTCATCACAACCACAGAAGAAATAATAATCAGCATCATTACCAACGCTACCGCTTCCGCTCAACTTCAAAAAACCGTCAACGTTCCCTGTCACGTCATCGAGAACTGCTTCTACCATGCGAAGTTTGGTAAAGAAGCAAGAAAATGTACGCAGCCATGTACGTTCAACAGCAACCAGGGAAACTAGAAGAAACGCTGGCAGCGGCGGACTCCGGCGTTCACACGAAACAATACCGCCTTTTTGTCACAGACAAAACTTCTCAACTAACCTTCTTGGTAGACACGGGTGCAAATATATCGGTCATACCTAAGAAGAAAGGCACGTATCTCCAGCCGCTACCATTTCAACTGTATGCCGCCAACAACACGGTAATACCTACATACGGCGAAAAAACAATCGAGCTAAACATCGGACTTCGCCGACCGTACAAGTGGAAGTTTATCGTCGCTGCAGTCTCGAAACCAATCCTCGGAGCTGATTTTCTGCAACATCACGAACTCATCGTCGATTTGAAAAACAGAAAACTCATCGATGGTCGAACGAGTCTACATATAAATACACCGGTATGCTACACGGACATACCTACAGTCCGCAGTGTTGACGTCACGCAGTCGTATCACGACATACTAGCTGAATATCCCGGCATCACAAGATTAACATCGATGAACATCACACCGAAGCACAGCGTCGAACATTTCATCGAGACTACTGGCCCACCACTACATTGTCGTGCAAGACCGATCCAGCCACATCGCTACAATCAAGTCAAAAAAGAATTCGAGAACATGATTCAACAAGGTCTCTATCGTCCCAGCAAGAGCTCCTGGTCCTCACCTCTTCACGTCGTACCAAAGAAGAATGGCGACTTAAGGGTGTGTGGCGACTATCGACGACTCAACGCGGTATCAAAACCCGACCGCTACCCGATACCACGACTACGAGATTTCACATATCAACTCGCCGACAAGAAAATTTTCTCCACTATCGATTTAAACCGAGCATATCAACAGCTACCAGTACACGAAAAAGACGTCGAGAAGACAGCGATAATAACACCGTTTGGACTATACGAATTTCCGAGAATGTGTCCTGGCCTTAGAAACGCAGGTCAGACATTTCAAAGATTTATTCACGAAATCCTACAAGGCTACGACTTCGTATTTTCATTCATCGACGATCTACTCATTACATCAAATAGCGAAGAAGAACATCGCGAACACCTGCGATGCGTTCTACAGCGCCTGGAAGAAAACGGCATCACAATTAATCCCGCCAAATGTGTACTCGGCAAACGAGAAGTCAAGTTTCTCGGTTTCAACGTCAGTAGCGACGGAATCAAGCCGCCACAAGAAAAAGTTCAAGTCATCGAAGATTTTCCATTACCGAAAAACATAGAAGAATTACGACGATTTCTCGGTATGTTAAATTTCTACCGAGATAGCATACCGAACGCCGCGACACTACAAGCACCGCTCCACGCATATCTACACAACGCGAAGAAAAGAGACAAAACACCGATCGAGTGGAACGAAGAATCAAAACAATCATTTATCGCTTGTAAAAATAGCATCAAAAACGCTGTTTTACTCGCCCATCCAAATCACACAGCACCGATCGCAATATTTTCTGACGCATCCGACACCGCAGCCGGAGCGGTTATCCAACAATTCATTAACAATAAGTGGCAACCTCTCGGCTACTTTTCGAAGAAGTTTACAACAGCACAAATGAAGTACAGCACCTACGATCGCGAACTTCAAGCAATTTACATGGCAGTTAAATATTTCCGCAAAACGTTCGAAGGCCGAGAATTAATCATTTTTACCGATCATAAACCTCTCACATTCGCCCTACAGAAAAAAACATCAACAACAGAAACTCCGAGAAGAGCCCGGCAACTACTTTTCATCTCAGAATTCACGCACGACATACGTCACGTCAGCGGAAAAAACAATATCGTCGCTGATACTTTCAGTCGTATTAGCACGATCGAAACTCCGACCGCTGTAAACTACGAGGACTTATCTCGGGCACAAGAGCGAGACAGCGAGCTACCCACACTCTACACACATGAAAACCTATCTTTCAAGACAACAACGCTACCTAACTCCGATATCAAAATAATATGCGAAACATCAACGAATCATATCCGTCCATACTTACCTCAAGAATTTCGTCGTGCCATTTTCAACTCCATTCACAACATCAGTCATCCCGGAACAAAAGCATCAAGAAAACTTATCACGCAAAAATTCTTTTGGCCGTCTATGAATAACGACATTAACAACTGGACGAAAACCTGCATTCGATGTCAAAAAAGCAAAGTACAACGTCATACATCGAGCATCATATCATCATTTCCACAAGTCGACCGTTTTCATCACACACACATAGACATCGTTGGACCGCTACCTACAAGTTACAACATCGAACGGTCATAGATACCTACTTACTATGATCGATCGTACAACACGATGGCCGGA
This sequence comes from Celastrina argiolus, assembly GCA_905187575.2. Lineage (NCBI taxonomy): Eukaryota > Metazoa > Arthropoda > Insecta > Lepidoptera > Lycaenidae > Celastrina > Celastrina argiolus. The sequence continues at coordinate 9,380,427 of LR994594.1, read as the reverse complement.
AGCTGTACCACTCACAGAAATTACTGCTGAAGTTGTCGCTCGAACATTTTACGAGCAATGGATAGCGAGATTCGGCTGTCCAGTAACTATAACAACCGACCAAGGACGCCAGTTCGAGAGTCAACTATTCACCAGCCTGACACGATGTATGGGTATAAACAAAACCCGTACAACACCGTATCACCCACAATCCAACGGCATCATCGAACGCTGGCACAGAAGCTTGAAAAACTCGCTGAAAACAAGATTAATCAACAGTAATACATCGTGGATCGACGAAATACCTACAGTTTTACTCGGACTTCGCGCTGCAATACGAGAAGACACCGGAACCAGCGCCGCCGAACTTACCTACGGATACAACCTTCGTTTACCCGCCGATTTTTTCGAAACATCATCATCATCAGCAAGCCTTGATCATACCTACGTCGAACAGTTACGAAAAAACATCAATTCATTGAAGCCAATTATCGACGTACAACGCCACGGGAATCAACGCAGTATCTTTGTACATCGCGACCTACGAACATGCGAGTATGTTTTCGTACGTAATGACGCGGTAAGAAAACCATTACAACCGCCTTACGACGGACCGTACAAAGTACTACGACGGCAAGACTAACATTTCACATTGCAACTACCCGATCGCACAGCAACGTTATCCATTGATCGTATGAAGCCCGCTTACACTTATGAAGATTACCTCAGCGAACCAGCAACGAACAACGTACAACAGTTACCGAACGAACTACCAGGTACCACGAGTAATTCACTTAGCAACAATTTACCTTTACCTATTACCTCAAAATGTTTACCTGTTACCTCTAAACCGTTACCTGTTACCTTTAAACCATTACCTGTTACCTATAAACCGTTACCTGTTACCTCAATACCTTTACCAATTACCACAACAATATCAAGTGCACCATCCATCAAGCAGAAGTCACCAGCGAATCCAACAACACTGAAGACAACAAGAAAAGGTCGTGCCGTCAGACTGCCGGTACGCTTCGCTTGAGGGGGAGCACTGTAGCGACGTAACGCACGTTTAACCTTGAAACATTGAAACCACAGCGTCTTGAACAAAACACTTATTACGTTCGTACGATTGAAACAGAAACGCTTTGATAAAAGCGAATTCGTCGTCGAAAGAAACCGCTCGAATAATTATGTAAATTATTCGAGACTGAAATGTAACACTTATCTTCCGTCTTCAATCTTTAAACACTCTTCAGTCCCGAAAAGGACTTTTACATTCTAATAAGAATTTTTCACAGCAATACAGCACGAATATTCAGTCTTCAATCTTCATGCTTCAGTTTTATGCTTCAATCTTCAAGTCTTCATTCTTCAGTCTTCAAAACTCACCTAGCAACAACGCGGCGTCGACCAGCAGCGACACAGCTCACCTCACGAATTCCCGCCGAAAAGTGAACGCGGCCCTTTTTTTTTTTTTTTTTTTTTTTTTTTTTTTTTTTTTTTTTTTTCGGAAGGAAACTTACTAATGGCATTTAAGCCGAATTAATTGCATCGGTCTAGAACTAGTCATAGCTAGTTGTTTGGGAAAGAGGGAGGGTGGGGGGGTGTTGCCCCCCCTACATCACCCGGGTGATGTATTGGTCGGTTGGGGATAGCTACGTGTCTGCTATTATTACGATTAGGACTCGGGTCCTGTATGACTAGGGGTCCGACCCCTTCCTCACTCTCTAACGAGTGAGGTAGCTCGCGCGCGGTAGCCAGAGCTAACGGCGGTCGTATTGTCGCGATAGTGTTGCTCGGACAATTTGTTGCATCGATTATTAAATAAGGGCCGGCCCTCTGTCCTTCCTCGGGCGGTCGGGGAGACTCGCGCGCGGAAGTCCTACTATCTAACATTGGATTCACGTTGATTATAGAGCACACTATATTCAAATCGCGATCGCGGGTTGTTTGGTGAGTTCCTACTCTACTAGGACTCTGTATCGAACTCGGGATCAAACTTTGTCCCGTGTTTGAGTCGGTCTGTACGTCTGTACGTGTGTCCGTGCTTGTGGTAAGTCGTCTGGGACAACGCCGGCGCCGGCCTTGGTGCGGTACTACCCACGCGGGTGCATGTGGTGTTTTGTGTTTACGTAACTGAGCACATTTCAGTACGTATTCTGTTATCCTGTCTACGGGGTTGGCAAGTATGTGCTTGGGCCGTTTACATGGGTGTCTGTACGTCGTGACGTCGTGTTCGTAGTCCAGTGCCTGACGAATAAGTGGGTTGGGATGCCTTTTGCCTCTATCAAAGAATCTCCCGGCGAGTTCCTTGATGTGGGCTTTAATCGTGACTAGGTCGCAGTCCCTATGCAAGTCGATGTTTCGAACATACCAGGGGGCGCCAGTGGCCAATCGTAAGAATCTATTTTGAACTTTTTGTAAACTTTTCATCTGACTGTCACTTATGTGTGCGAAAGAGACGCACGCATAAGTGAGTATTGTTCTTATACATGTTATGTTTAATGTACGTTTATGTCTTAGGGACATTTTACTCCGTGAGTTTAATAACGGGTATAATTTGTATAGTACAAATTTTGCTTTTTTAATCGCGCTGTTGACGTGGTATTTGAACGACATCGACTTGTCTAGTACTACGCCAAGGTATTTGACGCGTTTTACCTCTGGTATTATGTTGCCGTGCAGGCTAATGGGTGGCATTTTATCGTGAATAGAGCGCCGCCATTTTACGAACTCGATGGCTTTACTCTTATCGGGGTTTACCTCTATTCTCCATTTAGAAAACCAGTTACCGAGATCGTTAACTGCTTTTTGGAGGTCTTTAGAGGCCCGAGTGGGTTGGCGGTTGGCACAGTAGAGGGCTGTGTCGTCCGCGAACATGGCTAGTTGCACCTTAGCGTGTCTGGGGACATCGCTAGTATAGAGGTTGTACAGGGAGGGTGAGAGGACCGAGCCCTGAGGGACCCCGGCCTCTATTTTTCTGAGTGAGGAAAGAGTACCTTCGACTCTAAAACGAAAATGACGGTTTTTTAGATAGTTACTGATAATCAGTACTAAATAATCGGGGATTTCGGCTCGGTACAGTTTGAATAACAGACCGTTATGCCAAATTTTATCAAAAGCTTTCGCGACGTCGAAAAAGACGGCGCGAGTTGTTTTTCTACAGTTTTTGGATTCTAAAATGTACTCCGTTAGGCGGTGTACTTGAGCGGGACAGCTGTGCATTTCGCGGAAGGCGAACTGCTCGTCTGGGAGGAGTTTTTTGTCTACTATGACGTCATTGAGGCGCCTTAGTATGACTCTCTCGTAGACTTTACCAAGGCTGCTAATGAGACTTATTGGTCGATAGCTAGTAGGTTCCACCCGGGGTTTCCCTGGTTTGTGTATACCTATAATGATAGCTATCTTCCAAATGTCTGGGAATGAACATCCTATTAAAAGGGCGTTAAAGATGTTCACTATGAGTTGTATTAGATCGGGCGGTAATAATTTTAAGGTTTTATTTGAAATACCGTCAATGCCTGGGGCCTTTTTAGCATTTAAACAGTTTATAATGTCTTTGACCTCCTCCGAGTCCACCTGTTTGGGGGGGTCTAATGGTGGTCTCGAGAGTCGGCTTTCTACCTCGCTGTTTACTAGGCTAAGGTGCAACTGGTCTACTGGGAGGGTGCTTAGTCGACACTGTTGTTCGATAGTGTCGGCTAAACATTCGGCTTTGTCTAGGTCGTCCAGTGCAGGAGGACGATTTAATCTTTCTAATGGAGGCATATCGCTCTCCGTTTTGTTTTTAAGGGCCTTCGCGAGGGGCCAGTAAGCTTTGTGAGACGGCTCCAACTCGCTAAGAAGTCGATCCCAACGTTCGGCTTTGTGTTCCTTTACTTTAAACTTGACTTCCCTCTCATAGAAGCGGAGGGTTTTTCTATACTCTTCCGACGGGTATCGATCATATGTGCGTTTGGCCGCATTACGGAGTCTGATGGACTCCCTTATGTCTTCAGGGAGGGGCCAACGACTGTCATAAGTCATTGGTCTCTCCCTGGTGGACTTCTCTATGGTCTCTACCAGGTGGTCGGTCAAGTGGGAAGCTGCCTGAAGGGCTGTTTCACTATTATCAATAGTGTCGGGACACAGCTCACCTCACGAATTCCCGCCGAAAAGTGAACGCGGCCCGCCAGAGCCGCGGTATTTATTCGCGCGCCCCGCGTCCCGCGCGATCTGCATGATCCACGCGCCTCGCGCGTTCCGCGGCGAGCAGGACGGAAATAATGACACACGTCATATAGCGCGACAGCGATATAGCCCTCCAAATATGTTTTTAATGTTATAGGCTTAGTAAATATATCCAAGTAGGCTAGAACTAATTTATTTTAATAGATGTATGTGTATATTATTATAGTTTCTACTAGTATGCGGTATTTGCATTATATTAAAAATTATTTGTTTACATAACATAGAGGTTAATTTTCTCCTAGTGATGTACATTTCTATATCGATAACCCTTCGAAATAATCTCTTTATGTTTGACTTTTATTATTTTTAACCATACCATGTTACCATACCAAGTTAAATATAATTAATCTGCTAATTGGTATTTACAGGTTTTTTACAAAATCATGCTCCAAAAATAAAATGGTTCGAGTTCATAGGAAAACCAGAAGCTACATAGAGTCATGTTTGCTCTAAACATTTACCCCCAATTATTCTATTGCAAACGAGAATATTGTATCACCTTGATGTTGATGCACACGGGTTTCCTGTGAAGCCGAGGTATGAATCCGGTCCTGTGGTCCATTTGTATCGTCAAATTCATGGCTCTCCTACTTAACTGGAGTTCATGCTGCCTTGATAGACTGAGAGAGCTTTTTTGTATTTTAGGTGCAGTTTTTTGTATGTTTGTAAGCGTTGTTTACCATTGTTAATTTAATATTATTATACGTAATAAATATATTTTCGAATACATTTTTTTTACTTATCCCAATCCAAATGCTAGAAATGTCAAATGTCTGTGTGTGTCTGTGTTGTTACACCATTACATATTTCTTGCACTGTACGATTTCCATACACCAGCAGTACAGTAAAATGGGATGATAAGAATGACTTGGATGATAATAATATTATACTTTTTATCTAATAGTTTTTTTAAAATAGTATTATGGAAATAGAAAGGAATAAAAAAAACTTTTTTTGAACATAAAATACAATATAGTAGATAAATGCAATAAGAGGAATTGTACATAAAGGCGGTATTACTGCTTACAGCAATCTCTTCCTGACTTTTGATTATGGTGTAAGTATATATGACTTTACTTTTTATTCATATCCTTTAACTCAACACTCTTAATTTTGTCAAATTGATTTTACACGTAACGTTGTTTTGAATAGATATCATTAGTACGTCCATTACAAACGCTAAATATACTGTTGTTTTTCTAGTTTCTTTTATGTAGTTAAATAGTGTTTTAGTAGATTAGATTCCTCCAGAATATTGAACGGCATCACAATCACAAAAAAAAGAGGAAAGTAAGTTCAATATTCTGGAGGAATCTAATATACTAAAACACTATTTAACTAAAGGGTTTTCCAATAAGAGGTGTTATTTTGATATTCAAAGAAAAATGCCATTTTTTATTATAAATCATCAGATGTTATTTCATTACAAAGAGGAAGGTATGCCGTTAATAGTGGAAAATAACATCAGGCAAATGACCACCACGGCCACGCTTACAGGACAAAATCCTTTTCATGAAATTTTCCATAACTTAATCGCAAAGTGGCTGCTCTATGTCCTCGATAGCCTCACGAATTCCATCTTTGAGGTCTTGAATCGATACTGGATTTAATAAAATTAAGAATGTTGGCGTAGACCTTCTCCTTCACGTGGCCCCAAAGAAAGAAGTCGCAAGGTGTTAAATCACAAGATCTCGGTGGCCAATTGTGATCACCTCTTCGAGAGATAACACGGTCCGGAAACTTTTCCCTTAAAAGATCAATGGTTTCGTTGCTTGTGTGGCACGTAGCGCCGTCTTGTTGAAAGTGAACGTTGTCCAGATCAATACCATCCAATTCCGGCCATAAAAAATCGTTAATCATCTCTTGATCCATTCACCGTAACTGTTGCGCCAGCCTCATTTTCGCAAAAGTAAGGTCCAATGACTCCGCCGGACCATAAACCGCACCAAACAGTCACACGTTGAGGATAGAGAGGCTTTTCAACAATAACTCTTGGGTTTTCTGAGCCCCAGATGCGACAATTTTGCTTGTTGACGAAGCCACCGAGGTGGAAATGGGCCTCATCACTGAAGATGATTTTTCGATGGAATTCCGGATCATTTTCATGCATTTCAACGACCCAATCAGCAAAGTCACGACGTTGTTGATGATCGGCCGGCTTGAGTTCTTGTGTTAACTGGACTTTATAAGCCTTAAGACCCAAATCTTTATGCAAAATACGGTGTAATGACGTTTGTGGAATACCTAATTCCAAAGAACGACGAGGAATGGACAAACCTGGGTTTTCTTCAACACTTTCGGCTACAGCAGCAATATTCTCGGCTGTTCTTGAGCGACGTGCACGGGTTTTATTCTTCTTATTACTAACTTGTCCCAACAGCTCGAATTTTTCCACCAATTTCTGTATTGCGGTCCGACAAGGTGCTTCACGACGACCCAAAAATGTTCGAGTTTTACGAACCGTCTCTGCCAAATTTTCACCATTTTTATAGTGAATTTTAATAATTTCAATGCGTTGTTGAAGCGTGTATCGTACCATTTTTATTAATGGCGTAGTTTCTACTTGTCAAATGCCAAGAAATGACAGCTTCAAAAGTGACATCTACCGAAATAGCGGGCTATTCAAAATAACACCTCTTATTGGAAAACCCTTTACATAAAAGAAACTAGAAAAACAACAGTATATTTAGCGTTTGTAATGGACGTAATGCTATCTATTCAAAACAACGTTACGTGTAAAATCAATTTGACAAAATTAAGAATGTTGAGATAGAGGATATGAATAAAAAGTAAAGTCATAATTATTAAATACTTACACCATAATCAAAAGTCAGGAAGAGATTGCTGTAAGCAGTAACACCACCTTTATGTACAATTCCTCTTATTGCACTTATCTACTATACAATTGATTGTATTTTATGTTCAAAAAAAGATTTTTTTATTCCTTTCTATTTCCATAATACTATTTAAAAAAAAACTATTAGATAAAAAGTATAATATTATCATCCAAGTCATTCTTATCATCCCATTTTACTGTAGTGCTGGTGTATGGAAATCGTACAGTGCAAGTAATATTTAATGGTGTAACAACACAGACAGACATTTGACATTTCTAGCATTTGGATTGGGATATGTAAAAAAAATGTATTCAAAACTATATTTATTACGTATAATAATATTAAATTAACAATGGTAAACAACGCTTACAAACATACAAAAAACTGCACCAAAAATACAAAAAAGCTCTCTCGGTCTATCAACGCAGCATGCACTCCAGTTACGTAGGAGAGCCATGAATTTGACGATACAAATGGACCGACAGGATCGGATTCATACCTCGGCTTCACAGGAAACCCGTGTGCAAACGAGAATATTGTATCAAGGTGATACAATATTCTCGTTTGCAATAAAATAATTGGGGGTAAATGTTTAGAGCAAACATGACTCTATGTAGCTTCTGGTTTTCCTATGAACTCGAACCATTTTATTTTTGGAGCATGATTTTGTAAAAAACCTGTAAATACCAAATAACAGATTAATTATATTAAACTTGGTATGGTAACATGGTGTGGTTAAAAATAATAAAAGTTAAAAGTACCGAATAAATCTATTCAAACATAAGGTGATTATTTCGAACGGTTATCGATATAGAAATGTACATCACTATGAGAAACTTAACCTCTTTGTTATGTAAACAAATATTTTTAATATAATGCAAACACCGCATACTAGTAAAAACTATAATAATATGCACATACATCTATTAAAATAAATTAGTTCTAGCCTATTTGGATAAATTTACTAAGCCTATAACATTTAAAACATACTTATGAAAAGATATTGTTCCGTCACAGTTTTCTTTTCGAGATGTAGGTATAACTTTTACACGCATTCACTAAGCAAGGCTTTTTCCGAAACAGTTTGTTGTAAATTGCAAAAACTGTAATAAATCAGATGAGAATTATTATCTATTATATTATAATAATAAAATCTAAAAGAAAATGTTTTCTTCGTGTTTTATTGTTGACACAATATTATGATGGCATATAATGCTATCAATTGAAATTGTCGCTAATTTATAAAGAGCTATAAAAATACAGAGACGTTTTTATTTATTCGGTTTGATACGTTTGACAGACCACCAAAATTTGACAGACCACCAAATCGACCTCTGACCTGGTGACAACGCGAAAAATCATGAAGTTGCTGTCTCTTTTACTCTCATGAATCTTTGAATTTGAAATTTGGTAGATAGATCGCTGTTTTTAGCTCTACTTTTTACACTCCTTCTATGTATATCCTATTTCTATGTGGCAAACATCTCAACAATAGACGTTAGTCCATAGACTAGAAAATAGTGCCATAATTTATGTCAAATCTTCTGTGCTCAAAAAAAAACGGCGGGAAATTTGATCGCGTGCGGTTGTGTTTTTTCGAGCCTAATATTTTAATTAATTTATTGGTATTTCAGAGCAGGGTGATACTGTATATATTTAGATAATTAGTAGTTTATTTAGTTTAGTTTTGTTCTTTCTTCGATAGTTGGTAAGTTCTTTTATTTTTTAGTTTTTTTATAATTATGAATCGGCCACCCGACCCGGGAGGCGGGAATGAAAAACCTTCATGTTCAGTGCCGCAACCTAGTAGTTTCATAACTATCGATTATGATGAGTCAAGTATGGACACTGACCAATCCGTAAAAAGGTCTTTAAAACGTACCCGACTACATAAAATATGTAAACAATGCAACAAAAAAGTTCGAAAAAACGCGGGAAACCAAAAAACTGGTTGCCAATGTTGTATTCTTTCTGATAAATCGGATGAAAATAAAGATGAAGTCGTCTCCGTTTCACTGCCCCACAAAGAGCCCGAAAGCGTTTCAAAAAAATCTATTGGCAGAAATACCTACAACGAAAATTATGTTTCTCCATATATGTTGTTCATGTATAGAAAATTACCAAAAGTGACAACGATGGTACCTTTCTTCACCCAATTACTTTCGGTGATTTTCTGATCAAAAATAATATTTATAATATCATTAACGGTAGTTTTAAAAAGATAGGGCGTAATAGAATATCAGTGGCTTTCTGCAATTTCAAAGATGCTAATACATTTTTAAATAATAATTTACTTGCTGATAACAATTATCATGCATTTATTCCATCATTTAATGTGGTCAGGATTGGTATAGTGAGGGGTGTCCCTGTAGAGTGGTCACCAGAAATGATAATGGAAAATATTTCTACCCCTATTGGGTTTGGGAAAGTTGTCAATATTAGGAGGTTAAATTTCAAAACTATAGTAGAAGGTTCTCCTGTTTGGAAACCAACACAATCATTAGTAGTTTACTTTGATGGCAGAGTTTTGCCAAAGAAAGTGTTTCTATGTTATAATGCTTTACCAGTTGAGCTCTATATCTTTCCAACTATACAATGTTTCCACTGTTGTAGGTATGGACATACCAAATTACAATGTAGGTCAAAACCAAGGTGTCTCAAGTGTGGCCAAGAACACACTTCGGACTCTTGTAGTATTAATGAGATTGACTATTTCTGTTGCTTGTGTTCTGGTCACCATATGGCCAATAACAAAGTATGTCCAGAGTTTAACAGACAAAGGTTAATAAAAATACATATGGCTGAAAAATGTGTATCATATGCAGAGGCTAATAAAGAAATCCCAATACCATATAAATCTTATTCAGAAATAGTATCTTCACCCCTTACAAATTTGCCTACAAAAGAAAATAGTCCCACTCTCAATAGATAATATAAAAAAACAGTAACATTGAAACCACGTGCACCTTATAAGCCCAGTAAAGGTTATGACAAAATTGGCCACAATAACATAGTTAAAGAATTTTCTTTTGACCAATTCGAAAAAAACACAACTCCAATAAATGTAGATAATAATATTTATTCTAAAAATGATTTTTCTAAGATCACTGATGTGATTTCATTGTTACAAACATGTACACAAAATAATACTTTACCGTCCATCGTTGCCCCTTTAATCCAGTTAATCATAAATATCCTTCAAAATGGCCACTTGCCAAGTAATAATTCAGTGGAACGCTAGAAGCGTTATCAATAAAAAAAAGACATAATTTATTTATTAAATAATTACCAACCTTTTTTATTTTCTTTTTCTGAAACTTGGCTTAGGCCAAGCAATACTTTTAGGTTTAAAAATTACAATACCATCAGAGAAGATAGATTAGATGGTTATGGTGGTGTAGCTTTTCTACTTGAGAAAAGTTACCCTTTTAGTTTAATTAATATTCCTGTACATAGTCCTGAACTTTCTATTTTAGCTATAAGTGTAAATAATGTATGTTTTGTTTCTGTATATATTTCCCGCATTTCTATTAACATTTTAAATGAAATAAGTAACATTTTAACATCCCTTCCAAAACCTTTAATTATCACAGGTGACTTTAACTGTCATCATCAGTTATGGGGTAGTTCAATCACCAATAATTATGGTAATAAGCTTTTAACTATTCTGGATCAAAACAATTTGTGTGTGATAAGTTCTGGTGAACCTACTAGGCGCACTAGTCCTTATGATGGTTTAAGAAGTGCTGTTGACCTGACTATTTGTTCTCCACTGTTTGTTTCCCATTTAACATCTTTTGTTTTATCTTCCACTTATGGAAGCGATCATTTTCCTATAGTTATTTCTTTTCCTTCTAACTGTATAAACTTTCCTAAGCAGAGTAATAGATTGATTCCTAGATTTAATTTGAATAATGTTTCTGAAGAATCTTGGAAACAATTTAGTAATATTGTTGATGCAAAACTGTCCCAAGAGTTGTCTAATGGCAATGACGTTGATGCTCTTGTTTTTACGGATCTCTTGATTGCAAGTGCTAATGAAGTATTTCCAGTAAAAAATGAAAGATCTTCAATTCCAAGCCCGCCATGGTGGGATAAAGAGTGTACTGAAACCATAAAAAAGAGAAAACGGGCTGAAAAATTGTATAGCAACGATATGTCTTTAGAAAATTATTGGGCATTAAAAAATATTGTAAATAGTACTAAATTACTTTTCAAAAAGAAGAAACGTGAAAGTTGGCAGAAATTCTGCTCAGCATTATCCCCTAATACTCCTCCAACAGATGTGTGGAAAAGTATCAGAAGGTTCAAAGCTGCGTACAATACTTCTCATTCTGTATCTCTACCCAATAATATAGCAAATGACTTTTTAGACAAGCTTGCTCCTCCATCAGTTAATTTTAAAACTAACCTATTAGACAATAATAGTACAATGGACGAAAGTGATGAATCTTCGGAATTAAATTCTCCTTTCTCCCTAGCAGAGTTAAAAAATGTATTGGCTAATGTATCCGATTCTTCCCCTGGGCCTGATGGTGTTTATTATTCATTCATTTCTCACTTAAAATATGACAGTTTAGCAATTTATCTTAAAATAATAAACTTTATTTTTGAGTCTGGCAATATTCCATCAGATTGGAAATGTCAACTTATTATACCCATTCTAAAGCCAAATAAGGATGCTTCCCATCCATCTTCGTACCGACCTATCGCTCTCTCATCAGTTCTTTTAAAAGTTATTGAACGTTTGGTAAAAAACCGCCTTGAGTGGTTTGTTGAAACTAATTGTCTTCTTTCTTCATCCCAATACGGTTTTCGGCGAAATAAAAGCACTTATGATAACTTAAGTATTTTTACGACAGATATTAGATTAGCTTTTAGTGTTAACAAATTCTGTTGCGGCTACATCGCAACGGCGCGAGCGGGGCGAGCGGGGCGTGCGGAACGCGCGGGACGCGCGGGGCGGTCGCATGCGCCTGCACACACAGCCGTGCGATAGATTTTAAGACACTTTGTATAAAACCAACCATCCGATGTAGACGACCTTAGACCTTCATAATAATATACAGTCCACAATTATTAAGTCTTTCATTTAATTCATATATTCATTTCATCTGGGAGTCTACAAATTCGTCCTATCTGTCTTTCTCGATCTGTCGAATGCGTATGATAATGTCATCATATTAATACTTAAACAAAAATTAATTTCCCTAAAAGTTCCTAAGAAAATTATTACATTTATTATAAATATGCTTACTGATAGGTCTATTTTCTTCTACAATAATGGCCTAAAGTATTTAAGAATCCTAACTAAAGGATTACCACAGGGCTCAGTTTTGAGCCCTTTGTTGTATGATTTATATTCTTATGATTTAGAGTTGTCCATTGCTGATGATATTGGTGTACTCCAATATGCAGATGACTTACTTTTGTTTGTTAAAGGAAATAATATTGATCTTGCAAAGATAAAATTAACAGAATCCCTGTTCTTTCTTAAGAAATGGCTTGATGATCATGGCCTAGATTTATCACCATCAAAAAGCTCCTCAGTTCTTTTTCATCGAATGCGTAGGACCCCTCAAGTCCAAGTACTTTTTGACAATACCATTATTCCACAAAATAGTCATCACAAATTTTTAGGTGTTATCTTAGACGAGAAACTTTCTGGAGTTCTACATTGTAATTTTGTTGTAAATAAATGTGAAAAAAATATTAATATTATTAGATGCCTATCCGGTATATGGTGGGGTGCCCATCCTTTTTATCTAAAATTGATTTATAATGCATTAATTCGGAGCATCTTAGAATATGGCACTTTCCTCCTAGAACCTGGGCATGCGTCAGGATTTAAAGCTCTAGATAAAATTCAAAGTAAATGTCTTAGACTTATATGTGGGGCCATGAAATCTAGTCCGATAAATGCCTTGCAGGTTGAATGCTGTGATCCTCCTTTGCATTTACGACGTCAATACTTATCAGATAAATATCTCTTTAGATGCCTTCAAACTACTGATCATCCCATTATTGCTAAGCTTCACCAACTTGCTTACTTTGTGTCAAATGACTCGTATTGGATGCATAAACGAAATCCGTGTTTAGTTGAAAGTTTTTTTAAATTTAAATCTCTTTCTGCTCTTATACATCAATGTAGTAATTTACCTATATTTTCTAGTCCTTTCAATACCCTCACTTTTACTCCAAATGTTGTTAACATTGGGATAGACAAAACTGATGCTTTGAGAGCTAATGCAAAATTTAAAAGTATTGTTGAAAGAAACTTTAGTGATTTTCATTATATTTTTACAGATGCCTCAAAACTTGAAATGAATGGTAATGTCGGTGTAGGTACCTTTCACTCTCAATATAACATAGTACAGAAAATTAAACTTCCCCCTGAATGTTCTGTTTTCACTGGGGAGTGTTTAGGTATTTTAAAAGCTTTACAGTATATTAAGTTAGCTAAACTTAAAAAATCAATAGTGTTCACTGATTCATTAAGTTCAATTCAGGCGCTTAACAAGAACCCTTTTAAAATGAAACAACAGCATCCTATTATTTTTGATATTAGACAATTTTTATCTGACTTTCAAAACGACTACATTGTAGTGATTGCTTGGATTTACGTAGTAACTAATTCTTAATCTGTGGCTTGGATACCGAGCCATTGTGGAATAGACGGAAATGTTAAGGCGGATTCATTGGCAAGGAATGCGTCTATTTGTGGTGACCTAGTTCCGTATAAAATTTATTATCCAGATTTAATGACTCTACCAAAAACGTATCTGGAGGAGTCCTGGAAATTGTCCTGGGATAATAATAGTAAACAAAAGGGGGGCCATTTTTATAAATTACAATCTGAAATTGTTGCAAAGCCTTGGTTTTTTAGCATGAACTTTAACAAAAAGTGTTCAAGCATTATAACAAGATTAAGGCTGGGCCATACTTGTTTGCCAGTCCATCTTGCAAGACTAAATATCATTGTTAGTCCCTCGTGTATATGTGGTAGTGAAACGGCAGATGCCAATCATTTGTTTTTCTCCTGTCCAAATTATAACCGTTCCCGTTTCCTGGATTCATTAGTAGAAAATAAAATTCCTTTTCCTACATCTATATTTTGTTTATTGTATATTAAAACATATGCTATTTATAAAATTATTTCTGTTTTTATTTTACAAAATAACATTGAGATATAGTACCATTTTCCTAAATTATATTGTGTATAATAATTAAGTTTATGTATTTTTACCTACTTGTCCTGAATTCCTTAATCCAAATTCTATCGTTTCCGTAAATCCTAAGTTCTTTAAATAAAGTTTCCTCCGTTTGTCATTGGCTATGCACAAAGTGCATGCCATTAGAGAAAAAAAAAAAAATCTTCTGTGCTGTCATAACTCTTATCTATGGATGATAGCTGTCATTTGTGCCATAAAATGAAATGTCACAAATTCTAACGTAAACATAGAATTTCTCATAATTTTTATTTAATTGAATATAATCATGAGTATTCGTAATCCCAATACTTTAATGAGTGTGCCAGACGAACAGTTTGATTATTTGTTTAAAATAGTGCTAATAGGTGACTGCGGAACTGGTAAAACATGCATAGTACAACGATTGAAATCGGGTAACTTCATAGAAAGGCACGGAAATACAATAGGCGTAGACTTTTCTATGAAAACATTGGTTGTAGATGGAAAGAAGGTCAAGGTAATTATATAAATCGATACCCTTATTGTATTATGGGTGGTATAAAAATGTTGTACCTACTAACCTAAAGAAAACTGATCTTAGTTACAGATTTGGGATACTGCTGGACAGGAAAGGTTTAGAACTATCACGCAAAGCTACTACCGCTCTGCTAACGGAGTTATTATAGGTACAATATATTTTTCTCTCAAATCTCAATATTTTTGTTTGGACACACCCCTAAACTCTATGGGGAGGAGACAGATGACTCATTTTGTTTGAAGGGAACTGGCAATTCCTTTCAATATTTTTTGCTTGTTTTGTAAAAAATAATACTATAATTCTTAGCTGTTTGCATAATATTTCATATAAATGGTTATATTTTTTCAGTGTACGACATAACCAAGAGATCATCTTTTTTGTCATTGCAAAAATGGATAGAAGAAGTAAGACGCTACACATCATCAAATGTAATTGTGTCGTTGATTGGCAACAAGTGTGATCTGACTGACCAGAGAGAGGTTGAGTTGGATGAGCCAAAATCGTTTTGTCGGTACTTTCCGGAAATTATGTTTGTAATGGAAACATCGGCCAAGGATAATACCAATGTAGAAGATACATTCAGAAAAATAGCTACAGAATTAAAGGTAAATTTTCATACTTTACAATTATGCACTTAATGTTAATTTTGATACAGTACAACTGTGTTCTTAATACTAAATTAAAGAATTAAGGCTACTTAGAGTTATTCACATTGTAGAGTTTCTAATAAAAAAACATGATTGCTGATATTACTAAAGTTCTGCTTTAGTTGATTTGAATTTAGAAAATGAGATACAATGCTGACACTATTTTAATGGTTACATTAAAATTGTATCAACATTCAAGGTCAAAACATCCAATGTATTGTTTAGATTAATAGTGTAAGTACAACACACTATTATTCTAAATAATACATTTCATACTTATACATGAATCATGCTATTATAATATATATATATATATATATAACAGATTTTGTTAACATAATACCCCAAAGTTATTATGATAAAGATATCATTTTGCTCAAAAACTATTTATAGTTTACAAAGATGTAAACTATAAATAGTTTTTGAGCAATAGTCATAAACATCCATCTGTCTGCACAAACTTTCACATTTATAATAATAGTAGAGTAGGATGACACCCAAATACTGTAGCTTTCTTTTGGTTATTATTAAATGACATGAAGTGAATGGAATTTTTAACATTGGGGTAATTTTATTACAGAGACAACATGACAGCAGTGAAGGACCACCAGCAGAGTCAGATTCAGTGGTACTAGGCGATAGTCATCCTGTAAATAGATGTCAGCCATGTCGTTCGTCTTAGGTAAATCTCATATTGACAGTATTACAACTGAAAACTTCTAAAAATGACATGCCTTGCCAACACGGAACACATATGAATACATATTATATAGGATAACATACAAGTTATTAGAACACCTGCTGCTATTTTCACCTAAAAGTATTTTAAATACTGGTTTGAAGAAGTTTTCAGTTTGTTTGTGCATTAAGCATACTTTTCCATTACCAAATAATTTGCCATAGGCTATGATGTAAATAACTGTCACAAATTGCCTACTATAATATGTAATTAGCCCAACAATCAGTGGAGGTGTGGTATGAGAAACATACATAGAATAATAACACCTAGAAGTTGATGCAAATCAAACTATTGCTTTACTTTGGCCCATCAGTTGCCAAGGTCAATAGAATAATAATAATATTGCCTACATGGATGGTGGGAACACAATGTTTGATGGGTTTTTATGAAAACTACATTTAGGTGTTATTAATCTATGTATACAGCTCATTGATCAACTTAAGTACTGTAACCTAGAGTTAAGGGTGCTTCTACTGTTTATTGCAGAATTCTGCAACATGGCAATATGTTTGGTATTTCTGTAGGTCTAAAATGGCCACATTAAAAAAATCGTGACAAAAATAGGTGAGGATCCACTGGTTTTTGTGCTTGTTGTTAGATGAGGGTGCTGTAAACAGTTCATGTGTGATTGTGTGAATCTCTGTATAAAATTTATCTATCATAATAACTAAAATAGGTTTACAAATATATTTACGATGTTTCAAGAGTGTCCATCACAATATTTTTATTTTGTGATATACTATGCGAATTGTGTAATGTCAAATAGTGTGTACCATCTTCTCACTTGAGCAATGAGTATTACATGTAATGTGTATGTCGCAGTCATCTGATTGAATCTGCTTATTTCATTGAATGACTAGCGCGGTTATTTAATGGCCTCAAATAGCTTGTACAGATAGCTATGTGTTGATATAATATTTTTTGATTAATTTACTTTAATGTGCGTTATAATAATACACATTCGGAAATTTTGAAGTTTAAATATAGAATATTAAAAAGCTGTCCTAGTCTCGGTTTCGTTGAGTTTGTTAGTAAAATCTGAATTCAATAAATGCGCTAGTCATTCAATCAAATAGCTGATTCAACCTCAGTAGTTGTCTCTCTCGAGTAGTTGTACAGGTACGGTAATTTAAGTATCATCATCAAAAATAATTAATGCTTTTGCATTAAATATGTGTGTTTAAAAATAGTTAAAAAGAGTTTTGCTTCTATTGATGCTATATTTTTTCGTATGTCATATGTGACGTGCCACTAAAGATATAATTTATGTAAATATGTACTGGTGAACATTAGGATATTATTTAATTTATTTGTGTTAATAATAATAAATCCCATATTATTATATTATTAATAAGTTTCCAGAGTTATATGACTTCCTTAGCTTTATGTTGCTGGCGCTCTGGATATTTTATTTGTTTAGTAGTATAACTTCATAAAAGTTACCAAAATTAGAAAGCGAGTACAGAAAATATTGGAACTGGTAACACCAAAGTCTAGGTGCTAAAATATAAACCGATTGTTATTGTAGCGTTGTTTTATGATGGTATTTTCAAACGTTATAAAAGGAGCATTTCCTTACCAATATAGTAAATAATTCAATGTCTAAATATTATGTAGAGGCTGTTATAGAAACGAGTGTAAATAATGTAACAAGAAATGAATACTAATTTTTCTTGTTTGATACTATAAACAAAACAGAATGCACCTTACCAACGTAAAAACAACATATTAGTTATTACAAAATAAATTAAAATTATGATTCATAATCGATGTGCAAGGTTTATTACTTATATATATTGGGTGCATATTTGCTTAAAAATTTAGTTCTTTTGGCATTGGTGTAAATATTATAAATATTTAAAAAAATCAAACTATATCAATTATGTACCACTGCCTCTTTTGTAATGCTCATAAAATAATTTTAGTCAAAAAAATTGTGTTTGGTAATATTTGCATAAAATTTTGTAAAGTATGTGTAGAAAGAGTAGGTAGTTTTTATCACATAAATGATAAATACATCGTCAATCGACAAGATAACATTAAAACACATTTGGAGAAGTCAATTTGGGCTTTATACAAGAAATACACAGTAATTATATATGATTGTAATTGTGTAATTGTATTGTAAAATACAAAGTATGTATTTTAGAGAATAATAACAATCCGGAATCCGAAAGTCGGAAAAAAAAATCAGAGCACTAAAAAAGAACTGTAATTATACAGAGAGGTGAAAATCGAACACACGAGTATTGAGTCCACTGTCAATGTCAAATTTAACAACTCACTTTGTGTGTGTTCTATTTTCAACTGTATTAGCGTTGAGTCCTATTTTTAACACGCTCTATTTTCTCCGGACGCGGAGGTTTCTGACAATTTAGTCCTAGCCTTATTTATATTATATCTTAGGACGACCAAATCCAGTAATACTCAATTAACAGTTATTAATTGCCAGATATTAACTTATTTTAAATCAAGAGTTATTTGTAAATATATTGCTTAGTTATTTGCCCATACAATCAGTTTCAACTGTTTAATCATATTTTTAAGTTATCTCTTATTGAGACTGATTTTGCCATATTATTCTTGATATATGTTTCCAGTGCGGTTTAATATTTGGAGTTTCTTTTTAAATAAATGTATTTTTCTTGATTGACAATATATTATTAAGCCGTAGGAATTATTTAAATCTAAACTGCTGAATACATAAACAATAAGTTTATGTAAGTCACTAATTTCATAAATAATAATTTAGACACTCGTGTCATTATTATTATTTATCTAAATAAAATGTGCTTTAAAAAATATTAAGACCTTTTAACACTATTTAATTTGCAAGTTTGCAGTCAATCATATTGTGTACGTATGTCCAAATTTACTCATAACGAATAATTTCGTGCTCACATTACCTAATTAAAGTAAATTAGTAGGTCATAAAAATGGTCTTTTATGGTGCTTTTGTTTAAACCAGTCATACTTGCGGTAGAACTGATTTACAATTGAAGACATGAGTGGATGAAGATATTTAATATTATGTGGCAAAAAAATTATACCCAGAAAATGGACTTTTAACTATTTATTTAAAGATTTTATTATAAGTTGTAACGTATTATATAATAGTATTGTGGAGTAATGGACTAACTAGCAGTTGTGAATGATCGTAACAATTTCAATATTAGACCTACTTATATGTTTTGGCTCATAGGGTATAGTTACATAAATTGTATTTAACACTTTACCTACTTTTGTATATTTAAACATTAAAAATCCAGTGGGTTAAGTTAATTGTGATGCTAGATAAAATATTCTATAAACTGCAATGACGAAATTCATGAAATTGAATTAGAATCTCAGTGATCATGACGAGATTAAGAAGCAAGTTTTTCTTGTGATATTGTATTTATGTTTAGTTAAGTCAAATGATTTTCATATTTGTTCACAATAAATATGGTTATGTTACACTGTGTTTGATTAGAAAAAATTGACGCTATGATTCTTGGTATCGCTGACTATGACGTCGAGTTGTTTGGTCACGTGGATGCCGGAGATCCAGCCGAATTTGCCAGGTTCCGATCCCAAACGTCCGAAAACTCTGACCAACTGTCCGTTCGGCTTGAAGACCTGGACTCTGCAATTACCGGAATCCCCGACGAGAATGAATCCCATAGGATCCACAGCCAGTACCTCCGGCTGTCTGAACTGTCCTTTTCTGTTGCCCAAGGATCCGAACTCGGCTATTTTGGTCTTGTCCTGCTTGTTGTATACTTTGACACGACGGTTACCACTGTCCAATATTACCACTCTGTCGTTGGTGACGGCTACAGACGTGGGTGCGTTTAGTTCGGTGCATAGAACTTGCTTGGTCTCCCACACGGTTGCGGTCTGTGATGTCTGATGTCTCATGGCGACCCCGAATTGATCTACGTACTTCCCATCAGGTTGGATCACCTGTAAATTTTCAAAGTCTGATTACGATTGCTTATAATATTTTGAACGGTGCCTGATGCAAACCATCAGGTATCATAGTATTCAATGCAATCAAAACATCAATCCCATGAATAAGCCAAGGTTTGATTCTTTTAAGAGCAAATTATGTTTTGAAAGAATAAAATAATGAATATTTTACGATACCTGAACTCTATCGTTTCCAGTGTCAACCACGTAAATAAGATGTTGAGCGTTGTCTGTTGCGATTCCCTCTGGTGATCTAAACATGCCCACGCGACTGCCTTTCTGCCCTATCGAGCGGATGAATT
Source organism: Celastrina argiolus (assembly GCA_905187575.2). NCBI lineage: Eukaryota > Metazoa > Arthropoda > Insecta > Lepidoptera > Lycaenidae > Celastrina > Celastrina argiolus. The sequence continues at coordinate 9,360,014 of LR994594.1, read as the reverse complement.
CACCTTCTTTTGAAAACACGTGTATGCAGTGTTTCCATTTATCTGTAAAAATTGTAGGTTACTTATTATTAGTGAATAGTACTAAATATGTAAATCAGAAGTGGGATTGTATGTAATATGTTCCTGACTTACAGACGTTTCCTTCAAGAATTATGGAAGACTGTAAATATATTTATTGTTCTAGGAATAAGAAAAAATATTTGTAATATAAAAAAAAATAATTGAAATAGTTGCAGCCACTTAAACTTTGGAATAAGAAATACACCTGTTACATAAATCTCTCCCAGACTCTTCATGAACGCGATGTTGACAGGACACAGCATCTCATCGCAGGACAGTCTGGAGACAATTTTGGCCTGGGCCCGTTCCACCACGATGACGCTATGGCTGTCCATGCCACAGATGTAAAGATGATTGTTCCACGGACTCACGCCGATGCCACCCGGTCTAGAAGTCTTTCTCCAGACGTAGTGGGGGACGAAGTTTCGTGACCTGATGTAGAAGAATTAGAAGGGTAATTATTCTTTAAAAATATATTTTTAGTAGACATAAATCCGAGGCAAATAATGAGTGAGTGTACGTATATTCACTCACATTCTTGAAGGTTGTGTTTATAATTTTTTGAGGGATATTGCTAGGTATAATGTATTAAAATGTTATGCTATGGATTTCCGCAAAGTAAAGCCTGATTCCATTAACTAGCAAACCGAAGCATTCATGCTGTACATTACAGTTATAATAATTGGCACACACAGTTAAAACAGCGTTAAGTTTATGTATATTCATAATACCATCTGATGCAGCCAAATAATCTGGTACCTGTAATGTAGTATAAGACTTGCTTCACTTTCCATAGGATCGTATTCCTTTGCTCCCTCAGGTACAGGGTCATCAGATTCTGCGTCGCATGGGGTGGAGTTGTCAGATTCAATCCTAAAGTTTTCTTTATCAAAAACAACGCTCCCTGCATCCCATTTTGATATTTCAGATAGAAGCTGTATGGTGTTTTGATGCAGATTCATAAAAATTGATACCTGAGAAAAAAATTACTAAACCTTATGTTGATTCACGTTATTCTGCATTAAGCACCTACAATGTTTATAATACTTACTCTCCACGCTTTTAGTAAAACCAGACTAACTACGGAGTTATTATATTATTGTGCCAAAGTATAATATGTGTAATACATAAGTCACACATCACAATAATCCCTTCTTATACTGTCGTAACCCAGTGAGACGGACAGACTAGTAACCTATACATTGATTCTAGAGAATGATCTTTAGATTAATGTACTTAATACTTTACAACGTATTCTCAAATGTTTAAGTGACATTTAAAGTAAATTTTCTCGAAATCAGAATTTTGCTACATATATCCTTAATCCATTCATATCTTCAATTGTTACCTGTTCAACGTCTGAATATTGTTCATTCTTTGCCATAGTATTGTTAGCAACTTCTTTAGCCTCTTTTAGCGAGGACTGTAAGGCTAATGCTGAAAAGTCACCCGTTTTCTGTATTTGGGACGCTTCAGTCAGCAGTTCCATCTTTGTTTCTAGGATTGAATTAATCCTCTCCTCTGCTGTGATATTGATTTGTTCGGTGATACGTTCGCAACGATCCTGTATAGAATTTAAAAGTTTAAAAATTACTAGAGCCAATATTATGTAAAAGAAGAGACTTCTCTCTGACCTTGAAATGTTCAATTTTGTGTTCAAGGCGATCGCCTGCGGAGTCCAATTGCTTGATGATGGAACTTATTTGCGTTCGCATGTCTTCTAAATGATTGGACCAGCAAATTTGGCAGAACCTCTGAAAATCCGTTAAGGAACATTATTCGCAAGTAAGTAATTCTTAAAATAATTAAAGTATAGTAGGATTGCGAAGTCCCACTTGTGCCAGAATAAACCTACAGTAAGCCCCTGAATATAAAGATAGGCTAATTCTGAGTTTATCTGGCGCAAGGCCATAATGGATTAAAATCTGCAATCTAGTTGTTCTTAATTCTTACCAATTTACAATGATCGCACTGTTTTACTTCAATAGTATCGTGCATCGTCTTGCAATGGGAACACCTTAGACCACCAGCAAACAAGTCCACACTCATGCCTGTACCATTGGGGGTGACTGGTGGAGTTTCTGGCTTGGTCGGTTTGCAGCTGCTTATACCAACCATCTGTAGCAATGTGTCTATGTACAGATTTGAGGGCAGGTCCTCAATATAATTTGATCCTTGCACTTGTATTTTGGTACGACATAGCGGGCATTCTATGACCGGCAAATCTGAAAATTATTGGTAATTATAATTTGTTAGTAATGACTAATTAAAGTGAGAGCCCTCCAGACAGACCGCCACTGTCACCCCTTGGGGGAATAACGAGAACAGCATGTGATTTAAGAGCCACTTAATTCAAATATCGTTCGAGCATTCGGCCGTAACTTACTGTTCACATTAGGTGGAACTCAAGTCACATACTGTCCTTGTCATTGTGCTAAGAAGAGAAAGTAACAGCCTGTGATTTGGGGGTTCTCAAAATTTATGTAATGGCGCTTCAGTATGCGGATATTAAATATATCATCAGTTTTAGAGTTAGTTTCCATTCAATCGTGATATTCTACATTTGACAAAAGTTCTCCTGCCTACTATTTAAGGAGAATCTATCTAAGAGAATACTTGCGCCCCATTTCAATAACCTATCTATCCGTAACTACAAGTTCAGTTCCGTACGATGTTACAACAATCCGATGTTTGGGATTTCTTAACATCCAGATTTTGTTATACACCTATGGGTGATGAACAAAATACGTTTTCACGATTACTAATAGTTTAATAACTGCTTTATGCTAATACTTACAGCCTTCTAAGTCTTTCAAAGATTTAATTTTACAAAAACACTTTTTACACTTACCCGCTACGTATATTTTAAGGCAGTTGAAACAAAAAGTATGCTGACATGGAAGCATTTTCGGCTTTTGTAGCACTTCCAAGCATAATGCGCATTGCACCAAATCCTTGATTCCACCAGCTGACCATCTGAAAAGAAAACGATTGCTGTTCGCTGTACTAATCCTTTCACTGAAGCTTAATTTTATTGGATGTTTATAATTATCCACTTTGTACTTAACGTTAAATGTACTTTAACGTATTTTTCTGTTGGAGTAAGGTAATTTCTTATTCCTACTCTAACAGGAAAATTGTCTCCTCCCGTGATCTGCACGGCTGCTGGAAAGTAGCCAAAACGCTGGGAAAAGAAAAATAAACGGCGACACTATCAGTAAGTGTTTTACAATGACATTTATTTTCCTAATAGCACTAATTACTAGTTGCGGAGACTGGTACTCGATTAGAGGGAATCCCTAGGCGGTATATCACGCGGGGATTTGGATGAGGGCCAAAAGGTAACGGGTAAATAAAGCCGATACGAATGAAGTTGTAGAAACCAAACCAGTTTACTTACCTTAATGGTTTTTGGGGAAGCATAACTCCCTAAGGTGATATTATACACAAACACTATGCTATTTTTGCGTCAACTAATAACTACTGAGCCGTAATTTAAATACTTAGCGCTCGCAAATCCACTTCACTGATAAGATATCGGTAACTCGCAAACATATATTACTTTCGTGGTTTCATAATTACTCACTTTCTTGGTTTCGTGTCGGGGAATACGAAATTGACTGATCTGGTTGCTTGGGCGGTTTGCTTGTAAAGTTGCGGTTGGGGGGTTGTCGGCGTGGTTAGCGTCAACCCATTCTCTTCTCTGACATTCCTATGGCTGTTCCATCTCTTCAAACTGAAGAACGAGCTTTTCTTCTTCTCTGCCATGAAGTCGTTTCCCAATTAGCCAGTTATTGAAACTAAGTATTTTCAAATATCATTATCGTAATAACAATTATCACTAATTTTGATTTGGTGCGATTATTCAGATTAGATTAGATTGTGATGTTTACGTATTTGATAACAGTGTTTTAACCGGAAAAGTTATATTATTGTATTTGTCATTAAAGAGGATATTATGTTTATTTACATTCAAATCATAAAGAACTTGAAGATGGCGTACGGACTCTTTGATAGAGCCAATTAACAATCAATTAACATTTATTCATCACGTAATGCGTTCAAACAAATCATTTACTTTCATCATTGAGAGACCCAAAGGGAGATCTGCGACCGGCCGAGGTTTATTATACAGCCTGACTGGTGAGACATGTGCAATACTTACGGAGAGTACTCGGTACTCGATTCCCATTATAAATATGTAATAAAATTAGGTACTTAATTTTTTACCAAATTCTCCTTTAAATAAATGAATCATGGATACTATGAAAATTACGCGGCTAGGCATACCTATGTAGCCGGCGCGGCGACCCGGCGGCGGCGTGCGACGTCAACGTAGGTAGTACGGGCGCGTTACTACCCGCGGTGTACCTATATAATAGCCAAATATCACGTCCTCAAGAATTGCTCATGTCTCACCAGTCACACTGTATAGAGAGGTATACTCGGTAAGTCGAAGACTGCAGTGTTAGCTTCCATAATATGTTGTATAGTAAACATAATATTATTGTGCCGAACTTTGATACACCAATTAGTGCCACAATCCGGGGTCCTGATTAAAGACACCATCGCTATGTATCGCTTACGAAGTTCGAAAACAAAATGCATGGAATTTGACATAAGCCTCACTAAATGACATACGAAGTCGCTCGTCATTTAGCGAAGCTTAGGTATGTCAAATCCCATACATTTTGTTTTCAAAATTCGTAAGCTATAATTAGCGATGGCATCTTGAATCAGGACCCCGGATTATGACATTAATTGGTCTGCCACAGGACTAAACGAGCAGTAACCTGATGATAAGCAATCAGCTATGGTCTGTGACTGTGAGTTGTATGAGCTGTATCCATGGACACCTTCCCCTTGCCTTTCTCGCGTTATTCACGCCGATTTTCAGTCAGACCGTGCATACGTATCCACTCGATCGAACATGCAAATCTTTCCCACGTTTAAAAGCTCTATGTTTCTCGTTTTAAAAACATGAATTAATCCTAAAAGTAAGTATGTATTACGCTTTCACAATGAAACTAAAGTGGGCCTTTAGGACACAGTTCTGTTTTGGCAGGGTTCATAAATGCAGATATTTTCAATAAAGTTGAGCAGACGACTTTAATGGCCGTTTTTTAGCAAGTAAATTGGACATTATCGTCGCTTTTCCTCTTGTTAATTTCGACATTATTTAATCGAATCGGCATAATATGGATGGATTTATATTGTTATTAACATCGTGGACAACTGGCCAATGACCTTAATAATAATAATAGCTCCCCTCACCGATTTCGTTCTCGGTAGCCGGTTTCATTGAAACCAGGCCAGCTACGCAGGAGTTATTTCATAGTGCCCAAGTGTGTGCGAAATACACAAAGACACTCTTTCTCTTCATCTTACTCTCGTAGCCTAGTGGGACGGATAACCGACATGGCTGGCGGGAGATCAGGCCATCAGACTTTTACTTTTAGTGAAGGAAGAGAGACTGCTTCTGTGTATTGCGAACACACTTGGGCAATATAAAATAACTCCTCCGTAGCTAGCCTGGTTTCAAGGACACACAGTCACCGAAATTGGTATGGGAGGCATTTTTATCATTATAATTATTATCAATCGTTCATTGACAGGATCAGTCCACACAGGGACACGACGCGGCGCGGCGCGTCATCGGCGCCTTGTCGTCTCAGTATGAACTTGCGCTAAGGCTCAACTCTCATTGGCACAAAATTTCGGTATAGCATAATCATCTCTATTTTCTAACTATTAAGGTACATATAAATGCATTATGATAATTTGTATCCATACTATTATGGAGCGAGTCGCATCGTGCAGCGATATCATTTTTTACACATTGGGTTAAAATGTTAATAATAAACCCAGAGTTAGCCCCGGTTTATCTAATTTGTGGGACGGTTAAGAAATAACCAACGCAACGCGATGTCTCATATAGGTAAATGAGAAAATTATTGTCATCAAACTCCGTTATTATAATTTAAACTTCAAGTCTTGAGGTTGTTTATGTTATTATAATAGCATTACATTAATACAGCGGACACGAGATGGTGAACTTGGTATACCTCTACAACAGATAGATCAACCAGCTCTATAAAGGCACAAGTATTTTAATAACAATAATAGATCTAGTCAGCCAGTTTGGCAGGCCTTCTATGAGAGAGTCAAGTTTGTAGTGCCCAGGCGTGTGCGCAATACACAAGGGCACTATATTTTTCTTTACACTCATAAGTCATAACTCATTAATCTGTATGACAGTTACTCAACATGCCTGGCGAGAGAACAGCCACAGGTCTGACTTTCAGATACATATGCCTATACGACGTATGGATCCTTCTTGTCAGACAATAAGGTGAGTGACAAGAAGTTGAACGTAGGCTAAGTTGTCCTGATCAAACTTGTGAACAACATTTCTAGTTGGTCCAACACGGATATCGAACCCACAACCTTCGGCATGAGCACCAACGCGCACGGTAATTGAGCCACTGTGGTTATGTTTATGGTAGTCTTGGTTATCAGCCATGTATATTCTTACAATGGAGAATGTTCACTAATTTGTTATTTTTAGCTCTCCGTAAACTTTGTTGAAAATAAAAAATATGTCCGAAAAAAATATTACAATACGTCGTGTAGTTTCCGAGATGTACTTGTTTCAAATTCTCGACGCGGTGACGTCATTTTACAAAACACAAAATTTTTAAATGTCTGTAAACTCTTTAATACTAGTTTTTTTTTCAATGAATCAAATCTAGTGTATTATAAAAATACGTCGTGTAGTTTTCAAAATAATTATTTTCAAATTCTCGATCCGATGACGTCATTTTTCAACATCTGCAAATTTTCAAAAATTTCAAATGTCTGTAAATTCATGAATACTTGGTATTTTTCAATAAAACAAAAACTAGTGTATTTAGACACATACAAGGCTTACTGTGACAACAGTTTTAATCAATTTTGAATACCTAGTAAGATTCACCATTCTGAAAACTCTTTAATCCTCAATTGTCAGGCGGTACTAAGCTCGGGACAGCTAGTTGGTATGTAAATTTTCTCAGATAAACCCACCTTGCAAAAATACTCGTAATGTTATCTCCCAACTGCCATCTCGACCTGACGCGGGCGGAATACGTATGTACTTTCCTCGCGAATCTCGACGTATTAAAATGTTAAATACGTTGTAAAGATGGGAATGTTAATAGGATTGGTGGACCTTAGGACCACTTACTATATACACATGAAACTACCTAGAGTCTGCTGCGTGAAAGAAGACGGCTATTAGTTAAATTTAAATGTAACTTAACCTTATCTACATAATATTATATTGAACATCTTAATATTATGCTATATTGAACATCTTAGCCCTTTTTCTTTGGAGATTATGGAATTGGTCGACTTAAAATTCCGTCACGCAATTAAAGAAAAAAGAAAAAAGCTTCTGGCTCTTTTACGGGTTGAACTCTACGTAAAAATTACTCATGAATGAATCCATTTAACCGATACTTAGTAGATATTGTAGTTATATCGCCTCCGTGGTCTAGTGGTTCGGAGCTGCACTCTCGACCCGGAGGTCATGGGTTCGATTCCCGCTTTGGAACAACAAAAAATGTTGTTTTCAAGTTTGGTTAGGACAATGCAGGCTGATGACCTGACAAGAAAGTTGATCCATGCGTCGGATGGGTATGTCAAAAGTCGGTCCTGCACCTGATCTGCCGTCATGTCGGTTATCCGTCCCACTGGGCTAGAGTAAAGGAATCTTCCTTTCCTTTCTTTTCCACACAGCAGTCTATCTAGACTACTTTGTGTCTTGAGCACACACCTGGGCACTATAAAATAGCTCCTGTATAGCTGGCCTGGTTTCAATGAAACCGGCCACTGTCACCAAAATAAGTGTGGGAGGCATTATTATTATTGTAGTTATAAACAATTGAAATCCAATTTCTTTATTAAAAAGTAACGAATACAAACAATTACAACTTGCAATACGAAAGAGAGCGAAATACGGTTGATGTGACGTCATTTTCATACACTTACATTTTGCATAGCCGTAACTGGTAAGTGGTATATAATATACATAGGTGAAAAAAAAGGTGGCTAAAAGTAGAGTGCCTATTAATCTGAGGCCGTAACGCCTAGCGATGCCTATGTCAAAATTCCATACATTTTTTCGAATGCCGTCATCTCATCATAATTAGTGATGGCCACTTAGCCAAAGGTTCTAAGGTATCCTAAGTAATCTTGAAGTGTCCTTAATGTCTTATTACACAAACAGTGTCAGCACATAATGCATTATTTATCAGCACTTTACATAGGTTTCCGCACGCATCAGGATTTGAATCGCAAACAATACGAAAGTTATAATACGGCGCCAGCAACCTGATAAGGACTAAATCTACATGACAGGAGAATACTAAATACATACTTTATTTTAACTCCACATAACAATACTGAAAGTAAAAATTTTGGAGATTGATTAATGTTAGGGATGTTATAGAAAAATGTTACGTAACGAACTGAAATTTTCACAAAAGTCACATGAATAGGAATTATGGAGAACAGGGTGGATCCAGCAAGAGGAAGAGTTGCCAACTTGGGATTTTAGTTCACTAACCGTTGTTCCTCCTCCTCGTGACTGGAAGAGTCCCACATATTACATAAACAGGGTGATATAGGTTCATATATCAAGCCGATTATAGTGTGAAGAGAATGACGCGTAGATACGTGATATTTTGCTTTGGCACCTCATATAAATTACTCCCCCCCCTTGAGGGTTGAGCGTCTGGAGTCTCGCCACAAGGTCAACTTCAGTTCCTTTGTGGTGAGAGTACCGACGCATCTTCTATCGACCTTTGAGGCGGAGGAGTTCTGGCCGACGGGTGTGGTCTACCGGAGGTTCCGGGGGAGACTCCGGAATGAAGCGAGCTACACGTCGCCGACAACACGTGTAGTTTAAGTGTAGTTTTTAAGTATATTTTGTATGTATGTTAGTCTGTAAGGTATTTATAATGTGGGCCATGTAGCCTGAAATAAATGGTTTTTTTTTATTTATTTATATAAATTACTTAATACTCAAAAACAAATTCATTAAATAACAACAAGGAGTGAATCTTACTATTGCTGGGGCTCGCGGGCTCCTAGTCTATACACACGAACACACTGGTCGTTGATCTAAGACCTGGGTCCTTACACTCTACACTAATTCGATTTTGATTCAGATTCGATCGTGCCGCGTACTCTCAAATAATTTGACATTTGTTTATTTTGATTTTCTGTCGATAGATATGGCCGGGAGTACAAAAAATGTCTAACGATTGTTTTTATCCTGGTTAGTTTCAAAGAAATCCACCAAATAAAACACCAAAAGCCGTTAAGATCGAACTGATTCGATTCTCGATTGTGGCGGGGATAACCAGGAATGAAACACAGTTTTGGTAATTTCATGAACATCTTTAATCGTGATTTGGTCGCGTTATGGTAAATAATTTATATGAGGTACAGTCGGCTGCACTAACATGGATACATCTACAAATTTGCAAAAATATGTCTACGTTTAATTTTCAAAAATATCGTCACCTTATTGCATTCAAAGCGATGTAACCAGCAAAGTGTTTCAAAATGATGAATACATTATTTTCATAATGAAGTAAACAGCAGTATTTCAGTGAATAGTATACACACTTAAATTCATAATTATGAACACGCGACAAATTTCAGTAGCATGTAAACATTGTTTATTTCATTATAATGTAAACGTTAATTTTGTGTTTCAGAAAAGGCTGGTCAAAATTTCATTCCATTGCAATATATACAATAATGAATTCTATAAATAATAGAGGTGATATGTTGACGGGTATTATTATTGACGGTTATTTAAAAATCACACATACATTAGAATATCAATTATATTCTTTAGTGTAATAGGTATAACTCTGATACACGCGAACGTATATATTTCAAAGACTACTTTCATCGGTTTTTATAGTCTACCCTCAAACTATAATATGATCAAAACTAAACAATGTTAATATCGTTCTGTATTAGTAATATTGTAAATATAAATAATATAGACTAACACGGGCATCATGAAAAACATCCCATATTTTAAAATAATAAAAATTGTAGTTTTAAATGACTCCATTTGGATTACCTAAGCTTAACAACAAGAAACAAACCAAAAAAAAATTAATTACTGAATAATGAATATTGAGAAGTGCAAACGATAACTGTAAATTAACTCTGTTGTACAAACTCGTGACTAAATATTTCTGGTTTCGTTGTCATCATATTATGTATAGTTTGAGGGTAGAAGTAAAAACCTGATAAAAAACAGTCTCTGAAATAAAATATTATGTTCGCGTAAAATTTCTGATCTACTGCAATAAATTGGATAATTCTTGTCTTTTCTTGTTTTTTTTTTTAGTCAGAAAAGCAAAATTATTTTTTTAACTAGCCCCTGAATAGTCAAACAGTGAATGAACTGAAGACGAATTATTGCGATCTCGTCAGCTTTGAATAAAAAAAAAAGTATATCAAAATCGGTCCATCCATTTAGTAGTTGCGATGCCACAAGCAAACAGACAAATATACATAAATAAACGTCAAACTTATATCATAGTGTAAGTTTAGTTTGCATACACGCAAGCTAACATTTTGTGTGATAAACAAAATTAATATAATATTAAAATAATATCATAGATATAGTTTGAGGGTAGAAGTAAAAACCTAACAAAAATAGTTTCTGAAATATATGTTTAGGTAAAATATCTGATCGACTGTAATAAATTTCATAATTCTTTTCTTTTTGTGTTTTTTCTAGTCATAAAAGTAAAACTATTTTTAAGTAACACTCGAATTGTTCAGCAGTAAGCAAATTTATTTTGTTGAATCATAGCTTTAGTGTTTTAACATGACCACGTCAGCTTTCAAACAAAAAAAACTACATCAAAATCGGTTCATCCGTTTGGGAGCTACGATGACAGACATACAGACAGACTCGAAAAATCCCTCTGTTTTTGTTGGAGGTACAAAAAGGGATTTTTTACTAATTCAATAGTCCAAATTTCATGTTTCTACCATTTGTAGTTACGGCTGTGCGAAAAGAAAAAGAAAAAATGAATGTATACATCTTATTGGAACATACCCCGAGTACATTTTTGTGGCATTTAAAACATATTTGCAGAAAAGTGAAAAATGCTAAAATTTTATAAGTGTATCCATATTATTGATACAATTAATGTTTACATTGTAATGAAGTAAACAATGTTTACATATTATTGAAATTTGTTGCGTATTCATAATTATGAATTTAAGTGTGTATACTATTCACTGAAATACTGCTGTTTACTTCATTATGAAAATAATGTATTCATAATTTTGCAACACTTTGCTGGTTACATCGCATTGAATGCAATAAGATGACGATATTTTTGGAAAACTAACGTAGACATATTTTTGCAAATTTGTAGATGTATCCATGTTAGTGCAGCCGACTGTACAGTCGGCTGCACTAACATGGATACATCTACAAATTTGCAAAAATATGTCTACGTTAGTTTTTCAAAAATATCGTCACCTTATTGCATTCAAAGCGATGTAACCAGCAAAGTGTTTCAAAATTATGAATACATTATTTCCATAATGAAGTAAACAGCAGTATTTCAGTGAATAGTATGCACATTTAAATTCATAATTATGAATACGCGACAAATTTCAATAATATGTAAACATTGTTTACTTCATTACAATGTAAACATTAATTGTATCAATAATATGGATACACTTATAAAATTTTAGCATTTTTCACTTTTCTGCAAATATGTTTTAAATGCCACAAAAATGTACTCGTGGTATGTTTCAATAATATGTAAACATTGTTTACTTCATTACAATGTAAACATTAATTGTATCAATAATATGGATACACTTATAAAATTTTAGCATTTTTCACTTTTCTGCAAATATGTTTTAAATGCCACAAAAATGTACTGGTGGTATGTTCCAATAAGATGTATACATTCATTTTTTCTTTTTCTTTTCGCACAGCCGTAACTACAAATGGTAGAAACATGAAATTTGGACTACTGAATTCGTAAAAAATCCCTTTTTGCACCTCCGACAAAAACAGAGGGATTTTTCGAGTCTGTTTGTATGTCTGTCATCGTAGCTCCCAAACGGATGAACCGATTTTGATGTAGTTTTTTTTGTTTGAAAGCTGACGTGGTCATGTTAAAACACTAAAGCTATGATTCAACAAAATAAATTTGCTTACTGCTGAACAATTCGAGTATTACTTAAAAAATAATTTTACTTTTATGACTAGAAAAAGAAAAGAAAAGAATGATGAAGTTTATTACAGTCAATCAGGCATTTTACCTAAACATATATTTCCGAAACTATTTTTGTTAGGTTTTTACTTCTACCCTCAAACTATATCTATGATTTTTTAATATTATATTAATTTTGTTTATCATACAAAATGTTAGCTTGCGTGTCTGCAAACTACATAAACTTACACTATGATATAAGTTTGACGTTTATTTATGTATGTTCGTCTGTTTGCTTGTGGCATCGTAACTACTAAATAGATGGACCGATTTTGATATACTTTTTTAATTTTTATTCAAAGCTGACGAGATCGCAATAATTCGTCATCAGTTCATTCACTGTTTGACTATTCAGGGGCTAGTTAAAAAAATAATTTTGACCAAAAAAAAAACAAGAAAAGACAAGAATTATCCAATTTATTGCAATCGATCAGAAATTTTACGCGAACATAATATTATATTTCAGAGACTGTTTTTATCAGGTTTTTACTTCTACCCTCAAACTATACATAATATGATGATAACGAAACCAGAAATATTTATTCACGAGTTTGTCCAAGAGAGTTAATTTACAGTCATCGTTCGCACTTCGCAATATTCTTTAAGTATTTTTTTTTTTTGGTTTGTTTTTTGTTTTTAAGTTTAGGTAATCCAAATGGAGTCATTTAAAACTACAATTTTTATTATTTTAAAATATGGGATGTTTTTCATGTTTGATGTTTGCCCGTGTTAGTTTATATTATTTATATTTACAATATTACTAATATAGAACGATATTAACATTGTTTAGTTTTGATCATATTATAGTTTGTGGGTAGACTATAAAAACCGATGAAAGTATCTTTGAAATATATACGTTCGCGTGTATCAGAGTTATACCTATTACACTAAAGAATATAATCAATATTCTAATGTATGTGTGATTTTTAAATAACCGTCAATAATAATACCCGTCAATATATCACCTCTTTTATTTATAGAATTCATTATTGTACATATTGCAATGTAATGAAATTTTGACCAGCCTTTTCTGAAACACAAAATTAACGTTTACATTATAATGAAATAAACAATGGTTACATGCTACTGAAATTTGTAGCGTATTCATTATTATGCATTTAAGTGTGTATACTATTCACTGAAATACTGCTGTTTACTTCATTATGAAAATAATGTATTTATAATTTTGAAACACTTTGCTGGTTACATCGCTTTGAATGCAATAAGGTGACGATATTTTTGAAAATTAAACGTAGACATATTTTTGCAAATTTGTAGATGTATCCATGTTAGTGCAGCCGACTGTACCAAAACAAAAAATGCTCTACGCGTCCTTCTCATCACACTGTATTCGGCTTAAAATATGTACCATGAATCATCTGTACTTATATCAGGCGACGTTCCTACTCCTTTGGGAATTCATAAAGGACTTCCCCACATGAAAAAAGGTTACCAATTTGAAGCGAGCAAAGATGAGAGTAAAAGCAAGTTATATCTATCCCATATTTAGTGGTATTTTACCGTTAAATTAAGTAGATAGAGGACATCATTCAGCAGTGAATGCCCATATTTAGCCAATAATGTAATCTCATACAAAATTTCGCTTTCATTATACCGCATTACGCTGGAACACTGTGCTCATAGAATACGTAATAGCCAACGAGTAGACAATTTGGCGAACCTACTTTGCGATTTGGCAGTGATTCAGATCTTGGAAATAGAAAAAAATAACTTGTTTGTTTTTTAAGGTGAATGCTCTCATATTTTAGCATACATTCATATGTAAATCGACTTAGTGTTGTTTATATTTTGCATTTTATATGTATTGTTGAGAGGTATAACTTAAAGCTAGATTGCCCCAATTTTTATTTTAATATTGTATTTTATTATAGAATTTCCCTTCAAGTGTGGGTTCTTTTATGAATACAGCAGAATTTCTGCAATCAAAATTGAGTGACTCACGATTTACAAAATTATGCTCGCTCTAGGGATTAGGGATTTTTTTTATTTTTTATTAATACGCGTAGGTATGATATAAAGCTTCGATTCTCTACCAAAGTTCACTACATTACTGCATTTTACCCTTAATAAACTAAATACACTGTAATAAAAATAGTAAGCCGAATATAGGTAAAATAATTCGTTTTGTAAGCTTAACTTTGTTATTTTTCTTATTTACAATAAAAAATTATTGCTTAAATTTTTTGAGTGCCAAAAATTTCCGCCTTCGCTGACCAGCTCGATGACACGTAAAATTTCTCTTATAAATAAAACAAGGATAATAAATAGCCAGGATGAAATGGAAACCCGGACAGGTTTGTCCACTTGCCCATTAAGTGAAGCAGGAAAAGGACTGGTAACCCAGTGGCCAACTGCCGTCATTCCGAGCCCGCACACGCGACCCGACGCGCGTCACGGCACTATGGAGAATTAGCCCCGACCATGGACCTATCACCCCAAGGTGACACGCTCCATTGTCTCGTAAAGAAAGCGCCCGACGCAGCCTGCATCCAAATCAGCGAAGAGAGTTTTGGCGGCTAGCGAATACGGCACGCCAGTGCGTACAAAACCGATCGCAGACGGGGGTTGACGTTAAATCGAATTTCGAACGTGTTTTTTTTTTATTGCAAACTTTTGTTGGCAAAGGTTCAACGGTAGTGGGACTGTGTTTATATGCTGTGTTTGTGTCTAGTGATTATAGTGCAATAAAAGGTGAGTTATCGATTATCGATAATTTTTGATTTGATTGATTAGATCGTTATCTGTCGGCTCTGATTTTTTAAATAACTCAATCGACCTAGATCTTATCATTAACTGTAACGCGCCCTTAATTCATATCGTAATAAATCAAACTGAAGCAATATAATATGTGTATTTGTAAGTAACTCGTACATGTATGTGAGAACAGTAGTGCCCGGATAAACATATATCATAGTTTACGGTGCACTCCCATAAAAAAAAATAATAAAATTGTTTTGAATAAAGTTATTAAAAAAGACATGGCAAATCCACAAAAAATTTTCGAAGTAACTTTTAATAAACGATACCAACGGTAAATTATAATAAAACTTTAGATATCATCTAAATCTGGTCTACAAATCGTGTAAATGCCATGAAATTTATTAAGTAGGCAAACATGTAAAATGTTTGACCGTATTGATAGTAATTACGATCATTATTACTGTATTGGATCTGACTGTCGGCAGGATCGTCAGTATGGCCCTTAATCGGTGCGATTGGCATCTATTATTAAAAGTAGGCTGGTGTCTTTTTATCATGTCGCCTTCTTTCGTAAATGCGTATCAATTATTGCACTTCTAAACTAGTAATGTTTATTACCCTTTAAAAGTGTGCCTTGTAGACTGAAATAAACGAAATTGAATTTAAACTAAAATCAGGCTGGATTTATTTTCAAATTTGTTTGAAATTTATTAGCAAAAAAAACAAAACAATGGCAGAGATCAGGAGATCGCCTTAACTTGCTGTTTTGCTTCGACAAGGTGTGATAAGCAATATCAGTCAGTATGCTATCCCCCATATTTCCTGTGGTCGTCGTTCAAGGCGATCAAGGGAAGATATAAATAAATAAAAAAAGATCCGGCAATGGATGGATGTTATACGCGGATTATCCATTAGCCAGCCGAGCATTGCGAGTATCTATTCTCTTGTTTACAACACTCCTTAAAATACTTTGGGGAAACTTATGTGCAGCAGCGTCATAGCTGAAACAACTATCGACGGTCGATGTCTATAGCAGTTCTGTAGCCTGTAGGGTTAATAAAGTAAGTCCTTAAATCCTAGGCTACCCTAGGGTTGAACACTATGATTTTAGAGGAAAAAAAACCCTGACGTAGCCTGTAGATCTCTTAAGCCAGAGTAACCCAAACTTTATGATGGTTCATCGTACTTACCTGTGTTGAGAGCATGTGCAGACAATTTACAAACGTTACCTTTTATAATATTATAATAACGAAGGTAGTACAGGCTCTATCTTATAACGGGTGTAAAAAGAAGTCACTTTATCTTTGGGATATGAATATACTACCTTTTCTCATTCTAGAAATGTATATTTTTTAATTTTTTATTTGCTTTTTCGTTATTCACATGATAAAAAATATGAAATGGTAAAAAGTAAAAAAAAATAAATAAAAAAAAAATCGAAAATGAGGACAGGTAGGACCTATAATCGTATCTCAAAGTTATAGTGACTGTTCTTTTTACACACTGTATACTCCTTTAAAACCAGCCTTTAAAATAGCCTACCTATCTATAGCTAGAAGTTAAAAACTGGTGGTAATCTGTGCATATTTTCTACGGATAACGGACTCATAAAGGGCATTTAGGAAAAAAGTCTTATCTTTGCTGTTTATCTATGATGCATAAATTCTTTAGCCAGAAACAATTAGCAACATTTTTGGGGTTGGTTGTGATAACAGATAACATAACAATGTTATGAATGTCGACTCACTCTTGGCCAGTTATAGGTAGCCTAAGCTATAAATGGCCAAGAGTGAGTCGCAACCAGCGTTGCCAGAACGTACTAAAAAGTACGGTTTTCCGTACTTTTTATCACACAACCGTACCACTGCTATACCTCAAGTGTGGACCAAAGTACGGATTTTAAGTTAAAACCCGTACCTTTTCAAAAAGCCAGTCGTACTTTTTGGGAAATCATACTGGCAACACTGGTCGCAACCTACAGGTATAGTCCTTTCTATGAAAGTAGCGCTATGATCGACGGATTTTGAAATCAGCCTTATCCTACATAATATGACATGCTCAAAAAAAAGAATCATGCAAATCGGATCATAAATCTCGGAGTAGCCGGTGTACGTACTTATAAAACTAGCCGAATTGAGAACCTCCACCTTTTTCGGAAGTCGGTTAAGGAAATGGGAAGAGGTAATAATTACTGAGATCGGGTGTTTTTATTTACTAATTCTCGCTACAAATACTAATAGCGTTGGTACATTCACAGTAAACTCTATATACGGGACCTATACACACCCTAAAGTATTATCACTAATTTAATATTACAACCTGTATATTACATATTGATACAGTCCTTTAGTATAATAATATTAAATGTGAACAAAACTTACGTGTGTAAGGAATTTAACCTAACATTCTCACTCATGCTTTGGGTCATAGGCCAGCCGGTAACAAACAATTTATTGACTATGCAAGTACTAGGTATCGAGTACATATCGATATGGAATTCCTAATACAAATAAACATAATATAAAATAATAAATGCTTGTTTGACTAATCTCTTCTGTTCGTCACACAAATGAATATATAGGTTGTAAAAAGAGCAGTCACTATAAGTTTGAGATACGATTATATTACCTTTCCTCGTTTTGGAAATGTATTTTCTGTCAAAACCTAAAGTAAGAACATATTTTTGTTAATAAAAAAATACACTTCTAGAATGAGAAAAGGTAGTAAGTACCTATAGTCATATCCCAAAGGTATAGTGACTGCTCTTTTTACACCCTGTATAGGCGATAGTTTGTGTATGTGTACGTTTGTTAAGTACATCACGCGCAAACGGTTGGACAAATTTTGATAAAATTTGATATGCAGGAAGCAGATATCCTGGATTCACACATAGGAAATTTTTTTTTCTACAAAAGTACAGTATTCTTTTGGTATACTCTATTTACGCGGACGAAGCCACGGGTAAAAGCTAGTTACTATAAGTACACGATTATAAAATAAAATACAATATGGTATCTATAGCTATAAAGAGAGCCTTTAGCATAGAGTTCTATTTTCAAAATTTTGAATTTTTCTTCTATTTTTGAAGTTTCCATCGGAAGTTACATAATATTGTACTTTATTTTGTGTGCCGAGAAAATGCTTTTGAGTATCCCACAGGGGCTCCTGTGAGTTTGTAAGTGAGGGCTGCGCCCGAAGCGATGGATGATGATGGATAAATGGTCGCATCCCATACTCACAAAAAATTGGGCGGTACTCTCAATACCACCCTTGGCAGACCACGGGATCGCTTGAGCCTGGACGCGGAATTCGCAACGCAGAACCTGCATGTGGAAAACTAGTAAAGCATCTATTAAAAAATCAAAAGGGGTTGGTGATAGAAGAGTGAAATTTTACTGTTTAGGGTTGTATGTATTTTTAATGCCACATTATAAAAAAATTGTCCAAAAAAATGTTAGAGGTGGATAGCCCTTATCTCTTAGGGGTATGAATAATTGATACTAGCCGATTCTTAGACGTACTGAATATAAAATTTCATAAAAATCGGTCATGCCGTTTCGGAGGAGTAACTAGCACTGTGACAGGAGAATTTTATGCAGCCTCCCCCTATGTATTTAAGGGGTAGTTATTACCCTCCAGCACCCTACGGACAATGTACTTTTGCGTATATTATCTACTATACGAAAAAGTACGATATTTTAACTTAATTGCACGTTGTTTTATTCTCACACAAACAAAATATTATGTTAATTTGTATGGAATTTAATATTATAAATATCTTAAATGAAAACAAGAGTTATTTTGCTCTAAATTTGTGCACGGAAATTATCGCATTTTATTAAGGTGTGAAAGCTTTGAAGAATGAGAATGACTTTCAATTTTCATAATAAAAAATGCTCCGCTAATAATGATCTTAATGTTTGTTGTGTGTATAGGATTTATTATATTTAAAGCAACACCTAGAGTGGATATTGCTAAATATTTTTTAGTTTTCATGATATTACTGTTTTTTTATGGAAAAAATAATACTTCAACATAGTATCTCAGTTCTCTCAAGTCGCGGGGCCGCCTTCGTGGTCTAGTGGTTCAGAGCTTCACTCTCGACCCGGAGGTCGCGGGTTCGATTCCCGCGTTGGAACAACAAAAAATGTTGTTTTCAAGTTTGGTTAGGACTTAGGACAATGCAGCTGATCACCTGATTTTCTGACAAGAAAGATGATCCATGCGTCGGATAGGCATGTAAAAAGTCGGTCCTGCGCCTGATCTCTCGCCAGCTTCTGTGTATTGCGCACACACATGGGCACTACAAAATACCTCCCGCGTAGCAGCTGGCCTGGTCTCAATACCGACATCGAAATCGGTGAGGGGACCTATTATTATTATTAGTTCTCTCATTCATATCAGTTTTTAATAAATATTTTTTATTAAAAAATATTTATTAAAAACTGATATGAATGAGACATTCACAATGGGAATAACTTGGCCGGCCCGAGTAGTTTTGGACATAATCCTCGAAACAAATAAACACTAAGCATATTAAACTACAAGAAAAAAAAAAGAAATCCATACAGTCGGTGGCCAAAAAAGTGCAACACGCGTGCGAGATCAGTGCAAGGAAAAAGTAAAAGAAACCTTCGACCTCGAAACCTACAAAGTAACAACTTTTTGCACAGGCAATAAGTTTTAAGATTAAATTCTATACAACCAGTTTACCGTGGGTAAAAATCGTAAGGTTCAATGTTGTCTGATCATTATTTATATGGTTGGTTAGTAGGTGGTAGTTAAAAGAGTGAGCTGTGCATATATAATAATATTGTCTATGGATTTCTGAAATTAATATAGGGATAGTTTAATAGTGTAAATAGACAGGTTTTATCTAAGAATATCTATTATATACTATAGGATACTTTTTGTAATCGATTAGGATTATTTACAGATTATAGCGATTGATTATTGGTTATTTAGTAAGTTAATTCTATTTGAATATTTTTGTCTACTTTTTCTGAAAAAATATGTAAATTCTGTAAAAAGTATGCGCGTTATATCTTGGATGTTTAATATGACATGCCAGTTGGTTTTTTCTCTCAACGTACACAAATAAAGTAGTTCAACACTTAGGTTAATTTTTTGGTTTATATTCTGTAATACTGAAGGGCCATAATTTCAACAAAAAGCCATTAAAAATTCATTTAGAAAATGTCTTTGTCGAAAGCAAATAAGGCTTAGTTTCCTTTCCTACTTTTTATCCATCACGTTATTATTCTTCTAATTAACACTGCACACAAGATATGGTAATTTCGTCCTAATCGTATTCCTCTCTCCTCATCATCATAACCTGAATGTGACAGGCTGACGTGGAATATTAATTACTAGAGAGTACTACTATA
Organism: Celastrina argiolus; assembly: GCA_905187575.2. Taxonomy (NCBI): domain Eukaryota; kingdom Metazoa; phylum Arthropoda; class Insecta; order Lepidoptera; family Lycaenidae; genus Celastrina; species Celastrina argiolus. Next base: position 9,339,526 of record LR994594.1, on the reverse strand, counting down.
TAAGGACTAATGAGTTTGATGTCCTTGATTCGTAGTTAATTTAGAGTTCTGGGGGCCTATTACAAGCTCTTAATTCCAGTCAGTTTACGCCATACAACATGCCTGGAATTTTCGTATTACGACTCAGATTAAATATTACGATCACTTATTGCCAGTGGTCACGTGAAACTTGACTTGATTCCGAATGTCATTTTCAGACAACCAAACTAGGGTGGATCCATTCAGAATAACATGTCGTTGTAATATGAAAAAGAACAAGGCAGTTTAAGGCCGTATTATTAAATTGCCTGGAACTAGGCTGGTATTGTAAAAGATCATAATACGGCCCCTGTTGTAAATAAGGAATCCCTATAAAACCATAGATTACAGAATATTGTTTTTGGATGCCGTACCATAAGGACCCTAGTACTTAGACTCCACTGTCTGTATGTTTGTCATCATGTATCTCATGAACGTGGCAATTGTTGTAAAGATCATGATGCATTTCCATATTATCTACTCTATCGAATACGATAGTAAGGGTGAGAACTAAGCTGGGTCAAAGTGATCCGAAATATCTGCAGTATTAGATAATTAGCAGCTTATTGGCTGAGAGTGCTAATTACCTAACACTGCACATATTTCGGATTTCGGATCACTTAGACCCAGCTTAGTTCTCACCCATACTCTTTAATAGCTCCCCACCCCGATTTCGGTGTCGGTGGCCGATTTCTTTGAAACCAGGCTAGCTACGCAGGAGTTATTTTATAGTGCCCAAGTGTATGCGCAATACTCAAAGACACTCTCTCTTCCTTTTACTCTTATAACCCAGTGGGACCGTAAACCGACACGACTGGCGAGAGAACAAGCGCAGGACCGACTTTTTACATGCCCATCCGACGCATGGATCATCTTTCTTGTCAGAAAATCAGGTGATCAGCTGCATTGTCTTAGCCAAACTTGAAAACAACATTTTTTGTTGTTCCAATCCGGGAATCGAACACACGACCTCCGGGTCAAGAGCAAAGCTCTTGGGGCCTATTACAAGCTCTTAATTCCAGCCAGTTTACGCCATACAACATTGCTGCCTGGAATTTTCGTATTACGATCACATAATAACTGCATGATGACAGCTAGTTAGCGGACACGTGACACTTGACTTGCTTCCGAATGTCATTTTCAGACAACCAAACTAGGGTGGATCCATTCATTTTAACATGTCGCTGTAATATGAAAAAGAACAGAGCAGTCGTATTATTGAATTGCCTGGAACCAGGCTGGTATTGTAAATGAATTACTGGACCACGGAGGTGCCATACTCTTTGTAGGACCGATAATTAATCGATCAGTTTTTACCTCTATTCCGACTTCCGTCATAATATAAAAATCCAAGATATAACGCGCATACAATTATAGTTTTTTTTTAAGAAATAGACAGTAATATTCACCTACAAAAATCGGTTACCGGATATCGTTCGTTAAACGGATACTGTACGCCATAATCCGCTCGAAGTCCATAACCACAGCTTCTGACAATGCGACATTTGTATGAAACGACGATTTTGACTTACTTCTAAAACAATGCTAAGTAAAACACGTATTATAGTCATACTGATTGTAGAGAAATAGTATTAGCCACACTATAGTGAGTTTCTTTATTAGTTGTATATTTTACTACACTGCTACTGGAGGTATAGCTTAATTTACTTATTCTACGGTGTGTTATGTATAACGGTACATGTGTAGAATATAGTTATATTGTTTCTGCACAAATAAGCATACGAGCATAATTAAACAAATGATTAGAAAAAAATAAAACTTAGTAAAAAGACTTTGGAAAAGGTAAATACTAAATAGCTAACACATAGATCAGGGCCCTGTTATTTATCGCTTACGAATTCAATACGAGCGAATTTGTATGTCATTTAGTGAGGCCTATGTCAAATTCCATACATTTTTCGAACTTCGATACACAAAGTAAACATTATACAGGGTGTAAAAAGAGCAGTCACTATAGTGGGGTAATAACCAGGCAAGTGATATATCCATTGGTACTAGTAATTTCCTTTTAATCCACTGTTTTAAAAATAAACAAAAATTAAATAGTCAATGTACAACGTGCACAACACAACGATCAGCTGATTACGCTGAGAGGTCAATAGCACGCGTAAGACGTTCATTACGTACTAGGGCAAAAATTATAAAATTTAAGAATTTAATGCCGAACGTTGTTCCAAACAGTTCAGCCTTGCGACTAAAAATAATAAATTACAGAATTTTTTTTTTTTCAAAAAATAATAATGAAAAAAATTCATTTCTAGAATGAGAAAAGGTCCTTCAATCACATCCCAAAGTTATAGTGACTGCTCTTTTTACACCATATATAAAGTACAATGAAACCTATTAGAAAAGCAAAGGAATAATATAAAAAATATATGGAAATATATTTTGTAAAATGTATACCGAGAAGTGAAAAGGGTTAAGATTTGAGCGGTAAAGTTAATAAAATGGTTTACGACATTCTCGATTTACAGCAAAATTACAAGTCCTATGGAAAAAAGTGCCATGACAGTCCTTTAGTATTATGAATAATAAATGATCTACAGATTTGTATTCTACGATCGTATGATACGTATGATCTACATTTTGTATTAACATTTTTTACATAACCTCAAAGAGTTTTGAAAATTTTTGTATAGCACGGCTAAAAGTCACGGCCATTAATCAAATCTGCAAAAATCGATAGTTCTCTTCAATGCAAATTTAAATCTCGTAAAGTGTCAGGTTTCCATTACTTTAATGGGTCTTCAAGATATAGACCGCCAAAGTCATACTGGTGGCGCCAAAGAAAAACGAACGAAAAAAAAATTTAACAGACTTTAAAGCATTTCTACGTCTGTATATCATCATATAGAACATAGTTAATATTATAATTAGAAGCATGACACGTTACTGGCACGTAAAATAAAATACGACATTGATGATTACTACATCAGGTAATTAATGACCAATTAAAAGAACGAAAAAGTATCCAAATTATCAATGGTTACAATTTTACACATTCATTAGAATTGAATGAATAAACGTGAGATTTATAATAAACTGTTTTGTAAGATCCCTAGTATGCCTGTAGCCTTCCTACTACACCTACTTAGCTTAACCATCACTGTCCAATAAGCAAGGGAAACCGATATGGTTTTCGCGTGTGAAAGTGATTTCTGTATAGCATACAAATCATACGCGAATTAACGTATCGAATCTACTATCGATCGATGATCGACTCGATTCGCTTCTTATTCGGCATGCATCTCTTTCGCACGTGACAGAGGTAGTGTGACTTGAATTGCATTTATTTAGGGACTACAAACTGTAGTCTTAATTATCAATATTAATCGCTCAACGATAACGATATTACAATGTTAATACGTTCATGATTTTTATTTTTTTAATACTTTATTTCCAGAAAATAGGTCCAACTTTACTTAAAATTATATCCCACCAATGTAATCAAAGTTAAGATTCAAGTTATTATTTACGATATTAGTTATTGAACTAGTAAATACATACACTACAAAAAGTTGTTGAAAAATGTTTCCATTGAGATTCTAATCTGACTAAGGGCGTGTTTCACCAATCAATGTTAAAGTTAACGCCATGTTAAATATCATGATATCCCTCTCGTATTTCCTGTGAATGAAAGAGATGACATGGTATTTTAACATGGCGTTAACTTTAACATTGCTTGGTGAAACTCGGCCTTAATATATTAACAATTAAAGATTTTAACGTAAAATATACGCTACACTAAATAAACCGTTATTTAACTAGTTGTTAAGTCATTAACACTACTTTATGCATTTACTGAGTACCTCGACTTACCTATATTATTGACTACAATATTATAGAAGCCTCGTTCAAACAACAGTGATTTGCGCTAAAAGCTCCAAGTCGAAACAAGGACATTTTTACGAGCAGATCTACTTTGTAAACAAACGTTGACATTTCCAATAAATATTAAATATTCAATAAACTCTCTAAATTGAAACGGGGGCATGCAAGGCACCTACTTTTCCTTGTTTTCTTCAATAAATTATGCACAAAATGCGTTAAGAGGCGACCTGTATTGTTTTTGTACGACAATAGCAATGGTTTCTAGGGAAACGTCCAACTGCAGTTTGAACATTATTATTGAAATGTTTACAACTTCTGATTATTTGTCGCGCGAAGGTTTAGCATTCCTGTTAGTTCCGCGTGAAATTAAGCTTTGGACACGGTAGATAATTTTGCTGCGAAGTGGCGTGCAGTGTGTGTGTACCTTTATGGACTCTCATGTTTTACAACAATTGTTCTAATGTTACTTTTATTGCAAGCCAATTGTTAGGTTTTTTTATTGTTAAAGCTTTGTATACCGCCAATGACCTTGAAGGACTAATTGTATGACAAGAAATGTGTATCTAGTTAATTAGTTAATTGAATCAGGCGTTACTTTGCGGAAATCCATAGCATACAATTTAAATATATTATATCTAGCAATATCCCGCGAAACAATTATAACCACAACCTGCAAGCAGATGAGTGAGTGTACGCATAGGCATGCGTTTGATGCACCTCCCTCCTCCCACACTGCTTATGCGTACACTCGCAAGCAAAAAACTCTCTGCGAACAATGTTCGTTAAGTCAAACTTAACGAACATTGTTCGCAGAGTCAACATCCTGAGGATGCTCCGGGGTCGGAGCGAAACGCGCGCCGAGTTTTGCAACCTGCATGGTGGTGGGACTTTGCACGATCGTGTTAACATTATTGCTTGTGTGGTGGTGGTGTTTTCATGTTTTTTGCTTGCGAGTGTACACATAAGCAGTGTGGGAGGAGGGAGGTGCATCAAACGCATGCCTATGCGTACACTCACTCATCTGCTTGCAGGTTGTGGTTATAATTGTTTCGCGAGATATTGCTAGATATAATATATTTAAATTGTATTTAAATTGAATGTGTATCTAGCTGACCGAAGCGAGTTTAAATCGTGTTTTACACGTTTAAAAAATCTAGATAGAATTTTCTAAAACTAAAACGATAGTCCCGTGAGTCTCGCCCGATTTAAAAAATTGTCACACTCACGTCTATAATAATTAATAATATACATAATATTATTATCTAGTATTATGAAGAGAAAAATTGATTTGTTGGGTCTGGTTGGGGTATTTTAGGTTAGGCTACATTAAAATAAAAATACTAATGTACCTACCTATAAAACGATATACCTCTGGTTCATGTAATAAGGATTATTTTTATATATTTTTTGGGATTTTTCAATAAGACCGGGAACCTTACTCTCCGAACTGATTCGATTTTGATTCAGATTCGATCGTGCCGCGTACTCCCGAATAAATTGACATTTGTTTATTTTGATTCTCAGTCGCTTGATAATATGGTCGGGAGTACAAAAAGTTCCAATCTAACGATTTTCTTTATCCTGGTAAGTTTCAAAGTAATCCACCAAATAAAATACCGAAAGTCGTTGAGATTGAATTGATTCGATTCTCGAGGAGTAAGCCTGCTTTTATTGAGAAAATCGGTTTCAATTTTGAGAAATACGGTTTCAACATTGACACTAGCAGATTTTTATAATATTTATTAGGGATAAGCAACAATAAACAGACTTACATAGTTAACATTTCGGTAATTTTAGTTGTTCATAATTATTATGTACCATAGGCCAGTATTTTCGCCCACAATACCTAATTAGGGATTTTTTTGCCTTTTAAATTTTACGTATGTTACGTGTACAGATCTAAAAAAAAGTTCTGGCTTTCATTCTTTCAGCCTTTTCATTCAACAATAAAATACTAGATCAAAATGGGCTCATCCGCAAAGTCTACAATATAGACAGCAGTTTTCATCGAATGTTTAATTGACTGCCGGGGCTCAGGCGACTGAACGACCCAACAAATCGAATAACGAATCAAGTTCATCATAGTGTTTTTGCATAATTACAAAGCGCCGTATCTATGCCGCAAACATCTGGTTGAATCTGATATTTGATTAAATATCTAGCGCGTTTAATAATTACTGGACCGATTGTTGATTAAACAAGCGTCACTCAAAGTCCAATTAAATGTCGTCATTCAATAAACGAGTCACTCAATCAAAATAACAGAGATGACTGCGACATCTACATTAGAACTCATGTATTACACTTGTCGCGTTCGATTAGCCATAAAATTGTCGCTGATTTACCGACGATTGTTGAACTGGTCGCGAACTGAACTAGAACCACAAGACACGACACACATTGTAAGTGACACGGACGGACAGGTTTGATTCTGATCCTTACATTCTTTAGGTGTTTTATCGGGTGAAAGTATTTTAAACCGGCGGCGAAGCCAAAAAGGAAAATAAAGGAAAATCAATTAAAAAAATTAAATTAACAAAGATTAATGTTACAATCACAGTAACATAATTTACAGTAAAATTATACAGGAATTTGAACATGTTATATTAAACAAAAACAGAAAAAGACATAAGCAAACTTGACATGATGAGGCCAAAGGTCGTAGGGTAGTAATATCTCAAGAGTCAAGAGGAATACTCTACTTGCCTCAGTCACTCTCTATTTAAACTCTGTTTATTTCAGCTTAGGCGATGGAGAGCCTGCCGCGTGTGATACTAAGCATAGCTCTAGCTGGTCTCCTGCCCATACTCTCGGTCAGCAAAGAGATAGCCAAAGAAGACATCCCCCACTCCCGCCAGAAGAGGATACTGTGGATCACCAACGATGGCCGGCTGGCGCTCCCCCCCGGGACGTCCATGGCCATCACACCCTCGCTGTCCATGCCGTTTGTGCGGCATCCCCCCAACGGGTTCCTCTCGAATGTGACCGTCAGTTTTCCGTTTTCAAGTGAGTTTGAGTTTTAGTTATGCCACAAATTATCAATGTGCTGCGTGTGAAATTTTGTCATTGCTCGTCGAAACATTAATTTTTATGCCATCTAGTTTGCAAGCGGACCAAAAAAAAAGTCAGAATGGATATTGTACATGATTGGATCAATTCCACTTCAATAGGACCTCAATTTGAAAATCGGATTTTCAAATTTTTATGATTCCTTGATGGCGCATAAAATAATTTGTAACTAGGTATAAAAAAATAAAAACATGGACGTACATTTTTTCAGGTCCTATTGTGTACAATATCCAATCTGACTTCTTTTTTTGGTCCGCTTGACGTGAAATGCCCCTTATGTTACGGCTTCTTCGAGATCTTCGGCGCGTATTTGAACGTACTATCTAGTACTCCCGTTCGCGTAATAGATATAATAGACATTTTTATAGGGAAAAAAAACGCCAGAAGAACCGTTCGGCGTTCCGAGTTTTATTCTCGGCGGCGGCGGCGTCGTCCGAAATCGGGGCGGTGCGGCGCATCCGGCGCGGCGTCCATGTCTATAATGGCTATACGCAACGAATAGCGCAATTCTATTCTTATTTCTTGTTCTTGGTCGATGGCATCTACATGTTCCTTGATATAATTTGTACTTTTATTTTATTTTAATTACTTACTACTTTATTTATAAACTTTAATTAAATTCTCATTCCAGTCGACTTCGACAAGCTCGGCTTGACGGACAACGAGAACCCGTACGGCGATTTGCCGCCAATTTTCGCGCGCTCCATGGGCCGGGCCGCTGCGTCTGTCATGGCGGACTACGTGGGGCAGTACCTGGACACCCGGCGGGGGAAGAGAGCGGCCCCGGAGAGGGAAACGGAGAAGGCGGCGGGTGACAAGTTCCATGGAGGAGAGAGGTATGAAAACACACCCCTAATAAATATAACTAATTTAGCATTATTAAAAAAGGTGTGTTGCTGTGCTGTGGACACAGTCGCTAGTCGTACGATCCTTACGTAGCGGAATAGTTAGTTTCATTCTTGAAAAATGATTTACAGGTTGTAAAAAGAAAGTCGCTATAACTTTGAGTTACCAATATACTACCTTTCCTCATTTTGAAAATGTATTTTTTTTGTCAAAAACAAAAAGAATTACGTTTTACCATTTCTTATTTTCTTCGCAAGAAAAAACAAAAATAAAATACATTTATAGAATGAGAAAAGGTAGTAGGTATTTTCATATCCCAAAGTTATAGTGACTGTTCTTTTTACACCCTGTACCTATCTATGTACTTATATAGCAAATTATATGAAATAATTGCAATTTTAAATATGAATACGCCTTTAAATGCGAAGCATATCGTCCCCGTAGTTGGAAAACTAAATAACTCGATTTTTGGCGATTTTCGCTTTTCCCTATTTTTAAATCACCCAAAACACGACGCATGTTTGAGTCTAACAGGGGTCTTCCTATCTTATTTCGTTCCAAAAATATAGCTATTTTTGTCGTTCAGATGGAAAAATACACATCTTCAAACTAACTCAAATTTTTTGAAGGAAAAATAAACAACTCAATAAATAAATCAATAACTATGGTCAAAGATAAGTTGAATTTTCGATAAATTAAATAAAACAAGTTGTTGAATTTTGCCTCAATTTGCTATATCTATCACAAAACTAACAAAGTTCTAGGAAAACTAAATAACTGTATTTATTTAATTGTCCTACTCAGAATTCTGGCAAAAAAATCATTACTTTATAAATACTTGATGTTATCTATTTCTTCCACAACTAGATAATTATTAATTACGAGATGATAGGCAATCAAATAGATTAAGTTATTTATAATTGCCATAAAGATAAAATATACGTGACAAAAGTTATTAAATTTTTTTCATCCCAAGAAAGACCAATGTAGCACGTGTAACAATTATAATAAAGATAAAACTAATACGAATATACTTAATGAATATACTCAGCGAAAAGAGGCGTCTTATAGATCTAAAGAGCTGGATAAAAAGAGGTCAGAAGAAGATGGTTCATATTTGTGTGTCACCATGGACTTGCAAAGTCTACTGCAGATTCCATCGACTGCAGATAGTTTAATGTATTATTCCAGAAAATTAAATTTATATAATTTATCTATTTATCAGTTTAAGCCCCCACAGAAGGACGCTCACTGTGTGATCTGGACAGAAATAAACGGAAAAAGAGGCAGTGTGGAAATAGCATCTGCTATTTATTTATGGATTAAGAATCTACCCGAGGCTGTTACGCACGTCACGATTTATTCAGACACATGCTCGGGGCAAAACCGGAACCAGTACATAGCAGCATTTTTATTGTACTTAGTACACACGCATGAGACAATAAAAGTGTTAGAACAAAAGTATCTTGAAAGTGGTCACAGCTATATGGAAGTAGATTCGATGCATAGCGCTATAGAAAAATAAAAAAAGTACACAGACACTTATTCTATTACAGATTGGAAAGGAATTATGCAGCGGGCAAGATCAAAAAGACAAAATAAAAATGTGACTCCGTATAAAGTAACTGAATTGTCGTATCAAGACATGATTGATGTGAAATCACTTTGTTCAAAAATAATTAAAAACAAATGCTATTTGTAAACCAGGGAGATCGACTAGAAGATCTCAAAACTCTGTAATGCCAACCATAAGCGCTGAAGATCTTCCCCGGGCATATCATTTTTTTTTTAATAGAAAAAGGGGGCAAACGAGCAGGCAGTTCACCTGATGTTAAGTGAATCCTGACGCCCATAAACATCCGCCACTCCAGAGGAACTGCAGGTGCGTTGCCGGCCTTTGACGAAGAGGTAGGCTCTTCTCTTGAAGGCTCCTAAGTCGTATCGGTTCGGAAATACCGTGGGTGGCAGCTGGTTCCACAAGATGGTGGTCCGAGGCAGGAAGTGCCTTGAGAATCTCACGGTGGTTGATCTGTGGAGATCAAGATGATGTGGGTGGAACTTCCGGCGCGAGCTTCGATGTCGAAATTTAGCTGCAGGTATTAAGCCAAACAGTTCCTCGGAACACACCCCATGATAAATGCGATAGAGGATGCAGAGTGAACCAACATCTCTACGCAAGGCCAAAGTGTCAAACCGCTCGGAAAGAGCCTGGTCGTCGACGATTCGAGCCGCTCTACGTTGGATGCGGTCAAATGGAAGGAGCTGGTATTGGGGAGCCCCCGCCCAAAGGTGAGAGCAGTATTCCTTATGGGGCCGAACCTGCGCCTTGTACAGTTGCAGACGGTGAGCAGGTATGAAGTACTGCTTCGCCCTATTGAGAACCCCCAGCTTTTTGGAAGCTAGTTTTGCCTTCCCTTCCAGATGACCGCGAAACTGAACGTCGCTCGATATGTCAACTCCAAGAATTCCGATGCTAGCTGTGGCAAATAGGGGAGTGTTATCGAAGCGAGGAGACACGACAAAAGATGTTCTTTTAGCGGTGAACGCGCAAACTTGAGTCTTCTTGGGGTTAAATTGGACTAGATTTAGTCGGCCCAGTCCGAGACTTTAGTTAACAAAGTTTCGACTTCAGACACAAGTTTGTTCCGACACTCGTTGACATGTTCCCGAGAAATATTTGCTCGGCCTGTGTAAAAGGCATCTCCTTTGTAAGAAAAATATCATTCCTAAAGAGCTTCACGGCTGGTACGAAGGTTTACCATGTTTAAGCGAAGGCCAGGGTACTCCAACCTGCTGCAGTGATTTATCTGAAGTCGATGATTAAACTTATTTTGACCCACCATTTATATGTCTCTTAAAACAAAAGTTTTCGCTCTCTTTACCTTTAAGCATCTAATAAGTACCGTGATTTTAATTGTTTTGAGTTGCAAATGTTTTATTTTAATATGTAAGATTAACAATTCTAAGAAATTTATATTACGAGTTCGTTGATTGTTGCACTCAATGTACCTGATGACTGATGACTGAGTCATATTGTTTTTTTTAATTTTATATCATAGACTGATCAGTCAGATAGCGTACAGTCTATTAGTTGTGTTTCAGTTACCTAATTACCAATTAAGAATTATTTTTATTTGTAAGTTTTGAGTTATTTAAAGTTTATAATTATTGTTATACTTACCTTTGATTTGTAGTTCATTTTCTAAATAATTACTTTTGATTTGTTACCTATTGATTTAATAAATAATTTTTATGTCAAATTACAGCATTTTATTTTATATAGCACCAGCAGTAACAATAATTTAACAATAACAAAGTAATAAATAAATGATCAACTTTTACATTTAAGCGTATTTCAGGTTGGATAAATTCAATAACTACATTTATTTCGCCTTGTTTTCCTCTACCAGATGAATCTAGGTTGTGGGAAAACTAAATAAGTAGCCAAAATATATAGATAACTGCAGTAACGTTAGAAATAGTAGTTGTGGCAAAATTAAATAACTAGATTTTATATGTTTTATTTTATTATAGTTATAGATAGAGTCCACTTTGCTTAAGCATAATGTAAGAGGTAATCAGGTCCACAAAATATAAAATTATCTACAGTAAAATTGTCTCGCATTTTTTAACAAATGAGCATAAACTGAAAAAAAAACACTAAATCGCGATTATCTCAAAACTGCAAAATCGGAGTTATTTAGTTTTCCTTCTACGGGGACGATATTATGTATCTTCCTCCACATAATACAACTGTGCTGAATTCTCCTAAAAATGTTCCTCAAATTTTGCGTCACATATATGGAATATGTTCTATTGCATTTTATTTTTTGAACCTACCATAACTACCAATATCGTATAAGGACGTCGCATTTGGGCACACTTTCACTCGTCCAAATCGTGAAGGATTCCACACACGAACGCGCATGCCGTCTGCAAAACATAAGCGGGTAGAATTGAAAATAGTTGTTATGTAATACGTCACGAGTTCGATTGATGATTTTGTAATAGGAACTTCAATGATTAGGTTGTAAAATATACACACACCGGCATATTTAGCGGAACATAAAAAAAAGGTTTGATTTCAGTATCATGTAAGGTTGCTGGCTGGTTTATACGTCATTTAATTTAAAAACAAATAATTTCAAATTAAGAAAACAACTGAACATCACATTTTATGCAATTGTTTAAATTTTATTCAAATACACCTTATTTGGAGCGAACTTCGAACATTTCTTCCTTTTGAGTTTGATTTAAAATTTCATTGAAATATTGTTTTTTGTTAGTTTTTTTTAATCGCGTATCTTTTTGGAGTTGAGGACTGAATAATGCCTGACTTAGCCCCAACGGAGATTGCTAGGGCACTCGAAATGCGAAGAAATGGTCAAAAATACAGAGTGATATCCAGAGATCTTCGTCGACCAGTTTCAACGATCCATCGCAGTATCCAACGGTTCAGGGAGACCGGTACTTATGTGAGAAGATCAGGACAAGGCAGAAAAAGACGCACTTCGAATAGGGATGATCGTTTCATTCGGCTTCTTGTACGTAGAAACCCCCGTTTGACGGCCGTCCAAGCCCGACATGAGTTAGAAGCGGTGCGGGGTGTAACCGTAAGTGATCGTACGGCACGAAGAAGGTTCTAAGAAGCTGGTTTGGGTTCATTTGTGCCCGCCAAGGCTCCAAGGCTCGAGGTAAATCATCGTAGAAACAGATTAACTTTTGCTCAGGAACATCGACTTTGGAACGCGGACCAATGGAGTAAGGTATTGTTTAGTGATGAGTGCAGTGCTCTTAAATCAAATTGACGGCAGGCAAAGAATATACAGAATCAAAGGAGAACGATACATTCAGACAAATTTTGAAACTACAGTTGCATACGGTGGTGGATCAATAATGGTTTGGGCAGGCATTTGTTTGGGAGCTCGCACAGACTTGGTAGTGATTGACAGAGGGAGTCTGACTGCAGATCGCTATATCAGAGAAGTTTTAGTAGAAAATGTCGTACCGTTTGCCCTTTAAATCGGTGACGATTTTGTTTTTATGCAGGATAATGCTCGGCCGCATACCGCTCGGGTAACCCAAGCTTATCTTAATGATATGAATATAACTGTTATGGAGTGGCCGGCGAGATCACCAGATATGAACCCAATAGAGCACGTTTGGGACTTGCTGAAAAGAAAAGTTAAGTCCAGAATTCCAGTTCCTGCCAACGTGGATGAGCTGCGAATCGCCGTAGTTGGGGAATGGCAGATACTATCCCAGGATACCATCGATAACATAATTCTCAGTATGCCTAGACGTGTAGAAACTTTAATAAGAGCACGTGGAGGAAATACGCGATATTAATCACCATTTTTCTAATTTAATTAATTTTTATTTTAATATTAATTTTCACTTTTCCCGGTTACAATGAAAAATTCAAAAATGTACCTTTTTCCACAAATACCCTTTACTCACAAAATCTGTTCTTAATATGATCTCATTTTAAATAAAACAAATGAAACTTTAAATTACAAAAAAAGTATAGTAAGTAGATTTTAAAATTAAACCATATTTTTCAAATTATGGACCTTTTTTTTGTGTTCCGCTAAATATGCCGGTGTGTGTATTATCATTCGGCCTGGCCCATTTTTTCATTTTATATACAACGTGTAAAATAAATGAGTGATAATATTTAAGGATAGGTATGTTATATGCCTTTTATAGGGTTCACTGTCAAAATACTACGCTGAAGTTTAGTTTGACTGCAATAAATACGTACTACGCTGCCGCGAAATGTTCGTAAAAAGGAGTACAAAGTTCACATTATATGGATACGAGCCTCGAAGGCTTACTGTAGGTGCACAAATTGCTTTTCGATTATAACGGGCAATTGTTTGTTACCGCAGACCCCACATCACAACGGTAAAGCCGGCTCATCTGATGACGCGAAGCTTTTCTCACGCAAAACGATGAAGAGAATCGTAATCAATAACCATAAATTAGACCAGGGTTTTCTTTTCTCTTTCTGTATCTGATATATTTTTACTCGACTTCGGCGAAGCCTAAAGGAAGGGTGATGATTTTGGCAGTCTATGTATGTATGTATGTATTTATTTATTTACTTATTTAACCATTTTTTGTGCACATAAATGACAAAATGTATGTATGTAAGTATGTATAAAAAAAGATTAAAAAATTGAAACCCGACTTCGCAAAAAAAGCACAGACATGCATAGGTACAAAAACGGTCAAGGTAGAGCCGTGGTCGTACCCGCTAATAAAATCTAAGCATCAATAATTCATACTGAAATACGGTAGAAAAAAAAACTGGAAAGAGCATATTTGTCTGCCGTTGAAAAGTTCGATGCCAATAGCGGGTGTGACCACGGCTCTACCTTGACCATTTATGTACCTATGCATTTCTGGATTTCAAATTGAATTATTTTCTTGTTTCAGCCTTTTTAGACCCTTTTTTGCGAAGTCGGGTTTTTGTTTTTTAATCTTTTTTTATTGTATGTATGTAAATTACAACTTGTCGAAACTTCTCTAATAGCGACTTCACTCTATATCCTGTAACAATGTAAGTACCTCTTTACATACTTACCTAAATATTCACTTCTCCAAGAACTAGACAGATACTCCCTAGTCCCTACCCTTTTCAGCAAAATACAAACTTAGGTATAATAACTCATTAATATTTCATACGAGAATTGGTTTAGACTAGAGATCGCGGGTGGAATCCTCGCGTTGGAACAACATTCAAATGTCTAGGGTAACCAATTTAATTTTCTTTAACCAATTAAATTGTCTAGCAAAAAGCATTTGATATAGCCTGATGGAAGAAAAAGGGAGAATGGAGTCTTATTAATAGGGTTGTTACCCTTTGTCGATTACGTGGTCTAGCGGTTCAGAGCTTCACTCTCGACATGGAGGTCGTGGGTTTGATTTCCGAGTTGGAAAATGTTGTTTTCAGTTTGGTTTTGGGCAATGCAGGCTGATCACCTGATTGTCTGACAAGAAAGATGATCCATGCGTCAGATGAGCATTGGGCATGTAAAAAGTCGGTCCTGCGATTGATGATCTCCCGCCAGTCGTGTCGTTTATCCTTCCCACTGGGCTACGAGAGTGAAGAAGGAGAGAGAGTGCTTCTGTGTATTGTGCACACTCTCGGCACTATAAAATAATAGCTATCCTCAACCGATTTCGGTGTCGGCAGCCAATTTCATTGAAACCAGGCCAGATACGCAGGAGTTATTTATGTGTTGAAAAATAGATAAATAGCTGCGCGTAGCTGGCTACGACCGGTTGTTGTGGAAGTCCTTGGGGGAGGCCTATGTTAAGCAGTGGACGTCTTCAGGCTGACGATGATGATGAGCTGGCTTGATTTTCAATGAAACCGGCCACCGTCACCGAAATTCGTGTGGGAGGCATTGTTACCCTTCGGGAACGCAACTTAAAATCGTATTGTTTTTGTTTGAAAAGCCATCATGTGTATCTATTGTTTTTGTTTCAGAGCCATCATGTGTATTGTTTTTGTTTCAGGGCCATCATGTACGGCATAACCGAGGACCTGCTGGCCAACTTCGGCCTGTCGGGCAAGGAGTGTCTCCTGCGCGCCATATGCGAGACTCACGCGCATCCGCTCACCAACTTCGGTTTCGTGGGCGAAGTTATGAAACTGTTCTTCAGGTAACACTTGTCTGTTATACACAAAATTCAAATTATTGCTTCAATATCAAGTCAATCCGTGGAAACCACTGAAATGGAACTTGAAAAATTAAAAAGACAGAAAAATGATGAGCCATGCTGTATGAAGCCGCGCCATTTTGTTTTCATGAAAAATATTTATCTATACGTATCCTAGGAAATTAGGGCCCTGATTTCCCATCGCTATTAAGACTTACGAAGTTCGAAAACCAAATGAGATTTGACACAAGCTTCGATAAGTGGCACATTACCTACCTTTTGATAGGTTTATTTCGAATTGAGGGGTATAGTATCAAAGCCCACTAAAACGTACTTTTCAACAAAAATATCACAGGATACAAAAATCGTTTAAGCTTAATCGGATTTTGATACTGGTATGCACTGTTAGAGGCTTTTGATTTTAAATCTATTTTTGGTGGGCAGATTTCTGTGGGTTTTGGTACGAAACTAGCCAAGCATTTTAAAGCAATTTTTACGAGGTTTCCAACGGTGCTGCTGACTTAAATTTGGCCCAGAAGCATTATAGCGGATTTTGCTTCTATACCCCTCAATTATAAATTGGAGTGAATACTAAAACAAAACCTAAATTGATTTTTTAAGTTCTTTATTTTTTGTTGCAGTCCCAGCAGATCTCCGTACGCGGAGCTTCTAGAAGAATACGTAGAAGCCCAGAAGACGGGCGAGTCTACTGGAGAGTGCTGGCCCTACTACAGACTGTGCCCGAAGAGCTTCTTCCAGCCTTCAAATAAATATTCGTAAGTAAACAAAGTCAAAACTAGTACAACTTTGGGTCATTTATTACAATTATTACGTTAGATGAGAAGAGGATAGTGCGCCAAGATTTATTTAGACAATGTCCTTTTAAAATCGTAATTAAGAAGGAGTCGGAAAGACCTAGCCAATCGTTAATCAAAGGCAATCGTCTTACGTGACAAATGAATGACCCCTTTCCCTCAATAACTGTAGACTTAATTAATATGTACCTTTGGAACTATAGTACGTCCGAGATAAATTTAACCTAAACGTAAACAAACGCGTCTATAACACAACCAAAGACTAATCAGTGATGCCAATTGGCCAATATTATTACAATGATTTTTGTTTGCTATGAATCCATAAACAATAGGCTTATATTCTACAATCGGCAGTGTCAAAGTGGCGTATTTTTCTTTGATGTTTAAACGTATTAATTAAATATTGTTAAATTGTTATAAAATGTATTGGATAATGAAGTGTAATCCTTTAATATTTATGTACCTGTGAAAGTGTTGATTAGTGTGCAAAATAAGTGAAAATTTCGATGTTTTCGTTTTGTTTACCTTTAGGTTAAATTTATCAGGGACGAACTATACAAAAGTTCGATCTATATAACATGTATCTGTGATCACAGATTAAGTATTAGTTACTACGTAATCTGTGATAAGCCACGGGATTTTTTTTTAATTGACTTCCAAAAAAAGGAGGAACTCTCATTTCGGGTTTTTATGTATGTACGATTACGCTTTTCGTTTCTTTTTTAGATTTATCATCCGATTTTCGTGATTCTTTTTTTATTTGATGCAGAATAGTAGGCATTGGGTTCCCTGAAAACTTTATACAGGCTATAAAATTGATCAGTGATAATACTTTCGGGTATGTATGCGTTCATTATATAGAGTTTACTAAGAAAGTACCAGTGCTGAAATAGGTACATTTTTTAAATTATTGTATGGGCAAATTTATGATGTTGGGGTATTTCTCATACAAACATGAAAGTCAAAAGTAAGTCTTTCAGCGCTGGTACCTTTCACAGTCTCTACATATAGGAGGCACATACACACCCTAAAGTATTATCATTCACTTATTTTACACCTTGTATAGTATGGCCCTGTAGTTATGATTTTATAAACATTTTTGTAACT
Organism: Celastrina argiolus; assembly: GCA_905187575.2. NCBI lineage: Eukaryota > Metazoa > Arthropoda > Insecta > Lepidoptera > Lycaenidae > Celastrina > Celastrina argiolus. The sequence goes on along the minus strand of LR994594.1, from coordinate 9,322,148 downwards.
CAAAATTTCTTAATATAGCCTAAACTACAACCATGCCAATTAAAAAAAAAACTGCTGTCGTTTTAGGCGCGAAAGAGTCTACCACAACAGCTTAACATGACACAAAAATCCATTCTTACAAACTCTGACATTATAATATTAATAGTGTCAGTCCATTAATAAAAATTCCAGTTGATATTCTTGTCTCTTCCAGTTGAGACTTTAGGTCTGTGTGTCATTTTACCGACTAATGTTACAAATACTTATGCGCATCGTTAATTAAAATTCATAAAAGATTTATATTAACATAAAGAATTTAACATTAAGACAGATAGCTATGTAAAAGTATGTCAATATTAGCGAAATTATTTCGTAGAAACATTTCGCATATCGCACCTGTTGCAAATAATATGATTCATAAAAAAAAAACAAAATTAATGTAGCGTTAGTGATAATTTAATATACTAATTTAATTATTTAAACAAATATATTATGTTAATACTGTGTTACTTTCTGGCAATATATTATTTTATTGATTTCATTTCACTTTTACAAGGCCAAAAATAAAATGATCTTATTTTCACTTTTTTGCTCCACTATCTCAATGGTCTGATTTTAAAGCCAAAAACCAGGGCCCGATTCTACTGCCTCGAATTTCGATTTGATCGTCAGTCTGTCCCGCTTGAACTACGCGCGTCAATTCATACGTGCACAAGAGGGACAGACTGAAATTCGAAATGAAGGCACAAAGGCACCAGAATCCGGGCCCTGGGCACGTGTCATTCAAAGACTGAGGATATGCGTGCTATCGACAAGTTGCCGCTTGACCAGGTATAAGACGATACACGTAAATAACACGCAAGGTATAAGAGGTATACCTAGGCCTTATTGTAAATAATGAGCTCATCCACGTCGGCGCACTGCAGACGATGCGGTCACCTTGTATTTAAAATGATTATAATTTTTGAGGTTCCCCAGTTCAAGGGAAAATGTTGAGAAAAAGTTTATTAGTCTGTTTGATTAAAATTAAAAAACACAAAAAGTAATTGTACCTACTCTTGAAAGAAGAGTAGGTAAGTAACGAAAGAATCAGATAATAGTGCAATTTAATAAAAATTGTAGGTAAAAAAAAATCTCGTCATAGAAAAATCAAAGACTTCATATATTCAACCTGTAGACATTAATTGTAGCTGCAAAAAGAGGAGTAGAGCAATTACCCTCGAACATGTCCAGCCAGTCCAGCCAGTCCAGCAGGTTTGAAGCCTGTTCCGCAGGATGATGGATACGGTCTACATTTTCTACAGCGTCTTGTTTCAAGGAATAAATTAATTTACTCGCGTCGCAATTTACTTAACGTTGGATATTACATGAATGGGTCTGCCTCAAGGCAGCGTTCCCAGACGTCCAGATTTTGGCGGGAACTTTAAGTTTTAAATCAACGTGTCCCGCGCGGGACAGGCTCAGTCGCTTTTCGATTTTGATTTTTAAACTTTGATTTTGCTTCCGCTTTTTTTATTTAGAATATTTTATTTTTACTCAACTATTTATTTATTTAACGATAAATTTAATAAAAAAAAACATATTTTTACGGATACAATTTCTATGGATATTTTTACTATTTATTGTCACTTATAGATACGTAATTTGAATTAAATTAAAAAGATAAATATTTAAAAAAAAATTGATTATATTACCTATACTTACGTTTATTTTACTATATCCCGCTTTCAATGAAAGATTCCGTTTTATTTACTCAAAAAGTTCCAAAATCCCGACTTGGCTAAAAATATATCTGGCAACCCTGGTTTGAGGTACTTATACCATGTCCTTACAGAAAAAATACCTATTATTATTAATATAAGTAGGTATAAATAGCTAATTATCATGGAGTCTGCACTAACTATTTAGAGATATTTTCGAATTCGTAGACGCCACCGAGAGCCGATCTAACAGCGAGGAAACTTTTTGAACCTAACAGGCACTATCTGATAGGGAATCCGGAATACCTTGGGGTTTCTTTTATTTGTAGCCATAAAGACATATTAAGGGGTTTACAATACAAATTCCGGCAATGCAATGGAGACCGTTCAATAATTTATATTTTTAGCTCTCCTTAATTTGTTAAAAATAAATAATACGCCTGTAGTTTCCGTCTTTCCCAGATATACTTACTGGTTTCAATTATTCTTGGCGCGATGACGTCATTTTACAACACTCAAAATTTTCTCCATTCTAACTAGTTTATGATGATCAAACCATACAAAAGTTTTATACGTTTAGGGTATGCCAATTATTTTTTTTTTATTTCAGGAAAAATGCAGAAAGTCTACACAGGCGGCAGGAGCATGAGGACATTGACAACAATATAATAGATGTCAAAGCTATGTAGATAAAACTTGGTGATATATCTCGCTACGTTATTAGGGCACTCATTTACGACTCAAACGCTTCTTTAATTAGTCAGATACTGTCTTTAATTCTACCAAGAAAGCCCCAAAGATTTTAGGGGCCCCTATCTTTAGTAGCATTTGAGAATCGCTCATTGTAAGAGATCTTAAAAGTACACTATAAATAAGTAAAATTCTAGCTTGATAGAACTTGGATACTCCAATCCTGGATTATACGGTTGTCTTTGTCTAATACATTGGAAAATCCACTTGACAGACAAAGACAGCATGAATCGAGTATCTGTCGTGTAAATATTTTTATTAATACGGGGGTAGATGTGTTAAATGTTTTGACTGTTATGAGACTAACAAATAGGTGCCTTAATAACGAAAATAATGTTAATAAAGTATGGTGTGTTATAATATTAAGTCCCAAATGTAGAAGTAGTAGACAACCAAAGGTCTTCAAGCATTTAGTATTTATTGGTAGTTGCGAAATTCGTTTGTAGATCAGACAATTGAAAAAAGTATTCAAACAATTTGAGTGATTTCTAGTATTATAATATTTCTTGTTACAAAATGTCATAACTTATAAAATCACGTTGATTTCAATAGTTATAGATTAATCTTTAAACGAATTTCGCTTTTAAAATATTGTAGTGCCATGGAATAAGTCGTTAATGATTAAATACTTATAAACGACTTACTATTCCGAAATTAAGTTTAAAAATTATAGATTTATAAAGCTGTTATATAATATAACTATAAAATTATATTTTAGGTCTTTTCTAAACTCATGTTATCTATTAAAATAACCGATACCCGAATGGAGATCTACAATTATTATTATACGACAGCAATAATGTTTTTTTTTTGTGTACATATATCTACGATAACTCCGTTCGGGGACCGATTTGATTTTTTTTGTAAAGGGTTTACGTCTAATTATTATTAGGTAGTAATAATTAATTAGACGTAGGTAAACCCTTTACATATTTTATTTGATTATTTGATTAATACTCGTATCTTGTATCATGCACATGATTTGTATTAAAAGACAGAGAAAACATGTCTGGTTTAAAGACGTTATAGGTGAATTTGCAAAGTATAACTTATTTCAATGGAAACCAGTTAATCTGACTAAAAGTAGGCCTCGAAAGCCTATACTTATTTTGGACAGAATTTGCATTAAAATTCTTGGTCCCAATATTTTTTCATACATTGACTTGCAATGAAACTTTTATGGCGTCTTGTTTTTTAGATTTCACTTAAGTAATTTAAATAGGTGATTTTATTATATTAGATTGTATGTATAGACAAATGTATAAATGTTATTAAATTATAAGTATAGTCATTATATAGAGCTGATCCTATGCAAGAAATTATAATAAGTTATTTGAGATTTAAATCTTCGTTAAATAAATAAAAATTGTACAATAGAAATTTGTTTTATTTTCTACCTTCTTACAATTCGGGTACTTTGACCTGAATTTAACTCAAACTCAACTAGGTCATCAGAATAGTCACAAGACAGTACTAGGTACTCATAAACATAAGAGGGTGCAAACTCATTTCACCTACACAACGTAAACATAACTACCCATCTACGAAATGATCCACCGCGCAGATCTTACAACGGCGGTGGGGGAGCAAAATTTTAGGTTACGTATTCCAACACCTTATTTATAGACGAAAACACTGCTATGTTTAAGGTAAGACCTCGCTTCTTTGAAGAAATAGTAAAAATATATAGTTTTCTTGACGTGAAAAATATTTTTAGGCTCACTATGTAGCACTCGCCGTGATCCTGCTAAATGCAATCGAAGCAGCAACCATCAGCAAGAGAAGCTACTCCGACCGGTCCATAAGAGAATATGTCACAGAGGTACGCATACAACCTCATAATTAACCTTATATCCTGTATAAAAATAAACATCCAACTTTCCATTCGCACTAAAACAATTTCACTGAGTTCCAAATATGAATTGAGGCGCGCGACTCGACGTCGGGAATTCAAAAATGGAATAACTTTTTTTTTCAGCGGACGTGTTGGTGGAACGAGGTATGCAAGGAGGAGTTCCAAACTCTTTTCCGATGCAAATGTCCTTCTTGGTCCTACTGCCGCAGTCCCGGCCGGTACTACAATGCGGTCTGTTCAATGACAGAAACTGGCTACATCTGGGACCAGCCCAACTCGCAGTGGCGCGGGCAATAAGTATTTGAACCTTCCCCTGCACTATTGATTGAAAGGCCTCCCGTATGTGCCGAGCGATATTTGAGACTGATAGAGAGATGGATCCACTATTTTCATAATTAGTATAGTCTTCAGTTGTCCCATCATGAAACGAATGCACGTAATAAATTTTTAATTAATATTATACTTTTATTTACCAAAATGACCTTGGCGAGAGATTAGCTGATGCAAACTGAAAAGTCAACGCTGCGGCGCATGCGTAAAGCTTTTCCAATCAATAAATGGCCAGTAGGAATTCTTCAGGAGAAATCACAACAAATATCAAAAATGTGGTTGATTTTACTCCTCTCCTTGGTTTCCATTGGTGTAAATTGTGAACCAGAAACTGTAAGGGATAATTTGGACTATGTGGCGTATGGAAACACATTGGAAGATGATCGAATGGTAAGTAATTTTGGACAATAGGTGTCTATTACATGAATTCTATGACACGTAATTAATTATTTATTAATAGGATCTTATGTAGAATTTTCAAATACCTATCAAACTTATCTGGAATATTACAAAATATTTTAGATCTATGTCCATTCTAAAAAAGAAAATCTTTGATGTTTTGATGGTACCTTGTTTAATATAAGCCATTTTCTAATGCGTAATTATACACATATCATAGTTACGTTTACCTACTTAGTTATTATGGAAAAATATTACGGAAAATAGCCGCAAAACAACTTATACCAGGCTTCCCCGGTCCCACATTAACATGAATTAATGTGAGAGAAAGAACGTAATGTTCGATATAATAACTATGTAGATGATAATAATAGCCTTCTAAACCGATTCCGTGACGTCAGGTGATAGTGGCCGATTTAATTGAAACCAGGCTACGCAGGAGCTCTTTATACTGCCCAAGTGTGTAGGCAATATCTGAACCCATAAGATTGGCGGGAGATCAGGTGGAGAACCAAATTTTTATATGCCCATCCGACTTCAGATCACGGATTAAGTGTTATTTTAAGACAATCAGGTGATAGTCTGAATTGTCCTAATGAAACTAGAAAACATTATTTTTTGTTGTTCCAACATGGGAATCGAACCCACACCCTCCAAGTCAAGAGCCAAGCTCTCAAACACTGGACCACGAAGGTTCAAAATATACTTACCTATTCATAGACTCACAATCCCTGTATGTGACTTCCTCCATGATCTAGTGGTTTAGGACTTGCCTCACCAAGGGCGTAGCGTGATCGATCACTAGTCGCGTCGATCATTCGTTCCAGTGGCTTACAGGGCCTGTTCAAGGTACCATCGCTATTATCTAAATATTCGCTAAGTGACACGCGAAATCATACATCAATTAGCGAAGCTGTCAAATCCCATATTGTTTTCCAATTTCGTAAGTGATAATAACGATATAACGATGGCATCTTGAATCAGGACCCAGGAGTAAATGAAAAGCTCTGTCAGACAGTATATAAAATAACTTCTGCGTAGCTGGTTTCAACGGACATTCTCACCGATATCTGTGTGGGGAGCTGTTACTTTTTATTACTAAGAAATTATTGTCTTTTTTCGTAGTCCAAAGGCGAAATCGTGTTACGGCCACAGGAAGTCAAGGGCTGGCCTCAACAGTCCCTGAATGTGGGCCAAATAACTGCAGTGTCGATAAACTCTCTGGCCCAACCTGTAATTTTCCATCGCGCTGAAAGAGTATGGGACGAAAGGTAGGTTAATTTATTACGGATTTGGGGTCATGTCAAATTTACTTTCCGTTTTTAATTATGATCATTGAATAATGCAACAACATGCAATTACTTATGCCGGAGTTATTTTAATAAATTCTTTTATTCTCCTTTTCATACACGATCAGTAAGTCAGATCCGTAAAGTCCCATAGCAGAGCATGTTATGGAACTTTTTCAATGTGTGTTATGTATGCGTTTTTATCGTTTCCCATACTAATAGGAGCATTAGTATGGAATTAGTATGAGCATAGACCAATTACATTGGTCCATGGTATGAGCAAATGTAAGTGAGTAAGTCTACCGCAATACGGCCATCGTCTCTTCTACGCAATAGAATTCGCTGGGCCTCATCTTATTTTTAACTCCTAACAAATACAAATATTTATAGACTGTACAATCTACAAGTAGAGACTATAACTGTGAAAGTACCAGCGCTGAAAGACTTGCTTTTGACTTTTACGTTTCTAGAAGAAATGCTCCAGCAAAAAAAAGGTATATAAATTTGCATATTCAATTTAAAAAATTGTAACTGTTTCAGCGCTGGTACCTTAACAGGAAACTCCGTATACGGGACCAATACACACCCTACAGTATTATCACTTAGTAATATTACAACCTATTTATAGGTACAATGTTATTCCTTGTCTAATGCGTAAGAAAAATCACTTGAAGACAAGGAAACTAACTTAGTCTATTTCCAGCACTTTCAACGAATCCAACGTATACCAGAACATAGACAAGGGGCCGATTGTAGAGGACACCATACTAGTGCTGGACCCCCACTCCGGCTCAGTACTACACAGCTGGGGGGCGTACCAGTTCTATATGCCACACGGGCTGTTCATTGACCACCACGACAACGTGTGGGTCACTGATGTGGCGAAGCACCAGGTGTTTAAGGTACTTGACAATAACCACAACTTTTAGAAAAAAAAACCGGCTTACGTAAACTATATAGTCTATGGTACTCCGACATTTATAACGTCTACATTAAAATCAGAGTTATACCTATTTATTTTAATCGCTAAGTATTACACTACTAAATATTATAGAACTTGGAACTATACCAAGGTCTACGGGATGTAAAGTTACAATATAAAAACTTTGAGATATGATTAGATATACTACCTTTTTTCAATGTTCAAAACGTAGTACCTTTATTCATATCCCAAAGTTATAGACTGTTCTTTTTACACCTGTATAATATGTAGTAGAAACTCTACTCATAACAGAAAATGCAACCAAGCACACCGTTGACGTTACAAAAGCTATCTATGATCATAATTATTAATCATACATTCACACCAATGATTTGACTCCTTAAAAAAATTATACAAGATGGCTCGACAGATGGACTAACACCGTAGTACTTTTAGTACCCAAAAAAACTTGAATACTTAAACAACACCTTTTCGTTTTTCCAGTTCACCCCAAACAACCACAAATACCCGAGCTTAACCATCGGCGAGGCGTTCACAGCTGGTTTTGCGACCAAACGGCGCGTGCTCTTATGCATGCCGACCGGTGTTGCCATAGCCAGCACGGGCGAAATATTCCTGGCCGACGGCTACTGCAACAACCAGGTCCTCAAATTCAACGCAGCAGGGGACCTATTGATGAACATACCCATCTATAGCCGGAACAACTTTTTTGGGCTGAATCTTCCACATGGCATCACCCTTTTAGAGCACATCGACCGAGTCTGCATTGCTGATAGGGAGAACATGAGGATTATCTGCCCTAAGGCTGGGCTGAAGAGTTATTTGAGGCTGATGGAGCCGGCTACTGTGATCATGGATCCAACACTAGGAAGGGTGTTCTCGGTGGCGTCTCATGGAGATTTTGTGTATGCTGTGAACGGTCCTACGTCCCCTAATATCGCCGTGAGAGGCTTCACAGTGAATGCTGTGACAGGCAATATCATGGACACTTGGGAGCCCAGTGCTGTAAGTTGCATTTAATCATCGCCTCCGTGGTCTAGTGCTTCAGAGCTTCGCTCTCGACCGTGGGTTCGATTCCCGCGTTGGAACAACAAAAAATGTTGTTTTCAAGTTTGGTTAGGACAATGCAGGCTGGTCACCTGATTGTCTGACAAGAAAGATGATCCATGCGTCGGATGGGCATGTAAAAAGTCGGTCCTGCGCTATGAGAGTCAAAAGAAGAGAGAGTGCTTCTGTGTATTGCGCAAACACTTGGGCACTATAAAATAACACCTGCGTCTGGTCTGGTTTCAATGAAATCGGCTACCGACACCGAAATCGGTGAGGGGAGCTATTATTATTATTTATTAATCACTACAGGTCGCTCTATGCTTGAAATAATACAATATTTCATATTTTAATAAAAATATTTTTTTTCATTATTTGCCCTCCTAGATAGTCTAGATACATGTCGTATATTGAATGTGAAAGACAAAATATGTGTAACCTAATGTTATTGCTTATTACTACACAAACAAGTGGTAGTCGTTAGCGTGTGTTGTTGATATTCTATTCATTTGTTTTCGTTCCACCTTCCTCAAACTGTAACTGCGTCAAATGTGATGTTCCTTTGTTCGGACAGTTCTTGTAAAATTGTAGATACTCAAATTCTTTGATTCACGTACATCACATTATGTCTTTTAATATATTGTATACTAGTCTTTACATAGATTCTTATTGATTCAATATTAGCGAGTGATCAAATAGCCTGATTCTAGATGCCATCGATATATATCGCTTACGAAGTTCGAAAACAAAATGTATGGAATTCGACATAAGCGATAAATAACGATGGCAGCTTGAGTCAGGGCTCAGGGCTTTTTATCAACTAAGAACGATCTAGTATAAAAATACCTTAATTATTACTTTTCTATTTCCCAGGGCTTCACAAACCCTCACGGCTTAGCAGTCACAAGGAACGGATCCCACCTCTACGTCACAGAAATTGGACCGAACAAGATTTGGAAATTCGAATTAGTTGACGTTTATGATAAATAAATTAAATTTATTATGGTTCAACATCAGGACCCTATTCGCTATTATTACTTACGAAGTTAAAAAACGATAATGTATGGGATTTGACTCAGGGTTCGCTAAATTACAAGCAAACTCAACTTGTACGTCACTTTTTTTTCGAGGGAGTAATCTTCACAATATCATCCTAAACTCTCTTAAGGACAAGAGCTAGGGCTATGTGGAGATTTTTACCCACTAAAAACCCCTCGGTGGTCCCAGAGCTCTCCTATAGCATTTAAGAAAACGCTATAGGAGAGCTCTGGGATCTCATATGAACACGCCAGTGCTCTCGATGCGTTTATGTTTTAGGAACATTCAGTCTGGAATTTGGCAGAACAGCGCTATCATTAGCTGCATTATATAGAGAGAGACCCTCACTCTTTCCACATACAGTCCTAATTCCTTTGCTTATTGCTAAATATACCTGTCCTAAATAAGATACGCCACTTAGCGAAGCTTATGTCAAATCCCATACATTTTGATTTGAATTTGGTAAGCAATAGCGTCTTGAATCAGGGACTATATTATTGGCGAAACAAGATTACGTCACAATGAATTAGGGTTGCCAGGTACTAAGTTGTCCCCTCATTTTTGGCAAACTACTTAGTACATCGTAACGTTTTCTTATTAAAAGCTGGTTTGTATTATATATATAAAAGCTGATTTGTAGTAAAAGTAATATTACATCTTTCTTGCTTGCTTGAGACTTTCTTAGGCATGCTTATCTATTATATTATAAAAGGCTTTTTTTAATTCTATAAAATAATCTGGAAAACACCATATTTTTAGTTTTCAGTTTTACACTGGTCAATAGTACCACAAATATTGCAAAAAATGTTAAAAATAAATTTCAAAGTTTTCTCGGCTAAGCACTTGCAAAATGGTATAATATAACTGTGTAATATAAATATCTATGTAATAAGACTTTGCAGAATTAATTAATTATTAATGTATACTATAATATCGGTCAGCCCAAACCTAAACGCGACACGGCGCAAAATTATCAGCGAAGGCGTGTTCGAACTCTTGCAATAAAACATGTATCTTTTTGTGTAGTGAATACAATTCTATTTTGAATTTCTATAAAAAAAAAAATGCGCCACGTCTCTCGTGAATTGAGGCTTAATATATTATGAACTTAAAGTATTATGAAATGTAGTGGCCAGTAGGTAAGTATAAACAACTATGGCAACGAAAAGTTCATAAATTTTAGTTATTTTTAAACTCCTAACTCTTTTAATTTCATTCTTTTGTTATTATTATATAAACAGAAAAAATAATGATGAAGCATTTCCTTTAATTTTGATCTATAAAAACTATTTAAATCTAGACGTAAGTGTTCAGCTTTGTAAAGATAATTAGGTACCAATGAAGTATTAAAAAAATATTGTAAAATACATTTATATTATGTTTCTAACTATAAGTTACTATTTATAATTATTGATAAAACATAATATAATATCGCCCCTTGAATTGTAGCCTAAGGCTTTACTTTGATTCTAGTACATTGAAAACCCTTTATAACGACATTCGGTTATTACGACCATAGACTATCGGTCCCTGTAATGTCGTTATAACCGATTTCTACTGTATTTAAGTATCATTGTGTACAATAATGTACGCGGTCGCCGACAGATTCTGTTTACCAATTTTTAACTTTATCTCGTAGCAATAAGGTTCAAACGAAATAAACAGGATCTGTCGGCGACTGTACATATTTTAAGCCGTGTAGTGGATAGATGAAATATAAAAATATCTTTAGAAGTTTGTTATCATAAAAATATTCAATATTAGGTACTTAAATAACAAAATATATATCATAATGAAGAGCGACTCTTTGCTATGCATTTTATTTTTGACACAAATAGTTGTTTATGGTGAGGAAAATTTTTATGCACTGGCAACACTGTACAGTATATTATTTAAGGTTATAAAAACACGCACACTATTATATTAACCATTTATTATTTTGACATGGTAACACAAAGTTTGTCTTAGATACAATTCTCTTACTAGATATGACTTGTGTATAAATTCCAATAAAATTGGCTAAATCAAAGGAATGAATATGATATATTGGACCAAAAGTGGACTGTTTATAATTTGTAGAGCGTAGAGTGCAAATAAATATATAGAACGTTGAAAACGAATTTTTTGTGTTTGTTACGAACCCTGAGTTTTTATTTAAGATGTCATCGTTAAGGCGAGGAATAACAACAACTAGCGCCACTCTTTTTAAAATAAATTTTATAATGACACAAAGATCTTATTAAAAAAAGTAATCGGTTCAAACTTTAAGTAAATAGTTAAAATAATTTATTGGCATTTAATTACAGCTCTAAATCCTATATATTTTATATATCTCGTAAGTAATAACTAAAACATCCGTTTTAGTTATTACTTACGAGAGTAAATACAGTATAGGATTTAGAGCTGTAATTAAATGCCAATAAATAACTATTTACTTATAGTTTGAAAGCGAGGAATAACAACAACTAGCGCCACTCTTTTTAAAATAAATTTTACAATGACACAAAGATCTTTTTAAAAAAAGTAATCGGTTCAAACTTTAAGTAGATAGTTAAAATAATTTATTGGCATTTAATTACAGCTCTAAATCCTATATAACATATATATCTCGTAAGTAATGGTAAATACAGTATAGGATTTAGAGCTGTAATTAAATGCCAATAAATAACTATTTACTTAAAGTTTGAACCGATTACTTTTTTTAATAAGATCTTTGTGTCATTGTAAATTAAAAAAAAAGAGTGGCGCTAGTTGCGGATAATCCTCGCCTTAATATCATTTACTAAGTTCGAAAACAAATGGGTTTTGACAGTGACATCCGAATTCGTGTGTTACTTAGCGAAGCTTATAACAATTGCAATATATTTTTGCTATCGAACTTCGTAAGTTATAATAGCGATTACATCTTGAATAAGGGTCCAGTTTCTTCCCATTGTAAGATAACAATAATACATTAGTTAATCATTGGACAAATTGAGTAATACTTAAAATAAATAAATTTCTTTAAAAAACAACAATAAATTAAATAACAAATAAAAGTATTATTCCAGCTTTTGCGCTAATTACATTGCCTGCCAATGAGTTATCTAAACAATAAATATCCACTGCAATTATTACGATAATAATAATGAAGGTTCAAAAACCTCTTACGTGTCATATTTTCGTTTCTTCATCACTTTCATGAAGAGCACCATATCTGGAAAAATAAATTCAACAATTTAAAGTAGCTCCAGCCGTTTCGCAAGTTTTTCGTTAAGCAGCAAGCATACTCCGGAGACAATCGAGAATCGAATCAGGATTTTGGTATTTTATTTAGGGCCGATTTTTCAATCGTCAGATAACTTTTATCTGTCGAATAAACATGTGACTTTGACATTTGTTCCATACAAAATCTGTCAAAGTCACATATTTTTATTTATATATATTCCTTAGATAAAAGTTATCTGACTATGGAAAAATCGGCCCTTAGTTATTCTTTGAAAGTAACCAGGATAAAGAAAATCGTTGGATCATGACTTTTTGTACTCCCGACCATATCAATCGACTGAGAATCAAAATAAACAAATGTCAATTCATTCGGGAGTACGCGGCACGATGGAATCTGAATCAAAATCGAATTAATTTGGAGATTAGGGCCCCTGGGTACTCATTAGCGAGATGTGATACAGTACGAGGTTCTATTTTTTATTTAACCTAAACGTAAACATACCAAAAACCCTAAAATTTTTACATAATGTTGTGAACACTTATCAACACTAACTGGAATATTAAAGGATTAAACAATAATCTATAATACACATCAAATGCAATACTTCACAGTAAAAATACGCCATTTTGAGAATGCCGGTTGTAGAATGTAGTCTATAGTCTATGGATTCATAGTTGCAAACAAATATCATGGGCGATTGTCATCACTGACTAGTCTATGGTTGTGTCATAGACGCGTTTGTTTACGTTTGGGTTAAAAGTGTGTGTGCTTCTTCTAACCCATGCACTATTGGAGAATGTACTCACTTATAAAGATCACCATTACAACAGCAAGCATCAGCCACAGCCAACATTTCCAGGCGCTGCGGCTGTGCTCCTGGAGCCTCTCCGACTCCACTTTCAGGGACATCATGTTTCTATCTGTCTGATCTGATGATTTTTTTAAGGCCTGAAATTCATAATTTATATAAATAGTTATATGAATACTAGCTTTTCCCACTCCTTCGCTAGCATGCAATTGATACCACATCATGGATTGAATATAAAAAATCTTTCCTTAGTGGATGCCTATTATAAATTATGAGGATTATCTGTTCATAATTTAAATGACAATGGCTTGGTCTGTGCGTTGATACAGTGCGTTCGTTTTTTATATTTATATAATCGCTGTTTGTTAGTCTCGCTAAAACGCGAGAAAGGCTGAACCGATTGGGGTTTTTTCAGTCTTGAAATATTCGTGGAAGTCCCGGGAAGGTTTGAACGGTTTCTATGCTCAACGAAGTGGGCACGGGGGTCAGCTAGTAATATTATAATTATTATCTATGTAAGAAGTTATATTAAAGTTGAAGCATCCATTCAAAATATATTTAAACTTTTCAGGGACCTATATTTTCTTTCAATATGTTAAATAAATTATGTGTATATTATTATAGGCTTTTTGAAAAATATATTCATGACTAGCTGTGCCCGCGACTCCGTACGCGTGGAAAAGTAATTTAGGGCAGTGTTATAATAAATCTGTTTTAAAAATATTTTTAGTTATTAAAACTGTCGTCGAGGTATTTAAAAAACTACTTTATGTTGACAATTCCTACTACCAGCTTGACAAACGACCGTGTATAATTACTATAATGCGAATGGGACTACTTGATAGTACGCTCACATACACGACGAACATCTAGTACTAAGATTTGTATGGATTTTGCGCCGCAGCGACTGCAGACGATGATCGTTTCCATGCCGACGCTGCTGGTGTGGCGACAAAGATATTAAGCCAGCGCGCCGCAAAATTTTGCGGTATTTTAGCCTTTAGGTGCGTAAGTCCGACTCGCACTTGCCCGGTTTTTTATTTATTAATAACCAAACATGTCAACCAACTGATTATTAATCACTTCACTGTTAAAGTACTGATTTTATAGATTTTACTAAAGTCCCAAAAGAAAGAAAACAAACCTAAGTTGTACCTAACATAAAAACCATTCGGTCCATAATAAAAACTAAGAAATAAAAATATCAAGAAAAACATAAATCTAACTTATATTGACATAACTTTTTTAGTTTAACTGTAAACACAATACTTATGTTAATCAAAATTCTATGTATTATGCAGTTATCGAATACATAATTTGGACAAAGAAGACTATAAAATGTACAGTAATAGTAGGCTGTAGTATGAATTTTAACGGACGGAATGAGAACTATTATAATATACAATGCATAATAATATTATACATTGCTAATGATGCACGCTGAGTTTAACTCTCGGATAACGTATTGTATAAATGTAGGTACCTACTCAACTTTGCTATAATTGTATTAAAAGTACGGCATTTGGCGTATAGATGTCGCTATCATGGTCTGTATGTCGCGCTATCGCTTGTAAGATAGATTTGTATATGAGAATACTCTATCAATATTATGATATTTGGCAAAAAAACCCATAATAATCTGATAACACATATCCAGGACAGGCCGCAAAAGGCTAGAATTTCAAAAGGTATCTCGATTGGAATCGAGTTGTATCAACAGTTTTCCCCTGTAACACAGTTTAGTAACTATCAAGATGTTTTTTAACGTATGTATATATATTATAAAATAGAAAAAACAAAATAAAGAGCAATATATTTATGAAAATCTTAAAATTGTTTTTAAAATTCCGTACCTCAAAAGGAAAAAACGAAACACATATTATTATAAGATCATTTCCATGTCCGTCTGTCTGTCAAGACCCTTTTACTCAGAAACGCGTGTAGGTATCAAGATGAAAATTATATAAAATACTCAGGATACCTACTGTTCCTTGAAGCAGTGAAAAAATCAGACCTCTTAGCCAATGCAACCAAAAGCAGTTGCTTAGGTATTAGGGTGGGTCACTTATGTATGAACAAAAAAAAAAGTTTTATTTTTATAGGAGCACAGTGATTAAACGGTGCTAAATGGTGACTGTAAATAGAGTATAAAGTTTGATAGCATTCGGGATTGATCTTCTGCCTCCGGATTCATTTGAAAAGTATGGAAATATAGTAAAATAAGGCCCTAGCATTATTACCAGCAGAAATTTTTTGTTTTAAGAAAAATACCAAAAATCATAAGAATCTTTTGTTTATTAATAGAAGAATACTAAAATGAAGGAATTACAATTCTAATTAACTAAATCATTATTTAACTGAGTGGTTTAAAAAACGCAAAAATCCTTCTTGCGGTCGAATTTTGGCATCGGTTTCTTCAAATCTATCTGGGCTCTCAAGAATTCCTCTTTTGATGTTTTATTGCATAAATCAGTTCAAGCTTAGGGCACAGCTTTAACTACTCTTTCTATTGCTTGATTGTGACAACATAGGCGTTGTAAATCCAGTTCTCCTTCTCCTTTCAACTTATAAACCATGGGATTTTATCTTTAGTTACACATTTTAGTATTGGTGGTTAAGTGATACTTTTCTGCCAATTTAACTCGTAATTTTATGTTACATCAAAGTTGAAAACTGAAGTAGACGCATTGGCTGATCTAGCTAGAATTTGACGTGCAGCTAATTTACGAATATATCGCTGGGATCTGTTAATATTGCAAGAGATAGATTTTCTGAGTATACAAAGTAGGTGTTTCTTACTGGTTCTTTGTACTGGGTCAACAATAGATTTTAATATTGTTGGTAAATAACGTCATTTGTCGTTTCAGCTATGTATATGATGTTCACCACTAAACATCAGCCTCCCCTGATGTATTTTAGGTGCTCGCCACGCTTTGCAGACCGGTTGGCGGGCGATGTTTTAAGATCCGCGGAAATGCTGCTATTATATTATAATTACTATTCCTTCTGTCGCCTATTACGACACCCACGGGAAATATGGTTGATATAGAGGTGATATTCTTTCTCTGGCACCCCATAGAGCCCTAGTGGTAAAAACGCGTTAATTCAATAAGATCAAAGATGTGCCTCGATCCATCTTTAGAGCTTAAATGAGTTTTTATGGAAAACCCATATTGGTGCGTAAAGTTTGACAGCAATATTATGTTGCAAGAGTATTCTCAGTTCTAGTTTTATTTCCAAAGTAGTCTCTTCTGAAGCATATAGACGCGAAATTCTATTGGCACGAGTTAACCATCGGATAAGAGACAGTTTGTCTGGTGATTAGTTCGCTAAATCACAAGGAAACGTCACTGTTGAAACTGCTTCGACTATTCCGTACAAGGATACAAATAGATCAAGTTTATAGTATTTTTTTAAGCAGAGAGCTCCGATAAGTTTGTAGGAATAGGAGTAAACTGAATTATAGATCTCTTCTCACTGTTTTAAATCTGCTTACCAGTCGCTTCTGAAAATGTTAGAGGCCTAGATGTACTGCCATCAACATGTTGAATCAGAATGTGTCTAAATGGTAGTTCGTTCATAAGCAATAGACACAATAGTCCACTGCCAGGGTTTATTTAGTTCTTTTTTAACTTCTCTATTATTCCACCGTATTTACCAACATTCACATTCGCGCTATCGGGTTTAATTACAATTAAATGTTCAATTGATGTTTTGGAATAACAAACAAGTGAAATATTTCAATTTCCATACATTTTTCAGTTCCAGAAGCAAACGAAATAAAACATTTAAACTTCAGATCAGGTTTTTTTATGAAAGTTATATACACTGTTTTAATTTTAAAATCAAATACACCCTAATAAAGACTTAAATGAAGTGAAAAAAAAAATTGACTTATGTTTCAAAAATTTCAATTTTTAATATTTTCTATCTCAATCCGGAGGCAGAAAAATTTAAAATAATTTATCACAACTTTACGTATCAATTATCTACGCCATTTAGCACCTTTTTGATGCTGAGCCTGTGCAAAAACTGAAAAAAATTTTTTTTGACCCACCCTATTAGGTATGTCGCTAAATTTCGTCATTTTCGACACTCGTAAGGGAATCAAAACCTAAAGGGTACTTCCCGTGAACTCAAAATCATAAAATTTGAAACCAAGCAACGTCTAAAACCATACGTTTTTAGTAACATTATATAGATAGTAAAAATATTTTGATTTTTTAAAACTTAGTATTGTTTTGTCATGAATGTGTATAATTGAAACTTATAACAAATACTTAGGTCTCTAATATATTCAAGCTGTAATCAAATCAAAATTCTATGTCAATCAGGTTTGTATGGAGCTCTCGGTGCGCAAGTCCAACTCGCATTTGGCCGGTTTTTATTTATTTACTTATTACTAACCTACGCTAACAAATATGTATACAGTACCTACTTATCACAAAGGACTTTACAGTAAAAGAACTAACTGATTTTATACAAATAACTTTCGTAATAAACTCAAGAAAAAAAATCTTAGATTGTCCCTACCTAGCAAGCCTAAAACTAACAAATAAAAGTCACCCCCGCGGGGCCCCGCGGCCCCGGTGCGTTTGCTGCTAATACAATTTGAAGCGGCGCGGCGCGGCGGCGCGCGGCTCCCGGGCCCGCCGCGCGCTTCCTACAAACGTCCAGCAAAAACGACACGATCTTTTAAAATTGTCATAACTTTTTTATTTATGAACCGATTTACATAAAACAAACACTAAATGTTAAGTGGAGCTTGCCGCAATATATTAGTGAAAAGTACATCTTAATCGGATAAGCCGTTTCTAAGATTAGCGTGCACAAACCCACAGACAAACAGACAAACAGACAAACAGACAAACAGACAAACAGACAAAAATTTCAAAAATCATAGTTTTGGGTACTATTGCGTAAATAAAGGTCCCCTATCATATTTTTTTTCAAATATCTTCAATGTACAGACACGACTCCTCTACAGATTTATTATATGTATAGATATTATTAATTATCACGATATTTAAGAAAACTATAATAATAGCTCCCCTCACCGATTTCGGTGTCGGTAGCCGGTTTCATTGAAACCAGGCCAGCTACGCAGGAGTTATTTTATAGTGCCCAAATGTGTGCGCAATACACAGAAGCACTCTCTCTTCCTTTTACTCTCATAACCCAGTAGGACGGTAAACCCACACGTCTGGCGAGAGAACAGGCGCAGGACCGGCTTTTTACATGACAATGCATGCGGCATGGATCATCTTACTTGTCAGACAATCAGGTGATCAGCCTGCTTTGTCCTAACCAAACTTGTAAACAACATTTTTTGTTGTTCCAACGCGGGAATCGAACTCACGACCTCCGGGTCAAGAGCAAAACTCTGAACCACTGGACCACGGACACCTAACCAAACTTGAATTTTTTTTTACAAAATAAACAATATTGCAATAAATAATATGATTAGTTCTATACTAGCTATACTCAACCTGAGGAAGTTTTTATTTATATTTTATAATTATCTAAGCCAATTAAAATTTCATCAAATAATTTGTGGTGACCCCTATCAAATCTAGACTGAGTTAAAATTCGCAAAATATAATCATTATAAGTTTTCATCGCTTTATTAAATCTACATTTATTAGGATTCAAATATTTTTTTCAATACATAAATAGTTTTGGCTTGGTGGCTTCAGTCATCACAGCTAACACATGCTTGTGGCTCCTTTGAATATAAGTTTGCATATGGCAGTTCCATACTTACATCAGTATCCCCTTTGATGATAGTACTAGCAATTTGGGACTGTTCCTTGAGACTTTTTGTAAGCATCACCATGTTCTCCGCTACCTTCTCTTGCATATTCTGATGATACTTCAGAAGAGAGTCTATATCCTCCTGACTAGTACTGTTGCTGGTGAAATTCGGTGCTTTGATAATGTTACGTTTCCGCAGTGTATCATCACTGTCCTCTAAAACATGATAACATCAATTTCATTGTAACAAAGTATATATGCTCAACGAAGTGGACATGGGTCAGCCAGTTTTATTATAATTTTTCTTACACATACTCATGTTGCTTAACTGGTTCCTAAAGTAGGGCCAGTTTCACTATTTAAACAAATGCGTTTTTCGTAGTATTAAAAGACTAGAACTCGAGTACAAAAATTATAATAACATATTATTATACCACCTATTTTAAAAAATCAGATCACTAGTTTAGGTGCTGTGATGGAACAATATACATACACTGCCAAAATTATTATGTTTTCTTAAGGTTTAACTGTAGTCAGGTTAAAACGCTAGGTGTGATTGTGTTTTTTTTACCACCTTTAAATACTTTTTAATCTGAATGTATTTATATAAGCAGAAAATCATGTGCCCAAAAGTGATAATGGATCATACATTTTGCGAAACTTTATATTTCATACATTCTACATATTAAAAGTTTCCCAGTATTTTGTACTTGTAAAATGAAATCTCACAATATAAACTACTACCATACTGAATTTTATTAAAATCCAATACAAACATTCACATTTATAATATTAGTAGGATATACCTAGGCCAAACAGCTCAGATCTAAGTTCCACTCCATACTTGGCAACGGTCTTCTGGTGTATCTCCTGGGCAGCACCGTCAACAGTTGTTGTTGCTGCCCCATGGGACAACTGTTGTGCAGCTTCCAACTGAAATTTAATGTTTGTAAACATTTAAATCTATACTAATATTATAAAGCGGAATTGTTTTTTTGTTTGTTTAAACGCGCTAATCTCAGGAACTACTGGTCCTGGTAATAATATGACACTATTATCAACAGCATTTTATTTAAAAAATGACACATAAAACAAAAACCATAAAATAGGAATAAGAAAAAGTTCATACAGGATTTTTGTAGATCTCTCCGAACCTAAGGAAATTAGGTAAATAATTGTAAGATCTGTACCTTCTCCATGGGACTGTTCAGTGTAACAGTTTGGATCACACCTTTTAAAAAAGCTGCTCTTTTGGTGTACTCTGACAAAATTTCTTTCCCAGGTTTACTAGAACAATACATCACATGAACTGAATCGATAAGTGTATTTTACTCTTCCTTAAATGTATCTTAACCCAAATATATGTTTAAACAAGGATAAATGTTTATACTGTGGAAATAACATTACAAAATAATTTTTAAATACTAAACAGTCGAATGAAGGAGAAAAGTATACTACTTACTCTGGTCCAGTCTTGAGTTCCGTTATCATTTCATTTAATGATTTTACGTATTGTTTCAATCTGTAGTTACCATCAATAGACTCCTGTTTTGCCATTATTTCACACTTTAGCAGTAGTTGCCTTACATTTATTTCAAGTCTTGATCTTTTTGCAACCGTATGGGAAACGATTCTCTCTTGTTCAACTGCCATTTTTGTATATTATTAAAGGGCACAAAAAGCACAGTGATGTTATTTTCTTTAAATCTTAGATTCTGTGTACCTACCGAATAAAAACAAATATTAAGTAATTTAATAGTAATTTAAATATAATTACGAAAATTGTACAACTCACAATATTGTTTTCAATGTTTTGACAATTACATTCTTCTACTCCTCCTTCTTACAAAACATGTGTTTTGCCATTGTCAATAAGGGCAGAACAGCAAACAAAAAATAGGTATGTTAAACATATTCTGACGATATTAGCCTTGTTTTCTATCCCATGATAACCTGTGTAGTATTTGAAAAGCGATAAAGCATTTTAAATAATTAAAGGAATACACACATGGATACGTCAATGATATACAGTTAGAGTAATGTAAAATAACAATATGTATTTGGTAGTGGATTACTTCAGTTTTATGACTTGTGCGGATGAACTGTTAACCTATTTTTAAATCTATGAGTATCCCTTCTTACCATATGATTCGTGCACAATCACTACCTGTAAACACCTGCTCCTCTCAAACTTTTTATACATTAAACACAAGTATTTCACTTAATATGCTAGTAATGGTGTAACAGAAACATCCTTATTTTGAGAAATATTTATTTGCCAAAAAGAATACTTAGAAAATATACAAATTATGATTTCTGTGCCTGCTTCTTAGCAGCCTCTGCTTCTGCTTCAGACTTCTCATAAACTGCAATCAACTTCTCAACTTCAGCACTGGTCAGAACTCGGATGATAGTTTTATTGTCCTTCCTTGTGAGTGTTGCCATCTCAACTGAAAATAAAAAATGTTTATAGATTTTTGGTAGATAAAATTAAAATAACAAATTAAATATTTTCTATTTCTGCAGACAATTAATACAACCGCAAAGCTTAAAGATTGTAAATGTACTTATAACTTATCTGGTCACATAGGTTACCATCGGAGGTAAACACTTATCATTAGGCTTTTTGCTTATTTTCCTATCTAGTAAAAAACATACCTTTTTCTGGAGTCAGTTTAGTCATGTCCAATGTTTTGCTGAGTACTTTGATTGCTAGTGCCTGAGCTTCAGCTAATGTTGTTTCATTCTCCTTATATTCCTGCTTCAGACTTGACACAGCAGCCTAAACAATAATAAAAATCAAAGATTAAAAACTTTACAACCAACTGCACAAATCATATAGCCCATGACAATATGAATAATTTGACATCTCAGTAATTAAAATCATATTAGTAACAGAATTCAGAATGCTTTAACAGAGTTAGGTAACTATAAGGTAGCTGCCTCAACAGCTTCCTTCTAGTTACCACAGAGGTGAGGCAGCAATACACAAAGTTGGGGACCATAGTCACTGTTTAGACACTATTGACTGGAGTATGGTGTGCCACAGTCTATAGACCAGTTGACACTGTGTTTGAGGCGGTAGTCAAAGATGTGATATGTCCAAATCATTTTAAACTAGATATTAACCATTGTACAAGCAAAAAAAAACATGCATATTTTACACTACTATAACAAGTTTGATCCATTACAAAAACTTAAGTATTTTGAGTTTGATTTGATTGAAGATTTAATTAAT
Source organism: Celastrina argiolus (assembly GCA_905187575.2). Taxonomy (NCBI): domain Eukaryota; kingdom Metazoa; phylum Arthropoda; class Insecta; order Lepidoptera; family Lycaenidae; genus Celastrina; species Celastrina argiolus. The sequence continues at coordinate 9,299,810 of LR994594.1, read as the reverse complement.
ATTTAATAAAAATAACACAAAACTACTTACAGCACTATTGTTTCCAATGCAAGTGGCTTTCCACCCACCATAGTTGCCACTGGGGTCAGACTGGTACAGTTGGTAGCCATAGTGCTTGTCCCAGCCCATGTACAAAATTGACACACCAAACGGCCTTTTACCTTTAACAAAAGATATTGTATTTCAGCCCTATATCCAATTTACAGTACAACACTATACTTTTATTATTGTTTCAATTTATGATAAAAATATTGTTTTTGTTACTTGAAAATACATTGGTAATGTAAATTAAAATAAGAATTAAATGTCAATTATTAGAAAAAAATGCTAATAGATAACTTGAATCTTTACATTTACTATACAAAGTTTATGTCTTAAGTTACATTGAGTGCAGTATAGGATTCTAGTTTGGTAAATGAATGAATTTCAAAGCATTTATGTACCTCCATATTGTGTGTATGCTTGTTTTACATCACATAGCCAGGAAACTAGTTGTTCACATGGAATAGACTCGCCATACTGAAGTAAATATCTCTGTGCAATCAAGCGCAGCTCATTTGTAAGAACATTAGCATCAGATGTTATGCCAGCCACTGAGCAGACCATGTCATCATTGAGTTTGTAAATTTTCTCCGAGAAGAAAACTTCATCAAGAAGTTTATTTGTGTTTCTTCTTTCTGCAGCTAGAAGGATTCCGTCGGTGGCAAGGATTCCTAGTGATGTACCAGCGTGACTGATAGCTTCCATAGCATATTCCACCTGGTATAAGCGCCCTGTGGATATATATAGGAAATATATTTTAGCCTTATTATTAGACTGTGCTAAATACCGGATTTATTTTATAACTTACCTTCGGGCGAGAATATAGTTGTACGTGTATCATACCGACGGGCCTGTTAGAGAAAATAAAAGTTGTTATTTCGGATAATGACTAGCAACTTGTTGTTAACCTAACAATAATGAAACTACGGCTGATATTCCGTTACATAACGAAAGTACTTACCATTTTTAAGTGTTATTTAATCAACGTTTAATTAATCCACTAAAATTATTACTTTTTGACCGAATTTTATATTTTTTTTGCTTACAAGCTTAACTTTGCCGGGATGACAATTGACATTTTGAAATTTTGACACATGACAGCACCATGACACGATAATTTTGAGTAGAATTTGTTTTTTTTTGCGTTTAGAAATAGCTTTGTTTTTTTGTGTAAAGGTCGATAATAAATAATGATAATATTAAGGGTAAAATAAAAATAAGATACCCGACGAATAATAAATTTTATTTTAGCATACTACAAAGTACATAATAACAATAAAGTGTGATTATAAAGGTAAGGATTTTATTATCTTAGCGCCATCTAGTGTTGAATAACTATAGTTGCGTAAGAAAGTACTGAACGCTAGATGACATTAGCAGTATTGATATTTATTATTTTATAATGTTTTATCAGTAGTAAAGATTAATAATTATTTTTTATTATTAATATTATTAATGTTTTTAAAACTAAGTAGGTCTAGAGTTACATTAAAATAAAAAAGGTCCTTATATTATTACTTTTATTAATAACACTCATACACATACAGGCTCAGGAATCATAAGAATACTTTATATTATTATACAGGAAAATAACAATACAAGTAGGTACTTAACAGACAATACAATTTTTTAATAATGCAATTTTGTGTAATGTTTCATGTATCTATCATGATCTAAAGAGAAACCTGATCAATAAAGTCACAGCATTCGCGTGGTTTGCATAGTATTAAATTGTATCGCCTATACCAATAATAGAACTTCAAGTGCCTATTATAATATTATGTTCATAATAAATAATTATATTTCTCTTTATAAAATTGATAAATTATTATACGTAACATAGTTGAAAAGCTACGCATAAAAATTTTGTTGTGAATAATTTAAATATGACACCCTTGCCCAAACTAACGCTAAATACTCGAAAAACATAAAATCCAAAACACGACATTCATTGTATTTAGTTTGAAGTTTATCATAACCTAAAACTTTATTCTTAAAAAAATATATAAAAAAATTACGCATTACTGTCTCCATCCATAGACCCGGGTACGTCTAGTCACATCGACTTACGCGCAGTCGTTACAATATCAACAATAGGTTGTATCAGGATATACATTAGAATAAGTACTACAAACACTATTAAGGCTGTAGCCAACCCCCCTTGAGATGTGGTGAAATACTCCATGTTGAAGCCCAAAATCATGGTAATGAGTCCCATTGAAATAGCGAACATGCCTACTGCCATGTGGAATATTTTGACCGGGTTGCTTCTTATAAGTAATCGTACTTTTGACGAGAATAGCGCTATGATTCCAGACACGAAACTCAATAATGTGAAGCTCAAAGCGATTACACCTGGAAATAACAAAAAAAATTATCAACTTTTCTGCTAATATTATAACTACGAAAAAAACGATACTAGCCCCTGATTTTTGAATGGCTGATCAAATCGACGATCAGATAACAATTTAAGTTAACAAACAATTCTAAACGCTCATTGGTGAACATCACTCGCGACAACTCAAATGTATTTGATCTGCTTTTCAGAAATTAGGCGTTATAAAGCTTTTCAAGTCACTTGCCATTATTATTTTTCGAAACAGAGACAGACAATGACAGTAAGAACCTTTCTAAGCTGTGGTCAAGGGAGGATTTGGCGTCAGGAGGGGGTCACATAGTCGTGGTAAAGTCAAAAAATTATAATTTAACTTTGATAACAATAGATACAAGTAAAAAGTAGGTAGGTAGGTACATAAAATCTGTATGGTGACGAAATATATAAATAAAATCAACATATTTTATTAGTGGTCCACCAAAGTCCTGGATCCAGTTCAGGGCGGGGTCATGACCCTGGATCCGACGTATAGTAGGCTATGTCATGCTGTAAGTACATGGTCTTAAAGTTTTCTTTTACCGACACGGTTAGCATGATCGCCGTAGTTATTTAGTCTACACAATTACAGTTTGTATTGTATATGCGAGATTTCCTTTATCAATCCGTCGTTTTGTCTGTTATTCCGAAAGAAACCATATCTACGATGGTCTGAGGGAAGAGTTTATCACCTATCTGTTATCACATGGCTATCACATTGTTGCAATAACAATAATCACTTATAGTTTTCACTATAATATCTTTTGAAATTGGAACTCCCAATGATATTTTTATCGTCTGTCAAGATAAGTCAGATAAAATTCTTACCGCATATACCGTGGGCTGTGTTGATCGTCATGTTGACTTGAGCCAAGCCCAGGAAGGTGCCTGCGATGACGAATAAAGAGCCGATCAGCTGCAAACAACCATGAATGACTCTCTTACTGTCCTTGCTGAGTTGAAAGGACCAGGCGTTATGCTTGTGCAGCGTCAACACTGATTCCACCAGGAAGAATTGGTACTGAAAGAGAAGTTTCAAAGTTACAAATAGAGAAGAGTTGGAGACATGAGGACACGTCTATATTCGGTGTCTTATCTGCACTAAAAATAAACAAAACTTTCTTTTGGAAATTAATGAGCTACGGTTTTCGATCTGTATTTGAGAATGATAGGTCGATAGATGAGAATTCTTGTTAAATTTTAATGCCAATAATTTGTAATTTAGTTAAGTTACATTAATTATTCATAATATTAAGAATTAAACGAAAGTTGTCTTTTTAGCTTTTGACGCTAAACAACATCTTTAATAGAATAGAAGTTCTGTATTTTGAAGACTCTTGAACAAACTCCCAAGCTTATTTCCATAATAAACAAGACCTAAAACTATACTTTCGCAGGACCACGTTTTCAATACATACTCCAGTTCCAGCGAACACGATGTGCAGTTGCAGATTCGTGATGGACCCATCAGGCTCGGACGTCAGCGCGAAGTGCCATACGCAGAACACCACCATAACAATCTGCATATGATGCAGGAGGTTCACCAGCTGGCATATCGCTCTCCAAGCTGAGTTCCAGGAGGAAGAATACAGGTCTCCACTCTCCTCGTCGTACGCCGCTGGGGCCCTCGTCACTTCAGCCTGGTAGGGCACATGCTCCCTGACCTCGAACATCTCAATCTTCTCCACGGACTGGTGACTGGTACTCGGCCTGTCCATTGCGTCCAGCTCCACACTACTGTGTCAAGTGATGATAAAGATGCTGGATATTGAAGTCGATAACGATCTTGCGTAACGATAAAGATTCGCGTCCATAGTTGAGGTGTGGGTCATCGTATCGTGTTGAGATTGTGATAGGTGTAGCGTATCTTGAAAGACCGACTGTTACTTTTAAATTTATACAATCAGTGGTTTAGGCGTGACTGTGTTTTCAATACATACTCCAGTTCCAGCGAACACGATGTGCAGTTGCAGATTCGTGATGGACCCATCAGGCTCGGACGTCAGCGCGAAGTGCCATACGCAGAACACCACCATAACAATCTGCATATGATGCAGGAGGTTCACCAGCTGGCATATCGCTCTCCAAGCTGAGTTCCAGGAGGAAGAATACAGGTCTCCACTCTCCTCGTCGTACGCCGCTGGGGCCCTCGTCACTTCAGCCTGGTAGGGCACATGCTCCCTGACCTCGAACATCTCAATCTTCTCCACGGACTGGTGACTGGTACTCGGCCTGTCCATTGCGTCCAGCTCCACACTACTGTGTCAAGTGATGATAAAGATGCTGGATATTGAAGTCGATAACGATCTTGCGTAACGATAAAGATTCGCGTCCATAGTTGAGGTGTGGGTCATCGTATCGTGTTGAGATTGTGATAGGTGTAGCGTATCTTGAAAGACCGACTGTTACTTTTAAATTTATACAATCAGTGGTTTAGGCGTGACTGTGTAAAAGACAGAGACAGATTTATTCATTGTTTAATGCAGCCAAATAAAAATGCCAACGACAAAAAAAAAACAAATTACGTAACTTAGACCTAAATGTTCTAAATATTATCTAATAAAATTTTTCTGTTAGTAGATGGCCTTCCTCCGATATTGTTACGAATAAAACTATTATTACCTATGTTTATTTTTCCTATGCTTTTCCCGTATATATTATACTAACTTATTTATGTAAGCTACCTACCAAACTTCCTATCCAACTAATAAATTTCTTGTTATTATCTTTGTGTTCACATTGATAGTTATTTATTAGGCTTATGTGCTTTGTTTATATTTTTCCTTTTTGTATTGTTTTGTTTTTTGTCCTCTTTATTACTATATCTCTTTATATGATTTTCTTATTAAATGTAGTGTAGTGTCTTTGAATTATTATTATGTTTAATATAGTGATAAAGGTTAATTTATTTATCTCTTACATAAATATTATTATGCAAAAGTTAGTGAAGATGTTTAACTTCACATCCTGCGTTGGTCTTTTTTAATCATTATACTTTTACGAAATTCGGATGAACAGTTTTTGTTGAAATTTTCACAGCTGATAGTCAAAGGCAGGCATAATAAATTAATATATTGCATGAAACGACCGTTATCGCGAGATGAACTGTATGGGTTTTGACATAAGCTTCGCTTAGTGACAAGAATTCTCTTGTCATTTAGCGAGCCGAATGTCAAATCCCATACATTTTTTTTTCAAATTGATAATAGAGATGTCATCTTAAAGAAGAGCCCAGGTGCTTTTAAATGCGTACAAAGTCGCGAACAATGTTGACTTAGTGAGACTCTAATTTATAATATTAGTATAAAAGAGAGTCCTTGGTTATATATATTTTATTTATTTTCAAACTTCTATCTATGATACACCCTGATAACTACTATTAATCACGTACTAGTAATTGACCATTTCCCCCTCGAATTACGTATTAAACATTCAATTTATTGATTTGTGTAATAAATATAATTACATTAGTATAAATCGTGTTAAACGCGGTTTCAATTATTGGGTGAAGGTGTGATTATGTTATGAAAAAACACCGCCGGTATTAATGGGTTAACTTGATGAGCGTCTGTACTGCGCCCGCGGCGAGCTGAGTAGGGCTGCCACAGCTGTCAAACGGTTTTTTTTATTTTTATTTTATTTTATTTATTTAGGAAAACTTAAAGCTAGATCGTACAGGACAGTTTTAACATTATATCACAAGAAGGCCAATTACAAGTTTTCACAGACAATAATTATAGAGTAGAAAGAAAGGAGAAATAGACATAAGGCAGCAAAACAACAAATATTATAAGAAATTTTGCCGGAGTGCTCTCTTATTTTATGGAGGTCCCTATAGAGGTGAACCGGCCGGTCGGGGGAGGAGGCCTGCGTTTTGACAGATCCAGGACACTCCGCCCAACATAGCGGCTGATGGCAATCCGCAAGTGGTTTAAGTGGGTAAACCGGCCGTAGCGAGCCGGGAGTGCCACATACCCCTCGGCATGGCCTACCATACCATACAATCTATGTTTAATACAAAAAAAAATGCAATAGATGTCACTACTATTAACGTTTGTAAATTATAAAATGTAAATAAGCCGAATTAAGTACAAATATTGACATTAAAATAAAGATAAGCATATTATTTTTTAAGCATATCATCACATTAAGCTAAATTCAACTCCTTAATTAAGAAGAAGATACGAAACGAAATTAGTAATTAGTGTTTTCCAATAGTGGCGCTAGATAGCGGTTTCCGGTATGTGCGTGGAAATCAAAGAAAACGAAAATAGCCAGTCGAATTGCCAGTATTAGGGTGATACCATTTTATAGTACTAGGCCGTGTCTCTGTTATAATATATCTACTTTGTGCCCTCGGGGACTTGATCGAATTCAATATTTTGGCTTACGGTTAGATTTAATAGTTTCTGAGATCTGACAGAATCAAATTTTATACTATGTAGTTGCTTCGCTTGTGCAGAAATCCATATACCGCGCGAGAACTCGATAAAAGTATTTAGCAGAGAAAAAAAAACGTCATTATTTTATGTACTTTCCGAAGGTTAAATATTATACCCACATGTAATAAGTTTCATGAAATTTTGACGAGCTTCTGCATTTTCAAATAAAGTAAGGATTTATATTATTATTTTTTTGCATCCATATGTCATCAAAAATAATTTCACAATAAACAATAATTAAAAAATAATTAATTCTTGTACCTAATGGTAAAAAGCTACAAAATGAGTCATATTTTAAATAAATAAACTACGTACATCTACAGAAATGTTTATATTATGCCTCTTTTTAACCGACTTCCAAAAAAAGGAGGGTTTTTTTTATGTTTGTTACCTCATTATATCCTTAGTTTTGTTAACATTTTTAACTTGTGTCAGGCCCAGCCCTAGAGGGCGTAACCCATTTGTCACCCATTGATAACGAGGGCGGGTGGAGATCACACAGATACCGCACCTGATTGTCAATTAGGGGCCTTAATGACCCCCAGAAATTACGAGGTACTTAAGACCCCTAGTTAAAACAAAAAAAAAAAAACAAAACAAAAACCAAAGCATTTGAGGAATATCCTTCTTAAATACTTTTGTTTTCTAATGCGTTTACTTCATTGCCTTTATACGGAAATCGTTATATTTCGATACGGATAGAATAATATGTCTTATGACGTTACTAATAATTCGTACTTATGGTGACTTTTTTACATCGCATATAAGTATGGTAGGTCTTATAAGTATTATCTTTGAATAAAGCTGTGGGCTTAGCTCGAAGAGATGACAATAAGGTATTCGTAAAATTATCATATTACTAGCTGACTCGTGCCCACTACGTTGAGCATAGAAACAGTTTGTGATGAACAGTTTAAATCTTCCCTGGACTTCCACGAATATTTCAAGACTAAAAATATTCGAATCGGTTGAGCCGTTCTTGAGTTTTAGCGAGACTAACGAACAACAATTCATTTTTATATATAAGAGAAGAAGATGAGGATTGTATGAAAATCATGATAGCAACTGTAACAAATTTCTTTGACAAATAGCCGAATACGTTGTTGTCTATTGTTCATGCTAGTCCCAGAACTATTCTACAATACTCTGCGAAATTTAAAAGATAAGGGTTACCCCCCCTTGCTCCTAGGACGCCCATACTTGTAAGTTTGTTCAAAATGTTATTCCTAAAACTTACAATTTCTTATTATAATAATATCTTCCTGGCTCTAAATAAAATACTGGCAATAGAGAAAGTGTACTAATTTAATAATAATTTCACTTCCATAGTGATGTGCTCCAGACCATAAATCGAGGCGCATAGAGTATCGATTACGCCCGATTATCGATTGATTTATATTGATGGTGTATATCGATATTACGTCCTCACGTAGCCGTTTTGTAGCGTGTAATAAAATTAGCTTCATGAGCTATTTACTTCAACGTCTTGTTAAATCTATTACATCCACTAATTAGTTACAGCACAGGACACTTGGTTAATGCCATTGCCATATCACTTACGAAGTTCGAAATCAGAAATGAATGGGATATTTTTGTTTTCGAAGATCGTCAGAGGTAATAGATGGCTTCCTAGAGCTAAATATCAGAAAATTGTTTAATACTTTATTAAGTATTAAACAATTTTTCTCTCTCCTCTCCATAAGCTCTCCTTACCGATTTCGGTGTCGGTAGCCGATTTCATTGTGTTATTTTATAGTGCCCAAGTGTGTGCGCAATACACAGAAGCACTCTCTCTTCCTTTTACTTTCATAACCCAGTGGGACGGTAAACCGACACGACTAGAGAGGTGCAGGATCGACTTTTTACATGCCCATCCGACGCATGGATCATCTTTCTTGTCAGACAATCAGGTGATCGGCCTGCATTGTCCTAACCAAACTTGAAAACAACATTTTGTTGTTCCAACACGGGAATCGAACCCACGACCTCCGGGTCGAGAGCAAAGCTCTGAACCACTAGACCACGGAGGCGATACTTTTTACTAATTAATACTTAATACTTATATACTATACAATATATTATATTTAAGATTTAGATTGTATTACTAGCTGAGCCGTGCCCACTTCGTTGAGCATACAAACCGTTTAAACCTTCCCTGGAGTTCCAAGAATATTTCAAGACTAAAAAAAACGGTTCTTTTACTTCTCGAGTTTAAGCGAGACTAACGTTTAATGCTCATTTAATGCTCATCCCGACCAGGAATACAGAAAACATTTTATTCCTTCGGCGTGATTCGATTCCGCGACATCCGACTCGAGTATGAATGTTCTCAACCACTGCGCTACGGGGTCGTATTCAAAACCTGTAACTTAACCTTTGTTACGACTAAATTACTGTCAGGAATCTCTCCAGCCGTAGAAAAGAGAGACGAGTGTAAATGTACGATTCCACCAAAATAGTGTTCAGAACATTTGTTAGCCAACATTTTTTTCAGAATTCCAGCTGTGCCAATTTGTATGTGTTCCAATTTGTTAATGTTGCGTTAGCGAGTCCACCGGAACAAACATCTGTTACGCACAATGTTCGCAACAGTTCAGAACACCGGTGGAATCGCACCTTAAAGTTTTCAAGAGCTATCAAGTATGACAACTTGACGCTTCTGTGTTCTGTTTTCAGCTTTATTATATATTAACCAACATTGTACGCACAGTCAACATCCTGAGGATGCTCCGGGGTCAGAGCGAAACGCGCGTCGAGTTTTGCAACCTGCATGGTGGTGGGACTTTGCACGATCGTGTAACATTATTGCTTGTGTGGTGGTGGTGTTTTCATGTTTTTTGCTTGCGAGTGTACGCATAAGCAGTGTGGTAGGAGGGAGGTGCATCAAACGCATGCCTATGCGTACGCTCACTCATCTGCTTGCAGGTTGTGGTTATAATTGTTTCGCGGGATATTGCTAGATATAATATATTTTAATTTTATGCTATGGATTTCCGCAAAGTAACGCCTGATTTCATTAACTATTAGCCCAGAGTTTATATATCAATGCACTGAATTTTCTTAGGCCTACCGGATTCCGGATCATATTATAGCAGTTTGAAAGCAAAGTTATAATTTTAAAATATCACAAAAAAATGTGTAGAGATTTTAGAGAACGGTTTGTCTGCCAATTAGGCGAGTCTTTAAATTATCTACTTTAACCTTTTACTTACCGTTATTTGGATAGTAAAATTTACAAGTATAAGCTAATTTCTTATTAATGCGTTTGTTAATAAATTTCTATTGTCATATGTATTGTATGCAATATCAACACTTTAGTACATGTGTATGGGTTTTTTTTAATGAGCTATCGCGTATGAACTCTCCGCTAGGGGCGCTTGTTTAGCGTGAGGTCTCCGAAATTAGCGGGTTTATTTATATCTATTTAATTAATCATGATACAAATATAAGAATTAAGATGAATAAATAAATGAACGCTTTGTGACAATTCAATAATTATTGCTACGGTCAGTTGGTCATGCTAACCGTGCAAGTGAGACAAAAATATATATTACTAGCAGACCCGTGCCCACTTCGTTGATCATGGAAACCGTTTAAACCTTCCATGAATATTTCAAGACCAAAAATAGCCGAATCAGTTCAGCTGATCTCGAGTTTTAGCGAGACTAACGAACAGCAATTGATTTTTATATAGCCTATGTTACTCAGTGATAATGTAGCTTTCTAATGAAAAAAGAATTATTAAATCGGTCCAGTACTTTTTGAGTTTAGTCGTTAAATACAAAAATACAAATCTTTCCTCTTTATAATATTAGTGTAGAAGTGTAGATGTATTATTTAACATTGCACGACACTAACAAAGTTTTTGTATTTATCCTTATTCTATATTATTATTGTATTAGTGAGACGACGAGTATTATTAATAATGCGTTTGTAGCCGGTAGTTAATATCTTAATAATAAGTAAATAGAGCTTAGCGTAATAACACGGTGCCATGTGTGGTCCGGTCCCATCAGCCTGTCAGCAGGAACGAGGAACAGGGTTGCCACTTGAATGAATTAATAAATGAATTATTTATTATGCACACAATATAATGAAAATAATAAAAAATACATAAAAGAAAAGCAATATACACAAGCAACACAATGGCGGCCTTATTAATAGTTTACCAGAATACATTTTATTGGAACCAAATTTATGCAAATTTAAAAGTCTACTTGAAAAATATTTGTTGGATTTGCTATAGAATAATACCTATGTTACTGTTCACTAATAGGTATACCTTTAATAATGTTGTAAATTTTACATAATCATGTAACATAAAGAGACTATAATCTGCAGTCAAACTGCGCAAGCAGTTTTGCGGGGCATGTTTATTGTAAACTTAACATTATATGTTTAATAAATAAATAAAAAATAATAGTTAGCATTTTTTTTCTTTTCACTTGCCAGGTTTTCAAATGTTCTTTGAAAACTCAGCAAAACCCAGTGCCAATTTAACGCAATTGAAATCTAAGAAATGTTTTGAAAATTCGCAGCATTCCAAGCTAATTGTCTAATTTCATAATTTGACACTGATATTCAATTTCGTGTTTTCGATTTTCAACTTTATTATATTAGTATTGAATTCTATTTTCAGTGCTCTGAGTTTTCTCCGTACTTCTGGATTGTGGATCATATCGTCGTTTCAGCAATGACTTCGATTGCTGAACAGAATCCTTCCCCGAAGTATTTCAAGGGGGTAGTTGCCTATACTTGCCACGCTTGGCAGGGGGGTTGGCGAGCACAGTTTTAAGAAACGCTGCTGCCTATGTTATACAGGGTGTAAAAGAGCAGTCACTATAAGTTTGGGATATGAATAAAGGACCTTTTCTCATTCTAGAAATGATTTTTTTTCATTCTTTATTTTAAAAAAAAAATTACAATTTATTATTTTTAGTCGCAAGGCTAAGGTGTTTGGAACACCGTTCTGCATTAAATTCTTAAATTTTATAATTTTTGCCCTAGTACGAAATGTACGTCTTACGCGTGCTATTGACCTCTCAGCGTAATCAGCTGATTGCTGTGTTGTGCGCGTTGTACATTGCCTATTGAAAATTTTAAAATTTTTAAAACAGTGGATTAAAAGCAAATGACTAGTACAATGGATATATTATCTCTTGCCTGGTTATTACCCCACGAAGTTATAGTGACTGCTCTTTTTACAACCTATATACCTCTGCCGCCTTTAATGACACCCACGGGAAAGAGATGGGGAGCTATACAGGGTGTAAAAAGACCAGTCACTATAACTTTGAGATACGATTATACTACATTTCCTCGTTTTGGAAATGTATTAATTTTATTATAGTAAAATTTTTTTTTTATTTATTACCATTTCTAATTTTTGTGTCGCAAAAATAACAACCAAACAAAAAAAAAGTTTTTTGAAATTTTTGAAATAAATGAAAAAAACATATATATTTTTAGAATGAGAAAAGTTAGTATAATGATATCCCAAAGTTATAGTGACTGCTCTTTTTACACCATTTATATCCCACCCCACGGACCGAATCATATAGTTTCAGTCCCCATAAATAATATTGTTTTTCTTATAGCACGGTAATAAGTTACATTAAAAGCAGCTATTTTCTATTCTTATCTAATTTAATCTGTACGTAAATAAAAATATGAAATTCAACGAAATTATAATACTCATCTACTTTGGATATCAAATAAGTGACAATGAAATAGGTATCATTAATTCATTATAAGTAGTGCCCTATTATTTTTTAAATTTGAATAAATAGTATTATATAATTATCTGTCATCTGACAACCCTAATAGTGACGTCGATATGTCGATAATATATTGTCGATAGTCCTGTAGGAGTGCTGTCCCTCCCGGCTGTTCTATGGAATTTAAATCGAGTTCCTATTCGTTATTATGTTAACGACGGGTTTGACGGTTCATTTTTCGATTAAGATATATTCTTTTGTTTAAACTAACAATTATAAAAATGTATTAACATTTGTCTTAATAAATATGTGAAAATAAACTACACGCAAAGTTCCTTTACGAGCGTCTAAAAATAACCTGAAAATGCACAAAGGACGTCTCAAAGTTTTTAAACACAAAGGACATCGACTCACATCGACTATAATACATAGTTAAAAAGACGTGTAAAAAAAGATTAAAAAACTATAACCCGACTTCGCAAATAATAGGTCTAAAAAGACTGAAATAAGTAAATAATTCAATTTGAAATTCAGAAATGCATAGGTACAAAAATGGTCAAGGTAGAGTTGTTTGCACCCGCTATTGGCATCGAACCTTGAATTTTTTTTTCTACCGTATTTTGGTGTGAACAATGCTTTGATTTTATTAGCGGATACGGCCACGGCTCTACCTTGACCATTTTTGTACCTATGCATTTCTGGATTTCATAATTTATGGAGGTATAATTATCAAAGTTCTAAATTTTTCAAGAAATTATGATATAGCCTTTGTTACTCGCGGCATTAATACGAATCGATTGACACCTCAGTCATCAAAATCGAACCAGTAGTTTAGCTACGAGGGAACATACATACATACCCTTCCTTTTGGCTTAGCCGAAGTCGGGTAAAAAAGTTGCACTCGACAGAAAAAAATGGAAATCCTTGGAGGAGGCCTTTACCCGTTATGGAGTTTCTCAATTCGACCGTATACTTATATGTTTTTTTTATGTATGTCAATAGGTTCTCAAGAAGAGGTTTCGATTGAGATTGTTTTATATATAAACGTTTCTTAGGCCCGTATAAATAAAACAAGCTCAAACCCAACCTCACCTTGAGAGCCTATTTGACAGATAAAATAATGTTTCGTTTCATTTTTAAAAGTGAACAACTTTATTAATGTTACATAGTACTTTAATTTATTTTCTTTATATACCGTTATATTCATAATATAGATTACAGAAAACAATAATAAAATAAGTATAATGTATATTTTTATAATCTTTATTTTTACGTTTTAAGAAAGAAAAAAATTAAAGTATGTAACATAATTAAAATTCTTCATTATTAAAAGTGAAACGAACCGTTTTTTTATCTGTCAAATAGGTTCTCAAGGTGAGGTTGGGTTTGAGATTGCTTTATATATTAACGTTTCTTAAGCTATTAAGTAATCTGTGACCTAACGGAGTACATCATCCTATGCTCGTTTGCTACATTTTCAGTTTTTACCTCCTTACATGGTCTCGTTTCCTTATTACGTTATGATTTATGGCGGCGCTTGACAGATGATGGTTCCCCAGGGAACCGCTTATACATTTGCTCCGCGGACGTCGTTTATCCCTGGTCTCATTGTTGCTTGATTGAAAATAGCAACTGTAATAGGCTCTGTTTAATTATATCGCAACATATTAAATCATTTTTTTTTTGGAACAATAAGGCAATGAATACGGAGTCGTACCAAGCACAGAGTGGGGTAAGCTAAGGTCCGGAAGTCGATGATGACGTAAACAAATATTTAACCTTTTGATATGGACAGATAGGGATAGATTGGAAAACATACCGTGTGACAGCGATCTGCCGTTGTAAAAACTTCTTTAGTAACGTGAAATGTCCCATAAATGATCTTTTGTGTAAGAGAACCCTTAGAAATTAATATATTGTGTCCTATAAGCAGACCTTTACCTGTTTAGGTTGTTCAAATTAATGTTCATCGCGATATATCATTATGTAGCAGTCTTTCTCTATTTATAGAAGGAACTTTTATGATACACTAGATGTATCCCGCGACTTCGTACGCGCTAAACGAAATCCCGCAGATACCCAGCATTTTCCTGGTATAAAAAGTAGCCTGTGTTTATCTATAGCCTAAACTATTACCATACCAAATTTCATCACAATCTATTTAGTAGTTTCAAACATAAAAATCAAACCTCTTAACCAGACTACAAAAATCTCCAAGTAGCTCCTGACAAAAACATAGGGGTGTAAGTTTGACGTATCTGTGTAACTGTAACAAAAAAAATTTTTTTTTTAAAACAAACGTGATCACGTGATTTCGGTGATGGTGGCCGGTTTCATTGAAACCAGGCCAACTATTATATACAGGACCGACTTTTAACATGCCCATCCGTCGCATGGATCATCTTTCTTGTCAGACAATCAGGTGATCAGCTTGCATAGTCCTATCCAAACTTGAAAACAACATTATTTTGTTGTTCCAACGCGGGAATCGAACCCACGACCCCCGGGTCAAGAGCGAAGCTCTAAACCACTAGACCACGGAGGCGATATTTCGTCATCATCAATTCACTCACTGCTTGAAAATCGACGGTTGCTTATTATTTTAATTTTGTTTATAATAATTAACTGTAAACAATTACGCAACAAATATCTGTGTCCGAGTGTACTGTAGTACAGCTGCTGTACCGCAGTGCACGACTCTGTGTTGCCCGGGATGAGTCCCACGTGCACGATAACAGGTTACTGCGCTAAGGATGTATGTACACTGTGACCCTATACCTTATATAGGGTGTATTAAAACAAATTACGTTTAAGTTGAAGTTGGTGTCAGCAAAAGTGAATTTGTAACCTCACTTATAGGTCAGCAACTTTAAGATGTTGTCCTTTACTGACATCGACTCCAAAAAGAACATTAATGGTAGTAACGTTAAAAAAATATCATTTTATGCTTTTTAGTTGTTAATTTTTTTTAACGTAGTTTTTTTAGTTTTTTTACTTTTTAGTGTCTCTAAACTAAACTACAGTTAAATAAATTAGTTGAACTGTTTGGTAGCTACGACGCTACAGACAGACAATATAGACGTCATATATATAACACCACTTTTTTTTTGTATCAAGGGTCAAATAAAAATGCGAAAGTGAGAAACTTGTGAACTAGCTGTATTGAACTACATCATCCATATACCTCATAAAACGAAACTGTTTGAAAGTAAACCAAAAATTTTCAAAAATGTTGTGATTGTTATCAGATATCGTATAAAGCCAAGCTCTAAAGACTACTCGCCCTAAATCTACAAGCACCTTGATCAAAATCTATCAAAAAGTGGACAGATCTCATGTAGAACCAAAGGTCTTGATCTATCATCTATATATTGAGTCCTTACTTTACTAGGCTTAGCTTCACTTACTCTACATTTCAGTTAAAACGTGATACTTGGCCGTTTTGCTACCGTTACGAAGATTTTATAGGCATTCATTTATCGTGTGTGAAATGAAACGATGCCAAGCGCCACGACGCCCAGCGCCGCGACGCCTGCCGACGCCTAGCGCCGCGACGCCGAGCCCGCTACGCCTACCGACGCCCAGCGCCGCTACGCCTGCCGTCGCCCAGCGCCGCGACGCCTACCGACACCCAGCGCCACGACGCTCAGCGCCGCGACGCCGAGCGCCGAGCGCCGCGACGCCGAGCGCCGAGCGCCGCAACGCCGAGCGCCTAGCGCCGCAACGCCGAGCGCCGAGCGCCGCGACGCCTGCCGACGCCCAGCGCCGCAACCCCTGCCGACGCCCAGCGCCGTGACGCCTGCCGACGCCCAGCGCCGCGACGCCGAGCGCCGCGACGCCTACCGACGCCCAGCGCCGCGACGCCGAGCTCCGCGATGCCTACCGACGCCCAGCGCCGCAACGCCGAATACCGCGACGCCTGCTGATGCCCAGCGCCACGACGCCCAGCGCCGCGACGCCTGCCGAAGCCCAGCGCCGCGACGCCGAATACCGCGACGCCTGCTGACGCCCAGCGCCACGACGCCCAGCGCCGCGACGCCGAATACCGCGACGCCTGCTGACGCCCAGCGCCACGACGCCCAGCGCCGCGACGCCTGCCGAAGCCCAGCGCCGCGACGCCTGCCGACGCCCAGCGCCGTGACGCCGAGCGCCGCGATGCCTACCGACGCCCAGCGCCGCGACGCCGAACGCCGCGACACCTGCTGACGCCCAGCGCCGCGACGCCTGCCGACGCCCAGCGCCGCGACGCCTGCCGACGCTCAGCGTCGTGACGCCAGCCGACGCCCAGCGCCGCGACGCCTGCTGACGCTCAGCGTCATAAAAGTCAGTCATAAAATGAAAAATACATGGCCTAAGTATGTAAAAAATTTAGGAGACCAATTAGCAGCTATTTTGCTTCGAATGAAGAAAACATCACGTAAATCGGATTATTATTCTCAGCGTAATCGGTGTGCATACAAAAAAAAGGAAGAACCTCCTCCTTTTTTGGAAGTCGTTTAAAATAACAGCAACTTTAATTTTGCGATATGATTATACTAACTTTTCTCATTCTAGAAATATAGTTCAAAGAATCTATTGAGAAGACGGCATCAGTACGAACAATATACACACTCACAAGTATTTAATTTTACGGAACCCTAAAGAGAATACTATGTCCACACCCTTAATAAGAAATTACCTTTTACCTTTAAAAATATTCAAAGGATGATATTTAATAACGCTGCGGGTAACGGTCGCGATCATATTCCGCGCGGTCGCTGCGCACGAGTCCACCCCACATCTGCATACTGGGACAGTCGCCCGCATAGACCAGGCTTACGCCGACACAATCGAGAATCGAAACTGTTCAGATCGAGCTGATTCGATTATTCGTGAGTACGCGAGAGGAGAGTAAAACCCCTGTACCCAGGTAGTAGTACGTAGGATGGTGGATGTCCATCATCCTACGTACTACTACTGAAAATGTTTGGGAGTACGAATCTTAATCAAAATCGAAATCATATCAAATTCGTAAATCAAAACTGGTTTTGATTTACGGTAAGCCCCCTGATTTGGACTGTACATCACCCAAATCAGGACTGGAAGCAGGACATTTATAAGTAATAAGTAGTAGATAATAATACAAAAACCACGAGAGCAATTAATTTAGGTACACAATGAATATTTAACAAAATGAATTATTTATTTTTAATTTTAATACATTCGTGTCCCAAATAATTTTTAAATAACAAAAAAAAATCGCTGCCCTGCGCCTGCTCATCGAGCAAAATTGTTTTCCAAATGTTTCGACTTGCTAACCCATAAAATATATGACTTCATTTGGCACTTGCATATTATAAGGGCCCGTTACAACCAAGACGCTACGCAACGCTGCATTTAAAAGATGTAAGTAATTGAAAATTGTACTTCATCCACTACCTACGTCAGAAGATGTAAGTAATTGAAAATTGTACTTCATCCACTACGTCAGAAGATGTAAGTAATTGAAAATTGTACTTCATCCACTACGTCAGAAGATGTAAGTAATTGAAAATTGTACTTCATCCACTACGTCAGAAGATGTAAGTAATTGAAAATTGTACTTTATCCACTACGTCAGAAGATGTAAGTAATTGAAAATTGTACTTTATCCACTACGTCAGAAGATGCACGTTTCATTGCACGGCGCTGCACTGCTTCTCGAAATACAGAAGTTCAAAGTTGTTATTTATCTTATATATTATTCTATCTTCTTCTTTCTTCTTATAGATCGTGTAATAAGAGCAGTCACTATAACTTTGAGATTAAAAAAAAAATTTTTTTGTCAAAAACTAAAAAAAATATTTTTTGACTATTCACCATTTCTTTTTTTTTGTCGCAAAGATAACTAATAAATACTTAAAGCAAAAAAAAAAAAAATATTTTTTTAAATTTTTGTATAAAATATGAAAAAAAATACATTTATAGAATGAGAAAATATACTCATATCCCAAAATTACAGTGACTGCTCTTTTTACACCCGTTATATTTTAAATTTTAATTTTTATTAGTCTCGCTAAAATTCGGGAATTTTGTTGTTGTGTGGTTGTGTGGCTGATCCGATTCGGCTATTTTTAGTCTTGAAATATTATGGTAGTTCCGGGAAGGCTTAAACGGTTCATCACAAACGTTTTTATACTCAACGAAGTGATATAAAGTTTTGCAATTTTTTTTAACTAAAGTAAAATTTTGGATCGCTCTCTCTATAATGCAGCACCGCGGCGCATCTAAATGTGAACCATATTTGGAAGTGTCAATTTAACAAATTTAAGTTATGCTAGGACGCGTCTCGATGTGAACTGACCCTTATCTCGAATCTGGCTTAACATAATATGGTTTTATCTCCGCCAAACGTGACGGAGCAGGAAGCGAAGCTGACACCCCGCTAATGCGCGCGACGGGCGTCGGGTTACATACAAGTACGTATTTATTATGATTTATGAGCAAAATACCTTTATTACAAGTAGTAAAGTGTAATATCGTTGGTCGTTTTAGCTCTGACGCCCGCAGCTGGACATAAGCTAACGCAAAAAATTTCATGAGGGTAGCCCTATAATACAGGGTGTAAAAATAACAGTCACTATAACTTTAAGATACGATAATACTATCTTTCCAAAAAAAAATTGGAGCAAAAAAAATCTTTTAATAAAAAAATACATTTCTAGAATGGGAAAAAGTAGTATAATCATACCCCAAATTTATAGTGACTGTTCTTTTTCCATGAACAACTTTCTACTAATAAAAACTACATTTTTACTAGTAGATTACTGTGTATATTAATAAATCTTCTTAAAACTATACATCGCTACAGCCGAAATATTACAAGAAAATTACCTTCAATTTTGACATTAAATTGACGCATAAAATTAAATATAAAATCTTTATAAAAATAGTAAAAGAGGTTTTAACATACCGGCCGCCATTAACAACTTAGTTCATAATAATTAATAAAAGGTTAAAAAACTTACTATTGCGGCTAAACTAAACACTTAAACACTTTTACTATCTGAACTAAAACTTCCTTAAACATCAAGAACATAATCAAAAACCTTACCTAAACTGAAATCTATAAACTAACTGAAACTGGTATTATTTTAACAAATATACATAAAGTCTTTAAACCTAACATGAAATGTAAATCCTACACCTATCCTAAAAAAAATTATTTACTCAAAAACTTATAACTATTTATATTTAAACAGGTGTAAAAACTGAAACTGAACTTAAGCAGGTGACTACGCGTGTGAGCTTGTACAAACCAGAAAGTTAGTTAGTTACTTATTAAATCAAAACTAAAATACCTCAACGCGTATGTAACTTACTATTTGATTACCTGTACAAGACCTTAATAAAATACTAAAACCTATCATAAGAAGACTAAACTAAATTCACTTATTCCTACCTATACATAAACCTTAAACCTTATATAAACCTAAAAGATATACTTTAACTACTTGGTTGTATAATAAAACTCAAAAATAAAACCTTAGAGAAAAATAAACATAAAACTCTACTACTGACTAAATTATATTTTTTGCCTTTCTCTAAAACGCTTGTCATCGGGATCGGAACAGGTAAGATTATATTTCTTTCTTACTTTCTGTCCTTTTATAAAGTAATCTAATTTATTTATTATTTGTTTTCCTAACTGTTTACTAATTATTATTACTTTTTCAGATGACTTACGGCGTAAAACTAAGAAATGTTCAGAGCCTAAACTTTAACCTTCAGGATAAGGTCCTGGCTGAACCCTCGCCCCCAACAACTTATCCTTGTTTACTGTTATTTTATTAACATACTTATATTTTTCCTCCTTAGGAGTTGAAAGTTTCGTTTTATTTACGTTTTCCTTCTAACATCCTAAAACGATTGAGGGTTTCGTTCTTACTATTATAGACACTTCCTATCTCACTGTGACGTCTGTGTGTTATACCACTAAGGATTTGAGCATTAACTGAAAAACTAAAACTGGGATCGTGACGGGATATAATACTAAAACCTACAGATGACTTTGGACTTAAAGTCACCTGATCACCGTCACGACCTAAAACTATGCTCGTCCCTGGTATCATTTTAAGTGCCGACTGTCGCACTACAGACTGTGAATAAAAGAAGTTAACATTTTCCTCGACTGTACTTTTACTAGGGCATTAGCCAGTAACACTTGCCCCTTTTTTGTCATTACTGTGACATGATATTGTGTTTACTGGCGGAATTGGAATTTTGTCATAGGTTTTTGGAGACTCATTTTTACTACTACCTAAACTAGAATTCTCCTCAGCTCTAGGAAGAGTTTTGTTACTACTAAAATTAAGCAGACTGTGTTTTCTATCACATTGCTGGCACTTTGTTGTACCTGTGCACTGGTGATGATCCTGTCCCGAAGCTAATTGAAACTTATTGGTTTGTACAAACTCTCGCCGCGTGTCAATGCTTTCCCTAACAAACTCTTTACAAGTTTGTATCTGATGCCGACCTTGACAACACTTACTAACTAGGGAAGCAGTTGCTCTAGCATGCGATAAGTTCGCAATTGCAACCGTTTTTTTAACATTACCTAACTCCTTTTTCAAAAGTGTCTTGTAATCGATATACAATTCTTCTACCTGATCATATATATCCTCTGTGATGTATTCGGATTTCTCTAAAACCTCAGCGTTGACATTTAATAATAAAGATTTGTGGTTGAAAATAAACATTTGCCGAGACTTCTCTAGACTCTCTAGTTGAGATTCTGTAAATGATCTATTTATTTTCTCCTTCGGCAACTGTTTGAAGCTGATGTGAGCTTTATTAATTCTGCTTAGAATATCTTTTTGTATAACTATTGCTTCCATCCTTAACACTTTTTGACTATTTCACTTTACTAGAGAGAATAAGGTTCAAAATAACTCACTCCGGGACTTGTACTATGTACAAACTATTGGGTGTTCCGGCTCGGCCGCTCAGTGTGTAGACGGACGCCTGCTCCAGCACCTTGGATTCTTCTGCTTCCGGAGTCGCTGCTGCTGCCGAAGTTACTGCTCCAGCCACCGGCTTCCAGGTTGCTCCTCGTTCCCTCGTCCGGTCGCAGTATCTCGTCTGGTCGTCAGGCTGCCAGTCCATCTCCAGTCTTCCAGGGCCCTAGATTTTTCCCCAAAATAGTGCACAGGTCACAACGATATGTTTGACATCGAAGGACCATGAACAACTCTCTACTAAAAAAAAAAAAAAAAACTACATTTTTACTTTGTATATTAATTTTTTACTGTGTATATTAATAATCATCATCACATCGCTACAGCCGAAATATTACAAGAAAATTACCTTCAATTTTGACATTAACTTGACGTATAAAATTAAATATAAAATCTTTATAAAAATAGTAAAAGAGGTTTTAACATTCCACCCTTTATACTTGCCCCGCTTGGCAGGCGAGTTGGAGCGCGCTGTTTAAAGATTGTTGTATCAGTTGCCGTGACTTCGTCCTAATAGCCAAACACACGGAAATCCGTACATTTTGCCGCTATACAAGTAAAAATAAATATAAATAAAAATAGCTTTATTAAGCACATAAGGGACCTACATTCAAAAATCTACTCTGTTAGTCTCATCTTTCTGTAGTTTTGGAACAATGCAATACAAACAAAAATGTCTCCTCTTTACTATAAAATATCTTAGACATCACCTTCGTGGTAGTTCAAAGCTTGGATTTCTGCTATGGATAGCGCGGGCTAGATTCCCATGTTGGAATAAGAAAAAAAAAAATATTTTCAAGTTTGGTTAGAACCGTTGTCTTTGCAATGCTAATTATACTCATTCAGTATTTTTTTTTCGAGAATTCTGCATAACCCAGGCAAGGCAGTGTGCTCCAAGTTCAGAGAAAACAGAACTGACGCGAGATGTCCAGTTGTGGCGTGGGGTTCACAAAACTCCTATCGGCTGTGCTTACCCCGGATCTTTTGAAGACTCTCCTCCAAGTTCCTACCTAGAGGGTTTCCTCCTACGAAGAACCAGCCTTCGCCACTAATACCTGAGTTTATACTTACGAGTTTAAAGGCACACGGGCAGCCTTAGAGACTATAGAGGTATTTTATGCTTTATATTTCGTGACACGACGTGAGTTTTCGGGCAAGGTGATGATATATTTGGTGAACTCGAGCCTTAGCATATTAATTAGAATCAGAACTTAACAATAATACTTAAATCTTTAACAGAATCCGAAACGAGGATATTCGCAGTAGAACTAAAGTATCCGATACAGCTCGTAGAATCAGTCAGTTGAAGTGGCAATGGGCAGGCCACATCGTTCGGAGAACAGACACCAGATGAGGAAGGAAAGTTCTCGAGTGGCGACCACGGATTGGAAGACGCTGCGTAGGGCAGCCCCCAAGATGGACCGATGTTCTGGTCCGAGCCGCGGGCAGCCGTTGGTTGCAGACAACGCACGACCGGTCGTTGTGGCAGTCTTTGGGGGAGGCCTATGTTTGCAGCATATATAATGCAGCAGTGGACGTCTTCATCCGATAATTTCCATCAGATTCATCATCATCATCTCAGATGATATGAATATGATGGAAATTATGATGTTCTCCAAACTGTCTTCAACACTTTTATACACCGTACTTGCACGAAAACGGTAGTGTGGGGCGCATCCTTACTTCAACACCATTGCCTGGGTGTTACATTATCTAATCACATAACCCTACCTCATTACTCTTAAGTTTAGAGATCCAACGGCGTTATTATAATTATTATGCGATTAGAAAAAAATACATAAATTTCTCCGATAAATAAACTAAACGAGTTGGAAATTAGTCATTTGTTAGTCGTAAAGTTTTTTATAGTTTATTTCGAAATACTCTTACCACGGGTACTTTGATGCGTAGGTTCAAAGATATTTAATCAATAACTAAAATTTATAAATAAAAACTTACTCTATCTAAGTTTTATTGTAAGAGCCATTCCAGATTTGGTATTTTAAAAGCGTTTTTATTTTAACATAATTTTTATGTTTTCGTTGATAAGTTATCTGTGAATCTTTATTGTTTTGTGTAATTAATGAGGAGGGTGTTTAAAATTATAACAAAGTACCGACACTGAGTGAAAAGGCCGAAGTATTAACTACTTACTTTTAACATGAAATTTAAAAGATAAACTTTAATGCTATCATCACACTAATATTATAAAGGAGAAACATTGGTTGGGAGAGTGTGTGTGTGTTTAAGTGGGTTTAGCTGACAAATGGAATAACACATACAGTAGGCACTTCTTATCCCAAAATGTGTTCCAGTAGGACACTGTTTTTGAGCGGGCAGGGCCACAAGTCAAAACGAGTACATAATGCATAATAAGCATGTAAAATCTTGTTCCACCTAAAATACTGAAGTAATTTTTACACTCGCGTAACTAATATAAATAGTAAAAAAAAATAAAAAAATTGTACTTTGCATAATTATTGTTTTAAGCTATACCAAAACAAAAATATCCCACCAAAAACATTTTCATGTAAAAATGTTGCCAAGACGAGTCTACATAGCTTACCCTGTGAAAAAGTTATCAGATATCGTATAAAGCCAAGCTCTAAAGACTACTCGCCCTAAATCTACTAGCACCGTGATCAAAATCTATCAAAAAGTGGCCTTACTTTACTAGGCTTAGCTTCACTTACTCTACATTTCAGTTAAAACGTGATACTTGGCCGTTTTGCTACCGTTACGAAGATTTTATAGGCATTCATTTATCGTGTATGAAATGAGACGATGCCCAGCGCTACGACGCCTAGCGCCGCAACGCCTGCCGACGCACAGCGCCGCGACGCCTGCTGACGCCATGCGCCGCGACGCCCAGCGCCACGACGCCCAGCGCCGCGACGCCTGCCGACGCTCAGCGTCACGACGCCTGCCGACGCCCAGCGCCGCGACGGACGCCCAGCGCCGCGACGCCTACCGACGCCCAGCGCCACGACGCCCACCGCCGCGACGCCGAGCGCCGTGACGCCTGCCGACGCTCAGCGTCGCGACGCCTGCCAACGCCCAGCGCCGCGACGCCGAGTGCCGCGACGCCTGTCAACGCTCAGCGTCGCGACGCCTGCCGACGCCCAGCGCCGCGACGCCGAGCGCCGCGACGCCTGCAGACGCCCAGCGCCGCGACGCCCAGCGCCGCGACGCCTGCAGACGCCCAGCGCCGTGACGCCAAGCGCCTGCCGACGCCCAACGCCGCGACGCCAAGCGCCGCGACGCCTGCCGACGCTCAGCATCGCGACGCCTACCGACGCCCAGCGCCACGACGCCAAGCGCCGCGACGCCTGCCGACGTCCAGCGCCGCGACGCCGAGCGCCGCGACGCCTGCCGACGCCCAGCGCCGCGACGCCGAGCGCCGCGACGCCTGCCGACGCTCATCGTCGCGACGCCTGCCGACGCCCAGCGCCGCGACGCCAAGCGCCGCGACGCCTGCCGACGCCCAGCGCCGCGATGCCTACCGACGCCCAGCGCCACGACGGCTAGCGCCGCGACGTTTGCCGACGCCCAGCGCCGCGACGCCTGCCGACGCCCAGCGCCGCGACGCCTACCGACGCCCAGCGCCGCGACGCCTACCGACGCCCAGCGCCGCGACGCCAAGCGCCTGCCGACGCCCAACGCCGCGACGCCAAGCGCCGCGACGCCTGCCGACGCTCAGCGTCGCGACGCCTACCGACGCCCAGCGCCACGATGCCAAGCGCCGCGACGCCTGCCGACGTCCAGCGCCGCGACGCCGAGCGCCGCGACGCCTGCCGACGCCCAGCGCCGCGACGCCGAGCGCCGCGACGCCTGCCGACGCTCATCGTCGCGACGCCTGCCGACGCCCAGCGCCGCGACGCCAAGCGCCGCGACGCCTGCCGACGCCCAGCGCCGCGATGCCGAGCGCCGCGACGCCTACCGGCGCCCAGCGCCGCGACGCCAAGCGCCGCGACGCCTGCCGACGCCGAGCGCCGCGACGCCTACCGACGCCCAGCGCCACGACGCCAAGCGCCGCGACGCCTGCCGACGCTCAGCGTCGCGACGCCTGCCGACGCCCAGCGCCGCGACGCCTACCGACGCCCAGCGCCGCGACGCCAAGCGCCGCGACGCCTGCCGACGCCGAGCGCCGCGACGCCGAGCGCCGCGACGCCAAGCGCCGCGACGCCTGCCGACGCTCAGCGTCGCGACGCCTGCCGACGCCCAGCGCCGCGACGCCTACTGACGCCCAGCGCCACGACGCCAAGCGCCGCGACGCCTGCCGGCGCTCGGCGCCGCGACGCGTGCCGACGCCCAGCGCCGCGACGCCTACTGACGCCCAGCGCCACGACGCCAAGCGCCGCGACGCCTGCCGACGCCCAGCGCCGCGACGCGTGCCGACGCCCAGCGCCGCGACGCCTGCCGACGCCGAGCGCCGCGACGCCGAGCGCCGCGACGCCTGCCGACGCTCATCGTCGCGACGCCTGCCGACGCTCAGCGTCGCGACGCCTGCCGACGCCCAGCGCCGCGACGCCAAGCACCGCGACGCCCAGCGCCGCGACGCCTGCCGACGCCCAGCGCCGCGACGCCTGCCCGCGCCCACGCCCAGCGCCGCGACGCCTGCCCACGCCCACGCCCAGCGCCGTAGCGCTGTAGTAGTGATGATGGTAACTAGCACAAGGATTTCTATAGAATATTTTGAGTCACTGACAAGCTAGTTTCTTCACATTATAATAATGCTAAACATACAAAGAAGTTTACAGAAAAGAAATTTAACAACAGATGGAGCTTGTGCCGGACCTGTTCCATACACCGACAGTTATATTATGTCCTTTGTGACCGACAGCATTTAACAACTATTATCCGTTCGATATCAGTGGTTTTTAGTACTTTATTTGGTGAATTACTTTAAAACTAAGCAGGATAAAGAAAATTGTTACATAGTAATTTTTTCCCGACCATATCAATCGACTGATAATCATAATAAACAAATGTCAATTTATTAGGAAGTACGCGGCTCGTTTTTTGATTGTGTCGGGAATAAGCCTGCTGAGCCCTAATTCAATGCCATCCATGGATGCCATCCATCACTATCACCTACAAAGTTAAAAAAAAATCTATAGGATTAGAAATAAGCTTCGTTAAGTGACATACGAAATCACTTGTCATTTAGCGAACCTTATGTCAAATCCGATACATTTTTGTTTTCGAACTTCGTACTGATAATAACGATGGCAAATTGAATCAGGGTAATTAAGACTAAAGTGTTTTAAAGTACTTAAATTTTCAGCTCGCACGTACACAGCATTAATAATAAATAATTGTTTGTCTGTACTTATTTACTTCAGACCATCTGGTGCCGTGAGGTAAATGAACACTAGTTTTATTTCCTTTTTGCTAGGCCCGACACAATACAATTCCTTTAATAATGTAATGGAGTAAGACCAGAAAATGAGTTGATGGATATAGCCTAATGGTATAATTATTATAGTGTCCTATACTGTCTATACTATAATATTATAAAGCGGAAGAGTTTGTTTGTTTGTTTAAACGTGCTAATCTCAGGAACTACTGGACCGATTTGAAATTTTATTTTTTTTGTTGGATAGTCCATTTATAGAGAAAGGCTTTAGGCTATATAACATTACGCTGTGACCAACAGGAGCGAAGAGTTAGTGAGAAATTTTGCAAAAGCGGGGAAAATTATTCAAATTTGGTGTGCATTTGGGGACTTTCGTTGCGTGCGCTGCATAAACCGTTTAAGTCACTTAAAAACCACGGGAACGAAGTCGCGGGCACAGCTAGTGATGAATTTACCGCAATATCACAAAATAAGAAAAACAAGTTGCAAAAAAAGGGGTGCTAGTTTTTAAACAAAGAATATACAAGACAGCAATCGAACGATGGCATCATAATGACAACATAATAGTGATAATACTGGACTACAAGCATTACAAGCACTAAACCATTTGTTTGTCTTTTGACAAACCGAAGATTAAAAAAGTTTTATACTTTTGTTGTTTTGTTTGCGAAAATGTTTTTATTTGTGGTGTCACGACAAGAATTCATAAATCTATTTTGCTTTATATTTATCGGTACGATTCGGAGCAGACTAGCCACAAGTGGTCGCTACTTGCTGTTCTTACAAAACAATCGCCATTTTGAGTTGCCGGAGCCGGCTCTACGTCTGTCGAGTCGATACAACGTGTAAAACAAATGAGCGATAATAAGGAGGCCTATAGTATATAATCCCTTTTATAGAGTTCCTATGTTTAAAGAATATTTAAATCGAAAAATTGTATTATTTGTATTTAGAAACTAAAATTTATATTAATGTAACTGTGGGGGTTTGGCTAATAAATGCGAACTTTTCCCGATTAATTAATTTTATTAACTTTCCCACATAATATGTTTGATTGATATAAAGGTGCTGGGGAGCACGCGCGGTGTCTGCTATTTACGAACGCGTACTGAATGTATGAAGTAAAATACTGAGTAAAAATGCTACGGTGTTATAATATGAGACACCGTACATACTCCCGAGCCGAAAAAAAATACAAAAATTAGGTTGATTTTACTGGAAATTTACATTTGGTAAATATTGGAGAGGTTCCTTTGTCCCTCATCAAATTATCACTACACACTTCACTCGACTGACGGTCAGTCGTACTCTGCTCTCGCGCACTATACACTACACTAGGCTCTGCTTGCGGCGATACACTGCTAAATATTCTTCTATATTTTTTCCACAGTATAAATGATGCTGCTATGACCATGACTGCAAGCAGTCCGTATGAGATGCTATATTGGTGAACGTCATGCGCTGATATCTGACCGTCTGATGTCTTTAGATGCTTAGTGGCAATTTTTAATTCTTCGACCTGCTCTTCTAAATCGCTAATAGAATTGTTTATTTCAACTTCATTGTTGTCAAAGACTTCTAAATATTGATGGTACGATATGTTGACCATATGATTTATGTTAGGTAATTTGGGAGATAAAATGCCTGACTCCAAGTTGATTTTATTATTGGAATTACTCTGAGAGTACATGGTAAAATCTCTGCCCTTTATAATGCAGTTAGGCTCGATATGCAGTATTCCAGCTCCACTCAGCTGATCTGTGCTTACACGATCTGAACAGATAATCCTAACTTGATATGTGTTACAGCAAAAGTAAAAATATTTGGATTCATCTCTTAACTGTATCCACTGGTCTCTACAAGCTGCTTTGCTTACAAGACATTGTTTAGTTTTGGCGTCAATCTTACAAAACTTTTCATCTGCTGGGAGATATTTGATCGGTTTGTTAAGCTGACATAGGTAAGTTTGTTCGTTATTGAAACATAATTGTAATTCAAACGTGGAAAGAGTAAAATAAGAGTCCTTCCCTAAATTAATTGCTACGTAGTCGTCTACCGGGAGGACAGTGATCGCATTTCCTGCTATCTGCTTAGGAATCGAAATGATTTTGTAAATATTATATGCTTCTCTGTTTGTTAATGGAAATGATATTTCAAATATAAAATACTCCTTTAACATTCTTGCTTTGATTCTTAGTAAACTGTAGATGCTCCGTAAGTCTGATTGTACGTTGTCAATGGGTAACGTGATATCCTTTGTCAACTGACTCCCTATGAGTAGTAATTCGTTTTTAATTTGCTCAGGTGTTAATAAATGCATGTTGAATTTGCCATGTGAAATGTCGGTAATAGTGTCCAAAATTGTATCTTGAATTCGTTTTAAGTTCTGAAATAAGTTCATTGCCGTTATAGATGACAATATAAAATTTTGTATATCTACAGTGCGGACGGATTCCGACTTAAGAGTGTTAGTAAAATTATACAAATCCATAAGATGCTTGTTTATTGATTTATGCTGAAGCTGAATCGATTGTTCCGTACGTTTCAGTAAGTTGTATTGAGCCTCGACGACCGATGTTTGATTTTGTATCAAGTTATTAATATGATGCTCGTTATGCCTGATAAGTTCAATGTCCTTCTTGTACTGTTCCGCGAATCTCTCGTCTAATACTCCGAACAGATAGTTGGCGGCGTAACCGACACCATTGATAAGCGCGCGGCGCCTTCTGGCACGCGCGTCAAAACGCTGATTTAATAACAAACGATTATAATGATCCAGTTCCTCGAACTCGTGCTGTAATTGTAGAGTTATTGTTAAACAATGGTCATTGTCGGGCATACAAGAACATATTTTATCTGTGTAATTTATGAACTTTTTTGCTGCAGTGAATCCTTCCCAATACGGAGACATATTATAATATGCTATAAGAGTCCATTTGTCCCGAATGACCTTTGCACTGCCGATATGATCAAAATATAGAGACATGTTGCTAGGTAGATTTGTAGCCGCGTAAGTTGTTGTCATTATCGACATAAATAATATGAATGCTGTTGCCATAGCCGTAAAACTTTTCTGTTTGATAGATTTTTTCGGATTTTGTTTAGGTTCCTCAGGTTCTTCTTCGCAGCCGCTGCTCACCGCGTCCGAAAGAGGTAAGACTGACAACTTTACCACCGGCCTTTTGATTATACCGTTCTTGGTTTTAAGAGTTACGGCACGAACCAATCCGTCCTTTCCAGGATGCTGCTCCAATACCCTCCCCATAAGCCATTTGCCGGGGGGTAAATTATCCTCTTGAATCGTGACTAAATCACCGATTTGGATATTATCTTTCTCTCGTAACCATTTGGATCTTACTGATAGCTGAGTCATATACTCGATCTTCCACCTTTTCCATAAGTCGTCATACATTTTAGAGATTAGATACCATCTTGATCTAGCGTCCTGCTCGGTTTCTATGATGTTCAAGTCTGCTTTGCCAACTAAAAAATGTGCCGGAGTTAAATAGTCCAGGTCCTCTGGATCCTCTGTGAGAGCGCAGAGTGGCCTAGAGTTTAGGATAGCTTCAATTTTTGCTAGTAGAGTAGCGTATTCCTCATACGTAAGTTTTTGCTCCCCTACTACCCTTTTCAAATGATGTTTCAAACTTCGTATGTTTCTCTCCCATAAACCAGATGCTTGGCACCATTTTGCTACATTAAAATGCCAAGTGATATTCATATTGGCTATCTCTCCTAAGGTGTTATCATCAAAAATTCTTTCGAATTGCTCCTGCATCAATCTATTTGCTCCTACAAAATTCGTGCCATTATCACTGAATATGTGATGTGGTGTGCCGCGGCGACTAGCCATTCTACTGAGCGCCGCCAAAAATGCTGAACTCGTGAGGTCTGACACGATCTCTAGGTGTACTGCTTTTGTCACCATGCAAATAAATAATGCTATGTACCCTTTCATGGTTTTAATGCCACGCCCTTTATTTGCTTTTACATCAATGTATCCTGTAAAGTCTACACCGGTGTTGTAAAATGCTGGCTTCGGGTTAACACGCGCCGTTGGTAGGTCACCCATGAGCTGCTGACCTAAGATAGGATTGTGTTTTCGACAGATCACGCACTTTCTTATATGCTTTTTTGTTGCTCTTATTCCACCAATAATCCAAAATTTCTGTCTCAGATTAGCTAACGTAATTCGAGGACCGCCATGGAATGTTAGTTCGTGTGCTTGCTGAATAAGTAAAATGGTAAGTTGACTTTCGTATGGAATGATAATAGGATGTTTTATTTCAGTGCTGACACTTGCATTTCTGAGACGGCCACCGACTCGTAAAATTCTGTCTTCATCTAAAATCGGATGTAAATTTAAAATGTTGCTTTTCGATGGCAAGGGCTTATTATTTGAAAGTAATTTTATTTCGTCATTAAAGTGCGCCAGCTGTACATTTCTAACAATAAGCATTTTTGCGTATTGTAATTCTCGTAACGTGAGATATGCTTCGTGACGTTGTTTATATTTTATTAGTCGTAATATCCATGCTATTATACGAATAACTCGTGTTATGTTGCTATGCTTATTTAATAGACTGTCAATGATACTTAATGATTGATAATCCGACTGAATTAGAATATTTGATTGCTTATATTGATTTCTTTGTTCTTATGTAGTCTCGTACAATGTTGGCTCTTCGACTTTGAATGATGGCAACCATGATGGCCCGTTCCACCATAACTTATCTTCTTTCAGCTGAGTCACGTTTAAGCCGCGATTTGTACTGATACAAACATTTTTGAACCTTGCTCATTAATTTTGCTAATAGTTCAGCTCCCATTAATTCCAGTCTGGGAATTGTCTGGACCTTGTTTGATGGTGCGAGCCGTGCTTTGGCCGCTAATAATGATATTGATGACTCTCCATTTTTTATAACTTTACAGTAAATTACTGCTGCAAATGCTTTACTAGAGGCGTCGGAAAATCCATGGAATTCGATCTTATCGTTTTCGGAAGTCCTGATCCACCGATTTATTTCAAAGGTGCTAATGTTTTGTATTTCCGTGCGTATTTGTAACCATTTTGTTTTAATATCCTGAGGAAGCTTATCATCCCACTCAATTTTTGATAACCAAACATTTTGAAATAAAAGTTTTAAAGTCGTGCTCAATGGCGTTAGCCAGCCTAACGGATCGTATAACTTAGAAATATCGGATAATAAAGTCTTTTAGTAGGTTCTGTCTCCGAAAATTCGATTTTACATTGAAACGTAAATACATCGCCCTGTGGATTCCAGCCTAATCCTAAAGTCTTTGTTGACTCTATATGCTTAAATTCGTACGTCTGCTTGTCACATTGCTTTGTGTCTAAATCTGCTAGAAGTTGGGGGTCATTTGACTTCCATTTCCGTAAATTGAAACCTCCTGATTTTAGAAGCTCAATTAAATCTGCTTGTAACTGCTTGCTCTGCTGTAAATTATGATGACCACCGCAATAATCATCGACGAAAAAGCTTTCTTCTACTTCTCTAGCTGCTTCTGGATACTTCTTCTTTTCTTCTGCTGCTAACTGCTTTAAACAATTCATTGCTAAGAAACTTGCTGCTTTTTCTCCGTAGGTAACTGTTTTCAACTGATACGTTTGTATAGGATGGTTTTTGGACTCACGCCAAAGGATCTTTTGGTATGCTTGATCCTCTGGAAAAACCCAAATTTGACGATACATCTTCTCGATATCTGCTGTGTATGCAAATTTATACTGCCGCCATTTCAGAATCAACTGCTGAAGGTCCTGCTGAAGATTCGGACCTTTGTACATAATATCATTTAAGCTATAACCACTCGAAGACTTTGCTGACGCGTTGAAAACTACGCGCAGCTTGGTTGTAGTAGAACTGTCTCGGATGACACCATGATGAGGTAAGTAGTAACCAAGTTTGCTTTCAGATAATGATCTTTCCATATGATGTAAGTCTATGTACTCCTGCATGAAATTTTTGTTATCATTTTCTAATGTTGAATTACGATACAATTTCCTCTCTAAACTCTGATATTGTGCTAATGCTGTAGTTTTTGATGACCCTAATTTATTTTTGAATTCCTCTATAATAGGTAAACGCACTTCTCGAATTGTTCGAATCTACCATCTTTCAATCTCCTCGTTGTTTTGGAGAAGTACTGAAGGCATAAATCATCTTCTGAAGATATCTCCTTTTCTTGGGAAATGTCTTCACATTCCCAGAATCTTTGCAAATCATCATAATTATTCTGTAACATGACGTTGCACTGATATGATTTTACAGAACCGCAGAGGATCCATCCAAGGTATGTCTGCTGTGCTATAGGTTCCTCACTAGTTGGACCTCGTAGAATACCGTCTAACAAAATTTTGGAATAGACGTCTGCTCCTAAAAGTAAGTCGACAGGGCGTTTTACATAATACTTTGGATCTGCTAAATTAATATTTTCGATGTATGACCATGAAGGTTTTGGTAGGGTTACGTTCGGAAGACTTTTGATAAGGTTGCTCATGATGATTACGTCAATATTAAATGTGAAATTATTGTGCAATGATGCACACTGTATAGTGAGCATTCCTTTACTGCTGCTTTCATGCTCGCCGACGCCGAAAATCGTACCTTTACATTTGCGACGTCTTATACCTAACATCTGTGCTGCTCTTTCCGTAATTACAGAAATTTGAGAACCCGAATCTATGAGCGCTCTAAGGCAATGCTGCTCACCATTTGCTGCTTTTACACTGACCATTGCTGTTGCTAATAAGACCTCACACGTGTTGGGTTGAGACACGTGGTGATTTTTCGACACATGGTTCGAAGAAGTGCTTGGTTTGTGTTTAGTGCATGCGTTGTGCAATAAACTATTGTGAAATCCTGCACATAAACGGCACCTTTTACTGGAAAAACATTCCTTAGTATCATGTTCATATAAACAATTCACACAATAACGCAACCGGGTTACGGTTTTCAATTTCTGATCGCATGACATTTCTTGAAACTTTGTACAATAAAATAAACCATGCTCGCCTTTGCAAAGTCCGCAAATTAACTTGGATGCATGTAAAGCCTTTATGTTTGACTTATGATTTGAATAGTTATTATTGTTGCTATTAGATTTAAAGTTGCTTGAAAAAAGTTTCCGCTGATTTGAAAAATTCTGCTGATTCGTAGATACTGAGGGCTTAAATCCGGTCTGCTCTTGTTTTCGACGTGATGATTCAAGTACAGTAAATTTAGCTTCCAAAAAGTTAACAAACTCTTCTAAAATTGGCAAATCTCTAGGATTTTTAACTGATTCCAAATATTCTGTATACGAATCACTGTCCAATTTTTGCCCTAACAAATGGACCAGTAAGGGGTCCCATGTGCTAATGTCTATTTTTAGGTTTTTTATTGCGTTTAAGCATTCTTTTGTTGTATCGTGTAATTTTTTAAGTTGTGCTGCTGATTGATATTGAATGCTTGGCAGCCCTAGCAGTATGTTGACGTGCGCAGTAAATATGAGCCTTTTATTGTTGTACCTATGGTTAAGAATTTCCCAGGAAATATTATAATTAACTGATGTAATTTGTAAATGTTGAATGAGCCTCTCTGCTTCTCCTGTCAATTTACTCCTCAAAAACTGCATTTTTTGGGCGTGAGATAATGACGGATTGTTATGAATTGCCTCGCTAAACAAATCTTTAAATGACATCCATTGATGATAATTGCCACTAAATGAAGGGATATCTAATTTCGGAGTTGATTTTTCTCTGTGAGACGTCGACCATAATTTTTTGTTGATATTTTCTTTCATAAAAGTAAACTTTTTCTCATGTGCTGTAAACTGCTTCTCGTACTCTATGTTAGAACCATTTAACTCATTATCGAGCTCCCAGTGCTGGGCATCGATTGCTGCCCATCTCGACTGCAACTGCTGCAATGTATCTTCAAACTGCCATTTTTCCGTTATTGCCTCTAGGTCTATATTGCTTACTGTTCTAGAAAATGCTTTGAAATTCGTCATCTGCTTACGTAACATCTCTGCTGTTCTGCTGTCGACACCTTGGGAAATCGTCTTTGATACGCTCTCTGCTGATGCTGGTACTGATGGTCCAGGGATGGGTAATGGGCTCGTTCCTCTACTCGGAACTTCAAGTACCTTACCTTCTGGCTGTGCTACCGTTGATGAAGTCGAGATATACTGCTGCAAAGTTGACTTCGTACTCTCGTAGTTTCTGAAAGCCCTATCATATAGACTTCTAATGGGTTCAGAATTTTCGTCTACGAACTCTGCTAATTGCTGTCTGTTTTGCTTAAACTCTTCCCAGTATTCATCAAGGGTTTGTAACTTCCGCTTGACGTAATCTAGTGTCCTTCGTTCTCGCCCCGTCTTTTTAAAAGACGCGAGCAACTGCTCCATAGCCCCTACTATCTGCTCTTGATTTTCTAAAATATCCTCCATTTTTGTAACTTATTTGCTTAAAGTAAAAAATGGAAAGATCTTACTTGATTGCTCTGGAACTTTTCTGCTGATGCTGCCTTACTGCTCGTGCTCCGGAGAGCGTGATGATCTGCTGACACGATCCTACTGCTTGCTGCTGGCAGCCACGAACCACGCTGTTTTGCTGCTAGAAACTGCTGCTGCTGATCGCCTCCCACTATCACAACTTAGTCCTACACCACTGTTCTGCTACACTGCTGCTACACCACTGTTCTGCTACACTGCTTGATTTACTACTACTGAACTGTCTGCTAATTTTAAACGACTGCTTTTCTGATAGTCACTGATCACTCCTCACACGCGTATGATCCTGCTTTTGACCAAAACGCGGAAGGTCACTAAGCACGAAGGACCAAATTTATGTGGGGGTTTGGCTAATAAATGCGAACTTTTCCCGATTAATTAATTTTATTAACTTTCCCACATAATATGTTTGATTGATATAAAGGTGCTGGGGAGCACGCGCGGTGTCTGCTATTTACGAACGCGTACTGAATGTATGAAGTAAAATACTGAGTAAAAATGCTACGGTGTTATAATATGAGACACCGTACAGTAACAATACCTATTTCTTTAGATGTATAAACTTCCTATAAAATAATAAGTACCTATTATTATTGGTGTTACCTAATGTCATGTAGTGTTCACATACTTAGGGAATAGATTATTTATATGCTAATGGTCTGTATTAATATTAGCTGCATTCTGTTTTGTGTACCAAATTAAAGGAAAGTTCTCCTTTGAAGTATGAATGAAATATTTTTTTACACTTGCTGCCTAAGATAGGTATTTATTTTTCTGATTGAATTTTACATTCGCTAAATCATAATGGTTACTAACTAGTTGAATTTCTGTCCACGTGTTACCACATAAGGCTGTAAATCAAATATTTTACGCAAATTTAAAATTACTTTTTTCTACAAAATCCTACCGTTAATAAATATTTGGTACTACTTTTCAGATAAAAAAAGACATACGCCAGTAAATTTTTATCACTAATTTCTGTTAAGCGTTGTATAACAATAAAAAAGCGAAATGCCAATAGCTTGCGTCGCGCTCGTTGGTCGACCGTCTACACTGAGCTATGATCTATTACTTACAACTTTGTTTGTCTATCAAGATATAAGATAAAATCAGTCCTCTAATTCTTGCTTATATTGCTATATCGTTGATCGCCTCCGTGGTCTAGTGGTTCTGAGCTTCGCTCTCGGCCAGGAGGTCGTGGGTTCGATTCCCGCGTTGGAACAACAAAAAATGTTGTTTTCAAGTTTGGTAAGACAATGCAGGCTGATCACCTGATTTTCTGACAAGAAAGCTGATCCATGCGTCGGATGGGCATGTAAAAAGACGGTCCTGTGCCTGTTCTCTCGCCAGTCGTGTCGGTTTACCGTCCCACTCGGTTATTACAGTAAAATGAAGAGAGAGTGCTTCTGTGTACTGCGCACATACTTGGGCACTATAAAATAACTGCGTAGTTGGCCTGGTTTCAATGAAATCGGCTACCGACACCGAAATCGGTGAGGGGAGCTATTATTATTATATATCGCTGAGAGTTTCCCGATACATTTGACGACCTCTGTTGGGCCCAATAGTCGTGTGCTCAAGTTGGAGATCGCGGGTTGAAAAAAGGAAACAAAAAAGTTGTATTTGTGTTTCTCAGAGTTTCCTAGCTTGTATATTAATAGGGGACTTGGATGGGAAGACCCAAAGGTGATGTTAGTGGAGGTGATAGGAATCCCACTAATGAAGTGGGATTCCTCAACGGACGCCACAGCCCACATTGTACACCATAACTATACAACATTCTTTTCAACGCGTAAAACCCACCACACGATTCCACCATTGAACTAACCTCAAAAATCCTTGGGGTGACCCGAGGTACATACTAGATCTGTCTAGTTTAGTAGTTAAGTATGGAATATATCAGTTTCCCTTCCCAAGCTAAGCGTTATTCATACAACATAATGTTTCAATTTAACGCGCTTTCAAAGGTCATTCATGGATATGATTAAACTGACGTTACATTGTTAAATGGTTCGAATAATTTGTGGCCAAATGAAATGCTCCTATTGTCGCATTATGATTTTACCCGTTTAGTCATTTCCGTGTATAGAATTTTTGATGACGTATTATGATGTTAAACCAATGTAATTTAAAGTAATCCAATTATGTTAAGTCGATTTTGATAAGTACATAAACGATTACTTTATTTTAGGTTATTGATTGCAGTTTTTTAGATGTTGTTTTTATCCGAATACGGCGAAGCCAAAAGGTAAGTGATGATTATTATTACTGTATTTATGTTCTACTGTAGCGCCTAACCTACTGATCCGATTTTATTGAAATATTAAGGTCATATTATTTACGAAGTCAGGTTAAAGTATTTTATTGCGGTTATTATTTTTGTGAACGTTTTATTGATCCTTTTAACTAAATTTTGTAATTCATGCAAATAGCATTAGGCATACTTTCAATACCTATTACTCAATAAGCTCAATAGGTATTATAAAATGTATACTCAGATTGGGCGTATCAAGTAAAAGGTTTTAAAATATATAAAGATACTTTCAATATTTGACTAACCTAAAATTAAGCAGTTAAGATGTATTGTCATTAATGAACCGTGAACGACATGTCATGGACGTCCGTACAATGTTATGTCCACATTGATATAGTTGTCGAACTAATAGGATTACGTCTGTATAAAGTTACTGATCCTACTTCCAATAATCGTTTTAGAAGAAAGTGTTTTGTAATATTGATTACGGCTTTATAATATTTTAGTGTAGTCGTGAGGACAGTAGGTGTAATCTTGCTGTATAATCTATACTGATATTATAAAAAGGGAGGGGTTTGTTTGTTTGTTTAAAAGCACTAATCTTAGAACCTAATGGTCCGATTTAGAAAATTCTTTTTTTGTTGGATAGTCCATTTATAGAGGAAGGCTTTAGGCTATACAACATTACGCTGCGACCAATAGCAGCGAAGCGTCAGTGAGAAATGTTACAAAAACGGGGAAATTTTCACATTTGGGGACTTTCGTTGCGTGCGCTGCATAAACGGATTAAGTCACTCAAAAACCACGCGAACGAAGTCGCGGGCACACCGCACAGCTAGTGGTTTAATAATAGATTACTGAACTTTTATAATAATAATTATTATTTATTAACACCAAAAATTAAATAAATTCATATTAAGAAGCCCCTGACCCCGGGACGTGTTAACTGTAGTGCATAGTCTTCGCCTATATTAACATTATAATACTTATTATGCCAATACAGATTACTAAACAATAAAAACTAAAAGAAAAAAGAGAAATAAAGTGACTTTTAATAAACCGATTGTGTATCTGTATAGTCAAATCTTTAGTAGGTATTCACGACCCGGGAATACAGAAAACATTTTGTTCCTTCTGCGGGATTCGAACCCGCGTACTCGCTCCACTGCGCTACAAAGGACCTCAAAAATACCACAATTTTTATACTACACCCGACTACCTAAATGATAAACCCAAAGTTACTCGGCTATTATTACGAATCAATTGACACATTGATTTACACATTAAAATCTGATCAGTAGTTTAGGTGTTACGGCGGGACAAAGACACAATTATAGACGGCCTAAGCCATTCGGGTAAAATACGGAAGCTATATTTACACATCAATTCAAATTGCATTATCCTCCTTGGTGGTCCGGCTGAATCGATTTTGATAAAACTCACATTATATTGTTGTAATCCCCGAATGAAAAGATCTACATATTAATGCTCTATCAGCATTCCTTTTTATTAAGTAATGTACTGGAAGATCTTTTTGGAGAAAGTCAGTTTATCAGGAAACAAATAAAAAGTCAATAAAATGTATCAGGATTTGCTCGATAAGGGTTCCTAGACACGAACGATCGGTGACCGACTTTGGTGTATGTAAAAAATAGAATGTACTGATTGCAATAGCAACATGTCCTAAAAAAAATTTTTTGGAGAAAAAAATCGGCCGTAATATCTAGGCCGTAGTATCATCGGTCCTACAAAATGTATACCGTGGGTGGGCACCCTTAAGGGTTAATTACACTCGTTTTCAGAAAGTTGTTGAAGTTACAAATGACAGTGTAACGGCGGTAGATAACAAACTAATTGTCGATTTATTTATGTTCTTCGATTTATCTACCTTTTAATAGTAGGTACTCTGTACTTTGATGACCTTTACCGAATTTAATTAATGAAGGGGATAAAATTACGTAAGTCACGTATGCTATGCCTACTATGTATATTGTTGTGAGTATGATAATTATCTATACTTATAATAAAACTGTAGAGAGGTCAATTCTGTACATTGAATATTTTTTCAAAATACATATTGGAGGATGATTGGCGATCGATACTGATGCCAAAAATGCAATTAGTAAAATTTTTGTCTGTCTGTCTGTCTGTCTGTCTGTATGTGCACGATGGGAACAAAAACTACTGAAGGGATTTTAACCAAACTTGGTACGATTGTAGCCCATATTCCTGGGCAGGTTAAAGGCTATATAACATAACGCTACGATACATAGGAGCCGAGCAGTGACGGTAAATTTGAAGCCAGTCGGATGAATTTCGCGCGCGCGGCCTGCGGTCGAACGGTTCGTGCGGGGGGCGCGGGGGGATCGCTTACACAGTGACGCGAAGCAATAGAACGTGGCACTAAAGTAGATTAGAACATCAAATAAGTACCTAACTATCAGGATTTTTTTTCTGAGAAAACAGTGTTTTCACAGTGTCATAATAATATAAAAATTGTATTTTTGAACTTGCTTCACAAATTGAAATAAATTATCATTTATTGTATAAAATCAACTTAATTAACTGTATAATTAAAAGAAAGCCTTTCGTGATAAACTAAAAAACGGGCAATTAAGCGGTTTTTGGAAAGCTATTTATACCATCACGGTATTAATCCTTATCATTTTTAATACGTTAGTTGGCTTAAGCATTCCATGAAGACTATAATATTTGCCCTTTATACCATGCAAATATAATGAGTAGTTTAGGAAATATAGCAAAATTAAAATCGTTTCGCCGTGATTCGACCGGGCGCCGCGTAATGCAGGCTGCTGCGTGACGTCTTACGTCCGAGCCGGGCTGGTGTAGTGTAGACTGCTGAGTAAAAAATACTATTAAAATGTGCTAACTGTGGCTGTGTTATTATAGGAGACTTCTATTTATGCAATAGTACCCAAAACAATTTTTTTTTTCATTTTTGTCTGTTTGTCGGTGCATTTGTGCACGCTAATCTCAGAAACAGCTTATCCGATTTAGATGTGGTTCAATCATATTTGTAGTAATCTTGACTTAACATTTATTTCATCTCAATCGGTTCATAAATAAAAAACTTATGACAATTAAAAAAAATGCTGGACGTTTGTATGAAGCGCGGCAGGAACCGCGCTGCAAACATTCAAATTTAATCTTTTTTTATTTTATATTTTCTTTAAATAAAAACTAAATTTAATTTATTTATATTATTGTTATACTTAGGGTAGGTTAATAAAAAAACGCTACTAAAACCGATCGGCGCGCCGAGCTGGGGCCTAACTCGACAAACTGATTCGATTTTGATTCAGATTCGACCGTGCCGCATATTCCCGAATAAATTGACGTTTGTTTATTTTTGTTCTATGTCGATTGATATCGTCGGGTTTACAAAAAGTTACGTTCCAAAGGATTTCTTTATCCTAATTAGTTCCAAAGTAATCTACCAAAGAAAACACCAAATCCGTTGAGATCGAACTGATTCGATTCTCGGTTGTGTCGAGAGTAAGCCTGCTGGATCCTCGACGGGGCGTGCCGCTGCGCCCATGTCTAACCGAGAGTTTCGTTTTAAATACCTTAATAATTGCAATATATGTTTCAATTTAATATCTCAAAATATT
The DNA here is from genome assembly GCA_905187575.2 of Celastrina argiolus. NCBI lineage: Eukaryota > Metazoa > Arthropoda > Insecta > Lepidoptera > Lycaenidae > Celastrina > Celastrina argiolus. The sequence goes on along the minus strand of LR994594.1, from coordinate 9,258,504 downwards.
AATGACAAAAACGGTAGTAAGTTCAAAAAAATTGAAAATAATTTTATGGTTTCGCAATTTATCCTGTGTCGGCACTATTAATACGTTGCTTCGTATCAAATTTAGGTTTTGGTTCCCTTTGGAGTGTCGAAAATTAGAGAGATAAACGGCTGAATCTTTGGGTAGATGTGGCTAAGGAGTCTGTTTTTTTCAAAGCCAGAAGGGACAGAAGATCCTGAGTATTTAATAGGATTGTTAGCTTGATACCTACACGTGTTAAAGTTTTGACAACCAGACAGATAGACAGACAGACATCGAAGTTAAATAATTTACTAAATTAACGTGAAAAATTGGCTGAGTCTATACGGTGCATTCGAATAATATTATCCTAACTTCGAATACCTTTGCTGACTTCTACAATATATTGTTTGTAGGCCTACTTTCCTAGGATGGTACTATATTATTATTATACCCTGCATACCAAGAGGCTTGCCGGGTACGTGACTTGCTGGATCGGGATCAACACTGGGATACACTGGGAAGTACCTATTGGCGAAAGTTGTCAGCGGTTGCGCCAATAAACTAAAAATATATTTAAAAATATAAAAGTGTCCTAAATCACTTTTCCACTCGTACGAAGTCGCGGGCACAGCTAATTAAATTATTATAAAACAGTTTTTTTGTACACGTTTAAGTCTAAACGTGTGTCGTAAAATAATTGCTAAATTAGGGTTTTCATGTCTTAGGATTATTGCAAACTTTTACTTGATACTGAGATAAAATTTCAAATTCAATCAATTTAATTTTTTTTAGAATCTTTGCGAACAAACCGATCAATTTTAGGATTGATTTTTGAGGAAAGTTATTTGGAGTTAGACGGAAAATGGCTTACCGGCCGAAACCGAATATTCAGCCGAGGCTTCTGTTTTGGATGAAACCGTAACCGAAATCGAAACTTACGTGGTCAAGTTAAAATTCCTTAAAATGCCGCAATTTGGTGCATTTTACCCATTATTTTGCATTAATTACGACATAAAATAAAAACACATTATATTAAGTTTGTTGCAATCATTTATTGTATGTAAAAAAAATGATTTGATTTTAATTCAGATTGAATCGTGCCGCATACTCCCGAATAAATTTATTTATTTTGATTCTCAGTCGATTGATATGTTTGGAAGTACAAAAAGTTCTGATCTAACGATGTTCTTTATCCTGGTTAGTTTCAACGTAATCCACCAAATAAAATACCAGAAGCCGTTGAGATCGAACTGATACGATTCTCGATTGTGTCGGGAGTAAGCCTACAGGGCCGCCGCGCCGTCCGCCAATATTGTGTTGTCGCGAGAAACGAAGTTAGGCGAGCGTGCACGATAACTTCCGAAATCAGTTTCGGTTTCGGCAATATTTTCGGCCAATTTTGGCCGAAACCGAAACTGCCACCGAAACTTGATTTTTAGCCGAAACTCGGCCGAAACCGAAACTGAACTAGCGTCCGAACGCTATAAATATTATACAGCGTGAATAAACGTCCATTTGTCAACGTAGCAAGTTGTAAAAAATAACTAAGAATTAAACTGAAGACCTTTGATTGAACAATTATCGAATAACACCGAAGGAATGCATAACATCGCGCAACACCATAAAAACTCTATAGAGCACTATTCCATCATAAATGCTTTAATTTGTTACCAAACGCTACCTTTTCTCTGGACTGTTATGACTACCATAAATGATGCCATTGTACAAATTAAGCAGAACTAATGAATCGATCCGAGATTTAAATGAATGTTAAAGAGAAAGTTCTGTCACGGTCCTCAATGTCAAGAACGTGGCAACGAATCAAGTGTGATTCTTAATTTGAAAATGGAAAGCGTACTTGAATTTGGAATCCTTTTTTTTTAACTATCCATAATATTTATTGGGTGGCCTCTTGATAATTATTATTATTACAACAACTCTATAACATAATAACATACAGTGTGTCCTACGGTTCATATACCAAGCCGAATATAGTGTGAAGAGAATGACGCGTAGAGCATTTTTGTTTTGGCACCTCATAAAAATTACTTACCATAACGCGATAAAAATTAAAAAGGTCTAAAATTACCACGAGGTCTATACACACAAACCCACTGGCCGTTGACCTAACACCTGACCAGGGTTGAAACTCGTCTGTTTTGTGACTTTTATGGAGATGTTTAATCGCGATTTGTCGCGTTATGGCAAGTAATTTATATGAAGTGCCTAAACAAAAAATACTCTACGCGTCTTTCTCTTCACACTGTATTCGGCTTGATATACGAACCATGAGTCACACTGTACACATATTTAAGACTCATTTTTCAGGAAAACAGAAAACTGTTTGTTCCTTAGGCGGGATTGGAACCCGCGACCACGGAGGTCGTCTAAACTGTTATTTAAGTTAACAACCTTCTCTTCACAATATATTCGGCTTGAGTTACGAAACATGAGGTACCCTGTACACATATAAAACTCAATATTCAGGAAAACAGAAAACTGTTTGTCCCTTAGCATTCGAACCCGACACCACGGAGGTCATCTAAATAACAACAAACCTAGGACTTCGCAGTAATCTCTTGCAATCCTCTCGTCCATAGGGGCGACTTATGAATAGTCCATAAGGGACAGAAGCACAAACAGTGTAGTTTACAGTGGAATTAGTGTAGTGCGCGCCAGTTAGGGGCAATTATCGGGGCCCTGTTGCCGGCCAGTTACCTTTGACCCGATATTATTGACCCATTTGGGCTTTTTTACCAAACTACGACCAAAAGGGTATTTATTTTGACAGCCTATGTTCATTTTCATTTTGATTGTCATGTCGTAGCGCCTAAACTACTGATTCGATTTTAATCACTGAGCTGTCCGTGCGTAATATTTCGTAGTTAGGTTAAAATTTTTAAGTTTTGATTATTTCTCCTGCGCATGCTTTTAAGAAAAGGAAATTAAGGCCGTGTTTCACCAAGCAATGTTAAAGTTAACGCCATGTTAAAATACCATGCCATCTCATTCATTGAGAAGAAATACGAGAGGGATAACAGGATATTTAACATTGCGCTAACTTTAACATTGCTTTACCTTACCAGTAATTCAATTAATTGTAAGTACGCCCAACCAAATCATGAGAAAATTACTTACTCAGATTAAAATTATTATGTTATAGAGTTGTTGTAATAATAATAATTATCAAGAGGCCACCCAATAAAAAAATCATCTAAAAAAGAAAAAAAAATTACAAGCCAATAACTAACCTTCTTTATTAAAAAAACTTACCACGCGTTAAATCTTATACTAATATTATGGATAATTAAAAAAAAAGGATTCCAAATTCAAGTACCCTTTCCATTTTCAAATTAAGAATCACACTTGATTCGTTGCCACGTTCTTGACATTGCAACAGTTTTCTGTTTTCCTGAATATTGAGTTTTATATGTGTATAGGGTATCTCATGTTTCGTAACTCAAGCCGAATATATTGTGAAGAGAAGGTTGTTAACTTAAATAACAGTTTAGACGACCTCCGTGGTCGCGGGTTCCAATCCCGCCAAAGGAACAAACAGTTTTCTGTTTTCCTGAAAAATGAGTCTTAAATATGTGTACAGTGTGACTCATGGTTCGTATATCAAGCCGAATACAGTGTGAAGAGAAAGACGCGTAGAGTATTTTTTGTTTAGGCACTTCATATAAATTACTTGCCATAACGCGACAAATCGCGATTAAACATCTCCATAAAAGTCACAAAACAGACGAGTTTCAACCCTGGTCAGGTGTTAGGTCAACGGCCAGTGGGTTTGTGTGTATAGACCTCGTGGTAATTTTAGACTTTTTTAATTTTTATCGCGTTATGGTAAGTAATTTTTATGAGGTGCCAAAACAAAAATGCTCTACGCGTCATTCTCTTCACACTATATTCGGCTTGGTATATGAACCGTAGGACACACTGTATATTAATAAAAATCTTACATAATCCTTACATACTATTTTAAAATAGTCCTCTTACGCCTCTGTCTGTTTGCGATAAACTCAAAGACTACTGCACCAATCTTCATGCTGTTTTTACCGATGGATAGAGAGGTTCTCGAGGTTTTAATATATTAATTGAACCTGATACTTTTGACAATTACGTAGCTGTAAATTGTTTTTACGTAGCTGTAAATTGTTTCTGGTTGGTCTACAGGCAAAACCCATAGGTTAAAACCGGGCTAGGAATATCAAGTTGATTTAGAAATTTCCCCCGTGTTGATATCTATATTCTTACAAGCTGTGCCCGCGTCTTCGTTCGCGTAGTTTTTGAGTGACTTAGGACGTGTTTCACCAAGCAATGTTAAAGTTAACGCCATGTTAAATATCATGTTATTCCTCTCGTATTTCCTGTCAATGAATTCCTCTATAAATTGACTATCCAACAAAAAAATTTTTTTTCAAATCGGACCAGTAGTTTCTGAGATTGGCGCGTTTAAACAAACTCTTCCGCTTTATAATATTAGTATACCTATATAGGTAGATATACATTTTTGAATATTATGCTTGGATTCCCATACTTTTTTTAATGGCCAGCACTTTGACATCTGGGCCTAAACTAGACCGCGAATGAACTCTTTCTCTAGAATTCTCTACGTGTCTATGGCACGTCTACAATTCGACCGCTAATGGCCGCTGATTGCTCTGACAGTTATTGCCCCAGTAACAATTGAATGAGGAATGCGATTTTTACCGAACAATCGATTCGCAAAGTCGTAAAACCTTAACAGCTTGTAATGACTTGTTGTGTCTATTAATTATGGCGGCGACGGGGTTAGGTTAATGTAGAATCACATGTCTATAAATTATGTTTTGACGACCTCTGTGGTTTAGAGTTAAACCCCGAAATACGCAATAGTTTTGTGTGTTCCTAGATGAGGGGTATATTATCAAAACCCACTAAAACGTACTTTTCAAAAATATCACAGGATACACGTTTAAGCTTAATCGGATTTTACTACTGGTATGCACTATTAGAGGGGCTTTTGATTTTGAATCTAGTTTTGGTGGGCAGATTTCTGTATGTTTTAGCGGGTTTTGGTTCGAAACTACCTAAACATTTAAAGAAATTTTACGAGGTTTCCAACGGTGCTACTAACTCAAATTTGGTCCAGAAGCGTTATAGCGGATTTTGGTTTTATACCCCTCAGATCATTAGAAATTATAATAAAAACCTTAAATAAGCATAATATGTATAAAAGTATATTATATCATTACGTCGTATGGTAGCCATGGTCCCATAAAACAATATCTTCCAGAACTTAGCACGGGCCAGATTCAGTAAGAGCCTAACTTGCTCTTACTCAATCTGGCCCGTTCTTCTTCTCCCTAGGCTAAAATTAATATTACCCAGTAATAACACTAATAGTATTATTACTGTGTAACATGTATTTCCATCAAGAACCTACAGTACATTCAATAACATATAAAATTAATATTATTATGTCTCCAAATTAGGTACCCAAATATTACCATTTGACAACTTTCTGTTAACCGTTTTACCTTCCTACTATAATCACAGCACTTGACAATGGATTTTATTTGTACCGTATAAAAATGTCTTATATATTAGCAAAATTAAATATATAAATACTAGGTAGATACCTTAATCAAAAACATGAAATTGTTTTACATAATTTCTTCAGTTTACCCATTTATATTCGTATGGTAAGGCCGATTTCGACATTTGGCATATACCTACAAGGCGTAAAATAAATGAGTGACAATACTTTTGGGTGTGTATGTTCCTAGTCTCTAGTAACTCGTAGAGTATACTGTGAAAGTACCAGCGCTGAAATACTTACTTTTGACTTTCATGTTTGTATGAGGAATGCCCTAACATCATAAATTTTCCCATACAATAATTTAAAAAGTACCACTTTCAGCGCTGTTCTTTCACAGTAAACTCTATATACGGAACCCATACACACCCTAAAGTATTATCAATCATTAAAATTATAGTCTGTATACAGATAGTGTATATATAGTTTGTGTAAGAACACACTAGGCAACTTTTTAGTGCCGCAGAATGTACGGTACACATGACATTCTTAAGATTATAATACTACCTACTCTCTCTCTACACATATATTTAATAATCTACCTATAACTATAACGGTGCTTTGAACAAAATCTATCTATCTTAGCAGCATAGTAAAAAAGAGATAATCAGAAATCGAAAAGAAAGAAAAAAAATACAAGAAACAGAAATAGAGAACACTAATTTCGACAAAAGAATATGTAGAGTTTTCCTATTCTTATGGAAGTTTTTAAAATTGTCCTTATATAAATTATAGTTTTTTTTATAAAACATTTTTTTTGTATTTTTACTTTAATAGTGTAAGTCGTTGTTAATTATGATAAGTAATAATTTTCTAGCCATAACAATTATGATTATGAAAATAAATTATTATAATGTTACTTTTTTATTATAACAAAATGATTGCACCAAAAGAAAGTTCAACGAAAGTGCACTCATACTCCAGGGGAGCTGTGAAGAAATTTCGTTCCTCATAGATTGCACCATAGCTATGGGAGTCAGTTGTGTACCCGCGAGATACCTATGCACCCGTACCCATCCATGGGACCATACGCGAGTAGTGTGGTGGTCTAGTAAGTTAAGCGGAAAAAAAAAATTTTTTTGGTAAGTCTTTTTTTTAATTCTGAAACAGTATAAAAAAGTTTTTTATAAGTGACCATAATTTTTTTTGGAAATCGTAAGGATACTTTTTTATGTTTTATTATGTATTTACCTAATGCGAAATAATATGACGGTTTTAAATAAAGTACTAATTTAGGTGTAGGCTATTTTGAAATACCGTGTATATTTTACCAATAAAAAGTACCTGTATCTAAATAGGAAATTAATTTACGTTTGTAATATTTGAATTATATTTTTTATTCTATAATTATTCTAATACCATAATAATAATTAGTATAAATATATATTATTATAGTAAATTAAAAAATAGTTAAATTGCTTACAAATATTTTAAAAATGGTTTTAAGAACGAATTATATATCTACCTTGAACTGTAATTTTTGCGAAGTGCAAAAAAAAATATATTTTTTATCCTAAAATTTTCGTTTAAATCTGGATCACGCGGTAATGCTTTCAAGTTTGATGCTTTGCGAAAATCGCGTAAACTCTTCAGTAGCCATCGGCGTTGTTTTTCATACCGTGTTTACCATTGGATAACGTTACTTTTACGGACATATTCTCGAATGCTTGGCCTACAGATCATCAGTTTTCGTTGATAATTTGACATTTCGTGGCGTTGTTTGATTTGATGATACAGATAAGGTATCCGGCGCAGCACACTGACACAGTGAAATGTGGCGTAATACTTTAGTAACATGCACTGTGTGGTGACAGCAATGCAAGAAAATAATGGACATTTTATATTTTCTTCTTTTTCATGCGTTTTTATTTTTTGCGAGATATTATTGTTTTTGCGAGATACAAATAAAATATACTATACAATTAGTCATAATTTAGATTTAAAAAAATATATAAAATGGACCATGGAAAATCTTGCAGATTCGAGTTCAAAGCAATAGCCAAAGTTATAACATCCTTCAGAAATTAGGAAGGTTCATCACATTTTTATTATAATAATAATAATTTCATTTATCACATTACAAAGTCAGCGAATCTAGTTACATTCTTATTATAATACATTATTTTCGATGCTTAGCACGAATACTATAGTCATTAGTATTCATTCCGATATTGATAGTTATGTTTTTTTAATAATTAAAAAAGGATAACTAAAGACTCACGGACGGAGTACTGAAATGCTAATTAAAGTTGTCTATTCACTCGCTATCACTGTCTGTACTTTACAAAATGATAAAGATTTAAATATTAAGACAAACGCCTGTACCAGGGACTAAATTATAACTTAGTTAGGATATTTTTTTTTTTCTCAAAAAAAAAATCATATTTAATTTATATTTTTGTCAATGCAATTTGATGGTTGCAAATAAAGTTTTAAGTTAGTCTTAATTAACTATTGCTACTTAACCTATAGTTTCAGTATTCGTCAGTCTCATATTCACCAGCAAGCGTGGTCACAGCGCCGCATAATGTTTACCTTAGAGGAGATAATGTCATAGACACGAAGAATGAAACGTTTAGTTGGCACGTTACAGCTATTGTTGAGCTGGTCAGCCGGTATACAGCACTAATGTGAGCTGTTATGGCAAGCTGTTAGCTTAACTCGTTAACCAATCATGAAATAGATAATATTTATGCTAGATTTACACGCTACTAGTAATAGGGTGTCCAAATCTTGTGCCCACTTCGTTGAGCATACAAACCGTTTAAACCTTCCCCGGACTTCCACGAATATTTCCAAACCAAAAATAGCCGAACCGGTTCAGCCGTTCTGTAGTTTTAGCGAGACTAACGAACAGCGATTCATTTTTATATATAAGACTAGCTGACCCGTGCCCACTTCGTTGACCAAAGAAATCGTTTAAACCTACCCTGGACTTCCACGAATATTTCAAGACTAAAAATATCCTAATCGGTTCAACCGTTCTCGAGTTTTAGACTAACGAACAGCAATAATAAAAAAAGAAGATTTTTTATAGTTTTAGTAACCACTGAATTTTCAAGCAGTGAGCGGACAAAATATATGTATGAACATTCTTGATCTCTTCAATAAAACGGAAAAGTGCGAGTCGCGCACGATAGGTTCCGTACAAAATGAGCAAAGATATCACGTTTGTTGTATGTCAAGCCCCCTTAATAATTTATGTCATTCTGTTTTTTAGTAAATTATAGCTACAACAGAAATACATAACAGAAGTATAACGGTTCATGAGATACAGCCTGACAGACGGACGTTCGGACAGACGGACAGCGGCGTATTAGTAATAGGGTCCCGTTTTTAACCCTTTGGGTACCTTAAAAGATAAATTAAATTCGGTTTGTCTGTTTTGGAGATACGAGTTACGATGTACGCCACAGACAGACATAACCAAAACAGACAGATTGGACAGACAAAAACAGTTACAAGTCAAGCTTATGACACTCCTCTGTTTTGGTCGGGGGTTAAAAATATAAAGATTAAGAAATGGGAATCTGGCGAAATGGGAAGCCGTTTTGTTGAGTCTGCTTGTCAAGCTGCTGCTTGCAAAGTTGCTTGTTTAGTGTGTGAGGGCGGCATAAGCTTAGCATAAGAGTTCAAGCTAAAAATCCTGTAGTAATATTAGTATTAGTGTAAGGAACTATAGTAGCAGTGGTAAATATACTGTTTCCAATTTTTTTTACATAAAACTTAACCTCCTCATTTGATAAGGAAACACTTGTCACTTTTTTTTTTTTTATCGAAGGCTGGTTTTGTCAGGCCCAGACGTCACTGCAACCTTTCTGGATCTATTGTGATTCCTTCGCTTTAAAGTACCGTCCCCAGTCCTATGTTGCTCATGAAGCGAACTATATGGTGGGGGTCTGCGTTGCGGATTTCCTCTGCTGTAGAGTATTCATGCAGCCCGAGGTACTTGCTCCTGCTTGTATGAAGAGCTGGACAATCAAGAAGAAGGTGGAGGGGTGTCTCGTCTTTCTCCTTGCAACACAAAGTAACACTTGTCACACACAAAGTATTACCTTCATAACATACATTTATTTTTAACCGGCAAAAAAAGGAGGAGGTTCTTAATTCGGCTGGTTTTTTTATGTATGTACACCGATTACCCATACAGACAGGCCACGATGATTTACTAATTTTTGTACCCTTTCGGTAGGTCCGAAACCATAAACAAAAGCCCGACTTGACAAATTAAGTATAAAATAAAATAAAAAAAACAATAAACCAGCTGCGTAAATAGTGAACAAAACTACATACTTATTACATAATAATAAAACTGAAAAGAAATAACTAGAACAGACGAAGAACTGAGAAGATGTCAGATGGTCCACAATGGAACATAAAATTGCTCAGTTACATTATTAAGAAATAAATTGGCTGTCAAATACGAATATATATTTAAATATAATATTATAAAAAAAATTTCAATTTCTGATTATTAAACGTATATTTTTTTTCTTTATTTATTTAGGCTTTTGTCGAAACCGACAATGCCAGCATTACGAATAGAGAATTAATATTTTTAACAACATAATGATCTATTTTTTATTTATTTAAATATATTTTTTTACATATCAAAAATTGTTAAATTATTAATTTGGCTCGTAAAGCTGCAACTAAACTACCTAACATATTTCCTACCTAATACATAATATTATTCTATTTTCTTCCAGGTTGTCATCAAAGTGATGAGATGTCTTTTTCGTCGCAATTTTGCTAAGAAAGTGATAATAACGAAACAATAATATTATGGTTATCATTAATTTACAAAGTTTAAAAAATTTGTGACACTATAAAATGACTGAGTGTGTAAAATCTGTGAGAAAATAAAGTGAAAAAATGGTGAGATTAAAATTAAGTTGTGTGCTCAAAAACTATTTATGGTAAGTTAAATTTCGTTTTATTTATTTAAAAGTATCTTTTAAACCTAGGCTCTACTCGCTTAAATACAGTGTTCCACGAAAACAATAATTTTTTGAGATAAAACGTTTTCTTATATGTCTAGAGATTAACACTAATTTTCACCTTTATGATATGTTTTCCTCTACTTCGTACGCACAAAATGCAATCCCGCGGGCACGGAACATTTTTCTGTGATAAAAAGTAGTCTATGTGTTAGTACAGCTAGGTAATTATTACTATACAAAATTTCGTGAAAATCTAAGTTTCTGCGTGAAGATCATACACACTCACTCACATACTTACATTAGTGTGAACTTTGATGATTAGAGTAATTTACAATAGAGTAATATAAAAAATACATAACCTTTTTAGGATTCCGTACCAAATGGGTAAAAGTAAAACTTAAAAAAAAAAGAAAAAATAAAACATTTATTGAATGAGAAAAGGTAACTAGTATAATAGTATTCCAAAGCTATAGTTACTGTTTTTACATCTATATCTATACTAATATTATAAAGCGGAAGAGTTTGTTTGTTTGTTTGTTTAAACGCGCTAATCTCAGGAACTACTGGTCCAATTTGAAAAATTCTTTTTTTGTTGGGTAGTCCATTTATAGAGGAAGGCTTTATATAACATTACGCTGCGACCAATAGGTGCGAAGCGTCAGTGAGAAATGTTGCAAAAACGGGGAAAATTATGCACATTTGGGGACTTTCGTTGCGTGCGCTGCATAAACGGTTTAAGTCACTCAAAAGTCACGCGAACGAAGTCGTGGGTACAGCTAGTATATAATAATTCAAGAATTTTTTGTTAAAAAATAAATAAAAAAATGAAACATTTATTGAATGAGGAAAGGTAACTTTAGGTAAAGGTTAGTTTAATCATATCCCAAAGTTATAGTAACTCTTTTTACACCCTGTATATAATCAGTGAACCATAATACAGATTTGCCTCTATCCCTTTCTTATTGTAACCGCACGATATTATTCCATAACGGTACTTGTGATATTCTAAGCCTTTCGTATTGCTACTTGAAGATGTTTTTTTTAATATCCCACGAATACTACAACTTGTATCCACAGTAAACATGTAACAATGACCGTGTGACGTCTGTTTGTCCTTCACAAACCAGAAATACGTACTCGAACATCCTTCGAGAGTAAAAGTAAATAAAAATTATATCCCATTCATAGTAGCGCGTGCTTTAGAAAAAAAGATGCGCCAGCGCAGCGGGGAGGATACTTTATAGAGATTTTTGATAGTGAAACTTAAAGCTGGTAATTTGGAATATGATTATACTACCTTTTCTCGTTCTTTAAAAAAAAATTAAGTATAGTGAGAAATCTCTTTACTATTGACATTTTTTTTTAAGCCGCATACAATAAAAAATTTAAAAAGTGAAAAAAAAATATGAGACAAAGTAGTATAAGTACCTAATCATATCCCAAAGTTGTTATAACTGGTCTTTTGTATACACTCTATAATTTGTTTTTGTACACAATATATTTGATTTACATTATAAGGCGAAGCCATAAGGAAAGGGGGTACTTAATACATGATTTTTCAACCATATCGCCTAAACTCTGAGTATTTTAAATATTATGTATTATGTATCTTTAAGGTATTTATAATTCAGCCTGAAATAAATAGTATTTAATTTAATTTAAACTACTGATTTTTATCGGAGTCTTAATATATTCGTATATATTATTTAGGTTTCATTCAAAAATTTCAATGAAAAAAATTCAAAATTGTGAATGCTATATTATGGTATGAAACTATAAAGACAAATGGACGAACTTAAAAACTGTTATCGCCGAGTGACGGACCAATACAAATAGATAAAAAAGAAAAACGATAATTGACAAAATGAATTATAAATGTATGAGAATCAGGGCAAAACTGTAATAAAGATACCATTAATGTTATTTAATGCTTCTACAAGGGCGATCGTGTAGCGCCAAACGCACTCAATATAGCACTTACGATCATTTTGGACGGTTCAATTACATTCTGCATTTAGTTATTAGGAATTAATTGTTTCTTACACATACGTCTCTTTAGCTGGGACAGTTTGATTTCGAATTGGGATGACCGGAAAAAATTAAGGACACTTGAAACAGATTTCTAAACTATTATAGATCTCATCTTTATTCACAAATGGAATAGAAATTCCTTACCCCGATCACAAAGTAGATATATAACAGAGACACGACCTAGTACTAGAAAATGGTATCACCCTAATACTGGCAATGCGACTGGCAAATAGTGAAGTCCTTAGAAATTCCGGAAACCGCCAACTAGCGTCACTATTGGAAAATACTAATTACTAATTTCTTTTCTTATTTTCGTATCTTCTTCTTAATTAAGGAGTTGAATTTAGCTTAATGTGATGTTATGCTTAAAAAATATACTTATCTTTATTTTAATGTCAATATTTGTACTTAATTCGGCATATTTACATTTTATAATTTACAAACGTTAATAGTAGTGACATCTATTGCAATTTTATTGCATTAAAGATATATTGTATGGGATGGTAGGCCATGCCCCGATAGAATAATATATTAGGTCCTTACATATGAAATTGGCGTTTTGTATGGGAGGAACAAAAAGGCGATTTTTTTCATATTAAAATATATTTTATTAATCAAAGTATGTACCATTGCTATCTATACACTTTTGCCATCTTATAGGTAGTTCATTGATCCCTTTACTAAAAAAACCATTCGGACGGGAATCAATGAAATCTTTGATAGCGGTTTGGACTGCCTCATAAGAATTGAATTTTTTTCCTTACAAGAAGTTATCCAAATTTCGAAAAAAAATGGTAATCTGTTGGAGCAAGGTCCGGTGAGTCCGGTGGATGTCTTAGACATTCCAATTGAAGCTCCTCTAATTTGGTAGCCGTCTGTTGGGCCGTGTGTGGTCTAGCGTTGTCTTGAAGCAGCAGTGGCGTAGAGCGATCGACAAGTCTCGGTTGTTTAACGGCGAGCTTTTCCATCATAGTTTGCAGTTGCTGACAATAGACATCAGCTGTAATCGTCTGACCAGATTTAAGAAAGCTAAATAGTGTACGACACCGGCACTAGTCCACCAAACGCTTACAAGTAACTTTTTTTAACTCAATTTTCGCTTGGGGCAAGACTTTCCTGGTTCACCAGGGTTCAGCCATTGCGATGAGCGTTTACGATTATCGTACAGGATCCACTTTTCATCACATGTAATGATCCGATTTTAAATTCCTTCATTATTGTGCCGGTTGAGCAATGTAACGCAGCAGTCGACGCGCGTTTGTCGGTTTGAATCACTCAATTCATGAGGTTTTTCACCTTCCCAATTTGCTTCAAGTGGATTAAAACGGTTTTCACAAACACTGCAGCCTGTAGCTAACTCTGATGTGGTTTGCGATGCCACAATAGCCTTCAATTCATCATTATCGACCTTGGTCTCCGGCCGTCCACAGGGCTTGTTCTGCAGGTCGAAATTTCGAGAACGAAAGCGTTGAAACCAAAAACGCACCGTGTTTTCTTTTGCGACACCACCCCCATACACATCATTAATCCTTCGAGCCGTTTCTGCAGCACCGGTGCCACGGTGAAACTCGTACTCGTAAATAATGCGAAATTTAAAGTTTTCCATTTTGTGAAATGAGTGACGCAGAAAAAAAGCAAAAGAGAAAAAAACAAATGAATTACGGTTTTCAAAACACAAATGCATGAGTAAATAGCTGTTTAAATTTGAATTTGGAATTCCTAACCAAAGAGGATATATTTAAGATCAAAGTGGCCAGTACGACAAACGCCAATTTCATATGTAAGGACCTAATACTTAGGGCGTGTTAAATTAAATATCATGTTATCCCTCTCGTATTTCCTGTCAATGAATGAGATGGCATGGTATTTTAACACGGCGTTAACATTAACATTGCTTGGTGACACACGGCCTTAGTCTTATTAGACCCTACGTCTTTGAAAGTATATAAATACGATTGCGACGTATTTGAAAATCGTACAAGTGTCTCTGAATCTTCAGTGACGGTGCATCGCTTGTCAAAAATGTATCGTTAAAGACTTGAAACGTCTAATGGAGTTGTGTTGCGCAGACGCGCGAATGTGTGGATGTTTCGTAGGGTTGACACTAGACTAATAGTCTGTTATTTTGTCGACGCCATATATAACGTCACCGTGGTCTAGTGGTTTAGAGCCTAGCTCTCGACTCGGTGGGTTCGATTCCCACGTTGGAACAACAAAAAATGTTGTTTTCAAGTTTGGCCAAAAAAAGAACAATGCAGGCTGATCACCTGATCGTCTGTCAAAGAAAGACGAGCCATGCGTCGGATGGGCATATAAAAAGTCGGACCTGCGCCTGATGAGTCGTGTTGGTTATCCGTCCTACTGGGCTACGAAAGTGAAGGAAGAGAGAGTGTATTGTGCACACACTTGGGGACTATAAAATAACTCCTGCGTAGCTTGCCTGGTTTCAATGAAACCGGCCACCGTCACCGAAATCGGTGTGTGAGGCATTATTATTATTATTTTGTCGAATACCTTAAAACTTGTTTGTGTGTTTGTTATGTTGTATTTTTTCTTTAGTTCGATATATAAAAAACTGGCGTGCTTAGTCTAAATATGAGTGAGTCCCTAACAGGACTGTACCAATATCTACACAACTTTTAGTACTAATATCGAGCAACTCTAAATTTGAGTTGAGAGTATGGTGACTTACAGATGCAAAGATATTTTATTTTACTCAAACCACTTACAAATACCTCCAAGTTCTGTGTAAATCTGCATATTTATTTCTTTAATATTTCTTACATTCAATTTTGTTTTTACATAGGATTAAATTAATTTGTTAAGCGGCAGCCCTACTAAGAAAGTGAAAATTGTAGAACAATGTAGTTAGTTTCGTGTCGGCAGTAAATTTTCTTAAGACACAGTTTGGATCTTATGGTGCCACTTCTAAGTTCTACCGGTAGCATTGACCGTAGCAAATAACTTCAATGATAATACATTTCTATATTTTATAAATTTATTTTGCTTGTTTTGAATGACAGCCTCTTGACAGGTGGCGGGTTCAAGTCAGCCATGAAATGGATATGAAATTTCAGATGCGGATATGGACATATGAAATTATTTCCGATTATCCGTTTGTTTCGGATAATTTCGGTTATGGATATTAAATTATGATTCCTTTTTTTACAGTAGCAAAACTTTTATTTCGGATTCGGTTACGGTTATGAATAATATTTTTATCGAATATCCGATAGTTTCGGTTTCGGTTACCGAGCTTCTTAACACCTCTGGTTGAAATCCCGCCGAGGAAATAAACATTGTGATGATAAAAAGATGCATTTTAATACATACATAAAGAGTGCAAAAAACATCATTCTTCTTTTTGGCTTCCATATTTGGGTAAAAATGCAATGTCTCATCGCGTCTCGGTGTGAACTGACGCTAAATTAGCGAATATATTTCAAGGGTTACATTAAGGGCACAAGACATAACTCTTATATCAAATTTAAATATATTATATCTAGCAATATCCCGTGAAAAAAATGTAACCACTACGCATAGGCATGCGTTCAAAAGTATGCGTACACTCACCTATTTGTTTGCAGGTTGTGGTTACAATTTTTTCTCGGGGTATTGCTAGATATAATATATGTAACGCCTGATTCCATTAACTACATTACCCTTAATTTCCCATAATTTTAAATATAAAATAGCTGTATCTGTTTGTCTGAATGTGTGTTTTGTAAGTGAGAGCTAAGTGTGGTCGTGAGGAGAATAAATTGTACAATGGCCGGACTGACAAATTGTTTACGGATATTATACGACCGCAGAGCTAATGAACTTAGAAGTGGCATAAAAAAATATTAATAAAATATAAAAAGCACATAATTTAACGTACAGTGACTACTGATTAAATTTTAATTAAGAATTATTACCTTGTGCACAAAGAAAAACAATAATTTGCAAGTAGGCTTGTTTGCTTGCAATTTGCGCTCGACCATAATATAATCTGTTAGGACGAATATCCATTTATATTTATAACTCTTACCATTTAAAAATACGTTAGCAAGTTTGAATGAAAGATTACATTTTCTTTATTTATTAATTTACTAGCTGTGCGCCTACTTCAACAAATGTTGGAATTGATAAGAAAATTCTACTATTTTGGCTACAATAATTTATTAATTCGTGAGTTCGTAGTGTCAATAATTAATTTCAAAATTAAAATCGAAAATATTTTATTTCCCAATAACATTTTTAACAAGTTTTTTTCGTAAATTCGACTAAAAAGGGTACCATCGGCAGAATCCTCACCGGTCGAGAATAACCGGCGTTGTTGAAGCCAATAATATGGCATATCTATCCGTTTCTAAACCTGTGGTGCGGCACGATAAACAAGCGCCACGTACGCCGAGCGGGTAATTTGTATGAGCTCACGTTCTGCGTGGGCGCACTTTTTCACTCAGAAAATCTAAGACTAAAGTCTTAAAAGACTTAAAGTAGGCCTTTGCATCCATTGTTGGATGATTTATATACAGTATTCTCCGAGCGAAGTAACCACTTATGACATAAAATACTAATAATTTGTAATTCTGAAATATTATAAATAATTTGACATAAATAATAAATAACAATAATTATTATATTATGTAAAAATGATTATAAAGTGTATTCTCTCCATTTTATATTGAATGCCATTGTAATGGTGGAATGTCTGCTCTATAAGTAACTGTAAGAGCTTTGTAATGTACGTTATTCTTGCAAAAAATTATTATTATTATTAGTATTCCTCTTAAAATACTGTAGTGCCTGAGATAGGCGAAGTGTCACATAGTTGCCCAGCACATACGGCATTCTCACGACATAGTCGGCCTAGTCGAGAGGAATGACGGGTCAATACGTTCCTCACAATGTTATCCTTCATCCTTAGAGTGTCCGTATAATGTACCTGCACCCTGAAGAGTGCTAATCAATGGTCTACCCACTACCACGGACCACGGACTCTTAAAACTTAACTTACAGACTTAAACGGTCTAATTCTTCAATCTAAAACTAAAATAAATAATTCATTATTTGGTTCGGTAAATGCGAATACAACATGAATTTTTAACAAGGGTTTCAACCCTGGTCAGGTGTTAGGTCAACGACTAGTTGTGTGTATAATGTATATACTAGGTGCTTGCGAGCCCCAGCATAGTAAGATTCAGTCCTTGTGCGTTATGGCACAAAGTAGATAATAAAGTTATGGTAATTAATTTATGTGAGGTCCCAAAACAAGAAATGCTCTACTAAATAAGTAAACTAAATAAAGAAATACTCTCATTACATTCAGCTTGATAGCCGTGGGACATAATATTATGTATATTTTATTTAGTTTTACACAGAACTGATATGAAAGTGTCTAATATGATGATGTTTTCAGGGTCGCCGCTACAGTGCATTTCGTCATGGTTACCGGAGCGAACTTCACGACACTTTTTCCCGAGGTAATATTTAACGTTTTACTGCCTAAGTTTCATTGTCTATGTTTCGGAGGCCATGCTTTTACGAGGTAAGTTTATATTAGAAACTAGCTGTGCCCGCGACTTCGTTCGCGTGGTGTTTGTTTGACTTAAACCGTTTATGCAGCGCATGCAACGAAAGTCCCCAAATGTAAATTGTTTGTTTGTTTAAACGCACTAATGTCCCGTATATGATGCCCAACGCCGCGACGACCGACGCCGCGACGCCCGACGCCGCAACGCCCAACGTCGTGGAGTCGACGCCCGACGCCGCGACGCCCGACGCCGGGACGCCCGACGCCGCGACGCCCGACGGCGCAACGCCCGACGGCGCGACGCCCGACGGCGCGACTCCGCGACGCCCGACACCGCGACGCCCGATACCGCGACGCCCGACACCGCGACGCCCGACGCCGACGCCCAACGCCGCGACGCCCGACGCCGTGACGCCCAAAGTCGCGACGACGACGCCCGTCGGCGCGACGCCCGATGGCCCGACGCCGCGACGCCCAACGTCGCGACGACGACGCCCGACGCCGCGACGCCCGACGGCACGACGCCCGACGGCGCGACGCCCGACGGCGCGACGCCCGACGGCGCGACGCCCGACGGCGCGACGCCCGACGGCGCGACGCCCGACGGCGCGATGCCCGACGGCGCGACGCCCGACGGCGCGACGCCCGACGGCGCGACGCCCGACGGCGCGACGCCCGACGCCGCGACGCCCAACATCGCGACGCCGACTCCCGACGTCGCGACGCTGACGGACGCCGCGACGCCCAACGTCGCGGCGCCAGACACCGCGGTGCCCGCCGCCGCGACGCCCGACGCCGCGACGCTCAACGTCGCGACGACGACGCCCGTCGGCGCGACACCCGACGCCGCGACGCCCAACGTCACAACGCCGACGCCTGACGCCGCGACGCCCAACGTCGCGACGCCGACGCTTAACGCCGCGACGCCGACGCCCAACGCCGCGACGCCCAACGTTGCGACGCCGACGCCCGACGTCGCGACGCTGAAGGACGCCGCGTTGCCCAACGTCGCGACGCCGACGCCCGATGCCCGACGCCGCGACGCACGACGCCGCGACGCCCGACGCCGCGACGCCGACGCCCGACGCCGCGACGCCCGCCGTCGCGACGCCGACGCCCGACGCCGCGACGCCCGCCGTCGCGACGCCGACGCCCGACGCCGCGACAGCCGACGCCGCGATGCCCAACGTCGTGACGCCGACGCCTGACGCCGCGACGCCCAACGTCGCGACGCCGACGCCCAACGCCGCGACGCCCAACGTCGCGACGCCCAACGTCGCGACGCCGACGCCCGATGCCCGACGCCGTGACGCCCGACGCCGCGACGCTGACGCCCGACGCCGTGACGCCCAACGTCGCGGCGCCCAACGCCGCGACGCCCAACGTATATCTTCAAAGACTAAGTAGTAGTGGTATAACATTAATATTTAAAATCGATTCATAAACGACGAAGATATCCACGAACAAATATTAAAAAAAACATAATATATTTACGTATTGAGAAACCACCTCTTATTTTGGAAGTCGGTTAAAAATATTATGTTGATTATTTCATGTTACAATCTACCTTTGTGCCAAGTTTCATTTAAGTACGTTGAGTAGTTTGGCTGAAATACCGTCAAATAGGTAGTTACAATTTTTTGAAGATCCCACGGGAACTCTTTCGTTTTTCGGGATAATAATTTCCAATAATGCTCTTCAGGTCATAAGCTACCTGCCTGCCAAATTTTAATTTAAATACGTTGAGTAGTTTGGCTGAAATACCGTCAAATAGATTGCTACAATTTTTTTAAGATCCCCCGGGAACCCTTTCGTTTTTCGGGATAATAATTTCCAATAATGCTCTTCAGGTCATAAGCTACCTGCCTGCCAAATTTCATTTAAATACGTTAAGTAGTTTGGCTGAAATACTGTCAAATAGATAGCTACAATTTTTTGAAGATCCCACGGGAACCCTTTCGTTTTTTCGGGATAATAATTTCCTATAATGCTCTTCAGGTCATAAGCTACCCGCCTGCCAAATTTCATTTAAATACGTTAAGTAGTTTGGCTGAAATACTGTCAAATAGATAGCTACAATTTTTTTAAGATCCCCCGGGAACCCTTTCGTTTTTCGGGATAATAATTTCCAATAATGCTCTTCAGGTCATAAGCTACCTGCCTGCCAAATTTCATTTAAATACGTTAAGTAGTTTGGCTGAAATACTGTCAAATAGATAGCTACAATTTTTTGAAGATCCCACGGGAACCCTTTCGTTTTTCGGGATAATAATTTCCAATAATGCTCTTCAGGTCATAAGCTACCTGCCTGCCAAATTTTAAATTAAATACGTTGAGTAGTTTGGCTGAAATACCGTTAAATAGATAGCTACAATTTTTTTAAGATCCCCCGGGAACCCTTTCGTTTTTCGGGATAATAATTTCCAATAATGCTCTTCAGGTCATAAGCTACCTGCCTGCCAAATTTCATTTAAATACGTTAAGTAGTTTGGCTGAAATACTGTCAAATAGATAGCTACAATTTTTTGAAGATCCCACGGGAACCCTTTCGTTTTTCGGGATAATAATTTCCAATAATGCTCTTCAGGTCATAAGCTACCTGCCTGAAAAATTTTAATTTAAATACGTTGAGTAGTTTGGCTGAAATACCGTCAAATAGATAGCTACAATTTTTTTAAGATCCCCCGGGAACCCTTTCGTTTTTCGGGATAATAATTTCCAATAATGCTCTTCAGGTCATAAGCTACCTGCCTGCCAAATTTCATTTAAATACGTTAAGTAGTTTGGCTGAAATACTGTCAAATAGATAGCTACAATTTTTTGAAGATCCCACGGGAACCCTTTCGTTTTTCGGGATAATAATTTCCTATAATGCTCTTCAGGTCATAAGCTACCTGCCTGCCAAATTTCATTTCATTCTATACAGTGGTCTTAGCGTGATGCGACGACAAACATTCCCATATGGACAGACAGACAGACAGACATTTTTTTCAAAAATGTTATTTTTAGGTTCTGTGGCTCTTATAGACCCCCTTTTTTTGATTTTCACTTAAATATTCTTAATGTACAGACATGACCCCTCTACCGATTTATTATATGTATAGATATAGATAAGTCTTAACCTAATTTCCAAATGAAATTGGATTTGTTTATTAACTTTGTAGCATTTTCTCTCTCTTTACATCTTTAATCATCTATTCAAGGAACCTTTTTAACACGCTTTTATATGTAAGCAAGTTTGTATGTATCTATGACATACTTAGATGTAACGGAATTTTTGGATACAGTGTTCACCAATTTCCAGAAGTCTGATTAAATAAAAATTTCATACGTATCAAGGACAAATGGGTAATGCAATCATATGACAACACGATCCTAAGTTTTTAAGTATTATTTATTTATTTTCTATAATAATTTACAAAAAATAATATCATCTATGGGGATAGGTAGCTGTAGAACTTCTATTACCCAAATTATGTTACCACAGCTTTAAAACTTGATAATGGTGATTGACACAAACTTCTTGAACATTCCAGGAGGAGTACGCCTGGAGCGCCTGGAGCACCTGGAGTCCTTGTTCCAGGTCTTGTGGTGGAGGAGTATCGGTCCAGGAGAGACATTGCTCAACACGGTGAGAGTTAGTAACATAAGGCATGAAGTGCAAAAGTACTCTTTAAAAAAATTATATACAGACTGTATAATATTATATTCAGATTGCTATAATCTTATATTATATTATTTGGAATCTCGTTTAAACATTCGAAATCTCATCTCATATATACGCTATATTATGCGCGTCAACTGCGCGTCCAAATAACACCATGTGCTATCGTTATAATTTTTAATTTTAAACTATGTTAATAGCCTATGTTTTTCATGCCAGGAATATTATTATAAATCTATTATGATATTGACATCTTATCTCTATCTCAAATAGGACTATTAGTTTTGGCGCTACGGTGGGAGAAATATAAAATCATTACTTATGGGCTTTGCACTTTATAGGTAAATTCTCTGATGCCCTGTCTATTCTTTCCTACTTCTATGCATTAAACGTTACCTTATGGATAAAACAAAAATTGAAATCATTAACATACCCATTACGGTCCGATGCACTTAACCGTTTAGGCAGTTAAAGACATCTTAGAGCCCACTCAGTTAAGGTGACGTTATTGGTCAATATTTATGCAAATACAATTATGAAAATGTTTAGTGAAGAACTTCTTTTAAAGGAGGAATGAACTTATGTCCCGCTTCTAAAACCTATCTATCCATAACTAGGATTTTAAATGTATGTAAGCGATCTGCTACTTTAAAACTGCTGTCACCCCTAATACAGATTTTTTGTAACACATTGATTGCCAAGCAATATTTCGTAGGCACTAGTGATGCTAGGGGCTAACTACGTAATACAACGTAGCACTTTCTTACAATTTTTATGAGAATTTGTGTTATTAGGCCTCCTGGAAGGGCCGTTTTCAGGTTCGTTGGCATCCCAAATAACAAGGAAAAAAGTAACTTTATTATTTTAAAACTGTTAAAATAACAAATTTTCCGAGGCATGGTATCAAAAATTTGTTTTATAACTATTATACCTATAAAAATAACTGGAACATCTAAAAACTACGGTATAATTTCGTGGAATAAATGAATTTGAACAGACTATTGAGATGAAATGGTCTTCGAAGTTGTACTCCGGCACCCCGTTTAAAAATGTCATGTATGGTGCCAATCTACGTTATATTGTGAGTACGTAATATCACGTAGTAGGCACGTGCCGAGTACGTAGTATTACGTAGAAGACCAATAATTGTATGGTGGGAACCAATAGTGACCTGAACAATGAACATCAGGGACGAAATGGATATGAAATTTCGGATATGGATATTAAATTATTTTGGATTATCCGTTTGTTTCGGACAATTTCGGTTACGGATATTACATTTTGGTTTCCTTTATACAGTAGCAAACGTTTTATTTCGGATTCGGTTACGGTTACGGAGCTTCGTAACATCCCTGATGAACATATGCTTTGCATTCAATGTGTTAAATTTTGCAATTAGTATTTAAACTAAACAAAATGCCCATTAGGTATACATTAACTTGTTTTGAGTGGAAAAGAAATAAAAAAAATCTTCGGCTTCAAAATTTTAGCTGCTACTAGTTACTACTATTTAGGTCGGTCTAATATGCTGATTTTTTCTAAAAGAGTATTCGAGCGTAGATAAATCATGTCATAAACATCCAACTGGCAATTTTATATTGTTGTAAGTCTTTATCTACTATAGATAATTCCATAATGCAACACCAGCATGAAAAACAAAAAAGGTACTCGTACAAAATGTTCAACCATACTTTGTACCTTTTTAAAATATATTCGCTAAGTATACGGTCAAGGGTCAAGTATGCCCTAATAGGGCTGAGGTAATGGAATTTGTGGTGCATGTAGCCATTGATTACCCGTGAGAGCTGATTGACACGCATCATGTCTATGACGTAATGATGCAATTACTGGCAATATTGTTAAGGCCTTTGAAAATTTCCTATAAAAAAGTTATACTGTCAGAAAATTGTCTATGGTGCTCGATGTTTGAAAAATGAACGCACTGCCAGTTTCGAAATTCAAAAATATAATGAACCCGAAACGGTCGTCGTTAGAGAGTATAATAGAAGGTTATATTTTCGAGATAAAGCACGTTATTAGACTTTCTAGGTCCAGAAAGCACGTAATCGTTAATAATAAAGAAATCTTAGATCAACAATTAAATACTCTAGATCTAGTATCAACACAAGAAATCCGTCTCGGTGATTATCAGCCCACTTGAAAACTTCGTATTACCATGGCCTACCATTCTATAATTCCATACAATCTATGTTTAATACAAAAAAAATGCAATAGATGTCACTACTATTAAAGTTTGTAACATATCAAAATATGTAAATATGCCGAATTAAGTACAAACATTGACATTTTATTAATATAGCATATCTTTTATGCATAACATCGCATCAAGCTAAATTTAACTCCTAAATTATTAAGAAGAAGATACGAAACGAAATTAGTAATTTGTATTTTCCAATAGTTGCACAGAAAACAAAAATAGCCAGTCGAATTGCCAGTATTAGGGTGATATCATTTTCTAGTACTAGGTCGTGTCTCTGTTATATATCTACTTTGTGGTATTACAATAAAATAGACGAATTGTTATATAAGCTTTGCTAAATAGGCAGAATTATGGCATGAGACGTTCCGGTCGTTTACAATTTGCAGTATTTTCCCCTTATTATAGACAGCTGGTCATTAATATTCTAATTCATACAATTCCCAGCTTCTGTCCCGGTACTTGCGGACGTAAATCTGGCATTTTATTGATTTACTTGTCAGATTCTGGTAAGCGATATTGGAGGCTATGTTTCCACGCGGTGTAATATTAGTATATATTACAATATTACATACAGTATTTTAGTAAGTACATTTGGTGAATTGCGTAAAAACCTTCTAGAATTTCATGATATTTTATTTTTTAGTGTTCCATCTTCAAAGGGTAAAAACGAACCCTATTACTAAGAGTTCTCTGTCTATCCGTCTGTCTGTCACCTTATTGCCGCTATAACAACAAAATACTTGAAACGAAATAAAAATAAATATTTATGAAAACATAACGAAAAAAAATCATATTTTTAGTAGGTACTACCTATGGGGACCCCATACTACAAACATCATTTTTTTGTGTTTTGTACGGAAGGTTTCTGCAACACATGAATGGACGAAGGTGATAATTAGGTATGTCGCAAAACTTTTAATCGATTAATTTGAGTACTGTCTCTTGAACATTCGTAACATATTAATTACATTGATTAATATTTACTTTCGGTTGTTTGCTAAGCACTTGCTAAGTAAAAAGTAATTTTAAAAATATCTACTTATTTATAAAAAAACATTACCATTTATTTACACAGACAGATGTTTTTAGTTTTGACAGGGCACATCATAATATTAATGCACAACTCACTCATAAGTTATTTATAAAAACAAATTCTTCAAATTTATTTTCTTGTGTATTTGCCCAGGATTAAATTTTGTACGCAAAATGGAACGCGTTTATTTTTACGTCAACTTTTACGCGCGAAATAAACGCGGAAACGACTTGTCAAATGATTTTTTTTAATTAAAGAGTTCTTATGTTAGTACTGAACCTATTTTAACTTCCGTGTTTGGTTACAAACAAACTTGTTTGAGCAATAATCAAAGTAAACTATAACCCGACTGTGAATTTATAAAGCTTATAAAATAGCACATCCCTAATTAAAATCTGATTTGTATTTTGGTGCTAGGGTAGACTGAACAAACATACATGACAAAATCATTATCCTTCCTTTTGGCTGACGTAGTCGGTTAAAAGAAACAGGGCACAGTGACAAAGACATTTTCCGAAACATTCTAATTACGATAAAATATGTAACGTCACGAAACGGGCAACACTAATTCGACTAATTTATCATTTCACTCATTAGGGTTGGGACACATTATTATCGATATTATTGAGATCGCCACGAGGGATAAATACCAAACGTTACATTTCCAGTGTCCTGCTGATAGCTGTGGAACAGGCTCGACAAATTAGCCCCGCCGTCATTTGTCATAGTTCCTCTCCCGACAGGACATACATTTCATTGGGGTAATAAAGCTGGACGGCGTAGGGATGGCGCTTTCAAAATTTATATTTTTTAATAGTTTTTATAAAATAGTTTGAATGGTGGCAAAAAATATAGTAGGACTTGTGAAAAGAGAAACCATTGTCTACAAAAAAGTAAATCTTTAAGTTCACGAAAATTATAAAGCTATTAATAGGTAACAGCACAAAAAAAAATGTTGGTGACCTGCAGGACAGGCCAATCCTAGTGCAGGCGCCAATTATAATACTTTATATGACACTGTTAAATAGTACCTATCTTAGTAATATTTTTGTTGTTTATTTTAAGGCAATATTTATAACGGAAGCTTATGTGTGATATTTGCGTCGTATCCTTTTTTTAAACTAGCGCGTCAATTTAAAAATAAAATAAAAACACAGTAGATATAGGCAATATAACTAATAAGGAAAAAAAACTATGACATTAAATTGTACAGTTTAGATAGTAAGTATTATAGAATTTTGTACACAGAAACTAATATCAAAGAAGGAAATATTTGAGATGCACTATTATTGATAAAACCACTTCGTTGAGCTCACAAACCGTTTAAATCTTCCCTGGACTTTCACGAATATTTAAAGACCAAAAATAACCTCGGTTCAGCCGTTCTCGAGTTCTGGCGAGCCTAACGAACAGCAAATTCATTTTTGTATATAAAATAATAATTATAATCGGTTTGGTACAGCCCTACTTGATATATAGTGATTCTAGTGTTTAGATTTGCATCACAATGCAGTGGCGTACAGAAATATTGTCAATTTACTTATCGTGTATTGGATACCAATTTGTTAGATGGCGTCCGTACTCCTGATCTTTTTGTCACAATAAATTTATAGGCGCTTACTTGACAATATAAAATCTGATAATTCCTATCACAATAGGGTCATCGACAAATAATGGACCGCATGGTTGACTTTTTATTAATGGTGCCGCGAGAAAATAAAATTTGTACCAACATTTAATGATTTACGATGTAACTATGCGGATATTGCTTTTTGAAACACGTAGGATAAGTTTTTTTTCGTACGTGTTTCAACATTTTTTTGCTATACTACTTACTTAGCGAAATAAATTATTTCATTCTTTATATATATAATTTTAGCTAATGTCACAAAGTAGATAATAAACTCATGTAATTTAAATTTGGACTGGCATGATAGATAAGTAGGTGCAACACTAAACTATATCCCCCGATTACGTTATCCAAATTTTTTCGAATTACGTCCCTACGAAAGCAATTTTAAAGACATATTTCCGTCAAAACCTTTTCTTTAATAATGTAATAATCTAACCCTGATAAAGTGTGTTATTAATAACCCGAAATTAGATTACGGTTGTAACTTGAAGCGTTTTATTTCATTACGGCACCCTTTTGACGCCCAGTTGTTTTTTAATTGTTGTCTGACTTATGAGCGGCTCAAGATTTATAGTGTTGTGCTCATATCGATAGTGTCTTGTCGATAAATTCTCGTTAAATCGAGTGTATTGTAATAAGATTTAATAATGATAAGTGTGTTTGTTAATAGGCATTCCAATTATTTTTATTTTGTTGCAACATAGTATAAATTGGATTGCACAAGCTCGGAAAAGTTATTGTTTTAATGTAATTGAGATTTTATTGATGAATTTCAGAAATTACAACAGTATGTAATAATTGAAGACATGAATGGATGATGGTGATATGTAGCAAAATTCTGATTTCGAGAAAATTGAGTTCATACTGTCACTTAAATTTTTTAGAATACGTTTTAGTATCTATCTCTTCGTCTTATTCTCATATATATATATTTGCCAACATATTAAATACATTTATCTAAAGATCTGTCGCTAGAATTAATGTAGGTACTTCATACGTTACTTTTTCTTCTAATTCCTTACTATACAGATAATAATATACTAAAATGTTTAAGTGACAGTTTAAACCCAATTATTAAGATCTACATAGCCCCAGTCAGTAATAAGTATTTTTTTTTACAGAAACAGTACAAATGGAACAGTTCCCGGGGTACGTGTGAATAGACAGACCCAGTGTGTGGGGGTTGACAAGAGATACCAGGAGTGTAACACTTTGGTAAGACATTTTTCTTTTTTTATTAATATTACTAGCTGACCCTTGCCCACTTCGTTGAGCATAAAAAGAGTTTATGATGAAATTCAACTAAAAAAAACAACGTGGGAACCCGGAACCCTCAACGCGGGAACCCGGAACCCGCAACGCGGGAACCCGGAACCCGCAACGCGGAACCCGGAACGCGGAACCCGTAACGCGGGAACCCGGAACCCGCAACGCGGGAACCCGGAACCCGCAACGCGGGAACCCGGAACCCGCAACGCGGGAACCCGGAACCCGCAACGCGGGAACCCGGAACCCGCAACGCGGGAACCCGGAACCCGCAACGCGGGAACCCGGAACCCGCAACGCGGGAACCCGGAACCCGCAACGCGGGAACCCGGAACCCGCAACGCGGGAACCCGGAACCCGCAACGCGGGAACCCGGAACCCGCAACGCGGGAACCCGGAACCCGCAACGCGGGAACCCGGAACCCGCAACGCGGGAACCCGGTACCCGCAACGCAGGAACCCGGAACCCGCAATGCGGAACCCGCAACATGGGAACCCGAAAACCGCAACGCGGAACCCGGAACGCGGAACCCGCAACGCGGAAACCCGGAACCCGCGGGAACCCGGAACCCGCAACGCGGAACGCGCAGCATGGGAACCCGAAACCCGCAACGCGGAATCCGGAAGTAGGAACCCGCAACGCGGAACCCACAACGCGAAACCCTAACGCAGATCCCGCAACGTTCACGGAAACGCTGTCAAATGGAATAAATAGTATCCTATGTCCGTCTACTTGCTCTAAGCTACTTCCTCACCAATTTTCAGCCATATCGATAAAGCCGTTCTTGAGTTATCAATAATATCTGCATTTTCGTTTTCAGTACCTAGATATCGTTGCAAATGCCAAAAAAAAGAAGAAAATATCGTTTAAAATGTCATATTATGCATTTAGAAAAACGTTGCTAATTGAAAGTTACAAACTGACATACATTAATAGATTTCTGAACGCATAGTTGTTACATCATTTGACAACAAATGTTTGACATTTGATGAACAAAATATGAGCATTTATTTACATAATTAATTATTCATTACACATCAAGTTTTCACTATTTTAATATGTATTCTGCTATTCGGGGAGGAGACAAATCCGAACGAATCAAAAACCATGAAAATTGGTTCAGCCGTTCTCGAGTTATAAGTGTTGTAACAAACACGACTTTCTTTTATATATATAGATTAAGATTTAAAGATGAATCACTCAAATGATATAAGACTTCCATATTATTTACAGGTTGTAATTTTTCACATGGGACATATTCAAGCTAACGTTAGGGTTCACTAATAACAATATACATAAACAGAATTTTTCTTTATTTACTGTATAAATTATAACATGATTGACTTTCTTTAAAAAAACTCGATTCGTTATGTGCGACAACTTGCACTCAGCGACGGCGCGGGCGCTGGTGCTGAGTACTGCTGAGATGCTTTGACGCAATTGAATAGACGATCGCCGCCACGCCGCGGCCGCTTTAGATATTCAAGTGCACTATGTATAAAAAATATTTAATCCATAACATAATTTGATCAAAAATTTATGTCATATTATATATTTTTGGAACGAGAATCGAATGCTCGTCACGCTCGTTCAATAAGTCCTCTGCGTAAGTTTACATTCTGTATAAAAACATCAAATTACTTTAATTTTACTACTATTAGCGGGATATTTTAAAAAATATGTTTTGAAATATGTTGTAGATGGGAGCCCCCTAATTTTTTTTTATTCTGATTTTAGTATTTTTTTATAGCGACAACAGAAATACGCCGTTATTTCTGTGAAAACGTCGACCGTCTAACGCTACGGACAGACGGACATACCGACGGACAGCGTAGTCTTAGTAAGAAGTACCTTGTTTTACCTTGTGTATACGGAACTCTAAAGAAATGCTTTAAGACCAAGAATAACCGCAACTAGCGCCACTCTTTTAAAAATAAATTTTACAACGACACAAAGATGTTATTAAAAAAAGTAATCGGTTAAAACTTTAAGTAAATAGTTAAACTAATTTATTGGCAATTAATTACAGCTCTAAATCCTATACTGTATTTGCTCTCGTAAATAATAACTAAAACGGCTGTTTTAGTTTTTACTTACGAGATATAATATATAATATTAGTTTAACTATTATATATTACTAGGTATAATAATTTAACTATTTACTTAAAGTTTGAACCGATTACTTCTTTTAATAAGATCTTTGTGTCGTTGTAAAATTTATTTTAAAAAGTTGGCGCTAGTTGCGGTTATTGCCTTAAGCACCAGAAGTGTCAGCAGAAGTGAAAAGCGAAAGCGTAAGAGCTGGGATAGTTTTCGCCGCTCGGTAGAAAGAGAGGAGGAAACAGCCTCTCCTACGCCGCGCCGGCGGTCTACTTTCCCTTCATCTTACGAATTTTCGATCAGGACGTGTCGTGACGAGAGTTAAACATTTTTTACCCACCCCAAAAAGTGCACAACGGCGCTAAGGCTTAACTCATACTGGAGTTTAGACGAAGCGACGCGTAAATTTTTTTATACATTCACTAGAAAAACCATTACGCGCGTCCAGCCGCCGCTTGTTACATACCATATGCATTATCATAATTTTTACTTTAATAGTTAGAAAATAGAGACGAATATGCTATGAGGATAAACACGAAAAAGCGCGACTCTTCGACTCTGTACCTATGTGATTTAAGTTGGGCTCAGAAGATTTTACTACAAAAAACCGGCCTAATTGATAACCTCCTTTTTGGAAGTTGGTTCAAAATTAAAACAAGCTAAATTTTAATGTTTTCAAAAACATTCACACGTCAATTATACTGGTAAATTGCTATGGAAGTTCAGTGACTATATTCAGCTTGAGCTTGGTATAATTAAGACCCAAAAGTAATGACTAACGCTCGTCCTTAGTGAGTAATATTCTCAGAATAAATTTAGAATGACCGAATTTCGACATGTAAAAAGTCATACATAAAAATGTTTGAAGTGAAAATCGTAAAATACATATAACAATAAACATAAAATCGGAATCGTAACTTCGTTGTTATATTTGATCAGCTTAGTTTTTTAACCAGCAAATGATAATGGAAGCTCAGATTATGAAACAATAGACATAATATATGGAAAAATTACGATTTCTAAAAGACATTTTTTTCAAATATACAGAGTGATTCATGGTCAAGCCGAATATACTGTGAAGAGAAGGAGGCGTAGAGCATTTTTTGTTCTGGCACCTCTTAAGCATTACTTAATATAACCCAAATAAAAATTTAAAAAACTAAGATATATATTTCTGATCCAAATTAAATATAACATCGAAGTTACGATTCCGATTTTATTTTTGATTGAATACGGCATTATTAATAAACCGTTAGTCGTTTCATCTATGACATGTACTGCTGAACTAAGCCCTCAACGTATTTCTTGAAGGGTAATTGCTCACGCTTGACAGGCTGGTTAGCAAACGCAGTGTTAAAATAATAACAATGTCCGCGAACGCTGTTTATTTCCGGTTATATGTTCCCTTTTCTGTCTGTCGCTTTTTATCGTAAACCCACGGGAAAAATAGTTTATGAGGTGCTATTCTTACTCCGGCATCCCACGGACAAGGGGTTAACTCTGGGTTTAATGTATCCTATACTTGTGCACCTGGGCCAAATAAAAATAATTTTATCCTTCCAGCCGTGCAGAACGGGGCAAGGTGAGATGCGCGCGGCGCAGTGCTCCTCCTACGATCAGCGGCCGTTCCGGGGACGGTTCTACACCTGGGTCCCGTATGTCGACGGTAAGTCACTAACAAAGCTTGGCATGAATAGACTGGCTGATTTGGAGTAATAATAATAGCTCCCCTCACCGATTTCGGTGTCGGTCCAGCTACGCAGGAGTTATTTTATAGTGCCCTAGTGTGCGCGTAATACATAGAAGCACTTGCAATATATCAGGTAAAACTGGCTAAAATAAGTAATTGGCAAGCTATCGGCGACAATAGAGATGAGTAGAAAGGACTGGCTAACTTTTTTCAATTACAGAAATGACTGAAATGGACTGGAAAAGATCTTCGCCCGAGGGGGAATAGGGATCACTTCTATAGAAAAAGAAAGAAAGAAAACATTTTTATTCTGACCATCATACAACACAATGTAACATTATAACGAACAATACTTAGTGTCTAAAATAATAATATTATTATGTTGTGTGATGACGTGTAGTAGTAGGTTTTAGTACTTAGTGATAGGAGAGAAAAACATATGATAGTTTTTTAATTTAGTTATGGATTGAGCGGAAACAGCCTTATTTAAACTTTGGAAAAACAACATATAAATTATCAATGCATTGAATATTTTATTCATTAATCCGGTTCATAAAAAGGGACCCAAAGATGAGGTCGAGAACTATAGGCCTATTTCGAAGCTATGCTTATTTTCTAAAATCTTTGAAAAAATTATTTATAAGCAATTATACAGTGTTCTAAAACATAGCTTCTGTGAACAACAGCATGGTTTTTTATCGGGTCGGTCGACTACAAATCTAACCATATGAACTGACTACTTGTCTGACTGCATGTCGCAGCCTGCACAGGTAGATGTCATATACACCAACTATAGCAAATGTTTCGACCGCCTCGATCACAACATATTACTCCGCAAACTGTCAGCCATTGGCATTAGGGGTGATTTGTACCGATGGTTTTCCTCCTACGTGCACAACCGATGCCAAACAGTAGTACTTAACGGTTACTCTTCTAGATGCACTTACATACCCTCAGGAATCCCTGAAGGATCTCTCTTGGGACCTTTATTATTTAACATTTTTATAAATGATGTGTCTTCTAGCTTTTCCTTTTCAAGGGTACTCTTGTTTGCCGATGACATGAAGATCCTTCGTAAAGTTGAAAGTGTTGAAGATGCAGTAAATATTCAAAGAGATCTCGATAGTTTTCATCGTTACTGTGTCATACTCATAAACAAGCTTGATCTAAATGTGTCAAAATGCTACGAATGTTCGTACACTCGAAAAACTAACACAATAACGTATCCATACAAGTTATGCAATGTTACTATAATGAGGGTCAATACTATTAGGGATCTCGGAGTTATTTTCGACGCTAAACTTCTCTTCGACTCGCATATTAACCACATTATTAAAAAAGCTTCTAAAGCATTAGGTTTTATATTAAAATTATCCTCCGATTTCATGCAAATTAAAACAATTATAAAATAATTTTAAACAAAAAAAAACCGACTTCAAAAAGTAAACTAAAAAGCAAAAAATAAATTTACTTTGCACAAAGTAATACTTATTTTCACTTAAGTAAATAAATTTATTCTATAATTTTGAAGTCGGTGAGAAGATACTCCTTTATTATTTTTAGTCGATTTACATTTCTTTATTTGGCTTAAAACATTATTTTTTCCGTTTTAATATTTAGCTATTTCGTCATATTGTTATCTATATCTATACTAATCTATACTAATATTATAAAGAGGTAACGTTTGATTGTTTGTTTGTTTGTTTGTTTGTTTGAATGGAATAGGCTCTGAAACCACTGAACCAATATGAAAAATTCTTTCACCGTTGGAAAGCTACATTCCTAGCGCTGAACATAGGCTATATTATATGTTTAAAAAAAGTAGGGTTCTTTACTAAAACCCAAAAAATGTAGCCCAAAGTGTAAAAAAACGACCTCTAAAATTTCTTACATCGTGTGCGCTTCGGCAACGGCCTGACCAATTTCGCAAATTTTTTTTACGGTATGTTCGTTATTGTCACGAAAAGGTTATTATGAAAGAAAATGTTGAAAAAAATAAGCAGAAAATTAGAAAAAAGAAGAAAATACGTATTGGTAACGCGGGGTTTGAACCTGGGTTGGATCGATTCACGTCGTTGGCAGTTTAAATATGACACGGCTGTCATGGCAACATCAGTATTTACAAATGGAAAATAAAAATTATGAAATGCTATAAATATCGTTTTTATATCAGCTTAAACTATTTGGATTAATAAAATTATTAGGATTAACAGAAACATGAATCCAAATAGTTTAAGCTGATATAAATACGGTATGTATAGCATTTCCTAATTTTTGTTTTCCATTTGTAAACAACGTGGTTACCATGGCGACCGTTAGACGTTATAGACGTTTGGCTGCGTTTCCATTGACGCGGGGCGAGGCGGACAGGAGCTTGCGGTACCAGAATTGACCAATCACTATGCTCGAAATCTCTGCTCCACTCCGCTTGGAAACTCTTAAGTTCCTATGCGCCCCGCTCCGCGTCAGTGAAAACGCCAAGATTGGGGAAGTTTTCCAAAAATTTAAATATATTATATCTAGCAATATCCCGCGAAACAATTATAACCACAACCTGCAAGCAGATGAGTGAGTGTACGCATAGGCATGCGTTTAATGCACCTCCCTCCTCCCACACTGCCTATGCGTACACTCGCAAGCAAAAAACGTGAAAACACCACCACCACGCAAGCAATAATGTTAACACGATCGTGCAAAGTCCCACCACCATGCAGGTTGCAAAACTCGACGCGCGTTTCGCTCCGACCCCGGAGCATCATCAGGATGTTGACTCTGCGAACAATGTTCGTTAAGTCAAGAAAGAAAAAAGAAGTTTTCCAAATCTATACATCTATACAAATAAATAAAATTGAAGTGTCAGTATGTAACTTTCAATAATTAGCAACGTTTTTCTAAATGCATATGACATTTTAAACGATACCTTCTGCTTTTTTTTGCATTGGCAACGATATTTATTATATATATTTACTGAAAACGAAAATGTAATTTAAAAAAAAATATCTGTCAGCGTGTCTCTTTGCTCCGGCTAATCTCTGGAACAGCTGGACCGATTTTAACGAGACTTTCACTGGTAGATAGCTAAAGTTATAAGGATTCATTTAGGCTACTTTTCATCATCATCATCGTCGTCATCTAACTAACGTTCAGCGAATTGGCTGGACCGACTGTGACGGGAGCATTCATCGGGCTTAGCTTATGTTAGTAGGAGTAATCTATACATCTATATGTAAAAGTAAGTTGTGTTAGTTAAATTATTTATAACTCAAGAACGGCTTTATCGATATGGCTGAAAATGGTGAGGATGTAGCTTAGAGCAAGTAGTCGGACATAGGATACTAAGTATTTATTCAATTTGACAGCGTTTCCGTACACGTTGCGGGTTCTGCGTTAGGGTTCCGCGTTGCGGGTTTCGGGTTCCCATGCTGCTGGTTCCGTGTTGCGGGTTTCGGGTTCCCATGCTGCGGGTTCCGCGTTGCGAGTTCCAAGTTCCCGCGTTGCGGGTTCCGGGTTCCCGCGTTGCGGGTTCCGGGTTCCCGCGTTGCGGGTTCCGGGTTCCCGCGTCGCGGGTTCCGGGTTCCCGCGTTGCGGGTTCCGGGTTCCCGCGTTGCGAGTTCCTGGTTCCCGCGTTGCGGGTACCGGGTTCCCGCGTTGCGGGTTCCGGGTTCCCGCGTTGCGGGTTCCGGGTTCCCGCGTTGCGGGTTCCGGGTTCCCGCGTTGCGGGTTCCTGGTTCCCGCGTTGCGGGTTCCGGGTTCCCGCGTTGCGGGTTCCGGGTTCCCGCGTTGCGGGTACCGGGTTCCCGCGTTGCGGGTTCCGCGTTGCGGGTTCCGCGTTGCGGGTTGTGGGTTCCGGGTTCCCGCGTTGCGGGTTCCGAGTTCCCGCGTTGCGGGTTCCGGGTTCCCGCGTTGCGGGTTCCGGGTTCCCGCGTTGCGGGTTCCGGGTTCCCGCGTTGCGGGTTCCGGGTTCCCGCGTTGCGGGTACCGGGTTCCCGCGTTGCGGGTTCCGGGTTCCCGCGTTGCGGGTTCCGGGTTCCCGCGTTGCGGGTTCCCGCGTTGCGGGTTCCGGGTTCCCGCGTTGCGGGTTCCGGGTCCCGCGTTGCGTTGCGGGTTCCGGGTTCCCGCGTTGCGGGTTCCGCGTTGCGGGTTGCGATTTCCGGGTTCACAAGTTGCGGGTTCCGCGTTGCGGGTTGCGGGTTCCGGGTTCCCGCGTTGCGGGTTCCGGGTTCCCGCGTTGCGGGTTCCAGGTTCCCGCGTTGCGGGTTCCGGGTTCCCGCGTTGCGGGTTCCACGTTGTTTTTTTTAGTTGAATTTCATCAGAAACTCTTTTTATGCTCAACGAAGTGGGCAAGGGTCAGCTAGTGATAGTATATATAGACACCTACTATCTGGTGAAGACAGAGGTGGTGTTGAGTACTGTAATTGATATAGTGGCATAATATGCTTGCAGTACTTTAAGCGATGTCGTAATTTACAAACGTATAACTTCAAAGACTAAGCAGTCCTGTATACCTGTTTCTGATCTATGTGGTAGTTAATTCAAAATTATGTTTGTTTTTAGTCGGATATGCTTATGGTACTCGAAAAAAATACAAAATTACTATGAGTGTTCCTATAAATTTTGAGGAGTTCCCTCGATTCCTCACGACACCATTGTTCAGCCGAATCAGTACAACCTTATAATGATATAATTTAAAAACTAGATTGACAATGTGTCAGATATGTGTGAGAATTATGGAAGTCTCTTGTATAGGTGTATGAATAAACACAATATATATAAAATGGTTCGTATTATTAATGGGAGGACCCTTTAGAAGGAAAAATATGGTCAATCGAGCTAAATAAATAAGTAGATGATCACTATCGCTACAATTGAGGTGAGTGAAAAATATAAAATTCGTATAAAAAAGTCATTGTAGAAAAATCCAAGAAAGTCGAGAAAGACGTCAAATCTGTCAGAGGAAAAAATATTACAGGAAAATAGAAAATTTTTAAAACATTAAAATGGATAATCTTATAAATACTCAATTGCAATTATTAGAACAGATTTCGAGAATGTATACAAATTTTACGCTATTGCCCAAAGAAAGTCAAAGTCCAAATTATGTGAATATAAAGATGCGGTTATTAGAACAAGTATGGAGCAGAATAGAGGAGAATCACAATTCACTTTTCAATTCTTATAATAGTAAAGAATTAAGGGCAAGTGCATACATAACTGAGGGTATATATTACAAATGTGAAGAAGAATATACTAGAACAAGTCTTGCGATGTTAGAGAGTTTACAACAATTCGAACATCAGAATGTAAACAGCAGAGATAGTTTTTCTACATCTGCTAATAAACTAGTTCCGGTGGAAGTAAAAATACCCGCAATTAAAATCCCTACTTTTAGCGGATCATACACAGAGTGGAACTCCTTTCATGACCAGTTTGTGTCATTGATTGCTAATAATGATGGATTGGCAGATGTCCAGAAGCTTCACTACCTGAAAATGCACGTTGTTGGGGAAGCTGCTAGTCTACTTCGCCATATTCCAGTTATTGAGAAAAATTATGAACATGCGTGGGACAAGTTGAAAAGGCGCTATAGCAACAAAAGAGTTATTGTCAACGCATATTTACAGAAGCTTACGGCCATTAAAAATTGTAACTATGAATCTGCTAGTGCAATAAAGTATTTACTTGACACAATGACAGATTGCTTGAGTGGACTCAATAGTACAGGAGTTGACACTAGCAACTGGGACGCTATAGTTGTCTACATATGTGTAAATAAACTAGATATAGAATCACTTAAACAGTGGGAGGAAAGTATAAATAGAGATAGAGAGAACAATGAAAACATTCCTACAATAAATATGTTAGCCGACTTTTTAGAATATAGATTTAGATCGTTAGAAGGTGCCCAGACAAATAAAGTTATACGCACTAAACAACCGATTGTAAATAGTATAGATAGAAAAGAAGTAACAGATAGAAGAGTTCATCACGTAGAAACTAGAAGAATAATAAAATGTACATATTGTGATAGCGAACATTACCTAAATAAGTGCCAGCAATTTTCTAACCTTAGTTACGAAGAGAAGATGAGAGTTGTTGAGGCCAAGCAACTTTGTTTCAACTGCTTGGTGCCATACCACGGAGTAAAAATATGCAAGATTAAAATCCGATGTCACGTGTGTGGTAAAAAACATCATTCTCTTATTCATCCGCCTCCCAGAAATGACGAAAGAGAAATTGACGCAATGAATAGAAGCCAAAGAGAAGTGGAGACTTCCAGGTTTGACCAAAACAATATTATACAGTCCACAAGTACCGAAGATGTAGTAACACATGTTTCTCAGATTACAAATACAAATGTGTTGCTTGCGACCGCACAGGTCAAAGTCCGAGAACAGGACGGAAGATTTATAAAGCTAAGAGCGTTACTGGATCAAGGATCTGAAGGCAACTTCATTACAGAAGAAGCTGCACAAGCTCTTGGTTTGTCGAGGATAGATAATTATGTAAATATTAGTGGTATTGGAGACTCAAGGACTTTACATACAAAACATGTCGTAACGCTTGATTTACAATCACACGTGAATGATAAGTTTACTATTTCCACAGATGCTTATGTCCTTAAGAAGCTAACGAAACGTCTTCCATCTACACCTATTGAATGTGGACATAAAACATGGCCACACATACGAGGTTTA
The DNA here is from genome assembly GCA_905187575.2 of Celastrina argiolus. Taxonomy (NCBI): domain Eukaryota; kingdom Metazoa; phylum Arthropoda; class Insecta; order Lepidoptera; family Lycaenidae; genus Celastrina; species Celastrina argiolus. Next base: position 9,220,128 of record LR994594.1, on the reverse strand, counting down.
CATTTAGCAGATACTACTTACAATACTCCAGGCAAAATAGATTTAATATTGGGTGCAGCTGTTTATAGTAAAGTAATACAAGATGGTGTTATATACGGGCCAATTAGTACACCTATAGCACAAAACACTGTACTAGGCTGGATCCTGTCAGGAGAGTTCAAGTCAAGTGAAGGAAACAAACACCATGAAAAAATGAGTATGCACAATACTAATAGAGAAGAAAATAAGACAGTAAATAGCGGTTGGGTAGAAGCACATATAGCTGCTTACAGCAGATACAAAAGAGAGATGTTACAGAAAGGTTTGAAGAATGAGAATACTAAATATATCAAAATAAATACACGAGATGTAAATAAATATAGAATAAATAAACCTCATGTACATAATAATCTAGCTACCGAAGACGCTAGACATGAAGATTGGAAATATTATATTAATATAATAAGATGAGTTTTCATAAGAAAGAAATAGAAAATAATAAACACAAGAAAGTTAACTACAACTGGAGAGAAAGGGAGTTCAATAATAATAAAATAGATGGCTTTGATTGGCCACTCGTCACATTAAGAAGAGGAAATAACTATGTACAAAGAAAATATACAAATATGTATGACGCTAAGAGTTATAGAGATAATAAAGGATTGAATGTAAATAAAAGGATAGACAGAAGATATACAGATATGCCAAAAGACACGGATTACCAAAATAGTTGGAGAATTTATACTTAGCTGTCGTTATTATTTAGTTTATGGTAGATATATTTGGAACTTGGACAGAATTGAATGTTCGTAGAAATAATATTATTAAAAATACCAGTTGTCAAATTATGCTGCCCTACAAAAGTATAATAATAATTCTTATATTAGTTATACTAAGTTAGTTTAGTCATATGAGGACTTTATTTTGTGTTGCTGCAATATTGTTTAATTTAATCTTGAGATGTGAATACTTATTTAACTTTAGTTAAGGACATCACTGGATTTCCATGGTGGGCGGTATGTTCAGCCGAATCAGTACAACCTTATATTGATATATTTTAAAAGAAAACTAGATTGACAATGTGTCAGATATGTGTGAGAATTATGGAAGTCTCTTGTATAGGTGTATGAATAAACACAATATATATAAAATGTTTCGTATTATTCATGGGAGGACCCTTTAGAAGGAAAACCATCATCAGGCTTCCACTTTGATAACTATAAGACCAAGTTCGAATGTAATGGACGTAGTGGCATATGCTTGCATTTCTTTAAACAACGCTGAAATCTTCAAACATGTATCTCTAAGGACTCAGAAGTTCTGTTCAGTACTTTAGGTCCAGTATATGGTGCAAAATCTTACTATTTGGTAACATACGCTTGGGCTACTTCAGAAAAAATAAAAATCGATATATGTTTCCATATAAATTTTGAGGAGTTCCCTCGATTCCTCACGGATCCCATCATCAGGTCATCACTTTGGTGACAATGGGACCAAACGGGAAGCACCACCTTTCAAATAAATAAAAAATCATCCAAATCGGTTCACCCAGGCGAAAGTTCTGAGGTAACAAACATAAAAAAAAAATACAGACGAATTGAGAACCTCCTCCTTTTTTTGGAAGTCGGTTAAAAATACTTTACTGTGCCTTCGTTCGCAGCCACTTAGGGCATAAACTGCGTTAAGCGGGCACCCGCGCGGTTTCATACAAAAGTGACCCGTCGCGGGAAGCCGCGCGGGCGACCCGTCGCGGGATGGCGGGCCGCGCGCCCACGCTACGGAGCCCGTCTCCCCGCGACGGGCACCCGCGCGGGTCACTTTTGTACGAAGCCGCGCGGGTGCCCGCTTCATGTTTCAAATAAATAAGTAGATTGACTTGACAATCGCATGAAAACAACATAATATTTATCTCACATGATACATATAAAATCAGATCGTTTAGTGCGATTGTCAAGTCAATAAACTATTTATTTTAAATATGAAAGATTATTAATAATATTGATTATGATCACTATAAGATGTTGTTAGACCGACCGACTAACCCCTACTTGTCATAACATCTATCTCACAACTTTTTACGGTAGAAGAACTAAGTAGCGAGACTTGGCACTTTTTACAAGATATATTTTTGATAGGAACTGATTTCTTTTTGTAGAAAATTTACTAAAACGCGTGTTTTTATTAAAAAGTGCAAATATAACTTTGTAATCCTATGGGTTTATTAGGGATTACAAAGTTAATTGTGCAGTTAGCGTATTTAGATAACTAGACAGATATTCCGAAATGTTTAGGTTTTCCGTCATTTATTTACTAAACGCTACTTGTATTCCAAATTTGAAGCTTCTATGTCTGCTAGAAGTGCCTAATACTTTTGATGCTCGGTCAGTGAGTGAGTGAGTGAGTGAGTCAGTGACAAAATTAAGTTTGAGAAGTTATCATTCTTAAACTTCTGTTTCAAATTGAATGAAATTTGAATTAGACCGTATTTATACAATGCTTACTTAGTACCTAACTAAAAATGCAGGCTTCTCGTTTAACCCACAACAAAGTTAAAAGTTATAGGTTGAAAATGGCCTGAACTGCTTCGAGAAAAGGATGGTACGACCGTGCTTAACTTTGCAGATTATAGACGTACATCCTCATACTGTCATTTGGAACCAGGCGAATGAATTATATAAAGACCGAGACGCGCGGACGGTAGCATGGCTCTAAATTTGCAAATAATTACCTATTTGAAAATTTCGAAAATTTCAGTGCCGCAGAAAAATCATAATATTAGGTCCTTACATATGAAATTGGCGAAATTTTGTATGGGAGGAACATAAAGGCGATTTTTTCATATTAAAATATATTTTATTAATCAAAGTATTTGCCATTACTATCTATACACTTTTGCCATCTTATAGGTAGTTCATTGATCCCATTACTAAAAAACCATTCGGACGGGAATCAATGAAATCTTTGAAAGCGGTTTGGACTGCCTCATCGGAATTGATTTTTTTTCTTTGCTAGAAGTTATCCAAATTTCGTAAAAAAAATGGTAATCTGTTGGAGCAAGGTCCGGAGAGTACGGTGGATGTCTTAGACATTCCAATTGATGCTCCTATAATTTGGTAGCCGTCTGTTGGGCCGTGTGTGGTCTAGCGTTGTCTTGAAGCAGCAGTGGCGTAGAGCGATTGACAAGTCTCGGTTGTTTAACGGCGAGCTTTTCCATCATGGTTTGCAGTTGCTGACAATAGATATCAGCCGTAATCGTCTGACCAGATTAAAGAAAGCTATAGTGTACGAAACCGGCACTAGTCCACCAAACGCTTACAAGTAACTTTTTTGAGTCAATTTTCGCTTGGGGCAAGACTTTGCTGGTTCCTGGTGAACGGTTCAGCTATTGCGATGAGCGTTTACGATTATCGTACAGGATCCACTTTTCATCACATGTAATGATCCGATTTAAAATTCCTTCATTATTGTGCCAGTTGAGCAATGTAACGCAGCAGTCGACGCGCGTTTGTCGGTTTGCTTCACTCAATTCATGAGGTACCCACCTTTCAAGCTTTTTCACTTTCCCAATTTGCTTCAAGTGGATTAAAACGGTTTTGTCACTAACACCGCAGCCTGTAGCTAACTCTGATGTGGTTTGCGATGGATCTGCTTCCACAATAGCCTTCAATTCATCATTATCGACCTTGGTCTCCGGCCGTCCACGGGGCTTGTTCTGCAGGTCAAAATTTCGAGATCGAAAGCGTTGAAACCAAAAAAGCACCGTATTTTCTTTTGCGACACCACCCCCATACACATCATTAATTCTTCATCATTAATCCTTCGAGCCGTTTCTGCAGCGCTGGTGCCACGGTGGAACTCGTAGTCGTAAATAATACGATATTTTAAGTTTTCCATTTTGTGTGTGACGCAGAAAAAAAAGCAAAAGAGAAAAAAACAAATGAATTACGGTTTTCAAAACACAAATGCATGACGGGCCACGCGACGGGCCCCGCGACGGGCCACGCGACGGGCCCCGCGACGGGCCCCGCGACGGGCCACGCGACGGGCCACGCGACGGGCGCCCGTTTAACACAGTTTCAGGCCTTAGAATATGTTCTCCTGTATGGAATCCTAGCCACGCAACGTACATTAATCGCATTGAGCATATTCAAAAAAAGTTTATAAAATATATCCAGTTCAAGTCCAGGGCGGCGATTCTCGCTATTAGAACATTTTCCGCATGACATTTTTTCATGATTTTTTCCATTCTACCGAAACGTTCGAGCGGTTTACAAAACACGTAATGCGCATGGTTCTCAGGCAGTGGAAAAAAGTTCACATTCGAATAAAACATCGAAATTCGGAAATTTTAAGAACGAAAAATACTTGTGTATTCTCAGATCTTCACAGTCGAAGTAAATCGTGAAAAAGTCCCCGATATCCAACGAGTGGTAAGGACCGGTAGATGTCCGAATCCACATGTACAAATAAATAATTTGGCAGTCTATGTATGTATGTAATATATGTATTGATGTATTTATGTATGTATGTATGTATGTATGTTTGTATGTATGTATGTTTGTATGTATGTATGTTTGTATGCATGTATGTACTATGTATGTATGTATGTCTGTATGTATGTATGTATGTATGTATGTATTGATGTATTTATGTATGTATGTATGTATGCATGTTTGTATGTATGTATGTATGTATGTATGTATGTATGTATGTATGTATGTATGTATGTATGTACATATGTATGTATGTATGTATGTATGTATGTATGTATGTATGTATGTATGTATGTATGTATGTATGTATGTATGTATGTATGTATGTATGTATGTATGTATGTATGTATGTATGTATGCATGTATGTATGTATGTATGTATGTATGTATGTATGTATGTATGTATGCATGCATGTATGTTTGTATGTATGTATGTATGTATGTATGTATGTATGTATGTATGTATGTATGTATGTATGTATGTATGTGTGTATGTATGTATGTTTGTATGTATGTATGTAGGTATGTATGCATGTATGTATGTATGTATGTATGTATGTATGTATGTATGTATGTATGTATGTATGTATGTATGTATGTATGTGAAAAAAAAGTTTATTTCAGATTAGTGATAGTAGATATGTCCCATATGTTCCGTTTCTATTGCGCGTATCAGTAATACTTTTTCGTCAATACACAGTGATTTTCTTTTACTAGCCATGCTTACAGTTTGAAAGTTTGTGAGCAACTAAGAATATGTTAACGTATAGATAATCCATGACTCCTACTTATTAGTAATGGTCAAAAACAGTCAACACGTGCAAGCAATCCCAATTTGTAAACAAAAGAACGAATTTCTTAGAAAGTTCACTATGCATGATGCCGACAGTCAAGTTTATTGCGGGCTAATATCATAAAGCGATAAAAGACCATATACACAGCTGTGCAGTTTTTACTTATTTTAGCAACTTAAAAAGTAGTTTTTATTACTAAATTGTTGTCGTTATTGAGAGTGGGTGTAATGTTTAAGAAACGATTTTAGATTTTCAAAATTAAACTTAAAAAACTATATTCAAAAAAATTCAATTATGATAATGAAATTTATATAGTCTATGTTACTCGCGGCACCAATACGAATTGATTGACACCTCATTCATTAAAATCGGACCTTGCTAAAAGATGGCCCCGCGCGAGTTTCTTACGCCGGTTCTTCTCGCCGGACTAGTTTCCGAACCGGTGGTAGGCATCATATTGTAGGATAATTCTATAAGACGTGTTATTTAATAACCTTTATGGAAATAAAAAGTTTTGAATTTAGAATTTTTTGGATTTTGACCAGTAGTTTAGCTGCTGCGAGCTACATACATACATAAACTGCCAAAATCATGTACCCTTCCTTTTGACTTCGCCGAAGTCGGGTAAAAATTATTTTAACTATCTATGATTGACGAAATACGTAATTGATACGTTTATAATACATAATATTATACTTAGGTAATTAAAATATTAATATTTCAATAAACAACAACAATATTTACAAGAAAATCACTTTATGTCTTTGAAGTTTCCCATAGCGTTTTTTTAACGCTAAGTTTTTTTAAAGCTAAGTAAGAAAAGTGCACCACCAATTTGATAACCTACCAGCCGCCACCGTATGTATGAAGTTGTCCGTTCTACTACCGAAAAGTTCGAACGATTCATGAAACACGTATTCTGGGGTACCAATAGAACAATTACCAATCGAACTGTCGAAGTAAACCTTACATCTTCTATAATATAAAAATTGATCGCAAAATATGTTGGTTAGCATAACCCAAGAACGACTGAACCGATTCGGCGAAACGGTTTGTATGCTCAACGAAGTGGGCACGGGTCAGCTAGTATTTATATAATTTATTAATGTGAACTAAAAAATTAAACAAACATAGTTAATATATTTACGTCTACAACAAAAATGATTAATTACGAGTATTATTGACGCTTTAAAAGTCAACGATATTGTATAACCTAAACGCACCACCAAAACAAACAAACAATACGAAACATTTCGTCGAGTAAAATAATGAAAACACGTTACTTCATCGACCTGCAAAACGCAACTAACAAGTTCTAACAAGTACAAAATAAGCCGTTTAAAATATAACTACTTATAAAAGTAATATGCAATAGTAAAGAATTTTTACTCTTATTACCCTCTAACAAGAACGATTTTTCTTAGCAGCGAAATATGCGTAAGCATATTGTACAAAATGAACTCTTATCACTTAAAAATGTACAAAGAATTTTCACACTTATGCCGGCAGCCTAAGAACGATTATTCTTTGCTCATTCCACACTTATGATTAAATAAGTAATAAACGGATTTTTTTCAGTGTGTTCTGAGAATACACCAAGTGTGCATCGTTCTTAAAATTTCCGAATGTCGACGATTTATTCGAGTATGAACGTTTTTCCACTGCCGGAGAATCGCCGCCCAGGGCGGCGATTCTCGCTATTAGAACATTTTCCGCATGACATTTTTTCATGATTTTTTCCATTCTACCGAAACGTTCGAGCGGTTTACAAAACACGTAATGCGCATGGTTCTCAGGCAGTGGAAAAAAGTTCACATTCGAATAAAACATCGAAATTCGGAAATTTTAAGAACGAAAAACACTTGTTTATTCTCAGATCTTCACAGTCGAAGTAAATCGTGAAAAAGTCCCCGATATCCAACGAGTGGTAAGGACCGGTAGATGTCCGAATCCACATGTACAAATAAATAATTTGGCAGTCTATGTATGTATGTAATATATGTATTGATGTATTTATGTATGTATGTATGTTTGTATGTATGTATGTATGTATGTATGTAAGTATGTATGCATGTATGTATGTCTGTATGTCTGTATGTATGTATGTATGTATGTATTGATGTATTTATGTATGTATGTATGTATGCATGTTTGTATGTATGTATGTATGTATGTATGTATGTATGTATGTGAAAAAAAAGTTTATTTCAGATTAGTGATAGTAGATATGTCCCATATGTTCCGTTTCTATTGCGCGTATCAGTAATACTTTTTCGTCAATACACAGTGATTTTCTTTTACTAGCCATGCTTACAGTTTGAAAGTTTGTGAGCAACTAAGAATATGTTAACGTATAGATAATCCATGACTCCTACTTATTAGTAATGGTCAAAAACAGTCAACACGTGCAAGCAATCCCAATTTGTAAACAAAAGAACGAATTTCTTAGAAAGTTCACTATGCATGATGCCGACAGTCAAGTTTATTGCGGGCTAATATCATAAAGCGACAAAAGACCATACACAGCTGTGCAGTTTTTACTTATTTTAGCAACTTAAAAAGTAGTTTTTATTACTAAATTGTTGTCGTTATTGAGAGTGGGTGTAATGTTTAAAAAACGATTTTAGATTTTCAAAATTAAACTTAAAAAACTATATTCAAAAAAATTCAATTAAGATAATGAAATTTATATAGTCTATGTTACTCGCGGCAACAATACGAATTGATTGACACCTCATTCATTAAAATCGGACCTTGCTAAAAGATGGCCCCGCGCGAGTTTCTTACGCCGGTTCTTCTCGCCGGACTAGTTTCCGAACCGGTGGTAGGCATCATATTGTAGGATAATTCTATAAGACGTGTTATTTAATAACCTTTATGGAAATAAAAAGTTTTGAATTTAGAATTTTTTGGATTTTGACCAGTAGTTTAGCTGCTGCGAGCTACATACATACATAAACTGCCAAAATCATGTACCCTTCCTTTTGACTTCGCCGAAGTCGGGTAAAAATTATTTTAACTATCTATGATTGACGAAATACGTAATTGATACGTTTATAATACATAATATTATACCATGGACCAATTATACATGGTCCATGATTATACTTAGGTAATTAAAATATTAATATTTCAATAAACAACAACAATATTTACAAGAAAATCACTTTATGTCTTTGAAGTTTCCCATAGCGTTTTTTTAACGCTAAGTTTTTTTAAAGCTAAGTAAGAAAAGTGCACCACCAATTTGATAACCTACCAGCCGCCACCGTATGTATGAAGTTGTCCGTTCTACTACCGAAAAGTTCGACCGATTCATGAAACACGTATTCTGGGGTACCAATAGAACAATTACCAATCGAACTGTCGAAGTAAACCTTACATCTTCTATAATATAAAAATTGATCGCAAAATATGTTGGTTAGCATAACCCAAGAACGACTGAACCGATTCGGCGAAACGGTTTGTATGCTCAACGAAGTGGGCACGGGTCAGCTAGTATTTATATAATTTATTAATGTGAACTAAAAAATTAAACAAACATAGTTAATATATTTACGTCTACAACAAAAATGATTAATTACGAGTATTATTGACGCTTTAAAAGTCAACGATATTGTATAACCTAAACGCACCACCAAAACAAATAAACAATACGAAACATTTCGTCGAGTAAAATAATGAAAACACGTTACTTCATCGACCTGCAAAACGCAACTAACAAGTTCTAACAAGTACAAAATAAGCCGTTTAAAATATAACTACTTATAAAAGTAATATGCAATAGTAAAGAATTTTTACTCTTATTACCCTCTAACAAGAACGATTTTTCTTAGCAGCGAAATATGCGTAAGCATATTGTACAAAATGAACTCTTATCACTTAAAAATGTACAAAGAATTTTCACACTTATGCCGGCAGCCTAAGAACGATTATTCTTTGCTCATTCCACACTTATGATTAAATAAGTAATAAACGGATTTTTTTCAGTGTGTTCTGAGAATACACCAAGTGTGCATCGTTCTTAAAATTTCCGAATGTCGACGATTTATTCGAGTATGAACGTTTTTCCACTGCCGGAGAATCGCCGCCCAGGACCTACTTACCCAACTATGTCGAAAGATGCAAAAAATTTCATATTCTACCGCTCGAGGAACGACGAAACATTGCCGATTTATCGCTCCTTTTCAAACTGTTTAATAGTTCAGTGGACTATCCGGAACTAAGTAGTTAGTAAATTTGAAATTAAGGTACCCACCCGCGCCAGTTCACTTAGAAAATACCAACTCCTACACGTTCCGTTTGCATCTACCAACTACCGACAGAACGCTTACATCGTGCGAACTAGTAGAGCACACAATGCAGCGTCTCGAAGTACTGACATAGATTTGTTCAATACAATAATAACAAACTTAAAAAAATAAGCACAGACTACTTCTTTAATGATAATTGCTAATTAGTTCATACAATTGGTATTTTTAATAATATTATTTCATTACTAACAATGTATAGTTAATGATAAGTTCTCTTTAAGTTATTTCCCCTTACTTTCTGCTCGTCTGATATATGTCTAGTGTACTGTTAAAAATTGTATTTATTCAGTTCTTTTTATTCGTGAAAACTTGTAATTGGCTATCGTTTTGTTTCTATGTTGTTAAACCTGTACAAGCTGTAAGTTTTCCTTAGAAAAAAAAACAATAAAATTTTAAAAAATCACGCCTAGATTACCGGATGCATGTGGGACACATATACCATCTTAATCTGATGCGCTTGACTTACTACAAAAAATAAAAATCACATCTCCCCTGCTTGCTTTAAGGAAATCAAATATAACCTTTTTGTATTTACTTACTTTACTATCGTAGATATGTTTAAATTTTATATTCTCTTCTCTTCTACAGGCGATTCCCCGTGTATGCTCAACTGCCGTCCACTCGGGCAGTACTTCTACGCGTCTCTCTCGCTAGTGGCTGACGGTACACCATGCACCAGACCTGGACATAGAGCCATCTGCGTGCAGGGCACTTGCCAGGTAAGCAGCTTCCTATATAGCAAAAAGTAAAAATGGGGAAACTTCTATAGCACGATATACTATAACTATACCTATAACGGATGTAAAAAGAGCAGTCACTATAACTTTTGGATATGATTATATCCTGATGACCTTGTCTCATTCTAGAAATGTATTTTTTTTTACATTAAATTTCAAAAAACATTTTTTTTGCTTTATTGTTATTTTTGCGACACAAAAAATAATTGGTAAAAAGTAAAAAAATAATATATTTTTAGTTTTTGACAAAAAAAATACATTTCCAAAATGAGTTAAGGTATTACAATCGTATCTCAAATTTGTAGTGACTGCTCTTTTTACACCCTGTATAAGTATGATTCAGATAAATTGCATTACTATTATAGTAATTTACACATTTAAATAAAATAGAAAGTTTAATCGTCAAATCTAAATAATGATGAGTTATATTATCTACAAGAAAGGCGTGTGCTGAGGGTATACTCGGTGGTATACTCGTTAAAGGGACTCAGTGCCGGGCTCCGGTACACCCACCCACACGGGATCGGGAGGGGCTTCAGGGTTTAACATCCCCACTCGGTGGAGTGGAATGTTAAACCCCAAACCCTACGATCAGCTAGTTCGCCTCACAAGGGATCGGACTTCCTACCAGATTTACCTTAGTATCCTACGCCAATACAAGCAGTTATCAAACAACACACTTTGCAAACCCGTCCAATACTATACCTTGATTTGTCCAGGGGGCCTATTACAAGCTCTTAATTCCAGCCAATTTACGCCATACAACATGGCTGCCTGGAATTTTCGTAAATTACGATCACATAATAACTGCATGTTGACAGCTAGTTAGGACACGTGACACTTGACTTGCTTCCGAATGTCACTTTCAGACAACCAAACTAGGGTGGATCCATTCAGAATATCATGTCGTTGAAATATGAAAAAGAACAAGGCAGTATTAATGAATTGCCTGGAACCAGGCTGGGGCCGTATTATGATCTTTTACAATACCAGCCTGGTTCCAGGCAATTCAATAATACGGTCTTAAACTGCCTTGTTCTTTTTTTCTTTTTATTACAGCGACATGTTATACAAAATGGATCCACCCTAGTTTGGTTGTCTAAAGTGACATTCGGAAGCAAGTCCAGTGTCAAGTGTCCGCTGACTAGCTGTCATCATGCAATTATGTGATCGTAATACGGAAATTCCAGGCAGCCATGTTGTATGGTGTAAACTGGCTGGAATTAAGAGCTTGTAATAAGCCCCCTGGTATTGCAAATCGGCGGCCCCTGATTCATTATTTGAGCGGTTAGAAACAAGGTAATTCTATTTAAAACCAGTCTAAAATCGCAACTGAAGTACAAGTTAACCCTGCTAGGGACATGACTGCAATAGCGTCAGTTGACTGTCATTAACCCTCACTACGCGTCCTAGCGGCTAAGTAATTTACTACCTCGGCCTTATTCCACCATTGTATGTATAAGGGCATAAACTGAGTTAAGCGGGCACCCGCGCGGCTTCATACAAAAGTGACCCGTCGCGGAAAGCCGCGCGGGAGACCCGTAGCGGGAAGGCGGGCCGCGCGCCCGCGCTACTGAGCCCGTCTCCCCGCGACGGGCACCCGCGCGGGTCACTTTTGTATGTAGCTGCGCGGGTGACAGCTTCATGTTTCAAATAAATAAGTAGATTGACTTGGCAATCGCATGAAAACAACATAATATTTATCTCACAGTGATACGTATATTAAATCAGATCTTTTAGTGCGATTGCCAATCAATCTACTATTTATTTTAAATATGAAAGATTATTAATAATATTGATTTTGATCACTATAAGATGTTGTTAGACCGACCGACTAACCCCTACTTGTCATAACATGTATCTCACAACTTTTTACGGTAGAAGAACGAAGTAGCGAGACTTGGCACTTTTTACAAGTTATATTTTTGATAGGAACTGATTTCTTTTTGTAGAAAATTTACTAAAACGCGTGTTTTTGTTAAAAAGTGCAAATATAACTTTGTAATCCTATAGGTTTATTATGGATTACAAAGTTAATTGTGCAGTTAGCGTATTTAGATAACTAGACAGAAATTCCAAAATGTTTAGGTTTTTCCGTCATTTATATACTAAACGCTACTTGTATTCCAAATTTGAAGCTTCTATGTCTGCTAGAAGTGCCTAATACTTTTGATGCTCGGTCAGTGAGTGAGTGAGTTAGTGACAAAATTAAGTTTGACAAGTTATAATTCTTAAACTTCTGTTTCAAATTGAATGAAATTAGACCGTAACTAAAAATGCAGGCTTCTCTGGCTTTAACCCACAACAAAGTTATAAGTTATAGGTTGAAAATGGCCTGAACTGCTTCGAGAAAAGGAGGGTACGACCGTGCTTAACTTGGCAGATTATAGACGTACATCCTCACCCTGTCATTTGGAACCAGTCGAATGAATTATATAAAGACCAAGGCGCGCGGACGTCAGCATGGCTTTAAATTTGCAAATAATTATAACCTATTTGAAAATTTCGAAAATTTCAGTGACGCAGAAAAATCATAATATTAAGTTCTCCATCGATACGACTGTTGAACGACGTACATGCAAATTGTTAAAATTAAACTGGAGACACTGCGTAAGTCGGGTCTCCGCGACGGGCTCCGCGACGGGCCCCGCGACGGGCCCCGCGACGGGCCCCGCGACGGGCCCCGCGACGGGCCCCGCGACGGGCGCCCGTTTAACACAGTTTCAGGCCTAAGGGTGCCGGGCCACGGCAGACTTTTTGTAACCGATTTTTTGTAGGTTATAAATATACTGGGTGTAAAAAGAACAGTCACTACTGAGATACGAAACCCTTCCTCATTTTGGATTTTAAAAAAAAATTTTTACTTGTTTCGTTTTTGTCGCATAAATAACGAAAAAGCAACAAGAAAATACATTTCTTGAATGAGAAAAGAAAAAACATATCCCAAAGTTATAGTGACTGTTCTTTTTACAAAAAAAAGTACTTCTTTCAGCGCTGGTATTTTCTTAGTAAACTCTATATACGGGACCCATACACGCTCTAAAGTATCATCACTCATTAATATAATAGCCTATGTTATGTTTATTTGTATGCCCACTGGTGGAATCGCAGCTTCCAAACGGATGAACCGATTTTGATCTAGTTTGTGATGTTTTTGAAGAGGGGCTTCCCTTTTCGTATAAGGCAGCAGTAGGCCCCTTCCTCTCTCACGGCACCCCCCAGCGCTAGCGGAGCCTAATATTATTATTACGTGTGATGATGACTTAGGCCGTGTTTCACCAAGCAATGTTCAAGTTAACGCCATGTTAAAATACCATGCCATCTCATTCATTGACAGGAAATACGAGAGGGATAACATGATATTTAACATGGCGTTAACTTTAACATTGCTTGGTGAAACACGCCCTTAGTCGAAAACGGTCGTGTATTTAGATAAATCTAATGTTAATTAACTAATAAAGTGGATTAAGTAATCTGTGTATTATTACTGTGTAACATGTATTTCCATCAAGAACCTACAGTACATTCAATAACATATTATGTATGCTCTAACTATCAAATAAAAAATGTTATTGCTACAGTCTGTGCTAAACCTTACACCTTAGGGCTTAAGCTAACAGACAGGGCCGGAAACAGCACAGCTCGCCTTTGTTCTACCATTAAGGTACCAATTACTATCGGAATGGTTGTTTTTAATTCCTTGCCCATTGTGATCTCGGCCATATTGGTGCAAATTGTTTTGGATTAAATTGAAGATTGTAGATAATAGATTTATATATCCATACACTAACAGGGTATTTTATAATTGGGTTATTGAATGAATATTAAATTTAGTTACTATTGTATCTATTCATTACGAACAAAATTAAAATGGCGAGCAAAATCAAAAAAAAAATTGGGATGAGTTTAAAAACATTTAAGTTTTATTTATATTATCTTTCTCGCAAAACGATATTTGTACGCAGGTTGGTGTTATGTCTATGTAGGATTAACAACGTGACGTCACAATCGGTTGTTCCCTTCTCGTTCGCACATTATATATTTTAATAGTTTAATATCATAATTATTATTTTTAATGGTACTTAAATAATTTGTGTTTTACATTGTTTGGCTACAGGGAACTATAATAAAATCAATTAAAACCATTCAAAAGAGTTATATGTAATTAAAATATAGAGTAAGTAATTTTTGTTTTCGATAATATTATAATTTTTAATATTTATGCTGAGGTTCACTCAAAATTCATGTAAATTATAATAAAACTGACTAAAATTACCACCACAACTTTATATCAACGCCCATAATTTAAAACTTAAGCTTTTCTAAGTATTTTTTTTACTGTGGCCTTTAGAGCATTTCCATATTTATAATCTTCATGACATAAAAAACCGGCGCACGAAGGGTCTGTAAAACACGTTTGTTCTATTGGCCACTTAAATATATTTTTGGTATATGTTGTTATAGCGGCAACAGAGATACATCATTTAACTGTTTAAAATTTTGACTGTCCTGGTTCTTGAGATACAACCTGAGAAGTCCCGTCCCGAGTCCCATTTTTGCCCTCGGGTAAAAAACCCTAACAAGGGTTTTGTCTACGCGGTCCAAGTCGAGCGCGAGAACTATCAGCTCATATTTAGGTCAGCACTTATTTTAAATTGGACAAGCTGTTTACGTTAGTCATAACATTATCTACGTCTTTGTGAGTTGCCGAAAATCATAATTTAAACACAATTTAGCAGCTGACATGATGTATTGCCGATATTAAATGCTCGTTACTGAGTAATCCCACATCTGGCTGATAATGTGAATGTCAAATAAGGCCCCGAGTACACGAACTTTAGTGGACCAGACCCCTGATCCAAGATGCTATCGCTTGCATTGAAGATCAAAAACAAAATTTATGGGATTTGACATAAGTATCGCTTAGTGACAATCGAATTCGCTTGTAATTTAGGGAACCGTATGACAAATCCTGTACATTTTTGTTTTCGAACTTCGTAAGTGATAATAACGATGGCATCTGGAATCAGGGCCCAGGGGTATAGTAAAGTCTATCGCTAATTACAATGTTAAAATCAGAATTGTATGGTATGGTAGTGAGTGAAAATATAGTGAGTGAAAATTGTATGGTATGGTAGTGAGTGAAAATATGGCTTCTGAACCCATACCATTTACTCTTTACACATGAAAGTACTATTAAAAACTGAAGTACTTTTCTACTATTAACACACACATAGCCAATGTATATGTTCGCTATGTGTACACAACACACGCACACATCGATATGGCAGCAGCTTCTGCCATTTATACTAATACCTGAGTTAAAAAAGAAACATTTAGGCCGTGTTCCACCAAGCAATGTTAAGGTTAACGCCATGTTAAAATACCATGCCATCTCATTCATTGACAGGAAATATGAGAGGGATAACATGATATTTAACATGGCCGTTAACTTTAACATTGCTTGATGAAACATGCCCTTAATGTTGGATAAGTACCACTTAAAGGAAGGCTTTATATAAATAGTCTTCCTATAGAAAGGCTACAGTAATATCGTCACGTTGAGACCCAATGAAGTATGGCATCACAATTTTGGGTTTTATCTATTTTTAACCCCCGACGCAAAAACAACGGGGTGTTATAAGTTTGACGTATTTGTGTAAATGTGTATGTGTCTGTCTGTGGCATCGTAGCTCCCAAACGGATGATCCGATTTTGATGCGTTTTTTTTGGTATCAAAGGTATATCAGTCGAGAGTGTTCTTAGCTATGTTTAGTGGAAATCGGTTCGGGTCTTTATCAGGTTGTTTGTTAGGTGTGATAGGAATGTTACACGCTAGTCGGGGTTTTTTTTTTAATTTTTAATTTAGTTTTTAGCAGAGTAAGTCGCGGGAACAAAAAGTCGGCCCTGCGCCAGTTCTCTCGCCAGTCGTGTCGGTATACCGTCCCACTGGGTTATGAGAGTAAAAGGAAAAGAGAGTGTCTTTGTGTATTGCGCACACACTTGGGTACTATAAAATAACTCCTGCGTAGCTGGCCTGGTTTCAATGAAATCGGCTACCAACATTGAAATCGGTGAGGGGAGCTATTATTTATTAGAGGACTCTGTCAAGTGATATCTAATATTGGTCCCTTGTTTGCGTAAAGTCCTAATAAAGCCATAGTCTAGTCAAATTACAGTATTACAGAATCGTATCAAATCCTGCGGTCGAACAGTAATGTAAAACGTGCGAAGTATTGAGCCAATTGCGATTCATTTGCTGCGGTCTGTTGTGTCAACTACCAATGATTTAAAAACAGATAGACGTGTCAATTCAGCGGACCACCTACTTTGAGAAGTTAGATGTTTTCAATGTAGTAAGTATATGAAAAACTATCTGCATAAGAATACTAATAATTATTTTATTTATGACTAGCTGTGCCCGCGACTTCGTTCGCGTGGTGTTTGATTGACTTAAACTGTTTATGCAGCGCATGCAACGAAAGTCTCCAAATGTAAATTGTTAATTTGTTTAAACGCGCTAATCTCAGGAACTACTTACTGGTCCGATTTGAAAATTTATTTTTGTTGGATAGTCCATATAAATATATATATATGGGTCGTATCAAGAGGTCAAAAGTAAAGCACAGGACAGAGAAACATGGCGATTACTCCACCGACAAGAGCCTAGCTCTTAAGATTTGAATGAATGAGTCCATATAAAGAGGAAGGCTTTGGGCTATAAAGAGGAAGGCTTTGGGCGTAATGGTATATACCATTACGCTGCGACCAAAACCAGTCGGGCGTCGTCGTCGCCCGACGCCGCGACGCTGATGCCGATGCCGACGTCCGACGTCGTGACGCCGACGCCGAAGACGCCGAAACCCGACGCCCGACTCCGCGACGCCGCGACGCCGACGCCCGACGCCGACGCCGACTCCAACGCCCGACGCCACGACGCCGAACCCTGACGCCGCGACGCCGACGCCTGACGCCGCGACGCCGACGTTGCGACGCCGACGCCCGACGCCCGACGCCGCGTCGCCGACGCCGCGTCGCCGACGCCGACATCCGACGCCTTTTCATTCGCCATTCGGCTACTTTTGGTCTTGAAATGTTCGTGGAAGTCCAGCTTCCCTGGACTTTAAACGGTTTCTATGCTCAACGAAGTGGGCACGGGTCAGCTAGTATTAATATAAACTTTATGGTGTAAACAACTATTATTACGTGAATGAAATGCTTCAAAGTGACTAACGTATTTCATTTGATGCGGATTATTATTGTATCTGTCTAATAATTAGCATCTCAAAATACCACATTTTAGTTAAATTCAAATTACCGCTACTGATACTGACTGTTAGCACATTTTAATAGTATTTTTACCCAAGCTATGTATTCGATAGCTCGGCTATCACGGGATTTTAATGTCACTCATTGGTTGAAAATTATCACGTGATTCGAAAAAATCTATAAATGCACTCCATTTTATTGTTTTGTTCATGCGTAATGTTTTGTGTGCCTAATTGTAATTTCATTACTAATTATTTGTAGTTATTTATTCAATGAAAAATAATACCTAGTTTCTTGTCATAAATTAATATGCGTGGGGTTCCTACTTGTATTCGCGGTCCCGGCTCACACGCGGCGCCCGGTCGAATCACGGCGAAACAATCTTAATTTTGCTATATTATCTCCTAAAGTATTCATTGTATTTGCATGGTTTGAAGGGCAAATATAGTCTTCATGGAATGCTTTAGCCAACTAACGTATTTAAAATGATAAGAATTAATACCGTGATGGTATAAATATTTTTCCAGAAACCGCTTTATTGCCCATTTTTTGATCATGTTAGTTATTTTACTAAATAACTAATCTTAAGAGAGATAGACATATAATGTCACGGACTTTTTTTTTTATTATTAAAAAGGAATAATTCATACATATTTTTTGAGTAACTTAAACCGTTTTTGCAGTGCACGCAACGAAAGTCCTCAAATGTGAATAATTTTTCCAGTTTTTGCAACATTTCTCACTGACGCTGCTACTAAGCATAAGGCTTTAGCCTTCCTCTATAAATGGACTATCCAACAAAAAAAGAATTTTTCAAATCGGACCAGTAGTTTCTGAGATTAGCGCGTTTAAACAAACAAACAAACAAACTCTTCCGCTTTATAATATTAGTATAGATAATATCTAAATGTACATAACGTTTGCAAATAAGTATTACTTACGGTACAAAGTAGATATATATCAGAGACAGGACCTAGTACTAGAAAATGGTATCACCCTAATACTGGCAATTCGACTGGCTATTTTTGTTTTCTTCCATTTCCAATAGATAAAGGGTTGAAGTCTAGCCACATTTCGGAAACCGCCATCTAGCGCCACTATTGGAAAATACTAACTAATTTCGTTTTGTATCTTCTTCTTAATTAAGAAGTTGAATTTAGCTTAATGTGATGTTATGCTTAAAAAATATGCTTATCTTTATTTCAATATTTGGTAAGTACAATTCGGCATATTTACATTTTATAATTTACAAACGCTAACAGTAGTGAGTTTGTGACATCATTTGCATTTTTTTTTGTACTAAACATAGAATATAAGGGATGGTAGACCATGCTTACTGTAATTAGTACGAGCTCTTGAGCAATACAGTCATATATTAGAATGACACTTACATTCAGCCCACATCAGAATTATTATAAGTCAAACAAGTTACAAGAGCTTTTAAATTTGACAAACCTTATCGATTGTCAAAATGCAATACGATAAAAATTTGAACACATTACACAAGGGCAAGTTATAATTGTGATTTAAGATAAATAATAATTCATACCCACGCGGGTGTTTGTCCTACATACAATATTATAGGTATTATCATAGACCAATAATACTTATGTTTCAAAAATTTCAAATTTAGAGGCAAAAGATCCTCCATAAAGTATAAACAAAAATATAATATGAATTGACATGGACGAGTTTCGACCACAGTGCGATCTCTAGTTATTAATAAAAAATAAAAACATAGTAGGTAAATATATTTAAATTAATAAAATATAACGGATGTAAAAAGAGCAGTCACTATAACTTTGGTCTATGATTATACTACCTTTTCTCATTCTAGAAATGTTTTTTTTATTTTTCGTTATTCTTGCGACAAAATAAAAGAAATGGTAAACTACTTACTTATTACTTTTTTCCAAAATTAGGAAAGGTAGAATAATCGTATCTAAAAATGATAGGGACTGTTATTTTTACACACTGTATTTATTTATTCGATAAATGTCTCAACAGGCGTATCTATAAAGTTATGATCAATGTTACCAAGCGAGTAATCAAACACTTGTTATATTTTTGGCGTATCATTGAGCGACAACCTATTTATAAACTTGCTAATTGGCCAGACGGCCTGTCTTCTTCATTAGCCGCCTTCAAATACGGTCTAGGTTCTAATTTCAAGTGTTTTTATACTGACATCAAAAAATGAGGGTTTCAGATCGACTTTTTGATGTTTCTTACCTTTCGACTGGGTGAATAGTTTTTGATGATTTATTTTTATTGGATTTGATCCCATTTTAGTCGATTTTCATTGTTTACACAGTTGTACACAGTTAAGTATTAGATATGATCGAAATAAGACAACCCTAAACTCCAACATAATCGCCGCCCACAGCCAATGTTCCCAAGTAAATAGAAAAGGAGAAATACAGTGTGTAAAGAACAGTCACTATAACTTTGAGATACGATTATACTACCTTTCCTCATTTTGGAAAATATGTATTTTTTATATATTTTTTTCTCAAACACTATATTTTTTTTCTTTTAACCATTTCTTAGCAAAAACTTAAATTTTTTTTTTTCTAGAAATGCTAGAACGAGAAAAGGCAGTATAAATATATCCCAAATTTATATTGACTGTACTATTTACACCCGTTATAATACAATCGCGAAAGACAACCCTAACCTAGGCAAAAATAGTTTGCAATGCATTTTGCGAATATACATATTTCTAATATGATTATATTGTTATGCACAATGGTACAAGAATAATTCAATCGTCCTCAATGGGCTATATATTTTCACTGTATTTGAATAAAACAAGAAACTGCATTCAAAATGGAATAGCCAAACAGTTTAACGTTTCGAAATCGCTATTGTGTTTTGGGACATAAATTCGTTCTATAAACAGTCAATCAATGCAACACTGCAAGCCAAGGGCAGTGTGCAAATAATCGTAAATTAAAGTATTGTCATCAGAGGTCTGTTTATTGTAACGTTCCACGTTATCCGATACGACAACGACTGGCGATACGATATCGGAACAAGTAAAATGTGTGAAATCCCACAGCGACACTGTATTTTTTGAAAAACAATTTTTTAATCTTAAAACTAAACTATTATCATATCGAATACCAAATATATTGGAGGTAAAGAGTAACAAACACCCATTCATCCATCATTACACAAATTAACATAAATTATAAAAATGACTAGGATAAAATCTTCTTTACATCGGTCTGATCCTGGATATCTGTTATTATATTTGACATCAAATAAATAACCTGTGTACCTAATATGTGTTAGATGATTGTTTGCTATAAAATTAGTTACTAAAAATGTGGATTCCAACAGTAAATTATTTTAATTTAATTTCACGGCTGACATGTGTCATAAATGTTGTACGATATCGTACGGCGACTGCTACCGATATCGGATCGGGTGCTGTGGAACCTCTCTTACGCACTACGCGTTACATTAGTATAAATTTAGCACAACATTACACAGTAAATGGCTCGAGACCTACTTTTGGTGTCCTTTGACGTATCCAGTCACATGATCGTTGTGATTAATGTGTCAATCATACCGCACAAAAATATATAACTTCCCTCTTAAATACGTAATATTTAGGTACATACTATATATGCTAAACATTTTTTGTGGTTTCACCACGGGAATCGAACCCAATAGCTAAGCTCTAACCTCCTGGACCACAGAACCGGCCAAGAGCGAGACAGACGCGCGACGTATCGTAATAATTTTTTGACCTATATGTTTATAATTATGCAATTTAATTAATTAAAAAAAAAACTAGTATTCATGAGTTTACAGACATTTCAAACAGTGTTGTAAAATGACGTCACCGCGTCGAGAATTTGAAACATGTACATTTCGGAAACTACACGACGTATTGTAATAATTTTTTAAACGTAATTTTTATTCACAACAAAGTTTACGGAGAGATAAAAATAAAAATTTGTGAACATTCTCCATCGCCTGGCGCCAACGTGTCTCAGTAAATAGAGCACAATATATCGGCTTTCATTAACTAAGTGGACTATAGTCTGTTACTTGCTGTAGTTGTAACTTGTAGCTGTGTTCTGGACCAACTCATACCTATTATGATTATTTATACTTTTTACGGAGACAAGTGATAATGAGCGGTGCTTCAACGTTGATATACAAGTACTTTTTTTTCACTTAACATTCTTGAAAGACAATAACAATGTATCTTTACTGTATTATATTTTAAATGTCTTTCGAAATTGTTTTTCATAGCGAAATAATTGTATTCACTTGAGTGGCTTCACCCGTATGTTTGCTCTTTTGCATATTGTTTTATGATAGTACTAGCTGATCCGTGCCCGCTTCGTTGAGCAAACAAATCGTTTAAACCTTCCCTGGACTTCCATGAATATTTCAAGACTAAAAATAGCCGAATCGGTTCAGCCGTTCTTGAAATTTAGCGAGACTAACGAACAGCAATTAATTTTTATTTATAAGATAGATATACTATAATATAGTAATATTTTAAATTTCATTAGTACACTTTCATAAAGATTTTTCTTATTTTAAAAATTAATTAATGTTTCTTCAATTACGCATTATCTTCAATTAGGCAATAATCGTTGTGTTTATAAATGTAGAACTACTTTATTTATATTTTTAGATGCAAGATTATTATATAAATAGCTAGTGACAAGATATGAAAAAATCTCCATAGCGTTGAATTTATGATGCTGCGAAAGAGGCGGATGCGATTTTTCAAACTTATCTACGATTTGTCATATGAAAATAGGGTTGTCAACTTTCGTAGATTTAGAAGTTGTATAAAAACTCGTTTTATATATTTATTTTTTAACATTTCATAAAATTAACACGTTGCGCATAAATAACTCGATCATGAAAAAATTGTTTATGATATTTTAAAAAGTGATTAGGAAGTAAATTGTACCGTATCCTGGTGGGGTTAAGAAACGAAGCTAAACATTTTGAACAGTGTCTTATATTCATTATAGATTGACTTAAATATATTTATAAATATTATTTACTATATTATGTATTTTGTTAGGTTTAATTCTAATCATATTAGAGTAAAAGCTGATACTATTTAAAAATATCCATCTGTCAACTCCACCGGAACTTTTAAGCTTCCAAATACACAATACTATTTATTTTACTATTAGTAGAGCAATTGAGCTTTAAAATAGATTTACGGATATTTTCAAATCACATAATACAACCAAACTGTTGCATAGTAACGTTTCATAACTTTTTATTCATTTATACATCAATATATCTACATACCCTCGTTGCCAGCCCTAGGTGCAAGGCATCTAATGTTGTGTGGAATAATAAATTAATTCGTAATACTTTTGCAACATCTTATCAATCCTCGCGCGTCTGACAGAAGGGCCGCCGCTTGAATCGTGATTAATACGAAGGACTTCTGACAGCGTATTCCAGTAGTTAATGTGATAATGTTCCAGTAGATGTGACATGGTATTCCAGTTGATTGACAGTTATGATGTTCCAGTAGTAATTGCGACAGCTCCTGGAGCAGGAACAGAGTTAATCTCTGTCTAGTGTCTTATTCTCGCCCTCGCCCGCGTCGGAATAAAACGCTAATTATTGTTAAGAACCCGACTATTAAAAGGCCGCTACTGCTTGTCGGTAGCTTGAGCGCTTATTTTATAATCGTTTTGGTATCAAAGTTGTAAAAAATCGATTCGTTTGAATATTTGCCGTCAATGCTATTGTGAAAGTTGTATAGCACAATGGGCAGAGAGTGGTAGAAAGAAGAAAACTCCCACTGCTAGGTGGAATGACTAGGACATGTAACATGAGCGCTTATTTTAAATAATGTTTTGGTTTCAAAGTTGTAAATAATAAAAAACAATTCGTTATAATATTCGCCGTCAATGCTATTGTGCAAGTTGTAATAACATAATAGGCAGAGAGCGATAGAAAGAATGTGCCCATGGCATCCTTTTTCCCGACTTTTTGTAGATGAAAAATAGAACATACTGCTGGTAGTATGATCGATAAAACCTTAAATATAGATTCTTAAATATAGACCCTAATAAAGATTAAAAGAAATAATAACTTACTGACTTCATTAGCAACGTACGCGTCATACAGAAAGTGGGTTACAAAATATTTTTCTTTCTTCCTTTCATATGTATAAAAATAAATTGATGTTCTTTAGTCTCGCTAAAATTCGTGAATGCCTAAACCGATTCGGCTATTTTTAATCTTGAAATGTTCGTGGTGGTCCCGGGAAGGTTCAAACGGTGAGAAAATATGGAAAATTTCATCACAAATGTTTCTATGCTCAACGAAGTGGGCACGGGCCAGCTAGTCTATCTTTCTTCTTCTCATAAAGGGTGTCCCAACCAGAACGCAATTTTTAAATTTGGCGTCATTCGAAGTGTCATTGTTTGACATTAGAACAAATGTTATTGTTTGCTAGTAGAAGGTACGAGGTTAGTAAAAATGGAGCGCTACACGACTGAACAACGCATACTCATTGTGAAATTGTTTAACCAAAATGGTGAAAGTTTTGCGGCTACAGTTCGTAAATTCCAAAAGAGTCAACTATAAAGAGATTATTGGTTAAATTTGCCGAAACTGGGTCTGTTAGTGATGTAAAGACAACAACGCGTCTTCGACCAGGTCGATCGACCGAAAATATCGCAGCTACGTAATGATGTCGCTCAAACTCCAACCACCTCGATTCGACACCGAGCTCAGCAAATTGGTGTCTCCAAATCCACTATGCAGCGAATTTTGACGAAAGATTTGCATCTTCATGCATACAAAGTTCAATTGACTCAGGAACTGAAGCCAGCTGACGATGGACAGCGAAGGGAGTTCGTTAATTGGGTATTGGAGAAACAACATGAAAAAAATTGCGTTCTAGTTGGGACACCCGGGGGCCTCAATATGCCATCGCTAATTATCGCTTACAAAGTTCGATAAAAAAATGTATGAGATTTGACATAAGTTACGCTAAATGATCGCGATTTGGTATTTAGCGTACCTTATGTCAAATTCCATACATTTTGTTATCGAACTTTGTAAGCGATAATTAGCGATGGCATCTTGAGTAGGCCCCCAGTTATATATAAAAATGAATCGCTGTTCGTTAGTCTCGCTAAAACCTTGAGAACGGCTGAACCGATTCGGCTATTTTTAGTCTTGAAATATTCGTGTAAGTCTCTGGAAGGTTTAGACGGTTTCTATGCTCAACGAAATGGGCACAGGTCAACTAGTCGTTTAAATTTGTGTAGGGAACTATTTGCGGCAAAACCGGTGGAACAATTAACTTTCTGTAGGATAATTTATATATACATACTGTCATACTCAGGTACAAAATTTTCGCAATATTCCAAAAAATATACGAGTACAACTTTCAGTTTAAATTGGCGGTAAACATTACAAATCAATAATGGCGTCATTAGCATAGCGCCACCTGTGAACCCGCCATCTTTGGTGCGAAATGTCTGTCCGTGTGTCAATTTATATATATATTTATACTGTTATGGTAATTTGGCGGCACTTTAAACGCCTTGGGTGGCGATTGTGTAAGCTTAATAACTCTATTGAATGTGGCTTTAGCACGGGTTATTGCATTGAATTTGAGGTGTGATATTGTTTCTTGTTAACCTCCGACGAAAACAGTGGTCGTGTAAGTTAATTTATTAGAACGCATAGCTACAGAATGATGAACTGATTTTGATGTCGTTTTTTTGTTTGGAGGCTGACGTGATCGCGAGTGTTATTAGCTGTAATTCATCGCCTTCAGTTTGCTCAACAATTCCGATTTCCAGAAATGTTAAAAAAAATAGTTATGTGTAGGTAATATCTCTATTTATTAGTTCTAGCGAGTAATTAAATGTTTTAGCGAGTAATCGCAGGTGATATTGATACTGACTTTATTAGTTTACTAGCTGTGCCCGCGACTTCGTACGCGTGGAAAAGTGATTTAGGGCAGCAGTTTAAATACATTTTTAGTTTATGAACACTGTCGTTTGGATATTTAAAATCACTAATTTATAGTAATGCTTCTTTATACACGGTATTAGACGTGCATAGGCAAAAGAAGTAGGCCGATGGAGTAATAATAATAGTTTACTGTCAAATAATGGCCGTTTTTGTCGTAAATATTTGAGGTATTTTTTCTATGAAAATGCTTACACTACCAGCTCGGAAAATGACCGTGTATTATTAACCGACTTCAAAAACAGGAGGAGGTTCTCAATTCGTCTGTTTGTATAATATTTTTTTTCTTTTATGCGAACGGGACTACTTGATAGTACGCTCATATACGTGACGAAGATCTCTGTACTGAAACTTGTATGGACTTTACGCCGCAGCGACTGCAGTCGATGATCGTTTTCACACCGACGCTGCGCTACTGGCGCCGAGCGCCAAATTTTTAAAAGTCTACTCTCGGTGCGCAATTCCAACTCGGACTTGCCCGGTTTTTTATTTATTAATTACCTACGCTAACAAACATGTAGCCTACTTAGGGACTTTACGGTTAAAGTACTAACTTCCTTTAGACAACAAAATAACAAAAGTCCAAAAGAAAGAAAAAACCATGGATTTATATGGATTTATATGGTCAAATTTTGAGGATTTCCTTCGATTCCTCACGGATCCCATCATCAGGTCACCATTTTAGTGACAATGGGACCAAATTTAAATTATACCCTACACAACATAAAAAAAATTAAAATCGTTTCAGAAACGATGAAAATATCCGCGAAGAAACATAAAAAACAAACATATATTTACGAATTGAGAAACCTCCTCCTTTTTTGTAAGTCGGTTAAAAATATTATGTTGGTTATTTCATGTTACAATCTACCTTTGTGCCAAGTTTCATTTAAATACGTTGAGTAGTTTGGCTGAAATGCCGTCAAATAGGTAGCTACAATTTTTTGAAGATCTCACGGGAACCCTTACGTTTTTCGGGATAACAATTTTCAATAATGCTCTTCAAGTCATAAACTACCTGCCTGCCGAATTTAATTTAAATACGTTGAGTAGTTTCGCTGAAATACCGTCAAATAGGTAGCTACAATTTTTTGAAGATCCCACGGGGGCCCTTTCGTTTTTCGGGATAACAATTTCCGATAATGCTCTTCAGATTATAAGCTACCTGCCTGCCAAATTGCATTTAAATACGTTGAGTAGTATGGCTGAAATACCGTCAAATAGGTAGCTACAATTTTTTGAAGATCCCACGGGAACCCTTTCGTTTTTCGGGATAATAATTTCCAATAATGCTCTTCAGGTCATAAGCTACCTGCCTGCCAAATTTCATTTAAATACGTGAGTAATTTGGCTGAAATACCGTCAAATAGGTAGCTACAATTTTTTGATGATCCCACGGGAATCCTTTCGTTTTTCGGGATAATAATTTCCAGTAATCCTTTTCAGATCATAAGCTACCTGCCTGCCAAATTTCATTTAAATACGTTGAGTAGTTTGGCTGAAATACCTTTAAATAGGTAGCTAAAATTTTTTGAAGATCCCACGGGAACCCTTTCGTTTTTCGGGATAATAATTTTCTAGTAATGCTTTTCAGATTATAAGCTACCAGCCTGCCAAATTTCATTTAAATACGTTGAGTAGTTTGGCTAAAATACCGTCAAATAGGTAGCTACAATTTTTTGAAGATCCCACGGGAACCCTTTCGTTTTTCGGTATAACAATTTCCAATAATGCTCTTCAGATTATAAGCTACCTGCCTGCCAAATTGCATTTAAATACGTTGAGTAGTATGGCTGAAATACCGTCAAATAGGTAGCTACAATTTTTTGAAGATCCCACGGGAACCCTTTCGTTTTTCGGGATAATAATTTCCAATAATGCTCTTCAGGTCGTAAGCTACCTGCCTGCCAAATTTCATTTCATTCCATACAGTGGTTTTAGCGTGATGCGACGACAAACATTCCCATATGGACAGACAGACAGACAGACAGACAGACATTTTTTTCAAAAATGTTATTTTTAGGTTTTGTGGCTTATATAGACCCCCTTTTTTAATTTTCACTTAAATATTCTTAATGTACAGACATGACCCCTCTACAGATTTATTATATGTTTTCCAATAATGCTCTTCAGATCATAAGCTACCTGCTTGCCAAATTTCATTTAAATACGTTGAGTACTTTGGCTGAAATACCGTCAAATAGGTAGCTACAATTTTTTGAAGATCCCACGGGAACCCTTTCGTTTTTCGGGATAATAATTTCCAATAATGCTCTTCAGGTCGTAAGCTACCTGCCTGCCAAATTTCATTTCATTCCATACAGTGGTTTTAGCGTGATGCGACGACAAACATTCCCATATGGACAGACAGACAGACAGACAGACAGACATTTTTTTCAAAAATGTTATTTTTAGGTTCTGTGGCTTATATAGACCCCCTTTTTTAATTTTCACTTAAATATTCTTAATGTACAGACATGACCCCTCTACAGATTTATTATATGTATAGATATAGATATAGATTATTAATCTATAACTATATTATTAATAATCATAATCATTAATCTCTCCGTAACCTGTAATAAACTCGGTACACTATTTATCAATACTTGTTTGTTTAATAATAGTTTGTGAGCTAAATAATATAATAATTACTCATACAAACTTGTAAAATCTGGTTTTATTTATTGATCCCAGATTACATTACTAGTTAGTATTTACTGTATTGCCTCCATGGTCTAGTGGTTTCGAGCTTGGCTCTCAAACTTGAGGTCGTGGGTTCAAATCCTGCGTCGAAACAAAAAAACTTTGCTTAGGACAATGCAGGCTGATCACCCGAATGTCTGACAAGAAACGTGATCCATGCGTCGGACGGGCATGTAAAAAGTCGGTCCTTTGGCTGTTCTCTCGCAAGTCGTGTCGGTTATCCGCCCTACTGGGCTACGAGAGTCAAGGAAGAGAAAGTGCTTCTATGTATTACACACACTTGGGTACTATAAAAAACTCCCCCGTAACTGCCCTGATTTGAATTTCAAACAGGGTTTAAGAATGAGCTACGGATTTCAAGCACAGCTGCAGTTGACGCAGTCTCCACCTAATAACTCCACCACTAATTAAATATCTGCGTGGTTATTAAAATAATGTACGTATGTTAAAAAAGTCTTAGGCAGTCACAACAACCTGTATGTTCTATATTCTCATACATCTTAAAATTATTTGACTGGAACAAAATAGCCTACCGTCACTTTACCTTCACAACCTCGTATGAAGCTACAACTTTTCAGTAGAGTAAAAAAACTTAATAATTTTATATTTTATTATGACATGGATTTTGTTTTAAATGAGGTTCAGTTATGTACAGTATACATCCGTGTCACAATAAAATCTAAAATTATTAAGTTTTTTGACTCTACTGAAAAGTTGTAGTTTTTTAGATACCAGGTTGAGAAGTTAAAGCGACGCTATGTGTTACTCTGGTTCTACCCTACCCGGCTGAGACAAAAGGAGCCTATGTGTTAATCAGGCTAATCCTGATGGTTTGCATTATGCGCCTCAACGGGCTTATTAAAGTCTAGCCTAAGCCTGACCCTAATAGCCGGCGCCATCTGATACTAAAAGCCTAGGCATTTATCACGGCCCAACGCCTGCAGCTAGACCTGGTCCTGTAATTTGTTATAATAAAATCAATCGACATCGATCAGAATTCAAGGCGAAGCATTAGAATTATGATTGTGCTGATAAAATATATTTCCCTGTAAACCTGGCGGGAAATATGGTAATGAGGAGTAATGTAGAGTCAGTCTCCTTAGTACTATTGCTTACAAAGGCACTGTCTCGCGACCTATAGGTATATTATAGGTATTGGGATATGATCAAACTACCTTTTCTCATTGTATAAAAAATGTGGAAACGTAGTATTTCAAAGTTATAGTGAATGTCCTTTTTACACCCTGTATATTTTTATCCCTCGGTTTCTGAAAGGGTGATCAAAGCACTGATCAGATAACACGAGTAGCTCCCCTCACCGATTTCGGTGTCGGTAGCCGATTTCATTGAAACCAGGCCAGGCCAGGAGTTATTTTATAGTGCCCAAGTTTGTGCGCACTACACAAATACACTATCTCTTCCTTTTACTCCCCAGGGGGACGGTAAACCGACACGGCTGGCGAGAGAAAAGGCGCAGGACCGACTTTTTACATGTCCATCAGACGCATGGATCATCTTTCTTGTTAGACAATCAGGTGATCGGCCTGCATTGTCCTAACTAAACTTGTAAACAATATTTTTTGTTGTTCCAACGCGGGAATTGAACTCACGACCACAGGAGCGAAGCTCTGAACCACTAGACCACGGATGCGATGATCAGCTAACATTACACAACACAACAGAAAAGATAATTACAAACATAAAGTCTATTGACTCTTTCACATCACGTGAGCGGTTGAAAATGAAAAAAAAAATTAAAAATCTTTTATTTCCAAATAGGTTAGTTACTAACACTTTTAGAATTGTCCTACATAATGACCGACCACCGGTTCGGGGACTAACCCGGCGAGAAGAACCGGCGTAAGAAACTCGCTCGGGGCCACCTTTTAGCAAAAAGATGGGAAAATTGTTCTTTTTAAAAAAATATATATAACAATGTTATAACTTAACATAAATTACAATTTACAAAATTATATATACTATATAATATAGAAGTAGCCTCGAAAGTGGCCACCTTATTCCCAGGGTGTGCTATCATTAACAAAACAAAAGGGTTGAAAGATGTTCTCTGTTAGAGAGTTAACCACTCAGAGTATCTCTCTTTGAATGGTACGGGTACCAGATAATGCACATCCAGGACTCTGAAACAAAGAAATCTATTTTGTTCCTGTAGCAAAAACCCAACATCCTTCCAAACCCAACATCCAGCTTGAGCAAGCGTTCAATCCACAGTCATGGTTGTCACAAAAAATATCCAGAGATGCCATCGCTAATATAAGTTACGAAATTCGAAAACGAAATTTGAATAGAGTTTCAGAAGCCATTTGACATACAAATTCTTTTGTCATTTAGCGAACCTTGTGCCAAAATTGTTGTACATGTACATTGTTGTTTTCGAACTTCTTAAGTGATAATAGCTATGTCGTCTTGAATAATGGACATGGGGGGCTGTTACAAGCTCTTAATTCTAGGCAGTTTACGCCATACAACATGGCTGCCTGGAATTTTTGTATTACGATCACATAACTGCATGATGACAGCTAGTTAGCGGACACGTGACACTTGACTTGCTTCCGAATGTCATTTTCAGACTACCAAACTAGGGTGGATCCGTTCAGTTTAACATGTCGCTGTAATATGAAAAAGAACAAGGCAGTTTAAGACCGTATTATTGAATTGCCTGGAACCAGGCTGGTGTTGTAATAGATCATAATACGGTCCCAGGACCTGGCATACCATTGGCAAAGCTTTCGGTACTAGTCAAGTACTAGTTCAAAACCTTTGCCAAAGTTGGCGCGTTTAGCTTACAACAGTTCAAATCAAAATTCCATTGAACTAAGATCATTTACAACCAACTTAGCTAATGTGTCAGTAATAGTTCGCAACATACGGGCGCTGAGACGAATACCGCAGACTACAAGAGGAGAATTGAGGTAAATCTTAAGAGGAAACACCACGAATTTTTTTCCATACAAAAATAGAGGTCTACGGGATTCCTGTTTCCTCCCTGGATAATACCTCTAGAGTAACTATTTTTTTCCTGAATATTTATGGATATAGTTTGAACGTCCCTATTTTTTCCTTTTTTTAATAAATTAATTATTTAAAGAGATACGGACGTTTAAAATCCTAAAAAAATGGCCAGACTCTCCGCTATGTTTAAATATCTAGGAAACAGATTTGGCTACAATAAACAACAAAATCAAAAAATAGGAACCTAGCTCAATTCTTTTTTTAGCTAATACAGAAAAAACTATTTAGATCGGTTACGTTTTGGAGGAGGAAACAGGAATCCCCTAAACGTCGATTTCTGGTACTTTTAATAGGTAATTTCAGTCCAAGTTGTCTCTATAGCGCTAGTACTGGCTAGCTAAGGCACTACGAGACAGCAATAGATTTTATAAATACCTATTTTGTATTTCTCTCAACCGTGGTATTCCCTTTTAATCAATTATTTTGACACGATGACGTCAGCAAAATTGCAACCAGCAGCTCTTAGGCCCGTTATCGTCTATACTAATATTATAAAGAGGTAACATTTGATTGTTTGTTTGTTTGAATGGAATAGGCTCTGAAACCACTGAACCAATATGAAAAATTCTTTCGCCGTTGGAAAGCTACATTCCTAGCGCTAAACATAGGCTATATTATATTTACAAAAAAAATCGGGTTCCTTGATTAGTACCCCAAAAATGTAGCCCAAAGTGTAAAAAAACGACCTTCAAAATTTCTTACATCGTATGCGCTTCGAGTGGCTTCGACAACGGCTTGACCGATCTTGCAAATTTTTATTTTTTTTGCGGGTTCCGCGTTGCGGGTTCCACGTTTCGCGTTGCCGGTTCCGCGTTGTTTTTTGTTTGAATTTCATCATAAACTGTTTTTAGGCTCAACGAAGTGGGCAAGGGTCAGCTAGTTATTAATGAAAAGAAGTCTCATCTTGAGAACCTATTTGACACAAAAGAAAAACGTTTCGTTTCACTTTTATAAGTGAACAACTTTATTAATGTACTTAATTAAAGTACTATACTTTAATTTATTTTCTTTTTATAACCGTAACTAGCTGACCCGTACGAAGTGGTCGTTGAGCATAGAAACCGTTTACACCTTGGTCTTTCACGAATATTTCAAGACTAAAAATAGCCGAATCGGTTCAGCCGTTCTCGAGTTTTAGCGAGACTAACGAACAGCAATAAATTTTTATATATAAGAAGATAAGATATTCATACAGAAAAACATTGAAATAAGTTTAATCTGTATTTTTATAATCTTAATTTTTACGTTTTACTTAAAAAATAAAAAAAAATTAACATAAGTAAAGTTCTTCATTTTTAAAAGTAAAACGAACCTTTTTTTGTATATGAGACTTCCTTATTAATACGGCCCTTAAATAAATTAGTTATGGAAATTGCATTTGAATTTGTCACTTCGTCCCGACACTAGCGCCAAGTAGTTTGAAATTGAGTGCCGATTTTATGGAACTATTCCATATCATCGGTATTGTTTTCGAGAACAGCAAGCACTTGACTTGACAGCATGGGAATTGGTCTTGGATCTTGGAGTAAGCCCTAGATGATAGGTCCCTAGGGTGTAAAAAAAGCAAATAAGTTTTAACAGCGTGTAGAAAAAGATTTTGAACCCCTGTCCTATACAAAAACTTCGTATTTCGATTGTAGTAAAACAAAATTATCGTAATGACCAAATCTGTTTTCATTTCGTCAATTGCAAAAATGTAATGATGACATCAGATGCAAAATCACAGTCATGCCGGAACTTTGTTCAACTAGCCATAAAATATTTATTTCAATGTTACTTTTTCAATGTATGAATTATGACACGTTTAAATAATAAAATTACTAACGCCTGGTTTCTGAAAGGCTGATCAAATTGATCAATTGATCAAATCAGCTAATCTGAACACGGATTGGTGAACATCACTTCACAGTCAGTGTTTTTACCATTGACCGTTTAGATTAGCTGATTTGATCAATTGATTAATTTGATCAGCCTTTCAGAAACCGGGCGTAAGACTGCTATATAATAGAGGTTGTGAAAATGGAGTGGATAGCAAAAATATTTTGTATAGGTACTTTATAGTGCCCAAATATGTGCGCAGTACACGAGGGCACTCGTTTCCTTTACTCTCGAAGCCCAGTAGAACGGATAACCGACACGACTGGCGAGAGATCAGGCGCAGGATCGAGTTTTTACATGCTCATCCGATGCATGAATCATCTTTCTAGTCAAACAATTAGGAGATGGTATTTTGAATCGTTGAATCGTTATTATCAAATTGCATTCCTATTATGGGCATTTTTAAAATTACCGGGTATTATGTATAATGCTTAACTATTTACTTGGTTCATAACATATCCACTGAGTAAATAATTTTATTAGAGGATTAATTTAAATCCTACTAAATAATTTTCAAGGGTACCGCCAATATATTGGCTTAGGGTTTAGTTTTCTAATTTATGGTAATAATAGAAAACATATGTTTCAAATCCATTACTAGCACACATTAAACACTGAATTAAATATGTCTTATTCATAAATTATTATAAATAACCAAAACAATTTAGTAAAGTAAACTGATAAGTCGTTATGTATGTCGACGTGTTCGAATTAAGAGATTTGGTTTGCATAAATAAAAGTGGATTGATTTCCGTTGCTACATTCCATTATGTGTAGGCTGTTAGACTTCTGTGGTAAAATCGAAAACCCACAATCATACAACACGTCATATACAGGCTGTAAAATAAGTGAGTGATAATACTTTAGGGGGTGTATGGGTCCCGTATATAGAGTTTACTGTGAAAGTACCAGCGCTGAAAGAGTTACTTTTTATTATTTTATGGGCAAATTTATGATGTTGAGGCATTAAAAAGTAAGTCTTTCAGCGCTGGTACTTTCACAGTTACTCCACATAGGAAAACGTACACACCCTAAAGTATCATCACTCATTTATTTTACACCTTGTTTATGTTGGTCAAAAATGATATGGAGGAAAAATCTGCCGTGGGTGGGTAATCTTAAGCTTAAATACATATTCAAAATCAAACATCAAAATATATCAGATCGTGTTTTGAGCTTGTCGAAGCAACGACGAAATATATTTTATAGTAATAAGAAGTAAGTACGTAAAAGAAATAAGTGAAGGTGCCTTTGTGTCGTATTTCTTTGCTGTGCTAAATTGTAAAAAAAATAGTATGAAGCTTCTTAGAAGTGAAATCACTACACAAGTCTGTGTTGAGCTTTAATTTCTAGCCGATTTATACTAAAAGGCTGAATGTTTGGAGATTGTATTAAATTAAAAAATTATTCTTATGTTCATGCGGTTGATTTCATATGATCAATAATTAATTTACAAATTACAACTACCGAAAGTCAATAAATAAAACATTATTAACTCATAAAAGAAGTCGACATAAAATAAAAACAGATAATTATTATATTAACAGTCAATGCACTTTGATAAACCTGTAGTAATTACAATGTACACAATAATTGGTTGTAAATAAGTAATTGATATCGTTGTAAATATTTATTTGCAGAAAGCAATAAATTTAAATAATGTTTAAAACAAGAGTTGAGTCAATTTTAAGGTATAGTCGATACATCGAATGATTAATTTTAGGTATTATACGCAATTAATATATTATATTGTGATTTCAAACTACGAAAAGACAAACTGCAATTATTATTTTACTGCTGACTATCTATGACATTGATCCTTATGTCGTCGGAATAAGATCCTATCATTTGTAAAATAACTGGACAATCTGTACTATATTCATTAATGTCATTTTCTTTTATTTCTTATCGTACATCAAACTGACATGTTACACCGTTAATTTTCTCTAAAGGTTTTACGGCAGGACATTGATTAGGCCAACTCATTGAATCAGCAGTTAAGTCCATTAGATTTTATCAAAGTCCGGTCCAGTGGTCGTATATAAATGTAAATGCATAGTCCACCCAGCGCTGAAGATTTTCCACGTTTGAAAGGCGCATAGACTCAGTAGTGCACGCTCTTCACGCGCGCATAGCGGCATAATCGGAAAAGTCGCGATCGCGATACGTGTTTCGAAACATAATTCTTTGCCTTATAATTAAAACTTAAAAAAAATTGCATATAAAAAACAAAAGACTTGGCCGAAAATAAAAAACAAAGTGTTCGAAATTCGAATTTAGCGCGTGTTTTGTGTAAGGTTTTATGTTTATCGGCGCCAATTATAATGTGTGAAGTGATGTAGCCCTCAAGTGACAGTCCGATGTTAATTTGATGGCTGTCAGATTTGACGAACGATGCTACGATGCCCTTTTTTGTAACTTACACTTGCTAGGGTCGACACTAAATTGCTGTATTATTTATATTTGATTGTTTAACTCAAAGCTATCTAATAATATTTTAAGATAATTATTATGTCATGATTACATTATAATGTCATTTAAAAAACAATGCTCTTAATTTATTTTCTTTACTGTGTAATCTAGAAAACTTATAGGTAGCTATAGTTTTATTATTTATATTCTAGATTACGTAGGAAATATAAATTAGGAAAGCTAGCGAAAAGCTCCGACTTACGTCACGTTTAGATTACTATTTTAGGTATGTTTATGACTATTTAGATTTCTATGGTAAATATAATAGGTACTTATGTTTTGTTAGGTTATCAAGAACTATCATCATATTGACATCTATGTTTCTAGTTTATTACACTAATATTGTAAAAGCGAAAGTTTGTGAGTGTGTATGCTACTCATTCAGGCGCAACCGTTTTTTTTAATTTATCTAAACCAATTTTGAATAAATTTTATATGAATCAGATATTTGTTTCTGCTTAGCTTACTCGACAAGGTTACAAAAAAAAGTGCAAGTAAACTCCGTTTCGCTTAAATATGATCGTAATGTAAACAAAGCTCAGTGTGAGTGCCTATAATGCTATCAATTAAAATGTCATTTATTCACCATAATATTATAATATTATAATTATATAATGATAATAATAACATCTACGGACGCTTCACACCACGCCAATCTGGCCCCGTGCTAACTGTCCGTAGAACTATTATATCGTACATATATTCAACATTTTTACTATATCATACACAAATTTAATACACATCTATGGCCCAGGAACAATGAAAACTTTGTGTTCCCTCAGTGGGATTTGAACCCGCGCTAAACCACTGGGCTACGGAGGGGGTCAATTATTATATTAACGAAATACACTGGCACATAATTTTGGTCGAATAACATTGTCAAGGTTCCGTACCTAAAGGGACCGTCTATTTGTACGTCTGTCAGTCGGCCACCAGGCTGTATCTCTAGAGCCACGTTAGCTGTAATTTTTACATACTTAATATATAATTATGTATTTCTGTAGCCGCTGTAATAATAAATACAAAAAAAAACTATGGACGGCTCCCACAATATACATGTTTTTTGCCTTTTGTATAAACCCGTCCGCGAGTCCAGGGCCCTGATTACGTAACTCCGGTCGCTTTCCCGTCTCTCGAGATCAACTGCCATTGTGACGTTACATCTTTTTAAAACACGATTTAAAAAGTTAAAACGTCAAAATTATGACATATTCATTTTTTAAATCGTCTTTTAAAAAAATTTAACGTCACAATGACAGTTGATCTCGAGAGACGGGAAAGCGACCGGAGTTAGGTAATCTGGGCCCTGGGGCCTTACTCTCCAAACTGATTAGATTTTGATTCAGATTCGTTCGTGCCGCGTACTCCCCAATAAAATATTTGTTTGTTTCACAGTCGATTGATATAGTCGGGAGTTCGAAAAGTACAAAACGTTGAGATAGAACTGATTCGATTCTCGATTGTGTCGGGAGTAAGCCTGCAGCTCGCATTTGGCATGCTTTTGTTTACAATACGATCACATTGAATCAGAACGGAGTATAATCAGTCCGTTATCATTTACAAGAGTTTATGGGCAATTTACTTGTCCAGAGGTATCTGTGTCGTAAGGGAGCCCGGACAATTATGATCGAAACAGGTATGGAAATGCCGACCCGATTTTACTTTCGGATACGCAATACGTAATTTTTGTCTTGTATTTTGTTTAGTATGGCAGGTTGTAAAATAGACAAATGAGAGTTCTGATATAATTGAAGACATGAATCGATGAAGGTGATATTATGATAGATCGCAAAAAAATACCCAGAAAATTGATTTAATCACATTTTTATTTAATCACAGGAAATTCTACAGCTAAAAGTTTACAATTTGTTCAAAGTTATAGCATTAGACAGCCAATTACGGAATTTCGCGTATAGGGACTAGTTTTTTTTTAAATTATTTTTAAATGAGAGTGTGAGCTCTTAGTAATTATAGTGGAGTTTAAACTTTATACACTGCAAAACAAATAAGAATATATATAGTAATGTATTAAGTACATTGATTCTAGAGACGGATCTTTATACTTTACCATGTATACTGAAATGTTTAAGTGACAGTTGGAACTTAATTTTCTCAAAATCATGGTTTTGCTACATAATATGGTGTTATGTAGCAAAACCATGATTCATTTTTCATTCATTCATTCACCTTCATCCATTCATGTCTTCTATTGTGTATACATGTCAATTTCCATTTCAATTAATGCCAATATATTCTAATTTGTAAGATATGAAAATCAAATAGGGTTATGTTTATAAGCCAACAATTATCACAACTTTTCAATGAACAACTATCAGCGATTCGGTATATAATATAGTAGTAACGTTAGAGCAAAGTCCATAAAACCAATTTTACCATAAATGGAAAACGGGCGCGATAATAAACAAATTGACGATGAGGATAATAAAGATAAATTAATAAACAAAATTTAATTCGTTTTAACCCCCGACAGCTTATATATATGTCGCAGTCATCTGATTGAATCCGCTATTTAATTGAATGACTAGCGCTTTCATTGAATCCTGTTTTTACCAACAAATTTTAGAATCCAAGACTAGGGCAGCCATTTAATATTTTAGTTTTAAACTTCGAAATTTCCGAATGAGTACTAATAAAACGAACATTAATCAAGAAATATATCAACACATTGCTATCTGTACGAGCTGTTTGACGCCATTTTATAACCGCCTAGTGATTCAATTAAATAACCCGATTCAATAAGATGACTGCGACATATAGACGACCTCCGAGGGCAGTGGTTGAGCGCGTTGGTGCTCGAGTGAGAGGTCGCGGGTTCGAATCCCGCCGAGGAAACAAAAAATTTTCAATGTTCCTGGGTCATGGATGTGTTAAATTTGTGTATAATATAATAAAAATCTTAAATATGTGTATACTATAAAAGTATTAAATATATTTCCGTTATCTGGTAGGTACCTGTAACACAAGTTCTTCAGATACTTAGCACAGGGCCAAAATGACGTGGTGTCTGGTGTGAAGCGTCCATAGATATTTATTTTTATTTTATAGGGTGTCGTGTTTGCATGTGTATGTTTGTTTGTGGCATCATAGTTACTAAGGGGATTAATCGGTTTTGATCCATTTTTTTTCTTGAAATGCTGACGTGATCGCAAGCTGATTCATCATCATCAGTTCTGTCACCGCTTAACGATTCGGGGGCTACTTAAAAAAAAATGTTTATAGTTATTTCCGTCGAAAAAAAAAAACAAAAATATGTAGCATAAGTCTACCGCAGTTCTGGGGCCCTACGCTCCAAATTGATTCGATTTTGATTCAGATTTGATCGTGCCGCGTACTTCCTAATAAATTGACGTTTGTTTATATTGATTATCAGTCGATTGATATGGTCGGTAGTAGAAAAAGTTTCGATCTAACGATTTTCTTTATCCTGGTTAGTTTCAAAGTATTCCACCAAATAAAACACCAATAGCCGTTGAGATCGAGCTGATTTGATGCGTTATTGTGTCGGGAGTAAGCCTGCAGTTCGCTCACTGCTTAACAATTCGAAGCTAGTTAAAAAAAATGTTTATAGTTATTTTCATCGAAAAAAAAAAACAAAAAAATGTAGCATAAGTCTTCCGCAGTTCTGATTCAAGTTTTGTATCAAAGCAGTAACCCGACACCCCTCGCCGCGTCCATTAACTTTGCACATCAGTTATTTTAACTAAACTGTACCGGCGGTTTATCTGTCCTATTTACGGCTACGATAACAGTAACTGCTTGTACTGACAAATGTTAATTAGAACTTATTTATACTAAATACTTAAATAGTCCTTAAGTATAAGATGGCATATGAAAGGAGAAAGACCACTCTCCATAGTGTCTCAGGCCCAATGTGGACATCAAAAAATCGCATTAAAAATGAATGTTCTAAAATCTTAATAGTACTACATATCTGAGAAAAAAACTTTAAATGGCGCCATTATTGTAGAAATATATTTATTTTACTTTTTGTCTATTTTATTTTCAAGGCCTTTTTCGAATTTTTATATTAGTAAGATATAATAAGATAGCCCTTGTTGTAGTGCAAGACTTGCAGTTATTGCTACCCAGCAATTGTGGCAAACAAGATTATCGCCTGACACCTAAAACATATTAACATTAATGATAAATATTTTCAACAGTAAAAGATTTAACGATTAAACCATGATGACGAAATAAGAAACATTTTATTATAATATTATGATTACCTGCTGCGGTGCAACCCACTGCTGTATGGCACTTAATTCTTCGGGCTCTAAAATACAGTTCTCGGTAACATTATTACCACAACATATACAATGTTTTTCAGACATATCATTTTATGTATGCACAATCAAATAGCGTAATCCTTTAATCCAGGGCCAAGTAATCGTAGAAGAAGAAAACAAAACTAGTAAAACAATGCCAAAATCGTACGTGGAAAGCTGAAACAAGTTCAGGCGAGAAAGCCAGATTGCGGTGAAAAAAATCGAAAACAAAACAAAACGGATCCACATTGAGCATTGCACAAAAATGACATTTCAGTCATCAGTGTTGCCGCTTGTCGCAAAAAAATGAAATTTACGTAAAAAACAATCGATATATGTAATACTAGCTGACCCTTGCCCACTTCGTTGAGCATAAAATGAGTTTATAATGAAATTCAACTAAAAAAAAACAACGCGGAACCCGAAACCCGCAACGTGGAACCCGCAACGCGGGAACCCGGAACCCGGAACCCGCAACGCGGGAACCCGGAACCCGCAACGCGGGAACCCGGAACCCGCAACGCGGGAACCCGGAACCCGCAACGCGGAACCCGCAACGCGGAACCCGCAACGCGGGAACCCGGAACCCGCAACGCGGGAACCCGGAACCCGCAACGCGGGAACCCGGAACCCGCAACGCGGGAACCCGGAACCCGGAACCCGCAACGCGGGAACCCGGAACCCGCAACGCGGGAACCCGGAACCCGGAACCCTCAACGCGGGAACCCGGAACCCGCAACGCGGGAACCCGGAACCCGCAACGCGGGAACCCGGAACCCGGAACCCTCAACGCGGGAACCCGGAACCCGGAACCCGCAACGCGGAACCCGCAACGCGGAACCCGGAACCCGCAACGCGGGAACCCGGAACCCGGAACCCGCAACGCGGGAACCCGGAACCCGCAACGCGGAACCCGCAGTATGGGAACCCGAAACCCGCAACGTGGAACCCGCAACGCGGGAACCCGGAACCCGCAACGCGGGAACCCGGAACCCGGAACCCTCAACGCGGGAACCCGGAACCCGGAACCCGCAACGCGGAACCCGCAACGCGGAACCCGGAACCCGCAACGCGGGAACCCGGAACCCGCAACGCGGAACCCGCAGTATGGGAACCCGAAACCCGCAACGTGGAACCCGCAACGCGGGAACCCGGAACCCGCAACGCGGGAACCCGAAACCCGCAACGTGGAACCCGCAACGCGGGAACCCGGAACCCGCAACGCGGGAACCCGGAACCCGCAACGCGGGAACCCGGAACCCGCAACGCGGGAACCCGGAACCCGCAACGCGAGAACCCGGAACCCGCAACGCGGGAACCCGGAACCCGCAACGCGGAACCCAGAACGCGGAACCCGGAACGCGCAACACGGGAACCCGGAACCCGCAACGCGGAACCAGCAGCATGGGAACCCGAAACCCGCAACACGGGAACCCGCAACGCGGAACCCACAGCGCGAAACCCTAACGCAGAACCCGCAACGTTCACGGAAACGCTGTCAAATGGAATAAATAGTATCCTATGACCGTCTACTTGCTCTAAGCTACTTCCTCACCAATTTTCAGCCATATCGATAAAGCCGTTCTTGAGTTATAAATAATATAACTAACACGACTTACTTTTATACATATAGATGTATAGATTACTTCTACTAACATAAGCTAACGCCCGGTGAATGCTCCCGTCACAGTCGGTCCAGCCGATTCGGTGATCATTAGTTAGATGACGATGATTATGATGATGATGATGATGAAAAGTAGCCTAAATTAATTCTTATAACTTTAGCTTATATATTCTTATAACCAGTGAAAGTCTCGTTAAAATCGGTCCAGCCGTTCCAGAGATTAGCCGGAGCAGAGAGACACGCTGACAGACAGACAGTTTATTTTTTAAATTGCATTTTCGTTTTCAGTAGATATCGTTGCCAATGCCAAAAAAAAGAAGAAAATTTCGTTTAAAATGTCATATGCATTTATAAAAACGTTGCTAATTGAAAGTTACAAACCGACTCTTCAATTTTATTTATTTGTATAGATGAATAGATTTGGATAACCTCCCCGATCTTGGGCCTTGGACCGTCTATAGGGCTGCGTTTCCACTGACTTCTCGACTCAACTTAGTGGTGCCCAAGAGGAGCGGATCGGAGATTTCGAGCATAGTGATTGGTCAATTCGTGTACCGCAAGCTCCTGTCCGCCTCGCCCCGCGTCAATGGAAACGCAGTTTAATGTCTATAACGTCTAATGGTTGTCATGGTAACAACATTGTTTATAAATGGAAAACAAAATTATGAAACCGTATTTATATCAGCTTAAACTATTTGGATTAATATTTTTGTTAATCCAAATAGTTTAATGAATCCAAATAGTTTAAGTTTATGTAAATACGTTATTTAAAGCATTTTATAATTTTTATTTTCCATTTGTAAACAATGTAGTTACCATGACACCCGTGTCATATAGACTGGCAACGACGTAAATCGATCGAGTCCAGGTTCAAACCCCGTGTGACCAACGTATATTTTCTACTTTTTTCTAATTTTCTGCTAATTTTTTTCAACATTTTCTTACATAATAACCTTTTCATGACAATAACGAACATACTGTAAAAAAAAATTGCCAAATCGGTCAAGCCGTTGTCGAAGCGCACACGATGTAAGAAATTTTGAAGGTTGGTTTTTTACACTTTGGGCTACATTTTTTAGGTTTTAGTAAGGAACCCTATTTTTGTTGAAAATATAATATAGCCTATGTTCAGCGCTAGGAATGTAGCTTTCCAACGGCGAAAGTATTTTTCATATTGGTTTAGTGGTTTCAGAGCCTATTCCATTCAAACAAACAAACAAACAAACAAACAATCAAATGTTACCTCTTTATAATATTAGTATAGATGATTTTTTATTCATCTTTATCGTATAAAGTAACAAACGTAAACATTGGTTTTAAGATAAATGTTTTCTTTTCATTAATTCTTTACAGAATTACCAACAGTGGCCCGTTATTTGTATTTTACATGAGTTTAT
The DNA here is from genome assembly GCA_905187575.2 of Celastrina argiolus. Classification (NCBI taxonomy): domain Eukaryota; kingdom Metazoa; phylum Arthropoda; class Insecta; order Lepidoptera; family Lycaenidae; genus Celastrina; species Celastrina argiolus. Next base: position 9,177,152 of record LR994594.1, on the reverse strand, counting down.
TTTATTTGTTTATAAATCGATATTCGGATTGATTGATTAGAGTAAAGATATTTTATACACGGGTAACATTTCACCTCAACATTTTATTTAGGTTCCAAATAATTCAATAAAATTCCTTTTTTTATTGAAACATTACTGATTATAGTGGCGGTTATATGAATGTTATCAAAAATCATGTCTCTTTATGGTACATTTCTGGAGAAATTAAGGCTTCTTAAGATGGCTGTCCGCTCTGGGCCTGAAATGGGCTTTCTCCTTTGTGATAAGTGGGTTAAAAGCTAAAAAAATATCTTAAATTATACACTAGCTATTTTAGTATCCGTGTAATATTTATACAGGTTTTTATTGAGTATAATATTTTTCGAATGAGAAAATACTGCAAAAAGATATAGGTACAGGCTGTAAAAAGAGCAGTCGATATAACTTTGGGATATAATTATGCTTCCATTTATAATTCTAGTAATTATTATTTTTTCTTCAAAAACTAAAAAAAAGGTTTTTACTATTTACATTTTATGTTTCTTTACTTGCAAGAGTAATAAAAAACCAAAAAAAGGTGGGTTCAAAATTACATTTCTTGAATGAAAGGTAGTATACTTAATTATCTGTTCATTATCCGGCTTCCAAAAAAAGGAGGAGGCTCTGAATTCGGCCGGTTGTTTCTTATTTACAAGTTGTTCAAAAAGATAATTATAATTTGCGCAAAATACAAAAGTAATGTCAATTCAAGCCTGTAAGCCGTGGTAAGCCCCTAGCTAGTGTTTACCTACCTAAATGGTACCTATCTTAAAGTTAGCAAACATCTCGAGAACTCGAATCAGCGAAAGTGCAAATCTCTCAATAGGTTTCTAGAAGGACTTGTGTCTTGCAATTTTGCTATGCACTTACGTGAAGTTGGCTCGATCATTCTTCACGGCTTTCCCCTACATTAGGGTTGTCACCTAGATAGATACTATAACGGGTGTAAAAAGAACAGTCATTATAACTTTGGGATCAGGAGCAAGTACCTCGGGCCGCACGAATACTCTACAGCAGGGCGCGCTAAAAAACTTTAGCTGAAACGCAACCGAAACGTGAACGTTACTCGACTTTATGACGTATTCGGTATCGCGCTATCCTTTTGACAGCTACGTGAGATGAAGCTGGACCGTAGTTGAAACTCAAACGCTATCAAACAAACAGTTCATACGGAGCTAGTTTAACTCGCACGCAGCTCGAACGTTTGGAACAAAGTGATCGTATATAAGTTAAGTTTTTGAATCTGAATTGTTTAAAGGACCAAAAAAAATTAGCTGGATTGGAAACGAAACGCAGGAGGAAATTCGCACCACAGACCCACCTTATCGTTCGCTTCATGAGTAACGTAGGACTGGGGACGGTACTCTAAAGCGAAGGAGTCACAATAGATCCAGAAGGGTCGCAGTGACGTCTGGACCTGACAAGGCCAGCCTTCGATTAATAAAAAAAAACTTTGGGATATGATTATACTACTTTTTCTCATTCTAGAAATGTATTTTTTTAGGTTTCGACAAAAAAAATACATTTCCAAAATGGTATGGAAGGGTAGTATCTCAAAGATATACTGACTGTTCCTTTTACACACTGTATATTAATGAGTGATAATACTTTAGGGTGCATATGGGTCCCGTATAGAGTTTACTGTGAAAGTATCAGCGCTAAAACAGTAACTTTTTAAAATTATTGTATGGGCAAATTTATGTATGATGTTAGGGCATTTCTTATACAAAGTATAAACATGAAAGTCAAAAGTAAGTCAGTGCTGGTAGTTTCACAGTAAACTCTACGTAGATAGTAGGCACATACACACCCGAAAGTATTATCACATTCTTTTTTACATCTTGTATATTAAGAAGATTGCTCAGTGCAGTGTGTTTAGAGTTTTTTCACTAGTCTAAGTTACGAAGTTAACTGGAATTTGCCAAGTTAGTAAATAAGTATATTTACTTCGATGCCATACTAATTTTAGTTCTACCCATTCATGTTCATACTAGATAATGTAGATTAATCCTAAAATAATATATAAAGTTTTTTCTTAGAATTTGTATGTTTGAGCAAATAAGTGTCAGTCCACACCGGAGACACGACGCTTTTTATGAAGTGGATCGGTATTTTAAAAACGCCGCTCCGTGTCACTGTGTGAGTTGACCTTTACAACTCTTTACGCCTCTAGCCTTTAAATTAATTTATTAAGAGGATGGAACAACTCAATCGCTCTCAAGTGGTGAAGCCAGCGACATGATGTATGACGCCAAACCCCATAATTATCGTTTGGACGACTGTGACTAATTCTAATGTAAAAAACTTGACTGTCATTCACTGAATGACATAGCTAGGGCAGACTACAGCTTGTAAAACTATATTGTAATAGTTATGTACAAAGGATGTAAAAGAACAGCCATTACAAATTTGGAATATGTTGTTTTAGACGCACGACTACAAAAAAGCAAAAAAAAAAAAAAGACGTGTGGTACTCGGGGACTGCCGCGGTAAAGCTATTGCATATAATTTTTTATCAACTTATCCGATACAACCAATGCCACCTCTTGGCGAGTTGCTGAACTAAAGAGACAACCTCGATATTTAAATAAAATCATCATCATCGATAGATGGCAATAAAAACTATTACCGATGTGCCGGTCGGAGTGGGGGGTGTTAGGTTATTTTCGTAACGGAATTTCTGGATTCGGTCTCCACAGAGCGGACGTAAAATCAGTCAGGTAATTGAAATTTAGTTAATTTTTTCCCGAAGTGGCCCTGGTAGCGACCAATACAAATAATATGGCGCCAAACAGCTCGCACAGATAGTAGGTACATAGTTGCTATTTTCATTTTCATTTTGTGTGACATTTCATGTCCTAATTTTTGAGGACCTTTGAAGTTGCAAAACTTATGGTCGAACCTACCTCTACTAAACATTTAACGAGCTAAAGGACATTCAGTCGAGACTCGAGACGTACGTTCAATTCAGTCAAGACGTTGACGTTGAACGTTACATTAACAACTTGACGAGTATTTTATTTATATAAGCATCATGCACATTTGTACATAGGCGGACTTAATGCCTTAAGGCATTATCTACCAGTCAACCTTTAGGTGTTTTAGAGATAAAAATAAGTAGATGCATTACGTGTACGAAAAACATGTAAATACAAAATGAATAAATTACATTCATTAATAAATAATTAATAGTAAAATAATAAATTAATCATAACATATAAAATATTATTATACAACAATATAGGTAATAAATAAATAACACATAATAAAATAATACTAGTAATAAATACAATAATAGACCTGGGAGCCTACTCAAGATGCCATCGCTAATTATCGCTTACAAAGTTCGATAACAAAATGTATGGAATTTGACATAAGGTACGCTAAATAACATACCAAATCGCGATCATTTAGCGTACCTTATGTCAAATCCCATACATTTTGTTATCGAACTTTGTAAGCGATAATTAGCGATGGCATCTTGAGTAGTCCCCCTGTAGTCATTCAATTAAATGTCGTAATTTCATAAATGCGCTAGTTCAATTAAACTGCTGATTCAATCAGATGACTGCGACATTTACACCCTAAGTACGTCATGGTAAAATAAATCAAAATGTACGTTGAACATAAATTATTATTATGAGTTTTATATTAATAGACCAATAAGAATTAAAGTATATTTCATTATATTACTTATCAAATAATAATAATTCCTAATAGAATATTAGCTAGTGGTCAATATAACAATATTTATGGACAAGACATTAACGATAAATCTTTAGGATAGGGGAACATTATTGTAGGAAACTTTTATGTCTCATATTAAAGGGTCAAAGAACGATATAAATCGCAAATAATAAATTAACAAGAGATAATTTACTATTTTATACAGTTAACCCTAGAGTACTAATATAAATTTACCACAGCTTAATACTAATGATCGCTTGTGAGACTACTTTTCTTATAAAACTAATTTGTTACAATATTTTCTTATTATATTTTTATAAAGATAGCATCAAGTAACAGGCAAACATATCATAGTTTAAACGCGCTAAACTCAAGAGCTACTTGGTCCGATTTGAAAAATTATTTTTTTGTTGGATAGTACATTTATAGAGGAAGGCTTTAGGCTATTTAAATAACATTACCGTGCGACCAATAAGACCGAAGCGTCAGTGAGAAATGTTGCAAAAACGGGGAAAATTAATTACATTTGGGGTCTTTCATTGCGTGCGCTGCATAAACGGCATATTAAGTCACTCAAAAACCACGCGAACGAAGTCGCGGGAACAGCTAGTACCTTAATAAAAACTAAAACGAAAATCCTTCTATAAAATAACAATATTCTTAAAATAAGGCTTACAACTATGAACAGTTTTTCGTAGAACGTAACAGACTTTTAACAGTCTTATAGAAAACAAAATACTTTTTTATTTTTACTTTTTTGGCATTCATAGAACGAACTTGTATAAATACAATTATAAAACACAACAATAAACTTTTGGTAACATATTAATTTCTGCGTTCTTTTCATTCTCTTGTGTAGGTACTGTCGACCGTTTCTGTATCTCACAATGTCCTGTCGTAGGTCTGCTGGCAGAGATCTCTTGTAGAGATAAGCATACCTTTGTACTATTATTAATGTTAGTATTATTTTAAGTTAGTTTTAGAATGTTGTACATAAATAATAAATAAATAAAATAAAAACACACTGTGTAAAAACGTACGCAGCGATTAGGATGCGTCTACACTATTAATTTTTGTTTAAAATTGCATATATCTACACAACGTTCTCCACTCTAACTGTAAGGAATGACAAATGATTATAGCATCATGTCCGGAAGACAAGATTTAACCAGTACCACTTGAACCCCCTTCCAACTAGAAGTATGTGTAACCCGGGTTTAACTTACAGTTGTAGTGCAAGATAAATATTTCCGTTTGCGGCAGTCATCAATCCAAGTTTATTAATGTATATACAACTTAATCTACTGCCTACCAGGGATGTTGGAGAGCTCCTTAACCGTAACCGAAACTATCGGATATCCGATATAAAAAAATATCCATAACCGAATCCGAAATTAAAGTTCTGCTACTGTACAAAAGTAATATTCGTAACCGAAGAAACCTTCTGAGTTCTGGTAAATAACATATACACAGGCTATATACATAGGCATTTTTAATGAAGAAAAAGGATTCCCCTGGGATTTCATTTCCATCTACAAGTTACAACGTGTACTTAATAGAAACAAGTGATACAAACTTACTGGCTTGATCAAGTAAAAATAATCGTAATGTTCTGTCGATCTTTTCGCGTCGCGACGCCGACGCCCGACGCCCGACACCGCGACGCCGACGCCCGACGCCGCGACGCCGCCTTACGATACCGCGACGCCGATGCCGACGCCGATGCCGATGCCGACGCCGGACGCTGTGACGCCAACGCCCGACACCGCGACGCCGCCTTACGATACCGCGACGCCGATGCCGACGCCGATGCCGATGCCGACGCCGGACGCTGTGACGCCAACGCCCGACACCGCGACGACAACACCCGACACCGCGACGCCGACGCCCGACACCGATGCTCTACACCGTGATGCCGACGCCCGACATCGCGACGCTGATGGCCGACGCCGCGACGCCGACGCCCGACGTCGCGATGCCCACGCCCGACACTCGACGTCGCGACGCCCCCGCCCGACGCCACGACGCCGACGCCCGAAGTCGCGACGGCGACGCCCGACGCCACGACGCCGACGCCCGACACCGCGACGCCGACGCTCGACGTCGCGACGCCGACGCCCGACACCGCGACGCCTACCTCTATAAATGGACTATCCAACAAAAAAAGGAATTTTTGAAATAGGACCTAGGAGGAATAGGAAAGGTAGTTCCTGAGATTAGCGCGTTTAAACAAACAAACAAACTCTTCCGCTTTATAATTTTCTAGTATAAGTAATTCACAGATAAATAATAGATATAATATACATCCATTTAATGTAGATTTAATGAAAACAATATCAACACAGTGCTATCAGTGCGAGCTGTTTGACGCCATATTTGTTTTGGTGACTACTAGCGCCGCAGTGAGAAAATTTTCAATCACCTGACTGATTTTACGTCCGCTCTATTAAAAGGGCTATGTTACAATCCGCTAATTAATTGGAAGTTGAGTAAAGATTGTTCAATCAATGTTCGCCCTAGTCTTTCAATTTAATGTCGCCATTCGATAAAAACGCTAGTCACTCAATGAAATCGCGATTTCAATTACCTGACTGACAATACAACATTACAATCCGCTAACTAATTGGAAGTTGAGTAAAGACTGTTCAAGCAATGTTCGGCCCAGTCTTTCAATTTAATGTCGTCATTCGATAAAAACGCTAGTCACTCAATGAAATCGCGATTTCAATTACCTGACTGACAATACAACATTACAATCCGCTAACTAATTGGATGTTGAGTGACGATTGTTCAATCAATGTTCGGCCTAGTCTTTCAATTTAATGTCGTCATTCGATAAAAACGCTAGTCACTCAATGTAATAGCGATTTCAATTAGATGACTGCGACATATACCGGGTGTAAAATAAGTGAGTGATAATACTTCAGGGTGTGTATGTGCCTCCTATGTTGAGTTTACTTTGAAAGCACCAGTGCTGAAAGACTTACATTATAAATTTGCACATACTATATATTTTTTTAAATTAACTCTTTCAGCGCTGGTACTTTCACAGCAAACTCTATAAATGGACCCATACACACTCCAAAGTATTATCACTCATTAATATTATAGCCTGTAGATATATCATTATATCAAAACAATATCATAATTTAGGACAATTTTAAGGCCCGTATTAATAAAGAAGTCTCAAACCCAACCTCACTTGAGAACCTATTTGACAGATAAAAAAAAGTTTCGTTTCACTTTTAAAAATGAAGAACTTTATTAATGTTACATAGTAATTTCATTTCTTTTCTTTTTATACCGTAATATTCATATTATATATTACAGAAAAACATTAAAATAAGTATAAGGAAATGAAAGATTTTTCATTTAAATTTTTCATTTTCATAAAAAGAACTAATCTGCAAAATAATAATAATTTTTCAACACAACACTGTACAAAACAATATTATCTGAGTCACCGCGTCTACGCGTCTGGCGTTTCATTTTTTTTCTACATCCGCGTTTCGTAATATGTCACGAGTTATTAATTTCTTGATGATTGTAACAAAAACATTTTAATCCCCCATTCGTAATTTGAATGGATACTCCCAGCTGTTAGCACTTGGCTTCGGTCCATACATTCCCAGAAGTATTCAAACTATTTAGTTAGTTTACTAAACAATCAGAACGCAAGCAAAACATCGTAATCTATTGGTTGGGTTTAATGGAAATTCAATTTCGTGTTTAACTTCAATTACACTCATCTGATTTGGGTTATTAGACGATCGAATACTAAATCGATAGTTAGATTAATTGGTGCTTAACATGCTGTCCTTATCTATCCGCCAGAGAGTGGCAGGGACAGTCTGTGAATAGGAGTCCTAGGAGGGCTGTTAACTTTAAGTATCATTTTAGTATTCAGCCTTAGCTGTTATAAATAAATAAGCATCTATTTTAAATGTTCTTAATGTCTTACAGAAATAGTTTGTTTGTTTGATTTACAGTAAGTTTTTTTTTACCCCCGATGAAAACTGAAGAGTGTTATAAATTCGACGTGTTTGCACATGCAGATTTTTTTTTTTAATTCAGAAAAATAAATTTGGCGACGCAACATCAAATTAATAGGTACTTCCTATGATTGCCACTAATTTGTTTTTGGAGCTAGTGTCGTAGCAACAATGAAGCAAATGTGCATATGAATGGACAAGAGCGAGCGATTAGCACTATTTTCGACGCTCAGCAATCAATCGCGCTATTTCTCCTAATCGCTATTTTTATACGATATATATCATCTATAGCATTATAGCTCCAAAATAGACGAACCGAAATTTGATCAATTTTCTTTGTTCGAAATCTAAAATGATCGGTCGGCTGATTACGTAAATCTATAGCTCAATATGAAGTAGCGAGAAAACTTCCGAATTTTCTCGTGTATTGAAGAAATTCGCGAATTTCGTGAATTGAAATGCAATAAGTTAATCTTTTTGAGCAATTAATATTAATAAAATTTACTAAGACATCCTGTATCCATCACATAGAAAAGTTATAGTCTATGTTTCTATGTTTATGGTGCATTTAATTTTTAATTTTTCGTAATTTATTTACGATCGTAAAACTGCAATTATGCAGCGCGTGTGTTCGCGCGTACTTGACCTACAATACCTACTATAACAAAGCTCGTAAATATGCATTTGAATCTTTCATCTTTGTTAATAAGAAAATGTTTATAATATTGGCGTAAATACTTCTTACATCATCATCATCATTTCCTATGACGTCCACTACTGGACTGGCCTCCCCCGAAGTATTTCAGGCTTGGCAGGTGAGTTGGCGAGCGTATTATTCAGAAAATAAAAATGTCCGCGGAAACACTGCCGCCATTTCCGGATATAACGGGTGTAAAAAGAGCAGTCACTATAACTTTGGGATATGATTATACTACCTTTTCTCATTCTAGAAATGTATTTTTTTTTCTTTTTATTTTACAAAAATTTCCAAAAAAAAAATTTTTTTTTATTTATTGTTATTTTTGCGACAAAAAAATAAAGAAATTGTGAAAAGAAAAAAAAAGTTTTAGTTTTTGAAAAAAAAAATATATAAAAAAATACATAATTTCCAAAATGAGGAAAGGTAGTATAATCGTATCTCAAAGTTATAGTGACTTTTTTTTTACACCCTGTATATTCCCTCTGTCGTCACGACAACCACGGAAAAGATGATTGATGGGGAGGTGATAATACGAGTATTATTTCTCCGGCACCCCACGGCATTTAATTTTATTAAAACAAATTATTTAATCATTATTGAAATCAGTTCTTTTTGGCAACTACAAAATGTCGGTCACAAAAAGTATCCCGTATGCATTATTCATCCCGGCATCCTTACTACCAGACAAATCAATTGTAAATTTTTATTATTGTTAAACCTATTTTCATTTCATGCTCTTCCCATTTAAACCTGTATCACATAGTTGTCTTCCTTATAATCTTGAGTTGTGCGTAATTACGCAGAATGCCATTTGCGTTAATATGAATTACGACGAATTAATAATAATGCGTAATCTGTTTATTTTCTCGTGGGGTTGTCACGCATTATTTGAATCGATTTTCTTTGATATTGTAGCAATAAGCATTTCTCTTGTAAACCGGATAAAAGCATTGTAAAAGACAGCTGTGTAACCAAATAACGCGAGGACGATCTCTATAGCGCAGTGGTTGAGTTGGAGGTCACGGGTTTAAATCGCGCCGAGGGAACAAAAAGTTTTCAACGTTCCTGGGTCAAGAATGTGTATTAAATTTGTGTATTATAGAATAAAAATGTTAAATAATATGTAGTGGTAGTAAAAGCATTTAATATATTTCTGTTGTCTGGAACCTGTTACACAAGTTCTTCGGATACGGGGCCAGATTGCCGTGGTGTGAAGCGTTCATAGATATTTTTATTATAACGCAACTGCGACTGAGTTCCTACCGAAGTGGCAACCCTTTTTTTTTTGATTTCGCAAGGGAAATGCGTTACGCATCCCCCAGGGGTATGTGGGACGCTCCTCGCTAAGACCGGTTTACCCACTAAAACCACATACGTAATACGTATTGCCATCAGCCGTTATGTTGGGTGGAGTGCCCTGGATCTGTCAAAACGCAGGCCACTCCTCCCCCGCCCCGGTTCACCTCTATAGGGACCGGACTTCCATCAAATTAATAGCGCTCCGGCAAACTGAAGCGCTTTCCTCAGCGCCGAGACTGACAGAGGTTACCCGTAGTGGCAGCCCTATTCAACCTATAGAGATATCAATTGGGATTTGCTTCAGCTCAAAGATTTTCTTGGCAACTATTATGATTCACTACGACTGTAAAGAGCATTTAGTGCGCAGTTTTATTGGGTAATTCTCTACGGTAATTCGATGTAGTGTCAGCAAAACGATTGCAAGTAGCAAAATGGTTGTAGAAGTGTTACTTGGCCCTACGTGTTGAATTGAAATGTCAAACAAGAATTAGGATTTAACAGTTGCACGTTATTATTGAAGTGAAAACTTCTTTAGCGGAGTTGTGGTTACGGATGTTGAACTCGCGTTAGGACACGTGACCTGATCGAAAATTCGTAAGACGGAGGGAGAGTAGACCGCCGGTGCGGCGTAGGAGAGGAAGTATTATTTTCTGTCTTACTGTGTGCTGATATTGTATGCTGCAGTTTAGTTTTTACTTCTGCTGGCACTCAAGAAGTACATATTACCTACATTTTCGAACTTTGTGAATACTTTTCCTATCGTAATTTTGAGGTCGGGAGTTGTAAGACAAGCTCGGAAGTTTCAGAAAATTTCTAATATTGTGTGTACGCGTCCTTATTCTATTAGTACACAGTATTTGGCTGCCTTCATACACACAGTTATTAAATCCGACACGAATTGATGTTATATTCGTGTTTGTTGTTTAACAATCACAGTAATGTCTGTATTATCTTGTGATTAATATTATTCATAATTGTTATTTACTTTTGTAAGGTTGGTACTAGTGACTTGTGACTAACACTGGTGCCAATATTACGAGCGTGTATACATACAATTTTTGGGATACTGGGAACCGGTTCTATTACCTATTTAATATAATATCTACCTATAGTAATCTCATAACTTATATATAAAATAATTGCTGTTCGTTAGTCTCGCTAAATAAACGGTTTCTATGCTCAACGAAGTGAGCACGGATCAGCTAGTTAATGTTATAAACCTTTTAATGTGACAGCGAAAAATATTTCTAAATAAAACATAATTTTACTGAAGTTATTCTCGGGATGTCAACATAAAAAGGCACCATAGATTCAACCCTAACCCGGCGTAAGAAAGTGGCACTCTTTTAGCAAAAAGATGGAAAATTGTTGTTTTATGTTCTTTCAACCTTTAGTTTAGTTTATAGAAAATAGATATAGGAATAATAGTTGCACTAGTTATACTAGTTTTTAAATTTTATATAATTTTTATGTACCTGTGTAAATTAATATAAACTTAGTTTATATTTGCGTGCTTTAAATATAATGATATTATTATTTAGAAAACATGCGTTGACTTTGTGGAAGTAACAATGTCCTTAAGGGTTACATCACTGATCATAAAAATGAAAATGAAATGTGTACTTTAAAGTGATAAAGTGATCAAATTAAGATGGCTACGAATATACTTCTCTACGGATTTCTGTTAACGGTAAGTGTTTTTAATATACTTTTATAAGCTTGGGTTGTATGATCCACAGAGTTCAGGCTATATTATAAATGAGTGATGATACTTTAGGGTATGTTCTAATATTAATTAGTTATAATACTTTGTGGTTAGGGTCTGTATGGGTCCCGTTTATAAAGTTTAATGTGAAAGTACCAGCGCTGAAAGAGGTCCTTTTTTTAAATGATTGTATATTGGAAAATTTATGATATTGGGACATTTCTCATACAAACATGAAAGTCAAAAGTAAGTCTTTCAGCACTGGTTCACAGTATACTCTACATAGGAGTAACACACCCTAAAGTATTATCACTTATTTATTTTACACCTCGTATACTGTATGTAATGCAATCTTTGGGCATATAGTGAAGTACTCGGCATTGTTCTAAAATAAATTAACATAACATTTGAAGACGTGAATGGATGAAGATGATGTGTAGAAAAATTTTGATTTCGAGAAAGTTTTTAAGTTTAAACTGTCACTTAAATATTTTAGAATACCTACGTTAAGTGCCAGTTTCACCAACACATGTTAAAGTTAATCCTTCATTAAATATCATGTTATCCCCCTCGTATTTCCTATCAGTGAATGAGATTGCATGGTATTTTAACGAGCCGTTAACACTAACAAGCATTGGTGAGATCGGGACTAAGTACATTACCTAATCTAAAGATCTGTCTTTAGAATATACATATCCTAAAATGTTTAAAAGATACTTTAAGCTCAATTTTATGGGTATTTGTTTTGCGACATCCATTCATATCTTCATTTATTTTTATATGTCTACAAGGCAGTATATTATATTATAATGGATATAACAAGAATTCAGTAGTATAAATTTTCAGCATCAGTAAATATTAATGATTATTTATTTGCCCGACAGCATCGGCACCAGTAAATCTCGAGAAAAACTTTTAACTAAATTAACAAACGTGTCACAACGAAAACTAATGGGCAATTAATTTATTAACGATTCCAGATTTATCTCCAAATCACTAACAAACTGCTTCACGGCATTAGTGGCTCCACTCTTACAACTTAATCCTAATTAATGGATGATTAGGAGACATATTCAATTACTTAACTACTGATTTATAAGGCAATACTTAATGTCTAATAGGTGTAATCAAAGGGCGCTTTCACACAAGAACTGCAGCGGCGCGCGGAAAAAAATGTATAAAATATAAAATATTAGATAACAAAAGCACGAATCCCATATATTTTTGTTTTCAAACTTTGCCGTCGTTGATTTGGCAAATTGGAAAAAGGCTGTTTGTATAATATTAAAGTATTCTAATTCATATTTTATTTATCAAAATTGTCTGACTATTATTATAATTAGGCGAAAGCAAAAGCGAAATTTGTTATTGTGTGTATATATTTTGTTTGTTACTTCTTTTAATATGCAGAAAGCTTTGCCACCCTTGATTGACAAAGGATACCTTTAATTCCAAAAAACTAATACTCGCGTGGGGTAATGTAGCGGGTAGAGTCGGGGGCGAAAGCTAGTATTAACTACTACTAGCCAAGTAGACCGTACTACTGTCACAGTTGTACGATATAAATATTACTATCTTTATACACGCTGATAACAGTATGAAAATATACGAGTCAAATATATTCACACGTTGTTTTCCAATGTTATTTTTATTGCGCAAAAAGGTAATGGCCGTAACAATGTCCTTCCAAACAAGCTGATCTATACATTTCCTCCAGCAATATTATCTATAATAATTTATTGTATTAATAAAGAAAAACTTAAAACTATATTATGATTTATAATATTGGAGTCGCTGCCGACTCCGCCGCTTGTGTGAATAGTCCTTAACGTCCAGGAAAGTTAGAATTAACGTATTCCCAATTGTGAGATTTATTAAAACATCGCGATGAAAACATTATTTTATTAGAAAAACGACCGTGTTAAGTGAGGCTTATATTTTGTTTATGGGACATTTAGTTTTAGTTATGATCAAAGAGGTTGATTTTGATTTATTAGGTGATGAAATACAAAGTTATTTTAGTTGGCCAATTTGAAAGCTTGTAGAGCAATTAGGTAATTTTTCATTGGGTACAAAAATAGATGGGTTAATATTAACCCTTAACCACCTAGCATACGTCTCACAGACCCGGACGAATTTATAATCGTGATTATTTTTGCTCCGGAGTGCTGTCTAAACATGTTCGTTTCTGTACCTTTTCCCCGCGTCCCTCGATGCCGTGGTGCAGCTCGTCGCAGTCGGACGTGTATACGTTTGTCTTTGGTGAGTAAAAAACTGTCATCGGGAGTCTGAGAGACCCCTGTTAGGTGGTTACGTGACTTATTTAGATTTGAGCATTTTTTTTTGTTTTGGTTAAAAATGGCTTCTAAGGACAGAATTATCCAGCAGTGGTTAGAAGAAGAATTGTCAGATGACGAAAATGTTCCAAATGACGAATGTAGCGATGTTGGGCCTGAAATAGGCATAGAACATGTAATAGAAGAAAGTTGCTGGTCAGACTCAGTAGTAGTAGTCAGACTAATAAAAAAAACAGGCCGAAATTTGCAAAATTGCTTCGTCCGATATTGATAACTGTTCCTCATGCTACTTTCGAAAAAAAATGTAAAACAGATGCCTGGAATGCTCAAATAAATTATCTTTATTTTGCCATGATGATAACTTGTTAGTTTAGGCTTTGCAATTTAATTTCTTTTTTTATTATTTATTTTTAATTTTTTCCATATTCTTTAGTTACTAAATATTCAAAAACAAGTACAAAAAGTTCCTAAAACAAGTTATTACTATAATGGAGCTCATTTTCCAAATATATTAGTTAATAAGTAAATATTACAAGTGTTGATTACCTAAATGAGGTTTTAAAAAAACTACGTTGATTTTCATGTTCGTTTCTTTTTCAGTTTATTATATTTGTAACCGAACTATTATTCAAAAACTAAAACTTACCTCATAAAATTTTTTAAACTACGACAATTTGGTGCTGGGGTCTCACAGACGTATGTTAGGCGGTAGTGTGACAATAACCTATGCTAGGTGGTTAAGGGTTAAACTAGTTTTCAGTTGGTTATTTGTATTCCTCAGGTTTGAAGTAACGTTTTATTGAAGTCGTTTAGAACTTTTTAGAATATTTTGACCTGCAGCCTTACTCTCGACACAATCGAGAATCGAATCAGTTCGATCTCTACGGCTTTTGGTATTTTATTTGGTGGATTACTTTGAAACTAACCAGGATAAAGAAGATCGTTACATCAAACCTTTTGTACACCCGACAAACGTCAATTTATTTGGGAGTACGCGGAACGATCGAGACGAAATTTTTCCACCAATTTCGCTGCAGTTTGTTCCACCATATAAATATGACCGATTTTGCGACCTACATTTTGTGGGACGTGTGTGTTGAACTATTGAAATTCGTTTGTTGTTGTTAACTATCCCGTGGGTGGGCCTTAATCGGCTATAACACTTAAAGGCAAAAAACAATGAAAGTCTTTAAACTAAATATGTTTGCACTTGCAAAAAATGTCACTTGTTTTGCGACCTTCGTTGTTTTGTTTTTAAAAACGGCATAAAGTAGATAAAAAAAACTGGAAACACAATAAAAACATGCATGTTTTCGCTTATAGATAAGTTGAAAATATTTGCAACTTGTTATACCAATATCGTAAAATGTATAAAATACAACTCAATTCAACGTTTATCCGTAAAAGGTATTTTATAGTGAAAATGCCCTTTTAGGTACTTACATAGTGGAACTATATTTAAACCTACTTATCTCTTGCACTTTAAGGTTTTACGATAACAAAACATTATTATAGATAGGCTATATTATTATTTAGTATTTAGGTATACTATAATATTATGATTATAGAGTGCTAAAAAAATAAAACGCTGCGCTACCAAAATACAGTTGTAAAAATCGAACTCACGATTGTCTACTTCCAAATTTGACAATTTGTATTGTTTTTGACCAACGTTTTTGTTTTGAATGGTGCGAATTGTCTTCAGACTTCAGGATTTAGGATCATGTAGTCCAAATCTAAAATATTTTATACAGGTTAAGATCTCTATCTTGTAGTGTTATAAAAGATGTGAGTTTGTTTGTTATAACTTATACTCAACTATTTAAATAGTTTCTATCCCTTTTGCAAATACTGGCTTGGGAATTAAAATGCCAGGTCGTCCGCAAAAATACTTTGTTATCGCTGACTTACAATCTACCTATCAAAAGGAATCTATCTTGGTCATCCGATTTAATGTATTTTTGTGTAAACCATGCAATTTGCCTCATTGCTGCAAATGCCGTATACTACAAATGTAACCCCAAAATTCGCACAGTCAGAAAAGACACAAACCAATCTCATAATTGTGACAAATCACACAAATCTCATAAATCTAAAAAATCTTATCTAAAATAATACATGTCCCGATTTCACGAACGCATGTTAGTGTGAACGGCTTGTTAAAATACCATGCCTTCACAATCATTGATAGGTATAACGAGAGGAACAACATGATATTTAACGAAGGATTAACTTTAACATTGCTTGGTGAAACACGCCCTTAATCTCATAAATAAATATACAGTACTAACCAAAGAAGCTAAAATATGTTGGCTACCTAATTATATTTGTATAGGCGACACACGGGCGTTTAACAATGCTTCATCACGTGCCGGGCGAGCATTGTCCAGGAGACCGTACAATACAGCGTTACTTGCGTAATGTCTTAATAAACCTCGCTTTGGGCCCTACATGCTTTTAGAAGCACAATTTGTTATAAATGTTTCGTAATGCTTCAATAAAGGTAAGAGTTTATAATCTACAATGTTATTCTCTTCTTTTCGTAACAAGGTGCGTTTGTTACGAGGAAGCTAACTGTAGGGAATTAATGCATTGGGGCTTCCCAAAATCAGTAAAAGTTACCGACTTTCTAATCTCTCTGTGGTTATATAACAGAGCTGAAAATTACACAAATTTTAGCTCTCCTTAAACTCTGTGGAATGTAAATAATAAGATTGAAAAAATATTGCTATACGTGTAGTTTCCAAGATGTATTTATTTCAAATTCTCGTCGCGATGACGTCATTTTCCAACGTTTTAATTTTAAAAGTATTTGAATGTCTGCAGATAAATTCATATTAGGTCTTTTTAAATGAAATAAAAACGAGTGTAGATATTTTGTTTAGATATAAGCCGTACTGGGACAGCAATTTTGTATACCTAGTAACATTATCCATTGCTTTGACAGTGGTTAATGTTACTGTGTGTTCGATTTTGTATAGAATTTTATTCATATTTCCAGATTTAGGAACGTAATATTATACTCCCAATGAGTTCCCGCGGCATGAACCGCTGCTACTGTAATCTCAATATCAATCCTAAAAGTTAAAGAACGTTTGTGTGCTAAAGCTTATTATAAGATAACTGATTTTGTTAATGATTGCACACCCTGGTAATAGGGTGGCCAACCATAATGGCTGCTTATATTTATTTACTATATTATGTATCCTAACTTTTATAATATTAATATGTACCTATACATTAAGTTACATTATAAAAAATATATAGGTACTTTTAAAAAAAGTTAAATTTTCCATCTTTTTGCTAAAAGATGGCCCGTGCGAGTTTCTTACGCCGGTTCTTCTCGGCGGGTTAGGGTTGAACCGGTGGTAGTATTTCTTGTTGACTTTGCGAAAATAGCTTGTTAAGTTTCATTTGGAAATAAAACGTTTTTTATTTATTTACACTTTCAGATCGTCGGGCGCGAAGCGGTCCTGGGTGCCTCCGAGACCCGCTGCGGGCGGCGGCTGGTGTCGGGCCTGTTCGCGCGGCCGCGGTTACCGCTGGGCTACTCGTACGTAACCACCGTGCCCCGCGGCGCTTGCGGGTTGAACGTGTCGGAAATTGTGTCCAGTGATAATTATATCGGTGAGTACTGAGTTCCTGCTAGTAATTAGTAGTCCCTACATCCTTTTACTGTTCCTTATTTCTATTTGAAATGTCTAAGTCAAGATAGCTTCGGGCTATGGCAGGTAAAATAAAGACGGCTACATCTAAAAGTTTTAGAATGACGATTGCTATATTAGGTCCACCTGTATCAAATAAAGCATTGATATTATGTAACTTAATTAAATACAAAGTAAGCCCACTTTGTTTTAAACCTACACTCACGCAAGTGGGATTTAAAGATATAAGCAGTCAACATCATGACAATATGTTAATTTAACATGGAATTTCTAAGCCTAGACAGCTTCGGGCTATGACAGCTAAAATAAAAACGGCTATTTGTAAACATTTTAGAATAGCGATTGCTATATTAGGTCCACCTGTGTCTTTTCCGGGGCGCTGTCTTAATTTGATAGAAGTCTGGTCCTTAGAGAGATGAACCGGCCGGTCTGGGGAGGAGTGGCCTGTGTTTTGACAGATCCAGAGCACTCCACCCAACATAACGGCTGATGGTAATCCGCAAGGGAGTCCCACATACCTCTAGGGGATGATCCCTGGGGGATGCGTAACGCATTTTCCCTTGCGAAAATAAAAAAAGGTCCACCTGTGTCAAATAAAATAAAGTTTGATATGTAATTTTAGAATAGTTTGATATTGAATTTAACCCACACTCGAGCAAGTGGGCTTTAAAGACAAATCTATGCAGTTAACATCATGACAATAATGTTAATTTAACATTTAGTATTATTTTAAGAATATTCTTCAACGTTTTAAAAACGTTTGAGAATTCAGCTTAATTTTTGGAGTAAATGTGACATGACACTAGACAATTCATCTTCTATTCTTGATGATGGTCGTGAACAAATTGAGCCATTAATTAGCTGTCAAAGGACAAGGTTAGATGACAGTCTGTCCCACTGAGTACTGGCCAGTCATTCTCAATTGTACTTCTTTGATGATGTTAAATAGTCCGCAAATAGGGTGACCAGGTTTAATTCTAATGTTATATTATATGTATTTAGACTACACAAGTTAACAGTATTTGTTTTGCTAGACTAAGGCCGTGTTTCACCAAGCAATGTTAAAGTTAATCCTTCGTTAAATGTCATGTTATCCCTCTCGTATTTCCTGTCAATGAATGAGATGGCATGGTATTTTAACATGGCGTTAACTTTAACATTGCTTGGTGATACACGGCCTTAGGCCGTGTTTCACCAATGTTAAAGTTAACGCCATGTTAAATATCATGTTATCCCTCTCGTATTTCCTGTCAATGAATGAGGTGGCATGGTATTTTAACATGGCGTTAACTTTAACATTGCTTGGTGAAACACGGTCTAATGTAAAACCGATACTGTAACAGAAACGTGCTGAATAAATACGGTGTATACCAAAATATCTAGATCTCACAATTGTTTGTATTTTTTCACAATTTTAATAATATAAGTTACCTATATATTATGTGTGTAACATTTTTAATTTTTCATGAAATCTTTAAAAATATTTTAACATCGATATTAATCCGCACAGCGTTTAGATAATTATTTACTTTAAATCTTCATACAAATAATGATTAACAAAGTCATCATGTTTTAAAATAAACTTATTATAGTGTAAAAATATGTTCAAGTAATTTCAGTATTAAAATTATGAAACATGAATTTGTATAAAGAAATTACAACGCAATAAAAAATATATTCTGAAACTAAATTAAGTTCTAACTGCTAAATAAATTTAAACTCGATTCGACATCAATCGAAATTATGGTCACCCTACAAAACAAATGAATTAGTGAGTACATGTTAATATAGAACTCACAAAGTTAATAATAACACAGACATAGTTAGGTGTAGCCACGAAGTAGAATAATTAGAAATAATAATACCGCGGTCAACCGCAAACGTTAGTTATACATGACTAATATCAAAGTAAATAGACACGTAATGTAGTTATCATAGTAATAATGGCTAAAATCTGATGAATCATAGTTTGTTGTTTTGCTTATTTGTCTTTGAGATAATGCAGTATGGAAAATCGTTACCGACCAAAAAGTATTGAAGAAAGAAATGTTGAAACCTTAGGTCAATATTGATATAGCCGTAATGTCTAATGCAAAGGAAATTTAAAAGCAGTCTCTCTAAGATACTTCGTTAACCTCATAGAGATAAGGACACAGTGCCTAGTCTAGTCCTAGTCCAAAATTCAAAATAGCTGCAAGTCATAAGTTGTTCACTTTTGATTTGTTTTAATAATAACGCTGTGCTGCAAATTGTGACAGTAAAAGTGTATAATATATAATATATAAGTGTACAATAAACTAAACAACGTAAATAACTTTTAAACAACATAAAAAACATTTAATTATAGTTATCGCCAATAAGAACATTCAACTTAAAACCATCCATTCTTTAGCACTGAAGATAAGCAACGGCTCATACATTGTGAACGGTGAGTTCGCTGTCAGCGCGCCAGGGTCATACGAAGCGGCCGGCGCAAGGTTTATCTACACTCGCCAGGCTGGTCAGGATGTCGTGTTCGCTCATGGACCGATACTTCAGCCTATCGATATTATGGTAAGTAGTTATTGTCTAATACTTGATGAAAACCCTGATGATGGTGATAGACATAATAGTGAGTCAAAAGATATCCCGGATTCATAACTTTCTCATACAAATAATAAAACAGACATGAGTCATCCTAATAAGATCATATTAGAGAAAAAGCTGTTTACCCCGTTTTTTAAAGAATTTCAAAGATTTAATAAATTAAAGTTCATATTTCTGTTGCAGCTTCAGATTATAAATATACGCTACGATTCATAATACAAATTCATTGTAAACAACATTGTACACACTTTCGATACATATTCTTCTAGATCCTATACACACAACCAGGGACAAGCATCAAATACGAATTCTTCACTGAATCTCTGCCGGGCGAGTTAAACGACGATACAACGCCTATACCTGAGACAACGACAACGAAGCATATTCGAAGACATCACGACAGACATCTCAACTTCGAGAGTCTGACTAAAGATAGTAAGAATCGAATAGAAGATACTGGACCGAGGAAGTTCATGTGGAAGATACTGTCGTATAGCCAATGTTCTAGAAGTTGCGGTGGGGGTATACAGGTAATATTAAAGTATTATGTGAATGATGAATGTGAAAAGATATCACTGTAGAACAAAATATCTTTTACTAGCTTCAACCTAGACCTTGAAGTAATAGATAACGTTTCAAAAGTTAAATTATTTCATGTTATACAATTTTTTCCTGCTTTAACAATAGAAGTAGCTTGGTTCATGCAAACCTGACTATAGCTTGTTTCGTTATCTTGGCAGATTGGAAAATACCGATGCGTTGAATCAAGTGTAAGCGCAGACAGAGAAGTATCTTCCGCCCATTGCTACGGATCACCACCAACCTCTAGAAGACGACGATGTGGGAACATTCAGTGCCCACCACGATGGAGAACCGCAGCTTGGACTACCTGTCCCCAATGTGGTCCAGCCACAAGGACCAGGATAGTCGGATGCGTCCAGGACCATATGAGAGGAATTACAAAGGTATATACTAAGTAACCATGCAAAAGACCCCTAGAATTTTATGTTCAATATATTTTCTTGCATAAACAAATTATTAAATTTTAAGCTAGATGAAGAAGATGTTTCTTAAATTTTTAAAACCAATCTGACCGGAACTTTTTATCAAAAGATTGCAATTGGAAGACCAACGGTGAATACTAATAATTATTTGTAGCCTGATTAGTTTTTTTCTTCTATATTTCACTTAGATAAGTGACACTAAGTGTCCAGCTCCGAAGCCGACGACCACAGAAGCCTGTAGCATCCCTAACTGCGGCCACTTCGTCCGGCCGATGGACAGACAAAACGACCAGACAGCTAACTTCCGAGACGGTCCAGTGTATACAGTGACCTTAAACTCCACAAACTATGATATTGGACCAGAATACAGCTTGAATGCTGGAGGATGGCAGTACACAAATTGGTCTGAGGTAGGTAAAACATAACTTTCAGCTGATCTTGCTTCCACGTAAGGTTTAACGAAACCAGATTAAGAAATTCGTTTACTCAAAGAACAGACTAATATTATTGTTTAAGTAGTTGTCATAATTTAAATTTAATACATCAGATTCACTATCTTCTATCTTCGTCTACCTTCTATCTATAAATATAAGAATGAATTGCTGTTCGTTAGTCTCGCTAAAACTCGAGAATAAGCGATTCGTCTATTTTTAGTCTTGAAATGTTCCTGGAAGTTCAGGGAAGGTTTAAACGGTTTCTATGCTCAACGAAGTGGGTACGGGTCAGGTAGTAATCGTATAAAAACGATATATTTTAACTTCATTTTTAAATTAATTCAAACATCTATTTGCTAATTTTCTATATTTATTACTACTGACTATATTTTGTTAAGAGTGCCAATAATATTAAGCGTGTTTTCCCAGTGTGTAGGCTGGTGTGTCGGTGGCGGGGTTCAGAGTCGTTCTGTTCGCTGCGCCGATCCCGCCGGCTGCCCCGGTCATCCCCCTTCCACTCGCGACTGCACACCCAGAGCTAAATGCGACCCGCACGGGGGACACTGGTTTACTGGTAAGTTCATCTACGTCATCATCAACATGATGATCATCACTATCGTCAATATCTTGAATATTGTCACTAATATCAGATGCCCTTATATTTTAATGTTTAATTATTCGGAAAGTATGATGTAAGTTATTACTTAGACATCGCAGGTACTATATTTTTTATACTGTAGGTACCTCACTAATATAGGTATTATCGATTTATTTTTTTATTTCAATGTTTTGTAATGATGTGATAGTCACATTTTATGTGATAGTCAGATTGATCTATTCTATTTTTATTATTTATAGGGTCATTATGTATAATACCAGTAATATTTTCAGGTGAATGGTCACCGTGTACTTCTACATGTGATGGAAGACAAGTCCGCGGCGTGCTATGCATCGGGGACACTGGGCGACATTTACGCGACGCTGCCTGTAAGACACCCAAGCCAGAGCACGAGCAAACTTGTGGGGGAGAGTGTACGCCGACCTGGTATACTAGCGATTGGGGACAGGTTATTAGACTATTTCATTCTTTTATTGATTTTATATCACAAAGTCACTTCATTTATTTTTTTTGTCTTTATTCTGTTAATTTAGAACAAAACTAACTAAAATGATTTTTCTTGCCTTTTTTCTTATTGAATAAACTTTTTCTTCTTTAAAAAATCCTTTTTATATTTTATAAAGGTATCTTATTGTTTTTATCTCTATTTTCAACAAGATTTTTTTTTCTCTCATTTCTTCTCACTTGACTTCTTGTTGTGCCTTTTGGCGCCTATTCGTTATTTTATTATTAGTTTTATGTTAGGTTTCACTTTTGGATGCGCAATAAAGTGCTTTACATTCATTTATCCACTTACTTCTAGAATGTTTCTATGTCCATTCACATTTCAGTGTACATGCACCAATGAGACTGGTGTGCAGCGACGGTCGGTGGTGTGCGCGCGAGCAGACGGTCTGGAGCCGCAGTGTGCCGACCCTCGACCTGATGACGTCAGGGCATGTAGCGCCTGCTCGGGTATACCACCTGATCTTAGTGTAGGTGAGTTCGATAACCTTATAATAAGCTCCTACACTGATTACGTTCGGACCAGGCCAGCTACGCGGGAGTCAATTTTATGTGTGCCCAAGTGTTTGCCGAGGACTATAAAAACTAAAAATGTATCATCAAAATTGGTTCACCCAGATTTAGTATATCTACTTTGTGACCCAGATGAAGTTCTGAGGTAACACATTTAAAAAGAAATACACTTGAATTGAAAACGAAGAAAACAGCCTTTAAAATAGATAATAGATATACTATAAATAAAACTTAAAAGGTTTAGGTACTTTTGATTGCAGGTCCCAAGACAGTATAGAATATTAATGACATTTAAGGTAAAAATATTTTAAATTTTTCAGAATCTCAAAAGAAAGTAACTGAAGATGCACCAACCACATCTTCATCGACCACTCCTACAACTACGACTACGGTAAAGCAAAAAACAGGTGAGTGTTGATTAGAAGTGAATTATCTCAATATTATTAGAGCATTTATTATAAAATAATTTAAAATAATTATGATTTAAATATTAATACGTGAAGCAAAACATGTGAGTACCGTCTTAGAGAATTGTATAAAGGGACGATTTACGAACTTAATACGAGAAATATAAAATTTGTCACAGTCGCCAGATATTATTAAAGAACAACATCCTATAAGTAGGGTTGTTACAAACCCTCCTTTGCCGATACCGACATAAAAAGGAACATAAATTGTAACCACAATATAAAAATAGATATATTATTTTATTCTTTTTAGTTGTTGAAGTAGTTTCTTTTAAAGTTTTTTTTTATTAAAAAATTACAAAAAAGCACTTTTTTGCTTTTTAAATAACCATTTTCTTAATTTCAGGCTGTGAAGACAAGTTGCCTAACTGCGCCCTCGCCGTTCAAGCTAGGTTATGCCATTACAAGTATTATATACATAATTGTTGTGATTCGTGTAGAGTTTTGTAAAACTTAATATTAAAGTATATCGACCTGAAAGGTAAGCCGCAGTGACTATCAGGAATCTGGAAGAATGGAGAAAATTCAGAGTACTGAAAATAGAGGCCTAGACTAATACAATAGAGTTTAAAACGATCACACAACTATTTTCAGTGTTCTCCGGTTTACAGATTCTGGAATAATCCAGAATCTGTAAACCGGAGATAAATTCCTAACCTAAGAAGGAAAAACGCGGTGTTGTGATTGTAAAAAAATAGTGTTGTTTACGTGTCTAGTGGAGATGTATGAATTGAAGAAATAAAAGATAGGATAATAGATATAAATAAATAAATTGTTTATTATTATTTAAAAGAAAATATTATCTGATCTGTCCCTCAGGCGCATCCTGTCCCATAGGATTGCCTACGTATATTATTATGTTATAGTTTAATGGACTGTTCCATACTGTTTGTCCTATTCTGGAACTAAAAGGGCAATATTGAGTGAATCGTCTAGAAGAAAACATAATACGTAATGCAAATACTTCAATACAAAACTAATTGTATTGGATAAGTTGTTTTTTTTTAGGACTGCAAAACGAACTTCATAAAAACCTAATAGATAATATATTATTATTGTCTAAATGTGCAAAACCAAACGTGTAAAACGTGTAAAGTATCGTTTTGATAGAAATGCACAATTTATAATATTCGATACAAAAATAATAATAATTTGGAATAAAACTTGTATTAAATGTTTTATATTTTAAGTTATATAATTGAAACAATATTACAAAATAGTATTAATAATTATTATACTCAATATTTTAATATTTTATATCCATGTTTTATTATTTGTTTGTGAAAAAATATTAAGAGAATTTAAGAATATTGTTTATAATGTTGTAACTTGTAATGCAAGACTAATGTAATAAGACAGTGTACTTAGAAGAAATTTGTATTTACGTATAATATTAAATCTACAAATATTGTATAGAAAGCATATTTTGCCAATACCAATATTTTACTACCCATTGACGATTTCTAAGATTATAAATTTAAAAAGTTTTGACCTTTTTTTAGAATAATAATATTTTTTCTAGTTAAACTTATTTTACCAGCACTTTACTCAATACTAGAGGATTTTTACAATATAGTTTTTAAATCAACAAAAAAAGCTGCCATATATGGTGCAAAATGCATGAGGTGTGATATTTAAACTTAATTATCTAAAATTAAATTAAGACTTAAACAATAAATTCTATTATATAAGTAAATAAATCATTTATTTGAAATAAATTAACAAATACAATATAATGTTTTTTTTATTAAAAAATATTCCTTTATCTATTGCATCCAGTCAATAGAAAAGTAGTACACAAATATGAGCTTTTATATTTTTTTTACAAAAAAACATGAAGCCACAAATTTAAACGACAGTATTACAATTATAATTATTTATACAGGGTGATTCACCAATCACCCTGTATAAATAATTAAATAGTTCACACTATTTTTGGCTTAATATATGAACCACCGTTCATATATTAAGCCAAAAATAGTGTGAACTCATATAAATTACTTGAAATAACTAAATCAATCAAAGGTCTAAAATGACCACAAGGAGTGTATCTTACTATGCTGGGGCTCGCGGGCTTCTAATCTAAACACACGAACGCACTGATCCAACGACCAGGGGGCTTATTATGATCTTAGATCAACACCTAAGACCTGACCAGGATTGATACTCATCTGTTTTGTGACTTTTATGGAGATCTTTAATCGAGATTTGTCGCGTTATGGCAAGTAATTTATATGAAGTGCCAAAACAAAAAATGCTCTGCGCGTCATTCTCTTCACACTATATTCGACATAATATATGAATCACCTGTATAGGACACGATTTGAATTAAATATATAACTTAGTAAGTTATTTTGAGAAAAGTACATATTTTTAGTACGCATTTCGTAACGAAGCTGATTACCATGCCAGTACAAGTTATCACTATGAAAACAGACTACAACTTACGCAGATTTCTCAAAATACCAACGGAAGGTACCGCGAGTGTTCCAAGCAGTCCCAAAACGGTACAAGCTATTATCATATTAGCGTTAGTATCACCTAAAAACATCCAGTAGTATTCATGAAATCCTATAAGGAGCGCCACAAAAGCTGTACATAGAGTCATGCATCCAGCTATAGAATGGAAGATCTTCACAAAGGTTGGGTTCAAACTCATCCTTGCTGAGTAGAAGCTGGCTAAGCCTCCGATTAGCGACACAGTAGTCAACATCATTGCTATGAAACCTGAAAAAGATAAGTTAAGGGAAGTGAAAGGATTAAATTATTAGGTAACGTCAGATCAATGTTACAGAAAGTAATCCCGAAATGCAGCGTTTTGCACAGCGCTACAAAAATATCACTAAGGGGCTATTTTACCAATGAAATTAAGTTAAATCAGTGTAAGCTGAACTCGCTTTACGCTTTTAAGCGCGCTTAAAACTCGGAATTGCATTTCACCAACAAAAACTATACGCGTTTCTAGCTGAGTTTATAGTTATGAACTCCGGTATTCGTCGGCTTAACTTCGTTGAGCGCCATCAAGAGTTGTAAAGTAGGTAACAAATGTTGAGATGGCAGTTGTGATGGTTGTATTTAATAATAATAATAATAATAATATCTGGACGCTTCACACCACGTCAATCTGGCCCTGTGCTAAGTATCCGAAGAACTTGTGTTACATTAATAAATTAGTGTATAATATACATAATACGTAGCCCAATAAACAAAAAGGTATATCACATTTATACTATTTAAACTTAGAGAACTAATAAAGAACTATAAACGCGCTTAGTGAGAACCAAGTTTTATAAAACGGAGTTTATGTTGTGAATAATGAAATTGCCCCGTCGTGTACAAGCGTATTAAAACATACCTAATTTACTCTCTAAATCCTATTGGTGTGGAAAACAGAGAAAAACTGATCGACGTGACTTGCAAAGGACACAGATGATGTGTGACTTGTATGATGAATTTTTTGCATGAAATCTTTTAAGTTACATATTTAGGTTAAAGGTATACAAACCGAAAATCCCATGGATATTCCAAACTATGTATCTAGTGTCTGCTATCCTGGTGATGCCTCCGGCCAGGGCGAGGATGGAGCCCAGGATCTGCAAAACCAGGTGCACCATCTTCCGATCCTCATATTGGAAAGCTTTTGCCCAGCTTGTGTGGACGTTTATTGTATGGACCGAAGGAGCCAGTAATAGCACGTACTAGAAGAAGAGACGTCACTTTTTAGATCGTTCTTTTATAGAAAGGAACTTCAAAGCCTTGTCTCGCCATAGCATTTCTCAGCCAAGAATTAGATACTTATTTTCCATGCTATAAACATAATTGAAAATATGATTATGCTATATCATATACCTGCTGATATAATTATGATATAGCATAATATAATAGATGATACTGCTTAGAAAAATATTTTAATTGAAATTTATTTTTCGTTATTTTAAGAAACCTTCCTCTGGCATTATTCTTATTTATATCATGGTCATAAGGAAAATATTATTCTGGTTTCATTCGATATTTTATAAAAACCACAGCTGAACATAATATAGCAGCATTTTTGTAAGTCGATTAAAAATCATAATAAAGTATTATAATTCATAAAAAATATAATATGCTAGATGAATGGGTGGTTATCATTTTACCATCAGATGATCATCTGTTTACATGTTTCTTGAAACTGGTATATAACCCGTTTGCTTAAAAAGGATCAGTGTAATTCTAGGTATTATCATGATGAAGATGCACTAAAAAACCTTATGCGGCTTTCGCAGTGGAAATGCCTATGTATAGGAATTTGCATTTAGACTACAAATGCAAATCTTTAGTAATCCTGACGTTTGCACGTATCTGTACGTGGTAGGTATGATAAGGGTTTGCAGTATTAAAGGCTTGCCTAACACTACTATTTGTTAGTATGTTGATTGTACATAAGAAAATATCAAATTAATGTTTTATGATTGTAAATTAATTGATTAAATAGTAGAATGTAACATGATAAATACTATAATTACATGATAATAATAAGGATTTTAAGGATGTTACTCGTAATATGACTGCATGACTGCACGCCTCTGAGGCTAATTGTAGATTAAGAAACCAACATTATGACGATGTAACACCATTTTGTATAACTACAGTTGCAATAAATAAATAAATTAAATTAAATAAATGAAATTAAATAAATGAAATGAAATTGTTTGCAGTATATAATTAATTAAATAGTCACTATTGACTTTTGAATTCAGCTCATTTTAATTTTTGTTTACGAAAAAAAAATCTAGTTACTTCCTACTCGTTTACATCGAAGTCAAAGTATTATAGATGTATTTGTATCTAAATGTATGTTTGTTCTATCGTAGCGCGAAATCTACAGAATCTAATTGAATGAATGATGTGTCAAAATATTTGAAATAACTGGAATAACGTAAACTATATAAATATGAGTGCAATATTTATCTTCTTTACGGAATCAGATGTTACTTTGCGGAAATCCATAGCATAAAATTTAAATATATTATATAGGTATATAGCAATATCCCGCGAGAAAATTATACACAACTATATAAGATAACCACAACCTGCAAGCAAATGAGTGAGTGTAACGCATAGGCATGCGTTTAATGCACCTCCCTCCTTCCCACACTGCATCAACGTAAGTATGACTTAACGAACATTGATCGTAGAGTCTACATCCTGAGGACGCTCCGGGGTAACCGGGAAACGTGCGACGAGTTTTGCAACCTTCATGGTGGTGTAGGGCTTTGCACGATCGTATTAATATTATTGCTTGTGTGGTGGTGGTCTTTTCAGGTTTTTGCCTACGAGTGTGTGCATAAGCAGTGTGGGAAGGAGGAAGGTGTATTAAAAACATGCCTATGCGTACACTCACTCATTTGCTCGCAGGTTGTGGTTATAATTTTTTCGCGGGATATTGCTAGATATATTTAAAAATAATATATTTAAATTTTACATTAGTGTAATCATTTTCATTTTTTAGCTATAAAATAAATAGTAATATAATACTTACCCCAACCACACACAAATAGATGTGCTGCTTCACAGATATAGGGTAAGTTATTAAATTTGCAAAAGTTATAGCCGACAACGCCACTCCTCCTAGCAACAAATGTGACACTGCAGTTACTAAATTTAGTATAGTGATAAGCAGAGGAGAATCCCTCTTTGGTTCGATACCATTTTCCACGTGAACCATGACTATTGACTGTTTGAGAAGTAGGTACAGATGTACTTCTGAATATCGATACACAGGAAAATATTTATCGACAGCTGATAGTAGTTGATAAGATTCATCGATATGGATGAGGTTAAAAGAGAATCTGTTTTCTCGTAATAGGTTTATCTACTAGACTTAGGGCGTGTTTCACCAAGCAATGTTAAAGTTAATCCTTCGCTAAATATCATGTTGTCCCTCTCGTATTTCCTGTCAATGAATGAGAAGGCATCGTATTTTAACAAGCCGTTAACACTAACATGCGTTGGTGAAATCGGGACTTATCCATGTAGAAACAGAAAAAACTAAGGTCCGACCGAAAAAAAAAAATTCTCGGTCGAGAATGGTGGACTTTAGGAAAACCCTGAAAAAAATGGTGTGAACAAGTTTCAGAAATATTATACTGAGTGATTCATGGTTCATATATTAAGCCAAATAAAGTGTGAAGAGAATGACGCGTTGAGCATTTTTTGTTTTGGCGCCTCATAAAAAAAACTGAACTCAAAAAAAATAATCTAAAATCCACCACAACCACAAGGAGTGAATTTTACTATGCTTGGGCCGCTTGCTCCTAGTCTATACACACGAACGCACTGGTCTTTGACCTAAGACCTGACCAGGATTGAAACGTTTTGTGACTTTATGGAGATCTTTAATCGTGATTTGTCGCGTTATGTTAAGTTATTTTTATAGGAGTAGCCAAAACGAAAAATGCTCTACGCATCCTTCTCTTCACACTATATTCGGCTTGATCATGAATCATCCTGTATACATATAGAGTGATAATAATATCTAGATATTATATTGGAGGTCAGTATTTAATCATCGTAGAAATAATATCGTCAAATAATCTCATTTCCCGATTTCATTTTACTCTCTTTTCTTTGAGGATCTTATATGATAGATTATTCTTAGAGAATAGCACTACTGAGCGCCGCGACTAGAAGACTTCTTTAACTGAAAGAACTTCATTTTTATTCGATTTTTATTTTCAACATTTTATTAAGTTCTTTTCGTGTTTCCTCTTTTCTTTCCTCAATCATTGTTTTGACATGACCCGGTAATTTTTACACTGTCCTTTCGTGACCCACTTATTCATTTCAATCTAAAGCTGGTTTCACAAAAAATAATTATAATACCCGTTTATTATTAGTATTAATGTTTTTATTTTATTTATACTGCATTATAATATTTTACTATATTACAAAACATATCAGATTGGCGTGATCGGATTTGTTTGTACTTTCATCGAATTGTAGGAGAAATAATGGCAAGATTTTACGACTGTTTTTTAATGTCAATCGATAGTAGGTATTATTTTTAAAACAAGGCAGGAATGTTGCGACCCGGTATTTTATTTTGATGGCCCGGTACCGGGCTGCGACCCGGCAAATGGGAAACACTGTTCTACGGAATCCTGTATATACTGCGATCGCTTTTCTTTACTTCTACGTTATCTTTAATTTTGTGAATTTCGCAATTCTTTGTAGTAGGTAAGTAGACGTACAACTTGGTTATTCTTATATATAAAAATGAATAGCTGTTCGTGAGTCTCGCTAAAACTCTAGAACGGCTGATCGGATTTGGCTATTTTTAGTCTTGAATTATTCGTGGAAGTCGAGGAAAGGTTTATACGGTTTGTATGCTCAACGAAGTGGGCACGGGTCAGCTAGGCAAGAAATGGGTAAGGTAGGAATGTTGCGACCCGGTATTTTATTTTGATGGCCCGGTACCGGGTCGCGACCCGGCAAATGGGAAAGAGCTGTTCTACGGAATCCTGTATCTACTGCGATCGCTCTTGGCTACTTCTACGTTATCTTTAATTTTGTGAATGTCATAATTCTTTGTAGTAGGTAGGTAGACGTTCATTTTAGGTTATAGATAACAATCTTTATCATTTGTTTTCCTCTCGATGAAGTATGTAAAAGTAAAATATGATGTCATTAATACTAACCACAATAATTTTCTTACAGTAAATAAAGTGAACAAAGGTGGATTTAAAAAGAACTGCTGTTTCTAACAATATTTAAGGCAGATTTCATCTAAACAATACTTTCAATTCACATCATCATAATTCATAAGAGACCTTGACAAAATAGTTAAATATTATAAACAATAGAGGAAATGCAATTAAAACAAAAATAAATATTTAAGCCATTTTTATTTTTAAACTTTGTTAAATGCGGTTATTAGTCAGAAAGTACATGGCGACAACCAATTCAAACAATATGGTACAGTCAGCGAGAGAAATGTTTATTTAATAACAATATTCATTGAAATATTATGTGAATTATTAATGATATGAATACTATACATTTTAAAATAAATAGTATGGTTATTTTTTCGCTGGCTGTGTTACTTGTGCTTTAT
Source organism: Celastrina argiolus (assembly GCA_905187575.2). Lineage (NCBI taxonomy): Eukaryota > Metazoa > Arthropoda > Insecta > Lepidoptera > Lycaenidae > Celastrina > Celastrina argiolus. The sequence continues at coordinate 9,145,567 of LR994594.1, read as the reverse complement.
ACATAAAAATATTTACATATTCGTATCACATTAGAATTAAAAATAGGTTATGTTTTATTGCTGGTGGTGACGTGAATAAAAAAGAGTTCATCAGAATCAATGTCAATAGTCATTATCGATTCTAAAGTGACACTTAGATCGAACTGATTACAATTTAAATAAATAATGTACAGAATAATTCTAAAGTGGAACACGGCAATGGTTGTACAATATAGTTTGTTTTAAATAAAAGCTATGATCATACCAAATTAAAATAGGAACTACAAAATTCAAGAAAAAAATATTTCAAAATAAAAAGCCGTGTTCGCAATAAAGATTTGAACTCATAATAAATTATAAGGAATACTATTTTATTACTCTACCTTATACTAGTTATACCTTATTAAACATTGTTATATTACTTAACTTATAATACGTTTGAATCTCGAAGTCAAATTTGAAATTCTACAAGGCAAGTTGAGATTGGTTAATGAATTTTAACACACTGTGATTATTAACGCTAACGAACTTGGCATTCCACTACCGTGCGGCTTAACAATTATTATTAATAATACAAAGGTACGGTCAAATATGATTAAATATTTTGGATTTCGTTTACAATCGTTTTATTTTATTGTTATAGTAATAAAGTTATTAATAAATATTGGCTATTATAAAACATTAAATCAATATTATGGCAGAGATCAAAAGCTACGTCTAGAATTTAAGTAAGGGTATGTCAACGACGTTGGATAAAAAAATTCTTCAACCTGCAGGCAACCTGCAACCTCGACACAATCGAGAATCGATTCGACGATTTTATTTATCCTGGTTAGTTTCAAAGTATTATTTGGTAGAATACTTTGAAACTAACCAGGATAAATAAAATCGTTAGATCGTAACTTTTTGTACTCCTAACCATATAAATCGACTAAGAATCAAAATAAATAAAAGTCAATTTAACCGGGAGTACCCGGCACGATCTAATCTGAATCAAAATCGAATCAGTTAGGAGAGTAAGTTGGTCATAGTAGAGTCCTTTACGTTAAAGATGTCCCGCGGCAATTATTGAAACAAAATACCTAATAACGTAAAACACCTGATGTAAATATTTGTTTTACATTAATTTACGTCCATGGGACTTCTTTTACGGAAAGTACTCTAATATGATCCAAGTTGAAATATTTTTTTTCCAGACTACAGGACTGTCTGCACAAAACTAGTTATAAATTTATTTGTATATTATTGTAAAAATTTATACTATTCGTAAAATATGTATGCCAATATACTTATTTAAAATGTAAAAAGTTAATGTAGGTAACATACTCTATACCTTTAATGTCGTGATTAAATTATGAGAGCATCCAAATTTTATTGTTATCGAAAACCAGTAGGTACATTAACTAGTAGCCAAATAAGGAATTTTTATGTTTGCCGTGGAAGATATATAAATGGTTCATTTACATAATATTCTTATTTGTAACTCATAAAGGGTAGGTATGTAATTGATTTTAATTTTAAAACAATATTCTTTACATTGTAAATCTTTTTTAATAACTTATAGTTTGGATGACTTATTAATATAATATTGTACAATAAACATAAGTAACAGAGGTTATAATTTATAAAAAATGTGATTTAATTATTAATTGGCTGAGTTCGATTAAGTGAAATCATAATATTGATTATTATTTAATTGTAATTTCAAAAACGATATTTCTTATACTGATTTTATTAGTTTTAATTATTATAATTATCTAAATTAAAATGGCGGATCGTTACTTTGATAATAATTAAATGCACAAATGTTCCTAAAACTTACAGACAGCATAAATATCTGAATTAATACAAGTCTATAATTTATTTTAAGACAAATTTCAGATATTTTCGCGACGAACGTTACACTGGCTTTTCACTACAAGTCCAAAGTATCACAAATACTGTCATTATCACTGTTAATCACTCTCTATCTGAAAAAAAAAAAAAACAATATTAATATTAAGAAATAATTATAAATAACTAAAGATAATTTTGATAAATTTAAAGAAAAAATCAATATTAATATTAAGAAATAATTATAAATAACAAAAGATAATTTTGATAAATTTATACGAATTTAATTTAATGTAAGTTTCAAAGGAAATGGTTCACGCTTTATACAAGTCTGGGCCAAATAGCCGGGAAAAATTTGTAATAGCGTAGAGAAAATCAATCTGAAAAATTTGCCGGCTAGTTGATCGAGGCGAAAAACGATCATAGTCATTTCAAACGTGATAAGATCATATCTAATTATGTATCTAATTAGGAGAAGGCATGAGAGGTTTTGGTTGCGGAGTTGCAAGTTCGCTCTATCATCAATGCGTCATCAGGTAAAATAATATATTCAATTTTTCAAATCAATTTCACGATCAAGATAATATTAATATGTGAAATTAAAAATCACGAATTATGTGCGATTTTTATTGCTTCAATTTTTTATTAAAAAATGGATTACAAAATTATGTGGGCGTGGGAAACATTTAAAATACTACAGATTATATATTAAAATACAATAAAATTTTATTATTTTAGAATAGAGAATTATAGGCCAAGCCTTTGTCAGATTTTTGATAAGATTATAAAGCAATAAAATTCACAATGAATCTATACTATGTATGTATTATTACCTAATACGAGAAGAAAAATTTTTGTTCCTCTTTTTATGAAAAATAGGCGGACGGAACGCAATTTAATCAACATTTAATATTTTATTAATATTTTAGGCGTAGATCGAATACTCACACGCTTAAAAATACCTTAGTCTATCGGCCGCGGCATCAGTGGCAGCAGTTGTCGCCGTAGAAATGTTAGTGACAGAGGCGCACCTGCACCGTCAGTGCACAGTTGCTGAGGCAAACTACACATGTCGAGTTACCTTAGTCTATGGGCCGCGGCAGGAGTGGCAGCAGTTGTCGTCGTAGAAGTGATAGTGACAGAGGCGCACCTGCACCGTCAGTGCACAGTTGCTGAGGCAAACTACACATGTCGAGTTACCTTAGTCTATGGGCCGCGGCAGGAGTGGCAGCAGTTGTCGTCGTAGAAGTGATAGTGACAGAGGCGCACCTGCACCGTCAGTGCACAGTTGCTGAGGCAAACTACACATGTCGAGTTACCTTAGTCTATGGGCCGCGGCAGGAGTGGCAGCAGTTGTCGTCGTAGAAGTGATAGTGACAGAGGCGCACCTGCACCGCCAGTGCACAGTTGCTGAGACAAACTACACATGTCGAGTTACCTTAGTCTATCGGCCGCGGCAGGAGTGGCAGCAGTTGTCGCCGTAGAAGTGATAGTGACAGAGGCGCACCTGCACCGCCAGTGCACAGTTGCTGAGACAAACTACACATGTCGAGTTACCTTAGTCTATCGGCCGCGGCAGGAGTGGCAGCAGTTGTCGCCGTAGAAGTGATAGGGACAGAGGCGCACCTGCACCGTCAGTGCACAGTTGCTGAGGCAAACTACACATGTCGAGTTACCTTAGTCTATGGGCCGCGGCAGGAGTGGCAGCAGTTGTCGTCGTAGAAGTGATAGTGACAGAGGCGCACCTGCACCGCCAGTGCACAGTTGCTGAGACAAACTACACATGTCGAGTTACCTTAGTCTATCGGCCGCGGCAGGAGTGGCAGCAGTTGTCGCCGTAGAAGTGATAGTGACAGAGGCGCACCTGCACCGCCAGTGCACAGTTGCTGAGACAAACTACACATGTCGAGTTACCTTAGTCTATCGGCCGCGGCAGGAGTGGCAGCAGTTGTCACCGTAGAAGTGGTAGTGACAGAGGCGCGCCTGCACTGCCAGTGCACAGTTGCTGAGACGATCCGTGCATGCACCTGCACAAAAAGAATACATAATTAGGGTAGTTCCAAATCAATTACGTATATATTTGGGCACAAAATTATGATCTGCTACAAGTAAAGACGTAATAGGCACAAATGAAACTAAATTAAAGTATTACAACGACTATGAGTGCGCGACCTAACGAAAACAGCTGATTTAAAAGGAAAGCAAACATTTTTATTAGAAAAATATAAATTAAATTAGACTAGTACATGATAAATGATTAATGAACACGAATAAATATTACCTTTAATAAAAGTCTGTTCCTTCACGTTGGCTGTTTGATGTCTGATCACCCGGCTTTGCGGATCTATAAAATAGGAAAATGTATAAGAAAATATTATTATTTTTCATCCTTATACTCGTGTTAACACTTTTATGTTTTACACTTTGCAATATCCTTTGTGAGCTATTTTAATTAAGTCTAACTTTGTACCTGACATATTTTATTAAAACGAAAATTCTTGACCTGTATTTGAGCGTCTACCCGTTTAGGGACTTAGCCCATTTCACAAGCGGCTGGTTCGAATATTAAATTTGAAATTAGGTCCCTTACACCGACCCTTGAACCTTTTGATGTTAAATTATTTAGTAAATAGAAATATTAAGTAAGATTTTTCTAATATATTTTGGGGCTATCTCATATTATAAAATATTAGGAAGATAGAGAACATCGAGTTGGGTGAAGATACTAAAGTATATAAGTAATATACACTATCTACACTAATATTATAAAGAGGAAAGATTAAATTTGTATTTTTGTATGTAACGAATAAACTCAAAAAGTACTGGACCGATTTAAATAATTCTTTTTTCATTAGAAAGCTACATTATCACTGAGTAACATAGGCTATATTTAGTACTAGATTACTTTAGAAATCTTTAATTGAAATTCCATTTAAAACCAACCGAAGGTGTAAAAAAAATTGCCATAAAATGTTTGCTGTTTGTTAGTCTCGCTAAAATTCGAGATCAGCTGAACTGATTCGGCTATTTTTGGTCTTGAAATTTTCGTGGAAGTCCCGGGAAAGTTTAAACGGTGTCCATGCTCAACGAAGTGGGCACAGGTCAGCAATGATAATATAAACTAAGTACAATTTCACAATATAAAAAATCCAAAATACATTATTAAAGTAGCTTTACTGTATTCTATTTCTATTCAATATGTTCTAACCTATTATAATAGTTATTTATTCTGAGTTACAAAATGTTTAGATAGTTTTGAATAATACAGGCCAAATTGAGAACCTCCTCCTTTTGGAAGTCGGTTAATAAAGACAATAGAATATTTTATGTTTTTAGATACCTCAGTGAGGAGGACGGAGGATGTCGCGAGGAATTCTTTTCCAAGGATATTCCGCTGCTAATTATAGGTATAGGTTCCCAGCTGGCGTATATAGAAAAGAAATACAAGTCACTAGACTTCAATTTCTATCTCCCAAATATGAGGTACCAGTGAGATATTTGTGCCTATAAACTTCCTACTGCTATGACGTGTCACTTACCGCGCTGCGTATTTGATATCGTACCTGGTACAGGGTTGACGATAGCGGGTCGCTCAGGCGGGCGCGTGGTGCAACGTGACGGGACACAAGGCCGGCGCGCGACCGGCCGCGTCCCCTCGCATAACTCTGTGTTGGTACCAGTTCCACACCGGACTGTCCGTGTCTGGACCCCCGCCTCGCATGGACCCGAGCACTGGGTACAAATAATTGGGATTATTCCAAGCATCATTCCACGACGACCTCCGTCGCGTAGTAGTTGAGAGCGTTAGTGCTCGAGCGAGAAGTCGCATGTTCGAATCCCGCCGAGGGAACAAAATGTTTTTAATGTCACGGATGTATATTGTGTATAGTAAAATAAAAATGTTATATATGTACACATATATGTATAGCATAAAGTACATACATAAAATGTTATATATGTACTTTATGCTATACATGGCATAAAATGTATTATGTATATTTCCGTTGTCTGGTACTTGTAACACAAGTTCTTCGGATACTTAGCACGGAGCCAGATTTTACGTGGTGTGAAGTCTATAGATATTATTATTATTATTATATATTATTATTACTATAGATCCTTACACCAGAGTAGCAAGTTAAGTAATGCATAAGCATCATAGGTTTGGGTAAAGAAAATCAAGTAATATAGAGAACGAATGCACAGAAAAAGTGATATGCAATTTTGCAATAAATCTACAAATTGGAGCGCCTTCAAAACCTGGCTTTGAGGTTTGTTTTCGGTTTACGTAAATTTGACCATATCTCCGAGTATCGCCTCAAGTTAAAGTGGTTGCCAATCCGCTACCGCCGTGACTCTCGTGTTCTCTCCTTCCTTTATAACATCCTATTTGACTCCCATTGTCCCACTTATTTAAAAAGTTATTTTAACTTCCGTACCTCTGACAGACTGGAACTACGATCTATATCTAATCTTCTTCTTGACATTCCTATCCACCGCACTAAATACTTTAATTGCTCTTTCATTGTAAAATCCATTTCCCTTTGGAATTCTTTACCTATCCATATAAGGCAGGCTGAAACTATACATCGCTTTAAAACTCTTATAAAAAATCATTATCTGGAATCATATTGTGTCAACCCGTAACTTATGTAACTAACACTTATTATTATAAATTAAAATATCATGTAGGTTTATCTATTGTATATATATATATATATAGATATATATATTATATTATATTGTATACATATATTATATATTTATTGTGTTTATGTATTATTTTATTTTATTTACTTTTATTTTATTAAATATACTTTTGCGCAACTCCCATTCTCTAGCATTGTTTTCTCTAACACCATAAGGTTGTCTGGAAGAAATTGCTATCTAGTAATAAGGCCGCCTTTGTGTGCATGTCTGATTTTTGTAATGTATATTTTTTTTTGTTTTTTTTGTAACTTGTTGTGTGCACAATAAAGTATATTTGTATTGTATTGTATTGTATTGTAAAATATCTATTGAACTTGTCATGGCTAAATATTCAAATCAAATGATAAATTATCTCTAAAAGGTGTTCCGTTGATTAAGTTTTTGCTCAAGTTGAGATGATTGACTGTATCGGTGTCACCAAAGCAAAGGGTTACAAGGGTATGTGTACTTTTTGATGTGTTTCATACTTATAATCACTGGTAACTGAAGATAAATTAAAAGTATGTGTTGATGACCTCTAATCTGTATAAATGTGTCTGGCAAATTTGGGTGCCGATTTCACCAACACAAGTTAATCTTACATTAAATATCATGACGTTATCTCTCACCTCTGCCCAATCGCTGGTATACCAGGACGCCGCGCATTCTCCTCCACAGGACCTCTCAGCATCGGGTCTGGCGCCTTTGCAGGAGCCGTCCCGGAGTCGACGTCCGTTGCCCCCGATACATATCACACCGCGTATCTGTCTGCCACTACACGCCGCTGAACAAGGGGACCATTCGCCTGGTGGCAAGATATTCGTATTAATATTAAAATATGAAGAAGATGTCTAGCGAAATAAATCAGAAATTTTTTCATGACAGGGCACATTCGTTATTGAGCAAAGGAATTATTTTAAATGTTAATGGATATCGCATCCACTTGCGTATACAATCAGAATGTCCTGAAAAGAATTGACCTTGTACTTCCGAATTCCCTTGGTAAATGTTCAAAATATTACTAACCAGTGAACCACTCCGCATCGCACTGTCGCCGTTTGGGAGAGCAAGATTGGTGGTCTCTAGGTGCGTGACTGGCCTTACATCCAGCCGGCTCCGAACACCTCACTCCCCGGGACTGGACGCCACCGCCCACGCACGAGCCCACGCACTGCACAACAATATTATCATCATCCATCAGACACGGATACAATACGTCACACGTACGTATCACACATTAAGTTGTATCGCGGACGATCTCTAACACGTCAGAATGAATAAAATTGTGCATTAAACAAGTCATACCTGAGTGTATAAAGGTCGATTTACATTAAACGAGCTCATTATATGCCCACTACATTAAATTCTTCTTGTGTAAAAAGGCGTTGAGCATTCTTTCGTTGCTCTTAGTGCGTTTGCAAAGATTCTGTTGAATAATTCTAAGAATGCTCGCTCGTTCAATGCAAACGGCGCAAGAGCGCGCGAACAGTTGTTTAGAGCGTTCTAGCTTGTTCGGACATGCGCGCCACCTAGCGGTCTCATCAAAGCATTCTTTTGTTCTAGCGATCGTTCTAGCTCTAGATCTATGTTTGTTTCATGTAAATCGATACCTCTAGCTTTCATTTACACTGGAAGGTTACGAAAGAATGCTCTTGTTCTAGCTCTAGGTCTATGATCGTTTGATGTAAATCGATGCTACAATAACTCAGAATGAAGAGCTACATTTCCAAAAGTTAAAGAAGTTTATGTTTTGAATTATGATCGCGGAGAGAATTATTATAAAACGACTGAAAACTGAATTTGATTGACTTGATTCATAATACTTGCCTCTGACCATTCGGTGTACAACCATCCTCCTAATCCGGTATGGCTGTAAGCTGGTCCAACGTTGAATCCCACATCTTTGGACACATTAGCTGGTATGGATATGAGTGGTCCATCTCTGAAGGTGTCAGTTCGGTCGACTGGTCGGACCTGTCTTCTTGCATCTAATCTTGGAGAGCTGCCCTTGGCGGTTCCATCACAGTTTGGAATGTCGCAAGTTTCGCTGCTCGGCGGCATCGGCAGTGGACACTTTTGGTCACTTATCTAAAAAATCGGAGGATTTTTAGGAAAAAATATCAGATTTCTATAAACAGACGTAACCACAATTAGGTTAGTTAAAGTGAACGCAATGTAGTATTAACTACAACTTATTAAGTAAAATTTTAATAGATAGTAGGTTAGGTTCAGCTAATAAATTTTTATTTGAGTAATTTTCCGTCAGTGTTAATCAATTTGTAGTGGATTAATTTAACAGTTAAGGGATCGTTACTGTATCATAATAATATTCAGTGATTAGCTACGTTTGTTATCACATGTACCTTAGTAATTCCCCTCGCGTGATCTTGCACACATCCCACTATTCTGGTTCTGTGCGAGGGTCCACAAACTGGACAAGGTCCCCAAGCGGCTGCTCTCCATCGCGGAGGACAGGGCGCAGCACCACACCTCCTCCTACGAGTCGGAGGGGGAGCCCCGGAACAGTGAGCGGGAGAAACTTCCCGATCTTTCCCGCCCTGCTCCACGCATTTGTACTTCCCGATCTGCAAACCTCCTCCGCAGCTCCTCGAGCACTGGGAATACGCTAGAATCTTCCATACGAACTTCCTATCTCCTATCACGTTGCTGTCCACTTGGTTCTGGGCTTCCAGCGAGTTGAACTCTGGTTTCGACAGTGACGGTTCCTTATCTGGAGCTCGATGAGATTCGGCGTTGTGGTGTCGGTGGTGTCTTTGGACTTGGTGCGATGGTGCGTTTACGGTTGGGATGTCGTTACTCGATTCGTCGTTCAGTAAATCTGTCAGGTACTCGTATTTTATGTTCGGATTCGGCTGTGTGTACAGGACCTAAAAGTAACGTTAATTCTATGAAGTTGTGAGTTGTCTATGTCGTTGAACTCTGTTGCAACATTTACGTGTACAGTCGCTATCATTAACATTGACCAAAGCCATACTGTAGGTAAACGATACAATAAGCCTCTGTGAAAGTAATTTTTCCAAACAAACGATTCATCTTTGTAAAGTTAGCGCATCAATGCTAGACTTCCTGACAAAGAAAGTAGTAAAATAGTGTTGTACCCACTACGATATAGACAGCATGATGACGAGTATAATGTTGTACGCACTAAATATCGACAGAATGGTATATTTAGGTTTCTAGTGTTGTGCCCACTGAATATCGACAGCATGGTATATTTACGCTCATAGTGTTGTACTCACCATGATATCGACGGCATGGTGTATCGGTCCAGCCGCATAGATGTTGTCAAGCCCAGCCTGGCGAGTGTAGACGAACCTCGCGCCGGCCGCCTCGTATGTGCCCGGCGCGCTGACGGCGAACTCACCGTTCACGATGTAAGAGCCGTTTGACACTCGCAACGCTTGAGAAATAATATGCCAGCATTAGAAAATAAACAGCCCAATTTCTTGACTTGAGCTGGAGCGGGAGGTAGCGGATTCGAATCCCGCCGAAGGAACAAGAAGTTTCCAATGTCCCTGGGTTATGGATGTGTATTAAATTTGTGAATTAATTGAATAAAAATCTTAAATTTGTATACAGTATAAAATTAGTAAATATATTTCCGCTGTCTGGAACACAAGTTCTTCGGATACTTATCACTAGGATAGATTGCCGCGATGCCGCGAAGCTTCCATAGATATTATTATTAATATACAAATATTTTCATGTCAATTTTTGCCAAGGCGAGAGCTAGGCTCGAATGCTAAAAATTTTACAAATAATGTAGAGAATATATCCCTCTAATACTACACTTAATAACTCTTCCTAATTTTGTAAGATCTAAAGACCACTAGTTTAGTGCTGAACGGTTATAGTTTACTTCCTTAATTAATGCAATATGTTATACAAAGTACTTTTAAATTTTAACAGTACTCAGTAGCACATTAGTAAAGAAACGGGTGTCAGTAGTACTCAGTAGAGACTATAGTACCAATCATAGCTTTTAATCATCAAACAGCGCCGGCACATAATTATTCATTAGAAAACAATCAGAGAAATTACATTGTGCGTCATACAAACGGCCAATTGTGGTAAACATCGAGGCGTAGGCGCTTCTATTAGTGATGTGCCATTGCAATTCCGATTAATCGATTCGGCATCGATCTTTGCACCGTTCCATCGACCGATATACCGAATTGTTTTAATAAAAATTGATATAGATGAAAGCGTAGAACGGCCTTGGAGCGAACATCTGCTTATAAAGTACATCTGTTGGCCGCGTTCAATCAGTTCGATCAAATTTGTACGTAATTGTCTTGCAACTGCGATTTGGTGATGTGTGATTAATAGACGCCGAATGAGTCAACGTGCAGACCTGATTTTCAGATTGGTGTTTGTTTGCTTTTGTCGGTATTTTAAAATATTATGATTTATGACGTTACACATATTTTGTTGATATTGTTTAATGGTAAGTAAATTTTCGTATTTTAGGACGATAACGGAGGAGTGATAAAAGTTTTCAAATGTTTGTCTGTGACTGTCCGTGGTTTTTAAGCATACATAAACTGATTTTGAACTATTTTTTTTATTTTTTTTAAAGCTGATCAATTTGCGAGTGTTCTAACTTTAAAACTTTTATATAAGGGTTTTAACGCTTATCGTTGATTTCAAATCAGCAACTACTGTCATTATTATATTATTACAGGTTTACTATTAATATCAATTGACAATCAGTTGACAAGTAAAATAGTTTTCAGAAACTAAAATATCTATTAAATAGAAAACTTCTCAAGCTTACCTATATAGTTTTCACTAGACACAATCTCTGACACGTTGAGCCTGCACGCGCCATGTGGCACAGTGGTCACATAGGAGTAGCCCAGGGGCAGCCGTGGTCTGGAGAAGAGACCTGACACCAGGCGCTGACCGCAACGGACGTCGCGGATCGCTGATGATGCCAACACACCCTCCCGACCAACGACCTGTCAAAATTATCGATAATGTAAACACAACACTAAAACTGTCAACTTGGTAGTAATTGAAATATGAGGCTATTTAGGTCATGAAAAAGTACCTTAATTAAAAAACTACTGTTTTTTTGTGTCATTCTCACAGTAAACGCGAATCTAAAGACCTCACAGATAAAATCCGTCTAAATTTATAGGCTGCAGAGCGTACGTAGCCAAACAGTAATTATACATAGATTCTATCTAAAAACGTAAACCTCTTACTGGCGTAGTAGGGTGAAAATAAGTTTGCATTTTAATTTTTTCAGAACTGAAAAGTCTTCAATGATTATTTCCAGAAAATAAAATAAAATAACTCATAAAAAAGCTTTTATTTTAAATAGCATGATAAAAAGACTGGTTGATCTCTCTAACCTATTGTTAGTATCAGTTATTAGAGATAATATATTCGCTATACTAAGAGACAACTAGAGATAATAATACAATTAATAATAATATTATCAGTGCATTCTTTGGCTAAATGGATATTATCTAAACATTCCTTATACCATAAAATATATTGATTAATGGTTTAAAGATTGCTAACAACGTCATTCATTTCATTACGGCAATCATATTAATTGTCAAACGAAAGTGAGACCTATTCTTTGCCGTTTGTAAGGTAAAATAAAAAAAAACAATTTTGAAATTCAAAATAAAACGTTCCATTTTCAAATAAGTCTAGCGCTCTATACTCTGCGGGGTAGGGATTAACATGTCAGAGCATTTCACGGATGTCGTGGGACGCCGGTCGGGTGGGCATAATTATACTGATGCTGAAATACTGCACGGTTTTTATGCAATCAAGTGTACATGGCAAGGTAAGTATTTTTATTACTGACTGGCCCACCCTACGCGATGTAGTTGTGATTTAATGCTACTTAGCTACCTTTATTTATCTTTATTTGTAGAAAACTGGTAAGCTGACCCGTACCCACATCGTTGAGCATAGAAGCCATTAAAATCTTTCCTTGACTTCCACGAATATTTCAAGACCAAAAATAGTCAAATTGGTGCAGCAGTTCTCAAGTTTTAGGTTAAAGACGTTTACATCATAAACTTTAAGAAACAATTAAGTGTTGTTTAAAAAAAGCGCTAAATCAAATTGGCTTATTTAGAAGTAATGTGCTTAATATGTGGAATGTATCGATAAAAAATTTAATATTTATTTTTTACGGAAAATCAAATCCAATAACTTTAAAATTACGGAATGTTATTTAAACAATAATGCCTAAACATTAATAAAGTGATAGGTATTGTTACAAGTGTTTAACTGTTCATGATGGATTACACAAAACAGAGCTGCCTGCACAGTGTTACATAGCTACAGTTGCAATTCTATTCAATTGGTATGATACATCTCAGGTTGAGCTTCCTTATTTATAGCAACAGCTGCAGGAGGTTAGCGTGCTCTAATAGTAGGGTACCGCACCACAAAAGGAAAAACCATTAACCAACATCGTAGCGCTGTGCTTGAGCGCGTTGGTGCTCGAACGAGAGGTCGCGAGTTCGAATCCCGCCGAAGGAACAAAAAGTTTTCAATGTTCCTGAGTCATGGATGTGTATTAAATTTGTGTATTAAAATAATAAAAATCTTAAATATGTGTATAGTATAAAAGTATTAAATATATATACCCGTTGTCTGGTACCTGTAACACAAGTTCTTCGGATACTTAGCACAGGGCCAGATTGACGTGGTGTGAAGCGTTTATATATATTATTAAAAATAAAAAGGAAAAACCTCGAACGAGAGGTTATTCGGATAATTAGTACATGGCATTGACGTGGTGTGAAGCGTCCAAAGATATTACTATTATAATCCCTTAATATTACTTTGGTATCTGTCCGTCTGTCCGTCAAGGCACAGCATTCTTTATGGAGGGATGCGTGGAAATAAAACTAAAACAAGATTCATCAAGTTTGCAGCATGATGACGTGTGATCATCATGCTGCAAACTTGCGTCCAAAAATAACAACACTTTTTTGCATTTTTTAAAACCTTCCTTAGTCAAACAACTAATTTGACATAGTAATTAAATATCAACTAAAATTAGTTTAAAAGCAAATGTGCGGTGGGTGGTGATTGTAACTTAATACAGGCAGCCGTAACGAAATGTATAATTCGAGCCGCTGCTCACTATCTCCGCATCTAACATACAATATGTCTATATCAATTTGTTCAACACTGTACTTAATGTATAATAACGTCTATAGCGATTTGTTACTCGACTGTACTTGAATGTATGCTAAAATAAATTTTATCGACAGATGTCGATATTGATAACAACTCTAGTTTGTCGCGTGTTAAAAAAGCTAATTGAATAAAAAAGTTTATAATACACTAGTTGACCCGTAGTATTTTTATGCTCAACGAAGTAGACACTTCGTTGAACATAAAACATTCCCTGGACTTACACCAATATTTCAAGACCAAAAATAGCCTAATCGGTTCTACCGTTCTCGAGTTTTAGCGAGACTAACGAACAGCGATTCATTTATATATATCGAGGGTATAGTGCTAAAACCCAATAAGTGTAAAAAAATCAAAAATTGCTTTTTTACTCCATCCTGATAAGTTTTTTGCGCTCTTTCTAGTAGTGTAATCAAATAAGCAGAATTCACAGTGTAAAGAGAGTTAGTTGAGGTAAAAACCCAATAAATTTCCCTTTTTTAGGCATGACTGTAAAACTAAAACACTATAACGCGTGTTAACTTTCTAAGTCCCTTTTTTTCTTTGAGATAAAACCAAAAAATATGATTTATCTGTATTTAGTATTTACAGTTTTCAAGTAGTATTACCATTATTTGTATTTATTGGATTTTAGCTTTAGTTAAATAGATAAGACAACACACAAACCAAAAATACTAAAACCAAATAAAAATATTTGTCGGCTTTAACTGTTTAATTATGTTTCAAAATTAACAGCTAATGTTTAGATATACGGTTCTTGCTCGCTTCGTCAACCGAATTTCTTTAAATCTTGTTTGAGGAAGAACCCAATAAATACGGTTTGATGTACAGTACACGGGCAAGATTTGACAGTTTGCGACGAGCATCGTACACGGGCAAGTGACGCGCGAATTATTTGTAATAACTATTGTGTTTAGTGCTGTTTATTTTTTTCAAACATAAGATGGGTGATCGAGGAAGAAGACTAGTGCAGGTAGCTTGCAATACACAGCTGATAACAGGTAAAATCACACTTTATTTAGTACTTTTATTACTTTTCATTCGCAATGAAATTTATTTATTTTTTTTTATGGAAAAAGGGAGCAAACGAGCAGGCAGTTCACCTGATGTTAAGTGAATCCTGACGCCCATAAACATCCGCAACTCCAGAGGAACTGCAGGTGCGTTGCCGGCCTTTGACGAAGCCGCTCGGAAAGAGCCTGGTCGTCGACGATTCGAGCCGCTCTACGTTGGATGCGGTCAAATGGAAGGAGCTGGTATTGGGGAGCCCCCGCCCAAAGGTGAGAGCAGTACTCCATATGGGGCCGAACCTGCGCCTTGTACAGTTGCAGGCGGTGAGCAGGTATGAAGTACTGCTTCGCCCTATTGAGAACCCCCAGCTTTTTGGAAGCTAGTTTAGCCTTCCCCTCCAGATGACCGCGAAACTGAACGTCGCTCGACATGTCAACTCCAAGAATTCCGATGCTAGCTGTGGCAAATAGGGGAGTGTTATCGAAGCGAGGAGATACGACAAAAGGTGTTCTTTTAGCGGTGAACGCGCAAACTTGAGTCTTCTTAGGGTTGAATTGGACTAGATTTAGTCGGCCCCAGTCCGAGACTTTAGTTAACAAAGTTTCGACTTCAGAGTTTCAGACACAAGTTTGTTCCGACACTCGTTGACATGTTCCCGAGAAATATTTGCTCGGCCTGTGTAAAAGGCATCTCCAGTACTGTCATCCGCATAGCAATGAATGCCACCAATTTGCAACAAGTCATTGATATGCAGAAGAAACAGCGTCGGAGATAGCACACAGTCTTGTGGAACACCAGCTTTGACAGATTTGGGGTCCGAGCATGCTCCGTCAACAGCGACCTTGATGCTACGATCTGTCAAAAAGCTGGTGATCCAATTGCATAATCTCTCGGGAAGCCCGTAGGAAGGGAGCTTCGAAAGAAGCGCCTTATGCCAGACCCGATCAAAGGCCTTCGCTACATCTAAACTAACGGCCAACGCCTCCCCCTTGCTCTCAACTGCCTCCGCAAATCGGTGCGTAAGGTATGTTAGAAGATCACCAGCTGAGCGTCCCCGACGGAAACCGTACTGCCGGTCGCTTATCAGCTGGTGCTCCTCCAAGTAACCTAGGAGCTGGCAGTTGATAATAGATTCCATTATCTTAGAGAACAAGGACGTTATCGCTATAGGCCTATAGTTCGATGGATCTGAGCGGTCGCCTTTTTTAGGGATCGGGTGGACTAAGGCTGTCTTCCATGAATTCGGGACTATGCCTAAGGAATAAGAGTGCCGGAAAAGACGCGTTAGAACCGGTGCCAACTCGGGAGCACATGTACGCAACACAATCGGAGGAATGCCATCCGGCCCGCACGACTTATGAATGTCCAAGGAGGCAAGTACTTTTCGCACAGAGCTCTGCCGGAATTTTACTTCCGGCATGAGAGTATCACACCATCCAATAGTAGGAGGTGGATTTCCTTGGTCATCCAGAGTCGAGTTTGACGCAAAAAGAGAGCCTAGAAGATCGGCCTTCTCCTTTGCGGTATGGGCCAGCGAGACATCACACCGGTGCAGAGTTGAAAGGGAAGGCTGACAGAAGTTCCCTAAGACAGCCTTGGCGAGAGACCAGAACGCACGCGTTCCCGAAGGAAGGCGAACTAGTCTCTCGCCAATTCTGCCAATGTGCTCCGACTTTGCCTCGGCGATACCCTCTAGACCCTCTTGAAGGATCTAGAGGCAGAGTTGTATAATTATGATATGTCTAACAATTTTCGAAGTATTGATATTTCGAAGAATTATGTCAACACACCAAAAACCAGAGCAAAACTATATTCAAACCCGCCTTCAGTTAATTTACAAGAATTACCTGAAATTGAGCTTTTATATTCTACTCGTATTCCTATAAGTATCGCAAAAAAGAAAGATCTCATGAAAATGTGCGAAAAACTTGCGTGGATACGAGATATGAAAACACACAGCCAACAACCGGCTTTTGAGAGTGAGGAGGAGTAATAAGTATTGTTGTTTATTGTTCAATTTCTTTAAAATAAATTGATTAAAATACAAAATGTGTCTTATTTGTTTGGTCAATAACCCAATAAGTCGGTACCCTACGAAAGTTATATATTTTTTATAAAAAAATTAACCACTTTATGGACTTAAAAATATCTTTCTATTTTAACAAAATATATACCCTTTTATAACAAATATTTATTTTAATGTTTCTATTTGAAATAAATATGTATTTTTGTTCTTGAACTTTTAACATTGAATATCTCGAAAGTAACAATTTTACATTTATTGGGTTTTAGCACTATACCCTCGATATATTATAATTATTTAACAATATTTGCGATGTGATGAATTATGTACTATTTTAAGTAAGTGATCGTAATTGCATTTTAAATTTACAACAATTTGGTACATCACCCTACCAATTTTTTTTTGCTTTCATGCCCACAAAATATTATTATGTAGAATCGTAATCACAAATATGGTAAAAGTTATCCATTTATTTTGAATATGAAATAAACTTAATAATTATTAATTTTACAAAATATTTTTATTAGCACCGCGGCACCGCACGCGTTCTAGTAAAGAAAAGACTAAAAAAGAAAAAGACTAAATAACATAACAAAATCTATTTAAAAGCATGTCTGCAATTTTGTTCATAAACTGTTTTGACAAAACGCATTTCAACGGTGATGCTTACAGAGAAAAATGTTTACACAATAAACTGTTTTGTAATTTAATTTTAATTATTATTAGGGTTGGTTTGTGTAAGATAATTGTTTGTAACGGGGGTGACTTAATCACTAAGTGATCAAACCCACATTAAAAAAATAAACATTAAAAAAAACTATTGAGTGGACACAATAAGTCTATGGTGGTAAACGTGCAGAGAGGATCGTGGTTTTATTTTTTGACTCCTAACTCTGCGATCGTCGGTAATGTTTGAAGCTAGTGATGCAATGTTTTAATTCAGTTAATACTAGATGTCGATTAATTTGATGGCCTCAATTCCGTTTTAATGACTTATCTAATGAGAGCTAGATGGAGCTGAATTTCAAAGAAGCATTGTGAGGAATTTTATCCTATTATTAATAAGCCGAAAAATTTATTTAGATGCGTTTAAATTTATAATTGAAAACATGAATGAACAAGGTGATATGTCGCTAAAAAATTGGTTAATAAATAGATTTCTTGAATGATCACACAGCCTGTATAATGTGCGTCCACTCATTTTTATTTACTAGATGTATAATAAAAAGATAATTGAAGACATTAATGGATGAAGGTGTTATGTTGCAAAAAAAAAACCAGAAAATTGAGTTTATACCGTCACTATCATTTAGGATGTGTAGTAAAGACACTGATTCTAGAGACGGATCTTTAGAATGATGCTCTTAATATTTTACGACGTATTTTAAAATGTTAAACGACAATTTGAACTCAATTTTCTCGAATCCAGAAGTTGCTACATAATATTACCTTAATCCATTAATGTCAGAATTTTGCTACAATCACCAGCTTCATCGATTATTGTCTTCAATTATCATAGATATTATCTACATTATATATATTAATGTATATATTATATATAATATCTACATTAATAATATAATGTACTCGTAGTAAGGAGCAGGCTAGAAAATCAAAAGTTCGCCCACGTATCCACTAAGGATGGTTTTTTAATAATTCAACCTCCATTGGGTAAAATTTATATTATGCTGGCGATGCGGCCTGCAAAATATTTTTACTAAAAAGGTAATTCGGAAATAGTAAATATTAAGTAATCTTTTGATTTTAACAATATATTTTTTTAAATAATACCAATACTGTCTTTAATTATTACTAGCTGAACCGTGCCCACTTCGTTGAGTATACAAACATCATATTTTTGCACCGATTAAACCTTCCCTGGACTTCCACAAATATTTCGAGACTAAAAATAGCCGAATCGGTTCAGCCGTTCTCGAGTTGCGTTGCGTTCAACGAGAATCGAATGCGAGACAAACGAACAGCAATTCATTTTTTAAATATCGTCGCTTTATCTTCGCAACCTCGGAACTAAAAAACTACAACTTTTCAGTAGAGTCAAAAAACTGAATAATTTTAGATTTGATCATGACATAGATTTTGTTTTTAAATGAGGTTCAGTTATGTACAGTATAAATACAAAATCCATGTCATGACAAAATCTAAAATTATTAAGTCTTTTGACTCTACTGAAGATTTTTAGATACTTGATTGAGAATGTAAAGCGACGAATTAATTGTATACAACCTGACTGGTGAGACATGTGCAATACTTACGGAGAGTACTCGGTACTCGATTCCCATTATAAATATGTAATAAAATTAAGTAGGTACTTCATTTTTTAACTAATTTTTCTTTAAATAAAGGAATTATGGATATTATGAAAATTACGCGTAGAAAAATAGGCATACCTATTCAGCCGGCGCGGCACGGCGCGGCGGCGTGCGACATCAACGTAGGTTGTACTGGCGCGTATCTACACGCGGTATCCATGCGTTGGATAAATAATTATTTAAGTTTAAGCTACATTTACTCAGTAATTTTTTTATTTTTTATTTTTTTTTTCATCTCATATAATAGCCAAATATCACGTCCTCGAGTATTGCTCGTGTCTCACCAGTCACAGTGTAGATTAAGTACGTTAATACATTGAATGATTTCGGACAAAATTGATCTACTTAAGCCTCAGTTACATCTCACGCGTATCTCACGCCTGATGTTTCGTAACGTGTCTAATGGGAGTGCAGCATTAGGAGATAGGTTTACGACCGTCTGATAAGTTTGGGCGGCCATGCCACTTTAGGGCATGTGATTTTCGGTGTAATGGACGCTTAACTGTTTATCGACAACTAGTGATGTATATGCGGTTGAGAAATCGTAAGAAAAGTGAGTTTCTGTAGTATAGAATCCGATTTACAACGACTTCGTTAGGCCAAATCGTGCCAAAGCATATCTTGTATCCACGTTAGTGACGTATACTAAGTATATTGTAATTTTAAAAAGGCGCTTTTGATTTATGAGTATAATTATATTATTATGGTAGAGCTAGATTGAGTCCCGATTTCACCAACGCATGTTAGTATTAACGGCTTGTTAAATTACCATGCCTTCTCATTCATTGATAGGAATTACGAGATGAACAACATGATATTTAATGAAGGATTAACTTTAACATTGCTTGGTGAAACACACCCCAATGCTTTTAAATTTTAATCTACACTTATATATAATAGGTGTAGCCTATTTTAACTGTTACACGTAGGCTATTCTTTATCGCAGCACAACCTAAGTAGGATGCGGAATTTCATTTTGCACGAACCAGCCTTAAGAGTGCGAGCGTGGCGTAATTATGTTATAATATATTGTCTCTCTCTTTCTTTCTGATAAAATATGTTACACAAATTAGCGTTCAATATAGGTTGTTAGCTAGCATACCTTGTTAGTTGATCATATATTTGATTAGCCTGTCAGAAGCCGGCCCTAAGTCCATGAAATAAATTGTCGTAAGTTATAAGTAAACGTTACCAGTTAAGTAAGTTAACGATAAATTTCAAATGTCCTCTTATTGAGTCAAAAAAATATTTCAAGAATCATCATTAACCACAAGTTATTTCACTACCTTTGTAAAGCGATCAAATTAATGTATTTAGACAATAATTATTTTTGTCTAAAGGCAACCGTGCTAGGTGGGCCAATAAAAGAGATCGTCCAAATTCTTTCTACATCCGGGCATTGATGTACACTGGGTGGTTTCAATTAAAACTTTTAAAAAGGACATTAAAGGTAATTTATAAGTTCGTTAATGTTAGGGTTTAAATTATAATTTATAACACTTTATTAAGGTTGTTTAAAAGGACACCTTAAATAGGACGTTCGTCAGATGTGGAACATTGAAATTAATTTGTATACCTATATATATAAGTAATATATTATTACCATATAGATAATATAAGTACATATTATTTTATCAACTAGTAATAAATCAATATTTCTGAATAAATAAACTTAATATTTGTTACACAATCGTCTCCTCTTTTTAATAATACAATTTAGCCTTAATTGCTCTTGTTTCTTAAATGTCATAATTTTGGAGCATGTATCGGAGCATTTATTACTGTCCCACATGTGAGTTAGCCTTTAGTCTGGTACCTTCAGATGTCGGTGTCGACTAAGCAGACTCTATTATATCAATTGTGTTACACGTCCATAGACAAGGACGAAACGATTATATGCAATTTGTACCGAAATTGAAATGCAAATGTACGAAATAGCGTGTAATGTGTTCTTAATAACTTTTCATGAGGTCATATAAAGGACTATTTAAGAGATAATATTGTTCCGTGATTTTTTGCTAAGGAAATCTATAATTCCTCCCTCAGTATGAAAAAACCCGTTTTGATTATCTATAGTAGGGTGTTCAGATTTATAAAACTAATAAAATGAGCCTTTGGCCTATTGGCATAATGTAATTTTTTTTAATAATTCAAAATTCGAACATGACGTCACATTTATTCATTGCATATTAATTATTCGCCATAATAAAATCTACTGTACCATTTTTTTATTTAATTATTTTAAAACATTATATACCTTACCCAGAAATATCATTAATTAGAACCCCTAATTTAATTAAAAGCCTAGAATAAAGATTTGGTCCTGAAGATAGGAACAGGTTATCTAATATTAATATTACAGAAAGGACATATTTGATTGTTTGTTTGGATTGAATAGGCTCTAAAAGTACTGGGATGATTTTGATAAAATTTAGAACAGTTGTAGAGTAGACCATGGCCAATACGGTCCATTGTAAATAGCAGTATTATAATAAAATAAGGACAGTATGATGAAATAATAATGTTCTTAAATCATTAAAAATATCATTAATAATCTTTACAACTTATAATAAAACGTGGCGTTCTTGGGCGTAAAATAATAAATAATTAAAAATGAGTATAATATGATTTCAAAGCATGTTTTCTCACTGAAAACTAGTACCTATTATAATTTATAAAATCTATGTTATGTACCAAATGTAATTTTGTAAGAAATAAAAGGTTTTTAATTTATTTTATTATAACATCAAGAGACGAACGGCATACACGCAAAAATCTGTTTAGTACTGGTACTCGTACCGTCTCTAAAATTACCAGTATTTCAGTGCAATTGAATAAATATTCATAAAAAGCATATCATTAAGCCAAATTTAACTCCTTAGTTAAGTAGATACGAAACGAAATAAGTATTTTTTTCCAATAGTGGCGCTAGATGGCATTTACCGGAATGTACCTGGAAATCTAAGAAAACAAAAATAGCCAGTCGAATTGCCAGTATTAGGGTGATACCATGTTCTAGTACTAGGTCGTGTCTCTGTTATATATCTACTTTGTGATAAAAAGTACACTGGCCTGTTAATATTGCCTTAGAATAAAGCCATCGCTTCAGTCAACTGGGGACATTAATTATATTCTTCCGCACAGAAGAGTTGCACCAATCTTCAATTATATTTTCCCCCGCAAAATACATAGCTAGACAAAAGCTTCAATTTTATACCATGTTGGCTTTAGATTATAAGCCGGACGAGTTTGAGCTGAATTATAAACGAAGTGGCTGGTCCCCGCTGTAATTATGTTCTACCCGCTCGGGAAATTGAGGTTTTCAAGTAGTTTTTTGAGTTATACGTTGGACCAATTTGGTATGCATTTTTAAGGCTTTTTGACTAATGATATAGAGGTCTGAATACTTAAGGCGAGGAATAACCGCTACTAGCGCCACTTTTTTTTTAATAAATTTTACAATGACACAAAGATCTTATTAAAAAAGTAATCGGTTAAAACTCTGAGTAAATAGTTTTTTTAATAAGATCTTTGTGCCGTTGTAAAATTTATTTTAAAAATAGTGGCGCTAGTAGCGGTTATTCCTCGCCTTAAGTGGAAAATTTCATAATTTTCAATATGCGATAAGAATGATCTGAAAGTTTTGATAAAAAAAAGCGTTTAAAGGAATACGCTGTATAAAATATCTGTCCGTTCCTTCCTGTCTGATAGTATTCCACCAATCAGCGTTCAATATGGGTTGTTTATTTGAATACCATGTTAGTTGATCATTCATTTAAATAGCGTTTGAGTTTTTGAAGAAACCAGGGGAAAGTCGCTCAAATTGTAGTAATTGCAATATAACTACCCTACATTTATGAAGATTGTAAAACAGGCACTTAGTTTAATAAATTTAAGCGCATATCCGCATTCAAGATCTAGTTACACATAAATATAACAAGATTTACATCTAAAGTCATAATAATTATTGACTTCGAAATCATCATAAATACAGATTATTTATATTATTGGCAAGTTGGCAACAGATTGGCTCTGGTTCATCTCAGTAACGTAATATCTGGTAAACGTCTTCTGAGTTAACAACTATAGGCCAAGCAACATTTGATCCGTAAAAGTGATGTTAACGAATGACAATTGTATGAAAAGCGTGACAGCGCCAATACAATTGACATACGATAACACCATTTTTACGTTGCTTTCAATAGCCCAAGCAGAAACATTCGATAGCTCCGTAAAGTCTTAACTTTACGGACCTATAAAAATAAAAATAATATGTTCCGGCCTACAGGACAAAAAAGAAGTGTGTAATTAGGTACATTCGGGTAAATATACATATTAAATAATAATAATAGATCCCCTTACTGATTTCGGTGTCGGTAGCCGATTTGAAACCAGGCCAGCTACGCAGGAGTTATTTTATTGTGCCCAAGCGTGTGCGCAATACACAATTGCACTCTCTCTTCCTTTTAGCCTCATAACCCAGTGGGACGGTAAACCGACACGACTGGCGAGAGAACAGGCGCAGGACCGACTTTTTACATGCCCATCCGACGCATGGATCATCTTTCTTGTCAGACAATCGGGTGATCAGCCTGTATTATCCTAACCAAGGTTGAAAAAACAACATTTTTTGTTGTTTCAACGCGGGAATCGAACCCATGACCTCCAGATCGAGAGCGAAGCCCTGAAAAACTAGACCACAGGCGCTAAATATACATGGTACTTATACAGAACAGCAATAGGCTACTTTTCATAATTTTTCGGCATACAAAATTTTATCAAAATTGGGTCCACCCTTTTGCGCGTGAAGAACTTACAAACTTTCGCCATTATGATATTGATGTGTTTTTTTTTTCGTAACTAAAAAACTTTTGTGTCTCATAAATTAAATACCATTTTCAAATAAATTTCTAATTAGTAGGTACTCGAGTACTTCAAATTGGAATTTCGTCACAAGTATCAGATACTCATTTACTACTAGATAACGTGGACAATTTTAATTCTACGTATTCGAATGTAATTTGTATGTCATTAAACTAATGAAGTCCATCTAGTTGCGCTGTTAAGTGCGAGATGAGTTTGGCTATTAAATTAAGTAGGCTTTGATTTGACGCCGTAAGGTTTTTCCGAAATCTTACATAACTATTTTAATTACCTACTACAGTAAAATTTAAAATTTTATTCCTGCGTTATCTAGTGATAGTATTTGATAAGCCATTTCATCATAAGACTTTTTGTTTATGAAGATAGAACATGGGTCTAAAATATAATATATTTTAGGTCCTTGTTCTATCTTCATATATCCATATAACATAACATAACAACAATTTTTACAAAATTCAACGCTGTAAAATTACTAATAAGATACTTTGTTTATGAAGATAGAGGTTTTTTTCCCGCGAGTACAATAATGTTATAGTTTATGTTCTTTCGTTTCTATTACGAATCTAATCTACGTCATTTATAAATTGAACTAATATTTTGCGTGCTACGTTCATTACATAGACTGTCAAAATTGAACTAATATTTTGCGTGCTACGTTCATTACATAGACTGTCAAAATTGAACTAATATTTTGCGTGCTACGTTCATTACATAGACTGTCAAAATTGAACTAATATTTTGCGTGCTACGTTCATTACATAGACTGTCAAAATTGAACTAATATTTTGCGTGCTACGTTCATTACATAGACTGTCAAAATTGAACTAATATTTTGCGTGCTACGTTCATTACATAGACTGTCAAAATTGAACTAATATTTTGCGTGCTACGTTCATTACATAGACTGTCAAAATTGAACTAATATTTTGCGTGCTACGTTCATTACATAGACTGTCAAAATTGAACTAATATTTTGCGTGCTACGTTCATTACATAGACTGTCAAAATTGAACTAATATTTTGCGTGCTACGTTCATTACATAGACTGTCAAAATTGAACTAATATTTTGCGTGCTACGTTCATTACATAGACTGTCAAAATTGAACTAATATTTTGCGTGCTACGTTCATTACATAGACTGTCAAAATTGAACTAATATTTTGCGTGCTACGTTCATTACATAGACTGTCAAAATTGAACTAATATTTTGCGTGCTACGTTCATTACATAGACTGTCAAAATTATTTCTCGTCCTTTTGGCTTTGCTGTTTATTAAACATGCTTTTTACTAAAATATCTTATTTAAAAAAGAACAGATTATTTATTAACCAGATACCACTCGCCTCCGTGGTCTAGTGGTTCAGAGCTTCGCCTTCGACCCGGAGGTCGTGGGTTCGATTCCCGCGTTGGAACAAAAAAAAAATGTTGTTTTCAAGTTTGGTTAGGACAATGCAGGCTGATCACCTCATTGTCTGACAAGAAAGATGATCCATGCGTCGGATGGGCATGTAAAAAGTCGGAACTGCGCCTGTTCTCTCGCCAGTCATGTCGGTTTACCGTCCCACTGGATAATGAGAGTAAAAGGAAGAGAGAGTGTATTTGTGTATTGCGCACACACTTGGGCACTAGGTATAAAATAACTCCTGCGTAGCTGGCCTTTCAATGAAATCGGCTACCGACACCGAAATTGGTGAGGGGAGCCATTAACCAGAGACCAGAAATAAAACATTAAAGTTATCCTGTACCAATCACCTGCACATAACATCACAACAAACAACAAATCCGCGTCAACCAATCAACGATCACTTTTCAACCAAAATAGACCAAAACCACCATCTGTGCGCAATTTAATTTCCATATGTGATGATTGCACTCCGAAGACAATGGGTGACGTGTATGGACGACGTGTATGGCCGAATATTTGGGTCATCCATTTGTATCAGATAATATAAATTAGCTATTGAGTCTAAGAAAACAAATGTACAGAGGTGTGCGTCGAATTGTGCTCCGAAGTAGGCCATCTTCATAACAGCAAACAGTGGAACAATAACGCGTAATTATTATGTAAAAAGCACAGGGTTATTATATTTTTATAGACGTGTAAATATAAATTATTGCTCTATAAATCTTATAATATACGAGAATCAAAATCATACGCGGACTCTGATCTGAAGACTGCGCTCGCCAGGCTGCCTGCCAAGCGATGCCAATGATATACTTGTAGTTAGGGCTGCCATCAGTCCGGGTTTCCCCGGATTTGTCCTATTTTGAAAGCCGTCCGGGAAGCGTCCGGGCGGGATTTACCCGGACTAAAACTTGCCCGTGCCCCCAAAGTTTTAATCAAGATGTAAGAAAATGAATAAAGTATTGAAATGTCCGGTGTGAAAGCTCCAAAAAAAATCTCAAACTCCGGGGAAATTACGCTTCCGGTCCTAGGAGGCAGGTTTTAGAGATGGCAGCCCTACTTTTAGTCCATATTTTGCTGAGGACAGAAAAAGGAAGACTACAGCGCTTTTTTATAATGGTGTGGGTCCCATGTAAAGTGTGGGTCCGACTTGTTTCCCTTATTATTCGACATGGTTAATTGTTTTCTTTATTTAATTACTACTATTTCATATTTTAATTTCAAACTAATTCTTCTTTAATACAATTTGAAGACTACAGCGTTTGAACTAAGCCTTTTCCCCGTATAAACGCTGTAGTATCCTTAACAAGGAAGGGTTATAATTAAATTATAAGTCATGACTTAGGCAAATCAAACTTAGACAAAAAAAATAGCGTATTGTATAACCATGGACCAATAATACAATTCGTCCATGGTATAACTAATAAAGTAATCAGATAATTCAATTTTACTGTGCTAAATCGTTACATATAACAATTTAGCAACAGCCTATTATTGTATCGTTACTAAGTAATAAGTATTATGTGCATATAGGCTACTTATCTGCGGCTTGCTGGTCCACTTGCTGTGCAAATTGAATATAAAATAGCTATAGAAATTGTGCCACTTTTACGGTATTTATGTTTTAATTTAAAGTAAACTAGCAAATTACTGGTATAATATTACGTACCAACAAATCAAGTGTAGGTATTTCCAAGTAATAAGGCTGAACAGTAACACACTTATTCGGCGACTGTGCCTTTCCTTTCAAAAATAAATGTCCCAAAAAACTTTATTCCATTATAGGTTAATTAATACAGTATGTACTGTTGTAAATGTTTTCGTGTACATTATATATTATATATCTTCTTATATAAAAATGAATTGCTGTTCGTTAGTCTCGCTAAAACTCGAGAACGGCTGAACCGATTCTTCTATGTTTAGTCTTGAAATATTCGTGGAAGTCCAGGGAAGGTGTAAACGGTTCTATGCTCAACGAAGTGGGTACGGGTCAGCTAGTTGGTAAATAAAAATGTGTCTGTTAGAAGTCATTGTACGAAGCCACCGCTTTTTAAATAATGCTTAGGACAGGCGGGTGCCAAGCACTTACGGCATTCTCACAACATGTTCATCCTAGTCCAGAGGATTGTCAGGTCAATACGTGTTGGCTGCGAAATACAAATCTGTCCACCCAGAACAAAAGTCACGGACGTTCTAGCTCTACGTATATCATGTGCTCGAGATCCAGACATAAACAGAAGGCTTACTCTGAACACAATCGAGAATAGAATCAGTCCGATCTCAATCGAATCTGAATATCAATCAAAATCTCATCAAAATCAAATCAGTTTGGAGAGAAGGGCCTCTTGGAATGGAACCTGGGAGTGCAAATCAACAGGCCACTAGGCCACGGACGCTCCCGACCTACATTAGTAAAAAATAGTTGTCGATAGAATGTTTATGCGGCAATAATAGTTATAGTGTGCGAGGGAGGCAGCTAACCGCTCGTCGCTGACGGATGACGGGGCTAAATCTGTCGGGCGTACCATTATATACGTAAATACGTGAATGGAGGAAGAGATCTTTCTACAGCTGCGTAATGAATCCAAAGTTGTGGAATTTCGCCTTGAGTTTCATTCAACCGTGTTCGCTGACGGAAGGAGGGTATCCCACGATTCCCGTGGCCCTAGCAAAAGCTAGATAACCGGTTTAGTGGTTATCCGGGTGCAATCATCACCCTGTTCCTGGGGAGTCCAACATACCGGTGGCCCTCCTCAGCTCCGCTGGGGATGCATTAAGAGGAAACACATGCCAATTAATTATTATTGGAAACATTCATCAACATCATAATACGTAAATCCCCAATAATGACATAAACTCATAAATAGATTACAATGACATAATAATAATAATAATAGCTCCCCTCACCGATTTCAGTGTCGGTAGCCGATTTCATTGAAACCAGGCCAGCTACGCAGTAGTTATTTTATAGTGCCCAAGTGTGTTTTTTTGGCCTTTTGTGTCATCACAATTTTGTACTGTCTCCTACTTTGCTTGGGGAAACTGGAATACCTTCTTCTCCTCCTTATTTTCTTCTGATTAATTTCGTTGGTCCCAAGACAGATGTAGCTTGTCCCTCGGGCGCTCCTGAGATCATATCAAAGGGTTTGTCGTGGTTGGTTACCGTAGTTGATCCTGGCTTACAGGAGTTGCAGTGGTGGGAATGTGAGGTGGGCCAATGCCCGTTTAAAAAAAAAACACAGGCTAGAGAAATGCAAAATAGGTAAGTCCATTCCTGTCCCGCAATTGCTCGACCAAACCGATAGAGACAACATCTTGAACTGAAATAATTCATTAAAAGCACGAGATATCGACGATTAGAAGTCGCTTGTTTCCTCTTCCAAGACAACCAATTTAGGTACCAACTATTTTTACAGGCTCGCCCTTTTTTATTTTATTTATTGCTTGGTAATCTTATATATAAAAATGAATCGCTGTTCGTTAGTCTAAAACTCGAGAACGTCTGAACCGATTTGGCTATTTTTGGTCTTGAAATATTTGTGGAAGTTTTTTATGCTCAACGAAGTGGGCACGGCTAGTAAGGTATAAAAGTATACAGTATCTGTGAGCTGTACACAACTACTAAGACAAGCATATCAACAAATCATATGAAAGGGTCTGAGGCTGGCTACCACTGTCCATCTTGGCTACATAGGAGTTGGAGTAGTGGTAGGAATATAATAGGCCATATTTTTCCCGCTAAAATTCTGATGTAATATTAGTTATATAATATCTCTCAAATTTTTATAACCTATCATCCATAAAAATTCAAAATATGTAAGGTGTAAATAAATGAGTGATAATACTTAAAGGTGTGTGTGTGCCTCCTATGTAGAGAATACTGTGAAAGTACCAACGCTGAAAGACTTACTTTTGAATTTCATGTTTCTACGATAAATCTCCCACTATCATATTTGCCCTTACAATAATTTATATACCTATATACGGGACCCATACACACTCTGAAGTATTATAGCTTATTAATATTACACCCGGTATACATTAAAGTTTTCAATGTGGCTGGGTCATGGATATTGGATATGTATAATATAATAAAAATCTTAAATATGTGTATAGTATAAAAAGTATTAAGTAAATATTATATTTTCGTTGTCTGGTACCTGTAACACAAGATCTTCAGATATTTAGCACGGGGCCAAATTGACGTGGTGTGAAGCGTCCATAGATATTATAGATATTATATTAAACATGTATAAAGATTGTAACATTAATATTTGCTAATATCCAACAGTGTGCGCTGGGTACACGAAAATTCGTGAAACAAAGATTTGCCGACGTGACATCCGGCTAAGCAGCGCGGCGCCAACATTCCTCTTAACTCATGTTACGGTCAAGGTTAGAAGGTTAGGCGTTTCTAAGAATACCCAGCTATTAATAATTCAGATGTAAATAAGGGTTCAATTCCCAAAGTCTAGTGACGCATGAGCGTGCAAAAAAAAATACTTTATAATATTACTCTCTTATATAATAATAGATTTAAAATAATAAATAAAGAATAAAACTTATATTTAAATAAAACCTATAATTACTTATATAAAAACGGGGCCCTATTACTGAGACTTCTTTCTCTATCTGTCCCCCAATCAGTCACCAGGCTTACCCCCGGTTTCCCGAACGCTATTCAAATGAATGATCAACTAACATTGCATTCAAATCAACAGCCCATATTAAACGCTGATTGGTAGAACATTATGAGACAGAAAGGAACGGACATATATTTTATAATTACATCACGCTCGCACTTGCAAGATTTGTAATTCCACAGATAAGGTTAATTCACCAGAGACACCGATTAGTTGACATACGATTTGAATCAGCGAGCGAGCGTGACGTAGTTATAAAATATCTGTCTGTTCCTTTCTGTCTGATAATATTCCACCAATCAGCGTTCAATATGGGTTGTTAATTTGAATGTTCTTAGTTCGGGAAACCGGGGGTATATGTTCTTAAGGCGAGGAATAACCGCAACTAGCGCCAGCCCCTTGCCGTAGCGCCGCACCCCCACCGGCCGCGACCTGCCGCACCCCCCGGATCCCGCTCCGCCACGCCGTGATGCGCCCGGACCTGCCGCAGCGTCCCCAGTGCCGCCTCGACTGCGCCCCCCGGCGCAGTCGCACCCCGTACTCGCCTCGGCATCCTGCCAGGCCTTACGTGCCCTGGATCCCCTCCAGGCCACACCGCAGGTTCTCCTGCCACCCTTACTGCAGCGGAACAAGCTCCCGGCCATTGTCGGTCGAGCGTTCCGCTGCCAACCACCAGCCCAGGTTCCAGCCCTGCCCGCTGCACACTGCAGCACACCGTCGCTGCAGGCACTCCGCCGCCTGCCCACGTGACCGCCGCAGAGCATGCTCCCGGACCAGTTGTCCGGTGACGCGCGCTCACACCCACCGATGCAGGCCTTAGCCTTGCACAGAAGATCGCCGCAGGGCAAACTCCCGGACCATTGCCCGGTCGAGGGCCCTGCTGGCGACCCCCGTCAACGCAGGCACCAGACCTGCACCCCCTGCCGCTGCAGAGCAAGCTCCCGGGCCGATGTGTCTTTTTGAGGATTCACGTTAGCCCGGTCGAGCGCCCTGCCGCCGCCTCACCGCCACCGTCATCTGTGGAGGAGTCCCGCGCTAGCCGACGGATATCCCCGCCATCCGGAGGTTCCTATAGAGGAAGGAGCCCGGAGGATTGGCCGGGATCCCACGGCGGGCCCCGGACACCGCCGCACCCACCACACGGGGATGCCGCAGGATGCCGCCTGCTGCCCGGCTTCTGCAAGGAGGCTGCGCGGCGTGCGGGCGAACCCAGCGCCCCCAGATTTCCACCACCACCATTCGTCGGGTCCCATCACCCTTCCCCCCTCATGGCTCCCGGAGCCCCCCCACTCCCTGGTCGGACGGATCCGCGTACGATTAAAGACCGTACGTCACGGCCCTTCAGGCAGTTTTAATAAAGGCTCGAGGGTTTTTCCCCGCGCCCTGACGCGGGGGTTTTGCCTTCAAAAAAACGTCACTTGTGTCATTTACTTTCCTCTCCCCAGCTATGGTAGGGTTTGGTCCGCGGGATGGAGGGTGGTGTAGGGGGAGTGGAATCACACACGCTCTCCGGTCTCAGGACCGGGGCCCCTTGCACTGCTTGACGTCCCGCCTTCAGGTACAGCCTTCCATGGCTCTTTCACGTAGCGCCACGGTTTTCCCCTGCGTTTTGCGGGGGGTTTTCCCTAGAAAAACTTGGAATTACTTCGGCTCGGTATCCTCAATACCGGGCCCTTCGACCTCACGTAGAGGGGCTCTTTAGCCCCTGGTCGTGATTCCCCCGCCCTGGGCCACTCTGGCCCGGCGTGCGAGGACTGCATTAGGTAGGCAACTAGCGCCAGGATCGTCCTGGCTCTCAGTGCGCGCGTGTGTCCCCGTACTCCGTGCCCGTGTCGACCCCTTTTTGAGTGCAACCCGGTGTAACCAATCAGCGTCGTACATGTGCGTCCGTATTCGTTAGAATCGGCCGCACATTGCGCCCGGCTGGGTTCGGTTGCCCTCGCCCGGCCCCCCCGTTGGAGTACGCTTCGACGTTGGGGTCACGGAGAGCCAGTTCTCCTGGTGTGTGTGTTGTGTGAACGAGTTTCGTGTGCCGCGCACCCAGTGTGAGTACTTTTATTACTTTTATTGTGCCCGTTGAGAAATGACTCCTTTAAGTGTTGTGTGTACCGTGTAGTTGCTTACTAAGCACCATGTCCGACCGTGATTCGCGGCCCGCAAGCCGCGATCCGCGTTTAACGCCTCGTGCGGCGTCCGGTACGTCGCGTTCCTCGTCCCGATCGAGGTCGCGTACGCCCCAGCACCGCAAAGGCTACCTAAAGCCCACCGACCCTCGCAGCGGAACGGATACCGCTCGCCCCAGTCCGTCACCGGCATTCCCGCGGGAGGGTATTATCACCCCCGCGCCTGAATGTGTTCCGGTGGTGGCCAGTCGCGAGTCCGGGCCCCCAGCCCGCCTTGCCGAAGAAGGATCGGCCCTGCCGCAGCGCCCTACGCGCCGCAATGTAGAGGAAGGCGGACATTTCAAGCCCGCTCAGCCTCAAAGGATGCCGTGTACCGAGCCAGGTACCTCTCAAGATGCCCCCAGGTATGCCGTGCCTGCAGCCCACGCTGCGGCGCCGCCCCACACCCCGCAGGCCCCGTCCTGCTCTAACATAGTTGTGCCTCCCTCGCACAATTCGCCTACTCCCTCGCTCGTATCTCCGTCTCGCTCCCACGTGGCCACGCCCCCAGCGATGACGTCCGAGATGCCTCAAGCCCCATCTCACTTCAACATAGTTGTGCCTCCCTCGCACAATTCGCCTACTCCCTCACTCGTATCTCCGTCTCGCTCCCACGTGGCCACGCCCCCAGCGATGACGTCCGAGATGCCTCAAGCCCCATCTCACTTCAACATAGTTGTGCCTCCCTCGCACAATTTGTCTACTCTTTCACACGTATCTCCGTCTCGCTCCTGTGTGGCCACGCCCCCAGCGATGACGTCCGAGATGCCCCCACCGCCCCCGCCGACACCCGCAGCGGCCCCGAAGCGACCGCGCGAATCCGAGGTGTCCCCTCATGTGTCCCCGCCGGCTAAACGCAGTGATGTCCCTGCGTCCTTCGCCGCGGCCACCTCCCAAAGAGCATCAACGTCTAATCCGTCTCGACCATTGTCGCCGATGGACACTTCGCCGGTGGCGCACTGTTCCACAATGCCGCCGCCTGCACCCAAGACCACGAAGTGCCCGCCCCTGGAGTCCCGTCGAGGACCTTGAGGACTGGCCGACGCATTTTCGTGCCCTGAGGGATATCCTCGGGCACCCACCCAACGCCAAGCCTTACGGACGCGGCGTTAAATTTATTCCGGATAGCGAGAAGGAGTACCGGGTGGTACAACGGTACCTGTCCGACCTGGGTAGTACTACCCAGTTGAGTTGGTACTCTTATTCCCTACCCCAGGACAGGGGACTCAAGGTAGGCATTTACGGCCTGCCAACCAGCACCAAACCGGAGGCGATCAAGGAGGAGCTCGCCTACCATGGATACATTGCAGAACATGTCACCCGAGTACTCGGACGAGGGGATAGACCGGGGTGTGTTTTCTTTGTTTTATTGAAACAAACCCCGGACCTCACGCCGGGCATATATAAACTTTCATCCTTTATGCTGATGCCCGGCATCAGGATTGAAGCTTGGCGCAGCAAAGGGGGCCCGTCACAGTGCCACAGATGCCAGCAGTTTAGGCACAGCAGCAACAACTGCCACCGCAAACAGGCGTGTGTGAGGTGCGCTGGCGAGCACGCTGCTGCTGACTGTCCCCGAGCGACGACGGATGCGCCACGCTGCGCAAATTGCGAGGGGGCCCACCCGGCCAACTCCAACAGGTGTCCGGTGTTCCGGAGGGAGAAGGAGAACCGGCGCGCTGGACCCCTCGCCCGCACCACCCGGAATGCAGCCCCGCGGGTTAACCGCGGCCCCTCCATCCCGGAACAGGAGGTAGCCCCCCCCCCCGCCCACCGCCTCGTCACTGATGGCAGAGGCCAACCAGCCCATCCCCCGCCGTGCACCCCCTGCGCGCACCGGCGAGAAGGGGAAGAAGAAGAAGAAGCAGCAGCCACCCCGCAGGAGGAGCAAGCGTGGTACCTCATCCGCAGCGGCCACGGACTCGGAGTACGACGCTTCGGCTGCATCCGCTCCCCCCACCCCCCAAGCAGGCACCTTGACTATGCCTCCCCCTTTCCCACCGCGCCCCCCGCGCGCCCCCCGCACGCCGCAAACGCCGCGCACCTCGACCAGTCAGCCGGTCACTTCCGAAGTGGCTGCCCCTGTTGCTGCCCCTGCAGCCCAAATCTCCCTTTTAGACCCCCCGGCCTCTCAACGTCGGGTTAGGATTCAACGCGAGAGGATCCAACCCGAGAGTCCAGAGTCCACAATTGACTTACTGAAAGCCCTGTTTCGTCTGGCCACGGTTATTTATAACAAAATACAGGCCGGCGAGGACACTCTAACTTCCCTTTTTCAAGGCCTCCCTGAAGGGGCCGCACTAGTTGCCAAATTAATTAACAAATGGCTTCCAACACCTCACAACATCTAAAGGTCGTGCACTGGAACGTCCGAGGGGTTCGCGGTAAGGCGGCATCTATCCAACATCTTCTACGTGAGTATGAAGTTGATGTCGCCCTACTTAGTGAAACCCTTCTGTCTCCTCCAGACCGTTTCAGCGCCCCAGGTTTTTATGTTTACCGCCAGGACTATTTAGGAGGGGAACGCGTATGCAGAGGTCTCGCCGTTTTGGTCCGCAGGCAGCTTCTCCACCAGCTTCTCCCCGACCCCACCGTCTCTTCAATCTACGCGCTCGGCGTGGAATTATCATTAGGGTCCACCAGAACGCACATCTACGCCTGTTACAAACCCCCGGGAGTACGATTAGATATCGCTGACGTCCACAGGCTCCTATCAGAAGAGCCGACTGTGATCGCCGGCGATCTGAATTGTAAACACCCCGGGTGGGGATCGCGAACATCGAATGCGGACGGTTCGCGGCTCTTCGACGATGCTGAAAGACGTGGTTACTCGGTGGTGGGTACCTACTCGCCCACTCACTACCCCGAGTGCCCTCAACATTCCCCTGATGTTATCGACATTGCCATTACGCATAATTTGCCGGGAGATTTCCATCAGGAGGTACTGGACGTCGCCCATGGCTCCGACCATCTCCCCGTCGTTGCTGTCATTCGCTCCTCTCCAGCGAGCATCCCCCCCATCCTCAGTCGCCCGGTTCGGGACTGGGAACTGTTTCAGCAGCAGCTGCACGAATCTACTCCCAATGTGCCCGTCAGCTCAGCGGAGGCGGTTGAGGCGCTGGCACTCCAGCTCACCAGCGCCATCTCCTCCGCCCTAGATGCAGCTACCAGTCCAGCAGCCGAGCAGCTCTCCAGAAGACCAACGTTGCCGCGTCACGTCGCCGCTCTTATCAAAGAGAAAAAGAAGCTCCGGCGTCGTTGGCAATACTCTCGCTGCCCCACTCTCAAGGCGCAGCTCAATAACTTAAACACCCAGGTAAAGAAGGAGCTGGCCCAGATAAAGGCCGACAGTTGGAGTCGGCGTATTCTGGAGGCGGGAGAGGACTGGAACTCTCTCCACCGCTTCTGTCGCAGCCTCACACACACCTCCACACCAGTCAGACCACTTCTTCATGATGACGGCAACCTGCGTTATCGAGCAGAGGACAGGGCAGAGATCCATGCTGATCACCTGGAACGTCAGTTCTCCCCATTGCCGACCACCGCAGCGGAACACGTCGAGACCATTACCGAGGAGGTAAAGGTATTCCTTCTTGCCCCCTCCGATCCCCCTGATTTTTCCTTTTCCCCGAGAGAGGTCCGTAAAACCCTCTCTCGTCTCAAACCTAAAAAGGCTCCCGGCGCAGACGGCATCCCCAATGCAGCCCTTCGCCATCTCCCATTTAGGACTGTCGCTGCTTTAACTCGCCTGTACAACGGCATCCTTCGTACTGGTCATTTCCCATCTATGTGGAAGAAGGGTCTTATTATAACCCTACCTAAGCCCCACAAGAACCTGCGTTTGGCTGCTGGCTATCGGCCCATCACTCTTCTTTCAACACTCTCTAAAACATTCGAATCCCTCCTCCTTAAGCACCTTAACCCGTACCTTCCTCCTCGAGTAGAACAGTTCGGCTTCAGGTCCGAACTTAGTACCACCCTACAGTTAGTTCGTGTTATACACCATCTTTCCGTTGCGGCCAACAGAAGGGAGTCGTCGGTCGCAGTGTTTCTCGACATGGAGAAGGCGTTTGATTGTGTTTGGCATGAGGGTCTTTTATGCAAGCTCATTAGAGTCGGCGTGCCGCGATTTTTAATCAAAATTATCGCGTCTTTTCTTGCCCAGCGGACCTTCAGGGTTCGCGTCGAAGGAGTCCAGTCGTCGGAGCGTCCCATCACGGCAGGAGTCCCTCAGGGCAGCGTCCTCTCTCCGTCGCTGTACAATTTGTACGCCAGCGACGTGCCCAAAGATCCTGACACCACGGCGGCGCTGTATGCTGATGATACGGCGTTTATCACCACTTCAATGTCGTCCAAGCATGCAGCCGTTAAGATGCAGAGGACGCTCGACCTCCTACCTGACTGGCTGAGCAAGTGGAGACTTTCGGTAAATCCTGGAAAGTCCCAAGCGCTCGCCGTCTCTAGGAAGGTCGCTCTACCACCGCCGCTTAAGATCGGCGATGCTGTGATACCCTGGGGAAGAACGGCACAGTACCTGGGGGTCACCTTAGACCGCCGTCTCTCAATGGGACCACAATGCTGCGCAGCAGTGGGGAAGGCCAAGGCAGCTTTAGCCATGCTGACACCGGCCTACTCGTCGTCGCAGATCCCGCTCAACATGCGTGTCGCACTTTTTAAAATTTACGTCCGCAGCCGCCTCACGTACGCGGCGCCCGCCTGGCATCATCTGCTCTCTGCGTCCCTGAAAAGGTCGATGCAGAAGCTGCAGAATCGCGCGCTGCGCCGTATCGCGGGCGCCCCCTGGTACGTGCGGAACAACACGCTAGCGAGAGATCTGCGCGTCGAAAGTGTGGAGGAGTTTGTCGCGCATCTCGCGTCCAATTTGTTTACGCGAGCGGACGCCTCGCGACTTCCCGAGTTGGCTGACCTGGCGCCCTGGCATGCGCGCCCGCCAGACCGCCTGCGTTTGCCTCGAGACGCTGTCCCTCCAGTAGAGGACTAGACGGAGCCATAGACCCGTCATACCACAGAAGAGGAGGCAGGACAACTGTTACACCATGTCGTTGTCCCCATACCCTCCCCCTTCCCATTACAATGTGCTTCGGTCATTTTGGTGCCGGAGTATTAATGATAATTTTAATTTAAAAAAATATTTTTTACTCAAATTTTATTTCCTGTCCGTGGTCGCTTGGGTCAGTAGTGACGCAATTCCCGTGCACGTGGGGACGTTTTTCGATCCCCTTGGATCGAGACCCCACAGCCGGATGGTCCACTCACTGCAGGTCCCAGCCGTCCGCGTACGTGCTGATCGTTCCTTAACATATATATATGGGTGGTCGGGCACGTAGCTGCTCTCTATGTTTATTTTATACTTTATATATTTATTTGATGTTGTTAGCGCGGTCGTTTTGAGTCAGCTGTGAAGCAATTCCCGTGCACGTGGGGGAGCGGTCTCATACACGTTTCTCGATCCCCGGGATCGAGGCCCCCACAGCCGGATGGTCCACTCTCAGCAGGTCTCAGTCGCCCGCGTGCGTGCTGATCGTACGTATTTATTTATTTATGTGGTCGAGCACGCAGTGGCTCTTAATTATATTTTTCTTGGTCTTTCTCTCGCGTTATGTCGCGGAGGTTCTCTCCATAAGAACAGTCTATTTGCACGGCAGCATTCTGCTGAGTGCACCCCATTAATATACCCCACGTAGAGAGATCTTTAATCTCTGGTCGTGGTTCTCCGTCCGGGGCCCTCTAGAATTATCGAGGGTTCCCTGGGCGTGAGATTGCATATGATGAACTAGCGCCACTCTTTTTAAAAAAAAGTTTACAATGACACAAAGATCGTATTAAAAAGAAATCGGTTTAAACTTTAAGTAAATAGTTAAACCAATTTATTCGCATTTAATTACAGCTCTAAATCCTACACTGTATTTACTCTCGTAAGTAATAACTAAAACGTTTTAGTTATTACTTACGAGATATAATATATAATATTCGTTTAACTATTATATATTACTATAATAAATTAGTTTAACTATGTACTTAAAGTTTGAACCGATTACTTTTTTAAATAAGATCTTTGTATCATTGTAAAATTTATTTTTGAAGGGGTGCGCTAGTTGCGGTTACTCCTCGCCTTAACCGAGGCGAGGATAAATCTGTTCGCTCTTTTAAATTATAAACTTTAATACATAATCTGCCTGTTTTAATCTATTCATACTTCTATAAACTACTGTTATTATAAATGCAAAGTGTTTCTTTTAGTCCAGGAAAAGGACATAAGATAGTTTTTACTTTGAAAAAGTACAGTGTCCCTTTAGACAATCTCAATTAACCGCTGTTTTCAAGTTAGATAACAGATGCTTAAAGAAACTTTAAATCACGTTTTCGGAACCCCGGACATAATATTTTATTTCATTTTAATAAAGAACTAGAAAATAAATAATGATAAAGAACAACATTTATTATTTAATTTTAAACTAATTAGATTGGTGGCATTCAATCATATCATGAATAACACAATATACTACTCTATCACACTTTTAAATAAATCCAATATCCACAAACGAAACAATTAGCAATATAAACCGTTGGACTAAATAGACGTAACGTTTTCAAATGGCCACTAATTGTTTAACCGTAACATACGCACAGACTACAAAAGAAACATTACGCGCGAAATAATAACAAGATTTACAACGAGCACGGCGTTCAATGTCAAACTTTACGGCCCAAAATGAGGTAACTGGAGAGGAATTTCAAGAATATCACAACTGAAATGTATCTGGAATCTTTCAATGATATTGTGTGCACTTTTTGGTATGGCCTACCACCCCATACAATCTATCTATAATACAAAAAAATTGCAATAGATGTCACTACTATTAACGTTTGTAGATTATAAAATGTAAATATGCCGAATTATGTATAAATATTGACATTAAAATAAAGATAGGCATATTTTTTAAGCATAACATCACAATAAGCTAAATTCAACTCCTTAATTAAGAAAAAGATACGAAACAAAATTAGTAATTAGTATTTTCCAATAGTGCCTGGACTTCACCCTTTGCCAGTCGAATTGCCAGTATTAGGGAGATACTATTTTCTAGTACTAGGTCGTGTCTCTGTTATATATATCTACTTTGTGGTATGGATATAACATTTTAAACTCGCGCCAGGACACGTGACCTGATTGAAAATTCGTAAGATGGTGGGAGAGTAGCCGGCGCGGCGTAGGAGAGGAAGTTATATCCCTCTTGTCTGTCTACCTGTCTGTTGTTTCGTTCTTAGTTTCTGCTAGCAATCCCAAAGAGTAACCCATTTTTCAGTCACTATCGCAGGAGCGTTTAGCTATGGTTAGTACCTTAGCGTTTTCATAGTAAATGTTCATTAACCGCTAAATGTCAGCATATAATATCCCACGGAAGCACTGTATAAAAAATAACCTATGTGTATAAAGAACCGTCCTTTTTGCGTGAAGAAGTGACATAAATACATCTACACTTACAAACTTTTACATATTACTGTAGTAGTAGTTTAAAATCTTTAAATGCGATTAAATTTAATTCTCGAACAATACGCTTTTAAATTTAAACAAAAATAGAACACAGCAGCCAATATTAATGACATTAACCAAACAAACAAATATTGTCCCCTCACGTAACACATTTACCAAACGTCAAGCAATTTGAATATTAAACAAAATCGTGGCGCTATAAATGGCCCAGTGATTCTCTCGGCTCTCGACTCCGGGTTCGATCTCCGCGTGGGAACAACAATAAGAATAATATTTATGGACGACACCACGTCAATCTGGGCCCGTGCTAAGTATCCGAAGAACTTGTGTTACAGGTACCCGATAACGGATATATATTTAATACTTTTATACTATACACATATTTAAGATTTTTATTATTTACACAAATTTAATGAAATTTAATACACATCCATGATCCAGGAACATTAAAAACTTTTTGTTCCCTCGGCTAGATTCGTACCCGCGACGTCTCGCTCGAGACCAATGCGCTCAACCATTGCGCTACGGAGGTCGTCGATGTTGTTCAAAACAAAAATGTTGTTTTCAAGTCTGGTCCTGTCCTGGTCCTGGTCTGTCCTGCAGTGCAATTCTCTAAGCGTAAAAAATCGTGACAGGCAAGATTCCAACGCCTGTAATAGCGGTGATGGCCGAATTGGTATTCCCCAAGATCAGTATAATTACGTTATTGACAACTATCGCTGACCATATGACGGCGGTGACATTCGTGATCACAGCGACGAGCACAGCCTCAACCGCGAGCTTAGAGAATTGCCCTAGGTAGTATCGTCATTCGAGTCAGTTACTGAGTAACCGACAGGAATAGACTTGTATTGCGCATACACTTGGACACTATAAAATACCTTCTGAGTAGCCGGACTTCAGCATCGTAACCCTCAAACGTTTATACGCTGACGTAAAGAGAGGTTCTGGATAATTCATAATCAGTTCGCTAACAGGTTTTCCAATTACTTGCTAGTTTTAATTCATTTTTATGGCAACAATAAGCATAACAAATAAACAAAGATTTAATGATTTCATGGTAAAATAGATATAAAAAGGATTTGATATACTGCTGTACTTTTATATAAAAAATTGTGATTATTAAGATTTTCAATAAATTAAAAGATTAAAATGTGCAATCGGCCATTTTGACAGAAACACCGCATTACAGCACTTGAAAAGTGGATTTCAAAATCTTTCGTCATGCCTATTACTGTAGACTTAAAGGAATACTTTAAAAACAATTGCTGTCAATTTCGCTATATCAGGAAAGTTTGTATTTGTATTGGCGTCGAATAAAGGCAATAGAACCTGTCGATATCCAATAGATTTATAGCTCGCATATTTATACAATTGCTTGTCTAGACACCCAGGCACTAAACATTAGACTAGGTCGTGTCTCCAATTATGTCTGTCAATAAAAATCGTCAAGGTTGAGTTTGAGTGAAGTTCATAGGTGTCACGTTACATTATATATAATAATAGTTGCCAGCTACGCAGGAGCTATTTTATAGTGCCCAAGTGTGTGTGCAATACACAAAGACACTTCCTCTTCCTTTTACTCTCATAACCCAGTGGGACGGTAAACCGACACGACTGGCGAGAGAACAGGCGCAGGACCGACTTTTTACATGCCCATCCGACGCATGAATCATCTTTCTTGTCAGACAATAAGGTGATCAGCCTGCACTATCCTAAACAACTTTAAAAGAACATTGTTTTTATTCCAAGGAATAGAACCAAGCTCTGAATCACTAGACGACAAAGAGTTGGCTTATAATAATCTCAGGAAGAAATATAGCTATTTCTATTTTAGAAACGAAATGTAAGCAAAGGCGTGGGAAATGGTAGTATAATCGCTAAAATTAAAGATTCAACTTTTACAAAAATTCGATTAAAATTCATAGGCACTTTATATTCTTGGCTCGTGGAAGCGAGGATGTGGATTGCGAAGTCAATATTTGACTTTTATGACAATTTTTGCGGAAACTGTAGGTAAGTTTTCGCGTAGATTTGTAATTTTTACAGTATCTAAGCAACAGTCGGTTATGATTATATTTTCCACTAGCTAACCCGTGCCCACTTTGTTGAGCAAAGCGTGTAAACCTTCCCGGGACTTCCACGAATATTTCAAGACCAAAATAGCCGAATCAGTTCAGCTGATATCGAGTTTTAGCGAGACTAACGAACAGCAATTGATTTTTATATAGACTATGTTACTCATTGATAATGTACCTTTTAATGAAAAAAGATTTATTAAAATCGATCCAGTACTTTTTGAGTTAAGTCGTTACATACAAAAATACTAATCTTTCTTCTTTATAATATTAGTGTAGATGTAGATTATCTAAGCAAAAGTCGGTTATGTTTTTCAGTAGGTATCTAAGCAAATGTCGGTTATGTTTTCCAGTATTTAAGCAACATTCGGTTATGCTTTCCAGTATCTAAGCAACAGTCTATGTTTGACCGCCTTCCAAAGGAGGCGCTTGGGTCGATAAGTCTTTATGTTATTTGTTTATGGTATTATGCAACTTTCAAAAAGCTGTTACTTTTTAAATTATTTAAGGCTATTACAGATTTTTTTCTTTACTTATAATAGCTAATCCTTGCTGAGAAGAAATTAATTCACCTAAATTAATTATGTAAATATAAAGTCGTAAAAATTCAATAGAACGCTATAGTGTGTTTTAAAATCTATACATAATTAATTTTCTTTATATATTCAAGTATCATAAATCAATAAGGTATTAAACACAGGCGCCAGACAAAAGGAGCTTACTAGCTTAATGTAATATGATATTAAATAATAAAAACAAGAAATCTTAAGAGTTGAGGACAATATGTTATAATAACATTTACAAACAGAAAAAACATGTAATATGCGGTCAAATAAAATAGATTATCCTCTTTGAATTCAGTTAAAAGCAGCAGTGAAAACCCTTCCGTTTTGACGAGTGAATGAGGGTAGACGTATGAGCTAGCGGTCGTAAAATAAAGTTGTTTATTAGGTGCAATCCCGTTGCAAGGAAATAACGTTAAAATTTTAACGAAATGTTCAATCGCATTCATGTTTCTTTCGATCTAAGTTCATACATAAAACAGAATATTTTTGTAATAACGCGATTTCATTGCAATTGGAACACACCATTTGTGCAATAAGGCAAATTACTCTACATGATATTTTGTAAAATATATTTTGTTACCCTAATATTTAAAATTAGAAGGTGCCACAAAATAATTTTAGGAGATCGCGCCGCGCCCAAATAGCTTC
Source organism: Celastrina argiolus (assembly GCA_905187575.2). Lineage (NCBI taxonomy): Eukaryota > Metazoa > Arthropoda > Insecta > Lepidoptera > Lycaenidae > Celastrina > Celastrina argiolus. Next base: position 9,102,602 of record LR994594.1, on the reverse strand, counting down.
GAATAGTATGGTAGCCATACCACCAGGCGATCGCTCGTAAGCTGGTAAATAAAATAAAAAAAACTTACCGTTGCGAAAATAGCCAGTAGTCCAACAATATAAGCCATGCTTACACACTGCATTTTCACGTTTGCACTCACTAACGAAATGTTACTTTATCAGTCAATAAAGAATATTCGTCTTCAGAACATTATTTTATAAATTACCTGAATCATTAAAAATGTAGTTCGTAACAAAATGATACAAGGTTTTGTGAAAAATCAATACATTTGAGTTTACCAATTATTATCTAGTCACTATACGATTACGCTAGAATGTTAAGATAATGGTGATTTATTATATTATTACACTTGCGTGCAAAAAAATTGCCCGCCTGCCTACTTAGTGGCCAATATATTTATTATACATTAAATTTGTCAAGATTCTTTACACATTAGTGTAAAAGAAGTTATATAGCCTTGTGCTGTGTGACTTAGCATTTTTTTTAACCTTTGGAACTCAGATTATTAGCTTAAGTTGTTCTATTGAAAGAAGTCAGTTAGGTAGACCCCAGTTCTATAGTAAAAACAAAATGCTGTTTCACAAGAATTTGGTGTGATTTTAGCCCAACCCAGGTCAAATTTTTTAATCTTCAATATCTAATTTAATAATGAAGAGGAAAAATAATTTTCAAGGTGCGGTGTATGAAAAAAAAAATCACGTGTGATGAAAAATCGCCATCGTTTCCGAGGGCAGGAGGTTAAAGATAATTAATTGTTGAGCCAGCAAAAAAGGAAAAGAAACAAACATCTGAGTAATGTTACAATTAATATACAATTAAGTAACAATATTTAGTTAATAAACTAGCTGATCCGTGCCTACTTCGTTGAGCATAGAAACCGTTTTAACCTTTTTTGGACTTTCACGAATACTTCAAGACTAAAAATTGCCGAATCGGTTTAGCAGTTCTCGAGTTTTAGCGAGACTAACGAACAGCAAATCATTTTTTAATATATATAAGAAGATAAGAAAGAAAGATTATTGGCACACGGTAGAAATTGGAGAAACTAATAACTATTTGGAAAGAAAAAAAAATGTTGGGTAAGGATACCCTTCCCTTACCTAAATAATATTTGTAACCGTAATTTCCAAATTAGTATTTCACAGTCTATCGTACAAGAAGTCGGTATAAATATTTACATTAAATTGATATCGTTCATGAAAATGTGACTTCGTGATAAGGCAAGATACAAATTTTCAAATAACATTTACAAACATGACCTGAATATTATCAAGACATACACTGAAATTATTATTGTATTGTTGAATTCTTTGTACATGAGTCATGATTGCAGTGACTAAAATTTTGAATTGTACTTAGAGCATGAAAATATGTCTATTTCATGCTCTAAGTACAATATTATATACCTACCCCAAATAATAACTCACAAAAACTTACTATCAATAGGTAATTAATTAGTTTTTTTTAATTATTAACCTTGGCATTAACCTAGCAGCTATTACCTGAACATTTTTAAATCGATACTCTTATGTTATAAAAAAATAAGCTTATTAAAGTATCAGAATAAATGAGTACACTTAGTAGCAAAAAATTAGGGCACGACGCGATTAAGCGACCTTGAAAGTCGAAATCGAACATGCATCGATGGCCAGTGATCGACATTGGCTGATAAGGTGCATGCACCGCGTGGTGACGTGTTCATTCACACCTATACAGTTACATAATGTACAAGGTTAATTCGGTCAGGCATGTAGACAGAATCATCATTCTAAATACTAGACAAAAACCTTACATAATATAGTCGATCAAATCGATTTTAAAGAATTGCTACGTATTTATAATGTAAAAAAAAGGAGTTGCACACCGGGAGAGAGAGATTAAAATTACTTCCTCTCCTACGCCGCGCTGGAGATCTATTCTCCCTCCGTCTTACGAATTGTCGATCAGCTCATACGAGAGTTTAACATTTTTTACCCAAAACGTACATAAGTTTTAACACTACATAAGTTTTAACTTCTACACCCGAAACACAAAACACGAAAATTATTTTAGTGGAGAGGAAAATTGAAATGTTTTCTTACGCGTCCGTAGATGAAAGCCATCTAACAGAACACACATAAACGTCGTTAACCGTAACCCTGGGTTTAATTACGGTCAGAATAAAGTCGTAGCCCACCGAAACACTAAAATCTTTATAGTCTTGCTAAATTTTATCGCCGTTTATCAAAAAAAAAATATATTATGGATCTTGTTTCAGCAACACCTAACATTCGAATTTAGACCGTCTGACCACTTCAAGCTATAATAAAATTCTTTCAGTAAATAAAATTATGCTTTTAAGCATTAATTTCCCTTAAATATTTTCAAAATCATATTCGTGATTATTTTAAATAAATATCTGGTCAAAATGAATTTTCTTGTTATAATTACTAAATTTTCAATCAGTCGTCAATTTAAAAATATTTGTTCATTTTTAAGCGAAAGTTGTTTATAAAATATTCATCGGATCACTATTTTAACTAGCATCATGTGCATTTTATTAACGATTTTAAATTAACACGTGTACGTCAAAAGTTTAACGTTTCCGCCAAGGGCAAGGTAAAGATTTATGTCTGTAAATAACATTGATATCATCTATATTGATTTAGATTTTATTATAAAACTTTCTGCGTCACTGGTGGTTTCAGGGCCGAACCACTGACTCCTTTGAAGGGAAGTATATTTTTAGTCTTTTCCTGGTCTTAACTCATTGACGTAAAACGAAATGTTAAAACCGCCGAGTCAGTTTTTGATTAATACAATCCAATTTATTCGAAAATATAACGAGTATAACTTTGATATTACAGGGTTAGTTATTATTATTTTTTGATTTATATTTGTTTGTCCCTTATATACCTATGATCAGGCTTAGCAAAGTAAGTAAATCTTTTAAAGGGCAATGTATACGCCTATACAATAAAATCCTAGAAAACGTTCAAAATTTTTCCATTAATAAATTTAATAGTAGTTAAAGAACGTTTGTGTGCTAAAGCTTATTATAAGATAACTGATTTTGTTAATGATTGCACACCCTGGGAATAAGGTGGCCAACTATGATGGCTGCTTATATTAATATTATTATGTATAGACTATAGATTAAGTTACATTGTAAAAAATATATACTCTTAAAAAATATCAATTTTCCATCTTTTTGCTAAAAGATGGCCCCGTGCGAGTTTCTTACGCCGGTTCTTCTCGGCGGGTTAGGGTTGAACCGGTGGTAGCTTGTTTTTCTTGTTGACTTTCCGAAAATAGCTTTTTAAGTTTCATTTGGAAATAAAACGTTTTTATTTTATTATATTTTATTTTCTCTCTATGTGTATAATTTAAATTAGTAACTTTTCAATAAAAAGTTAACTACGTAATACCGTATTATTATTTTACTTTGGTATACTTACAATTTTTATTATTTATTAAGTTAGGGGTTTCTATATTCTTTTTTTTAACCTCGATCTTTATTCTGATTACGTATGCGCCCGAGCTCCAAAGCTATAACAATTTTAGACTAAGGAATCCTAAGTATTTGTTTACGATGTAGCGCTATTTCAGGTTAGAAAACTAAACAGGTGTTCAGTAACGAACATATGAATGAGTGTAATCTTTGAAAAACAATTCTGAACGTCTGTGAATGACTAGCGGGAGCAATAATCAGTTTTTGGCGCAACTCCAAACCTGTATCTTTGTTTTAATACTTTACTGCTCCATCATTTATGATTTTACGATGATTCCTTTGGAAATCGATAAATCAAAACGTATGTTTTGTTAAAACCTTTGTAATTTTAATGTGCTCTAAATTTTTGCCACCAAGTGGATTTTATGTGGATGACATTCCTGTGATTTTGTCCTCGAAATTTTATTGTTATGAAGAAATTATAGCTATATATATTTCGAAAAAAATTCACTATACAAGATCTTGCTTGATAGAATTTTATATAAAATTGTATCATGCCTTAGGGTCCTCATCTACGGGGACATTTTGCAGCAATGCTGTCACGCGTTAGCAACGATATAGTCGCGATGTGATCACTAGTACTGCGCCTATGACCTAGGCCACGTAACCACGATTCAATCATGCTAACGCGCTTCTTTCGCGATACAAATGCGGTTGTGCTAAATCGTTCTCCATTATTTCTCCAATGTCGTCAACACGATCGCGCGTATTGATACGATCGCGATACTGATATAGTGCGTTGACATCGCTTCTGCGCGCTTCGATACGCGCGACTTCTGTACAAAGAGTCGCCGTGGGTGAAGGCCCTTACTAATACTATGTGTCAAAACGTTTTAATTTAAGCTTAGCTATGGAGTTACTTTTAGAACAAGTTACTTAATTGCATTGTAGGAGTGGTCTCACAAGTTGCTCTCACGTGTTGGATATAAAATTATAGGTGTTGATTAGCTTGTTAAATTAGTTTGTTACTAAATAATGTCAAAAGCGATAGCGTAGTTCGATTTATAGTTCAATTTATCTTTTACTTTATGTTGAAACTTCATTTGTTTTACGCTCCAACATCAAATTAAAAAGAAGATATATATCTTTATAAATATTCTAATAAGTATTTTTTCTTTTGGTATCTGTAAATCTACCCAGAAGAATAATAATAAAATTGAATATCTTTATTAAATAGATGGATTTAAGGCAATCTATTTAGAAATAGAATAATAAGTAGCAGACGGTGATTTGGGACTAGACGTAACAATACATATCTCTTGAGATTTTAATAATTGAATAAGAATGAAAATCTAGTAGTTTCTGTGCTAGTTTTGTACACGCTGTGCAATTGCCAAGTACATTATTTTTTCCCCATGGCCTCAACTAGCCAAGTCGAGCCTAGTTAAAAAGATTAAGATATTACTTTCAATAAATTGTTACTATTGTTTCATTCAATTCATCCAATGTTATAAAACACAGTATAATGTAAACACAAGACTTATTCACGGAAATACGTGAAATGTTTGCTCTATGAATCAAGCACTTAAGTTCCTACAAATGGTAAGTGTACTAATTAATTGTTTTATTAGCAAATATTCGTCATAAACAATTGAACTAGGAACTGTGTCTTTGTCGCTCGATATAAAGTTAGTAGCGACAAAACTAGAAATCCGACTCATATTGGATTATTGTAAATCATACTTTTATTAATATTCATTTATTCAAAATAATTAATATAATTAATAGCTTATTATTTAGTATTCAATAAAATTATATTTAAATCATGATCTATTTTATTTTAATTGATATTAATAATTTTTTATGATGTTTGTATTATTTTAATATCTTCCTGATAGGCAACGTACCCGCCTATTTTAGGAGTTAGGTTAGGTATGATTTTTTTTTTCGAAATTAATTTTACTGTAAGTAAGTACCTATATATTTTGTCACTCGACTATAAAATTATAAAAAAAATAGGTACCGACATTAATTTTATAAAAAATATTGATACTAAAATATACGTCTAATATTAGGCTCGTGACAAAATTTTGTTGTCTACTAATAATAATTGTAGAGACGTATGTACCTAATCCGTCAGTTTGATAGACATTTCCGCTGAAGTTCATTGCTTTAGTGAAAATTTGCCAAAATCAACGTAAATAAATTTAAAAAAAGTATTTTCAAGCCTAACATATTTTGCTATAGAAAAAAAAATACCTATAGCACGTTTTTGGCACGTCTTGGCTAGCGTATCTTTGGCTATAATGATATTATTAGAAACGTGACTAAGGACGTTTATACACTACACAAAATTATACGTAGGTATGGCATTACATTTTTTTATTTAGACTCAACTCACATGAGATCAGAGGCGTCCGGTTTTTTCGTGTTTTATCATCTAGCATATTATTCTTTTTCAAATTCTAAAAAATCGGTATTTATGAAAAAATTATCGTTTATTAAAAATACATTTTTCCACATCTCTAGTCGACGCGCACTATGTCTTTCATTATTTAAACGAGCACTTCACCAGAAGTGCTCGTTTAATATAAGTAAAAAAATTACGCGTTGTCTTAACTCATATTGGCGCATAGTGGAAGCATCTTCGTATATGCGCCAATATGAGTTAAGTTTAAAGACACTCTTTTACCTATTGGCGAAGTGCGTTTTAGGTAAAAAATCTGACTGCCAAACGGTAAAATTCTGTGTTGTGCATAATCTCCCTTAAATAATTAATAATCTGTGTCTAATAACGATTTAAGTGGTGAATATACATACGTAGGTACGGTTGTTTCCTCGTAGTGGCTTAGCTACTGGTAATATTTTAATAAATGTGGAGTCATCGATTCGCTATTTGCATAAAAAACTTTCAGCAAACCATTTTTTAAAATCATCATAATACTTTTGCAATTTTCAATTTCATATTTTTAGGACAGCATCTGAGCTGAATATTAGGCATCCTATATAACCGAAGCGACGGGTGTAGAATATTTAAAGCTAGACGCAAAAGTCGAGATAAAATTCAGGCCCTCCAGTAATTTGGGGCAAGCAAACTGTTATGGTAGGGCGCCGAGGACGTTGTAGCCTTTGCAATGTTTATTATATTTTGTAATTGGCCCAATTTCTCGCGGTATCTTCTGTTGTGTCGCAACGTTTTTTTTCGCATTTTTTATCTCGTACACTGCCTATCGTCTATACTCTATGGTAATGACGCTACCGGATCAGTTAGGCTGTGTTGTCGTCGTCTTTTCAGCTGTTACGTCCAGTGTCATCAGGGATGAAATGGATATGAAATTTCGGATACGGATATTGATATTAAATTTCGGATTATCCGTTTGTTTCGGATAAATTCGGTTAGGGGTATTAAATTTTAGATTTAAGTTTTTCCTTTTTACAGTATCAAAACTTTTATTTCGGATTCGTTTACGGTTACGGATAGTATTTTATATCGGATATGCAATAGTTTCGGTTACGGTTCCGGGGCTCCCTTGCATCCATCATCATCTGGACATAAGCCTCCCCCTAATCCATAAAGTGTAATAGCTGCCTATACTCTCCACACTTGGCATGCGGGTTGGCGTGCGCTGCTGTTGCGGAAACACTGCAGCCTATTTCAGGATATTCCGTCTGTCACCTTTTACGACACCCGCGGGAAAGTTTGATGGGGAGGTGCTGTTGTTACTCACCCATGGTTAATTTTAAATAAACACTAAGTCCCGATTTTACCAACGCATGTTAGTGTTAACGGCTTGTAAAAAATAAAATAGCCATCTCATTCATTGACAGGAATTACGAGAGAAAAAACATGATATTTAACGAAGAATTAACTTTAACATTGCTTGGTGAAACACGCCTTAAACATACCTACTAAATTGTTAACGGTTGCCATTTGTGTACTTCGCTATTAGTAAAAAGACGCTATATTATCTTCAATATTTTCTAGTTCAATATTTGTGTGTAGAAGTGATTATACCTATATGTTTCAATGTACGCCAATTAAACACGACAATTATTTGTTTATTTAATGTTCCATGTTAGCTTTTTATTTAATAGACTAGGATGAAAACAAACAGCCAAGTCAACAGCCCGCATGAGTGAAGTACAAATATTAATCCAGAGGGGACTTGGCAGTTTAATAAATAACAAACACGTATCCCTGAGTTCTAGAAACTTCTCTACTACATAATTCACTAAGTAATGCGTTCTCGGGGGGGAGTTGCGTCAGTTTATCTGGGATATAATCTATATATAATAATAATAATCTATATCTATACTAATATTATAAAGCGGAAGAGTTTGTTTGTTTAAACGCACGCGCTACTCTCAGGAACTATTGGTCCGAATTAAAAAATCTTTTTTTGTTGGATAGTCCATTTATAGAGGAATGTTATATAGCCTAAAGGCTATTATATAACATTTTACTGCGACCAATAGGAGCGAAGCGTCAGTGAGAAATGTTGCAAAAACGGGGAAAATTATTCACATTTGGGGATTTTTGTTCGAGCGCTGCATAAATGGTTTAAGTTACTCAAAAACCACGCGAACGAAGTCGCGGGAACAGCTAGTAAGAGATATATTGGAAACTACATCACTATTACACTAAGCGGTTTTTTCTTAACCTCCTAAAGTAAGTGGATATAAGTTACTTTGAAAAATTAAATATACCTACTACATAAGCAGACATAGAACTATTACACAAACTATTTACCCTTTGTCCACTTTATTTTTTTTTACATGAAATTATAATACACTATCGGTTTCTACTTTCTACTAAGTCATCATCAGGTAGATTTAAAATAACATATTGTGTTACTGAATAAATGTTTTTTTTTTGTTCAGTAACACAATATGTTATTATTATTCTGATTCAGTGGTAATAAATAGAAAAAAGTGCAAGTAGTTCGTGTATTGTGTATGCGTGTAACACGAATTTCCATCACAAGACACAAACTTACAATACATTTAATAACACAATATATTCGTACAAAATGCTGCAAACATAAAAACAACCAGTGAGCGCAGATCAAAAGCAAATTATACAAAAGTAGAGTTCTTTCAGATAGCTCGAGTAACCCACATACTCCTGATAAGGAAATTAGATAAACCGATATACCTGGCAATGGCGCGACCTTGTACACTAAATTACTATTTCAACGGCGTATAATTTGAGTAATGATTTTGAGTCTCGGCTTGGCTGTTCACTACCGTGTCACCATTACAAAAATCTGACTTATTTAATAGCTAACGTGATGGAGACCTATGTAATTAAGTTTTTGACGGTCAGCAAAAAATATTGTAGGTTTTTAAATCGACGTGTCGAATCGATATGAAAGAAAATTAAATAAAAAAAATCTAACACACTTACGCTTATTTCAGTATGGAATGGTAAAATATAAGCATTGTACGGTTAAATTGTTTCATTTGTTCCGTCTAAAGAAAATGGGTATCTGAGTAGACATTTTTAAAATAATATTTCGTTACCTACCGAACTGTATCCGTGCTACCGTATATAATTTTGTACAATCATTTAAATTTTATTAATTTGTATTAATCAAACAAGCATCATAAAATATTTGCATAATAAATTACCGAATTTTAGTGACATTCCTAATGATACACGTAATATTTGGATGACAAAGTCTAATTCATTATTCATTAATCATAACGAAATTTACAAGATGACAAATATTATTATCGTTTAAATGCCAATATGGCAAAGGTCAATACCCTAGCCTTGTTATTCTTATCAAGCAGTTTTATCTGTTTATCATTTGTAGCGAATGTATTGATTTTTGATTGGCGATTCTATGGTGATCCTAATGGACAAAGTAGCCCATAAATAACGATAAATACCTACCTACAGATTTAAAAATTGGCATTGTAATTCCCGTTTCGTTGTCATATGGTTTGTAATTTGTATATACTAATATTATAAAGATGAAACATTTGATTGTTTGTTTGAATTGAATAGGCTCTGAAACTATTGAACCAATATGAAAAAATCTTTCGTCGTTGGAAAGCTACACTATCAGCGCTGAGCATAGGCTATATTAAATTAAAAAAAAATAGAAAAGGGTAGAAAATATACGTAATAGTCACCGGGGTTTGAACCTGGACTCGATCTTTTCCGTCGTTACCAGTCTATATGATACGGTTGTCATGGTAACAACATTGTTTGCAAATGAAAAATAAAAAGTATATTTTATAAAGTAGACTTGACATTCAATTTACAAATAAACCTTTTTTGCTGGCTGTACTTAATGAAGAAAAATCCTCACATTCTTTACGTTATGCTTTAAATTCCTTGTAATTTATTACACGTATTAGAAGCCTTTAAAGGTAACTCAACAGTGTGCCTGGTAAACATTTTAGACTCTTTAATATGGAGATATATCATACTTACCTACCTAGACCGTCTAGCGATTCTCATAAAAATATACTATGATAATATTTTTTATATTACCTACAGCGTTGCGAAACGTTAACTCGCCATCATTGAGCCAAAAATCTGGCATGACGCATTCAGGGGGCTTACTCTCCAAACTGATTCGATTTTGATTCAGAAACGATCGTGCCAAAGTAATAAATTGACATTTGTTTACTTTGATTCTCAGTCGATTGATATGGTCGGCTACAAAGAGTTACGATCTATAGATTTTCTTTATCCTGCTTAGTTTCAAAGTATTCACCAAATAAAATTCCAAAAGCCGTTAAGATCGAACTGATTCGATTCTCGATTGTGTCGGGAGTAAGCCTGCTTTCTATCTACTGAATTGGTTACTAAGAAATGTAAATCAAGAAATTCCTGGAGCCCTGGTGTAAATTTTAATAGCCAGTGGGATATAACCATATTTTACAATTAACACTACCGCTGGGCTGGGATTACTAATTGTTGGCACGTGCTCGCCTATAGCGGGAACTGAACGAACACTGAACAGATTCAAAGATCCAAATAATTCTGATTTCGTTAAAAAACGGTAATTCAAACATAAAAAAAACAGTAAAATTACGAATGGTTCTAGCCAATGTTCGTTTTTTAATGATAATAATAAATGTAGAATTAATAATTATATTTTTGATTAATCATTTAACCCGTCTAGATATAAATTAAATAGCCTACCTTGGTTAATACAAATAATATTTTAACATACTATTCATTAAAATTAGATTAATAGCTATGGTAGAAAAAGCAACATAGGGTGCCAAAATCTTTACTTTTCCTAAAGGAAAATCCTTTATGTACTTAAGTTTGACCTTAATATTGTGATTAAAATCAGATCACAAAAGGAAATATTATTTTATTAGTAATGTAAAGATAACTAAAACAAACATAGATAATGTAAATCAATTAAGTGATTATGGTAATTTTTATCGAACTGCACTCTGATTAAAGTTAATCAGTTCTTATAAAACAGATAATAAAAGTGCATCAAAGTAACTTTTTATACCTACTTAATATTAATTTTGCTTTACAAAAATAAGTATGTATGAGATTTTTTCGTCTTTTTATCAAAATAAAAACAGTAATAAAAAAATTGGAATTCAAAAGGCAAATAAATTTAAAAGCTTAATAAATCCTTGCAAACGAGCACACCGTGTAAATTTAAAATGTCATAATTTTCACGCGACAACACGTTAATTGCGCGCGTAATTTTATGACTTGATTAAAAAAACGATAAAAAATGTATCATTTTGTTACGTTCACAAATCACCACTTCACAAAATACCGGTGCTTTAATTTTCGAAAAAAAAAAATATGTCTGTCAAAACTGACGGTTCCGCATTTTCGCGCCAATTTCCCGAGCGTGGCTACAGCGCGCTCGCGCGTTTCAGTTTGTACTGTGAGCTTCGGCGGCTCGGCCCATCTTACAACCTTACGGTTTACGAGCGTGACGTAAAAATCGTTTATTCACAAATAGGAAATCACATGATATCGGAGTCAAAGCGGGCCGACTAGATCGCCTAGTGCATCTGACCTATATTCAGATGCGATTGTAAGACCTCAATGAGGAAATGCGTATTAAAATTTTGATTTTGAAAAAAGTTTATATCATTATGTTGTTTAAATTTTTAATCACGCATTCATAAACTTCTATTTTATTTTCGTTTTTTTAGTCCGGTCTTAAGTTTAAATAACCTTAGTTAATTATATTATATTTTATTAAGTAATTTGACCTCTTTGTCTCTTTTTATCAGACTACAACCTATTGGCTGTAGATGGGAAAATCATATCTCTTCCTATTAGAAAAGCACGATTTTGGCAGTCTATGTATGCTTGGTTCCACCGTAGCGCCTAAATTACTTGTGATTTTGTATATCCGGGTGATCGAGTTTTAGTAAATTATGGCTTATGAGTTTGAGAAAAATGCAATGAAAAAAAAAAGAATTATACAGCCGTATATATATACCTAACGGCCTTCATATTTTGGAAACGGTTCAATAGTTTTCAGTGCCTTATTTAACAGCCGATGGAATTAAAAAATATAAGGTCAGCAACAACCTTGAACAATAATCGATTTGGGCGATAAAATGAATGTTTTCGCGAGTCCCCATTTGCATCACATGTCAAAGATTATGTGGGTGACCTGCGATAAGGGCTTTCAGGAGCCGGTATTGTACTGACAGGTCATTCCGGCAGGTAGATATGGGCTTGACAGGTAAATCCTTTGTAGATTAACATAATTGAGAGGACATTTTCGTTAATAGCTTTACAATTTGTCAAAAATAATAAATGACGCAGGTAGGCTGCATGTCAGTAGTAAGCCTTTTTTCCGCCGGGAAATGCTACTTTCCGCATCCCGTGGAGGATGGGTATTCAGTTAAGATGGTAAGTGGACGACGCAGCCATACCCACTAAAACTCCGACTGAACCTCTGGCGGAGGCACCGCCCGCGACTCCGCCGACGGGCATTGTGAACAGGCCCATTTCTTTGGGAGCGATTCAGGCGTCCCTCTGGCCGAACAGGGACTCTACAGTGCTACTACCGACTCTACTCCAATGTCAGTAGGCCTAGCAGAAACAATAATAATTGATAACATTACGAAGTTACGAGTACTGTCAATCGTTCCTGCTTATCCAACTGCACTGGTCTTAGGAACGTTGCGTAAATCAAATAAAATTTTTATTCACAGAATGCAGTTAACAGAGGTGTTATCTTAAATATAAAGCTATCCGTAAAACTATCCGCACGTATTGTTTTTAATAACTTCAAAATATTTTTTTTTCTTATATATTTTTCTTAAAAGCATTTAACTTAGCCAACGACCGGGGAAATTTACTAGGAAATTTAAACCACTTTTTTTCAGACATAATATTACAATAGACATTTGATTATACGAATGGCAAATTATATTTTTCTTTCAATTTAACTTGTATACTCGTTCTTAATTTTTTTGGAATCAATCAATAACTTAACAAACTATATAAGTTTTAAAATAAATTAATAAATATAAAAAAATACAATTTTAAAATATTATTTTTTCTATAATAAAAAAAAAACGTCATGGTCATATTTTACATCCCTTACAATATTATAAAATAGTAACGTAATATTACGATATTACGTTTATTATATAAGAATTTTTCAAATCGGACCAGTAGTTCCTGAGATTAGCGCGTTTAAACAAACAACACACACAAACAAACTCTTCCGCTTTTTATTATTAGTAATTTAGTATACCTAGACGTATCTAGGTATACTAAATTACTAATCTCAGGAACTACTGGTCCGATTTCAAAAAATCTTTTTTTGTGGGATTTTGTGGGGAGGACGCTGCGACCAAAATTATTCACATTTGGGGACTTACGTTGCGTGCGCTGCATAAACGGTTTAAGTCACAAAAAAACCACGCGAACGAAGTCGCGGGTACAGCTAGTTATAATAATAAAAATGCAACATTGTAAACTATTAGTTGAAACAACGGTAGTGCCGTGTTAGTATAGACACAAGGACATCTCGTGTTTACATTTCAGTGAGTCGCGAATATGTTCTCATTATGCAATTTTATTGTGTATAGATAATAATGTTTGCATTACACATTCCTGCCTACAGGCTAACGGGTTATTTATATTAGATAGACACAAGATTGTTTACGAAAATACATAACAGTAACCTTACTTTAAAAAAATCTTACGTTACTTTATCTTTAGTTGCCGAGGATGATAACTATTGTTCCATAACTTATATATATAGTTTATTAATTTATATAACAAACGATCGTTCGTCGATTGATAGGATACAAGACTATACCTACCTTTTTTTGAAGACAAAAGTATATTCCTCAAAAGTTTTTAAAATATATATTTTTACATTTTTTTTTGGTCGGTTTATGATAGTTTAGAAGTTACTTATCTAGGTATAAGAGTTAAATACTTGCAATTTTCCATATATTTATATAGTTTTTTGGCCATGCTAAAATCTCTTAAGAAAAAACCTTAATTAAAAATAAGAATGTACAGTCAATTTAAACCTAGCATATTATTGGTTACATATTTTATCTAATATTGGACCTCACGTTGTGCCCTGTGTGGCCAAAACACATTATACTGCATGACGGACAACGTGATCGAGGCATTATGTATTTAGTCTGAACCAAGCAATTACTGCCACATTATATAAAATATGTGCGCAGACCAGCAATAAACAAGCTTTTAATTTTACGCCTACAAAAAAATCTTTTTTTTTTATAGCTGTAAATATTTACGGAAATTGAAGCTTTGTTCTGGTCGCTACTGATTTTTACATTTTAAGCTCTCATAAATTTTATTTTATTTTAACATTTACAGGATGTTGCAGAATACTCCAATTAGATTAAATTATCTTTTGGGTTATTCTATACATTTTTTTTATTTCGAGTAGCGTAGAGGGTAGAGTAGGTAGATAATCGTCTAAGATAATAAAGTTATGTAATAACTAGTTAACTACGCGGTAACCGTACATTTTTAATGATCAAAAGTAACTCCTTCGTCCTGTAATCTATATGTATTAGTCAGGGTTACATACATTGTTTTCACTTGATTAGTATCAAGCTAATTACCTCAGTCGAGAGTTCCGTCCAAGAAATTATTGGACGTCTCATCGAAATGAAGCTACTCAAGAAAAATTTGCTTGATACTAATCAAGTGAAAACAATGGAACCCTGGCTACTATAGTTCGTCCCTGATAAATTTAACCTATAGGTAAACAAACCGAAAACATCGAAATTTTCCCTTATTCACTTATTGTGCACACTTATCGACACTTTTACATTTATATTACACTTCATTATCCAATACATTTTATAACAATTAAACAATAATTTATGTTTAAAATTTAAACATAAAATTAATTTATCTTTCACAGAAAAAATACGCCATTTTGACACTGCCGATTGTAGAATATAAGCCTATAGTCTATGGATTCATAGCAAACAAAAATCATTATATTAATATTGGCCAATTGGCATCACTGACTAGTCTTTGGTTATGTAATAGACGGATTTGTTTACGTTTAGGTTAAACTTATCTCGGACGTACTATACTAAGACCGTAGTTTTAAGCGATTTTGTATAGCAACATTCTTCATTATGTGTTATGATGAACAATATTGCAGTTATTGTAAGTATCAAAGCAATAGCGACACTGTCGGTATGTAAGATAAGCTAAGCAAATTTGTTTAGTCGCTGAACACTTAGGCTATTTTAAACCAAGGTCCCGGGTTCGTTGCACTACCGAAAAGGGTACTTACTTCACAATATATTTACAAAAATATGTTTTGTTTGTAGCGGAACATGCTTGTGGCTTTATTATCTACTTTGTGCTAGTGGGTAAAGTATTATATTGTATTTAATTTAAATTCTGCACAAGTAAATAGTAGTTTTTATAATAACCTAAGTTTAATTGTTAAATTATTATAATTATAAACTACAAGCTAATACATAATTTAAGTAGATTAAATAAATAAATACAGTTATAAAAAACTATAACCCTCCTCAAACTGGTAAAAAAGGATGAAATAAGAAACTAACGCCCGGTTTCTGAAAGGCTGATGAAATTGATCAATTGATCAAATCAGCTAATCTGAACGCTCATTGGTGAGAACAGGGACTGCGTAGTGATGTTCACCAATCAGCGTTCAGATTAGCTGATTTGATCAATTGATCAATTTGATCAGCCTTTCAGAAACCGGGTGTAATTCAGATTTCAGATAGATTCAGAAAAGCATGGGTACAAAAATAGTCAAGGTAGAGCCGTGGTCGCAACCTATATGGACATTTGTTATTGCAATGGATTAATATGCTTTTTCAAGTAGATACTACCTAGCTGCTGCGATTGAACAAACATACATATATACACAGACTGTCAAAATCATTACCCTTCCTTTTGGCTTCGCCGAAGTCGAGTAAAAAAGGAATCATTAAAATCGGATCAGTAGAGCCTACTCTAAGTATCTGGAACAAAAATACATACATACATTACATACAACCAAACTGTCGAATGCTGGAACGATAATTAAATTAAGTGGTGCTCTCAAGTTTCATGCTCTCCTTGTCATTACTTAAAGAAGGGACAGAGACAGAATGTGAATGTGAATATGAAAAGACGTTTCTGGCCGTTTCCGTTTTCAGTATTTGGCCAAAAAATATTATCATATTCTTTTAAGCTTTAAGGTGTTTTTTAGATTTCAGGTTATTAGATCTTTGTACAAGTATTCCCAGATGCTCCTTTTCACAAAAATCTCGGTTTACCATAACACCTTTCTTTCCTTTATGAAACCTGAAAAAAAGTCTCAAAACTCACATAACAAGCGGTGGCTCAAAGTGTGTGATCATCGCAAAAACTCGCGGCTGTAAACAACGATGATTTATGGCTGGGCCAACTGTCAAAGTGTTTATCCTATTATGTAAATCTCTGATAGTGGTCCTATCAGCAAACGTTGACGAAATGCAAACTAGAAGGGCCTAGAAAAAATTAAACTGGTACCTTTATTATTATTAAGGAAAATTAATTATCAGCAGGCCAGGTAGAGCATCGTCTACTAGGTGTAAAATAAACGAGTGATTATACTTTAGGGTGTGTATGTGCCTCCTATGTAGACTAGTATACTGTGAAAGTACCAGCGCTGAAAGACTTAGGTACTTTTGACTTTCATGTTTATATGAGCAATGCCCCAACATCAAAAATTTTCCCATTCAATAATTAAAAAAAGTACCTCTTTCAGTGCTGGTCTACTTTCTGTGTAGACTCTATAAATAATAGTGGTCCCATACAAACCCTAAAGTATTACCACTCCTATATTATCACTCATTAATATTATAGCTTGTATACATAAAGCGTCATAAAATAATAATAATAATAATGTATCACATTTAATAAGGCCCCACGCATGCCTTCCAAAGATCCGGGATTTAATTGCCCGTGAGCAAGGAATACTTTACACAAACGGAATAAAAATAGAAATTCAATCGCTATAGAAAGTTAACACCCTTAAAACACATACAAAATTATATATACACATTAGAATACTATAATAATTTCGACCATCATACCTGAAACACAAAACACTTAACATACATCCTCACACATCAGCTTACAAAAAGCCGTCATCCTCAATACATGCTGAATCATCAGAGAATTCCTTACTTTAAATTAATTTCATATTTTATCTGAAGTCGTTTGGCCAAAAGCCCGCAAATTCGGTTAGGACCCGTAAAGGAAAAAATATATAAAAATTTAAATATTATGTAATAATAATAAAAACATTTATTTAACTTCACTAAATTTCACTATTCGCTTCTGATTTTTTATTTGATTTAGCGGTTTCATTCTCATGTTCGGTGCTTATATTATTTTATTCTATTTATTATGTTTTATAACCTAAAATATAACTTATTTTTAATAATTTCCCATTCTAACAAGATGCATAAATATGTATGAACATTTCACAGAATTTAATTAAAGTTTTCTTGTTTAACTTACTTGTAAAATTTTGAATCAAGTCTAGTCTAAATATTTTCATTTAATCAACACAGTTTAATACTGTTGATTAAATGAAAAATATTTCAGCTCACACAGACATTGTTTTGTTTTAAAACTTTTATGTTGTATTTTGTTTTCACTAAAATTGAAAATATTGTACTATCGTTCAAATAATAATATTATCTATAGAATAATAATATTAATATGTATAGATGCTTCAGTCCACGTCAATCTGACCCTGTGCTAAGTATCCGAAGAACTTGTGTTACAGGTGCCAGACAACGGAAATATATGTATATTTAATACTTTTATACTATACACATATTTAAGATTTTTATTAATACACAAATTTAATACACATCCATGAACATTGAAAACTTTTTGTTCCCTCGGCGGGATTCGAACCCGCAACCTCTCGGTCGAGCACCAACCACTGCGCTACGGAGGTCGTCAACTGCTATCATGGATCACATTTACGGATATTTCTAGTTAGACAATCAGGTGATCAGCCTGCATTAATCCCCAGACATGAAAAATTTTTTTTGTTGCTCAAAGGAATCGAACTCCCGACCTCCAACACGCTCTAAACCTCTGGACCAATCTGGCAATCTAGACCGGTATAGCGCTGGCCAGTGATAAATTGGTAATCCACACGCTGGCGCCAGCTTATGCACTAAATATCTGAATCATAGCCGCATATGACTTAACATTCCATACATACTACGAATAGTATAATTAAATGAATTACGGTCCAATTACATAATAACACAAAATGGCACCCAATGTTCAAAAGTCCACTGTAACGGAATACCTTTTTAACCGACTTCCAAAAAAGGAGGAGGTTCTCAATTCGGCCTTTTGTATGTACACCGATAACTCTGAGGTTAATGATCGGATTTGCGTGATTCTTTTTTTATTCGATGCAGAATAGCTGCTTTTTGGTCCCATAAAAATTTTACATAGCTTGACGCTGTAGTTTTTATTTTATGAACATATTTCACCAAAAAAATTTTAACGTATATTACGATACACGAAACACTTGTCGATAAGTTTTTTTTGTCGATGATTTGATTTGTATGTAGTTTCAGTGCGCCTCATTTAGGAGTTTTTCACTTTCGCATTTATAATTATTGACTCTCGACACAAAAAGGAGGTGGAAATTATAAATATGGTGTCTGTCAGTCAGTCTGTAGCATCGTAGCTACAAAACGGATTTACAAAACTTAGAGACACTAAAAAGTAACTACGTTTAAAAAACCGACTTCAACAACTAAAAGCATAAAATAATACTTTAATAATGTGCTAGCTGTCCCCGCGACTTCGTTCGCGTGGTTTTTGAGTGACTTAACCGTTTATGCAGCGCACGCAGCCAAAGTACTCAAATGTGAATAATGTTCCCCGTTTTTGCAACATTGCTCACTGACGCTTCGCTCCTATTGGTAGCAGCGTAATGTTATATAGCCTAAAGCCTTCCTCTATAAATGGACTATCCTATAAAAAAATATTTTTTCAAATCGGACCAGTAGTTCCTGAGATTAGCGCGTTTAAACAAACAAACAAACTCTTCCACTTTATAATATTAGTATAGATTTACAATTAATGTTCTTGTTGAAGTCGGTGTCAGCAAAGGTAAGATTCAAGTCAACAACTTTAGGATGTTTAGGATACAATTATTTAAAAAAGTACCCCTGTCAGCGCTGGTACTTTCTCAGTAAACTCTATATACGGGACCGATACATACCCTATAGTAGTATCACTCATTAATATTATAGCAATCTATAGTCTTTTACGACATCCACGAAAATATTATGCTTGATTAGAGATGTTATTCTGACTCCGCCACCTTACGAATGTTAAATATTATGTACCGTTAAAATGGGTTTGTTAATTGGCCGTCATATTCGAATATACACTAAATACTTGCACTTTTTTTCCACTTTATTAGTTATTTTACAATTTATTTCTTTAAATACACGACCGGTATCTAGATTCAACATTCTTATATTCGCATGATTACGGTTATAAATCATCAGTTCTAAACATAGCTATGCGTATTTCTAAATATATTCCTGCAGCTATTGCCGCTTGAGTCCGATCATAGATTAATTTTAATCTATTATTGGTTGCGTTTTCATCGCTGACTCGGCGAGTAATCATAATACTATTAATAAGATACTTGTGATATAGTTAATTGAAATATCATGTAATTCTATCCTATCATAGCGAATTCAGAACTCAGCTATCTGGTGTTTTACCCTGCTAAGGATGCTCTACCATAGTTTTTGTGACTTTCTGTGTTGAAAAAAAAAACTGATTTCAATAGAGCACACAAGGGTGCCCACCTATAGTTTTTGTGACTTTTTGTAGGTAAAAAAAACATACCGATTTCAATAGAGCTCACATCATATAAAATGTCGGTCAGAAAACCGGTCCTATTTGTCCGATGAAACAATCTTTGGTGGAAAATTCAGCCTGCAAAAAGTAGCCTTGCCGTGGATGAGCACCCTAAGTAATGAGGATTGTTTGTATCTGATAGTTGATTATAATTATTATTTTCTAAATGATCATCGGTGAAGATAAGATTAAACTAAGCTATATATTTTTTTAATTAGATTCTATTTTTTCTGCGAGAATAATTATCCTATATAATATGTCCTTGCCAAAAAAGAACGGAAAATTAATGTTAATAGTTAAATATATTATAATATATATTATGTGATCAACTATTTTTATTTTACCTATTACTTACAAGCTCTTAATTCCAGCCAGTTTACGCCACACAACATTGCTCCCTGGAATTTTTGTATTACTCAGTCAGCCAGTCAGCGGTCACGTGACACTTGACTTGCTTCCGAATGTCACTTTCAGACAATCAAACTAGGGTGAATCCATTCAGAACAACATGTTGTTCTAATATGAAAAAGAACAAGACAGTCTAAGGCCGTATAATTCATAGCATAACATTTAAATAATATATAATATACTATATAATATATAGATACCTAGCAATATCCCGCATAAAAATTATAACCACAACCTGCTAGCAGATGAGTTTTTTATTTAAATTTTAATCAAATATCTTACTTTTAAAATTAGAATAGAAGTATCATAGACAACATTTTTAGACTGAATTGAGAATTCAATTATTCATAATTTCATTCCGAGAATGATAACAGCTTCTTATCTCTGAATAATTGTTGTAGACAAAAATGTCGCGATATGCTCCTATTTATCACTGGTATGCGAAACATATTTTGGCCTGATATATAATCTTTGAGTAAAAAAATAAATGTTGCTAAAGTGTCAAGTAGTTTAGTTTCTCTACTAAACCACACCAAATTGTCTAATGATTGAATATTATTTGAATAAAATAACCATAACTTTTATAAATAAAAAGCAGACCACGCATTAATTTCTACGCCTTTGTTACCCCCAGGCTATCATTATAATCTATCGACATCTCATTCATTAAAATCGTATTTTGGTGCTACGATGGAACAACCATACTTACATTAGGTATACTGCAAAAATATTACCCTTCCTTTTGGCTTAGTTGCAGTCGGGTAAAAAAAGCATTAGGTATAGCATATTATATATTATATTTTATTACTACAGAGCACATTAAGCTAAATTCAACTCCGTAATTAAGAAGAAGATACGAAACGAAATAAGTAATTAGTATTTTCCACTAGTGGCGCTAGATGGCGGTTTCTGGAATGTGCCTGGAAATCAAAGAAAACAAAAATAGCCAGTCGAATTGCCAGTATTAGGGTGATACCATTTTCTAGTACTAGGTCGTGTCTCTGTTATATATCTACTTTGCGCTACAGGAAATAAAATTACGAACGGCGCTTAACTGCTACAAATTGTTTCTGCAATACAAGAAATAACCGGCGGTTACTTGAGAAATTTGTCATGTCGTCTATCTAGTAATCTTTCGTCAATCTAATGCTTAGTTATTATACAGTTTACAAATAAACCTGACATTATCTAGGAAAAGTGGCGATACAGGTACAACTTGATGTGAACAGATTTGCGCCTCTACATTGCATAATCTGTGCCTACGCTCGTTGCTTAATGTGATATTTAATTTAAAATTATAGTTTTTAATTAAATGTAAAATTTTAAATAAAATTTAATTATTCATTAAAAAAACAAAAGTATTGTTGAAAGCTTTGCATAGTGAACTTGTAACAGGGATAGTTCCTCTGTATTCCCTAAACTACTGAACCAATTAATATTATAATAATTTTAGAAATATAGTAAATTATAGTAAAACAAAAAGTTAATAAAAAAAAACTGTAAATGCCTAACAGGCAAGAATTTGATAATTGTAACACCGCAGAATGATTAAGATTAAGATGAAAAGGGTCCATTCATCCGCCTATTCATGATAGGGGGATGAATGGAAAAAAAAACTACTGAACCGATTGTAATAACAGAGGTGTCAATAGATTTATATTCATGTAGTCGGATAAAATTGAATAATAATAATCTCTTATATATATTAATTTCTGTTCGTTTGTCTCGCTAAAACTCGAGAACGGCTGAACGGATTCGGCTATTTTTAGTCTTTAACGGTGAATCACAAACTGTCTCTATGCTTAACGAAGTGGGCACGGGCTAGCTAGTAATAATATTAACATGTATTCGCCACAATGTGTTAACATTTGGAAATTATACTGCGTTACATTTAAAACAAGTCAAAGTAAACAAACACGTCATTTAAACACAACACAATTTTTAACAGACAAGCATGCGAGAGAGAGAAAAAAGAAAACAACAATACAAAAACACGACAATAACTAAACATCAAAATATGAAATTAAAAAAAAACAAAGAAAGCAACAATACAAAAACACAGTAAACATCAAAATATTAAATTCCTTCTAAATTGGTAAGGGATAGTATTTTAATATAAAAATGTGGTTATTACCGTTTGCGAACAAACCCTGAAATCAGTCCGTCTAAACATAGATTATATATCTACAGACTATAGTCTATACCCACTTAAATACATTTCGCACGGTGTCGAATTCAATACATCCGCCGCGCACATCTGTAGTCTGTACTAATACATTACTAATTCGAACGATGAACCCAGAACCACCTCATTTTCCGATGATTATAAAAAATAGATACGTTACAATATTTTTTACATAATTTTTTTTATAAGATTTTTTTCTAAAAAAACTAATATTTTTCACAAAGCTATTGCCCGTGGCTTAGATGTAGTACGTTAACACTCTCTTTATCTTGCTCGCTTTAAAACTTATACAAAATATTTTACCAGTGATAAATGTCAGTATAATGGTGAAATTCGTCTAGCACTTGACTTTATTGTAATATGTATAATATTCCAAATAATATATTACAATATGCTGGCCTTATCTAACATAATGCATAACGTAGGTCAGCGTCAAACCTGTATAACTATTAAAATAATTTCAAATTGTTAAAAAAAGTCACCTACATCAAAATATCCAATCTTCTGCAGTCAATTCTCGTAGTTAACAAAACTTTCATTTTGAACTATTTTGTTATTAAACTAGCGTAAAGTCGTTTGTAATAGACGTTTGACGTTTGTGCCCAAGTGTGTGCACAATATACAACAGGCAGGATTGGCGAAAGAACAGGCGCAGGACCAATATTGTACATGCCATCCGACGCATGGATCAGACAATCAGGTGATCAGCATTGTCCTAACCTGACTTTGAAACATCATGGGAACTGAACGGGAATCGAACTCACGACCTCCGAGAGAGCTCTTAACCACAATACCAAGAAGACGTTATTGAACATATCAGAATCGACCTCCTGATAAACTAATTGGTCGTACACTAACTTTACCACAAATTGGCCCCAAATTAGAACAACAGGTGTAACAACCGCTAACAATGCCTTATGTTTGTACTTTTGGGTGTCAACTTTTTAGTAGGTACCTTTTGTCTGGGAATACTAATTTAAGTTGTGATAGCTTTGTATTTATTAAAGGAATAATAGTTTATAGCTGTCGCCCTGTGTTCGAAATTTGAGAATAATTTATTTTTTGAAGTTACCTTAAGGCCGTGTTTCACCAAGCAATGTTAAAGTTAACGCCACGTTAAAATACCATGCCATCTCATTCATTGACAGGAAATACGAGAGGGATAACATGATATTTGACATGACGCTAACTTTAACATTGCTTGGTGAAACACGGCCTAAAGGATTTTTTTCAACGGGCAAATGGCCCACATTATAATAATTGTACCTCCCACACCGATTTTGGTGACGGTGGCCGGTTTAATTGAAATCAGGCCAGCTACGCAGAAGTTTATTTATAGTGCCCGAGTGTGTGCGCAATACTAAGCACTATCTCTTCCTTCACTCTCGTAGCCCAGTGGGACGGATAACTGACATGACTGGCGAGAGATCAGGCGTAGGTAGGTAAAAGTCGGTACTTTTTACATGCCCATCCGACGCATGGACCATCTTTCTTGTTAGACGAAAAGGTGATCCGCCTGCATTTTACGCGTACGAAGTAGCAAACATCTGGCTAATAATATTATTATAAAACTACAATTTAAAATTTTCTCAAATAACAACGACACACGTGTAGTTTATGTGTAGTTTTATGTATATTTTGTATGTATGTTAGTCTGTAAGGTATTTATAATATGGGCCATGTAGCCTGAAATAAATGGTTTTTATTGTTATTTTTTTTATTTTTTTATTAAAACATGTACATCTACACTTTTTATATCAACGTTATTTAGGTATCGGAATCGTTACGTAGAAAAATAAAAGTTCGGTTGTTTATTTTAAGATTGTTTTATGTTTGTGTTATTTCGTGTAAGACATAGTAAATTGAAATAGCGTTGTACTAACATGGAGTAATAACAAAGATATAAAGAGTTAAAGGAGAGTGTTATGCTCCATACAAGTTTGGGCCAAATGTCAAAGTACTGGCTAAAAAACATGTATTTTCACTGTCATAATTTCTCAGCTATGTCGTCCACTTTTGGACATAGGCCAACTCCAAAGTATTTAATGGCGAAATGTTGCCTATCCACGCTTGGCTGGTGGGTTGGCGAGAATAATTTTTTTAATTATAAAAAAGTCCGCGAAAACTATGCTGCCCATTATTATTGATATGATTCATGGTTTATATATAAGCCGAATTAGTGTGTTGAGATTAGAGAAAAACGCGTAGATCATTTTTTGTTTTGGCACCTCATATAAATTACTTACCATAACGCGACAAATCACGATTAAGATATCCATTCAATTTCAATCCTGGTCTTAGGTCACCGACCAGTCCGTTCATGTGTATAGACTAGGAGTCCGCAAGCCCCAGCACAGTAAATTTCACTCTTTGTGGTCATTTTAGACCTTTGAATTATTTTTTGAGTTATATTAAATATTTTATATGGGGTGCCAAAACAAAAAATACTCTATGCGTCCTTCTTTTCACACTATAATCGGCTTAATATAGCCATGAATCGCTCTGTAGATAGTTGCTTTATTTACAAAATTATGTATTTCTGTTTGCCGTTATAACAACAAATACTAAAAAATAAAATAAATATTTAAATGGAACTTTAATACACATACGGAACCCTTCTTGCACGAGACCGATTTTCACTTGTATATTATCTTCTTATTTTTAACCGACTTCCAAAAAAGGAGGAGGTTTCTCAAGTCGACCGTATTTTTGTACATTATTATTTAGCATTCTAATGAAAAAAAATGAAGAATTTGTTTGTTTGCCTAAACGCGCAAATCTCTGAAACTATTGCTCCGATTAAAAAAAAAACTTTCAGCGTTGGATTTTTCATTTTAAAGAAGCCCATTTCTCGAAGAAGGCTGTATAGCTGTATAGAATAAGTATTTATTACTTACGTCGCACTTAGACAAATCAGACCTTACCTATAGTAAAGCAATCGATATTGTCAATAGTATTGGCGCTGTCATGCTTTTCATACAATGATTATTCGTTAACGTTACTTTTCGTAGCTTTCAAATTTTCCTGTTTAGTCTACAGAACCACAACGAACTATTTTTCAAAACGTGCAATTCACTACTTTTGTAATAAATAATATATATATCTCTCTCTATTGTTTTTTTAAATGATATTTAACCTTTTAATCGGAGGCAGTTGGAACCAGTCGTAAGCAATTTATCAATAGCAATTTTTAAACGAGCCATCTTAATTTTGGCCGCGCACATTGTGATAAATCTCTGTAGTCGTCCCCATTGAGACAGATTGCTATTGTTAAGTGGGTGATCGACTGACGAGTGGGATTTACAGCTCGCCGGTGTATTATTGCAATACTGTGGTTTCACGACGAATCTAAAACTGACGAAATAAATTCAATGTTAAGGCGAAGCAGAACGCGAAACTAGCGCCACTCTTTTTAAAATAAATTTTACAACGACACAAATATATTATTAAAAAATTAATCCGTTATAACTTTATTAGTATTAGTTAAACTAATAACTTAGTGTTTTAACCGATTACTTTTTTAATAAGATCTTTGTGTCGTTGTAAAATTTATTTTAAAAAGAGTGGCGCTAGTTTCGGGTGTTGCCTCGCCTTAACTTAACGCAATTTATAAACTTTGTATGTACCGCTTAGTACCTAGTACTAGTATGAACTAAGTTCTTGTAGAGAAAGGTATTATATATGTGTCGCAGTCATCTGGTGAATCTGCTATCATTTTTATGAATCTTTTTTTCTTTCAGATTACATAAACACAATCTACCTATGTATGCGCATCTGCGCAAAAGAAAAAAATTGTTTAAATATGAGTTATTGTCAAAATTCGATCAAGTGTCTTATGATTGTCTCAAAATACAAAATCGGATCATTAATATAATCGGTGTACATACATAAAAAACAGGAAGAATTGAGAACCTCCTCCTTTTTTTGGTTTGGTTAGTAATGTCGGTTGAATTTACTAACAAATCACGATTCAAAAACGGTTTGGTATTCGCGGCTTTCCAGCAATGCGATGAAATTGGCGCCAAAACCGTCAATCTGCCAAACAACACTTTGTCCCCGCCATTTCATCATTCGACCTAAGCCGAGGAATTTCAGTCTGGCAACTTTTTTAATTTTTTTGGGCGCGAAAACGGAACGTAAAAATTCTCTTTGCATGTTAATTTACGGAATTTAAATTAATATTTTAGTCTGTTCACAATGCGTATGGAAGGGGTAATATTTAATTGGATAAAATGTTCCATGTCACTTCAAGTGAGTTGATATTCGCTGAGATGGATTTCTTGTGCTGACACGATGTCTATTACATAGTGTGGTATATATCTACTAGCATAATAAAACTATGGGTATATAGTGTGGTGTATATCTAATAGTATAATACGAGTATTACAACTATGGGTATATAGTAGAGATGTAACGGATATCCGGTAACTATCCGGTATCCGGCCTATCCGGCCTTGTTTTCACTATCCGGCCGGATACCGGATAGTAAAATTGAAAAATTCTTATTATTTTATAAAGGCAAATCATACTCCAATAGGTTGTGGACACCGTTTATTTTTATAATCGCACATTAAAAATGTTTGTTTTATTAACAAGTGGCAAATTGTGATGAATACTTAAATACCAAATTTTACGCGATAACACTCGAATGCCCCCGAGTCGACCCGATCTCCGGTTACGTGCGGCGACCCGAATGCACCTGAATATTTCCGATCTCGTTCACCGCGCCAATATTCAAATCAAACTTATTATTATAAAGGGTGTAAAAAGAGCAGTCACCATAACTTTGGGATATGATTATACTACCTTTTCTCATTCTAGAAATGTTTTTTTTACAAAAATGTAAAAAAAAAATTTTTTTTGCTTTATTGTAATTTTTGCGACAAAAAAATTAGAAATGGTGAAAAGTTAAAAAAAAATAGTTTTTCACAAAAAAAATACATTTCCAAAATGAGGAAAGGTAGTATAATCGTGTCTCAAAGTTATAGTAACTCTTTTTACACACTGTATATTATCAAAAAGGCCGGATATCCGGCAGCCGGATAACCGGCGCTCCGGCCTAGTAGCTTGCCGAATATCCGGTATCCGGTATCCGGCCAAACTACTATCCGTTTCATCTCTAGTATATAGTGTGGTGATCGAAGTAGCGCGGTGAAAAACCGTTATTTAAATTGGTAGCGTAATAGCCGAATAACACTCCCGAGTCCCGTCCTTATCATAAACAACGCATTAATTGCTTCGAGGTTCCTTTCGAGTAAATCGCGATAAAAGTTTTTTTCTATATTTTAGTTGTCTCATGAAACTAATAGGAATATTCCAAATACTTTTGTTTTGTTTAGCGCCTTTCAATGCGCTTTGCATGTGCGATATTATATTTACATATTAATTTAATATACGATACCTACTTTTACGATGGTTATGACCAGTTATTAGTTTGGAATCAGTGGATCTACCACATAATTTGTTTATGATTAACAAAATAATGAAAATGTAGATCTCGTTGCGCTGATTCCGAATATACTATTAACTCATTTTCGCCAAAAATGTCGATTGCGTTGTTTATGATAAGGGCGGCAGTATAGCTTGGTTTGTCTGGACCACATTGAATCGGTATTGTCGTAGCCTGCAAACTGGCGTAAACCTACAGCAATTTAAAGGGTTCTTCTTAAAATGGAAGCCCAAGCCTGCGTAATCGACAAACATTTAGATTTAAACCGGAATACTTTCTACCCCTCCTTTTTATAATAAACTAGTCGTTCGCGTGGTTCTTGAGTACTTAAACCATTTATGCAGCGCACGCAACGAAAGTCTCCCCGTTTTTGCAACATTTCTCACTGACGCTATAGCCTAAAGCCTTCCTCTATAAATGGACTATCCAACAAAAAAATATTTTTTCTAATCGGACCAGTAGTTCCTGAGATTAGCGCGTTTAAACAAACAAACAAACTCTTCCGCTTTATAATAAAGTATAATAAACGTTTATTCAACAATACGGACATTACACTACACAATGGGAAAAAAAATATTATTATCATTACATACACCAAGACATAAAAAAGACGTGATTAAACAGTAACAACAAAAAACAGGAATACGTTGAAAAATAAAATAAAAATCATGAGGTCTGGGTAATGGTGGTAGGCAGTGCAATGCACCGATTGCCGAAATGGTATCCACTCAGGATAATGACTGTGGATCTCCACAGACCCTGATATTCTGTGAACCCAAACTGTCAGGCGCGAGACAGACTACTCCAGGCACATTTGCGGTCTAATTTAAATGATTTTTTCATGTGATTAATTTCATTATGGGTCCCAAGACAGATTTAGCTTGTCCCTCGGGCACCCCTGAGATCATATCAAAGTGTTTGTCGTGGTTGGTTACCGCTGTTGATCCTGGTTACGGGAGTTGCAGTGGTGGGAATGTGAGGTGGGCCAAAAACATTTAGATGTCGGTCTTTGAAAGTGTAAACTCCTATAGAAATGGAGTAAAAGGAACACAGTACGCCAGTTAGAATAAGTATTGGTAAATACTGGCATTATTAAAACGTCCGTTATTCACAAGTCCGCCATTACGGTCCGTATCATTTTGTTTAGATAATCACTGACATTTGATGTGCAAGAACCGTTGGAATATTCTAGAACGCACTTCAATTGGTACTAGAGCAATAGCTGAGTAAAGCTTCCAGTATTTCGAAAGTAAGGATTTACCCTTCTGCTAGACGATCCGGAAATCCGGATAAAAGGAGCACTGAATCATGGCCTACCATCCCATACAATCTTTACTACAAAAAATTGCAATAGATGTCACTACTATTAACGTTTCACATTAAGCTAAAAGCAACTCCTTAATTATGAAGAAGATACGAAATTAGTAATTAGTATTTTCCAATAGTGGCGCTAGATGGCGGTTTCAGAAATGTGCCTGGACTTCACCCTTTGCCAGTCGAATTGCCAGTATTAGGGTGATACAATTTTCTAATACTAGGTCGTGTCTCTGTTATATATCTACTTTGTGACTGAATATAGAACTCTGGGCTGATACGAGAGAGTAGAAAATCGAACGAGTGACGAGTTAATTGTGAATATATATATGAATTTAAGTCTATGGCATTAGCGCAGAGCTCATTTTTCAGCATTTAAATTTTCTCCGGACGGGGTGGTACTGGACATTATAGTTTTAGCACCATTAATAAACGTAAGTACTGCTGACATAAAATCCTGGTCGATTAACTCAAAGAAGATTTTTTTATAATGGACCAGGTTTTTTTAACATTTGACTTGTGCGACAGGAATCGTTCTCAAGTCTCGCAGACCGTAAATGACGAGTCTGGAGTACACCATTAGGGCGCTCGCGTTGAAGTCGTTGTGGTCGTCGAAATGACCTTTCCTTACGCTATTATCATAGTATTTGACTGCTTTATTTAGATGTTTACAAGCAAAATATTTGATATTTACAATCCAAATTGTGATATCAATGACGCTTTTTGAAGTGATGGATTATTTAGATACCTCTGTAGCGCAGTGGTTGAGCGCGTTGGTGCTCGAGCGAGAGGTCGCGGGTTCGAATCCCGCCGAACGAACAAAAAGTTTTCTGTGTTCCTGGGTCAAGGATGTGTATTAATATATTAAAAATCTATAATATGTGTATTTAAAAAGTGTTAAATATATTTCCGTTGTCTGGTACCGGACTCGGGGGGACCTCTGAACCACTAGACCACGGAGTCATTGTATAGTCGTCAAACTCAAATAACTTATACATAGCTTATATATATATATATATATATATATATGTATATGTATATGTATATATTATACATCTTTATATATCTTTAATAGGAAACAATAATTAATAATTATTTCGATTTAAATGTAAGTTCAATAATTAACCGATTATTTGTAGTTGAAAAATTGAACATGCCGATTGGAATTAAATAGTACAACGGACACGTCAAACACAGAAATAATATGGCGTCTATGTGCCTCCTATGTAGAGTTTACTGTGATAGTCTTCGCGCTGAAAGACTAATTTTGACTTTCATATTTGTATGAGAAATGATTCAATATCATAAATACAGTAATTTTAAAAAAGTACCTCTTTCAGCGCTGGTACTTTCACAGTAAACTCTATATACGGGTCCCACACAACCTCAAAGTATTATCACTCATTATAGCCTGTATATAAAAATGAATCGCTGTTCGTTAGTCTCGCTAAACTCGAGAACTGCTAATCTGATTCGGCTATTATTAGTCTTGAATATTTGTGGAAGTCCCGGGAGGGTTTAAACGGTGAGAAAATACTGTTTGTATGCTCAACGAAGTGGGCACAAGTCACTTATTAGTTATTACGTAATAAGAATTGTGCGAAAACTGAAAATCATGATGATAGTTCTACTACTTATATCTACACTGATTTACAATTTCAGTCAGTAAAATGACATTTCATCACCTCTCTTTCTTCCATTGTCAGTTAGGAGAGACAAAATTTTTGCCCGTCATTTTACTGACTGAGATTAAAAAACAGGGTTTACTATGTGTAGGTATCGTTGAAAAATGAAGACAGATTTTACAGTTATTCAAGGTCGGTAATAAAAATTCGTGCAAAAAAACTTACGCAAAATTACGTGTGCTTTTTTACGGTAAACATTAGGCGCCATATTTACAGATCGTAAAACGTTTTTAGCCCCGCACATCGGCTGAGCTGCGACTGATGTGGTTTGGAATCCAGATATAAAATGCTTTTTACCCGACTACGGCAATGCCAGAAGGAAGGGTAATGATTTTGGCTGTGACTGTAGTATGTACTAAATTTGAAATAAATAAGTAGATTGAATTGGCAATCGCATGAAAATATAATGTACATAACATCTATCTCACAAGTGATACAAATTAAATAAGATCGTTTAGTGCGATTGCCAAGTCTATATACTATTTATTTAGAACATTTTTTTAATAATATTGATAAGATAATTATTTTATTTTGTTTATTGATTCACCAACAGAACATCATCCGGCACAATTCAAAAATAGTTTTGCTTATAGATAAAATGTCTAATGACAGGTGAAATACATCATGCTTTGACAATTGGCGACAGAGAAAGTGAAAATTTAAAAGGAATGACAAATGAATGATTAAAATGGATAAAGAAAAAAATGCAATTTACTTCTTAAAAACTAATCGGTGCTTATCATAACATAAAAGATGGTGATAATATTATCTATTGTACAAGAATTTGTCATTAAAACGTTTAACTGTTAAAAAGATATATTATCGAAATAAAAAAATAATATAATGTCTACTAAAAACTAAAAACTAGGACGCGATATTGCGTAGAACTTTTAATTTATTTTTAAAAGTACTCAATAATTTATACGAAAAAATCTCGGAGAAAGTGGATATTATGGTATTGTAGGATCTACACAATCTTCTGAGTGGCGCATAATGTCCCATGTTGCCAGATTTTTTAACCCCTACAGTAATCTAACACTTGGCACATGAGTACGAATTGTCCCAACTCGACGCCTAATTATGTATGATTTAAGCCCCATTACATAAATCTGAACACGAGTAGGACCAGATGATGGGGAGTTTCACAAGCACTTCCTTGTGTCTAATGCGCCCCACATGAGCTATCCTGCCTCGCCGGTTCCACAGACCTACATAGACGAATTGCTATTTATACCCTGAGTGTTGCGAATAGTAATATCGAGTGTTGGCACGTATCTATCGATATTTTTATTAAAAAAGGGACACGTAATACCAGAGAAATCACAAGCATTTCCTTCTGTCTAATGCGCCACACATGGGCTATCGTGCCCCGCTGGTTCCACAGAATTACATAGACGAATTGTTATTTATACCCTGAGTATTGCGAATAGTAATATCGAGTGTTGCGAATCGTAATATCGAGTGTTGGCACGTACCTATCGATATTTTTATTAAAAAAGGGGGATTTATGGGTACTCGTAATATCAGAAAAATCTCAATCATTTCCTTGTGTCTAATGCCTGCAGGATAGGTGGGGACATGGGATACCCTGCCTCGCCAATTCCACAAATAGAAGAATTGTTATATTATACCCTGAGTGTTTCGAATAGTAATATCGAGTTTTGTGAATTGTAATATCGAGTTTTGCGAATATCACTATAACGTATCAATATTTATTTGACATAGGGGACAAAATGATACCAGAGGAATCACACTTCCTAGTTCCTTGTCTCTAATGCCCCCACATGGGCTATCGCACCTCGCCGATTCCACAGGACATAGATGAATGTTACGAGGGGTACCGAGTGTTGCGAATGGTAATAGAAAATTTTGCGAATATCGCGTATCTATTTGCTAAAAGGTCGCCCCGAGCGAGTTTCTTACGCCGGTTCTTCTCGCCGGGTTAGTCCCCGAACCGGTCATCATGTAGGACAATTCTAAAAGTGTTAGTAACTAACCGATTTGGAAATAAAAGATTTTTCATTTTCATTTTCGGCTACCGAGTCTTTTCTGATGATATAGGGCACAAACTGATCGGAACCCGCAGTACTAGAGGACTCACAAGGTTCTTTTTGGCTATCAGCCCGCCGCCCGCAGCCCGCGGTTCCACAGACGTACATAGAGAAATTTAAATGTCAAAGAATATCACGTATAGGTTCAAAAACTTTCAGAAAAGACACAAAAAGGGATCTCTGAGAGAAGAACTGAGATGCGACAGCGGAGTCCAAATAATAGAGTCCCGTTTTATACCCTTTGGGTACGTAACCCTAAAGAAAGGATTTGTTCACATTATATTTTTTAACCCCCGACGCAAAAACGACGGGGTGTTATAAGTTTGATGTGTCTGTGTAAATGTGTATGTGTCTGTCTGTGGCATAGCTCCCAAACGGATAATCCGATTTTAATGCGTTTTTTTTTTGTTTGAAAGGTCATCAGGTCGTTTGATAGATGTGATAGGAATGTTAGACGCTAATTCGGGCTTTTTATTTAGTTTTTGTTTCTTATTATATTTTTCTTGTTGCGAGAACTGAGTCTCATATTATAGAAACTATCATACATTGAATTAAAACATCTCATTAAAGAAAATATTCGGCATATTTCAACACTCCTAGTCTTTCAACGTTTAAGTACGAAAGCTCCCATCGTTACAAATCAAATAACGAAATGTACGGCGCATCTGGTGAGATATATTAATTGAGCCATAATCACTTCGGCCCTCCTTGATCTACTGTATACTGCATAAGTCATAAGTCATTGACTCATACTTGTACTTTAGTCTAGTCAACAAGCCCAAAAACGTGAAAAACTAAGGAATAATATGTCCCAAAAATATGAGTGATAGCTCATTCTCCTGATAATCATAAACAATTTTGAAAACCACATTTTGTGTTGTTCCGACTCGGGAATCGAACCTACCTACGACCAGCGGGTCGAGAGCGAAGCGAAATTTTTATTATATTAACTAGCTGACCCGTGCCCACTTCGTTGAGAATAGAAACCGTTTAAACCTTCCCTGGACTTCCACGAATATTTCAAGACCAAAAATATCCGAATCAGTTTAGCAGTTCTCGAGTTTTAGCGAGACTAACGAACAGCAGTTAAGTTTGTATATAAGTGAAGAAGATACACAAATAAATACATAACCAGTTTACAGAGGCCGATAACATTGAAGACAAGAAAACTTTTTGTTCCTTCGGCGGGATTCGAACCCGCGAGCTCCAGCTCGAGCACCAACGCGCTTAGCAACTGCGTTACAAAGGCCGTCGACATTGACACCTTTTTTTTTACAATCCGATCGATAGTTTACATGATACATATTATATTGGAACAAATATACAGGGTGAAAAAAGAGTAGTCACTATAACTTTGGGATAAGATTATAGGACCTTGACTGATTCTAGAAATGATTATTTTTCATTATTTATTTTTTGAAAAAAAATTTTTTTTTGCAATTTATTATATTTTAGTCGCAAGGCTGAATGGTTGGACTGTTTGGAACAACGTTCTGCATTAAATTCTTAAATTTTATAATTTTTGCCCTAGTACGTAATGAACGTCTTACGCGTGTGTCAGATTTGATTATTAATATGGCAATTTGTAACCAATTTAAATTATAACTAACTATGAATTTATTATTTTGTGAATAATTTAATAAACACAAATAATTATGTAATTCTTAACAAAGTAGTTTTTAAGTCACTTTGACATTTATGTCAGTATAATATTATTTCCGGTTCTAGAATTTTATAATTTGATGTTTAATAAAAATGTAATTATTAAGGTTAAATTCTGAAATAATGTGAAAATAATTGAACATTCATTGTAAACATTTTTGTATGTCAATTTCAGTATTTCATAATATTGTAAATTACTCTACGAACTTCCGCTTTAAAATAATATTGTCATTGTGTTATATCTTCCGGTGTAAATGGCGCCAATTTATTCTTATAAAAGAATATGTCCGCTATATTGGCTTCAGTTCTGAACCAGATATTGAGTGAACACATTTAAGATAAGTACCATATTTTCTGAAAGCCTCTATATTATGTTGTAGCTAAGTAATATTATTATGTCTCGTTTTATCGTTTTATTATAGTGTTTTAGTAGTAAATAATTTATTAATATTTAATACTTGGAAATATATTTTGATGATAAATTATTGGTATATTGTAAAAATATTCTAATTTGCTAAAGTATCATGTCATTGGTACTTTAAAATAAAAAGTAAATTACCAGGTTGTTAAATACAACTATTATATTTTATTCCATAGTTTATTATTTATTGTTTAAATTCTATTCCTAGTACAGTAAAAATATTACAAAGCTGTTTAAGATATTATTTTGGTTACATTTATTTATTGATAAAAGGAAGTGTAGTATATAAAATGGTGTGTTGCTAATTGTCTTAATTTCTTGTAATTAAAATATAAGTAGTGTGATACAATAAAACTTATAAATACATTGGTTTAGCGTTTTACTTTGAATTTTGATTTTAGTAAATCTACACTTTAATATATTTTACAGTTAACTTTTGGCCATTCTACTTTATCATATTTTAGCTTTCTTTAATTTTATTATATTTTCTTTCCCCTTTTGACACGTGCTTATTGACCTCTCAGCGTAATCAGCTGATCGCTGTGTTGTGCACGTTGTACATTGCCTATTGAAAATTTTTTAATTTTTAAAACAGTGGATTAAAAGCTAGTACCAATGGATATATCTCTTGCCTGGTTATTACCCCACGAAGTTATAGTGACTGCTCTTTTTACACCCTGTATATACATATACCATAGATAGGGTTGCTATCCGTCCGGGTTTCCCCGGATTTATCCTAATTTTGAGGGCATCCATTAAACTTAGATGTTTTTAGTATTTAGATATTTTGGAATTTGATGAGGCGTACATTTGTTGGTTTTGAGCTCCAGAGTCCGGGTTTTGATGCATTATGTCCTAGTTTTTTTAGTTTTGAGCATGGCAACCTTAACCATATAGTACCAAAACATTTCCTTCCTTCCTTCGCAGTATTCGGGTGTGTCATTTCAAATTTTGATTACATTAAGAGGTAACACTACGAATTTTTTTCCATACAAAAATAGGGGTCTACAGGATACCTCTTTCCTCCCTGGATAATGCTGTTAGAGTAACAATTTTTTTCCTGAATATTCATGGATATTGTTTTTATTTTTAAATTAATTATATAAAGAGATATGAACGTTCAAAAACTTTAAAAAAATGGCCAGACTCTCCGCTATGTTTAAACATCTAGGGAACAGATTTGACAACAATAAACAACAAAATCAAAAAATAGGCTAGGAACCTAGCTCATTTCTTTTATTAGCTAACAAAGAAAAAAATATTTAAATCGGTTAAGTTTTGGAGGAGGAAACAGGAATCCCCTAACCGTCGAATTCTGGTAATTAATAGGTAATTGCAGTTCAAGTTGCAGTTGTCTCTATCGCGCTAGTGCTGGCTAGCTAAGGCACTGCGAGACAGCAATAGATTTTATAAATACCTATTTTGTATTTCTCTCACCGTTTCCTCATAAGAGCATATTCAATTATTTTCTCTCCTTCAAACGTTGTCATTGGACTTTTTCTCACAAACATATTTCGCATATGCGTAACCATAAGGCAAAATGTAGCCTAATTCCATTCCCGCACGTGTGGACTATGTTCATTTCGCGACTGATATCATTTTATTACTTTGATTCAGCTCAGGACCGTAATATCAGTTTAGTTAGAACTTCAGGAACGGAGAAAACGAATAAAATATATCATGGTAAGAGGCCCTTTTGTCTTGGAAAATTTCATTACGAAATGTCGTAGAGTTCAGTTACCTACCCCGTACCGCAGTGGTTGAGCGCGTTGGTTCTCGGGCGAGAGGTCGCGGATTCCAATAAGTTTTCAATGTTCCTGGGTCATGAATGTGTGTATAAGATCTTAAATATGTTTATAGTATAAATGTATTAAATATATTTCCGTTGTCTGGTACCTGTAGCACAAGTTCTGCGGATACTTAGCGTGTATAATGTGGTGTGAAGCGTCCATAGATATTATTAATTATTATTATTATATTATTACACATATTTATAATTTATCGCCTCCGTGGTCTAGTGGTTCAGAGATTCGCTCTCGACCCGGGGGTCGTGGGATCGATTCCCGCGTTGGAACAACAAAAAATGTTGTTTTCAAGTTTGGTTAGGACAATGCAGGCTGATCACCTGATTGTCTGACAAGAAAGATGATCTATGAGTCGGATGGGCATGTAAAAAGTCGGTCCTGCGCCTGATCTCTCGCTAGTCGTGTTGGTTTACCGTCCCACTGGGTTATGAGAGTAAAAGGAAGAGAGAGTGCTTCTGTGTATTGCGCACACACTTGGGCACTATAAAATAACTCCTGCGTTGGTTCCTGGTTTCAATGAAATCGGCTACCGACACGGAAATCGGTAAGGGGAGCTATCATTACACATATTTCATACACATCTCAGGCCCATCCTAGGATCTCAGTTTTTTTTTTTTCGGCGGTATCCGAACGAACAAAACTTGCCAAGTGCGGGTGCGAGTAGGACTCTCGTACCTAGGGTTACAAAACGCAACGACTCCCGTTTGTTGTATGAACCCCCCCATAAATATACATTTTCCTTTGCTAGTATTTTTTGTTACAGCGGCAACAGAAATATATTATCTACTTATAACATTATCAGTGAAAATTTCAACTATCTGACTATCACAATTCATGAAATACATCATGGTGACAGACGGACAGATGGATGGACAGCGGAGTATTAGTGATAGGGGTTTTGGGTACCCTAAAACGCGACCAGATCCTGCTCTAACGTGCTCAGCCACTGAGCTTCAGGGGTCGTCTACTGTCGTATTAACTACTATATTATGTCCCCGCGACTTCGTTCGCATGGTTTTTGAGTGACTTAAACCGTTTATGCAGCGCACGCAACGAAAGTCCTGAAATGTGAATAATTTTCCCCGTTTTGCAACATTTCTCACTGACGCTTCGCTCCTATTGGTCGCAGCGTAATGTTATATAGCCTAAAGCCTTCCTCTATAAATGGAGTATCCAACAAAAAAATATTTTTTCAAATCGGACCAGTACTTCCTGAGATAAGCGCGTTTAAACAAACAAACAAACTCTTCCGCTTTATAATATTAGTATAGATGATGTATGTGTATAGATACCAGAAAGTGGAAACCTAGGATACCTCACATTCATCTTTGACATGGTGCATCTATGATCTAATGGTGCCTAATGTGTTTTATCTAAATTCCCAGCATTTATCATACTTATAAGTATTGCTATCTGAAAACGTATGAAATTCAACGATATATCACGGAATACCAACCCTACAATTTATTTCATTGGAGGTGACAATATTACCGGTAATAAATACTAACAAATACCAGTTTCGTTAGGGTTGCTACAAGAGTTTTTTTGAACTAAAAAAGTCTTATTTGAGATGATGGTTCGATGATTGTGAGTGACTTACACGCAAAAGCTGGTCCAATTTTGATGAAACTTGGCACGGAATTTGACAAAAAAAAGACATTCCATTTTGGAATAAGATGTACCTTTGTACAAAATCTATTTTTTTAACAATTTTTGTTTGTAAATTTATTGTGTGTGTATAAAATAAATAAAGAAAATGCGTAATATCTGAAGAAAATTCCTAAAACTTTGTGTCTTTTGCAGAATTAGTTATATATTTTAATAACTTTTTTTCAGTGTGAGGAAAATGTAATATCCCAAAGTCAGAACAATCGATTACTGCTTATATTAAGAAGCCCTCAAGTTATATGTTGTCCTTGTCATTCTGCCTAGCACCCTGTAATTCACGACACAATTCTAAAATGTTAATGGTACCCCTTAACATTTTAGTGATTTTAGTATTGTGATAATTATATGACGTGCCAACTGCCAACCCTAGGTTTCGTAGGATACTTTAAACCCTGATGCATCAGCCAGCCGTGCTGAGCCCTGGGCATAAGGGGCACGCGTGTTACCAGGAGTCAAGATGCACTGGTCGTTCGGATTTGAAGGCAATTCCCAGCAATTCACAACAATAATTACTGTCAAACAATAGCCTATCTCCAGTACCGTTACGACCTTAGGCCTTGGCGATTTATTATGTAAAAATCTAGGAAAGGGTATATTTGAACAAGGTTTTATTGACATTTTTAGTGCTTGGCTAAATATTTAATTCCTAAAATATGAAAATCTGGTGGCATACGTTAAAACAACACAGATAACAAGGTAGTATAATTATTATTGACGACCTCTGTGGCGCAGTGGTTGAGCGCGTTGTTGCTCGAGCGGGAGGTCGCAAGTTCGAAACCGCCGAGGAAACAAAAAGTTTTCTGTGTTCCTGGGTCATGAATGTGTGTTAATATAGTAAAAATCTTAAATATGTGTATTGTGTATAATATATACCTAAGTATTAAATATATTTTCGTTGTCTCGTACCTCTAACACAAGTTCATCGGATAATTAGCACGAGGCTAGATTGACGTGGTGTAAAACGTCCATAGATATTATATTATTATATTTATGGTATAGTGGTGGTTTACATGCTGGATTAACACGTAGGCGACTTTTACCGCGGTAAAATGTATGGTTTCCGAGGGACTTAATTTTGCGCCTACATACGAGTAGTAGGGAAAACATAAATGTAGTTGTTAATATAGACAGAACCTAGGTACAAACTGTCTAAATTACATCTCACGGAATAGTAATTCTGGATGAAAAAAAACAAAATATTTCTTTAAAAAAGGTACCAAAATTATTCAAATGTTACATTATATCGCAATCTGCATTAATTTCGTATTTTATAATAATGCATAATAATATTTTATTAGCACGATAACGCCGCGCTGGAATCTGCAAGTTTATGAAAACTCAATACTAGATGGCGCTGAACCCACGTCAAGAATTCAGTCTCATTTAGTACCACCAAACAAAACTAGATGTCGCTTTATTATATTGCATTTATTCTCGCGTCGGTTCTCCCTTTAAGTAGGTATTTAAAGAAAAAAAACACAACTCGTCTTGTTAATTTATAAAATAGATAGGTACTAAATATGATAATCATAATGACGTGATGAGGTATATTCTGAAAGAAACTGCTACAGAGTTCTCTAGTCTTGTAGATAAATAATCAGTTTAGTGAAATTATTATAATTGTTGATGGTTTAAATAAAAAAAAGATTTCTATGTTCCTTGCGATTTTTCCCTTCTATTTCGAAGCCAAGAATCACTTACCTTGCACGAGCCTTGTACACAGATAGCCCGGTACCCTGGCTTGGTGCACGGCGTCCCGTCAGCCACCAGGGCCAGAGACGCGTAGAACTGCTGACCACGAGGACGGCAGTTCAGGATACATGGTGCGTTACCTGGATAAAAGGCACATTAAAAAGCTATGTAAAACTCGACTAGCACAAGAGTACCGTATAAAACGTCAACAAATCCGATTTGTTACGTGGGTAATATAAATATATTTTTTTTAATATTAGGTTTTTAGTCAGGGTTCCCCCATACATTGTTTTCACTTCATTAGTATCAAGCAAATTTTTTGCGAGTACCTTCATTTTGATGAGTCGCCCAAGAATTTCTTGGACAGAGCTGTCTGTGGTAACAGAGATAGCAAGAATAAAGTTTGTGGATTTTGTGATTCCAAAATATCTAAATTATCCGAAATAATATTTGTCCTACAAAATCTATGTTTTGATCAAAGAGTTCCCTCTTGCCAACTTGTATCGATAACGAGGTCATCATAAATTAAAGTAGGTGATTTTGTTTTTATTATTTAGTAAATAACAGACATTTGTCTTACAAATTGCGTGGTAGGTTATCCCGGTCCTACGCTCGAAAGTTGAGATTATTTTTAATCCAAGCTAACTCTGTTAGCTACCACAACCGAGAGTTCCTCCTTCCAACTCAAGAAAAATTTGCTTGATACTAATCAAGTGAAAACAACGTATCCCGAACCTAGACTATTTGTTAAAGCGTAATGTATATTTTACTAAAATGAGCGTTATTCGCCCTTAAACGTCACAGATCGGCGAGGTTATAATGTTAGTAGCACCACTGGAAATTTTACTTTTTTATTTTAAAAAAAGTGTGTGTGTGTCAGCTACGACGCACGATTGGAGTTTACTCCTTACGGACGATAATTATGATATATATCGAATAGAAAAAAAGGTTAAATGAACGCATCTGCTAAAATGATAAGAGAAACAAACATAATTATATCTGTAATTATTCGGATTATTTATAATACTTCAATAAAGCGTATTACATAAAGTATTTTACAAAACAATATAAATAATAATAATAATAATAGTAAAAATAATAATAATAATATTAAAATTGTGTAACGGGGCCTCTGCGTGTTGGCTTCGGCCCCACGCATGCCTTCCAAAGGTCCGGGATTTAATTGCCCGTGAGCAAGGAAGCTATACACAGACATAATAATAATAATAACAATAATAATAATTGTGTTCAATTTATACAAATCCAATTTTAGGATGAATGCATACCCTGTACTCGGCAGCAGTATACAAGTTGTGACAGAACTTCGTAATACGCAGGCGCGCAACACACACGTACAAACATACAAACATACGCACACATTCAACTCTCAGACTGGAGGTAGTGAACTATACAGTGAGTATAGCGCAAAGAGGACACCCCGAGAATGAGATACGCTGTGTAATGTATTCCATCTCATTCTTTTACATGTTCAATCCTACAGATATATATGTTTATCTCTTTCTACGTAACACCTCATTCCATCTCATTCTTTTACACGTTCAATCCTACAGATATATATGTTTGTCTCTTTCTACGTAACGCCTCAACTTTTCGTGTTACACTTGATTTTACTCCTTATAAAATTTCCGTACCGGGCCTTATAACTCAAATCGTTTCTTAAGGAGTAAACTCCAAAAAAAACTGTGTATTATAGCTATCATTGTTCATGAGATACAGCCTGCTGCCTGGGTGACCGAACGATAAGGGATGGAAAGTGAAATCTTAGTAATAAGGTCTTTGGGCACAGAATGCCCAGAGAAGGCAGGATATAGCACAGACAACATGTACAGTCGGCTGCACTAACATGGATACATCTACAAATTTGCAAAAATATGTCTACGTTTAATTTTCAAAAATATCGTCACCTTATTGCATTCAAAGCGATGTAACCAGCAAAGTGTTTCAAAATTATAAATACATTATTTTCATAATGAAGTAAACAGCAGTATTTCAGTAGTACACACACTTAAATTCATAATTATGAATACGCGACAAATTTCAGTAGCATGTAGCCATTGTTTATTTCATTATAATGTAAACGTTAATTTTGTGTTTCAGAAAAGGCTGGTCAAAATTTCATTACATTGCAATATAATATCAATAATGAATTCTATAAATAATAGAGGTGATATATTGACGGGTATTATTATTGACGGTTATTTAAAAATCACACCTACATTAGAATATTAATTATATTCATTAGTGTAATAGGTATAACTCTGATACACGCGAACGTATATATTTCAAAGATACTTTCATCGGTTTTTATAGTCTACCCTCAAACTATATCTATGATTTTTTAATATTATATTAATTTTGTTTATCATACAAAATGTTTGCTTGCGTGTCTGCAAACTTCATAAACTTACACTATGATATAAGTTTGACGTTTATTTATGTATGTTCGTCTGTTTGCTTGTGGCATCGTAACTACTAAATAGATGGACCGATTTTGATATACTTTTTTTATTTTTATTCAAATCTGACGTGATCGCAATAATTGGTCATCAGTTCATTCACTGTTTGACTATTCAGGGGCTAATTTAAAAAAATAATTTTGCTTTACTGACCAAAAAAAAAACAAGAACAAAAATAAACAAAAATAGTTTCTGAAATATATGTTTAGGTAAAATGCCTGATTGACTGTAATAAACTTCATCATTCTTTTCTTTTTGTGTTTTTTCTAGTCATAAAAGTAAAATTATTTTTTAAGTAATACTCGAATTGTTCAGGAGTAAGCAAATTTATTTTGTTGAATCATAGCTTTAGTGTTTTAACATGACCACGTCAGCTTTCAAACAAAAAAAATTACATCAAAATCGGTTCATCCGTTTGGGAGCTACGATGACAGACATACAGACAGACTTGAAAAATCCCTCTGTTTTTGTCGGAGGTGCAAAAAGGGATTTTTTACGAATTCAGTAGTCCAAATTTCATGTTTCTACCATTTGTAGTTACGGCTGTGCGAAAAGAAAAAGAAAAAATGAATGTATACATCTTATTGGAACATACCACGAGTACATTTTTGTGGCATTTAAAACATATTTGCAGAAAAGTGAAAAATGCTAAAATTTTATAAGTGTATCCATATTATTGATACAATTAATGTTTACATTGCAATGAAGTAAACAATGTTTACATATTATTGAAATTTGTCGCGTATTCATAATTATGAATTTAAGTGTGCATACTATTCACTGAAATACTGCTGTTCACTTCATTATGGAAATAATGTATTCATAATTTTGAAACACTTTGCTGGTTACATCGCTTTGAATGCAATAAGGTGACGATATTTTTGAAAAACTAACGTAGACATATTTTTGCAAATTTGTAGATGTATCCATGTTAGTGCAGCCGACTGTACCATCAACATACGGCGCCCAGGTGTAGAAGCGGCCCCAGAATGGCCGCCGGTCGTATACCGAGCAATGTTCCGCACGGGAATCCCGTAGACGCTCAGAGAAGGCGGAATTTATCAGACAACACGTACCATCAACATACGGTGCCCAGGTGTAGAAGTGGCCCCGGAACGGCCGCCGGTCGTACGTTGAGCACTGTTCCGCACGGGAATCCTGCACTGGACCCGGACACGGCTGAAAGATTTAAAAATTATGCCAGGTGTATAAGAAAAACCTTTATCTAAATGTATTGTGTAATCTTGTACTTCTAAATAAAATGTGAATTTATTATTTGAACTCTGATTAATTGCGTTTCTATTACCATTAGTATACCTATGTAGCAATTTATTAACCTCGTCGTCGTTTCAACTATCGTGCACAGTTGGACATAAGCCTCCCTCAAAGTATTTCATGGGGGGTTGTTTATTAAAGTAGTTTATTAGGGTAGTTTTTTAAAATATAGACCCATAGACCCATTAACCAACATTTTAACATTGTTTCTGATTTCTATAAGAAGAGACAATAATAGTATATTAAATAATAGGCACCTCAGTGTTACACTCGTGGTATCGGCGTGCGAGTCC
This sequence comes from Celastrina argiolus, assembly GCA_905187575.2. NCBI lineage: Eukaryota > Metazoa > Arthropoda > Insecta > Lepidoptera > Lycaenidae > Celastrina > Celastrina argiolus. The sequence goes on along the minus strand of LR994594.1, from coordinate 9,058,393 downwards.
GGGACAGTCCGGGTTCGTCACTAGATCCCGAGGCCGTCGCGCGTTCGCTCTCCTCACTAGCTTCCTTCTCTTCCTGCTTCTGCGCCATCTGTAATATTGAACATTCCTATTTTATTATTTTTTCTTAATCACCAACATGCATTTTTTTTAATAGATATTACAAAAAATAATATCTATTATATTACAAAAAATAAATATTTCAAAACTCAAGAAACATACAATTTATTTTGTTTCTTTACTTAGTATTTGTTATAAGCGCTACAAGTAATAACAGTTTCTCTGTCTTAGTTACTATAAAATTGTATTCGTGGTACTTGGCATATTGAATATACCAATTACCTATTTCTTAATCTACGGTACATCAGCCATTATTCGGAGAGTTAATTTATTTCATGATAATAATGTTAAATAATATAATTATATTTTATTGTATAATGTCAGTAAATGGTAAAGGTGTCTAACAACAGCCTATGTCTATTATTTGTAGATCGATTTTTCATAGATTTTGCTGCAGATTGTTCCAAGATACAAATTAAAATGACCGATTTTCAGAACAAATTTTGTAGGACGTGTGCGGTGTTAGTTTATTATATTTTTGATCTACAAATAGTCGGTCACAAAAAGTATGCTGTGCGTGGGCACGGGGCACTCTTAGGCAGAGTTAGAGGGTGTCGGGGATCGGGGATGGTAAAAGATAATGTAAGCCCAAAGCATGCACTTGTATTATGTATGTAGGCTTCCATATCAGTACCAGCGGGGCGCCACACTTTTGTTTTGTAATTAATATTATGATTGCATGACGTAATGGATACAGGATCAGTTGCGTCACGCATTAAAGATATTGATTGATTCCGTTGCGTCACGATAATGAGTTCGAATTCCATTTGTTTGAGCCATGCATGTTCAATCCTTTATTATTATAGACGACGACTGGCTTAGTGATGAGTGGTCGCGGGTTCAAATGTGGCTGTTTCACGAAAGAACTATCGTTATCGCATAATAAGTTCAATTAGAAATAGAGAAGGCGAGAATTGTGTGAATTAAAAAAGAAATTAAGATTAACTTTAACAGACGTTACGTTGGTGGAATTAAGTGCCAAATTCGCCAACACAATTTGTTAAAGTTAATTCTTCATGTTATCCCTCTGGTATTTCCTGTCAATTATCAAGAAGGCATGGTATTTTAACAAGGCATTAACAGAAACATTGAAATCAGGACTTAGACGTAAATTATGTAATTTAAAAGCTGAAGATTATAGTTATATTAACTCTTCAGTGAGCTACACCCGGCTAAACTAAACCCAAACGATTGTCAATTGGCATTACAGAGAACCGGTGCATTTTTGAGATCTGGAAATTTCCGGTAAATTCTTTTTTTTTTGCTTCGTTGGAGCCGGGATTCCCGGGAATTTCGATACTTTAATTACTAATGTTTGAGCATGCAATGCAGGTACGATCGTTAAAATATAATTACAATTGATATGAAATGTACTGTATTATGATTATTTTATGAAAATGGAACCATTTAACTAATTATGTCATACCCACTGACGTGAATCAATGCTTCAAACGTATATGTATTTAACTACTCTGATTCGCATTCGATAATAATAGTCATCATTACGGCCAAAGTGAATGTAGTGATGTGAAATATCGATCGATAAAATACGATGAATTGAATAAAGAAAATTTTATTTCAATTACTTACTCTCGATGAAAAAATATGGGTGTTATAAGTTTAACGTGTGTGTGTGTATGTGTAGATATGTCTGTGGAATCGTAGCTCTCAAACGGCTGAGCCACTATATGAATACTAAATAATATTTTTTATGTGATAGCTTACTTGGGCATTATGACTTATATCTACTACAATCTAAGGTCACCAACCTTTAATCGTGTTTTTGTTTCCAACTCTATTATAGATCATACTAGCGCAAAATCATATTTTTACTATGAATTTTCTCCGAACGCGAAGATTCCGGACATTATAATCTAAGCTTAAATTCTTCAGAAAAAAATCAGAGTCCGTAATAGGAAAAACTATTACATAAAAATATATACAAACTGTAAAATAAATGAGTGATAATACTTTAGGGCGTGTAGGGTAAGCTGTCGAACAGTGGCCCAGAAAAAGTTTGAATGCTCATAACTCCACTGAGAGTGATTATAGTCGTGATTTTTTTGATATGTATTAGTTATTGTTTATTAAACTTTGAATTTATATTAAAATTTAAACTTGAAGTCTACTGCAAATTGGACAGTTACTGTTTTTTTAAAAGTCGGTAAATGGTTCACTCCGTACTACCAATTGTAAACACTGAACCAAGGGGTGAGCCTACAGTGAACCACTTAGATTTTATTTGTTTATAGGTGACTAGAAATATAATTTGTTTAATAAGGTTATCAATAATTAAAACATCGGTTATGTGTTGATAGCTTCTTTCATAACTAAAGCACCATGATCTCAATTATTTTTCTTTTAACGGATTTCTTTCGACCCATCCTGTACAAAAAAATAGTAAGGAACTAATAATGAGCAAATTAAACAAGTAATAATTAAAAAACCCCCAAACCCAATTTGTCTTTGCCATAAATAATATAACTATATAATAGTCTTTTCTTGACTACCTAACGACTAATAGTATAATATTATATAAAGTGAAGATGCATAATACCCACCATGTGGTTCACTGTGTACCGTCCAATTTGAGCCACTGTGCACGACTACGATTTATTTTCTTCTAAGTTGAAATACCAATAATATAATAATATAATGAATAAAACGGTCAAAATCACCATTATTATACATTTATTATGCGTTAATAGTATATCTGAAAAAATGTAATATGTAGGTGATGAAAAACAATAACGATAATGCACTAGAAATCAAAATGGTGCTTACGTAATTTTTAACTTTTTTGAATGCAAAACGATTATAGTCTCTTTTCTCGACTGTTCTTGGCGGGAGCGAGCCGTCGATTAGGCACTTAGGATTGGGTCGAGAAACAAGTATATTCGCGTTTGCGGCGTAAATAGCCTAAGTCGCATTCGTGAGATATGAATGGTGGGCCACTGTGTACTACTGGTTCACTGTTCAACATCTGACCCTATGTGCCTACTATGTAGAGACTACTGCGAAATTACCAACTCTGTAAGACTTTTATGTTTCTATGAAAAATGCCCCAACACCATAACATTGCCAATACAATAATTAAAAAAAAGTAAAAAATAGAAACTTTTTCAGCGCTGGTACTTTCAGAGTATTATGACTCATTAATATTACAGCCTGTATAAATTCTACTAACCATAAAAACTTACTAGTAGAATCCTTAAAATATAATATAATATGTAATAATAATATCTATGGACGCTTCACACCACGTCAATCTGGCCCCGTGCTTAAGTATCCGAAGAACTTGTGTTACAGGTACCAGACAACGGAAATATATTTAATACTTTTACACTATAAACATATTTAAGATTTTTATTATATTAATACACAAATTTAATACACATCCATGACTCAGGAACTTTAAAACTTTTTGTTCCCTCAGCGGGATTCGAAACCGCGACCTCCGGGTCAAGAGCCAAGCTCTGAACCACTAGACCACGGAGGCGTTAAATAAAAATATTATTATATTTAGTACTAAATTGATAAAGTACCAAACATCGAGTCCTCAATAAATATAATCGATCAATTTCAATTATTAGTCGATAAAATTACACCGAAGATTTTACGAGTTAGTGATGTGTATTACATCACTAACTCGTAAAATCTTCATTGAAATCAAATGTAATTTCAGCCGGTATCCGAGCGTTCATTTGAAAAGCAATATTGGTTTTGCGGTTTTTGTAATGGATTTAAAGTTCATGATCATCACTCATGTAGTGCTTGCGTAACTGGTGTTCTTCTTATTACCGGCGATATGCTAAGTACAGGCTGTACAGGACACTAGAGTGGGGAGCAGTCATACTATAGTTATACTGGGCCGGACGTATCTGGGGGCACGGGAGTGCCCCCGTCAAGACGAGCCAAGCGAAGCGCAAGGGCACTACCTACCTTTTCTCGAAAGGTTTCGTCGTTTTTTAGAACTCTCATAACTTTGCTTTGGATGATGCTACATAGTTGAAAATTTCAACATATAATGACACCAGTAAAAACATGAAACATACAAAGTTTGAATGTTGTAGCTATTATACTTTAGATTTTATCAATGTCTAAAAACCCCAGATTTCGTCACTGACTCATTTATAGATCATCAAAATTCATAAGGTACTTCCTGACGTCCTAGTAAGCTGATATTATTTATGTAAGCTGTTATTGCTACAAAACCAACAAAAAAATTATTAAAATATAAATGCCGCCATTTTGAATCCAATATGGTGGACGGTACAAAATGGATGTTTAATATGTTTATTATACGGATATGATCTTTAAGACATAAAAGAAATATTATATTATACAATATTACACAAGTACCTACATAAAAAAATAAGACCTACTTTTTGTAGGACCGATAATCGGTCAGATTTTTGCTCCATATTATTTCTATCCCACTTTATTTATTTGTGTGCGTTGCACTACTGCAATCAGTATGTTCTATTTTATTCCGATTATTAATCGGTGACCGACTTTTTGTAAATGAAAAATATGTCTATGAAAAAATTAGTTTTATATCTACTTATTTAAAATTAGGTACCTATAATAATATTTGGTAAGTAAAAATTAGGTAAGAATTAACAGGCAGCAAGTAGTAAATTGTTGTCGGATAAACCACATATTACGTCGATTTCCCTGATGTTACGTTCACGATGTTACATTTTTTTTTTTTTTTTTTTTTTTTTTTTTTTTTTTTTTCGAAAGGGTACTCACTAATGGCTTGAAGCCGATTTAGCTGTATCGGACTATTAACGATGTTACATTGTTTAGAGGGAATCTTATGTAAAAACCGTTCGACACATCGATAGCGCGATGTAGGTGGCTTACAGCGCAATCTATGTTTGGAACTGTGAAACATCTAAACACACATTTACCAATATATTTAACAGTCGGTAACGTTATAATGATAACAATAAACGAAAATATTACACGATCAATGTATAAATAATTTTAGTGTTGAATCTTATGACTATTATAATATGATTATAATATGATTTTTAACACGTCACGTCATGACGTTTAAAGATGGCCATAATCAAAAGAAAACCTTAAAGTTATTTTTCAAAAATAAAAATAAATACATTTTTTTTCCTTCAAAAATGATAAGTTGCACTTAGGTGTATGCAGTTAGCATATAATATAATTATGTTTATAAGAGCCGTACAAGAATTAGTACCTCTAGTGACCAACAGATGGCAGTGACCGTCGTCTACATACGATATTATTATAGACTTACTGCATTATTTTAATAAGAATCAACATGCTTTATTAAAGGCAATCTCCCTCGTATATATAAGTAATTCTCAAATTCTCGAATTATTAGTGTTGAATTTATACTCGTGGCATCCTAGGATATCCAAATAAGAAGTTTCACTCCAGCAATAAAATAATGTATATTTTATAATTTATATTTATTATATTATAATATAATAATATAACAAATAAAGAAATATGGACGAGACATTTATTTGAAAATTGGCCTATACCTCTTAAAAATTGCGGTGAAAGTTTATACACGGTATAATATTGACGGTGACATCAGTCGACGTCACTAGGGGTCACTATGCTAAGGCGCTGACTGTTCTATTTTCCGTAAGAAAAGGCCCGGGGTCAAAATAAGTTATCTTTAAATTAAAAAAAGTCCATTAACCAGCTTACAAAAATAAATGAAATCCCACCAAAAACATTTTAATGTAAAAATGTTGTCAAGACGAGTCTACACAGCTTACCCTGTAAAAAAGTTATCAGATGTCGTATAAAGCCAAGCTCTACAATACACCTTAATCAAAATCTATCAAAAAGTGGTTAGATCTCATGTAGAACCTAAATTCTTGATCTATGCGCCCTTACTTCACCAGGCTTAACTTCACATACGCTATATAGCAGTTAAAACGTGATACTTGACCGTTTTGCTACCGTTACGAATATGTCATACGAATTCATTAATCGTGTGCTAAATAAAACGGCGAAGCATCACGTTTTAACTGCAATGTAGCGTAAGTGAAGTTAAGCCTGGTGAAGTAAGGGCGCATAGATCAAGAATTTAAATTCTACATGAGATCTAACCACTTTTTGATAGATTTTGATTAAGGTGTATTGTAGAGCTTGGCTTTATACGACATCTGATAACTTTTTTACAGGGTAAGCTGTGTAGACTCGTCTTGACAACATTTTTACATTAAAATGTTTTTGGTGGGATCTGATATACTTAACGGTTGTAAAAAGAGCAGTCACTATAACTTTGGGTTATGATTATACTACCGTTTTTAGAAGGTAGTATATAAGGCATTATTTCTAGAAGTGTATTTTTATTTACAAAAATAAAATAAAAAAAATTTTCGCTTTATTGTTATTTTTGCGACAAAAAAATAGAAATGGTGAAAAGAAATTTTTTTTTCAGTTTATGACAAAAAAAAATTTACATTTCCAAAATAAGGAAAGGTCGTATAATCGTATCTCAAAGGGCATTGTCCATTTCTGGCCATCCGTGAACACGACGTTATAAAAAAACTAACTTAATGGATATTTTTTATTTATTTATTGTTAATTTTATTTGAAAAACAAATTGTGTAAATAAACACAACAAAAAACACAATTATTTATAGTTTCTAGTTTGAATTTCCATGTTCGGAAGTCGGCAAATGGTTCCAGTGTTACCATTGTCAAGCGCCGAGATATTAACTAATTGATATTAATATTATAGTCATGCCTCTGTTTTATGCTATTTTTATGTTTTTGAATGTTCTAATAGACTTTAAAAATTCGCAAGTAGTTTACTGTTGTTAGAATGGAATTTATTTAAATAGTTTCTTTAATATTAAATCTTAAAATCAGTGACGTATAAAAGCAATAACTTTTTTATATTATGGCAATGCAAATACGATATGTCAAAATATGCAACGTCATTCGCTTTGTTTTCGTGAATGTTATTTTCGTGTGAGATATTGCTACTTGGCTTTTTACAATGAAAGGAGATAGGAAATAAAATATTATTATTGCAATTGCATAGTGGGAGTTTTACGGCCCACTATGCAATTGCAATAATAAAAGGTTATGTATTATAATAATTGGAATAATAACAGTAGGTTGCTGCACTCATATTATGACCATTTTATGGTTTATAGGCTGGGCAAGGTATCAAGAGCATATTAATCCACCTGCCCAGTTTCTTGATCATGTACTATTAACCTATGAAGCAGAATTATAAAATATTCATGAAAAGTATGTTGTTTTATTTGATTGTTTACATTTTTCAATAACACCTAAAAACCTAACTAAATATAAAGTCTGACACAAAACTAGGCTTGTATTCTCCTTTTTACTGATATGAAGTACTTAATTTATATCATTTTATTAGCTTAATTAATTGTCCACGAATGGCCAAAGTGTCTATACAAAGTGGACAATCCCCTTTATAGTGACTGCTCTTTTTACACCCAGTATAGAGTAGAATTGCTAGTAGTACACGAAGCCAACTCATCTATGTGCACACTACAACTCACATCCACCTTTTAGGGATAATTAGAAATGGGATGCGAATATTTTGACGTGTGCCTTAATGGCTAGCGCTCACACCGAGAGTGGCGGGTTCGAGTCCCGCAAAAGAGAGCAAAGTCCCGCAAGAAAGAGCAAAATATTTTCAATGTCTTTGATGTGTATTAAATAATTAAATAATAATAATAATGCCTCCCACTCCGATTTCGGTCATGGTGGTTTCATTGAAACCAGGCCAGCTAAGCAGGAGTTATTTTTAGTGCCCAAGTATGTGCGTAATACACAGAAGGACGCTCTCTTCCTTCAGTCTCGTAGCCCAGTGGGACAGATAACCGACACGACTGGCCACTGACATGCCCATCTAGCGTATGGATCATCTTGTCAGATAATCAAATGATCAGCCTGCATTGTACTAACCAAACTTGAAAAACAAACTTCACTGTTTGTTGTTCCAATGTGAGAACCGAACCCACGACCTCCGAGTCGAGAGCTAGGTAAACCTAAAATATGTATTTTACAGCTACAACTCAAAAACTACTGGAGCGATTTAGTTTAAAATCACGGGGAAGTACATAGTCTAAATTTATATCGGAGCAAAATGTACGGTGTCGAGTATTTTGTGCAAACGAAGTCGCGGGCAACATCTATGGACACAAACAACAAAATTGCCTATGTGAATTACTAAAAATCCACCAACAAAAATTTACAAGTTAAATACAAGTGATAATATCGATGGCCTAGTAAGGGCCCTGCAGGCTTACTCCCGACACAATCGAGAATCGAATCAGATCGATCTCAACGGCTTTTGATATTTTATTTGCTGGATTACTTTGCAACTAACCAGGAAAAACAAAATCGTTAGATCGTAACTGCACTCCCGACCAAAATCAATCGACTGAGAATCAAAATAAACAAACGTCTATTTATTCGCCAGTACGCGGCACGGTCGAATCTGAATCAAAATCGGAGAGTAAGGCCCTATTATATAAGTACTATTTTGTACCAAACAAAACCTTTCCAATTGTATTGGGAAATTGCTAACACGGCGTTACCGACAGACTTAAACGATATACGCTGACTCAGCGCGATCGTAATGAGCCTACATCCATGTGAAGCCAATACCCACAGTTACAGCTAACCTAAGCAAACAATAGATAACCATCGCTTCAACCTTTGCCTGTAGTACACGCAGAACGAAAAAAAAATATAATATATAATATATATTTTTTTATAATAGCTCCCACACCGACCATGGTTTCGTTGAAACCAGTTTGGTGTCATTTAGTGCCTAAGTGTGTGCGCAATAGAAATGGAATCTAATGTCCTGGTGGGATAACCGACACGACTGTAGATCAGGCGCAGGACTTTTTACATGTCCATCCGATGCGTGGATCATCATTCCTGTAAGACAATCAGAAGATATGTTTGTATTGTCTTAATCCTACTTGAATCTATTTTAATTTTGGATATTGTTCTTTGTGTATTTGAAAAAGATAAACAAAACCCCCGATTTAAAAACTTTCTTTAATGGTTTTTTCTGCTCTTACGATAAAAATATCATATTGTTAACATATTATAATTATAACCTATATCCTTCCTCGATAAAGCTATCCAACACCAATAGAATTTTTCAAATCGGACAATGCTCTTTTCACAAGTTATAAAACCCTAATGCGGTATAATATCACTGGGCAAGTTTACCTGTCTTCATAAAACACCGTAATTAATAGGTGAAAACAAAATGTCACCATATTAGGCTTAATGATTATGTCCATGGGTGGAATGTATACGAAATACGCCTACAATGTCCATAACAAATAATGTCATTAATAAAATCATTTTTCACTTAGCGTGCGCGCGGCCTTATGCGTCAATCAAATGTCTGAAATCAGCTGTTCAATATTACCTTAATTTGGTCGGGACGGACTAAAGGGCGGGAGGGTCAAATTTTTGATGTCCAATGGCGAAATCGTAATGATTACAGGTTTATTGAAATTGTAGGTTTACAATCAGATACACTTGCTGTACTCTACTGATGTGTAACTTGTATTCCTTACCCGACTGCGCGAATAGAATGGTATTGTGTTTACACACTTACAGTAATTACTTGTAGTGTATTTAACAACTTATTTATATGACTAGGCTGTTAGTCGAATATTGGATTACGACTGTTCAGTTGGTTCCATTTGAGATCACCGGACATCTAAGTGCTTGTGCTTCGAATCGAATCAGTTTTTTATTTTGTACGAAGTTTGGTTCACTTTTTATTTTGTACGAAGTTTGGTACACTTTTTACGCATTTGGGTTTTTGATTTTTTTTTAATTTTTTTTTTAATTGATTAAAATTTTAAGATAAAATACATTATGTATATACATTATCTACGAATGGTGTTTTTTGAATACAGTACATATCATACAATGAGTGAACAGTACTTTTATGATACCGAATATCGAGTAAGTAGTCTCAAAATAAACAAAATGTAGTATCAAACTGTTTTTATAAGGCGATAGATAAATTATGATATCACTATTGTAAGGCATACCGCCTTTCAACGTTTCCTTCCTCGACCCCTACTATTGGTGTGGAAAACGTATTAACTCGATACTGATTTATACAAAATCTGAAATTCATCGACAAGGACAAATGACAGGACGATCGGTTTAATTGAAGTGGCTCTAACAAAAATACAGCTCGTAGGAATGATACTTTATAAATTATAATATTTTAGATATATTCAAAGTATCCTGGTCCATTATTCAAAATGCCATAGCAATTTTTCGCTTACGAATTTTGAAAACAAAGTGTAAGGAATTTGACATAAGCTTCACTAAATAATGAGCGAATTGGTATGTCATTTTTTCAAGCTTATTTCAAATCCCATACACATTTTATTCTCGAACTTCGTAAGCGAATAGCAATGTCATCGTGAATCAGGGCCCTGCCCTGCATTGGCCAAGTATTAAAAATAACATTTCGTGCATTTTGTATAATAATTAATTTTTATCGAAGTGAAGGCAGTTTTATATATGAGGATATCAATCACAATTTATTGATTCATGAATCGCAATTTATTAATAACTAGCTGTGCCCGCGACTTCGTTCGCGTGGTTTATGAGTGACTTAAACCGTTTATGCAGCGCACGCAACGAAAGTCCCAGAATGTGAATAATTTTCCCCGTTTTGCAACATTTCTCACTGACGCTTCGCTCCTATTAGTCACAGCGTAATGTTATAAAGCCTAAAACCTTCCTCTATAAATGGACTATCTACAAATTGGAACAGTAATTCCTGAGATTAGTGCGTTTAAACAAACGCAAAACAAACTCTACCGCTTTATAATATTAGTATAGATTAAAAAGTACATTTCAGTATTTTTTACTGTCATAAACTTGTAGACAAGAACAATGGGAATTCCACGTAAATTTCGGATCGAGAGATCGTAGTAGCACGTGGGATAGTCGGTCTGCGCACAGAGGTCCCCCGGTGGGCAGATCCTTTATCGTGATCGCCGTATCATTAGACATCATTGTGATCAATGCCCGCGCATCGGCTAACGGAATCGTCATTACATACTGTAATGATTCAATTTGTCAATTATTTTTTATCATTATTATGAGGGAATGTATTATTTAAGTAAATTACTTACCGCCGAATACTGGTAGTTAAATTGAGTGGGGCTCAAGTCACATGTTGCCCTTGTTGCCAAGCAGTGATAGGGACAGACTAGGGATAGGGGGGAATCGTTTCGAGTAGCGTTTCAGTATTCAGCTATGTAACTTCTATGTATCTTTATTTATCGTTTAACATTGAAATTATTTAGACTTGATATATCAAGTCTAAATAATTTCAATGTTAAACGATAAATAAAGATCATCTATAGATGATGGAGGGAAATCTTATGTCCAGCATTGGGCGTCACAGCTGGAACGACTTGCGATTTGATTTTTTATCGATTAATTTGAATCGATATCGACAGAAATCGAATAACCGAACAAAGAGTATAAAATAATATTAAAATGATCATTTCCCAAATCCAACAAACAACTGTTTCTTATTATTTTTTCGTAAATAATAAATAAATGACATCACTAACTTAAGATTCTCCAAATGATAAGTTTAATTCCCATCTCTATAATAAGCATAATAAGTATAAAATATGTTTCATCAAAATCCAATAATGAAACAATTACGACCGCAAAAAAACTGTTCCTTATTATTTTTTCGTAAATAATAAATAAATGACATCACTAACTTAAGATTTTCCAAAAGATAAGTTTAATTCCCATCACGATAATAAGCATAATAAGTATAAATGTTTTATCAAAATCCAATAATGAAACAATTACGAACGTAAAAAACAAGACGCATTAATCTCGCATCGTATTTGTTTTCTCACGTCGAACACGAATTCAGTTTTAATGCGAGTCGAGATAGTAACATCTTTTATTATCTGTCCTAACATCCGTTCAATTGTTATCGGGTTTAATAGCTTGTTTCTGTGTGTCTTTCGCGTGAATTTATTAACGGGGTAACGTATGATATTTTTTATGTCTTTCGGATGTGTAACAAAGAAATAAGTGGCCAGCAACCTGCAGGTTAAAAGCGTTTAAAAGGCCTACTGATAACGTTTTTGTATCATCTAGTTAATTAAAACAAAATGCCGATATAACCGGTACTTACAGATGATTGTGAATAGTAAATAAGAAAAGTTAGTTCAAACCGTAGCGATTATAATTTTTTTGGCGTAAAATGTTATTGTCATTATTATGAGTCTTGTTTTATTTAATACTGACAGTTTGTTTGTTCTACTAACTACCTATCTTAGGACTACCTACCCGTCCTAAGGTATCTACTTTTAAGTTTTTTTGGAATAAACTATGTAGTTTGTTCATCTCCAACACCTGTGTTTCAATACATAACCGTTTGCACTGAACATCAGATTTCCTTTATTATTCTGTAATTTTAGAAAGATTTCTATAGTGATATTACTGCGCGTGCTGGTCTGCACTCTGCGGGGACGAAGAGAATTTAATTGATCCCTATGGGCTGGTACACATGGGTATGTCAGGCCTAGGTATACTGCTAAGGGAGTATACGATACAAAATTCGGACGACCAGAGAAAACTCAGAGCATTGAAGATAGAAGACAAGTCCCCAGCCTGTGGTCTAAGCTCCTGGCTCCTGCTGACCTGGTGGGGTCCCTCTGTAAGAACTGCCGCTCCTGCGCGGATACCTCTCCCCGGATCTCATAGCCCCAGTATAAAGCAACTCAGCTAGCTACCAAACTCCTGGCTCCTGCCGCGTAGCTATAATATTATATTATTATGAAGAGCCATTAGTTTGAATATCTAAAATATATATTATAGCTACGTGTGCGGTTATCGATATTTACGTACAAAATTTATCTTAATATTCCTTGCTATGATTCATATTAGTATAAATTATAGCTACGTCGTTGACGGCCTTTAACCTGGTGGGTCCCGGATTGCGGATGCGGCCCAGCAAGCTACTAAATCCTTCTAGTCTTTTCCTATCTTACGGACAAAACTCATGGCCCTGCTGTTTACCTGGTGGGGTCCCTGGGGAGGCATTGGCGCTCCTGCGCGGAGACCCCTCCCCCGCAGGTCCGGGAGCACGTGCTCCACGCTCCCCAACTGCTCCACGCGTACACAGTGCTGTTGGTTGGCGCTGGCGTCGTGGTGCGCTGGAATTATTTTTATTTTATTATTTTATAGTTATTTAAAACTGGTGACCCTAATTACATTAATTAACTTATGTCTGTGTACAATTAAAATTATATAGTTAAATTTGTTTAAGTTTCTACATATACTTACATTATTACAATCTAAACAAAACATTTCGAAAAAAAAACAAAAAAAGCTTTTATTCATCAGGCTGGCTTGTCCTGTTAGTGTGTTAGTGTGGGACAAATCTTGCGAGTTAAATTAGGACCACTTCCTGGGGTTAGATAAGGTTTAAATATGGTTTAATAACTTAACTTTGGCGACAATGCAATTATATGGTACCATGAAGCTGGTCTCAAGATGGCGTCGGAAGGAACTCCTCAACTAAATAAGATAAAACAGTCGAGTTTGGACTCGTTTCAATAGTCTTGACAAGCACTCGGAGCATTGAAAAAAAACTATTTTTATAACTTTCTTTAAATTAGTATTTATTATATACCTACCTACTCAATGTCATTTTCACAGTAGGTAAACACGAATCTGACGAAATTCTCTCTATCGAGCCGTTTAGTCTGCAGAGCTTACCAAAAATATTATATAAATATCCTACTGCGTCAGTCGAGTAACATTTTGCAAGGTGTCTTGTATAGTAGGTTGGTTGAAATTAAAGATTAACTTGAAACCGTAGATTTATTATAGCTTGCTTGTGTGAAGTAATGGGAATGGATAGTGAAACGAAATGACAAGACAAATATAGAAAAAATTATATCAATGCGTCCCTACGCATTGATATAATTTAAATTTATATTCCAACTACCCTTAGTTGGAATATAAATTTGTCGGTAATTGTATCTAAATATCTCGCTCGTTGTTATGTAGAAGTAATAGGCGCTCAAACACAAGGTAACGTAAATCATAAAGCTAATATAAAGGACGGGTTTAAAAATGCAAAAAAGTATTTGTAAATTACATTAAGTAACTCTTCATAACCATCGTAAAACTACGCAATATGAAGAGTTACTCTACAACGTTATTGCCTTATTAGCGCAGAAAAGGTTTTAATGAAGCATAAAAAGCACTTTAATTTACTACACTTGTCATCCACAACATTTTTCAATAATTACTATTTTTAACCGACTTCAAAAAAAGGAGGAGGTTCTCAATTCGTCTGTATGTATTTAGTTTAAAACTTATGCTAACCTATGTCTATTAAATTATACTATCCACTTTGTGCCTATGTGATACTTTTACCTTTTTTATTATTACCCTTTATTTAATTGTACCTTACAAATGAATTCCTCCCAGTACAGTTTTTTATGGTTTAGTTAATTAATAATAATAATATCTATGGACGCTTCACACCACGTCAATTTGGCCCTGTGCTAAGTATCCGAAGAACTTGTGTTACAGGTACCGGACAACGGAAATATATTTAATACTTTTATAATATTCACATATTTAAGATTTTTATTATATAAATATTAAATACTCAATACATCCATGACCATAGGCGGTTCCATAGGCGGGATTCAAACCCGCGACCTCTCGGTCGTCAGTTTTTCATTATCATTTTCCTTTAAATTTAAAGTTCAGTAGTTTAAGCGTGGAAGCGAGACAGAAAGACAGAGTTACTTGCATTTATAATGTTAGCACAAAGTAGATAATATAAATGTTAGTAAGGATTATAATATAAATGTTAGTAAGGATTATAATATTATAAATGTTAGTAAGGATTATAATATTATAAAAATGTTAGTAAGGATTATAATATTAGTGTGAAAGGTCACTCACCCGCAGGTCTATCTCGGTGGTTTGCGCGTCCGTC
Organism: Celastrina argiolus; assembly: GCA_905187575.2. Lineage (NCBI taxonomy): Eukaryota > Metazoa > Arthropoda > Insecta > Lepidoptera > Lycaenidae > Celastrina > Celastrina argiolus. The sequence continues at coordinate 9,043,230 of LR994594.1, read as the reverse complement.
CGCGCGCACGCGAAGTATCTGCAACAACAACAACAATCAGCTGTTGCCCGAACAACATTCACCTGCTACACAAACTGTTGTGATGTATGGCTTGGCTTTGTACGGACACAGACACTTAGCATTTGGCTGCCATAACATACTAACCAGGAAGGATTTATGCTCAATTATAAAATCAAAAGTTTTCTTGAGTGCAAATTGTAATACATAGTTTCGACTTTCGACCTCTATGGTGGCGTATCCACTCAAGTTGAAGGAATTTTGAATCCTGCTGAGGGAACAAATAATCTCAATGTTACTGTGTCGTGGATATAGTTAATCTTATCTTCTTCTGCTCTTTATATATAAAAATGATTTGCTGTTCGTTAATCTCGCTAAAACTCGAGAACGGCCAAACCGATTCGGCTATTTTTAGTCTTGAAATATTTGTGGAAGTCCCGGGCAGGTTTTAAATGGTTTATCACAAACTGTTTCTATCCTCAACTAAATAATAATAATAATAATAGCTCCCTCACCGATTTCGATGTCGGTAGCCCATTTCATTGAAACCAGGCCAGCTACGCAGGAGTTATTTTATAGTGCCCAAGTGTGTGCGCAATACACAGAAGCACTCTCTCTTCCTTTTACTCTCATAACCCAGTGGGACGGTAAACCGACACGACTAGCGAGAGGTCAGGCGCAGGACCGACTTTTTACATGCCCATCTTTCTTGTCAGACAATCAGGTGATCAGCCTGAATTGTCCTAACCAAACTTGAAAACAACATTATTTGTTGTTCCAACGCGGGAATCTAACCCACGACCTCCGGGTCGAGAGCGAAGCTCTGAACCACTAGACCACTGAGGCGTGGACTAAATGGACACCGGTCAGCTAGTCTTATATCTTATATCTTCTTATCATCTTCTTATATATAAAAATTAATTGCTGTTCGTTAGTCTCGCTAAAACTTGAAAACGGCTGAACCGATTCTGCTATTTTCAGTCTTGAAATATTCATGGAAATCCCGGGAAAGTTTAAACGGTTCATCACAAACTGTGTCTGTGCTCAACAAGGTAGGCACGGGCCAGTTAGTGTGTATTTCGTGGTTAAATACTCTCGTATTTAACCACGAAATATTGCTATGCTTTATTATAGTCTGGGGAGACGAAATATTTAGAAAATTGTTAAATATTATGTAATAGTCTGTTAATTAGACTGTAATTATAAAGTCTGACTAACTAACTAAATATAATATGCAAGTTTTTATGACATATAGAAAAAGAAGATATTGAATTTGCTAACGATGGTGATGATGAAAATACTAGTAAAGACGAATCTGATAATGATTCTTTTAAAGATATTGATAATATGACGCTGACACTAACGATACTTCTGACGGTGCTCATGTTAATGATGATACAAATGAGAAATTCTAACAAGATAATCCCCACAACACTAACCAAGCCCCAATTAAAGTTCTACCCACTTCCGTTATCAGTACTTATCTTATCAAGGGCAAGGATTAAGTTTCAGGGATTAACCGACTTGATAATTGGGGGTTGTGTAATTGATATGTTGATTAAAGTGAAAGGTTCAGTGTTTGTTGTTCATTAGCATTTATATTTAGCGTTTGTAGTAGAAACGTTCAAACAAGTGCATATTATATACAGTGTGTAATAAGAACAGTCACTATAACTTTGAGATACGATTATACTACCTTTCCTCATTTTTGAAATGTATTTTTTTGGGCAAAAAATAAAAAATCTTATTTTTTTGTCGCTAGAATAAAAGAAAGCAAAAAAAATATTTTTTTTTAATTTTATTAACTAATTAAAAAATACATTTAATTTTATTGAATGCGAAGAGGTAGTATTATGTATATGATTATCATAATGACTGTTCTTTTTACACCCGTTACATAATTCCATTTTTGCACTTGCTAGCAGCCAGCTAGAATTTTATATTTTTAGTTACGTATTAAATTGCTAATTAAAATAACTATTGGAAAAAACTGGGTGAATATTTCTCAAATTTATTGCAACAGATACAAGCTGAAGTTGATAAAAAATATTTTAATATATAGGTATTATATCATCACATAATATTATCACAATGAAACAGTATTTAGGTACTTTAATAAACATTAGATAGGTACACTCATTCATAAAGATAATAAAACGATCCAATAACTTTAAATCCTCATATAATTTGCAAATCACGTAACATAATATTAATTCGCGATGATTCCCATTAGCCATTACTGTATACATTATAATTAACAATAGCCGACATTTACGGTGTGGCCATTAATGTTTTGCTTAGTCGCCTCACCAAGTCGCCTTATACACTTAGATTATTCTTCGTAGCATAAACGATATTTATGAGTATGCGAAACACTCATTACATGAACAAATAAAATAGTCGAATACTGAAGAAGCTAGTTTTTGATTAGGAAAATCGCTTTATTAAACAAAACAGACTTGAGGTGGGTTCCAGTTGCAAGGAAAAAATGTTATTAATTAACTAAATTTTCAATCATATTTTTGTTGTGATGCTACAGGGTTAAGGTCCCGCCACACATCCAATAATATATACTTTTACTTTTATTGTTTTTTACTTTATACTTATTCTTTTTAACTAACATTAGTTTAAAACAATAATAGAAATTGTTGTTGCATGAAAACAATTTCTATTTCTTTCGGCCTAAGTTCTTACATCAAACGTTTAAGATGAGATTAAAGTTTTAAGTTTTTCAATGATTAGGTGATTAATTACAATATTCTCTGGGTGAAATAGCGTTCTTTAGATATATTGTGCTTAGATTTATAGAGCTTGAGACAGGCAGTTATATAATATTTACTCTGTTTCGTGTTTACGTTTTTTGGTTTATTGTTGTAATTATTGTCTTATAGCTAATGACGACCACCGTAACCCGTCAACGCGCTGGTGATTATAGTGGCATCGACCAAGAGGTCGCGTGTTCGAATCCCGCCGATGGAACAAAAAGTTTTCAAATATAATAAAAATCTTAAATGTGTGTAATATGTATAGTATAAATATATTTCCGTTTTCTAGTACCTGTAACACAAGTTCTTCGGATACTTAGCACGGGGCCAGATTGACTTGGTGCTAGGCGTCTATACAGGGTGTAAAAGAGCAGTCACTATAACTTCGTGGGGTAATAACCAGGCAAGAGATAATATCCATTGGTACCAGTCATTTGCTTTTAATCCACTGTTTAAAAAATTAAAAAAATTTCAATAGGCAACGTACAACGTGCACAACACAGCGATCAGCTGATTACGCTGAGAGGTCAATAGCACGCGTGAGACGTTCATTACGTACTAGGGCAAAAATTATAAAATTTAAGAATTTATTGCAGAACGTTGTTCCAAACAGTCCCAAAAAATCCCAGAGTTATAGTGACTGCTCTTTTTACACCCTGTATATATTCTTTTATAGTGTCCCTTTTTAAAAGTTTTGTATTACATTCAAATAAAAATAATAAAAATAAAAACCATTTATTTCAGGCTACATGGCCCATATTATAAATACCTTACAGACTTATCAATTCACACTTCAAATAGTAAATAAAGTTTGCTAAATTAAAATTCGCTACCTACAGTTTCATGGCTTCACCGGTGTGAAGTGATTAGAATGGCGAGCACAGACGCGCGTGGTCTTTATACCGCCGATATGGGTTCCGTGCATACTAATCATCTGATACCATCTCGACTATGTCCCCTGGATTTGCTTAACTAACTTGTGAGAGGCCGACTTGATAGCCAAATTTAAGGAATACGTTAGTCAGGACAGTATATCGCATTTTAATTACTTGGGTTTTCACACATACATTTAATCCGCTGGCTTTGATGTACAAGGCATGGGAACTATATATCTCTATGTCATCATACAACGCATTTATGATGCGAGTTTCTTACGCCGGTTCTTGCGAGTTTCTTACGCCGGTTCTTCTCGCTGGGCTAGTTCCCGAACCGGTGGTAGGCATCATATAGAAACGACGTTTAGAAAACATTTTTGTAAAATTTATTCTGATTAAAAAAAAAATTGAGTCAAAGGACTTTGACCGACACATTTTATTATAGAGGATTACCTCTAGCTTTGATGTACAATGCATGGAAACTATACATCTCTTTGGCAGAAAACTTAAAAAGTGTCCGACGAAAATACTTAAATGATGGTTCCAAACTGGCCACAACGTCGCTAGAGTTACAACTTGCAACGGTGTATGTGAAATGTGAATGTGCTTTATATAGTTCCAACACATTCGTCTCATCTTCTTATATATAAAAATGAATCACTGTTTGTTAGTCTCGCTAAAACTCGAGAACGACTGAACCGATTGGGCAATTTTTAGTCTTGAAATATTCGTGGAAGTTTAAGGAAGGTTTAAATGGTTAGTATGCTCAACGAAGTAGGCACGGCTCAGCTAGTATTTTTTATTATTATTGATATGCTTTGTTTAATCCAAAGTACTTATATTACTTTTTCATGAAGTTTATGAAATTAAAAAATATGACTTTTTCGTATACCTAGATGATACTCCTTATTTTCTCTATGGTGCAAAGTCTACAAGACACATGCTGTCCTTTTCGAACATATAACGACAAGGCATGACTTGGGAGCCTCTTACTGTAATTAAACTTCTATTAATATCTGCTTCCTCATACTATTGCTATATCACAAATAGCATCTCGTAATGAATATAGACGTAGCAATTATTTGATCCTGTACCTGACAGTTGAGATTATCTGAACAGTCAGAGACACAATATGTAATAGGACGACATGGCAGCTAGGAAGAGTTTAATTTTAGCAGCTGATAGGAAGCTTAGAAACGGCAATAGACTCATGATATAGAAGAATGAAGTAACGATTTGCAAAGTGGACCTAGAAAATAATTTACGTTTATAATTATAAATAAAAAATATATTATTTGGATTTAGGAAACCGGGAGAAAGCACTAAAATAGAACTTTGAGTAGAGAATAATAAAATAGAATTAGGATAACTAGGATAATAAATAATTTTTTTAAAGTGTAATTATAATGACTCTGTTGTCAGCAACTCCATATAAGTAAAATCTCTTAAGAGATTATAGCATAGGTTAAGCAAATTATTTGTACTCATTTAATTTCATGAAATAAAAAGTTTTTATTAGGAGCGAATAAGTTAAAAAATGATCAATGAATTATCAAATTTGACATTTACGTTTGATTTGCCGCTAGAAAGCTCTATCGAGAGTGCCCTTAATTTTCTTTCAGGGTCATAATATATAGTATATACCTACCTAGTTTCAGATTTAAGAAAGAAGTTAGAATATTGATAAGCAACTGTTGTATTTGTGATAAGGTTAATAATAATAATAGCTCCCCTCACCGATTTCGGTGTCGGTAGCCGATTTCATTGAAACCAGGCCAGCTACGCAGGAGTTATTTTATAGTGCCCAACTGTGCGCGCAATACACTAAGACACTCTCTATTCCTTTTACTCTCATAATCCAGTAGGACGGTAAACCGACACGACTGGCGAGAGACCAGTCGCAGGACCGACTTTTTACATGCCCATCCGACGCATGGATCATCTTTCTTGTCAGACAATCAGGTGATCAGCTTGCATTGTCCTAACCAAACTTAAAAACAACATTTTTTGTTGCTTCAATGCGGGAATCGAATTCACGAACTCCGTGTCGAGATCGAAGCTCTGAACCACTAGATCACGGAGGCGTTTAATAAGGTTACTTTCGTACAAAAGGGTAAAAACGAGACCTTATTACTGAGACTTCGCTGTTCGTAAGTCTGTCACCAAGCTTGTATCCCAAGAACGGCGAAAGCTGGACAATTTGCACAGATGATATATTTATATTGCCGCTTAAACAACAAATAGTAGATAAAAATAGAATAAAACAAATATTCGAGGGCGGGGGGCTTCTATACACAAACGTGATTTTTTCTTAATCTTGTACGGAACCCTCAGTGTGCCTGTCAGACTCGTACTTGGCAGGTTTTTTCTTTTATTTTGTTACAAGTGTCATACGAAAATATATTCTCCTGTTGAAACTTACCATGTTGCCCCATCCGACGAAGGTCGAAAAATTACTTATTTATGGACATATTCTTATTCAACTATTTATCGTTCTACCAATTTAAATACCAGCCACTAATAGGGCAACTGATAAATTGGAACTAAAACTTTATTAAAGAGATAAATTAACATCAAGTTATAGCAATAAAACCATTGACACCGTAATACCAAGCGCCATCGAATACGCCATTGTTTACTTGAACGAAGGGCAAATTTTGTATAATTATCAAATTGAGTAGGTAGAAACTTGAAAGCTTTTGGAGAAACCGATAATTTATCTACTGGTAAACTTTCCTAATTTTTTGTACATAAAACACAACAAATAAACAAAAAGTATTACAATGAAGAAGTTAAAACGATTTTTTTAAATGTGTCGAATTTCAAGATCCCAAGAAGTGTGTGAGACCATAACATTGTGAGAAGCACTTTATGCGTTTCCTACTGTCCCGTATTGAAATGGTCTTAATATTGGCACTTACTCAGTCTGCATAGTTGCTGATCGTACCATCCTTCCTACACTTTGCGATTTTTCAAATCGTTTATTCTGAGAGGCAGTTTGTGAAAACATCGGCCAAATTAAGAACCTTCTTTTTACATGCTGTGACTACCACTGCTTGGCAGTATGACATGAACAGTAATTTGTGACTACATATTTTAAGTAGGTATCTTTATAGCTGTCGGCCGCATGTGTTTTAGAAGCAAATGTTTGCTAATATCAACTTGATCGCTTGATCAGCCCATATAATTGCAGATATTTTCCTCGATTGTACCAATAGCGATTTTTCGGATCGATTATACCATTGTAGCCCATCATCAGGGAGTGTCATCACTGTCATGGGCTGCTGGCGCTTGCGTCATCATCTATAAATCACAGCTCGATCGGAATGAGATCACGACCAAATGTACAAACGACAGACAGACCTAATTTTATACGGAAATATATATTTTGATTACGTAGATGTTGAGATGGTTTGGTTCACAAGTGTAAATTATTTAACATTGAATCGTACTGATCTTTGGCAACGTTATGCGACTTAAACCAAAACCAACCAAAGTAAAAAAACCTATACAATGTAAGATCATAACTTGACCAATAGATATGCTGCGCTTATCAATTTAACAACTATACTAAAAAACTAGAAGTCACCATAGACCCAAAATTCTATCACAACTAAAAATATAATAGAAATGTTATGGAAATTAATGCTTATGGAAATTGAAAGAAATATTTACAATTGTGTCAAACCTAGTGTCATCATACAACGCATTTATGTTGTTATTACAGTACTGTAATATACAATATATTCTTGTTGTTTTCATTCATTTTATATAATTGAAGATTTGTCACATGCATTTTTTTTAATAGATTACTTAGAATAATTTAAAAAAAAATGCATGTGACAAATCTTCAGTATAGAAACTAAAAATGTGTAAACTTTCACAATTATATGTTTCCAAAATTCTCGTCAGACCACAAGTTTTAAGAGTGTACCTCAAGTATTAGCTATACTGCCAATATATAGATTTGAAAACTATTACAGTCAACTCCTTGATAATTCATTTTTGCTCGCGCCAGCCACGTGGCCGAGTTGTTTATACAGGCTCGAGACAACAACAGTATTCTATAAGGGACTGGAGACGATCGTAAATAACGTAACCTTGGAATACTAAAAGGAATTCCGAGTGTTCCAATTTTTCAACTACTTTACACTGCGAGGACATGTACATGACATTGGGGTACAGTCGCGGGCATAATGGTCTCATAGACAAGACGACATAAACCTTTCGCCTTAATTTTTTTGAACGGGTGCTTAATAATTGCTTTAAAGCCGATTTAGGTATATCGGACTAGAACTAGCCGGGTGGCTGGTTGTTTAGATGGGAGTAGATGGGTTTAACCGCCCCCCCAACATCACCAGGGTGATGTTCATATTGGATTGTGGATCACTATGGTAGTAGACTATTATTATGCGGTATGTCCTTAATAATAGATGTAGGTATTAACTTATAATAGGCTGACTACTGAAACGATATTTAAATAGAATAACGTCGACTCACATGCTGTCCTTGTTATTCCCCCAAGGAGTGTCAGCGACAGCCTGTGAATAGGAAAGCTCTTATCTTAAATAAGCGTTTCAGTATTCGGTCGTAAGATTATTAGGTATATTACATGTAGATTGTGGAGCAGATCGCCTGGAAATCTATTACTACCATGGACAGTAGAAATACCATGTGCTATAAACGGCTTATTTTCGGCATTCACTTATTCGGTAAAACACAACGGGAGTAGCTATTCACGAAAGTACTGTCTGATGTATGCTCCATTGCTTTACAATATCATCGTGTTAGCTAAAAAACCACCAAATTAATGTACCTAGTACCAACCATTGTTTGACTTTGCCCTGCATTATGTGTATCACGCATATATTGACAGTCACACTCACACATCAAAAGCTGGCTTGATCGGGTACTGCGGGACAGCAATAGATTTTACAAATACCTATTTTTCATTTCTCTAGTCCGTGGTATATCCTCTTCATTGTTGGTATATGTATCTACCATTTAAATACAAATGTAATAGCCAATAAACGCATGGAAAAGTTATGAGTCTTTTGAACAGCCAATTTTAAAGAAATAATTAATGACATAAATAATTTTAAAGATATTAATGGGTGACATCAAATTTCGCTTACAATTCACACTTTAAACGATCAAATTAATTTGAGTCAATGAATTAACACCATTAGTGAAGGTGTCGGGACGATTGATGATCTTAAAATATTCCTGAGAAATTGAGTCGTTATATCAAATAGTGAAATTATAAATATAATTTGTTTACAAGTCAGATAATGTTTATAGATATAGCTGATATGTGTTATTAAGACTATATTGAGGTAATTTGGTTTATGTGATAATTTTAAAACTCATTGTATTTGTACAGATACAATGGAAAAATAATGAGGCATGTAGACTTATCGATTTATTAGGTATTAGATATAAGAAATTGCTAATTATAACATCAAAGATAATTCAATCAGATTTTTATAAATACAATGGTAAAACTGATAATTAAAGTAAAAATGCGGACTCATCAATTTCTTAGGAATTAGACATGAAATCGCTAAGTATAACATCAAGGATATTTTAATGTTGTCCAAGTAAAATCCCAAATACAGCGTCGCTATTCCGGTCCAGTGCTTCAAATTATTCTGCCCCAGCTTCAAATGTCTCTGTTATTTTATGTCTTGTAAACCAGTCGGAATTGTAACTGGAATTTACATTTGAACAAAGTGGGTCGCGATGCGCTATTTATGATATAACTTATATCGACTACATCTGGTTTATTGATTATATAGGTTGTAGTGTCTTTGTGTTAGATACAGCTATGTCATGGAAGCGCAAGTGTAATAACATTATTGATATGTTATAATTTTTTTTCGAGTAAAAAGAGATTTGATGTTAATGTTGCCATGGTGTTACTCAAACAATTATTGTGGAAAACTTAGTAAATTTTGTAAGAAATGTTAGTAACTATAGAAAAACAACATAATTAATTTGTAGTTGTAATTGTAATTAACAGACATCATTGGAAGGCTTCCAAAGATTGCTACTCTAAAAAAGAATCTCAAGTCTGTTGATCATAATTCATAACATTTTGGAATGCACTTATTCTTCATATAAGAAGTGAAAAATTCAAAAATACATTCAGTTACACATGTTTACGCGAACATTTCACTTGTCGGAAGGCAATAAACGTAAATGAATCATACTGTAAATATTTACGTTATGTCTTCTCACCGCATTCAAAGTTAGAATTGACTTAAGCTTAGACAGATTAAACTAAGAAATGAATCATCATAGAAATAAAACAAAGTGATGTTAATAAAGTAATTGTGGGAAGGACCACCATGTTGGATATACAGGGTCATAAAACTTTAAGTCCTTGATATGGGCATGACTTAATAACAATAGCATACAAAATTTTCTTCAAGAACTTCTAAATTATGCAAATTAAGGAAATAGAAAAAAAAAATACAGTAAAATATATCGTGTTCGTATAAAACTTGTTGTAAGAAAATTAAATTCACCTTAAAACATTCGAAGATTCTTTTGTTTTGAATACTACATAATATTATATTAACAGAAATCAAGGTTCATTGTGTCAATTGAGTTATCGATCGAAAAATACTTGGCGTGCCTCAAGGTTCACTGCTATGTCCCTATTTCTACGTCACTTCCATATGTCACCATTCCATTAATTGTGTTACCATTAAACTGAATAATAAATGGCATATAATTAAAGTGACGAAACTGCTGTCTAATGCTTTAGTGGACCCCATTCACGAAACAATAATCACAGTCATTAATTCCAGTCTTTTAATTAAATTATCATTACTTAACCAGCGCAACTTACGAGTTTTTAATGCAAATTCGTCGCACTTTCGAGCCCTACAGAAGCAAATTATAAATGTGTTTATACAGAAGATAAAATCGGTCCTTAGCGAGGCACATAAAACTAATTGCTGTAATCCATATGAATCGTCGACGTAAATTGGGGTTTCGGTCTCATAACGTTAAGGTCTTAAATACGGAGTTGCCTTTTCATGTGTAATTATACTGACTTGGCAATTATGTATATATGATATTGGCAACTTTGAAAATTATTGGGTGCAGTTCGGCATAATTTGTATCTATTATGTTTGTAGGTTTTATTCTACAACAATATTTTTGACGGTTAGAATTGTTTTCAGTGTTTTTTTGTTTATCTTTTTACATTTCTTATGCAATTTTCTTATATTTCTTACACTGACCAGCTGTGATGTCAATGACCTCACAGCAAAGCCTCTTTCCCAGCTAACATAGCAACATAATCGTCGCTTTGTGACTTAGCGATGCTTACGTCTAATATCATACCTTTTCGACCTTCTTTGTCGTAATCGACTTGGCCAAAGGTTGTAGTTAGTAATAATACACAAACTACTTGCACTTTTTTCACTTCATTACTTGTTTTACATAATTATTTGTTAAAATACATTATTTATGTAAAACAATTAATTAAATTGGAAAAAGTGCAATTAGTTTGCGTATTATTACAGTTTATCATGAATTTTCACCAAGACTCCATTATAATATTATAAAAGGTGCGGTATATTCTATCCAATGTTGTAAAAGGATATGTATATTTTTTTTTGCTTTTTATAATTATGTTTCTGCTTTTCTTTCTTTACTAGGGATGCGGCCGAAGTTTTTGTGATAGATTTTGCAAATCGTCACATTTATTTCCATAATCATAGACCCAAAAACATTAGCCTTATCAGCTATCACTGCAGGAGTGCTGTGACGTCATATGTGCGTGACGGGAATTGGGCACACTCCCATAACGGCCCACCGATCATATCTCTATTGATATTCAATTAAATACGTGTGGTCGTATGTGTTTTTGATAAACTGTGCTCTTCATGATCATCATCAACACCTGACACCCCTCAATCATTGAAATTCCCATTGTTTGAAATCCAGTCTCTACATTAGAATAACACTTCCTACTCCTGGGGCTTTACTGTCCAAACTGATTCGATTTTGATTCAGATTCGATCGTAATGAATACTCCCGAATTCATTGAAGTTTGTTTATTTTGATCCTCAATCGATTGATATGATCGGAAGCACATAAAGTTACGATCTAACGTTCTTAAAGAAGAATTTTTTCCACCATTCACCAAATAAAATACCAAAAGCCGTTGTGATAGAACGGATTCGATTCTCGATTGTGTCGGGAGTAAGCCTGCTGCATTCTTCTGATCAATTTCGTCCCAAGACAGATCTAGCTTGTCCCTCGGGTACCCCTGAGATCATATTATCAAAGGGTTTTTGGGTTGGTTACCACTGTCAATCCTGGCTGCACAGGAGTTGCAGTGGTGGGAATATTGGTGGGACAATTGCTCGTAAAATCCAGTCTCTACAATTTAAAAAGGGACTAGGAATTACAAGAGGAACAATATTTAACGAAGGATTAACTTTAACATTTCTTGGTGAAACAAGCCCTAAGCGTATTAGAGGATAATCTAGCCTACTACGACTCGGCAGTATATCCCACGGTTACTGTACTTTTTCTCGGAATCAAATGTAGTCTGTGCTCTTGATTAGATAAGAATTTAATTAAAGGAAAACGTTAATGATAAACTTATGCGATGTATAATGTAAAAACGATAAAAACTAAATAATTATTATGTTAAAGCGTATAAGGCAATCTAACGCTAGATAATATACATGATAGCAGTGACGAGCAACAAAAGTATTTGCTATATAACTAATCGCTCACCACACCGATTTCGGTGTCGCTGGCCGATTTCAGTGTCGGTGGCCGATTTCGGTTTCAGTGGCCGATTTTGATGAAACAGGGCGCACACAGGAATTATTTTATAGTGCCCAAGTGAGTGCTCAATACACAAGGACATTCTTCCTTTACTCTCATAACCCAGAGGGACGGATAACCGACACGACTGGCGAGAGAACAGGTGCAGGAACTACTTTTTAGATGCCCATCCGACGCATGGATCATCTTTATTACCAGACAATCAGGTGATCAGCCTGCATTGTCTTAGGGAAACTTGGAAGTTGGACACAACATTTTTTTTTCCACACGGGAGTCGAACTCAAGACGGAGACAGTGATATATATATTACATATTATGCTATATTATACTGGCTCTAATATTAAAGAATCATAATACTTTAGGGTGTGTATGGGTCCCGTATATTATACAGTTTACTGTGAAAGTACCAGCGCTGAAACAGTTACTTTTTTTTAATTAATGTATGGGCATTTCTCATAGAAACATGAAAGTTAAAAGTATTTTTTTCAGTGCTGGTACTTTCACAGTATACTCCACATATAAGGCACATACACACCCTAGAGTATTGTCTATACAGCTTGACAACTTTTGTTGCTCGTCACCAGTAGGCTCCAAGGATGTATTATTGTCCACATGCCTGTCTAGCGTGGTCAGGCAACAAAACGATGGGTCTTTTGAATATATTTGACATTCGAATTGCATTTGAATTTGACAGTTCATCACGATACTAGCGCCAAATTGTATGAAATTGAGAGTCGATTTATGGAACTATTCCATTCTTATGTAATGTTTTTGAATGGCATTGGTCTTAGATCAGCATTGAAATCAGGTTGGAGAATAAGCCCCTGATTATTTCAACCCCAAAATATTTTTAGGGGGTAGTTGTCATAGACACGCTTAGCCGACGGGTTGGCGAGCGCAGTATTAAGACGCTCTTACTCCCCATTTCCGGATATAATATATTCCCTCTATTGTCTGCTACGACACCCATTAATTTCACGTAATTTACAAATCTACAAAAATCAGATAGTACAATACAAACAGAATGCTCGAATCAGCGCAATCGTGTAAAACGTACTCGTGGTATTTCTCATACAATAACAGAAACGGGATAGGGTATCTTAAATCATCGCGCACCGACGAAATCTGTGAGGACTCTCGCACATTATAGCACGATACCAACTACTATCCAGTAATTTGATCCTTTCTTTCAAAGGTTGTCTGAAAAATTGCTATTGTAGTAATAAGGCCGGCTTTTTGTGTACTATCATGTTTTTTTTTGTGTTGTTTATCTTAGTGTATATTATGTGTAACTTTTGATTGTGCACAATAAAGTATATTTTCATTTCATTTCATTTCATTATAGATAAATAGCTTCTCACGCCGATTTTGGTGTCGGTCGTCGGTTAGGGCGTATACTTTTTTTGGGACCGATAATACGGCCGTTTTTTCCTCCATATTATTTCTGACCGACTATTAGTATGACGTGAGCGTTTCAGTATTGTAATATATATATGTTCTCAGTATACAACATTATGTTATGTATTATGTACTGTATTATCTAAAGAATTTTGAAGCAAATTCGGGTTTATTATGTGCAATTAACTGGCTGCTCGACTGCCCTCCCATGACCAATTTTTGTAGGCCGATGCTAAAGTGAAAGAGTAAACAAAAGTCCTTACAAACTTTCATATTTATGTTAGTAGCAGAATTGTTAGTTCTGACTTAAACTATTTACTAAAACTAATAACTACTAACATACTACTTTCATAATATTTTGTAGTTGAATTATTTTAAGTTGTAAGTGCTACATATTATACCTAAAATAAAGCTTTTTTTATTGTAGAAACGTGTGAGTAGTTGGTTCTTGAAAGTGTCAAATTCAAGTCATAGTTACAGCCATCCAATAGTATTAGTAATGTTAAACGTACTGACTTAAAGTATTATAGAAATTCACTAAGAGCTGATACACTTTAGGCGCTTTTTAACGCGCGCTTTGTTGATGCGCGTTTTTGGATAAAGAAAAAGCGGGCGCTTGAGTATGTACTATGTACAGAGTACACCCTGTGTATAAAACTCTCTGGTTCTCAAAACGCGTGTTGACAAAGCACGCGTTTGAAAGCGCCTAATGTGTACTCTAAAACTATAGTACCTACGTCCCAGATAAAGTTAACCTAAACGTAAACAAACCCGTCTATGACACAACCAAAGACTAGTCAGTGATGCCAATTGGCCAATATTAATACAATGAAGTTTGTTTGCTAGACTAAGACTTGAATCCATAGACTATAGACTTACATTCTACAATCGGCAGTGTCAAAATGGCGTATATTTTCTGTGGAAGATTTTCATTTGATGTTTAAACATATTAATTATTGTTTAATTGTTATAAAATGTATTGTATTATGAAATTTAATCCTTTAATATACCTTTGAAAGTGTTGGAAACACCACACATTTTTTTCCATACAAAAATAGGGTCTAGGGGATTTCTATTCCCTCCCTGGATAACACCTCTAGAGTAACAATTTTTTTCCTGAATATTTATGGATATTGTTTGTACGTCCCTATTTTTTCCTTTTTTTAATAAATTAATTATTTAAAGAGATATGGACGTTTAAAAACCTAAAAAAAATGGCCAGACTCTCCGCTATGTTTAAATATCTAGGAAACAGATTTGAGTATAATAATCAACAAAAGCAAAAAATAGGAACCTAGCTCAATTCTTTTTTTAGCTAATAAAAAAAAATATATTTAAATCGGTTAAGTTTTGGAGGAGGAAACAGAAATCCCCTAAACGTCGATTTCTGGTACTTTTAATAGGTAATTTCAGTCCAAGTTGCAGTTGTCTCTATTGCGCTAGTGCTGGCTAGCTAAGGCACTGCGAGACAGCAATAGATTTTATAAATACCAATTTTGTATTTCTCTCAACCGTGGTGTTTCCTCTTAAGTGTGCACAATATGTGATTATAGGAAAATTTCTATGATTTCGGTTTGTTTACCTTCAGGTAAAATTTATCAGGAACGAACTATAGCAACTAAGCGTTCTCGCGTATAGTGTGCGATGGTTTGCCGAGGTCCGATTTATCTTCCCAACGCGTGACTCCAAACTGTAACGGTTAAGTCTAGACTCGCAATTAACTAGATCTGGTCTAGGTTCTAGTATAAAGTTTAATCAAGTACCACTGTACAATTATGTACGGTGGATGTCTTATAAATAGCCGCTTAGCCGTACTAGGACGTGCGGGATCGGGGCTATTTTATACGGGCAACGACTGTACACGTGGACTAGATAACTTAGATTTAATTATATCAGAGGATACTTGATTGAAACGTCTATTTATGACAGTACTTAGAGGCAGGAGGTGGGCTGATTGCAGACAACTCCGCGGAAGAAATCACTGGTTTTTAGACTACGCGTCTTTTATTAGTGCACGGGATGAGATGAAACTACAGTCATTTTGAAAAAGCTTTAAATATAGCTTCTGGTGTTTTTACATTATTTAGAAGACTTTTTGTTTGAATTGAACAGCGGGCCTACTCCCGACACAATCGAGTGCCGAATCCGTTCGATATCAGTGGTTTTTCGTATTTTATTTGGTGAATTACTTTCAAACTAATCAGCATAAAGAAAATTGTTAGATCGTAACTTTTTGTACTCCCGACCATATCGATCGACTGAGAATCAAAATACGCGGCATGGTCGTATCTAAATCAAAATCAAATCAGTTTGGAGAGTAATGCCCCAGGCTCCAAAATTATTTTGATGAAATTTGGAAAAGATGTAAAAAAATAAATATCGATAATACCATTGGAATCGATTTAGGCTAATTTTCATTACCGTAAAATGTACGGATTTCGAAGGATAACATAGTATTAATAATAATGCGTCCCATACCGATTTTGGTGACGGTGGCCGGTTTCATTAAAACCAGGCCAGCTACGCCGGAGTTAGTTTATAGTACCCAAGAAGTGTGTGTCTTCCTTCACTCTCGTAACACAGTGGGACGGATAACCGACACGACTGGCGGGAGAACAGGCGCAGAACCGACTTTTTACATGCCCATCCGGCGCATGGATCATCTTTCTTGTCAGACAACCATGTAATCAGCATTGTCCTAACCAAGCTTGAAAACAACATTTGTTGTTGTTCCAACACGGGAATCGAACCCACGACCTTCGAGTCGAGAGCTAGGCTCTAAACTACTAGACCACGTATACAGTAGCGACTAAGTAAACACTAAACCGCATATTAAACAGGAGGGCGATCCAACAAATAACAATCAAATTATTTACAAGCGTCTTAAAAATGCTATTACCATAATCAAAAGTAAAAAACTATAACGCTACTTTATACTATTTATTTTACTTGGGGAAATCCTTTAGGGATTCCCGACTGATTGGGGATGTCGGCCGGGATATGTGGGACTCTCCCGAGTGCTAGGTAAGGAACGCACTCGGGGTTACACCAAGTTGCCATCTCCTCCGCTAGGCACTGGGCCCCCGGACCCGCCTAGGCGATAACAGCAGCGACCCAGTTAGCGGCTTCTGCTTTCAGCTGCAGAACCTTCGCAGCATCCTGTCGACGACAGCTGCTTTTCTTCCGGGAGAGCGCTCCCTGGCACCGGACACTCTTCTACCGAACAGGGACTCATTCAATGGGAGACGGATTCCCCAATCCGCCACCCGAACCCTACTTTATACCTGATGGTATCTAGCCAAGCCGGTCGTTGACTGCCCCGTATTCGAGTAACAAGTAAAATGGTCTGAATTGTTTCGAGAAAAGGATGGTACGGTTCAATTTGGCGGAGGCATTCCCGTGACCCCAAATATTTTAATCCTGGAAAAATAATGTCCGCATCAGCTGTAATTGATAGAACTTCACCGGGGCAAACGTCTAGATCGATAGATAGGGTAATTAGCATTCATTCAGGCTTCACAATCAATAAAAGGAAAAGCTGGTAGGATGGTATACGACGTGTGCTGCGGTGGCGCCCCGCGCGGGGTACCGTCAGCAAAAATAGCCAGGGTCCTTACTCCTCTAATTCAATTTTGATTCAGATTCGATCGTGCCACGTACTCCGGAATAAATGGACGTTTGTTTATTTTGATTCTCAATCGTTTGATATGGTCGGGAGTAAAAAAGTTACGATCTAATGATTTTCTTTATCCAGGATAGTGGTTTTATTGATTACAATGATTTTATTTACTCCAAAATGATTTAATTTTGATTCAGATTCGATCGTGCCGCGTACTTTCTAATAAATTGTCGTTTGTTTCGTTTGATTCTCAGTCTATTGATATGGTCGGGAGTAAAAAAAAATTTCTTTATCCTGGTTAGTTTCCAAGTAATCCACCAAATAAAACACCAGAAGCCGTTGAGATCGAACTGATTAGATTCTCGATTGTGTTGGGAGTAAGCCTGCTGGGACTTGATTCAAGAAAACGTATGGTATTTGACATAAGCTTCGCTAAATGAAGCGAATTTGTATGTCACTTTGCAAAGCCTATGTCAAATCCCATATATTTAGTTTATTGCACTTCGTAAGTAATATATTAGCAATGATATCTTATAGATTATAATATATATACATAGATAATCAAGCCTTGTTTAATATATTATATATAGGCGCTTCATACCACGTCAATCTAGCCCCGTTCTAGGTATCCGAAGAACTTGTGTTACAGGTACCATACAAAGTAAATATATATTTAAGACTTTTATACTATAAACATATTTAAGATTTTTATTATATTAATACACAAATTATATACATCCATGACCCAAGAACACAGAATGTTTTTGTTCCTTCGGCAGGATTCGAACCTGAGGACCAACGCGCTTAACCACTGCGCCACGGCGGTCGTCGGACTGTTTATCTCTGTTTGCCATGCAGAAAGCAAAAGGTAAACATTTTTGCACTTTCGTAAGTTTTCTGCTGACCGTCCAACAAATCCATTGATTTACGATTAGAAGTCCATTCATATAGAGATAAGCCGCAATCGCGTTCATTTGCATTTATACTAGAATGTTCCTCAGTTATGGCGACTATGAAATATATTAATGTACCATTAGAGGGTCCGAGAAGAGTTTTTATTAGATTGAGTAAATGTGGTGCGCTGCTCAGATCCTGCTAGCGACTGGAAAATAACAAATATAAATAACTAGCTGACCCATGTCCACTTCTTTGAGAATACAAACCGTTTAAGCCTTACCTGGACTTCCACGAATATTTCAAGACATAAAATAGCCGAATCGGTTCGGCCGTTCTCGAGTTTTAGCGAGACTAACGAACAGCAATTCATTTTTATATCTAAGACAAACACTTCACGCCACGTTAATCTGGCCCCGTGCAAAGTAAGTATGTATATTGAAATTTTTTAAGGATATTCCTTAAATCAGGCAAAACAGTTTTGTCAAGAGCTTTGCCAGCACTCCTATTTAATGGATGTCACTGTCAATGCTCGGTGGAACCACAAGAACGCCACTTAATTTGAATATCGGTTCTGTATTAGGCATGAAGTCTTATCTAACTACTAGCTGTGCCCGCGACTTCGTTCGCGTGGTTCTTGAGTGACTTAAACCGTTATTATGCGCAGCGCATGCAATGAAAGTCCCCAAATGTGAATTATTTTCCCCGTTTTTGCAACATTTCTCACTGATGCTTCGCTCCTATTGGTCGCAGCGTAATGTTAAATAGCCTAGACTTGCTCTATAAATAGACTATCCAACAAAAAAAATATTTTTCAAATCGGACCATTAGTTTCTGAGATTAGCGCGATTAAACAAACAAAACAAAATAACAAGCAAGCAAACTCTTCCGCTTTACAATATTAGTATAGATTTAGAGCTAATATTTCACACCTAAAATCTAAAAACTATAAACATTTAGTTATTAACGTAATTCATTTGGAATTCACTGTTAAATTATCAATCATCACATATCTACTAGTACCTACTTAATATGTATGCTTTATATTATAAAGGAATTAATTCCCATTGCCTGCCTCTACTTTACTCTAGTTTAAAAGATCTAAGCTTAGATCTTTTAAAGTACGCAATGGATTTTAATGCAGTTTTTTTAAGATACAGTGATTCAAAAGGAAGTGTATAATTTATAAATAATAAAACGTAGAGTTATTTGGTAAATAAATTTTTGCGCACTGCAGACTAAGCCCGCAACACTATTCCATTCGAAGCCGCGGACAAAATCTAGAATACTATATATTATAGTATATTGCAGCGTGATCGATAGCCAAAAGAAGTATTTACAGGAATGCCAATATCAACCAAACAGAAGCCGAGAATCGAACATAAAAAATAACTTTACAAAATTAAAACTTACATTCACGGAAAACAACACGCACGTTTTATAGTTTATTAAAAACATTCCATCAAATTCGGAAACAATAGAATCCCAAACATTTTCAATAAAAACGCAAATTAATAAAAATATTTTAAAGAAGCGACATAAATCTAAAAATAACTACTTTTTAGTCAATTGACGGTTTGGCGCCAAACAAACAAGTTATTTGAATAATTAATGTTCGATTTGTATACAAAGGAATTTTTATAACCGTATAAATATTTAGAGAATAGATATCGACCGAATATGTCCATTGTTTTATATTCGTGGAATCAAAGAATCTTTCGGTTTCGTTTGTTGCAACTTGCAGGTTAGGTCAAAGTGGACTTGGAGGAGTGTCCAGCCAGTACTCGCAATACTTTATCTTCTCACATCAGTGAAGATCTATCGCTTCCTGTTCTGGTTGCCTCTATATTACGGGACAAGGAAACCTGGGATGCAGCAGTCAGTTTCTGCTCCACGGTTATGCTGCAAAAAGAGGCGGGAGTGAGAGGTTTCGGCGGGGTCGCACCCGATGCGTCGGAGGCGACGAGGACGAAGACGCTTAGCGCACCTCAATGCGCTAAATAGAGCGCCGTGAATGGATCCGTAGACGGTACCACCGGGGGCTGCCGTCTGCCGAAGGATCCAGAGAGCTAGAACTCCCTAATGTCCGGAGAACTCTTGGCGAAGAAAGATGGCAGCATCGCCGTCATCTACAATAAGATGATGCCCGATGAGGCAATACGCCAACTGGGCTGTGGTAGTATAGCAGTTCCACGGGAACTGCTATACTACCACAATTTGGCCTCGCCAAAAAGCGTGAAAAAGGACATCGGGGGGTTTTAGTTGGTAAACTCAGTGCGAAACACTGGGGAGTCCAGCATAACCTCGCTATAATGTCCCGGGGTTGCGGGGTATGCGCAACGCATTTCCCCTCGGAAAAAAAAGGTCATAGCGGACCGACGAACTGAAAACCGGCCATGAGCAAGAGACACTAGACAATCGAAATTTTCACCTAACCCTCTATAAATTTATGGTATTATATTATTATATAAAGTAATGTACTTTCGACGGTTCAAAACAAAAGAAATTAAAGTAAACATACAAAATGTAACATTAATAGTTTTTCTCCATAGAGACATGACAATTGACTACCCCATCGTATCCACACTAAAGAACCTCACTCACAAACTTCATAATCTTTGTATAGAAAACTAGGTAACTCAGATCTTGGCCTGCAATTTATTATTCTAAGTTGTAAGAAGACATTATAATTTAAGATGTTATAAAACATTTTATGTTGCTACAAATAAATTTTAGGACTTGGCACTCATCTAGACTTCACTTTTTTTGCCAGACTTGGCTCTCATTTCACTGTCATAAGTGAGAGTGAAATGAGAGCCAAGTTGGAATAACAACAAAAAAACTAAAGAGAACATAAATAACATTTATGGGCCTTCATTTTAATACGAATTATATGAATAATTTCATTTAATTATGAAGATTTTCTATTAAAAAAGAATTTTGTTCAATCTATTTGAAATGAAAAATAAATGAATTTGTGTGAACACTTCGTGCACAAACCCGGCTCGCACTTGACCATTTTTTTCTTCCATCTCGTCCCGCACACGTCACTCTGTAAGCTCACGTCAATTATTGTCCAAGCGCTTTTTCTAGATCTGTGTTATCTCCACAATAATTGTTTTACTTATAACTGTAGGTATAACTTAGTTTTTATCCTGACGAAGGTAATCGCTTATCTAATAAGAAGTACATCCGGTTAGGTCTAACGGCCGGTTTCTGAAACGCTGTTCAAATGTATGATCAGCTTAACATTCAAATTAACAACCCATATTGAACACTGATTGGTGGAACATTTATTAGAGAGAAAGGAAGGGACAGATACTACGAACTTTACCACTGCTCGGACCTATTAGTCATATATTAGTGATTATTTTGGATCGTCTTATGGTTATTTTATTTTCATAATTAATAGACTTGAGTTTTAACTTACTCTTAACGCCTCCGTAGTCCAGTGCCTTAGAGCTTGGCATTCAACTATGTAGTTGGTCGTGGCTTCGATTCCCGCGTTGGAACAACAAATTATTTTATTTTCAAGTTTGGTTAGGACAGTGCAGGCTGATCACGTCTTGATTGTCTGACAAAGATGATACATGCGTCGGATGGGCATGTAGGGATCGGCCCTGCACCTGATCTCTTGCCAGTTGTGGTGGGAACCATCCCACTGGGTTATGCTAGTAAAAGGATGAGGGAGTCATTGAGTATTGCGCACACACTTAGGGATATAAAAGTGACTCAAATCTATATGAGAGCTTTTTATAAGTCAATTAACTATTAATAGTCGGCACTAATTGGTATTCATTAATTCGCTCAAATTAATAAGATCGCTTAACAAAATGAGTATTGAAAGCTTCATATTTTAATGTCGTGTTGATGTAGTAAATATTTTACTTTACAACATTCCTTAAGTCTGTGGAGCTGTAATTAATTGTTATTTAATTAAACATCAGAAGCCCAATTCTCGTTAACTTGCCAATTTACGGCTTCAGTGACGATGCTGTCACGCTCGCACACATGCGAAGTATGCGAGACAAAACATAATAATATTATTATAGTCTCCTTTTTCATCAGGTCTACCTTCATTATTTATAACATTATATTTTTAATAAAATAAAATATAATAGTTAATTAGTAACATATTTAAAAACATATTCGTGATGTACTGGCCAAGACCTATCTTTTGATACCAAACACAAGACAATTATCTTATTTTTTTGTGGATAGTTTTTGAGGTTTAATTTTCAAAATCACAAATGTTTCGAAAAATCTAAAATACCTATGTTACTCGCGGCATCATTGCCAATCGATTGATACATCATTTATTAAAATCGGACCAGTAGTTAAGCCGCTACAAGGGAACATACATACATAAATACATTGACTGCCAAAATGACAACCCTGCCTTTTGGCTTCGCCGAAGTCGGATAAATAAGAAAAAAATTAAAGTATGTTAACATAAGTAAAGTTCTTCATTTTTAAAAGTGAAACGAAAAATTTTTTTTATCTGTCAAATAGGTTCTCAAGTGAGGTTGGGTTTCAGATTTCTTTACTAATACATGGTGTGAGGTGTATTCTCTACCTAGTACCTAGTTATTGGGCTGTTACGACTGGTTATGCGTACTTATAGTAATTACAGTCATGCGAACGACCTCTCAAAGAGTCATACCACCTCACTCTTAGTACGCTTTCGCTACACGATAATACGAGTCAATTGAAATTCCTATGACTAAGGAAATTCCGAATGAACCGTACAAACTGGGCCCTAATTTTCATGCCTCGAACTTAGTTTAGAATACACGCGCGCTGAATCACATTTGCATGAGCGAGACAGACTGATAGTAGAAACGAAGTTCGGGGCATGAGAATCGAGGCCCTGATTTACGTTTCGTACGGAATCCATCGTGCGTGACTTCTACCCGCATTTGACCGGTTTTTTTGTACTGTAGAAGGCTAAGTGCCAATTTCACCAATACATGTTAAAGTTAATCCTTCATTAAATATCATGTTATCCCTCTCGTATTTTCTGTCAATTAATGAAAAGGCATGGTATTTTAGCAAGCCGTTAACTTTAACAAGCGTTGGTGAAATCAGGATTTACACTTCTTGGTTGATTACAAACATTAGTGTACTATAATATCAAAGCCAAAGTAAGTAATAATATACAAGTTTACACACAGTTTTGGTGAAGCTTGATACGGTCGAATAACTTCTACTTCGGTCACATGTTTAGTGTTTTTCGTTACTTTACTTTACTTTTTATTAAAAAGTAGAAATTTTTTAACACAAAGTTAAATCTAAACTACACAAAGTAGGCTACTCTGTATCCTAATCTTATCTAAGTCTGTATACGTCCCTATGGTAAACCGTAGTTTATTATTTACTTTGTGACTTTATTGACTATTATCAAAATCGGCCAAGTAGTTTCGGAGTTTATGCAATGCAAATAAACAATCAAACCTCTTTATAATATTGCGTTCTGCCTACAGTTACACCTGACACTGGCTGTGACGACAAACTTATTATTTCAAGATATCACCGTTGAATGTAGCGCAAAACGGCTTAAGGTTGACGCACAGTATGATACCACTTTTTAAATATTTAATTTCGAGAACGAGTTTTTTTTAATAAAAATATATTATATTTTTTATAAAAAAAAATTATAACAATGGATGGACTCTATTGGCTAGTTACTAATAGTTTTTTTAACTAGTTAAATTTACAAAGGTTTATTAGAAAGGTAAGTTGAAACTTAAGTTGGACTTGGTTAAATACCTAATCTTTGCTGCCATACCGAGTATCGGTTCCTTTTCAAACTACTATTGTTACTATCATTATTAATTAACAATTAGCAGTTAAGTCCAGAGCTTCTTACCATATTTCCATCGCAAAATGTTATGTATGGAAAATGGAAAAAAAATGTATGGAATTTGTAATAAGCATAATATGTGAAATAATATTACTTCCTTACTTAGATTATGATGATTATGTCAAATCTTATAAAATTTATTGAATTTCACTATCGTAATTAGCCATGGCAACTTGGTTTAAGATATTATACTATGTAATATTTATGATCTAGTGTGCGTCGCCCCCGACGTTTCGTAGACAGTCGTTTACTTCATGATCTATTTTCTGAACTAGTTATCTTCACTTATCTTTAGTATCTGGTGATAGTGGTTTCCTCACTTATGCATAACGGTACATAATGCATTGGGCAATGTTTGCGAATTGCGGGAATATTCATTTGAGTTTCATTTTCCTAAGGATTTTTAATAACTTGGGCCTTACTCTCAAAATTCGATTTATAATAATATTAAGAGGTTTATTCATGTATTTTACATTATACTAGATAAGACAATATATATTAGGACGGTAAAACAACACAACATTTAGATTCGAGCGTGCCGCTTACTCCCAAATAAATTGACGTTTGTTTATTTCAATTCTCAGTCGATTGATATCCGGGAGTACGAAAAGTTAGTTAGTCCTGGTTAATTTCAAAATAATCTACTAAATAAATACCAATAGCCGTTGAGATCAAACTGATTCGATTCTCGATTGTGTCGGAAGTAAGCCTGGTGACAACGCAAGATGGACTACGGATTTGCTCTATGTATTTTAACTACCTCTATGAGTTACCTTGTCTCGCTAGACTTGAAACTTGGTAGTATCTGCCTATTACCTACCCTGATATAAAAATGAATGCTATCCTATATGCACTCTTAAAACTAAACTAACACCGACTAGAAAGTCGAAGGTTCGATTCCCGCGTGGAACAGTTAAAAAAGTTTGGTTAGGAAGGCTGCTCACCTGATTGTATGACAAGAGAAATGATCGGGAATGTAAAAAGTAGATCCTGAACCTGTTCTCTCGTCGTGTCACGTAACCATCCCACTGGGTTATGAAATGTTATAAAATGAAAGAAGGAGAGAGCGACCTCATGTATCACGCACACACTTGGGCACTATAAAAATGACTTCTGTATAGCCTTCAATGAAACCAGCAACAAACACCAAAACCGATAAGGAAAGCATTTTTTTAATTAAGCCTGCGCATTATCATAGAGTTACAAAAGGTCATAGACTCTTGTTGTCTATGACACAACAGCTCTTTGTTTGTCCATTGAGATCAAATACCGGGACGCTGTTTACATCGTAGTTATAAAACAGGAAGATATTAAACTACACTTCCTGATCAAGCGTCTGGTTGCCCAGCGGAGTCTATTGGATACGCCATAACTGATTTTATAGGATTTTTCTAATTTAAGCCGCATACTCGCGACATCGTCCGCGTGAAACCCCCTATTTTGAACATTATTCATGCCGCTCCTTTATATCTTTACGTGATGATATATAGCCTTCCTCGATAAACGGGCTATTTAAAACTCGAAGAATTTTTGAAATCGAACCATTAGTTCCTGAGATTAGCGCCGTCAAATAAGCAAAACTATCTTCAGCTTTTTAATATTAGTATTTAAGATTAAACTGGATATTACTTAGGTGCGTTGTTACACATTCACATAAGACGTGACCTATTTATTGTTTTTCTAGGAAAGCTTATTGTTAAAATATATAGCACCTACCCATATAATACAGTGGTGAATTACGGTTTTTATGTAAAACACGGTAACAATTAATTACCGCTTTCTACCAGCGCTATTTTGCTTACAAACAAAAATCTGCATTCACCACTCTAAGGCTGCGTTTCCACGGACGCGGAGTGGGGGTGAGCCTGCCGTGCCCGAATTGACCAATCCCTATGCTTGAAATATCCGCTCCGTTTACACGTAAACAGTATAGTGATTGGTCAATTCGGGCACCGCAAGCTCCTCTCAGCCCCGCTCCGCGTCAGAGGAAACGCAGCCTTAGGCCCGTATTAACAAAGAAGTGTCAAACCCAACCTTTACTAATTGAGAACCTATTTGACAGATAAAAAAAAAATCTTTTCACTTATAAAAATGAAGAACTTTTCTTATGGTACATACTTACATTTTTTTTCTTTCATATTAGCCTGTAGCACGGCCAGGTACTTCTTATTGCAAAACACAAGCAACATCTAGACTCTAGTATTTTAGTAGAGATTTTTATAAAAATAAAGTCGAATATAAAAATGTAGGAAAAAACAGCACTGCTGGTTTATAGTTTAAGTTAACGAACAAGTACCATTGTGGGTCAATAGAAATCAATTGCGCCTTTAATTAATGTTTAAAAATAAATCCCACTTAATGACCACAACCCGTAGCGCAGACCACAGTAGAAAGTTGTTTTGTCTACACAAAAATAGAAATACTGATATATTAAATTGGTACACTCTTTAAAAAGAACAATTTTCCATCTTTTTGCTAAAACTAGCTTTTTTGACGGGGCTATCCGTCCGAGTTTCTTACGCCGGTTCTTCTCGGCGGTTGAACCGGTGGTAGCATTTTTGTTGACTTTCCGAAAATAGCTTGTTAAGTTTCATTTGGAAATTAAATATTTCGATTTTGATTTTGGCAAAATTACAGATTAACACTGAGTGAACTACATTTAAAAGGACACTACCTATCAATTTCTCTCTAAGCTTAGTATATTTAGAACCGCCCACAAAACAGAGGTGTGTTATAATAAGTTTGACGTGTCATTTGTGTCTATGTCTGTGGCATCGTAGATCACAAATGAATGAACCAATCTAGTGTTTTTTCATTGCTTACGTGATCGCGGATTAATTTAGTTCCAATTTATTTCACTTAGTGCTCGGGGGGTTGATTTTTTTTAGATTGTTCCATAATTATAATATAATTCCTATTCTGGGGCCTTACTCTCCAAACTGATTTGGTTCAGATCCGATCATGCCGCGTAAAACTCCCGAATAAATTGACGTTTGTTTATTTAGATTCTCAGTCGATTGATATGGTCAGGAGTACAAAAAGTTACGATCTATCGAGTAGTATTTTCTTTCCTAGATATATTTCCTTTAGATAATCCACCAAATTAAACACCAAAAACCGTTGAGATCGAACTGATTCGATTCTCGATTGTGTCAGGAGTAAGCCTACTATTTTTGGTGTAGATAATCTTGCTATTGTTTAATAATAATTCGTTCTCGATAAGTAGTTTAATATTCAATAACCCAATTAGGAGTTTGTTTATTTTCTGTATCGATCTGTCATTTCTATTCTTCTACAGAAAGTATATGCACACACTGCGGGGCTGGTTACGAGAAAATTTACAGCGTCACATAAAATATTATGTAACATATATCGTAAGAAGATCTAAGAGAATTAAACAAGTTTTTATGGTATATTATAATCCTTTGTAGTTAATTGGCCACTTGCGTAGCTTTTTCTTTGTTAATGGCCGATTCTAAGGCCAATAAATACTTCGGTAACATGGCTTTGTGATTGGATAAAGGTCGAGAAAATTGATTGATAAAAGAATTGATAAAAAGAATTGATAGAAAACAAATCGGCGCCTAAGTCAGTACCCTAGACATTATGACAAGCAATGACAGTGACAGTCTGTAAACAGGAGGACTCAACAAGGTGTAAAATAAATTAGTGTACACTGTATGTGCCTCCTATGTAGAGTATAATTTATTAAGCCAAAAAAACCGATTTCATATGGTAAACTAACAAGCAAATTATTGTCCATTTGTTGAGCACATACCTACTTAATGTAAATTTCATACTTATTTCATGGATACCACTGTCAGAACTGGACCAAATTGCTATGGGACCAAACGGGAAGCACCAGCTTTCAAATAAAAAAATACATCCAAATCGGTTCACCCAGGCGAAAGTTCTGAGGTAACAAACATAAAAAAAAATACAGACGAATTGAGAACCTCCTCCTTTTTTTTAAGTCGGTTAAAAAGTACCAGCGCTGAAAGAATAATTAATGCTTGTATGAGAAGTGCCATCACATCATAAATTTTCCAATACATTTTTTAAAAAGTACCTCCTTCAGAGCTAGTACTTTCTCAGTAAACTATATTATAATATACAGAACCCATACACACCCTAAAGTATTATCACTAATTAATATACAACGAATTATATAGCCTGTATAATTCGTCTCCAAAATAAATTTATGACCTCCGTAGCGCAGTTGTTTGAGCCCTTTGGTGCTCGAGCGAGAGGTCGCGGGTTCGAATCCCGCCGAAGGAACAAAAAGTTTTCAATATTCCTGAGTCATGGATGTGTAATATAATAAAAAATCTTAAATATGTGTATAATATGAAAGTATTAAATATACTTCCGTTGGTCAGGTACCAGAACCTGTAACATAAGTTCTTCGGATATTCGGATAGGTACATACTTAGCACGGGGGCAGATCGACGTGGTGTGAAGCGTCCATAGATATTATTATTATAAATTCAACCAAAGCTACTAAAATATATCTCTATATTATCGTACAAACCATTTGGCATTATTATACGGGATCACCATAACAACTCTATCGAGTGCCAATTTATGGAGCCGTTACATCGTGCTAGTCAAACATCGGACATGCCTTTCCGTGTTCCAGCTGCGCCGACACTCGCAAACAAAATGGACGTGACATTGGAAATAAACAAATATCCTTTGGACTTGTTCTAGAAGGCTCAGGTTAAAAGTTATTCATCCATATCCAACAAAGACGCGTCTGTACGTCTGTCCGTTCGAGATAAACTTAAACATCGCACCGATCTTCATGCTGTTTTCACCAATGGATAAAGTGATTCATGAGTGTAATAGCTCCCCTCACCGATTTCGGTGTCAGAAGCCGATTTCATTGAAGCCAGGGCAGCTACACAGGAGTTATTTTACGACTGGCGGGAGAACAGACGCAGAACCGACTTTTCGCATGCCCATCCGACGCATGGATCATCTTTCTTGTCAGGCAATCAGGTGATCAGTCTGCATTGTCCTAACCAAACTTGATACCAATATTTATTGTTGTTCCAACGCGGGAATCGAACCCACGACCTACGGGTGGAGATCGAAGCTCTAAACCACTAGACCAACAGAGATGCATTCATGTAATGTAAAGGTGGTTTTCGATCGGCAGGTGGTGGTGCTGTCAGTGCGTTAACGAAGTTCACTGGGACAGCTAGTAGTTAATAATTACGAAAATGTTGATCGTTAGCTGGGAATTTATAACTAAAACTAAATTTAAATTTAAAAACCTCCGACTTATGTAACATTCCTATCACACCTAACAAACGACCTGATGACCTTGAAGACCTGAACCGATTTCCACCAAACAAAGATAAGAAAATACTCGACCGATATACCTTTCAAACAAAAAAACCGCATTAAAATCAGATCATCCGTTTGGGAGCTACGATGCCACAGACAGACACATACACATTTACCCAGACACGTCAAACTTATAACACCCCGTCGTTTTTGCGTCGGGGCTTAAAAAAGATTCTACTGTCCTTAATTTTAAGCTTACGTCAAATTGAAACCCTCCAATAAATGGTAAATTAATAATCGTTTAAAGAACAATTTAAAGCAATGCAATTAAGAATTAGAAGATGAACACGGGTAACTTGTAAGTGCTATTAACAGTTTGTATCGTAAATCTTAATTGATCGCGGTAACATACTGACACAGCCTGATGTCACTGTTCCGCTCGAGTGGACCGAATAATCACTAAGGCGGGTGGACATTGTGCCAGCTACTCGCACGTGCCAGTGACGGTACTGCACAACTGTGTGGTATTTATGAATATTACGCGTTATTTGTGTCATAAGAACTTGTACTAAATTTTGTTTGTACTTTAAAATGCTGCGTTTTTTTGTAAATAAAAACCTTTAGGTAAAGTACCTATTGCAAGAATTGTTCGAACAGAATATTTTAATTTTTGACACTTATAATTTAAAATTATACTAAAGGTATGAAATATATATTTTTTTATATTTTAATGAATGTTTTAATTATTTTAATAATGCTTGGAAATAATGATAACAACAACATTCCGTTATAAAAAATTGCAGTAGGATTGATACATATTTTGTGAAATAACTTTTTTTTCTTCCTTTATGTTACTGTCGAATTTCTAGTATGATGATCTAGTAAACTCGATCAGTTATAATAAAATAAAAAACGTACAATGTTAACGTGCTATTTAACATTATGTTAAAGATATAACAAAAGGTAAGCAAAACCGCGCTAAAAATTATATCCTGACTACACTATATGAATTTAATTAAATGCCCGTCAAGTCAAAATATACTCAAGGACATTTCCATAGGGATTGAAGCCCCATAGCCATAGTAAAGCCATATAGCTGCAATTGCTCAGACAGATGTGATTACACAAATCATTCAAGTGTGTAGAAGGTTAAGTATAATTCTCCATAATTACAACGTCATTTAAATTAGAAATTCTCTCAAAAAATTCAAAATTTATTAATAGTACCTACTAGTATTTTCTAAGTTAAGGTTTATATGAAAAGAACAAAACGATAGAAGTAAAAAAACGTCGATTAACACTGAAAGAATTTGATGTAGGGATAGAATGGGCTTTCCCTCGATTTACGTACAAATCTAGATCTACATAATATTATAACTTTCTGAGACTGTAAAATCTAAATGGTAAATTCCAACGCCTAATAATAGATACTATAAAAAATACACTATTCATTATTCTTCATTCTGTACACTCTATGTGTGGAAGTTATAATACTTCTTCGTTCGCGCATTTCGTAAAAAGGGGTACAAAGTTTTACTTAATATATTAATATATCTAATATTATGTATTTAAGGTTATTTTCCTCTATTTTTATTAGCATTCTCTAGCTTTTGTTGGCACAGTGTATGTTTCTCTTAACGTCTTTGAAGTCAAATGTTGATTTAGTGTTTTCCATATCCACGTGTGTAACGAAACATGTATTGTCTAGACAAGACGGACAAACAAGCATACAAAACAGCTTAAAGGATTATGTAGAATAATTTTATTTAAAAATTCAAAACTAGCTTTTTCCGGTTACCAACGGAGCTTTATTGTTTTTTAAAATTTCGCTTCGTTACTCAGAAGCTTTGAAACTAATCGATTCATACTAATAGATACTACATCATTATAATATTATGTTTTCAAGATACATTATCATTGATTTGACCATTGACGACCTCCGTAGCGCAGTGGTTGAGCGCGTTTTCAATGTTCCTGGGTCATGGATGTGTATTAAATTTGTGTATAATATAATAAAAATCTTAAATATGTGTATAGTATAAAAGTATTAAATGTATTTCCGTTGTCTGGTACCTGTACCACAAGTTCTTTGGACACTTAGCACGGGGCCAGATTGACGTGGTGTGAAGCGTCCAAAGATATTATTATTATTATACCATTAACGCCTCCGTGGTCTAGTGGTTCAGAGCTTCGCTCTCGACCCGGAGGTCGTGGGTTATGAGAGTAAAAGGAAGAGAGAGTTCTTGACACCTTGTATTGCTCACACACTTGGGCACTATAAAATAACTCCTGCGTAGCTGGCCTGATTTCAATCAAATCTGCCACCGACACCGAAATCTGTGAGGGGAGCTATTAACGCCTCCGTAGTACAATGAATATTTTTGTTGGTTTTTATTATATTATCCAACAGCCTTATCTTTATTTAAACTCATGGAAAATTATTTTATTCATTGTTTTTTTTTTATAATAAATACTACAATAAATTAACTCCAGTTTCGCTCCTAGACAGTCCAATGGATTAGAACATACATCGACTCTTGATGTCGTTGTTTCGATCCCTGCGTTGTCACATCCAAAATAATTGTTTGGACAATGCAGGCTGATCACCTGCATGTCTGATATGAAAGACGATACGTCGGATTCGCATGCAAAATGTCGGTTCTGCGCCAGTCGTGAACGAAAATAAATATTTATATCACTATGTAGCGACCTGGGGCCTTAGGTACTGTCCAAACTGATTTGATTTTGATTCAGATACGATCATGCCGCGTACTTCCTAATAAATTGACATTTGTTTATTTTAATTCTCAGTCGATTGTTATGGTCTGGAGAAAAAAAAGTTACGATCTAATAATTTTCTTTATTCTAATTAGTTTCAAAGTAATTCACCAAATAAAGTACGAAAAACCACTGATATCGAACGGATTCGGTTCTCGATTGTCGGGAGTAAGCCCGCAGGTCACTGTCACCAGTAGCAGGCGCCAGCAGCTTTAGGATGCAACGGAAGCCCAAAAGTAGCACAGCAACAAAAGTAAGTCAAGACTACAATTTTATCACAACGTAGCGAATGATTTATGTTAGACAATTTGCATAAAACATCTCACTTGTATACAGGCCGATGGTCTATTTTAAAATCAACCTGTTCTTTTGTCGTATCTGTTGCAGTATTTTAAACTTTTTGGTATGAATCTACATTCATTTTTTATTTCAACCCTCGAATACTATTTCGTGAAAAAGTCCTCCCCGTTCCAAGCCCTTGGTCCTACCACATTACGTTAGGTTAGTTTACCTAACCTATTTCCCTCGCGAAAAAAAAAATAGGTTCCCTAACCTAACATGTGGACCTAAGCCTGTAGGTAGACTCCAAATCACATTTTAGGTTAGGTTGTGTTTTTTTATAGATCAGATGTTGATGCATGATGACGAGCGCACCTCCATCATCACCGTATTTGATTACAAAACAGAACATAGAACAACACTCTACTTCGCGCGGAGGCGTAATCCTCTTATTCAGAAAATGTTCAATCATTCCTGACAGCCCTCCATGGCTTACTGGCGAAAACTATGACTTATTTAATAGTCAGTCTGGGTCTTTGCCACTAAGTATTAGTATTATAGAGCATATACTACTAATATTAAGTGGCAAAACCCATGTCTTTAATTACTTCAGTACCCTGACCTCACGAAGGTGATCGTATAGTAGATTAATCTAAACCAGCTATAAAATAAGCATAGTTTGATGTTTTTTTTGGAAAGTACAATACCATGTAGATACGATCAACCATAGGCTAAGGGCGTGTTTCACTAAGCAATATTAAAGTTAACGCCAAATTAAATATCATGTTATCCCTCTCGTATTTCCTGTCAATGAATGAGATGGCATGATATTTTAAAATGGCGTTAACTTTAACATTGCTTGGTGAAACACGATCTAAATATACTAAGGGCGTTTTTCACCAAACAATGTTAAAGTTAATCCTTCGTAAAATATCGTGTTGTTCCTCTCGTAATTCCTATAAATGAATGAGAAGGCATGGTATTTTAACAAGCCGTTAACATTTACATGCGTTGTTGAAATCGGGACTTAAATTAGCATTATTGTATTCTTTACTATTTATTAGTTATAAAAAAGTTTCTAATTTATTTCGGAAATCGTCGTTTATTTTGAAGTTGAATTATCTGATTATGTATTTGCCTTAGGGCCGATTTTTCAATCGTCAGATAACTTTTATCTGTCGAATAAACATGTGACTTTGACATTTGTTCCATACAAAATCTGCCAAAGTCACACATTTATACCTTAGATAAAAGTTATCTGACGTTTGAAAAATCGGCCCTTAGTGGATGTTTAGTGCACTCTCTCTGACTATTGTTTTAAAATCTGAGCATTTTAATAACATTATAAAATTCGGGGAACAATTATTTGTTTTAATGCTTTTAACAGATTCTAGTTATTAGTAGTAATTGCTGTGTGCAAATATTGCAGGCGATATTGATTGGCTTGATTGGTTTTAATTTAGTTAAACTGTGGGTGAAGCTTAAACCTATTATTAATGATTGGTCTGGATGGATTTAAAATTGAAGACTAGATTGTAATGAAGCTTAATCTTCAGTGGCTCCTGTTATTTGCAATTAGAACAAAACATCCATGGACAAAATATGAAAAAATCCGAGTAGATACAGCAATTATCTACAGGGATAGCATAAGACATATACACAGGTATAAAAAATCTACAGTAATTCTAATATTCGTCAGGAAAGTATATTGAAGAAGAATTTATAGCAAATTTTCTCTACAAATGGGGTGTATCAGTAAGAATTCTTAATATTTCTACTCTGGCTACTATCGATAAACAGGTATGAATCAACTATAAACAGGTATAAAATAGAATTTTTTCTATTCCACTATCTGTGGTTAATATTTGAAGGGTTCAATTTAAAGCAAATTATATTAACTTTTTAATATTTTGACACTGCATTCCAAATTTAAAGATATTTGCGTGATTCTTTTGTTTAAAGAAAAACGCGTGTAATACTAAATAGTAATAGAAGTGCTGAAGTAACTTTATCGATTCAAATGAGCCAATTGATGTGCCAAATTCTTAATAAAGGTAATTGTGACCACAAATATGCGGCACTTAACGAAACATTTTCAATTCTGACTGGAAGGCCTTGCGTTTGAATTAAATAGAGCACTAAATCAACGTTAATAGTTCCTGGCAATCAGACAAAAGATGCTAGTGGTGCGAATCGTGGCCCATATTGGTGGGCCATGAGCCGTGACGGCGCGCCTAAATCACGATGTCACCAGATTTAATTGCAATGACATATGCTAACATTGTTAACATGGTAACATGACGACTTATGCTGCATTTCCACTGAATTCTTTGCTCAACTGATTGACATAGCTGTTTTAAAAATGCTCTTTTGTCTAAAGGTCTTTACATAATAAATTATGTGCTGTTTTCACGTTTGGTTGGGACAACACTGGGATTACCTTAAACTCGGGTCATTGTCTGACCAGAAAGATGATCCATGCGCCGGATCTGCAGACTTACTCCCGACACAGTCAATCATCATATCAGTTCGATTTCAACGATTTCAATTATTTGACTCGAGACGGGACATTGGTTCATTTTGGTCAAATAATAGTATTATGTAGTCGACGTAAAACCGGCCAAGTGCGAGTCGGACTCGAGCACGAAGGGTTTCAAAACGTCAAAATAATAATAATATACATTTTTCAGCAAATTCCGACAGTAAATTACACTTTTTTGTTGAAAAGCTCAGTGTGAGAAAAAAATAACTTTTTATATATTTTTTTCTTGGCATTAAAAAAACCACACTACACCTGCGTTGAAATGAAACCCGGCTACTATCACCAAAGGTGTGTAGATCACTTTAACAAATATTATATTATTTAGTGCCAAGTCTATAATCATATTTAATGAACCATTAAACATATTTTATCATTGAACTATTTGTCACATTATGCGATAAAACGTTTTAAAAACTAATGAAGCACTAACAACAGCTTTTAAAACTGAACACGACATAAAGAAGGTTCGCAAAGTAAACTTTTCAACGATATTAAGGCAGCAACACACAGCATTTCCTGATGTATCCGTGCTCACTCCGCCCCGGTTTATAGGTTAAGTGCTCGGCAGTAGAGCTCGGGCTTTTTGTGTCAGTGACTCCATTCATGAGGTGAAAATGACGTAATACATTAAGAGGAAAAAACGGGTTTTTACTTTAGAATTTACGTTTAAAGCCTTTGAAATTGTCTCTCAAAGTGTTTTAGAAGTTTTTGTATCTGGTTCGCTGTTTTTTTAATGTTTTTTATCATGGGTTATATTCAGTGTTTAGTATCAAATGTAACTCAAACGAAACTCAGATACTGACTTACTTTTCTATGTAGGTATTTTAAAATTATTATGATGAGTGTGAATTAAAATAAACAATACATAAAGTACATAATTATTATAACACGTGTTCGCTCTCTAGCCTCGTACTCTATTTATTTTTTAATAAAAAACAATACACAACTAACCTTGACAATTAAGTTCAATTGACAAAGATACGAGACCTATACACACCCTAAAGTATTATCATCATTAATATTACAAGTTATCAGTGTGTAAAAAGAACAGTCACTATAACTTTGAGATACGAATATTCTTTTCTCATTTTGGAAATGTTTTATTTTGTCAAAAGCAAAAAAAAAGTTTTTTACTTTTTATCATTATTTTTTTGTCGCAAGAATAACGAAAAAGTAAAACATTTTTTTTTAATTAAAAAAAAAATACATTTCTAGAATGAGTAACGGTAGTATAATCATATCCCAAAGTTATAGTGACTATTCTTTTTACACCCGTTATACCTTGTGGCTTGTGGCCGTCTGCGCCAAACCAAAACATAATTAAAATTTGACTAGCTCATCTAGTTACCGGTAGCCCGTCAAACCAATTAGTTATGCCACTTACTGGTCGCCTTCTAATTATAATGCGCAGGATGTTTACTTTGGCTCTTGTGATCCAGTGGTTACTGATTAGTAGTGGGTTCGATAAACATGTAATGGTCAATGGAAAATACATTTTCAACACTTGTGTTTGTATTTTGTTGTATTATTTTTGACAGTCTATGTATGTATGCATATTGCATATATTATGTATGTTTTTTCCACTTGGAAATCTATGTATGTATGTTCCACCGTAGCGCGTAAACTCTTCTTTCGTATCCGCGGGGCGATATCGCCAATGAAATGGAACGCGCTTAGTATACGCTTAACTCGCTTTAAGCGTTTAAACGCGCTTATAACTCGGAATTGCAATTCACCAACAAAACCTTAACGCGTTTCAAGCTGAACCGAGTTTACAGTTCTGAACTCCGGATTTCGTCGGCTTAATTGTAGTTATACAGTGTGTAAAAAGAATAATAATTTTAACTTTGATATACAATTATACTTACTACTTTTCCTCATTTTGGAAATGTATTTTTTTTTACATTTTTTTTTTGTCTTAAACGAAAACTATTTTGTTTTACTATTTACCTTTTGTTATATCTTTGTCACAAGAATAACGATAAAGCAAAAAAATGTTTTTTAATTTTTGTAAACAAATAACAAAAAAAAAACATTTCTAGAATTATTAATTATTTTAAATATAATATACATACGAGTATAATTAATATACCTATATATTTTTCGTAATACGTATACGGCTGAACTGTTTATAATTTAACGTCATGTGGGAAAAACGAAAAGGGCTAGTCAAAATATATAATTTAGATTAGAATTAAACACAGAAGTACACTTATTTAAATTACTGTCCCTCGTGCATGTTTGTAAATGCATATGCCGTAATATTAACAATGGTAATATTTTCTATGTAAATGGTAAACCGTAAAGTATTAGTCAAGCCACGCGATGGTTCCGTGCACAGCTAATCACTTTGTCATATTAAATAAACAAAGTTAAAACCAATGTTTTCTAATTAGGAATTGCATACCGATTTCGGAGTCGATGCCCAGTCTATAGTAGCTAGTGTGTACTATGCTTCGATTTTATTATAAAGTGTACTCCAATTTGTTTCCTGCATGTCTGAATACAGCTGAAAATCGAGTTTTTAGGTTTTTGAACATCCATATCTCTTTTAAGAAAAAATGTATGAAAAAAGGATAAAATTGGGACGTACTAACAGTAAACATAGGTATGTAGGAAAATAATTTTACTCTAGCGGCAATATCCAGGGAAAAAAACAGTGGTCGCGTAGATTACTGTTTTTGTATAGAAAACCGGCCGCTGTTTGAAACAATATTTTGTTTTTGTCGAATGTCCAGCGTAGAGTTTGGTTCTAGGAGCCAGAAACAGTACTATAGTGCATTTAGGAGGAGATACTTGAAGAATGTATCGTTCAACAAGGGATAAAAATGTCTAAGTTAAGACTTGTAAATCTTGAATTCGTCAATGTAACTCAAAGTTAGATTTCCCAGGTATGTTTCTCCAAATCCGGAAAATCATAGAATACCAAATGTGGAATATATTATACTAATTCTGTTGTTCTTACATTCTCCTATTAGCATAGTTTCTGATAGTGTAGGGTCATCCATCATTGTTTTTATTAGCGTCTCAAAATTCATGTTGTCAAGCAAATTAGCGTGGGTGTCGAATATCATTAGACTAGTGGCTGAATCTCAATTACATCTTCAGTAGAAAGTTTTTGTTTAGGCAGAAGGCTCTTTTAATAATAATAATAATAAGCCCGTAGGGCAGTGTCGTCGCGGATGTATGTAATATAGAGTCCCCGCGGCTCCGTCAATGGCGGTAGTGACGGAGCATCGCCGAGTTTTAGTGGAGGCTGCGTCCAGTTCATCATCACTTTGGACCCTTGACTTGAGTCCCACATACCCGCGGTAGGAGTCCCCATATACCGCGGTATGCGTAATGTCATTTTCTCAGCGAAAAAATAAATAAAAAAAGGCAGCTTGTGGCGAGATGTTGGGAAGTAACCCCCAGGGGGTGACTCCCAGGGGAGGTCCCTGTTCTTCATTGACCATCTACGTCTTGCCTTCACTGACTATGATTACTGAGGAAGAACAGCCCTTACCTCTGACTTGCCTTAACCGGCCGGTCACAGTAAAGTCGCGAGAGCTTCGTGCTTGGAGGGAGGATGTGAAGCGTAAGTGGCGAGTGGGCGTCGTGATGGGACCCTCTGAGGGTGCAAATGATCGGCGTATAAAGTCCAGCGACACCTCTCCTGCCTCAAGCCGCTCTGTAAATGTTGCCGCCTTGGTGCACCGTGCAAGCGACCATTTTAGGGGCCCATTTCAATGAGTTGGCGAGTCACCGTCTGCCGACTTTAGAAAGAAATCTTAAGATATTATATCCTTATTTTATAACTATACCGAGTAAGTACTGTCACAGTAATAGTCCCGTGCCTGCGTCGACTCGTGTACGAGACGTATTTATTTTACGCGCGTATTTATTTTAATAGTTAAAAAAAGGTAGCTTGTTTTTTTGTTGACTTTCCGAAAAAAAATGTTAAGTTTCATTTGGAAGTAAAACTATTATAGGATAACATTGTATTAGTCTAAATAGCATTTTGTAATCCTTCTTTGAACCTAGATGACGTAAGCTGTCGTTAAAAAAGAACATTTTTATATATAAAAATAAATTGCTGTTCGTTAGTCTCGCAAAACTCGAGAACAGCTATTTTAGTCTTGAATTAATATTCGTAGAAGTTTTAAACGGTTTGTATGCTGAACGAAGTGGGCACCCGTGCCCACTCCAGCTTGTGTCAGTGTCTTTGTAAATTATAGCCCATAATAATATGTTATAGCGAGTTTGAGTTCGTTCTAATTATTGGCAGCCCGTAGTAAAAATATAATATAAGTTTTGTTTACATTACATACGTATTGAATAGGAAGGTATAGTAGCAGTTAATACAACTAACTAAACGGTTAATGCCTTCGAATCACCTGACTCATTGCAGTCATATTATGTGTACACAAAATCATTCAATTATTGAAACGTTTATAAAAAATTGCGCGCGACCAGTTTTGAGTGTCGAAATTTGAATAGCAAATAATGATGATAAATACAGCCTTGAATGATGTTGACAGGTCACTAACCGAGACTTAAAAAATCTAACGCATCTACAGAGATGTCATAGACAATGATATATTAATATGCTTTTTGTGATTTTTGTTTGCCTACAAATAGCTATATTTGTTTAAAACGTCAAAATATATTTTTAAAAGTTAATGTTTCGTCATCGGCGACCACTATTGTAAATTTGCAAATTTGAATACCTCCCGATGTAAGGACCGTTAGATTTATGTCTACCATGCTAGCCAAGCTCTAGCCTGGCTTTATACGATGTCTGATAACTTTTTCACAGGCTATGTCGTCTTGGCAACATTTTTACATTTTTAGATGTTTTTGTTAGTTAGAATGAAGAGATGAATATGCTATGGGAATGAACATAAAAAAACGCGACGCTTCAATTCCGTGCCAATGTGACTTGAGCATTTGAAGTCCCAGCGTTATTTTCCTTCTACAATAAAATGTCAAATTAAAAAAATATATAAATTTAAAAAATACCCGACTTAGCGTGTAACATTCCTATCACACCTAACAAACGACCTGATGACCTTGAAGACCTGAACCGATTTCCACCAAACATAGCTAAGAACACTCTCGAGTCTCGACTAATATACATTTCAAACAAAAAAAACGCATTCAAATCGGATTATCCGTTTGGGAGGTACGATGCCACAGACAGACACATACACATTTAAGCAGACACGTCAAACTTATAACACCCCGTCGTTTTTACGTCGGGGGTTAAAAAAATTGAAATCGAACCTGCAACCTCGAATACAGTTTAAACAGCTACACAGATCTCGGAATAAAGCCATAATTGAACATTGGGTGAACATGGACACAAGTGGCCCAATATATTGCCTTAACTCAGTTTTATAACCTTACCAATTTTACAATTGATTTAATAAGGCAGGGCTTCCTTATGGCAAACATGTGGACAAAATGGCCGACGACCACCGTTACTGATTTGCAGTAAATAATATTTGATGGAGAATTGATCACAGCGAAGTTATTGTATAGTGCTTACCGACCGTTTGTCGGTAGAAATATGTCATGTCATAATTTGTTAGGGCCATTTTATTTACATTTTAGGTTTGTCTAGTCATAATTCATTCGAATTCAGTTATATAAACAAGCAAAAATTCAAGTGTTAGATTACTTGTTTCTTTTATAGCTACGCATATTATATTATAAAGTGCGTTTTATATACATATTATGTTTGTCTAGATTCATTTGAATTATTATATTTCGTATTTAACTTAAAAAAATTAAGTGTTATATTTCTTGAATAATAATCTGTAATTATAGAGGCTGTTATAATAATGAGTGATAATACTTTAGGGTGTGTATGGGTCCCATATAAAGAGTTTACTGAGAAAGTACCAGCGCTGAAAGACTTTTTATTATCGTATAGGAAAATTTATGATGCTGGGGTCATACATACATGAGAGTCAAAGTAAGTCTTTCAGCACTGGTACTCTCACAGTATACTCTACATAGGAGGCACATACACACCCTAAATATTATCACTCATTTATTTTAATCTGATAGCCCGGAGACATGGCACAGAAATTTGAAGAGCGGAGAGCTCAAGTATTATATGTATAAGACAAGAGTGACTCAAGTATAGTACTGTAGCTTTGTGACTGTAGGCTAATATCCCAAATAGGTGAAAGAATAAACAAGAGATTAGATAATTAATATTTAATAGTCTAATAGAGTAATCTGATCTCTCAATTTTTAGGCTCGTATACCATTGCTATAAGAAATGTATGAAATCTTGTTATGTGGAGCCGTGAGACGTGGTACGAAAGTTCATTGAATAAAACGCTGGGTCTCAAAAAATCCATGCCACGTCTCACGGCTCAAACAATATCTTATGCCATAATACTCAATGTTAGCATAAAATATCACGTAATAAAACTATTGTTATGGTGACCAATTAGAGAATATTAAAAAAATCAAATTATTATGCGACAAAAGTAAATAAACTTGACAGATTTAATATGGCGTAGGTAGTTGGACCATTATCATAAAGTTAACATAACAGTGGAACTGTGTTTTGTGACTTTTTATTGAAAACCTGACATAGTTGCAGCGCGAGGTCGTAAAGACGTCATCGATGGAGCAGGTTGTTTGCTGACTCTACCGGCCGGTTTCGGAAAATCTAATCAAATCTACGATCAACTGACATGGCATTCAAGTTAACAAGTCGTATTGAACGCTGATTGATGTACGATTATCGGAGAAAAAGACACATACTATACAAGTTGTAAAATAAATAAGTGACTTTAGGGTGTTTATGTGCCTTATATGTAGAGTATACTGCGAAAGTACCAGCGCTGAAAGACTTACTTTATTCAGCATATCGCGCACACGTTACCTTAATGCATATCCCAGGAATATTAAGTCCTGACTTTACCAACGCATGTTCATTTTAACGGCTTGTTAATATAACATGCCTACTCATTCATCGGTAGGAATTACGAGAGGAACAACATGATATTTAACGAAGGATTAACTCTAACATTGCTTGATGAAACACGCCCTAAGTCCCGATTTCACCAACGCATATTAGTGTTAACGGCATGTTAAAATACCATGCCTACTCATTCATTGATAGGAATTACGAGAGGAACAACATGATATTTAACGAAGGATTAACTCTAACATTGCTTGATGAAACACGCCCTAAGTCCCGATTTCACCAACGCATATTAGTGTTAACGGCATGTTAAAATACCACGCCTACTCATTCATTGATAGGAATTACGAGAGGAACAACATGATATTTAACGAAGGATTAACTCTAACATTGCTTGATGAAACACGCCCTAAGTCCCGATTTCACCAACGCATATTAGTGTTAACGGCATGTTAAAATACCATGCCTACTCATTCATTGATAGGAATTACGAGAGGAACAACATGATATTTAACGAAGGATTAACTCTAACATTGCTTGATGAAACACGCCCTAAGTCTCGATTTCACCAACGCATATTAGTGTTAACGGCATGTTAAAATACCATGCCTACTCATTCATCGATAGGAATTACGAGAGGAACAACATGATATTTAACGAAGGATTAACTCTAACATTGCTTGATGAAACACGCTCTAAGTCCCGATTTTACCAACGCATGTTAGTGTTAACGGCATGTTAAAATACCATGCCTACTCATTCATTGATAGGAATTACGAGAGGAACAACATGATATTTAACGAAGGATTAACTTTAACATTGCTTGGTGAAACACGCCCTAAGCATTTTTTCTCCCTCGTGACTCGAACCCGCGATCTCTGTCTCGAGACGGCCACTGAGCCATACAGCCCGACAACCTGGTTACGTAGTAATCGCCGTACATT
This sequence comes from Celastrina argiolus, assembly GCA_905187575.2. Lineage (NCBI taxonomy): Eukaryota > Metazoa > Arthropoda > Insecta > Lepidoptera > Lycaenidae > Celastrina > Celastrina argiolus. The sequence goes on along the minus strand of LR994594.1, from coordinate 9,000,239 downwards.
AGACTTCCATATAAGTGCAGTCATTAACTTCTTATCCTAATTTTCATGCCGTGACTTTTTTGTCGCAATTAAAATCATTCACGAACTAGTTATGAACCGCTATATATTTATAACGATTTTACGCCTTATTCTGTTATCTTATCACTATACAGGGTGTAAAAAGAGCAGTCACTATAACTTTGGGATATGATTACAGGACCTTGACTGATTCTAGAAATGAATTTTTTTCATTATTTATTTTTTGAAAAAAAAAAAAAAATTTGCAATTTATTATTTTAGTCGCAAGGCTGAACTGTTCGGAACAACGTTCTGCATTAAATTCTTAAATTTTATAACGTTTGCCCTAGAACGTAATGAACGTCTTACGCGTGCTATTGACCTCTCAGCGTAATCAGCTGATCGCTGTATTGTGCACGTTGTACATTACCTATTGAAAATTTTTAAATTTTTAAAACAGTGGATTTAAAGCAAGTGACTAGTACCAATGGATATATCTCTTGCCTGGTTATTACCCCACGAAGTTATAGTGACTGCTCTTTTTACACCCTGTATACACTCGAGAACAGCTGAACCGATTCGGCTATTTTTCCAATATAAGTCCAGGGTAGGTTTAAACGTTTTGTGTGCTCAACGAAGTGGGCACGGGTCAGCTAGTATTACTTAAAATAAACAAAATCAAACTTTTCCATTACTCCGGAATTGTCAAGTAATTAATGTGAATGCACTGTAGATGATGAATTATTTTGATTTAGATTCGATCGTGCCGCGTACTCCCGAATAAATTGACTTTTATTTATTTTGATTCCCAGTTGATTGATATGGTCGGAAGTACAAAAAGTTACGAACTAACGATTTTACTCATCCTGGTTAGTTTCCAAAGTAATCCACCAAATAAAATACCGAAAGCCGTTGAGATCGAACTGATTTAATTCTCGATTGTGTCGGGAGTAAGCCCGCTGAACCGAACAAAGAATTTCAACCAAACATAGTTAAGAACACTCTCGACTGATATACCTTTCAAACGAAAAAAACCGCATTAAATCGGATCGTCCATTCGGGAGCTACGATGCCACATACAGACACATTATTTACACAGACACGTCAAACTTGTAACTAGAAATGTAACGGATATCCGGTAACTATCCGGTATCCGGCCTATCCGGCCTTGTTTTCACTATCCGGCCGGGATACCGGATAGTAATACAGTATCCGGCCGGATACCGGATAGTAAAATTTTAAAAAATCTTATTATTTTATAAATGCAAATCATACTCCAATATATTTAATACTTTTATACTATACATTTTCTCATGCGCTTCTCTAACATTTTAATCGCTCATATTTTGTAAGTGTTAACGAACATATAACTCTACACAACTTTTGATGTTTATGATGATATGGAGAGAGGCTGTAAAAAAAGAAAAATATAGCCTATTTATTGTTTCAGTCGTAAACTCTTATTGATAGTTAATGAGCTAACTATGTATCGAGTCCAACTGAAATTTGTTTACTTATCATTAATAAAATAAACAAGGTAGGTTGTGTTAGGTTCTGGTGCGATTTGATCAGCTTTTCAAAAACCGGGAGTTAGTTAACCGGTATATTAAATTAAATAAAAAAAAAATAATGCCATCTATTTCAAATCTATTGATAACCTGTAATTACAACCGGATCAGTAGTTTAGACGCTACCGTGGAGCGTACACACATACATGAGTGGCATAGTACTAAAACCCACTAAAACGTACTTTTCAAAAATATCACAGGATACAAAAAATCGTTTAAGCTTAATCGGATTTTGATACTGTATGCACTGATATAGGGGCTTTTGATTTTGAATCTATTTTTGGTGGGCAGATTTCTGTATGTTTTAGCGAGTTTTTATTTAATTTTTACGAGGTTTTCAACGGTGCTACTAACTCAAATTTGGTCCAGAAGCATTAAAGCGGATTTTGGTTTTATACCCTGAGGGGTATAAAACCAAAATCCGCAATAGGCTTCAAGAATTAATATTTTGGATTCCATAGTTGACTTTACCATTTCATTTTGTGTGGTATAATCAATCAAATTCGACGGCCTCTGTAGGGCAGTGGTTGCCACTCATGCCGGAGGTCGGGGGTCGAATCCCGCCGAGGGAACACAAAGTTTACAATGGAACATTGGTGTGTATTAAATTTCTATAATAATAATTAAAAATCTTAAATAAGTGCATAGTACGAAGGTATTAAATATATTTGCGTTGTCTGGTAACTGTAACACATGTTTTTCGGATAATTGACACGGGGTCAGATTGACCATGATGTGAAGCGTCTATAGATAAAAAAATGATTTGCAAAAAAGGTTATGTTTTAAAATTACAAACAAGTTTTTTTTTATAATTAATAATTTTGTCTAAATCCTTCTACTCCGGTGTGAGCATGTGTGAGTGATACGACAAATGTGTGTATGCGTACGCGGTGCATATTTCATTTTTTATTGTAAGCGTCACTCACACAAATGAAGCTACGCACACAGCGCCGCGCGGATTTGACTGGAACTAATCTATACCCATGCAGTTTCCCTGTTCCTTTGTCATTTGCATTTTAAAATGGCTGACCTTTTTAGAAATCGTTTGAGAGTTTAAAAATCTTACCGTACCTTTCACTGTCCTATATTTGTCTGTTAGACAATTTACACTACAAGCAACATTGTCGCCTTGTTTACGTTTGGCGCTTGTACTATTGTGCTGTCGCTTAGACTAAGTTAGGCTAAGCGCTCCTAAAATTAATGCATCACTTAACGTTTTAGGATTAATTTATATTAGTTTTAGTCAGTTGTTTCTACTAGTATTAACTATGCGCTAGCTACTTAGCGTTACCTTACCTTTATATTAGTTTTTGTTAGTTGTTCCTAGTAGTATTGTAGTATTCTAGTAGTATGCGGTAGTTACCATATGGTTTCATTCTGCACCTGGTATATTATGTATCTATATTTTAACCCCCGACAAAATATGAGGTTCTTCCCTGTCTTTCCGTGGCATACCTAGTAGCAAAAGGATAAACCGATTTAGATCTGGTTTTCATTATTTAAAAGCTGATGTGATCAAAAGTGCGATCTTAGCTATAATTCTTTATCATTCGTACATTTAATGCTTGGTATTAAACTTACTTCTTTTTAGTTTATAAAATTTTAATAACAGCTGTAATCCTGAATTTTCTTTGAAATTTCTGTGTCAGCAATTATTATGCTAGTTATATTTTAAGACATAAAGATCACACGCAAAAATAACTCAGGGTTAAAGTGTTCGATATTTAACATTTATTTAACCGTAGAACAGGAAGAATAATAGCTTCCCTTACCGATTTCGGTGTCGGTAGCCGATTTAATTGAAACCAGGCCAGCTACGCAGGAGTTATTTTATAGTCCCCAAGTGTGTGCGCAATACACAGAAGCACTCTCTCTTCCTTTTACTCTCATAACCCAGTGGGACGGTAAACCGACACGACTGGCGAGAGAATAGGCGCAGGACCTATTTTTTACATGCCCATCCGACGCATGGATCATCTTTGTTATCAGACAATCAGGTGATCAGCCTGCATTGTCCTAACCAAACTTGAAAACAACATTTTTGTTGCTCCAACGCGGGTTCGTACCCACGACCTCCGGGTCGAGAGCAGAGCTCTGAACCACTAGACCAAGGAGGCGGTTATTCCACGGCACAATATAAATATTAACACGTCAATGCACAAGTTCATTCGACCCCACGTAGAGGGGCTCATTAGCCCCTGGTCGTGGTTCCCCCGCTCCCGGCCACTCGGGCCAGGTGAGCGCGTGAAAAGCATAGGTAGGTTAGGTTACAAGTTCATCATCGTCATCATTGCTGTGACGTCCACTGCTTAACATAAGCCTTTCTTTTATTTTGCAAGGGAAATACGCTACGCATCCCCCCCGGGAGGGTCCCCGAGGGATATGTGGGACTCCCGGCTCTCTACGGTCGGTTTACCCACGTCGGGTCGTGGGTTCGATTCCCTCGTTGGAACAACAAAAATGTTGTTTTCAAGTTTGGTTAGGACAATTCAGGCTGAACACCTGATTGTCTGACAAGAAATATGATCCATGCGTCGGAAGGTAAAAAGTCGGTCCGGCGCCTGATCTCTCGCCAGTCGTGTCGGTTAACTGTCCCACTGGGTTATGAGAGTAAAAGGAAGAGGGAGTGCTTCTGTGTATTGCGCACACACTTGGGGACTATAAAATAACTCCTGCGTAGCTGGCCTGGTTTCAATTAAATCAGCTAGCGACACCGAAATGGGTAGGGGAAGCTATTATTCTTCCTGTTCTACGGTTTTACACTGGGTAATGAGAGTACGTGTTTCACCAAGCAATGTTAAAGTAAAAGCCATGTTAAATATCATGTTATCCCTCTCGTATTTCCTGTCAATAAATGAGATGGCATGGTATTTTAACATGGCGTTAACTTTAACATTTCTTGGTAAAACACGGCCTAAAAGAAAGAGAGAGTGTCTATGTCTATTGCGCACACACTTCGGCACTATAAAGTAACTCCTGCGTGACAACGGAATCGGCGAGGGGAGCTATTATTTATTGTGCCGTGGAACTATAACGGCATTTCGAACAAAGTATCTCGTGTCGTTGAATTTTCATATATACGACAGGTAAGCACAATACGGAATCAGAATATTTTAGAGCCCGCCCGTTTATAATGCAGTTCTGTGGAGAAATTCCACGGTGAGGTGTCAAAATGACTGGTTTATGGTGTGTCATTTGGACGGCTACTGGTTACGATTTATGATACAAGATATCGACCGTTTTTTGATGTAAAAGTTAGCTAACAACAAAAGAGGCTATTGATGCTAAGGTTAGACACAGCCAAAAATATTTAACACGCTTTTGTGAGTTTGGATTGTTTATCAAAGTCAAGTTAAAGTCAAATAATTTTATTCGGAATAAATTTTACAAAAAATGTTTTCTGAACATCGTTTCTATATGATGCACCGGTTCAGAAACTAGCCCAGCGAGAAGAACCGGCGCAAGAAACTCGCATGGGGCTTTCTCTTTTACCAAAAAAAGATGGAAAATTTATCTTCAAAAAAAAAGTATAAATTGACATTATGTGTAACGGAATCTTTGAGCATAATTTTCACCGATTTCCAGAAGTCTGATTTTAAATTCATACGTATCAATGATCAGTGACATTTTTTTATCTATATACGCTTCACACCACGTCAATATGGTCCCGTGCTAAGTATCCACGGAAACATATTCAATACTTTTATACTATGTACACATGTTAAGGATTTTTATTGTATTATACACATATTTAATACACATCCATGACCCGGGAACAGAGAAAACTTTTTGTTGTTGAAAAATGAACACAGGTAGTATAATAGTATCTCAAAGTTATAGTGACTGTTTTTTTTACAAACTGTATATCCGGAAATGGGCAGCAGCGTTTCCACTGACATTGATAGTATTTTAAGTCCGCGCTCGCCAAGCGGCTTGACAAGAGTGACGAGTATAGTCAACTATATTCCCAAGAACGGAGAGGCTTATAATCCAGTAGTGGACATAATTACTGAAATGATGATGACGAGTTAATATGAAGTACGCAGTTACTCATTACTGCTTATCTAACGTCTTAACAGTAACTGATAAACGTGTTCAGTTATATTCGACAAAAAATTGATTGATTGAAAATCAATTTGAACTGATAGACACGCTTTCAACACTTGTGACGTGGAACTACCTGTTAATTAGCTCGTTAGTGTCGGTTTCAATAATGTTATATTCATTTCAAGAGTCACGTCTAATGGCTTTATTCATAATGTTGTTAGTTATTGTTTAAACTCTTTTTACTCGACTTCGGCAAAGGAAGGGTAATGATTTTGGCAATCATGTATGTATGTAATTTGAAATCCAGAAATCCATAGGTACAAAAATGGTCAAGGTAGAGCCGTTGTCGTTAATAAAATCAATGAGATCACACCGAAATACGGTAGAAAAAAAAGAACTTGAAAGAGCATATTAATTGCAGTCGGCCGTTGCAATATCAATATCAATAGCGGGTGCGACCACGGCTCTACCTTGACCATTTTTGTAGTTATGCATTTCTGGATTTCAAAGCGAATTATTTTCTTGTTTCAGCCTTTTTAGACCCTTTTTTGCGAAGTCGGGTTATAGTTTTGTAATATTTTTTTATACGACTTGTCATTGTTTATGGTTTTTGAACTTAGTGGCGGCGTCAAAGTGATGGACATTGCAATTACTCGTGTATTAAATTTTTAAGACTATCGTATGAGCTAAGAGATATTTCCAGGTATCAGAATTTTCTTCTGACAGGGAGATTAAGGGCGCGTTTCACCAAGCAATGTTAAAGTTAACGCCAAGTTAAATATCATGTTCTCCCTCTCGTATTTCCTGTCAAAGAATGAGATGGCATGGTATTTTAACATGGCGTTAACTTTAACATTGCTTGGTGAAACACAGCCTTAGTATTACAGGGAAAGTAGAGACGGATTGATTAGAGCAGCTTGCAACCAAAGATGACGCGCACATCACAGAAGAGAGAAAACTCGAACCAGTGACCGTCTTGCCGTTGTGAGACGAGGAAGTTCCTACCATGGCCCCAGAAAGGGGAATGAGAGAAATTCCACGGATGATGGCCACGCGGATTCAGTTGCTGATCCTTCACGTGCCGCGGAGTTCGCTCACGCGTGGGTTCGTGCTGCGTAAAGGTCTACTACTGAATCCGCGTGATCTAGACCCGCGAGATTTAACACTATTTTACCGCTGAATATTTTTTCTACTTAAAGTAATCCAAACGAAATAAAAGCTTATTATTGTATACTTAGTTAGCCGTACTCTACTTTTTATGTTATTTTTTTTTCTTTTCGCACATGTCGCTGGCAAAATGTAGTATAACAATTGTCAATGGAATGTGTATCACAGATTGACACGGGCGACATCGGTAATTGGGAATCGAACCGCCATCAATTGCCATCAACGCATGTGGTCCTTTGACGGCATCATTACAACGATCATTGACATTGCTTCGATCACTTAAGGTCAGATCACACAGAGATGTGAGGCACTTTATAAGATCCTCGTCGTCAGCTATGACGTCCACGTAAAGTATCCGCCAAAAATAGGGGGGTGGGGAGGGGGGGTAGTTGGCTACGGGGAGGGGACAGTTGGCTACGGGGGGGGGAGATAGTTGGCTACTCGCCACGCTGGCCAGGCGGCTTGGCGAGCGTGGAAACGTCACCTACGAGGTTTTTACGAGGGTAAATTCGAGAGGAGGCTTCTCTTGTCCCGCAGTAGACGTCATGAAATGACGCTAATACCGTGTGCATACTGTAGTTTCGATGACTAAAAGGGTAACTTCAAGTTACTAGTTACATTAGCGGCCATACTGTGTTTGTACGTGCAGATCCGAATTCGGAAGGGCTAGTATAAATATGTAGTACCTACCTACCTATTGTATTAGTTATGTATGTGTAATTTGATGATCTGGGGGCACGGGAGTACCCCGTCGAGACGAGCCAAGTGCAGCGCAAGAGCACACCTACCTTTTCTTGAAACGTTTCGTCGTTTTTTTGAACTCTTATAACTTTGCTTAGGATGATGCTAAATAGTTAATTGAAATTAAAGATACCAGTACCAATAAAAACATGAAACATATAAAGTTTTAATGTCGTATCTTTAGAACTTTAGATTTTATCAATGTCGGAACCTCAATTTCGTCACTGACTCACTTATAGATCATCAAAATTCTAAAGGCACTTCCTGCAGACTTAGAAAGCTGAATTTTTTATCATATACGACTAGGTATCACCATAACATAGAATATTGCCAGAACACTGATTTCACGTACAAATATTTAAAAAACTTACATGATAATGTAGAACAGAAGCTGTCTCCGCAACTCCATACTGGTTTCAATAAATAAGCACTACAGTTAAAACCACATTCATAACATCACTGACTTCTTTCACGTCACGCCCACGTTTGTCATTTTGTCACTCAGCTCATTTCAGGGGATCTGAAAATAAAATAAAATAAACAATTAAAAGTGATGATTTAAAATGACATAACGTCGCGTTACCTTCTCAACCTCGTATCTAAAAACTACAACTTTTCAGTGGAGTCAAAAGACTTAATAATTTTAGATTTTATTATGACATGTATTTTGTTTTTAATGAGGTTCAGTTATGTACAGTATACATCCAAAATCTTTTTTTAGTCGATTGATATGGCCGGGAGTACAAAAAGTTACGATCTAACGATTTTCTTTATCCTGGTTAGTTTCAAAGGAATCCACTAAATAAAACACCAAAAACCGTTGAGATCGAACTGATTCGATTCTCGATTGTGTCGGGAGTAAGCCTGATGCTGACAAAGCGAGAAGATAGGAAATGGCATTCCATGATGGAATATCGTATCATAGTTGTGTTTGCACTTGTGATAAAGACCACGTGATGGACTTTGCAGCGTGTTTTTCCATTTTTTTAACTATTAATTATTTATTTTTGTCCATAACTGTAGGTTCGCTTCTAATTCGCTAGACAACAGAATGCTCATCGCCATATCCGATGTTCAAAATTGCGTTGAATTGTACAGAAGCTATTAATTTTTAATAGACGTTACTCAATTTCAATAATAACCGTAATCATTGGGATTCCAAATTATGGCACATCTACAATAAGAATCTGTGGATTATAGTTTCTTTGTAACGTACATTCTTATCCGACTTTCGAAAAAGATAGAGGTTCTAATCTTAAATGTAGTCAATAATAAGTGTATTGTGTTACTGAATAAAAAATTGTATTTATACATTTGGTAAAATTTCCATTTTTTTTTCCTCATTCTTTTTTATTTAAGGGACTTTTTTCCCAACGTGAATATGTCAGTCCCATCATAACTTCTACATTGTGTACTATCTACGTTTACAATACAATGAGAATAACATTTTTGCTGCAATTGAGGTTGGCTCGAACAGTAAACCGTGAGAGGCGCCTACATCATACAAATTTAAGCCAAGTTTTTTTTACAATTATGTTTCTTTTAGATGAGTCGCGGACACATTCCATCAATATTTTTCCTTTTTAGTTTGCATTGATATCATATTGAATCGAAACTGAGTATACAACTAATTCCCCATCTTCCAGGTGGGTGTCGTAAAAGGCGACAGAGGGAATACATTTCCGGAAATGAGCAGCAGCGTTTCAACGGACAGTCTGCCAAGCATAGCGAGTTTACTACCCCCCATGAAATACTTTGGGGAAGGCTAGATCTAGTAGTGGACGTCCAAGCTGAAATGATGATGATTATGATGATACAACTATACAAGGTGTAAAATAAATGAGTTATAATACTTTAGGGTGTGTATGTGCGTCCTATGTAGAGTGTACTGTGAAAGTGCCAGCACTGAAAGACTTACTTTTGACTTTGATGTTTTTATGAGAAATGCATCAACATCATAAATTTGCCAATACAATAAGTAAAAAAAGTTCCTCTTTCAGTGCTGGTACTTTCACAGTGTACTCTACTACTAAAGTATTATCACTCATTAATATTATAGCTTGTATACGCTCGTAGGCATAAGTACTGGACTTTGAAATAAAGGATTATATTAAAATAGACTATTGCGCTACAATTAAGAGCCTGATCGACAGCCGACAGAAGCAATCTTCATCACCCGAAAATAACGCGGAAACCGTGTCAATGACATAAACAAAATCATTACACTTCTTTGATCAGATGGTAAATTATACTTATTACTGTTTAGTGGTACGAAGTTACTGTTTAGTGATGTGTTTTAATTATATCGCAGTTCGTTGAGTGTTTTAATTCTAGAATGAGATTAGTTTTCTTAGACGACATTTTATTTATTTAAAAATAAACTGGATTATGTATAAATTCTCAAACACCTACACTTAAATACTTTAATTTGTATTAACACTTTTTAAAATTGTAGTTAAGTATTAAATATTGGAATCTGAAACATATTTTACATACTTAAAATAGATGAGTTTTGCCGAATAGCTAAATGATATTATACATAAGATACCAATGCCTAAAAAAGAAAATATTACTTATCAATAAAGTAAAATTCTAGTCTACATAGTAAATAGCAATTTTTTTTATATTTACAAAACAAGTAGATAAAAAAATACAAAAAACCTATAATATTATCCGTTACAAACCAATGTAATCTTAACCCAAATAAAAAAAAAAATCTATTATATCTCTACCTTAATTGCACGAAGATTAAGTGACCCATTATAGCAGCTTAAGTTAAGCATTGTTTACATTAATATCATATTCTACGAAACTGACATGAAAAGTAATTAATTTCAAGTATCCTAGATTGAATCAATTAATTCTACAGTGTTGATGCAAGAAAAAAAAAACGACCTCAGGGCCGGTTTCATAATAAATTCCTGGTCGGGCTATAGATCAGAGCCTTCACCTCAATGGCGGCTTCTTAAAGGAACACGTGGATTTAAAAATAACGTGGCCACGATCCATCAATACGGACGTAAAACAAATAACTCACTCCATAACCGCTGAAGAGGTTTCCCATGCAATAGATATTAATTACAGTGAATCATAGGCTTAAGGAACGTACCAGAATAATACTTGACGTAACCAAAATTGCCCTGGAATTTGGGATAAAAAATCAAAGGCATTTTGTTCATGGTCGTCACAACAATATTAAAATGGCGAAAGATTGTGAGTATGTGTGTAGGTTTGTTACTGACGCGCAAACGGCTGGACCAAATTTGGTAAAATTAAACATGCAGGAACCCTGAGTGTTTCCGCTGTTGCCGCTAGCAAAAGCTACAAGAAAGCTTGTATGTTCCACAATAATATTCTATGCTACACACCACGACAAATACCACCCCGTGCTAAGTAACCTAAGAACTTGCGTACGGGGTACAAGACAACGGAAATATGTTTAATACTTGTATACTATACACAAATTTTAGATTTTTATTATATTAATACTCAAAATTTATTACTTACCCAGGAACACAGAAAACTTTTTGTTTCATACTACAAAAGCTTGTAATCATCCAATGTGTTCCGTTCGATGTAAAAAAAAATGTACACTATATTATGTTGTACCTACTTCCTGTACCTATTATAGGTGCATACTACGAAAAAGTATAGAACCTATAGATAAAGAACCACTCCAAAGTAACACATAAAAACTTAAGTTGTAAAAAGTTTGTCTAAAATCTAAATCAACAACTACATTTTAATTACTTTCATTTGGAATATATAATATAAAGGTAACTAATAATTTAATCAGGAATATTTTACTATTTTGAACATATTTATTAGCTTAGTATATTCAATTACAACATTGAAAAAGATTTATCTAAATCTCACTATTAAAAATTATTTGTTTAGATATATTGTGTTTATTAATGAAAGAAATTTACATTAAACACCTTTTGATATGCAAAAAAAAGCTTAATGGTACACAATTTAATAAATATAGCACTAGATGTGAAGTCATAAGTGAGGAATTATTTAAATCTTAATTTAAAATAAAATCTAAATATACAGGGTGTAAAAAGAGCAGTCACTATAACTTCGTGGCGTAACAACCAGGCAAGAGATGGGTTTATCCATTGGTACTAGTCATTTGCTTTTAATCCACTGTTTTAAAAAATTTAAAATTTTCAATAGGATTGCCTGATCAAGCTGATCGCTGTGTTGTGCACGTTGTACATTGGTACAACGTGCACAACACAGCGATCAGCTGATTACGCTGAGAGGTCAATAGCACGCGTAAGACGTTCATTACGTACTAGGGCAAAAATTATTAAATTTGAGAATTTAATGCAGAACGTTGTTCCAAACAGTTCAGCCTTGCGACTAAAATAATAAATTGAAATTTTTTTTTTTTTAATAGATAATGAAAAAAATTCATTTCTAGAATCAGTCAAGGTCCTATAATCCTATCCCAAAGTTATAGTGACTGCTTTTTTACACCCTGTATAAAGGCTAAAGTGATTGACCTTTTTTAATCAACATTCAACGCACGAGCTAAATAAACCCTGGGACTGGAAAATTGGAAAAAAATCCTCATACGACGAAGACATAGATATAAAACATGACTTTTTAAGAATACATACGATCAAGGGGTGATATCTGTTCACGCGGTCAAAGCGTAATAATGTGATAATTGTATTAATCTTTTATTTAAAAGAAACCGGCCAAGTGTGAGTTAAACTCGCCTAATAGGAACTCCGACATACATAATAACACCTTTCGACCTACACATATATAATTATTAGTCTCTCTCTCTCAAAAAATATCGACTGCACACATTTTCATATAATATCCCAACTTCATTACAAATTTCAAATGCTATAATTATTTATTTGCTACCAGCAAAAGAAGCAGCTATTGCCAAGGTTCTATTGGTACATCGTGACCTGACCCTTAGATCATCTCTAAAATTTATGGTTAAACGAACTTACCTTAAGTGAAGTTCGACCAAAATTTTGTGAGATGCTGCATCTGAGAGACTTCCATAATAACCATGTAGTCCGTTTTACGACCTACAACATCGCCACACGATTTTTAGATAAGCATTTAAAAAGATCTAAAAAGTTCACGTTCACTCACGGCTCGAGCGGTCCCGATCTCCGTTCGGCTTCATTTGGTTTAGAGAATTGGTCGAGGCTTTTATTCTGCACCCTGGGGTCCTTGCTCAGCGTGCGCCTCCTGCGCACCGCGTGCTAGGGTGTGGGAGGGAGTGAAGTCTCTCAGATGCAGCATCTCACAAAATTTTGGTCGAACTTCACTTAAGGTAAGTTCGTTTAACCATAAATTTTATTTCGATGCTGCATCTGAGAGACTTCCATAATAACCATGTAGATGTTCAGCGCTTGTGGCAGAATAAAACGGTAATTACAATCTTATCACATCTGTGTTCATTCTTTATCACAAATAAAAACTTAATATTCAATCATGTCAAAACAAAAACATAATAATGTTATCAATATTATAGTTCTATTCATCCGTAGTTTTAATGATTTATAAAAATAATTATTGTCTAATAAAGCATTTGAAATAAAGTTATATAATCTTTTGTTAATACAGAAAACGATAACACTTGCTGATTCATGTCTGATAAGTATCAGAGGTTGATTTTAAAAATCCGTAAAATAAAAGCGAGTTGCCTGACCAGTTTTGTAATTAAAATCTAATGACACGCCGGCCTATCTGACCGAGGAAGTGGCGGCGTGACGCGTGCTGTGCGCCGTGAATACGTTCACGTCCACGCCTCTCGCAAGTCCCAGATGCGACTTATGGTCTAAGAACTCGCGTAGTGAACGGGCTTTTTAAAAGGTGAGAAATAATTTATAAGTTTTTACACGATTGAGACAAATACTAGTTCTTTCTAAATATGATAACAAAGTGAGTGCAGGACAAATTGAAGGTTGGCCAAAGTCTTGACTTGCCAAAGCCAAGAGGCTTACACCTATTTGGTGTCGAGGTCTTAATTAATCATTAATTGCAATAACGATACGCGAATCGTAAAAGTGAACGTCTGCTATTCTACTTAGTGACAACGTATCCAGTCTCCATCCGTTGTCCTGTGGACAACGCCATCAGAGTTAGTGCCTTTTGTGATAAAATTTGGGTTGCAGTGAAATCATACTTACAAAATTTAGCAAATATTCCAAGACTAAATTAGGTTCCTGGAACTAGTTACACCATTGTTTTAATTCCATTTTATATTGATAATATGTAACTTTTGTTACAGATTTTAGCTTTATGTCAATAAACTGAGGCCCGTTAGTATTCCACGCACCAAGTAGGCTTGCTGCACAATACTGCTCACGCTAGGGTAACACTAGAAGGGGACAGTAGACATTATATATTAGGTTTCAAATAAATTATGTCAAACTTGAGTAGCGACTGAAACAGAGGCAACCATGGCAGCAACAGCCAGTAGGAGATTAAAATTTTACATATTATTATAATATGTATATTGTTATTTAAACGTAGATCGCATGGAAACGCAAATAAATCCATATTATTAAGTTGTATAGATAATTAAAAGTCCTTCTTGGTTAATTTCCATTATCTATCGATACTAATGTACCTAGATGTTTCGTCGGCGTCTTTGTCATCGTAAGATTCAAAGTAAAATAAAGCAAAAATATAAATACTTAGGTACGTTTTATTTCGCACTACTACCTAGTTTTGTTGTGAATTCATTGAGATTGAACGCCACATAATCTAATAATATAAGACATAGCTCAAGTATTGTTTATTTCTAGCATTACATAAAATTTACAAAATTATTATAAGCCCATAAATGCAGCTAATAATTCCAGGTAATTACTATGATTTTGAGCCATCAACTAATTAATGGCGTCTTGTTATTACTCCATTGCATGCGGCTCCTCAGCCTGTAAGTAGAGAGTACGTAAAGATTTGTAAATCGTACAAATTTCTTTATAAATTAATTACTTATTATTAAAGGCTTTGGACCCGATAACGCAACTCCAGTCCATATCATAATATGAATAAGACTGTAGTAACATAATCGAATCAATATTATTAATATATTTCTCCAAACCTAAAAACTTTTCTCTTTCAAAGTATGTATAAATAATTATTACATAACTGGTGTATGCTGGACATGATAATGTCAAATTGTCAATAAACTTCACGAAATCACGTTCACCAATTTGGACGTTACTACGGATTTCGTAATATATTTAAGAGATTTTCAGAAGTTTTTCAGAAGGTAATTATAACTGCATTTGCAGTATCTATCTGGAACCCAAGAAATGTATAAACTTGTGAAGTTATCATATTGCTTTTCTCAAATTTTATAACAAAACCTAGTTATTCTAATTTTACCTTTAGTTCATTAGTACATAGTGCTTAATTACATATTATAGAATAATCTTTACCAACACAAAGATTTTCATCGAGGTAAGCAACTATTAAATGCCCATGGTTTCTTAACCATGTGAGAAGAGGCTTAAGTTAGTTAGTTGAGCTTTGTAAATACAAATGTAGCAGAACTTAAGCCACATGGAAGACAATAAAATTCATGAGGATTATAATTATGAAATCTAAACCTCACATATTTTTTATGCCTTTTATGTATTGACACAATAAAGCAAACTTCTTTGAGATCAATTGATGGGGGCTTAGAAGCACCTAAGAATCAAATTTTCTAGCGGTTCGAATATCTTCCACTATAAAATGTTAATTATGTACAAATTTGTTAAGATGTTCTTTAAGTTGAATATAAACTTATTAAACCCACCATTACCGTTCGGTGTTAGAATCATTACCCTTCTTTTTGGCTTCGCCGAAGTCGGGTAAAATATGAATTATCATATTAAAATAGCTTCTAATTCCTTATGTTAATTTATAAGCTTTTTATATTTTTACGTCATGAAAACTGACGTCATGTAAGTTAGTAAATAAAAAGGTATATATAATACCTTAAACGCACGACAGAACTGTGCTGTCAGCATTAATTAGAAACCAATTGTGTAAAAACAATGGAATGCATCTTGCGTGAGGTACCTCTAATAACAGCGTCTCCTCTCCTTGTTGGCTCTGGCGCTCGTGTAGGCACGGCCGCGGCGCTGCGGCAGTGTCCTCCTCGCTGACGTGGATGGCTGCGGCTCGTGCAGGCGGGCCGGCGCTGCTGGCGCTGGCCTCGTGTACTGTTACTGCGGCTCGTGTAGCGGGCCGGCGTCGCTGGCGCTGGCCTCACGTACTGTTACTGCGGCTCGTGCAGCAGGCCGGTGCTGCTGGCGCTGGCCTCACGTACTGTTACTGCTGCTCGTGCAGCGGGCCGGCGCTGCTGGCGCTGGCCTTATGTACTGTTACTGCGGCTCGTGCATCGGGCCGGCGCTGCTGACGCTGGCCTCATGTACTGTTACTGCGGCTCGTGCAGCGGGCCGGCGCTGCTGTCGCTGGCCTCATTCACTGTTACTGCGGCTCGTGCAGTGGGCCGGCTCTGCTGGCGCTGGCCTCACGTACTGTTACTGCGGCTCATGCAGCGGGCCGGCGCTGCTGGCGCTGGCCTCATGTACTGTTGGCTGCGGCTCGTGCAGCGGGCCGGCGCTGCTGGCGCTGGCCTCACACAATGTTGACGAGGAGGAGCTCCGGAGTTTCCCGGCGGTATCCGATGCCTGCGCTGGGAGAAGGCTTTAAAGGTTTACTAGTTTGAAGACGAGTATAAATCCTTGGTATTATTTGTGTTTCCACAAGCTTTTCACAGCACCAGTATTCATACCTTTTTCACCTTGGATTGTATTCCAAAATTCTTTATACAATTGAGGCAATATATTAAGCTTCTTTCAGCCAACTGATTCATCAAAATGTAAATCTGGTAGGAGGTCAGCTGTTTTAGAAATTTATTTTATTATTTCTATTTTCAAAAGACTTTCTCTAATAAGTACTTTTGTTAAATTTAGGCACTTGTGATCGTAAAAAGATTTTTGGTATAAGTGGTTTTGCAACTAGAGACTCCTTTGCTCTGTCTCTTTGATAGCCCATTCAATAGGATTTTGCTCTGTGTCTTTGACAGCTCATCCAATAGGATTGTACCCCAACGTTTAGAGAGTTTAATGGGTATGTTTTCGCATTATAATTTGGCAAATTTATTTGCCACTCCAAGAATATTTAAGAATTCAATTACACCACAGAACAAGCGGTCAACTTCTTGGCTAGTCCACCGGCTCAGGGTCTGTTTGATTAACCGGCGCTGACGTCGGCGGATCGGGCTGCTGCGGCGTCGGCGCTAGCGCGGATGACTCGACGTAATCAACGTCTACGATGTCGGTCAAAGACCGAGGAGTGGCGCAGCCAGATTCGGCCACTCGCACTTATCACGTCTGCTGACGCCCGGCGAGCGCTCATAATCACGTCGGCTTTCCCAAAAACAGAAAACCAAAGCGCCAGGATGAAAAGCAAGAAGTAACTTTCAGGATGGCATCGCGTGTCATCACGTTAAGAAAGAACTTATTTTTGTAACCAGGATAATATCTCGTATTACCACATTAAGATACAAAATAATGACTATCTGGGTAATATCATGTATTAACACGTTAAGACGGTCATTTTAGTAACATACAGTGACTACACCTTAACTGAGAACAAAGGAAAAACACGGAATATTTTTTAAAATAATTGTGGGTAGTTTGGTACCTTTAAAGTCCTTTGTTGCGGCGTAATTTACTTTCCATTCGCCATATATTTGACGAATATGTTTGTGATCATCCTTATACTTCCATATTTCCATGTTATCCGGCAATAAAAACTAATTATTGCACTGTATCACTATTAAAATTAATTATAAGTGTTGACGATGTCGCACACGAAAAACGAATGAAGCCGAACGGAGATCGGGACCGCTCGAGCCGTGAGTGAACGTGAACTTTTTAGATCTTTTTAAATGCTTATCTAAAAATCGTGTGGCGATGTTGTAGGTCGTAAAACGGACTACATGGTTATTATGGAAGTCTCTCAGATGCAGCATCGAAATAAAATACATTATAGTATCTATATTTAACTATGAGTTAAAAGCTTGATAGTTAGTTTATAGGTTCTGCAGGTTATTATCACTTATAGATTGAGTGTGTTTGAACGATTTGTACCTAATGTGTTATATAGTTGGGCAATATCTATACTAATATTATAAAGCGGAAGAATTTGTTTGTTTGTTTAAACGCGCTAATCTCAGGAACTACTGGTGCGATTTGATAAATATTTTTTTGTTGGATAGAGCGCTGCGACCAACAGGAGCGAAGCGTCAGTGAGAAATGTTGCAAAAACGGGGAAAATTATTCACATTTGGGGACTTTCGTTGCGTGCGCTGCATGAACGGTCACTCAAAATCCACGCGGACGAAGTCGCGGGCACAGTTAGTAATTTTAATAATATCTTTAGATGCCTGACACCACGTGGCCCCGTGCTAAGCATCCCAAAAATGTAATACTATACATACACATATTTATGTTTCTTATTATATTTATACACATCCATGACCCAGGAAAACCTTTTGTTCCTTCGGTGGGATTCGAACCTGGGACCTCCGTATGGAACACCGACGCGCTCACCCACTGCGCTACAGAAGTCGTTAAAAATATGTAAACATAAGTAAAAAATAAACTACGTTTAAAAAACCGACTTCAACAAGTAAAAAGCATAAAATAATACTTTTATAATGTATTTAAAATACATAAATTTATAAACGTAGTTTTTTTATTTTTTATCGAACTTCGTAAGCGACAAATAGCGATAGCATCTTGAATCAGGGCAGTCTGCATATTATATTGTGTAAATGATGTTAAAAAAATGTAGCTACTGAACCGATTTTAATGAAAGAGATTAGTTGAAGAAGTTGTATAGAAGAAGTTAGTAGGCAGTCGGGTAAAAACTTTATTGTGTCGTCATCACAATATCAATATGGCCTCGTTGCACTTAGGCAAACACATAGGCGATATTTGATCGCGAGAAATGCGCGGACACTCCACAGACGGGCAATATTTGTGTCTGATGTTTGCGCTATTGAATAACAATGTACACAATATTTATTTCAGATTTACATTTCTTATTTTTACCAGACTGAGACAGAAAAGGGTTTATGCTTTTCAAGAATATACAGGCTATATTCTTTTTTTTAATCTTTATTTTTAGAGAGGGTTTTAATATACAGGCTATATTATTAATGAGTGATAATACTTTAGGTTGTTAATGGGGGACCCATTACTGTATACATATAGAGTTTACTGTAAAAGTGCCAACGCTGAAAGAGGTGGTACATTTTTATGTTGTTGGGGCATTTCTCATACAAACATGAAAGTTATAAGTAAGTAAGTCTTTCAGCGATGGTACTTTCACAGTAAACTCTACATGGGGGGCACATACACATCCTAAAATATTATCACTCATTTACTTTACACCTTGTATATGTATGAATATGATTTGCAGCCGGAACAGCTCAATAGATTTTATTTAGCTTGAGAGGTGTTAGATTCTTGTTTACTGTAAAAGTAACACTGGGTATATCAAAACAAAAAAAAAATTTTTCTTAGGTACCGCCATTTTTCGTCATCATTGATTATGGATGTTATTGTCTTGAAAATTACAAGCAAAAAAAATATTTCCTATCTCTTTTTCGCAAAATGTTACTTTACAATCTGCGACCAGCGCCATACATTAATTGTTTAGCGTAGGTAGATTGTGACGTCACAAGCCGAAAGGCTCTCGTCATTATCTTCGTTATTTTTTCAAGAATTATAAAAATATATTTAATATAATATAGAGTTGTGTATTCTTTATCATAATATTGTTTAACATTAACTAGACGATATATATTTTAAGGTAAATATACTTTTTGCCTAATATCTAAACTGCATAATGAATTTGGGAATTTAAGAGTTCACATGGATAATTTTATGATTAATATATTATAAGCAAGTGATACCTTAACGACAGGTTATGATTAATGTTACAAAATAAACATGCTTCAGATCATAATATTAGATTAGGAAGCGCCACGAGGTGCCATAAGCTTCCGATGAGATTAAAAACGTGTCAATATACAAATTGAAACGTCATAGTGATTTGTTGTGAGTGCTACAATATTAATGGTTGTCGAGGGACAGGATTAACAACCACGGCATTGTGTGTTCAATGTAGAGACTTACCAACAGAAAGGAAAAGAACAGCTGATTAAAAAAGTCATAATAAATTAACATAGGTATATACCGACGTAAGGACAAGCGTTTCAATGTAACGAATATGAGTGCCTCAATAAGTGTTAGATTATTTTGTTGTGTCCTTAAAAAGCGACATTGTGTTGTCGTTTCTTTATGGACTTTTTAAGTTACAAACAAAGAAAATTCAAGATTATGCCGATCTGAAACGATTGACCAGCCTATATGAAATTTCGATACACAAGTAATATTCATTAATAACTTCTATAGGGCTTATGTTTGTTGGCAATAGTCAATTTATATTGCTAATTTCCACATCATGTATATCAGTACAGTTATTGAATTGTTGAAAAATGTGTTCCTAATATGACTATGTATTTATGATTCGTTAAAGTAACTACTGTTTGGTTTCCACTGAAAACCTTTGGACATTTATTAATAATAGGTTTCTCAATTAGCAAAAGACTCGACATAAAATGCACTCACTTTCTTGAATCGGTAAAAATGACTGATTTATGTGTCTGATGTTGCACATAGGCTCGCTTGTCTTTTCCTCTCACTCTGTAATTGTTTTTAATTAACTCTGGATTACAAAATCTTATCTTAAGTGTGATCATTCGCATAGCTGGAGTGACAGAACAAAATCGAATCTATCCGCATTCTATCGGACAGATCTTATCTTTGATCGATATTCTTAATTGCTTACTAACCACGACATGTCACGACATTTAAGGATCACTTACATTGAAAGTGATCGCAATTACAGATCAATCGGATTACTCGTCATCATTATTATTGTTGACGATCCTTCACTTGATTATAGATTTAATATCCTCCCAGTCTTTGGAGGATTTCTCAGATGCTACAAAGAAAGCGATCTCAATTAGAAATTAAGTTATGGTAGGTATGTAATTCCTGTAACGAGCCGTCACAAATCCGTAGTTTCAATTAGATCAGTCGCGTTACTTTCTTCATTAAGTTAATTATCATTTCGTCATGATCTTAATCCACCTTTTAGTATATACTCGCAATGGAAGATAGCGTGAAATCAGGGACTCAGAGCAGTGCCCTGGGGCACTCTGCTCTAATTTCATTAAACTAAGCACGCGACCATTAGATACACTTCTTTCTTTCTTATTATCACAGGCTAGAGAAATGCAAAATAAGTATTTGTAAAGTATATAACTGTACCGTTACTGCGAACTGCCCGATCAAATCGGTAGAGACAATTGCACCTTGAATTGAAATTACTTATTAAAAGTATGAGAAATTGACGATTAAGAGACACCTGTTTTCTCGTCTAAAACTAAACCGATTTAGAAAATATTTTTATTATAAACTAGAGCCTATGTATGTTTCGATTTTATCATAAATTATACTCTAATTTGTTGGACACAGCCGAAAATCTGGCCATATATTTTAGGTTTTTGAACGTATCTTTTAATAATTAGTTTACGAATAAAGGAAAAAATATGCACGTACTAATAGTATATAATATAAATATTCAGGAAAAAATATTGACAGTCGCATTGTACAGGGGTCGCGCAGACCCGTATTTCTGTATGGAAAAACGGCCGTTGTGATTCCTATAATGAATATTTTATTATTTTTATTACATTACCAGTATCTGAATTTGATCATAACTTTTCGTGTCAAATATAATATGTAACCAAATTTCACAGTTTTAATGTGTCCCAGTTCGTCCCTTTGAACAATTCAAAGTCCAATATAAACTGTACTACTTACTCTATTTACACAGTTGCTTTGCCACTTACAGTGTAATACTAGTGCACTAATGCAATGATAATTTTCATGTCTCGAAACTTTTTGAGAAATGTTTTTCCATCATCATCATCTCCTTCATTATTATATCTAATATCTCTATCGATGTTAGACTACTTTTTATTTAAAAGGATAATTATATCTTATATATAAGAATGAATCGCTGTTCGTTAGTCTCGCTAAAATTCGAAACGGGTGAACCGATTCGGATACTTTGGTCTTGAAATGTTCGTGGAAGTCCAGGGAAGGTTTAAACGGTTTCTATACTCAACGAAGTAGGCACAGGTAAGTTAGTATCTTCTTATGTATAAAAATGAATTGCTGTTCGCCTGTGTGTATCGCCACTCGCATGCCATGCGTGGCAAATATAGGCAACTATCACCAAATAAATTCTTTGGGGGAGATTTATGTCTTCTAGT
This sequence comes from Celastrina argiolus, assembly GCA_905187575.2. NCBI lineage: Eukaryota > Metazoa > Arthropoda > Insecta > Lepidoptera > Lycaenidae > Celastrina > Celastrina argiolus. Next base: position 8,978,315 of record LR994594.1, on the reverse strand, counting down.
AGGCGCCATAGCTGAAACGACAACTATTATATCTATTCAACGCAACGTTAATACAGGACGAACTATGCGAGACGATATTAATAAACATTCTGTTTAGAATTACATTTTAATTGTGGTAAGCATTTCATGAGCTCACTGTTTAAACTCGTCTACGTCAGGCAATTATTTATTAACTTCATCAAAAAGATGCGATTTTAATCGATGTTATGTATCACTACTACAGCTACTGTGTTCAACTATGAAACTCATATGTCATGAATAATAATTTTGGAGTTACTATTATGAATTGAAGACGATGTATGAAGACGATAAGTCGCAAAATTCCGATTTCGAGAAAATTGAGTTTCAACTATCATTTAAACATTTTCAGAATATTAAGTACGTTAAACTAAGAACCGTCTTTAGAATCAATGTACTTAATACGTTACGACATCATTTAAGTTCAAACTGTCACATCCTAAAATTTTCTCGATTAAAAATTTTGCTACATATCACCTTTATCCATTCGTGTATTTAATTCAAAAAACATTTTTAGGGAATATTGGAGACGTATTGACAAAATAATATTTCATGTATCTAAATTATACGGATATTTAGTACAATCATTTAGTGTTTTTAACCTCCGATAAAACAGAGAGGTTTGAGGTGTCTGTGGTACGGTAGATCACAAACGGATGAACTGAACTAGTTTGTTTAAAAGCTGGTGTGATCGAGTGTGTTCTTAGCTATATTTAAATATAACTATCAATCAGTTCACTTACTGCTAAGCATTTACTAAAAATCTTTAATTTTGTTTTTCAACTATGTGGTCAAAAATCAACTTACATATTACTTATTTGAAAATAAGTATTTTCAATATTTTCTCGTATTATATTCTGGATTTATGCATTCACAAATATAATTATCACTGAATCCACGAGTTTTAATCCCAAAACCACTTTCAAACACTTCACCAAATCATTGAAACCTATCTGGAAAATGAAAAATTATGCAGATTTCGAAATTTGCTCCGTCGTTGTAAATTAGATTTTATTTCAATGGAATAAAATCTAATTTCTTCTGCATTTTGATACGTTAGCTATCAGCAAGATTACAAAGATTGTGTTGCATAAGATCCTTATCAATATTTAGATGAACTATTTTCGTAGTAACGTCTATTGTTTTCCCTTTCATTTGTAATCTAAAAATAATAAGGTTAGTTGGAACAAGAGGTACTTACGCTATTATTCATTCATTATTTATTAATGCCACTGTCAATATTTACTCAAGATATAACTGGTGTAAAAAGAGCAGTCACTATAACTTTGGGATATGATTATACTACCTTTTATCAATCTAGAATATATTTTTTTCATTTTTTTTTTCAAAAATTTCAAAAAATAATTTTTTTTTGCTTTATTGTCATTTTTGCGACAAAAAAATTAGTAATGGTGAAAATAAAAAAAAATATAGTTTTTGACAATTAAAATACTTAAGTATAAAAAAATACATTTCCAAAATAAGGAAAGGTAGTAGTATAATCGTATCTCAAAGTAATAGTGACTGCTCTTTTTACACCCTGTATAGTTATTAATTATGTATTTAAAACACCTCTCTCAATACATTCATGTCTTCAATTGTCATTTCGTTATACTCGTATTTATGGTAGGTACCTAATGATACTCGTATTCAGTATTTAACAAGTTATTTAAGACTGATTCCGTTTAAAATAATCCTAGTTACCAAACAATTTGATCCAGCCCCATTCTCCAAATGAATACCTCTATTTCATCTTAATAGAGAAATGTGAAATGGATGTTTAGAAGCCTCGTCCTTGGAATTTGTGTCAGTGGTTGAGCGCGTTGGTGCTAAAGCGGGAGGTCGCGGGTTCAAACCCCGCCGATGGAACAAAAAGATTTCTGTGTAATAAAAATCTTAAATATGTATATAGTATGAAAGCATTACATATATTTCCGTTTCCTGGTACCTTTGACACAAGTTCTTCGGATACTTAGCACAGGGCAAGATTGACGTGGTGTGAGGTGTCGTCTATTATCATATAATATCTAAGAGAGAAGAGGCCATAGAAGCATAATATCTGAAAACTTAAAATTAATACTGTTCAAATTTCGAACACAGGGCGGCATCTACAAGTAACAAAAAGTTAAAAAAAAACTATAACCCGACTTTACTTTACTAAATTAACGTTAAATTAACACACAGAAAGTAACTAAACAACTCCTAGATACTATTTGTACGACCACATTTTAAACTAATAAATTTTTTTCGGCGATAGTTTTTTAGGTAAGTATAATTTTCAAAATCCAAAATTTTTCGAAAAATTATATAGCCTATGTTACTCGCGGGACCGCTACGAATCGATTGATTATTTATTAAAATCGGACCAATAGTTTAACCGCTACGAGGTAACATACATACATACATAGACTGCAAAAATCATTACCCTTCCTTTTGGCTTCGCCGAAGTCTTGTAAAAATACTACACGAAGGCTTGTTAGAACAAAGATATAGTACCGCAATACTCACGGTTGCCATCCATTTTGTATGTAGTACTCAAGCATTGCCAAGTACAGTACTTTATAAATACAACACTTAAATGTTTCACGTGTACTCGGCTCGGTTATAGAATAGATAATGGCGTACTTTTCACATCCTGAATATTTCATACAATGATCTGAATTAATAACATAAATGGCTTTGTGCAGCTGTAGAAATGAATGTTTTGCGGTATCGCAGTCTTATATTAGGTCCGTATTAATAAAAAAGTCTCCAACCCAACCTCACTTTAAAACCTATTTGACAAACAAAACGTTTCGTTTATCTTTTCAAAGTTAACAACTTTATTAATGTTACATAGTTACATATACTTTTTATACCGTAGAATTCATAATATAGATTACAGAAAAACATTAAAATAAGTATAATCTATATTTTTATATTCTCTATTTTAACGTTTCGAAAAGAAAAAAAATTAAGTATGTAACATCATCAGTACAGTTCTTCATTTTTAAAATTGAAACGATTTTTTTTTTAATCTGTTAAATGGGTTCTCAAGTGAGGTTGGGTTTGAGATTGTTTTAATAATACGGGGCTTAGTAATATTTCGTATTACAAATTACAATGACACGGAATCAATCGTTTCTACCTTGTCTTTTTAACCGACTTCCAAAAAAAGGAGGAGGTTCTCAATTCGTCTGTATGTTTTTTTTTTTTTTTTTTTTTTTTTTTTATGTTTGTTACCTCAGAACTTTCGCCTGGGTGAACCGATTTGGATGATTTTTTTTTTATTTGAAAGGTGGTGCTTCCCGTTTGGTCCCATTGTCACCAAAGTGGTGACCTGATGATGGGATCCGTGAGGAATCGAGGGAACTCCTCAAAATTTATATGGAAACATATATCGATTTTGATTTTTTCTGAAGTAGCCCAAGCATATGTTACCAAATAGTAAGATTTTGCACCATATCCTGGACCTAAAGTAGTGAACAGAACTTCTGAGTCCTTAGAGATACACGTTTGAAGATTGCAGCGTTGTTTAATGAAATGCAAGCATACGCCACTACGTCAATTACAGTGTTGTACCAGTGTTTACCAAAGTGGTGACCTGATGATGGGATCCGTGAGGAATCGAGGGAACTCCTCAAAATTTATATGGAAACATATATCAATTTTGATTTTTTCTGAAGTAGCCCAAGCATATGTTACCAAATAGTAAGATTTTGCACCATATCCTGGACCTAAAGTAGTGAACAGAACTTCTGAGTCCTTAGAGATACACGTTTGAAGATTGCAGCGTTGTTTAATGAAATGCAAGCATACGCCACTACGTCAATTACAGTGTTGTACCAGTGTTTACCAAAGTGGTGACCTGATGATGGGATCCGTGAGGAATCGAGGGAACTCCTCAAAATTTATATGGAAACATATATCGATTTTGATTTTTTCTGAAGTAGCCCAAGCATATGTTACCAAATAGTAAGATTTTGCACCATATCCTGGACCTAAAGTAGTGAACAGAACTTCTGAGTCCTTAGAGATACACGTTTGAAGATTTCAGCGTTGTTTAAAGAAATGCAAGCATACGCCACTACGTCAATTACAGTCGAACTTGGTCTCATAGTTATCAAAGTGCATGCCTGATGATGGTGTCGTGAGGAATCGAGGGAACTCCTCAAAATTTATATGGAAACATATATCGATTTTGATTTTTTCTGAAGTAGCCCAAGCATATGTTACCAAATAGTAAGATTTTGCACCATATCCTGGACCTAAAGTAGTGAACAGAACTTCTGAGTCATTAGAGATACACGTTTGAAGATTTCAGCGTTGTTTAAAGAAATGCAAGCATACGCCACTACGTCAATTACAGTCGAACTTGGTCTCATAGTTATCAAAGTGCATGCCTGATGATGGTGTCGTGAGGAATCGAGGGAACTCCTCGAAATTTATAGGAACACTCATAGTAATTTTGTATTTTTTTCGAGTAACATGCTTATGTTACTCGATATGCTAATATCCGTCTAAAAACAAACATAATTTTGAATCAACTATCAAGGTATACCGCATAGATCAGAAACAGGCATACAGGACTGCTTAGTCTTTGAAGTTATACGTTTGGAAATTACGACATCGCTTAAAGTACTGCAAGCATACTTTAAGCGATGCCACTATATCAATTACAGTACTCAACACCACCTCTGTCTTCACCAGATAGTAGGTATCCATAGGTATACTATCATAACAATATGACGAAATAGGTTAATAATAAAAAGGGAAAAAATTGTTTTAAGCCAAATAAAAAAATGTAAATCGACTAAAAATAATAAAAGAGTTATATAGAAATCATATTCAGTTTGGCTGGTACCGACTTTGATATTATTAAAATTTGCATATCATTTTATAGTCAATCAACTTGATATATATAATTTTTGCGCTGCTCTTGCGGTACCTAAATATCCCTACTCAGTCTACCCATAACTAAAAATCTTAAAATAAAATAATTTTAAACAAAAAAAAACCGACTTCAAAAGGTAAACTAAAAAGAAAAAAATAAATTTACTTTGCACAAAGTAATACTTATTTTCACTTAAGTAAATAAATTTATTCTATAATTTTGAAGTCGGTGCCAAGTACCTATATCAAGTTACTACCTATATAAAAGAATCAGAAAAAAATATACAACTATCAATGTAACTATTACTATATTTTATGTACCTACCAAAGTACTTAGTTAGGCTTACAAACTAAAATTAAATGAAAACAAATTATGATAGAACGCTGGACTTGGCACCGACTTCAAAATTATAGAATAAATTTATTTACTTAAGTGAAAATAAGTATTACTTTGTGCAAAGTAAATTTATCTTAAAGACAGATGGGGTATTTAAATACCCTATTAAATGTGTAATATCAAATATGACTAGTTGCAGAAGTATGTCCAATATTTTATTGGCTTTTCGAAAAGTACATAGCAAACTGTATGCTTACTCCCTACACAATTGAGAATCGAATCAGTTCGATCTCAACGGCTTTTGGTATTTTATTTGGTGGATTACTTTGAAACCAACCAGGATAAAGAAAATCATTAGAACGTAATTGTTTGTATTCCCGACCATATCAATCGACTGAGTATCAAAAAAACCAAAGGTCGGTTATTCGGAAGTATGCTACTCGAATCTGAATCAAAATCGAATCAGTTTGGAGAGTAAGGCCCTAGTACTTGCATGAACTATTGATGAAATACTTATATTTATCATTAAATGAGATCGTTGGAAGACTTTATTTGCATTAATAATAATAAATGACATTGATCACTAATGTAGTTAAGAACCAGATTATAAAAAAATACTTTAACTACTAACGTAGTAACGTTTATTTTTATATTTTTTTATTTTTTGAACATTTGAAGAATTGAACGATAATTTTGTTTTTCAATGATAGCGATAAATGCGTTGCTTAAAACATAAACAGTTGCTTTTTGCGTTACTAGGATCCATATATTTTACTATCTAAAAAAATATAAAATTTGCTTATTTCAACCAATGTAAGTATAATTGTTTTTATACTTATTGTTTAGCAACAAAATACAATATTATATTATTGCTAAATAAAAAATATACCCGAATTTACATCTATTGTCATCTATTATCATTTTAGATCGACATCAATAGTATATTTTACATATTACGTCTTTCTAGAGCAATGCTCCTTTAACAGTCGCCCATTCTTTTCCAAACAGAAGTAACGTCACCAAAGAAATCTTGTAAATAAAACATTCGTTGTATCGAACGCTCACATCTGATTTAGACTCTATTGCGTGGAAGTAGGGTTCGTTATGGCTTCCACGATGCGTCTCGTAATGTGTCGTAAGAATGCACACCATGATAACGAATATGGGTTACCTATATCTTCTATGAAACTATCATAGACTAATTTATGTGCGACCTCTGAACTGAGAATATTAAATTAGTAGACACGTGCTATTTATTGAAAAAACGCATCTGCCCGATTGTAATCGGTTTTTACTTGTGTAATTTTGGCCCTTACGATTTTGAAAGTAAGGATGGGCCCGAAGGAACATTTTTATTTTTAACACGCTTTTATATGTTAGGTTAGGGTTCGAATAAGTCATCATCAGCTGTAGATGATGACTTAGTCGAAACCGGTCGTGTATTTCAATAAATCTTATTTTTAACAACTAATAAAGTGGAAAAAGTTGTGTAATAATACTGTGTACAATTTCTTTGTTTGTCGTTAATATTTAAATGCGTTTTTTTAGTTTTAGATAAAAGTCGATGTTTCTCCAATGCAAGTAGCTTTTAACTATCACATTTGATACGGAAGCCTTTGTACATATACTTTGTATATAAGATACATACAGTTACGTTAGAAGCAGATAAAAATGGTGTAAATTAAATTACACATAATATGTAGATAACATATCTACACTACGGCTGTATAAAAATCGTAAAAAACTAATCTTGTATGCTCGTATGTCAAATTTATATCTCTATTCCACTTTCGTTGATCAAAATATTAGTAAACAAATAAATAGAGTTGGTTTACGATTCATCTCGGTAACGGATTAACTTTATGATCATAATCCTTCTCAACAACTTAACCTATAGTAATAAATACTTGGAATAATATGTGAAGTTTATAAAAGTGAAATTGATATTTTTGCCCCTAGAGAGCTTCACAAGTCGATGTTGGAATTTGAAAATACTTAAAACTAAAAACACTTAAGTCCACTTACGCTATTTTAGGTTAAATTAATAATTATAGAGCTTGCAGCAAATTTAGTATAAAATCTTATCAGATTGTATATATATAATATGATAATATTATGTTATAGTAATATCCCACAGGAAAAAATATTATCTTATATATAAAAATGAATCGTTGTTCGTAAGTCTCGCTAAAACTCGAGAACGGCTGAACCGATTTGGCTATTTTTGGTCTTGAAATATTCGTGGAAGTCCAGGGAATGTTTAAACGTTTTTTGTAATGCTCAACGAAATGGGCACGGGTCAGCTAGTTTTATATATAAAAATCAATTGCTGTTTGTGATGAACCGCTTAAACTTTCACGGGACTTCCAGAAATATTTCAAAACTAAAAATAGCCGAATCGGTTCAGCCATTCTTGGGTTATAGTGAGACTAACGAACATCAATTCATTTTTACATACGACGCAAGGAAACGAAAATGCTGTAAGTACAGTACTCACAGTAGGGAACTAACAAATAGCATTTTCGTTTTCTTGCGTCGATTTATAGAGATAATATAATCATTATTAAAACTACGTAACATAGCTTAGACCATGTTACGTAGATGCTGTAGGTAAGCTGTAAGTTACTTTTGTAATAATATTTGCCTTGTCCAAAGAGTTATTACTAACTATTACGAACTCTGTGGCGCAGTGGTTGAGCGCGTCGGTGCTTAAGCTGCGCAGGTTTAAATCCCGCCAAAGGAACAAAAAGATCTTAAATAAGTCTACCTATAGTATAAAATAAAATATTATTTCCGTTCTGGTATCGGTAACACAAGTTCTTTGGATATTAAAATAGGGACCAGATGGACGTGGTGTGAAGCGCCCAAATTAATAATAATATCTATGGACGCTTCACACTACGTCAATCTAGCCCTGTGCTAAGAATCCAAAGAACTTGTGTTACAGGTACCTGACAACGAAAATGTATTTAATACTTTTTATACTATACACAAAATTTAAGAGTTTTATTTTATTAATACACATGCGTGACCCAGGAACATAGAAAACTTTTTTTTCCAGCGGCAGGATTCGAACCTGAGACGCTCGAGAGCGCTCAACCACTGCGCTACGGAGGTCGTCAAAATTTATTATATTTATTATTATTATTTATTATTATAGCGTTTTATTGACAAATATAACTAAATATGGCCTTAACATTACCAACAGCAAGTTAGCTTGACCTAGTTTAAGTCATACAGAAAAATCACACGATCAACTATTAACTACGATAGCTTATCGCTGTCATACGGCTGAACGCAGTTTATAATATTGACTATTGGGTACAGATAGCTTGATCATTATTAAGTAAAAACTTATTCACTTGGGCTATTTTTTAGAGTTCCGGAGCCAAATGGCAAGAAACTGAATCCGTATGTCTGTCCGTCTCTCCGCCCATATGTCACAGCCACTTTTTTTCCGTGTTGATTGCATGAATGATTCTTATAAAACCGCCTATACATATTGGCCGAGCGTTGCCAACGAGCGGCAAACGCCAACATGTGGACTGTCAATTTGCCTTGCCTTGTCATCGCTCGGCATCGCTCGCCTAGCTGGCCGAGTGAAGGCGAGCGCCAACGTGTGGACGGCTCATTTTCAGACACATACAGAACAGTCTATGCTCACCAGTGAGTCACCGTCGCTCGTGTCCACTCGCGACCACTCGCCTCACTTCAGATCGGTGTCGGTTTTCATGCACAAATCAAAGGCGAGCGCCTGCGCTCTTCTGGCTGTCAGGCCAACGTGTGGGCAGCTCTACAAACGCTCGTCTGGCAAATGTGCCACTTGTGTTCACTGGCCGAATGTGTGGGCGGTATCACTCGCCTTGCACCTATTTGCCGACGCTCGCGTTGGCCTACGCTCGGCCAATATGTATATCCGACTTAAGGAAATAAAAAGTATTTCATAGTTTAGTTCTATGTCTTTGTGCTATTTCCTGAGAGCGTTATGTGTTTCTCTCGCCCCATCTAACGTTATTGCTTTTTTCCTTATTTCCTTATTCCCTGGCAGTTAGCTGTGCACTTCACCTCTTTAAGCAATCATAAAACGTCATAAAATCAATAACACAATTTTGAACAATAAAACAATTTTATCGTGTGCAAACCATCAGCTTTACAGCTCGAGCGTGCTAATGAAGGAAATACAGCCTATGTAATATAACCTATGTATTATAATATAAAGTACCGTATAGAGCAACTTTGTAATCAATGATATAATTAGCTTTTGCACGCGGCTTCGGCCGAAATAGATTTCACCCCCTTGGGGTTGAATTTTGAAAAATCCTTCCTTACTTACCTTATAAGGGGTGTAAAAAGAGCAGTCACTGTAACTTTGGGACATGATTACACTACCTTTTCTCATTCTAGATTTTTTTTTAATTAAAAATTGATATTTTTGCGACAAAAAATAAGAAATGGTTCAATATAATTTTTTTTTGTTATTGACAAAAAATATTTAAAAAAAACATTTCCAAAATGAGGAAAGGTAGTATAATCGTATCTCAAAGTTATAGTGACTGCCCTTTTTACACCCGGTATATGCTCGTTTCAAAAATATGTAAGTATTCAAAATTAATCTAGCTGTAAGGTTCAACTCACATGGCTCATGGCCCTTACTCTCGAAACTGATTCGATTTTGATTCAGATTCGACCGTGCCGCGTACATCCCACAAAATTTTATTTTGATCCTCAGTTGATTGATATGGTCGGGAGTACAAAAAGTTACGATCTAACGTTTTACTTTATCCTGGTTATATCCACCAGGAATCCTAAAGCCGTTGAGATCGAACTGATTCGATTCCCGATTGTGTCGGGAGTAAGCATGCAAAGCTTCGACGTGACTCGTCATTTTTCATCGTTTTCCTTAATAATAATTGGAAAGTAGAGATAAATAAGCTAACAGGAAAAACAAGAAAAAATGTTGTGTCTTTTGGTGATAAAGATGGTTTGGTCTTTGCGTTGATAGATCAATGACACAACTAACATGGCAGGCAGACCAAATCACTAAACGGATTTTAGTGAAAGGTAGTAAATAAGACAAATGTGATAAAGGATTTTCCAAAACTATTTGAGTTTCCGAGAAGAGATAAGGATCCAAAGAATACTTCTCCAATCATAATTATTATGATTAACTAGTGCCATTCTGCCTATGTAACGTTTGTCGAAAATGTCTACTAATAAGGCTATAGTAATAAATATTATTATGTTGTTTATTATTGTAACCTTAAGTACCTAAGTAAGTTTTATCACCTACCCACTATTAAATTTCTTCGCATAAAAATGACAATAAATTACAAATAAATGTAATATAATATAGTAATAATCGTAATCTTGATGTTTTAATAAACCTAAAATATAACTTGGAACATAAAAATATGATTTAAAATGTATATTAAATAATGTACTATTTAAATAAATTAATTAATATTTTAATGATTAGATTGTAGATTATGTAGGTAGATTGAATACAAAATGAAGTTGACATGATCACAGAATTTTATAGCCCCAATAAGTTCTGTGACATTATTATAATTTTCTTTTATTTGTATTATCTACTGTTAAAACGCATTATCGCCTGAGTAGTCTAGTGGTTCAGAGCTTTGCTCTCGACGGAGGTCGTGGGTTATAATTTTCTTTTATTTGTATTATCTACTGTTAAAACGCATTATCGCCTAAGTGGTCTAGTGGTTCAGAGCCTTACTCTCGACGGAGGTCGTGGGTTCCATTCCCGCGTTAGAACAACAAAAATGTTGTTTTCAAGTTTGGTTAGGACAATACAGGCTGATCACCTGGTTGTCTGACAAGAAAGATGATCCATGAGTCGGATGGACATGTAAAAAGTCGGTCCTGCGCCTGTTCTCTCGCCAGTCGTGTCGGTTTACCGTCCCACTGGGTTATGAGAGTAGTAGGAAGAGAGAGTGTCTTTGTGTATTGCGCACACACTTGGGCACTAAAAATAACTCCTGCGTAGCTGGCCTGGTTTCAATGAAATCTGCTACCGACACCGAAATCGGTGAGGGAAGCTGTTATTTATATGTTACAACACATAATATTAGATTAGTACACAGTAAGGCAGTTGTCTTAATAAATTGTAACAATTATTCTTAAAAGTGAAACGAAACTTTGTCAAATAGGTTCTCAAGCAGAGGTTACGATCGCTATTGAGGTGTATAGTATCTAAACCCACTTAAACCTACTTTTCAAATATCACAGGATACAAAAAATGGTTTAAGCTTAATCGGATTTTGATATTGATATGCACTGTTATAGAGGCTTTTGATTTTGAATCTTTTTTTGGTGGGCAGATTTCTGTATGTTTTAGCGGGTTTTGGAAACTAGTCAAGCATTTCAAAGCAATTTTTACGAGGTTTTAAACTAAACTAAACTCCAATTTGGTCCGGAAGCAGATTTTGGTTTTATACCCCTCAATTCTTGAGACTTGAGATAGTTTTATTAATACGGGCCTTAGACAATTCGCAATATGGACGTAACCAGTGCTAGTGTCACGACTCGGATATATTGAAATACACTACGAACGTACTTAGTTCATTGATCTCTCATAATGCGTCGATTACATTTTCCTTACTGCAGGAAAACTTTAAATGCCCGCAGTGTAACAGCAAAGATATCGGATACAATAAAGATGCCTACTTCAAAATCAACGCTAAAATAAATTAATTTATTAACATCATTTATTTTTATTCTAGTGTAGAAATTCTCTATCCATTTCTAGTGTAAAATACATAATATTAGGTACTTTCTGTCCTAAAAACTATGTGAATATTACTTAAAGTATTTAAAAATGTGTTTTATTAGAAAATCTAATCCCTTTTCAAAATTGATTCTGTTTCATTTAGTCAGTACGGGGCGGCGGCGTAGTCTCTATCTGCCTACTAGTCAATACAAGGTGTAAAATAAATAAGTGATAATACGTAGAGTGTGTAATGTGTATGTGCCTCCTATGTAGATCATACTGTGAAAAGTGCTGAAAGACTTACCTACTTTTGACTTTTATGTTTCTCTTCATCACACCCTAAAGTATTATCACTCATTAATATTACAGCCTGCATTATAGGTACATAACCAAATGAATAGCTGATGTGTTTACTGTAGACTTTCCCTTTTATTTATTTCCAAATTCATTCCGATTTTACGGCGAAAGATTAAGCAAGCAAGTTGATCAATGTAACCGAGCCTCAAATAGAAAAATTCTCGCACAATTTTTATGGACCCGCGCTAATTGTACTGGAAGTGTTACGACTGTGAGTCAGCTGATGACGTCACAGTCGATACAACCGATCTGGGCCCCGATTCTCGTAACTCGAATCTCGTTTCGAATCTCAGTCTATTCCGCTAATGCACAACCCGGAGGCTATTTACAAGTGGTTTTAGTGGGTAAACCGGCTGTAGCGAGCCGGGAGTCCCACATGGGGTATGTGGGGTATACATATCCTCCCGGGGGGATGCGTAAAGCATTTCCCTTGCGACATGAAAAAAAAGTAGAACAGAACAAGCGGTGTTTTCACGTGTTTGCTTGCTACACATAAGCAGTGTGGGAATGAGGGAGGTGCTTTAAACGCATGCGTACACACTTATTTGTGGTTATATTTTTTTCTCGAGATACTACTAATAACATAATATTTAAATTGTATAGCACCGAAGTATCCAATGGCTTTAGATTCAGGGAGATAACCTTTGTGCTAATTTATTGCTTTACGACAGAAACAAGGAAATAGGGATTAAACGGGAGAGCTTAAATATGATTAATAATGGCCATACCACAGAATCACGACTAGAGATTTGCATCGATATCGAGGGATCGATAAAGCACGTCACTATTTCTTCTATAATATAAAAAGACGATCTACGTAGCGCAGTGGTTGAGCATATTGACTCGAGCCGGAGGTCCCGGGTTCGAATCGCGCCGAAGGAACAAAACAGTTTTATAAGTTTCTGAGCCATGAATGTGTACAATATTTTGTGTATTTTTAAATCTTATTTAATACATCCTATAGTATAATTAATGTATTAAATATGTTTCCGTTGTTTGGTCTCCGCTCAAATTCATCTGATACCTAGCATGGGTCCAGGGACCTTACTCTCCAAACTGATTTGATTTTGATTAAGATACGATCATACCGCGTACTTCCTAATAAATTGACATTTGTTTATTTTGATTCTCAGTCGATCGATATGGTCGGGAGTACAAAAAGTTACGATCTAACAATTTTCTTTATCCTGATAGTTTCAAAGTAATTCACCAAATAAAATACGAAAAACCACTGATATCGAACGGATTCGGTTCACGATTGTGTCGGGAGTAGGCCCTCTAATCGATATGGTGTGAAGCGACTCCTATATTAATATTATATTATGTTGATATAAATTACATACTCCTTTCCGATTTAATTTGGCCTTGTAAACATAAACCATTTTTAAATAACCTCCGTATTGTCAAGTATTGAGCAAATTGATTTTGAACATTGAACACTCTCGATCATGTCAGCTATCAAACAAAAAAACTACATCAAAATCGGTTCATTCGTTTTGGAGCTACAATGCTACAATTTCACATTCATCTCTTATAGGAAACAATTTTATCGAATATCTTTTTAACCCCATACTCAAAAAGTGTCAAACGTTCAATAATTATTTCTGTTGTATTGTATCTTCTATGAATTGACAGATTTTGATGTGGTTTCTTTTAGATGAAATGCCGATGTGTGATAAACTGCCTAGATACTTAATTATTAATTTAGTTCTACTTATATAAAAATTCGGCCCAGTAATTTAATCGGCAGGCCATTAGAGATAAAAAATAAGATTTACGACAAAATGTCTTCAAAATCTAGTATTTGATAATGTAATTCAAATAATACTAATGTGACTCTAAAGGCCCATATATACGGTCCGATCTACCTTAAGTTCGGACTGGTTGGAAAATTTTCCTCGTCTTGCAGCAGATCACATCAGTCGGACTGAAGTTCGTTGAGGATAGAGACGTAACTATATGTACCTATATTATATAATGTGAAAAATGAGCGCATCTCGCCGTCAAACGCTCGTTTGGCAAGATATAGGTTTAAAAAAATGATAATAAAAAAATATTAAAAAAACAATGATTTTCCGTATGTGTGAATGCATTTAGGTTAACAGTGAGCTGAGTGCGAACAATTGTCACTATGAGTTTTCTGACTGACCAACTAACTGATTCGACGCCATAAAATTGTAAACTTTACGGCAAGTAGTGACAAAAACTCGCACTCAGCACACTGTTCTTCACTGCGTTCTTATTGAACATGATCTAAGTGTAAACAAAGCTCAATATTATCCACCGTGTAGTATAATATATAGACTGATTTTTTGTAGAAGAAAAATAGAACAACCTATTGATTTCAATTAAATAGTGCTACGCATGAATAACAAATTATGGAAGAAGAATCTGACTGATTATCGGACCTTCAAAAATTATGCCGTGGGTGCTGATGAAAAACAATGACACATTTGTTCGAATTTCAAATTTTTGTTTACATTTCTATGAGTTTCTTAATGGAATGAGATTCGATCCCATATGTGGTGGGCTTTATACATGCGCTTTACATTTCTGATTTATCTATGCGATACATAAATTGTATAATTTTAAGTAGCAGGTCCAGTTATGCTTCTTCAGTGATTTATTTACAATATTTATTGGACAAGATTTTTTAAATGCCATATTTTTTAAACATAAAAATGCGTGGAAAGGAAATTCGTTTATCGCTGCAATAGGAACGTACCTTTTTATTTACTAAAATAAAAATATTCAAAAACAGTCTTTTCTACCCCGAATATTCCCGAGACCAGACTTCAGTTACCCATGTTATGGAACCTCTATCTTTTCGTCACCTCAATCATTAAAAACGCCCGTTCGCCACTCTAGTTATGGAACCTCTATCTTTTCGTCACCTCAATCATTAAAACCGCCCGTTCGTCACTCAAGTTATGGAACCTCTATCTTTTCGTCACCTGAATCATTATAACCGCCCGTTCGTCACTATAGTTATGGAACCTCCGACGTTTCGTCACCTCAATCATTAAAACCGCCCGTTCGTCATTCTAGTTATGGATCCTGTATATTTTCGTCACCTCATTCATTAAAAACGCCCGTTCGACACCCTAGTTATGGAACCTTCGCCCTTTCGTCACCTCAATTACTAGAACAGCCTATTTGCTTAAGCTATGTAGTACTTAACTACTTAATTGACATAATTTTATAGCTTTGCTATCAAAATATTTAAATTTGAAAACCATTTGTAACACATAATTATCGTTTAAACATTTGCATCTTTGATAGTACATTTACTATGTCGAATATATTATTCATGTCGGATTTCAAAAATCTAAGTGTGGAATTTAATAAAATGTTATAACCACAAATGCAACATTTAAAAAAAAAGCTAGTACTTGCACAATGCACACGGAAGATTGTATTGGTAATCCTAAAAAAATTAATTAAACCCTAAAGCAGTGGACTGATGATGATGTATTATAAATAAAAACTGGAACATGTCAGCTACGAAACAAAAGAACTAAATCAAAATCGGTTCGTCCGTTTGGGACCTATGATGCACAGACACACACATGACACAAGCTTATAAGCACTGTTATCGTTTGGGGTTAAAAATAATACTTACTATAGATGTGAAATATTGGTTTTTATTATTATTATTATTAAATACCTATCCACGATATTTTGCACGTGGTAATAGCTATCGTTTTTTATAATAGTATAGTTCCTATATTTGAGGTTACGTGTACTCTAATTATGCAATACTTGAAGAGCATTCGTGAAAAACGCGTAATCCGTCAGGTATAGTCACGAACATTATAAATATTTACTCTTCAAATTTTCAATGACATGTAAATGACACTCTTCAATAAAACATAAAAGGTCAGTACTTTTTAATACTTAGTGTATAGTTGAATACCTATATTTTATGTTATATACAGTGGTATTGCTATAATAATCATTATTAATTAATAAAACCATGTAATAAAGTTTATTTACGTACTTGCAAACCCTACACAAACTCTACTAATGTAGAGTTATCAATAATAACCTAACCGGTACGGCGAGCCGGTATATTCAATGAGTATAATATGAAAAAGTCGATGTCCATAATAAATTGGTAGTAAAAAAGAATAAATATTTTACAAGGAAATCAGATAAATTACATTGTGCACTTATATAATTTTAAGTCAAATGCATGTCTTAGTTCACAAATCCCAAGAGTCAGTGCCAAATACAAACAAATAAGTGAAATTCATTTTTTCCTTTTACCGCTTTTATTGCAATTTTATAGCCGGAAAACCCAACGCAATATCAAACAAAGTCGCGGGCATTATCGTTTAACTGACCTATATAACAAAACGTGAGGTTATTCCAATGAACCCGCTAATTTAAATCACTACAATAAATGCAAATGCTCACCTTAAATTTACTGACCACTGAAAAACATTCACTCATTCACTTAAAAACAAAACTGCGGCAACGAAAAAAAAACAAAACGTTCGATATTCGAATTGTATTGGCGCGTAAAATGCTGGCGTGAGCGACGCGACCGGGCGCGAGCGAGTCTTAACAGCTAATGTCAGTATGGCGAGCCACGCGGCTTACCTGAAGATTTTCCGAGCGATAGAAAAGTTATAGTAACTTACTAGGTATGATTTAAATAAGCTAAAAACTTTTTACAGCTTTTTACGAATATTGCGCGGAAGGAGGAATATGAAATTTTTTACACTTATAGTAATAAAGAATGAGTGCAGAAGGCTAATTTTATTGTTACTCAAAATCGTGCTTAGAAATACAAGAATTGTGCGAGCGAAGAAGTGTGCTAGATAAAATTAAAGTGTAGGTATACATAATATTATTATACTTACCACATAAACTTTACTTTACCGACTGTATTTTTACAAAAATATCTTAATAAATTTTTTTTTCTAGGTAGCCACTAGGTATTAGAGCATCTTTTTAATTAGAATAAATTTTTTGAAACTTACAAAAAATCTATACTTTAACTTTTTAAATAAAGTTGCAATTTGTACAATAAATTATATAAATTGTCTTTTACTCCAGTGTCCGAACAAAATAAAACTATCATATAACAAATAATAACTTTAAGTTATTATTTGTTATAATAATATAATTTTTACTATCAAATTCTAAAATTTTTTATCGTGCAAATTATTAAAAGAATCCGACAGTAAAAGTAACTTGGGTAAAAGTTCATTATAGCGCATTAGGTATGATATTGTATCGTAGTCTGTAGGACGTCCCACCGCCTACTATTTTCATAGTATTTAGACAAAACGCTTTAAAACGTTAAGTACCGGTTAGCTTTCTTCAATACAAAGTGTGAGCTTTCGTTTGCTAAGCTTTAAGCTGCAAACTAATGGGAGTAAAAGTATTAGTGAACTCTGTGGGTCAGTGGCTCAGTGCGTCGGTGCCGGAGGATGCGGGTTCGAATATCGCCAAGGCAACAAAAGAGTTTCCTATGTTCCTGGGTCATGCATGTGTATAAATAAAATAAGTGTATAGTATAAAAATATTTAATACACTTAGGTCTTTTGTTACTTACCACGGGCCTAGATTTTGACGTGGTGTGATTGGAAAAAATAAAATGTCTGAAAACTCAACCATCAAAAGAAAATCAAAATCAAACCAATAACAATTTGATTATTATTATCCTTAATAATCATAATATTATCCCAATGTTATTATAACCGTTATTTTTACACCCTGTATTTAACGTTTGAGTACCTACTCTATCCAAGAGTAGGTGCTCAAATTATAATATATAGGTCAAATTATAATATATAGGCTAACACCCGACGCATAAACGACGGGATAAGTTTGACGTGTCTGTGTGAATGTGTATGTGTCAGTCTGTGACATCGTAGATGATCCGATTTTAATGCAGTTTTTTGTTTGAAAGGTATATCAGTCGAGAGTGTTCTTAGCTATGTTTGGTCGTTTGTTAAGTGTGATAGGAATGTTGCACGCTAAGTCAGGGTTTTTTTTCAATTTAGTTTTTTTTATATATTATAGGTACTAGGCAATATTTGCTGATAATAATGATGCTGGGACATTTCATTATTTCAGTTTCCATCCTAATGTCAGAATACGAGAACGTCAGTAGTCGAAAGACGACCTGGAGCACGATTCTCGGGCAGTGGAAAAAAGTTCGAATATTAGTATATCCCGCTCGCACGCGCGCTAAATCTCATTTGCATGAGCGGGACAGACCGATAGTAAAAACTAAGTTCGAGGCCTGAGAATTAGGGCCCTGGGAGCCAAAATGTAGAGAACACGAAAATTTCGTACGGTCTCCAGTGTGAAATGTACGAGTTGAAAATAAATTTTTATTTATTTAAATTTTTATTCTAAATTCACGGTGTATTTTACCTTTAGGGTGCTCAATCATGTCCGATAATTGGTTAGTATTTTGTAGGACAGAAATAGATACTGATTGCAATAGTGTAACGTACCCGTCATACAGAAAATCGGTTAGAAATCTGTCCGATTACCGGAGCTACAAATAAAAAAAGTTTAAAAACTATAACCGGACTTCGCAAAAAAGGGGTCTAAAAAGTTTAAAAAACTATAACCCGACTTCGCAAAAAAAGAGGTCTAAAAAGTTTAAAAAACTATAACCCGACTTCGCAAAAAAAGGGGTCTAAAAAGCCTGAAACAAGAAAATAAATCAATTTGAAATCCAGAAATGCATAGGTACAGATATGGTCAAGGTAGAGATATGGTCGTACCCGCTGTTGGGATTGGATAATTGCAACAGCAGATGAATATTATGATTTTTGATTTATTGAGCGGGTCCGACCTCGGCTCTACCTTGACCATATCTGTACCTATGCATATCTGGATTTCAAATTGAATTATTTTCTTGTTTCAGCCTTTTTAGACCCCTTTTTTTGCGAAGTCGGGTTATAGTTTTTTAAACTTTTATTTTATTTTATATATTTTTTTATTTTCGCATATACTATAACATTATATTTTCACTTAACTGGCGTTAAATTAACACATAGTAAGTAACTAAACAACTCCTAGATACTATTTGTGCGACCGCATTTTAAACATTTATTTTGAATTTAACAATAAAATATAATTCATAATTAAAATTTTAAATACATATTTGTATTGTGCTTGCCAATACCTATCTTTTGATACCAAATGTGAGACAATTATCTTAATTAAATTTTGTTTGGAGATAGATTTTGAGGTTTAATTTGCAAAATCGAAACTTTTTCGAAAAATTATATAGCCTATGTTACTCGCGGCATCATTACCAATCGATTGATACCTCATTTATTAAAATCGGACCAGTAGTTTAACCGCTACGAGGGAACATACATACATACATACATAGACTGCCAAAATCATGACCCTTCCTTTTGGCTTCGCCGAAGTCGGGTAAAAATAGGCCGTGAACGGAGGGCCCTAAGTGTGCCTCCGCCCACGGCCTACTTTTTGTACAATTTTCCTCCTACAATCGGTCACCGATAATCGGATGAGGGTGGGCACTGGGCACCCTTATGGTGAATTATACACGTAGACAAAAATAGGATTATTCAAATTATGTAAAAAATATTAACCTCCGCCAAAAACACAGGGATGTTATCAGTTTGACGTGTCTACTATCTATGTGTGTGTGTGGCAACCTGGCTAGGAATCATATGAATTTATTTTAAGCTTGTTTTTTTTTGTTCGTCAGTTTGTTTTGATCGGTCGGTAACTTTAAAATGACTTTAATAAGGAGGAATCGATGATGATAGTGATAATGAATTTCACCGCTAACAGGTATCTCGCTAGTAAAACACGCTACATCGTAATTATTTATAAACTGCTGAAACAATAAACTGAATCGCCCTCCATGAATGAACGAGTACTAGTGTATTATCTGGGGGTACGGCAGTGCCCCCGCCAAGGTGAGCACGGCCGTACCATCCTTTTCTCGAAACAATTCAGGCCATTTTCGACCCCTTATAACTTCGTTGTCGATAAAACTATAACCCTGCAATTTCATTCAATTTGACGTTTAAGAATTATAACTTCTCAAACTTTTTAATTTTGTCACTCACTCACTCACTCACACACTGACCGATCATCAAAAGTATTAGGCATTTCTAGTAGAAGCTTTAAATTTGGAATACAAGTATCGTTTAGTGCAAAAAAATGTTTGTAATTTCTGTCTATTTATCTAGATACGTCAACTGCATATTTAACTTTGTAATCCCATAAAAATGTTTACAAAGTTATATTTGCACTTTCTGACAAAAACAGGCGTTTTATTAATCTTGTACAAAAAGATTGAGATTCCATCGAAAACATAACTTGTATAAACCAACTAACTTTCTTGGCATAACATGTTTTTACAACTTTTTACGGTAGAAGAACTAAAGCAGCGAGACTTGGCAATTTTTACAAGTTATGTTTTTGATGGGATCTTAACCTTATTCTTGTAAACACTTATGGCATTTACCTGTTGGAATTTACAAAAATATATTAGGTCGTGTTTACAATGTGCTATTTTACGATGGCGGCGTCCTGTTTCGGCGTAAACAGTCCTATTTTTGGTGCAAAGTAAAAGGTCATGTTTAAATTAATAACCTTTGGATATTAATTTCATTTCCTTTGTATGAGGAATGTTTATTAACTAACAATTGCTGTTTACATAGCTTTGTAAAACATCGTTGCACATCCGAAAAGATTGCGGAAATTGAACGTTCAACAAAATATTTTTGTATTTCCAAAACTAGAAACTATTTAAAAAAAAACCGACATCAACGACTGAAAAGTATAAAATAATATATTTTTTAAATATAGTTTAAAATTTAACAATTAATACTCGGCCCACCAAGACGGTAGGTATGCTTGGCCGTTTTATGTAGTCTTTAGACCTTGGCTTTATACGATAACTTTTAGCTGATAACTTTTTCACAATGTAAACTATGTAGACTCGTCTTGGCAACATTTTTACAAGAAAATGCTCTTGGTGGGATACTTAAATACTGAAAATCAAAATTAATAATATTTTTATTACAAACGAAACTTAATAAACTTTTTTCTGAAACCCAATAAAAATTTACTATCACCGATTCAATACTAGCCCGCCGAGCAAAAATATAGTAAATTGTTATTTTCAACCGCTGATGAAAACTGACGAATAAGCGATGGCATCTTGAATCAGGGCTCTGCTTGGCTGTAAACACCGCCATTTTGTTCCCTGTTACGACACAGTTGTGCATCAGAATTTGCCATTTCCGCACTCCCGTCCATCTGTCACTGTCGCTTCTCGTTCCGACGTCGCTCGCTTGACATCAAACAAAGTGGAGCTGAGTATGGAAGTTATAGATAATTGTATTAATGACTGTGAGGTTAAGTGCCAATTTCACCAGCACATGTTAAAGTTAATCCTTCATTAAATATCGTGTTATCCCTCTCTTATTTCATGTCAATGAAAGAGAAGGCATGGTATTTTAACAAGCCGTTAAAACTAACAAGCGTTGGGGAAATCGGGACTACTATATACACACACCGGCATATTTAGCGGAACACAAAAAAAAGTCCATACTTTGAAAAATATGGTTTATTTTTAAAATGTACTTACTATAATTTTTTTGTAATTTAAAGTTTCATTTGTTTTATTTAAAATGAGATCATATTAAGAACAGATTTTGCCAGTAAAGGCTATTTGTGAAAAAAGGTACATTTTTGAACTTTTCATTGTAACCGGGAAAA
Organism: Celastrina argiolus; assembly: GCA_905187575.2. Classification (NCBI taxonomy): domain Eukaryota; kingdom Metazoa; phylum Arthropoda; class Insecta; order Lepidoptera; family Lycaenidae; genus Celastrina; species Celastrina argiolus. The sequence continues at coordinate 8,956,260 of LR994594.1, read as the reverse complement.
GTGAAAATTAATATTAAAATATCAATTAATTAAATTAGAAAAATGGTGATTAATATCGCGTATTTCCTCCACGTGCTCTTATTAAAGTTTCTTCTCGTCTAGGCATACTGAGAATTATGCTATCGATGGTCTCCTGGGATAGTCTCTGCCATTCCCCAACTACGGCGATTCGCAGCTCATCCACGTTGGCAGGAACTGGAATTCTGGACTTAACTTTTCTTTTCAGCAAGTCCCAAACGTGCTCTATTTGGTTCATATCTGGTGATCTCGCCGGCTACTCCATAACAGTTATATTCATATCATTAAGATAAGCCGGCCGAGCATTATCCTGCATAAAAACAAAATAGTCACCGATATATGGGGCAAACGGTACGACATTTTCTTCTAAAACTTCTCTGATATAGCGATCTGCAGTCAGACTCCCTCTGTCAATCACTACCAAGTCTGTGCGAGCTCCCAAACAAATGCCCGCCCAAACCATTATTGATCCACCACCGTATGCAACTGTAGTTTCAAAATTTGTCTTAATGTATCGTTCTCCTTTGTGTCTGTATATTCTTTGCCTGCCGTCAATTTGATTTAAGAGATTTCTGCACTCATCACTAAACAATACCTTACTCTATTGGTCCGCGTTCCAAAATCGATGTTCCTGAGCAAAAGTTAACCTGTTTCTACGACGATTTACCTCGAGCCTTGGAGCCTTTGCGGGCACAAATGAACCCAAACCAGCTTCTTCGAACCTTCTTTGTGCCGTACGCTCACTTACGGTTACACCCCGCACCGCTTCTAACTCATGTCGGGCTTGGACGGCCGTCAAACGGGAGTTTCTACGTACAAGAATCCGAATGAAACGATCATCCCTACTCGAAGTGCGTCTTTTTCTGCCTTGTCCTGATCTTCTCACATAAGTACCGGTCTCCCTGAACTGTTGGATACTGCGATGGATCGTTAAAACTGGTCTACGAAGATCTCTGGATATCGCTCAGTATGTTTGACCATTTCTTCGCATTTCGAGTGCCCTAGCAATCTCCGTTGGGGCTAAGTCAGGCATTATTCAGTCCTCAACTCCAAAAAGATACGTGATTAAAAAAAAACTAACAAAAAACAATATTTCAATGAAATTTTAAATCAAACTCAAAAGGAAGAAATGTTCGAAGTTCGCTCCAAATATTTAAGGTGTATTTGAATAAAATTTAAACAATTGCATAAAATGTGAGGTTCAGTTGTTTTCTTAATTTGAAATTATTTATTTTTAAATTAAATGACGTATAAACCAGCCAGCAACATTACATGATACTGAAATCAAACCTTTTTTTTATGCTCCGCTAAATATGCCGGCCGGTGTACATAAGAATATACTAACTGCTGCTTACTTAAACGCTATTCAGACGTAGGATCAACTAACATGGCACTCACGTTAATAACCCATATTGAACGCTGATTGGCGGAACATTTATTAGAGAGAAAGGTAGGGAAAGATATTTTATAATTACATCACGCTCGGACTTACAAGGCTGGTTAAAATTCCACAGATAAATGAACAGGTAAATGTCCCACCAATCAGCGTTTAATATGGGTTGTTAATTTGAATGTTATGTTAGTTGATCATAGATTTGAATAGGTAGCGTTCCATACACCCTTTGTGTCTGATACGTCCTTATGAATATAACGGGTTCCAGGACTTTGGTGCATGAGGGCAAGGCTTTTGAGGTTGTTTACCAGTAATCAGGGTTGTTGTTGTATCCGAGGGTACACAGGAGATGTATGCTACCAGTGTGTGATGGGCCATTTGCCTGTTTAAAATTAATGAGTAAGGATATCATTTCATTGCTAATGTATTACCGTAGCGTAGAACGACTGAAACTTTACAAATGGCTGACCATTTTAATTATCAAGACGCAAAATATCGAATCTTCCATCGCTACGACAGTATGTCTTGTCGGACAAACATAGACCAGCGCTGATGTCGGCTAGGATAATCTAGGACTTCAGGGATCAGAGCCCCGATTCTCAGTCAATCTCAGTCTGTCCCGGTCGCACGCAAGTCAAACCACGCAAGCACGAGCGGGACAGACTGATATTCGAAACGAAGTTCGAGTTACGAGAATCGTGGCCCAGGCCGCTAATTTGATGAAATTTTAGTACAGTTTTAAATTTTTTGTACAATTTCGACAGACTGAACTAATGATAGCGAAATCCGGTGTTTTAACTAGCTTTACTTCTTAGCTATTTACCATTCGGCGACCTCCGTTGCGCATTGGTTGAGCGCGTTGGTGCTCCTCGAACGAGAGGTAGCGGGTTCAAATCCCGCCGAGGGTACAAAATCATATGTTCCTGGGTCATGAATGTGTATTAAAGTGTATAAAATTATAATACAAATCTTAAGTATGTGTATAGTATTAAAATAATAATTAAATTTCCGTTGTCTGGTACCTGCAACACAAGTTATTCGGATACTTAGCACAGGGCCAGATTGAGGTGGTGTGAAGCGTCTACAGATATCATTTTATAAAAAAAATGTTTTAGTCGCAAAAATAACAAAAAGCTGTCCTTTTTGCTTTTGAAAAAAAAACATTTCTAGAATTATAAATTGTAGATTAATCATATCAGGGATGTTAGGGAGCTCCGTAACCGTAACCGAAACTATCGGATATCCGGTATAAAAATATATCCGTAACCGTAACCGAATCCGAAATAAAAGTGTTTTTATTACTCATGCGGGATAAGTAGCATCTTGGCGCCCGCTGTTGCCGTTGAAAACGAGCCGTTTGCCCATTTTCAACCGCAACAGCGAGCGCCAAGATTAAGACACTTATACCACTTATCCCGCATTTGTAATAAAAAATAGTATGTGCAGCCCGTGCGATATTGTCGATTGCTCTCAATCGACAACTTATCGCACTAGTTGCACAATATACTATTCTACTGTCAAAGGTAACCAAAAATTAATATTCGTAACCGAAATTATCCGAAACAATCAATCCGAAATAATTTCATATCCATACCCGTATCCGAAATTACATATCCATTTCATCCCTAAATCATATACATAAAGTTATCGTGACTGTTTTACACCATATATTTTTTATATATTTATACTATATTTTACACCATGTAGGTATATGCATTACTTTTTGATTTGATTCTCGAGAAAGAGAATGTTTTAGGTCATAGGGCCTTTCTAGGTAATATGACCTTCCAAAAATATTTCTCACGACGGACTCGCGCCGTAACCGAATACTCTGTATCATTTATCACACTTGTTAGGAGCTCGTTTTCTTCACTTTCGGGACGGTCACTTAGAAAATATACGAATTTAGGTCTGTCCATCATCTATTTTTATTTTATTTTTTATTTTATTTATTTAGGAAAACTTACAGCTAGATCATACAGGATAGTTTTAACATAATATCACAAGAAGGCCAATTACAAGTTTTCACAGACAGTTCTAGAAATAAAGGAGAAATATACGTAAGACAGCAAAACAACAAATATTATAAGAATCTTCACAAAGAATATTATACTAAATTAGACTAATACACAACACACAAGTACACTCCGATTATTAAGTACATAAATAATATAATGATATATATAAAACAATTTACCCTCTTTAGAGACCTTTAAAAAATATGCGAGTAAGGTCCTTTTTAACTGAGCTAACGCTGGTAGAAGTTAGATCCAGTCCAATGCTCCGAGAAGCCTCGTTGTACGCTCTGGTTGATCTAAAAATGTAGGAATTCCGACGATAGTTCGTTAATACTGGGGGAACATATAGAACATATAGTTTATGTTGTCGGAGTGATGATGATGGAACACTTATATTTATTTTCTCAATCAGTTCCGGGCAGTCTACGGTGCCGTTGAATATTTTAAAAAGAAGAACTATATCAGCTATTTTTCTTCGCTCAAATAGTGGAAGAATATGAAATTTTTGACATCGCTTCAAATAATTCGGTAAAAAAGTTTTGGATTTAAATTGTAAAAGCCTTAAAAATTTCTTTTGAATTTTCTCTATGCCCTCAATATTCGAGTGGTAATTGGGGTTCCAAACCGGAGAACAGTACTCGAGATGACTGCGGACGTAACTACAATACAAAATTTTGACGGTATTCATATTTTTAAAATCTGATGCTATCCTAGAAATGAAACCGAGAGATTTTGATGCTTTATTGACGATATTATTTATGTGTGAGTCAAATAGAAGCTTAGAATCAAAGGTTACACCTAGGTCTCTAATAGTGTGAACCCTTGTTATAGATACGTTAGCTATTTTGTAGTCAAATGTTATTGGATTAGGTTTACGGGTGTAAGAGCAAACGTGGCATTTAGATATGTTCAATTCTAGGTGATTAGTTATGCAATAATTATAGAAGTTGTATGTTTCACTTTGAAGTTTAATAGCGTCATCCAGGCATGTTATTTGGCTTAAAATCTTCATATCATCTGCAAATAGCAATACCTCGGAGTTGAGAAATTGTGATGACACATCGTTAATGAATATATTAAATAACAAAGGGCCCAATGAAGACCCCTGGGGGATGCCAGAAGGGATGAATGAAGTTCTCGATGAAAATCCGTTAAGAACAACAGTCTGACATCGATTGTGCACGTAGGATTTGAACCATCTGAACAAGTCACCTCTTATACCAATCGCTAAAAGTTTACGCAACAGAACAACGTGATCCAAACGGTCTAAACACTTAGCGTAATCGGTATATATAACATCTACTTGCGTTCGCTCTGCCATACACTTGGTCAGAAATTCACTAATATTTTACAGGGTAAAATAAATCTATCCTAATATTATAAAGCGGAAGAGTTTGTTTGTTTGTTTAAACGCGCTAATCTTAGGAACTACTGGTCCGATTTGAAAAAAATATTTTTTGTTGGATAGTCCATTTATAGAGGAAGGCTTTAGGCTATATAACATTACGCTGCGACCAATATGAGCGAAGCGTCAGTGAGAAATGTTGAAAAAACGGGGAAAATTATTCACATTTTGGGACTTTCGTTACGTGCGGTGCATAAACGGTTTAAGTCACTCAAAAACCACGCGAACGAAGTCGCAGGGCACAGGGCTAGTGAGTGAAAATGCTTTAGGATGTAGATGTGAATACCATGTAGAGTTTACTGTGTAAGTCCCAGCGCTGAAGTACTTACTTTTGTCTTTCATGTTTGTATGAGAAATGCCCTAACATCATAAATTTCCCCATACAATAATTTTAAAAAGTACCTTTTTTTCAAAGTAAAGTTTATAGTATTGCTATGATGGGGGATATGGGGCCAGATTGGCGTGGTGTGAAACGTCCATAGATATTAATTAATTATTATTCACTATGTATGAAGAGTGTTCTATCGTCAATAACATTTAGTTATGAATAATCTATTTTTATGTTTACCCTTAACACCCTTACAGACAATTAGATATACAAGACGTAAGGTCGCGGCTAAGGCTGGTAACATAATAGTCGCTTCCTACTATCTGTTACGGTGACCTAGACTGGTGACTGGTGACATATATTGGGTTACTATTGAGATATATTTCACGCGGTACAGAGGAAACAAGAGGCCTACTCAAGATGCCATCGCTAATTGTCGCTTACAAAGTTCGATAACAAAATGTATGGGATTTGACATAAGGTACGCTAAATGATCGGGATTTGGTATGTCATTTAGCGTACCTTATGTCAAATCCCATACATTTTCTTATCGAACTTTGTAAGTAATAATTAGCGATGGCATATTGAGTAGGCCCCCAGAACGGTTGTTTTTCCATACAGAAACAAGGAAATTCGGTCGTTTCTTGACAGATTTTGCAATCCCTGAAATTTATCTGAGGCCTTACTCTCCAAACTGATTAGTTTTTGATTCAGATTCGATAGTGCCGCGTAAGTACGTACGGGAAGTCCCAATAAATTGACGTTTGGTTATTTTGATTCTCAGTCGATATTATTGATATGGTTGGGAGTACAAAAAGTTACGATCTAACGATTTTCTTTAACCTGGTTAGTTTTAAAGCAATCCACCAAATAAAATACCAAAAACCGCTGAGATCGAACTGATTCGGTTCTCGATTGTATAGGGAGTAATCCTGCTGATTTCTAGTTTTATAATGATGTTTAAATACCATGCCATCTCATTCATTGACAGGAAATACGGGAGAGATAACATGATATTTAACATGGCGTTAACTTAAAGATTGCTTGGTGAAACACGACCTAAACCTTCTGGCGCAGTCTGGTAAAACAACCATTTTTGTAAAATAACTAAAAGTCATATCACAAAACGCCGACAAAGAAAATTGCAAATCAGCATTGTGAAGCGAATTGCTTTTTAAAATAATTTCGGTTTGAATTGAAATTGAGTCGTGTCAAGTTAAGCACTTGATTCCTCAACTGACCCGTACGCTGACTTAATTGTATTTTGATATGTCGGGCCGCGCACACTATAGCTGAGTGTTTTATTGGCGAACTTCATTTTTTTATATTTTTTTACGGTCGACGACGATTCGGTTTATCACTTTTAGAACTCGCGAAACTATAAAATATATGTATAATAAGGTTCAAATGTAGTAAACTGAATATGTCGGCGACTGCATCTACATCATAATAATGTAAATAACTTTTTTTGTGTATACAATTTGTAAATGAGCAAAAAAAAATTAATATTAGGAACAAAAGTTGGTAGCTCAAAGGTAAAATCACAACTCTACAGAGCAGAAAAACAACTCAAATTAACGTAGGTATTATTACGTTATAGCTCATTTTGTTTAAGCTCTTAGATATCAGAATTTTATAATAATAAAATAATTATACCTTTGTAGTTATCAAAAATCTATAGAATGCATAGAATATAGAAAGCAATGGATTAAAAAGGCCTAAAAATATTTACAAAAATCTTTTAAAATAATTGATGGATAACACTATGGGCAAGTATATGTGACCTTTCAATGAGAGAAAGCAATGGATTAAAAAGGCCTAAAAATATTTACAAAAATCTTTGAAAATAATTGATGGATAGCACTATGGGCAAGTGACCTTTCAGGTGAATACTACTAAACTGAAGCTCCTAAATATTATTATAACACTTAGGCAAAAAGAAAATAAGAATATATTCGTATTTTCTGAAGTCAAAGCGTAATTTTTTTTTTTGTTTATCTTAGGAGCATCAGTTAGCTTTCATTCTATAGTGTGCGCTACAATGCGTGTACATAAGACGCCGGCGCCGCATGCCTGCATAAACACAGCGCATGTATATTGACGATGTGACACGCTCGTGATCCTTTCATCTTATCTGAGAAATAAATTAGCAATGTACAGCATCCTCGTTTACCGTTGTAGAGTAAAACTATACTATGATCTTACAATAAACCTTAAAAATCTTTTCGATTCAATGCGAATATGACTGCCGACGAGCGATAATCGCTGACTGACATTTTGTAGAAGAAAAAAAAGTCAGAAATAATATGTAGGAGAAATCGGTCCCATTGTCGATCCTGCAAAAAGTAGGCTCCGTGTGGTTAACTTCTTTGGTGTTGTGGTAACTCACATGTTTTGCAAAAATACATACATTCCATGTTCCCGCCATTTTCTCGTAAGCGAGATAGCGCTAATTGTTCTGCAAACAGGGCGAGTGTAACTGTCCTTAATGTTTGAACTAAATTAATGATCATCGCATAACGTATTGTTTCTCATATGTGGGGCATATTTACCAACTGAGAAAGGAAGGTGTGAATTGACCACAAATTTGGATATTTATCTTTTCTTTTGATATATTTCTCCACAAGCTGTGGCCGCGACTTCGTTCGCGTGGTTGTCGGAAACACTATTGCGAATATCTTTTGATTGCTCACGTTGGTTTTTGCTATTGTGATTATTAAAAAGGAATAATTCTTTCATACGTATTTTTTGAGTAACATAAACCGTTTATACAGTGCACGCAACGTCCCCAAATGTGAATAATTTTCCCAGTTTTTACAACATTTCTCACTGACCCTTCGCTCCTATTAGTCGCAGCGAGTATCCAACTAAAAAAGATTTTTTCAAATCGGACAAGTAGTTCCTGAAATTAGCGCGTTCAAACAAACAAACTCTTTCGCTTTATATTATTAAGTATAGATAAAGTTTTGCGTCTTAGAGGTGCATCCCATAACTTTTTCAATTATAATTCTGTTTCTTTCGCCCTAAGTTCATAGTGGTCATAAAAAAGAAACCTTACTGCAAGTGGGATGTACCTTACATATATATTAAAAATGTAAGCGCTGTGACTGATATACAGATTCAGATGTCAGCGTGAAACCATAACAAACGTACTGCAGTGTAAGTAATAATCTGTCTAGAACCCAGTTTCTGAAATGCTAATCAAATCGTCGATCCGCTAATAGTTGAGTTAACAAGCCATTCTGAACGCTCATTGGTGAACACCACTTGCAACAACTTCGCTCACTCGCTACGTTCACCAATGAGCGTTTAGAATGGCTTGCTAACACAATACAACGAATGATAATGTAATATTATATTAACATAGAGCTGATCTGATGATGGAGGGAGAAGTTGGTCCTAGGAACGGGGTCCTAATTCCTAGGTTTCATCACGACACAGCCTCATCGAGTTTAGGTTCGTTTGATTCATTTTGATGAGCCGGTACTAAAGCTTGCATCAAAAAAAATCTTATTTATGTAAAATTGCCTTTCTATACAAGACCTTCATCTTAAAATTAATATAATATATCTATAGACGCTTCACACCACGTCAATCTGGCCCTGTGCTATGTATCCGAAGAACTTGTGTTTTAGGTACCAGACAACGGAAATATATACTTTTAATTGTTAATACTTTTATACTTACTATACACATTTAAGATTTTTAATATATTAATACACAAATTTAATACACATCCATAACCCAGGAACATTTTTGTTCCCTCGGCTTGATTCGAACCCGCAACCTCTCGGTAGCACCAACGCGCTCAACCGCTGCGCTACGGAGGTCGTCAAAACTTCCAAATTTTTCTCGGAAGATTATACCTAGGTTTATGTCACATTATAATATAATGGTGGTGATGATAATATAATATGATATCCCAACCTCAGGCTACGAGTAAGGTAAGCAAAAAAGGTACATTTAAAAATATATTCAATTGTATTCGAGCGAGCATTGTCTATGCGTTACTTACTTTATAGTGGCCATCGGCGCTAAAGTACAGCCTCTGACAAGCTGGTGTATAACTTTGAACCTTATCAGCGAAGTAATAATGTCGGTACCGGGTTGGCGGATACATTATATACTATTGTACGTTATTACTCGGAAATAAGGTCTAAAAGTGTTAAACTAGAGCAACCGCCGACTGTACGATGAACGCTGACAGTGGTTCTACATCAGACAGAATTATAAGTGTGTTTGGGTGAGAGAAATAGTGTTACCATTCAGTGAATATAACATGTGAAGATGGTATTGTCTTAAATATTATAATATTGATCTTCTACGCGAGTTCGCATACGAAATATCTAAGACATTATCGGCTCCGTGGATAGTGGTTCAGAGCTTCGCTCTCGACTCGGAGGTCGTGAGTTCGTTATTTTCAAGTTTGGTTAGGACAATGCAGGCTGATCACCTGATTGTCTGACAAGAAAGATGATCCATGCGTCGGATGGGCGTGTAAAAAGTCGGTCCTGCGCCTGATCTCCCGCCAGTCGTGTCGGTTATATCACTGGTCTACGGGAGGGAAGGAAGAGAGAGTGCTTAGTGTATTGCGCACACACTTGCGCACTATAAAATAACTCCTGCGTAGCTGGCCTGTTTTCAATGAAACCAGCCACCGTTGCCGAAATCGGTGTTATTATTATTATATATTTTATCTCAAAGGTTAGTTGGGTCAAGAGAAGTATATTAATTGTTATACATTATTTTTATTGCAAATATGTTTCGCCAGCGGCTATACCTGCGTACAACGACAAAATATAGTAAAAGCTCTCTTGATTTTTGTACGACTCGCATTTGGACGGATTGTTTTTTTTATATTAAGTAGGTATTAAAAAAAATCGGTCCAAATGCGACTACGTGGACTTATAATATTATGTGATAAGTATATATCTCTTCGTTATTTTCGTATTTCGTAATTAATTAAAAGAAACAGCAGCAGTCGCGAGAGAAGCGAGGAAGAAGTGACTGATATTATTTGAGATGTCCTATTTGTTGATTTTGTTCGAACTACCCGCAAGTCTTATCAAATTACATTTGGGGACTTTCATTGCTTGCGCTGCATAAACGACAAAAACCACGCGAACGAAGTCGCGGGAACAGCTAGTCATGAATATATTTTAAACCTTGTATATTTGAATTAATTTTCATTTTATTTATTATTGATGGCAGCACCCGTATATCGAAGTTAAATTAGGGTACATTTTAACTGTACACATTTGACATATCGACACTTTTTTGCCGATGGAATTCGAACCTGCGACCTCCGGCTCGAGCTAACTCACATTTCTCACTTCTTTATATTCACCAATTAAATGAATCAGATCACCGTTGTAAATAGCTTCAATGATTGTAAATTATCGTTATTTACACTCTGATTAGGTTACCACTTGATAGAAGCAAAGGCGCCGTGCTCGTAAATTGTTTAGGCGACCGCCCACTAGGTTGTCTTATTAAAATAGCACAATGTTGTTTTCATTAGTCGTTTTGTTGGTGAATAATTGAATAAAACTAGCAAACACGATGGTTCCTACGTTATCGTAGAGGTTATACAGCGTGTATCATGGTTCATAATATATCAAGCCGAATATAGTGGGGACGCGTAGAGCTTTTTTTTTGACACCTCATATAAATTACTTACCATATCGCCTCCGTGGTCTAGTGGTTCAGAGCTTCGCTCTCGACCCGGAGACGACCTCCGTCGTCGGAGGGTTCGATTTCCGCGTTGGAACAACAAAAAATGTTGTTTTCAAGTTTGGTTAGGACAATGCAGGCTGATCACCTGATTGTCTGACAAGAAAGACGATCCATGACAAAAAAAAATTTGCCAGAAAATTGAGTTGAAACTGTCACTTAAACATTTTAGGATATGTAGTAACGTATTAAGTACATTGATTCTAGAGACGGATCTTTAGATTATACTTTGTGACGTATTCTAAAATGTTTAAAGTGATCGGTTGAACTCAGTTTTCTCGAAATCAGCATTTGCTACATATCATCTTCATCCATTCATGTCTTCAATTATAACATTACCTAGGGTTATATATCTACTTTGTGCCTAGGGCCTTATAATTGTGTTGTACAATTATAAGGCCCTAGGCACAATATTATAAGGTACTGTACTTTTTTCTTCTAATTTTGTATTGTTTTGTCGCTGTATTATTTCTGCTGTTTTTAATATTACCTCTTGTGTTATGTTACCGTTTAATATCTATTTTGTCTAGTGTAATGTACAATACTTGAATCTTATAATTATTATTGTCATAAAGGTGGATAGTAAGTTTTTAATTGAAATTAATGTTTATTTAATACGAATGCTGTCCAACTTGTTAAGAATATGGGTCAGGGGGCAGTGAGATTGTAGATAGTCTGTGGTCTGTCCTTGTACAGCACTTGTGGTAATCTGCACATCTTAATTGTTACTTTTTACTACTTTCTTTTGTTCTTGTTTTGTCACTTTTATGAACGAGTGTTTGTTGTTAGCCTGTGCTAAGCAGGAGGAGTTGATATGTTTTCGTAATGATTTCATCACTGGAATGGAATGTTACTAGGTATATATCTACGGAATTGTGTTCCCAGTAGAGTCTTTGTATATATAGAACTAGAATAGTTTTGTCTCTATAAAAAAGATTAAGTATGAATAAATTTACAGAAATTTAAATTCTTTTAAATTTGAAATTTGGAAAAAAACGTGTTTTATTCGTAAGAGTGTATCGTTTTAGGTACCTACATTTTGATAGGTAAATTAGAATTTAATTACTATACTGAGGATTTTTCACAAATACCACTTTACTTAATTAAAAAAAAACGAACTATCATTTTATATTATGTTCCATGCAGACCATGCATGTGAATATGTGTAGTTGGAACTACGAAACTATAACGTATAGCAATCATTATTGGATGATACTGGCTACAAATTTATTGTTCTTCTGAAGGCACAGCGCTACATACAAGTTACAACTTAGTAGAAATACATAATAACCTAATCGGTCCTGTACCTACCTAGTTCCTACTTACAACTCCGTACAAAATATTCGATCTTATGTACACAGGCTTTAATATTAATGAGTGATAACATTTTAGGGTGTGTGTATGGGTGGGGTTAGTGAGTAAACGGACAGGTCGACTGGAAGTCCCACATACCCTTTGGGGACCCTCCCAGGGGGATGCGTAACGCATCTCCCTTGCGAAAAAAAACGGTGTATATAGGTTCCGTGTATGTATATATTTCAGCGCTGGTATTTTCACAGTGAACTCCATAGTTCACTGTGAAAGTACCAGCGCTGAAAGAGGTACTTTTTTATTATTGTTTGAGAAAATTTATGATGTGGCATTTCTCATACAAACATGTAAGTCAAAAGTAAGTCTTTCAGAGCTGGTAATTTCACAGTAAACTCTACATAGGAGGCACATACATACACACTCTTAATTATTATCACTCAATTATTTATACCTTGTAGAGATATATCGCAGTCATCTAAATGAATCAGGGGGCCTACTCAAGATGCCATCGCTAATTATATCGCTTACAAAGTTCGATAACAAAATGTATGGGATTTGACAAAAGCAACGCTAAATGACATAGCAAATCGAGTAGCTTATGGCATCTTGAGTAGGCCCCCAGCAGTTTTATTGAACGACTAGCGCATCCATCAAATGACGACATTTAATTGAATGACTCAAGTACAACTCGTCAAGTTCTTTTAATGTAACGTTCAACGTCTTGTCCTTTAGCAAAGTCTTAGAATGGGATACAGCATACTTTGTAATGTTTGGTAGGGGTGACTATACGTTCGCAACTTAAAAGGTTGACCTGACGTCCTCACTCCTCATTTTGTGGACCTTTTAAGATATCACACCAAATGCAAATGAAAATCTCAACTTTGTAGGTACTATAGGTGCGAGCTGTTTGCCGCCATATTTATTTTGGTGACTACTAGCGCCACTGCGGGAAAGAAATAACTAAATTTTAATAACCTGACTGATTTTTCGTCCGCTCTGTAAGGGCTTTGGTACAGTCCGCTAACTAGTTGGACGTGGAGTGACGCTTGTTCAATCATTCGGCTTAGGCAATCAATTAAATGTCGTCATTCAATAAACGCGCTAGGCATTTAATCAAATGGCTAATTCAACCAGATGATTACGATAGATATATTCTAAACACTTTTAATCTCAAATCCGTAAGTCCGTAATTCCGTAAATCCAGTACCGCATTTAAGAGGAAACACCACGGTTGAGAGAAATACAAAATAGGTATTTATAAAAACTATTGCTGTCTCGCAGTGCCTTAGCTAGCCAGCACTAGCGCGATAGAGACAACTGCAACTTGGACGGAAATTACCTATTAAAATTACCAGAAATCGACGTTTAGGGGATTTGTGTTTCCTCCTCCAAAACTTAACCGATTTAAATATTTTTTTCTGTATTAGCTAAAAAGAGAATTGAGCTAGGTTTCTATTTTTTGCTTTTGTAGATTATTGTAGTCAAATCTGCTTCCTAGATATTTAAACATAGCGGAGAGTCTGGCCATTTTTTTTAGGTTTTTAAACGTCCATATCTCTTTAAATAATTAATTTATTAAAAAAAGGAAAAAATAGGGACGTACAAACAATATCCATAAATATTCAGGAAAAAAATTGTTACTCTAGAGGTATTATCCAGGGAGGAAATAGAAATCCCCTAGACCCCTATTTTTGTATGCAAAAAATTTCGTGGTGTTTCCTCTTAAGCCACCGTTTCTCAGAAAAATCTAGACCGCGGTCAGCTCATTGGCTCGGGCATAATGAACAGCAAATGTCACTACTCACTGCGGACCAGCTAGATCGATTGCGGGGTCAAACCGCTGGCCCTGTTGCGGTGGTAGTTGGAGCTAATTTAACGTAACGGTTGGTGAAAGCACCTGGATTAACTCAGGAACCATATGGTCCGGAGAAAATTTAGTACACTTTAAAATTCGAACCATACACTAGGTGTCAGCACAAGAAATCGGTCACAGCGAATATCAGCTCACTTGTGTTATTTCATTTAGTAATTAAAAAAAAAAACATAAATAAAAACACAAATTTGGATTTTTATAAATTTAAAGTGACATTAGCGATTTTAAAACACTACATCAACTGTGAAATGTTTCAAATCTTTTTCTCAGCTCGACGTTTTATGAAAGAAAAAAAGTAAAGTAAGTATGTAACAGTAAAATTCTTCATTTTTAAAAGTGAAACGAAACGTTTTTTTATCTGTCAAATAGGTTCTCAAGGTGAGGTTGAGTTTGAGATTGTTTTATTTATACGGGCCGACATTGATACTCGTATGTACCTACTTTGTCGCTCGATGTTCAAATTTTAAATCTATTTTAATTGACCCAGAGTTTTTTTATTATAGGCCATACTAAATTTTAAACTCTATTTTAACTGGCCCAGAGTTTTTTTTACTATAGGCCATACCTATAAAATATACATAATTAATGTAATAGATAACAATGTGGTTATTCATTAGATTATAATAATTATATTCAGATCACTTTAAAATTCGAACAATGCACTAGATATCATGTCAATGCAAAATTGCCCAGAGTTTTTTTTATATAGCTGTCTGTGCCCGCGACTTCATTCTCATGGTTTTCGGAAACACTATCGCGATTATCTTTTGATTGCTCACGTTTGTTTTTGTTATTATGATTATTAAAAAAGAATAATTATTTCATACAATTATTTTTTGAGTAACTTAAACCACCTTAAACCGTTTATGCTGCGCAAGCAACGAAAGTCTGTGAATAATTTTCCCCGTTTTTGCGACATTTCTCACTGACGCTTCGCTCCTATTGGTCATGCGTAATGTTATATTTTATAGCCTAAAGCTTTCCTCTATAAATGGACTATCCAACATAAAAATATTTTTTCAAATCGGACCAGTAGTGAGATTAGCACGTTTAAACAAACAAACAAACTCTTCCGCTTTATAATATTAGTATAGATATACGAGTAGATAAGCCATACCTATTACATAAATAATGTACCTAATTTATGTAATAGGTATTAATGCAGTTATTCTCTCAACTCCATAGATAAGTAAGGTCTTTTTGTTTCTCTCGGTTTAAAAGTCGATGAATGCACAAAAGTTCGAAACTCAGTTTTCCAACTTGGTTAATTAAAAACGAATGAAAGGGTACCGGGGCTTAGAAAATCATTTAGAAATCCATTGACAATTTTGTATTGTAAAGTACTAATTAAGCAGTAAATGACGTAGATTTTGTAGGTGAATTGAATAGGTAAGTATATTAATGTATCAAAAATAAAACATGAGATAGACGAATAAGTTAACTTTGTACATTTATCTTTGGATACTCAACAAAATAGCTTAAATATGTATTTTGTGGCTTTCCTTCGTGGATAATCACATAACACTTTGACGACAATGAGACTAATTTTAGTTATTTAGGGTTATAATCCCAAAAAATTTAGGGTATAATAAAATAAAAATAATTTTTAAAATCATAAATAGAATACAGTAAATTCGGTCGTTGGTGCGTTCTATTCGCCTAATGTTTTACCATAGACAAATTATACCATGGACATAATTTTATAGTTTGATAGTACGTCCGAGATAAATTTAACCCAAACGTAAACAAATCCGTCTATGACACAACCAAAGATTAGTCAGTGATGCCAATTGGCCAATAAATATTAACGCAATGATTATTGTTGGCTACATGAATCCATAGACTAAAGACCATATTCTACAGTCGGCGGTGTCAAAATCGCGTATTTTTACTGTTAAGGTTTTTCATGTGATGTTTAATATGTCAATTATTGTTTAATTGTTATAAAATGTATTGGATATTGAAGTATGATCCTTTAATATACCTGTGAAAGTGTTGATAAGTGAATAATAAGTAAATAAGTGACATTTTCGATGTTTTCGGTTTGTTTACCTTTAGGTTAAATTTATCAGAGACGAACTATACCAAGTGACTGAGTACTAAAACCATTTATTGGAAGGTATCATAACAACACCATAATGTAATTTAATTTGACAGATGATTTATTAGCGCAGTGTCAATAATAGTCATCTCAATTATCCTTGTGATCGAAGATGGTATAACAGTGCAATTTGTAATAAGGGACCATTCACAAATTAGGCTATTGAATGAATATTAAATTTATTTACTTTTGGACTCATTACAAAGAAAATCAGAAAGATGAGCAAAATCTAAAATAATAATAAGGATAAATTAAAGTTTTAACTTTTAAGCAATTAAATAAAATTATCCATATTATATTTCTCACAAAATGTACAAATCGTTTTGTTTTTTTTTTCGAAAGGTAAAGGCTCCCTTATGGCTTGAAAGCCGATTTAGCTGTATCGGACTATAACTAGCCGGGTGGCTAGTTGTTTGGCTGGGAGGGAAGGTTTGACCCCCCCTATCATTCGTTTTGGTAGGTTGGTGTAATATGTATGTAGGGTTAACAATGTGATGTCACAATCGGTTGTTCCCTTCTCGTTCGCACATTATATTTAGTAGTTTAATATCTTCAATATTTTTAATAGTACTTAAATTATTTTAGGTTTACATTATTTTTTTGCCATGGGTCTATAATAAAATAATAAAAAAACATTAAAAATACTAATTACGTTGAGTGGCAGGGAGACGGTTGACGAAGTGTGACATTGCGTGACATTGCGTGACAAGGAGGTAGGAGGTATCTTGATGATCGTGATGAAAAACTACTAAAGTTTTCTTGTGCACTTTGTAGATATAAATAATAATAAATGACGTTACACTAGCGGGGAGTACAAGGACTGGGGAGGGGGGTCACAAAATCGTGAAATTCATGTGACGTAATTTATGGATGGTCCCTAACAGCCACTATTGTGGTGTTATTACATTGTCTTTTACTACAGTAAACATACTTAGGCCCGTATAAATAAAATCTTAAACCCGACCTCACTTGAGAACCTATTTGATAGATAAAAAAAATTTTCGTTTCACTTTTAAAAGTGAAAAACCTAATGTTACATAGTAGGTACTTTAAATTCTTTTTATACCGTCATATTCGTATTATAGATTACAGAAAAACATTAAAATAAGTATTATCTATATTTTATAAATCTTTATTTTTACGTTTAAAAAAAAAATCTTCATTTTTAAAAGAGAAACGTAATGTTTTTTTTTGTCATACTTATAAAATCTCAAGTAGAGGTTTCGATTGAGATTATTTTATTTATACGGGCCTTAGTCCTTGAACTACTGACGAATTGAACTACATTATAATATAATATAAATAATGATCTTAGATCGTTAGCAATATAATATAATAGACAAGGTTCTGCGCTTGTCTTTGTCCGCGTAGTCCTTTTGTTGAATTGCATTCGCATTGCTTGGGGGATGAATTTTGAAAAAAGATTTTTTACGAATATCTAACGTAGGTAATAACCATATGCGTGTTAAAATTTTACGCAATTTGTCCGTACGAACTTCCATTTAAAGGTTTTTGATTGAAATTATCAACCCCTATTTCACCTTTAGGGCATAAACTGAGTTAAGCGGGCACCCGCGCGGCTTCATACAAAAGTGACCCGTCGCGGAAAGCCGCGCGGGAGACCCGTCGCGGGAAGGCGGGCCGCGCGCCCGCGCCTCTGAGCCCGTCTCCCCGCGACGGGCACCCGCGTGGGTCACTTTTGTATGTAGCCGCGCGGGTGACAGCTTCATGTTTCAAATAAATAAGTAGATTGACTTGGCAATCGCATGAAAACAACATAATATTTATCTCACAGTGATACGTATATTAAATCAGATCTTTTAGTGCGATTGCCAATCAATCTACTATTTATTTTAAATATGAAAGATTATTAATAATATTGATTTTGATCACTATAAGATGTTGTTAGACCGACCGACTAACCCCTACTTGTCATAACATGTATCTCACAACTTTTTACGGTAGAAGAACGAAGTAGCGAGACTTGGCACTTTTTACAAGTTATATTTTTGATAGGAACTGATTTCTTTTTGTAGAAAATTTACTAAAACGCGTGTTTTTGTTAAAAAGTGCAAATATAACTTTGTAATCCTATAGGTTTATTTTGGATTACAAAGTTAATTGTGCAGTTAGCGTATTTAGATAACTAGACAGAAATTCCAAAATGTTTAGGTTTTTCCGTCATTTATATACTAAACGCTACTTGTATTCCAAATTTGAAGCTTCTATGTCTGCTAGAAGTGCCTAATACTTTTGATGCTCGGTCAGTGAGTGAGTGAGTTAGTGACAAAATTAAGTTTGACAAGTTATAATTCTTAAACTTCTGTTTCAAATTGAATGAAATTAGACCGTAACTAAAAATGCAGGCTTCTCTGGCTTTAACCCACAACAAAGTTATAAGTTATAGGTTGAAAATGGCCTGAACTGCTTCGAGAAAAGGAGGGTACGACCGTGCTTAACTTGGCAGATTATAGACGTACATCCTCACCCTGTCATTTGGAACCAGGCGAATGAATTATATAAAGACCAAGGCGCGCGGACGGCAGCATGGCTCTAAATTTGCAAATAATTATAACCTATTTGAAAATTTCGAAAATTTCAGTGACGCAGAAAAATCATAATATTAAGTTCTCCATCGATACGACTGTTGAACGACGTACATGCAAACTGTTAAAATTAAACTGGAGACACTGCGTAAGTCGGGTCTCCGCGACGGGCCACGCGACGGGCCACGCGACGGGCCCCGCGACGGGCCACGCGACGGGCCACGCGACGGGCCCCGCGACGGGCCCCGCGACGGGCCCCGCGACGGGCCCCGCGACGGGCCCCGCGACGGGCCCCGCGACGGGCCCCGCGACGGGCGCCCGTTTAACACAGTTTCAGGCCTTAGAGGTGGATTTTTTTTATTGCTTCTTAGTGGTGGACACCAGACGCACAATGAAGACATTCAACTGTCGAAATTACTTTGATTTTCACATTTCTACGTTACGAATTACGATGTGTAACGATTTATTGATTATTTAAAAATATTGCGCCACTGTGATTTTTGCTATCGCACCTACAGTGTATCTTCATTGTATTTGTACAAGGTGTAAAGTAAATGAGTCATAATATTTTAGGGTGTGTATATGCTTCCAATTATAGTAAATTTAACTCAAAACGTAAACAAAGCCGTCTATGACACAACCATAGACTAGTCAGTGATGCCAATTGGACAATATTAATACAACGAATATTATTTACTACAGTCGGCAGTCGAAATGTTCGGCGGTTTTTTCATTTGATGTTCAAATATTTTAAATAATGTTTAATTGATAAAAAATGGAATCTATAGGATGTTGAAGTATCTGATCCTTTGATATAATAATATCTGTGAAAGTGTTGATAAGTGTGTCCAATATGTGAAAAATTCCATGTTTTCGGTTTGGTTAAGGTTAAATTCATCTCGGATGTACTATAGAGTTTACTGTTAAAGTACTAGCGCTTAAACATTTACTTTTGACTTCTATGTTTCTATAAGAAATGCCCCAACATCATAAATTTGCCCATACAATAATTTTAAAAAATCTTTTAGCACTGGTACTCACGATACTACTGGAATCGACGATCTCAGTAGCGCAGTGGTTGAGTGCGTTGGTGCTCGAACGAGAGGTCGCGGTTTCGAATTCCGCCGAGGGAACATATTATAGTTTTTCAAATGTTCCTGGGTCATGGACGTGTCATAAATTTGTATATAATATAATAAAAATCTTAAATAATATTATGTGTGTTTATAAACTATAAAGCATTAAATATATTTCCATTGTCTGGTACCTGTAACACATGTTCTTCGGATACTTAGCACCGGGCCAGATAGACATGGTGTGAAGCGTCCAAAGATATTATTATTACTTTTACAGTAAACTCTACACACGGGGCCCATACACACCCTAAATTATTATCACTCATTAATATTACAGCCTGTATATCAACGAGCAATACTAGACACCTATTTACATTATAATATGACACCTGGAATGTCATACCATGGTCATACCTATCGTTACACAACCAACTTATTCAAATAACACGTCCTGCCCAAACATCTACTATTTGAAATAAGAGCTTAGAACTTACGAGTTACGCAACCATTAAAATCGATTTTGACTCGAGATAAAAAGTCGATAGAACCCATTGAATTGCATTGAATGATCCTGTTAACGTCACTAGGGATAGCGATGTCGATGAAATCTGAATAGTCTGAAGATATCGATAAAATTATCGATGCCTAGTGTTGTATCATTGTCCTGTCTCTATAGTCTACACCTCGAGTTAGGCGCGGTTTTAAACAATAGTACATGCCCCGCTAGACATATCTTTACTGTCTCGATCTAACGCCGACGTTGAGAATTTAATTTGTCCAATTTAGGCATATCTATTTTAAGAAAAAATAGAACAATGACGTATCTTTGCTATTTTAGGTCGTAAACTATTTTGGTAATGGGCCCCAGTAAGCCGAGGAGGAACATTGGAACTCCGTATACAGGCTGTGATATTAAGAGGAAACACTGCCAAATTTTTGCCATACAAAAATAGGGGTCTACGGGATTCCTGTTTCCTCCCTGGATAATGCTAGAGTAACAATATTTTCCTGAATATATATTTATATTATATATTATTTGTACGTCCCTATTTTTCCCTTTTTTAATAAATTAATTATTTAAAGAGATATGGACGTTCACCTAAAAAAAATAGCTAGACTCTCCGCTGTGTTTAAACATTCAGGAAACAGATTTGACTACGTTATACAACAAAATCAAAACATAAGAACCTAGCACAATTCTTTTTTTAGCTAATAAAGAAAACATATTTAAATCGGTTAAGTTTTGGAGGAGGAAACAGGAATCCCCTAACCGTCGAATTCTGGTACTTTTAATAGGTAATTTCAGGTCAAGTTACAGTTGTCTCTATCGCGCTAGTGCTGGCTAGGCTAGGCACTGCTGCGAGTCAGCAATAGGTTTTATAAATACCTATTTTGTATTTCTCTCAACCGTGCTGTTTCCTCTTAATGAATTAAGTAATATAATAGCTCCCCTCACCGATTTCACTGTCGGTGGCCAATTTAATTGAAACCAGGCCAGCTACGCAGGAGTTATTTTATAGTGCCCAAGTGTGTGCGCAATACACAAAGGCACTCTCTCTTCCTTTTACTCTCATAACCCAGTGGGACGGTAAACCGACACGACTAGCGAGAGAACAGGCGCAGGACCGACTTTTTACATGCACATCCGACACAT
This sequence comes from Celastrina argiolus, assembly GCA_905187575.2. Classification (NCBI taxonomy): domain Eukaryota; kingdom Metazoa; phylum Arthropoda; class Insecta; order Lepidoptera; family Lycaenidae; genus Celastrina; species Celastrina argiolus. The sequence goes on along the minus strand of LR994594.1, from coordinate 8,934,804 downwards.
GGATCTTCTTACTTGTCAGACAATCAGGTGATCAGCCTGCATTGTCCTAACCAAACTTGAAAACAACATTTTTTGTTGTCCCAACGCGGGAATCGAACCCACGACTTCCGGGTCGAGAGCAAAGCTATGAACCACTAGACCACGAAGACGGTTATAAGTGAGTGATAATACTTTCAGGTGTGTATGGTTTTTGACTTTCTGTTTATAGAGTTTACTAAGAAAGTACCATCGCTGAAAGAGGTACTTTTTTTCGATTATTGTACAGGAAAATTTATGTTGGCGCATTTCTCATACAAACATGAAAGTCAAAAGTAAGTCTTTCAGCGCTGGGACTTTGACAGTATAGTCTGTTTTTGAAGAGAAATAGGGGGCATTTATATTTACGCCTTATTTGTTATGACGTTATCGAATGATGTATGAAAAGCATGACAGCGCGAACACAATTGACATTCGATAACGTTACAGTCGATACTTTTACGAAGTTACCAAATGATTCTGGTTGGCCTACTAGAACATTTGAAAAAGGACCTACCAATCTTTTTCACACAAGTAATTACGAAGTTAGAAGATTTGTGTCAAATCGTGATATACAGACACGGCTCAGAGGTGTTTTAGATCGTTAAAACTATCTACAGTTTCTCAACTTCACATAAGATTACATCGTGGGTAAATAAATCTAGGAAATTGCGCACGAAAATCTGAATCTAGATTTTTTTAATTACGAATCTTAAAATTATGGAGCGTACCCTCGTACTATCTGTAGGTAGTGTTTGTCTAAATGGTGGTCTCATTATAGTGGGCAATATAAGCAATATAACTATATTATTATAACTTGGTGGGGATTCCCCCACTCAGTCATTATTCAGATGGACGTGCTAACAGAGAGACGTACTTGAGGTTGTTGACGATAGACTGAGCCTGCCCTTTTATATAATTTAGTGCACACTACACTATCCTTCAGATACATACAACGTATGTCAAGTATGGTGTACCGAAAGCTATTTTGAAATTTAAAAAGCTATTTAGAAATACGTGAAATAAAAAAATCTAGATAAGATTTAAAATCAACTAATTGTCGGAGGACTTTTTTTACTGAACTTAATCTACATTAGATTATTACGCTGTATTTGACATGTATTTTATTATCTACACGTTTTTGGCAAAATATTAAACAAACCTGACAAAGTTCACACTTAAATATAAGAGGTACTAACTATTACAAATGATTGTGGTTGAATTTCGACCACAGCAATATTACTCCCGACACAAGAATCAGTTCGATCTTAACGGTTTTCGGTATTTTATTTGAAACTAATGAAAATCGTTAGATCGTAACTTTTTGCACTTCTGACCATATCAATCGACTGAGAATCAAAATAAACAAACGTCAATTTATTCGGGAGTACGCGCCACAATCGAATCTGAATCAAAATCGAGTCAGTTTGGAGAGTAAGGCCGCTGTAGGACCCTCTTGTATTACCTACAATGATTACTTATTAGGTACAAAATAGAGTTCTCAGAAAAAGTCAAGCAAAAGTTACAGTAAGTATCAGTTCCCGACTTACACTTGACCGTTTCTCTGTCAATGATAATAATTGATAACTAAGTAAGTATAAAACGAAGCATAACTCATTTAATTTGTCTTACAAGTCGCCTGCGGGTCTTAATCAAGCGCCTTTTACAAATGGTCTTTAAATTTTAAACAAGTGGTCTTAGTTTTAAGAAACGCGTGTACCAAAACTAAGAGCTCGGTTACACGCTTCTGTTGAAAGAGTTTAGTTCTTTTGGGAGAAATGTATGATAAAATTATTCATTCTTTGTTATTATTCAATTCAATCATTTATTCACAGAATAAAAGTTTCAAAAAGATATAAGTTAGAATATTATTATGGTACCTAAGTACTTACGTATAATATATTTTTTTCCGATAAGTTTCATCTATACAATTTTTCTGTGTTTCAAAAGGTATCGACACTGGCCTATGATTTAAAAAAATGGCAGAAATCGGCTGTCTAGACCGAAAATGAGTCGGGATTGGCTTCGTTGAAAACCGGCGTGAAGTTAGCTTACCAACTATCAAATCAATCAATCAAATATAGGTACTTGATTGTGCACAAAAACTTTACAACAATACATAAAATCAGACATGCACACAAGGGCTCACAACATGGAGAGAAGGAGGCTCATGGGCCATAACAATAGCATGACTCTTCTAAAACTAGAAACAACTTTTAATTGCTCTGCTGTTGCGGATATTAATGTGCCTATCCCTTATCTTTTCTGTCTGAATAAGCAAACGAATTGCCTGATGGTAGATTAGATAAAAAAATTAAAAGGCTTATTTGTAACTCAACTTTTCATAAACAATCGTTAACCATTAGCCGACCTATTTGCTCGTTTGTTACAAGTCGGTCTTATGAGAACTATCATACCAGCCGATCTGGGGCCGCATAATGATCTTTTACAATAGCAGCCTGGTTCCAGGCAATTCAATACTACGGTCTTAAACTGTCTTGTTATTTTTCATATTACAGCGACATGTTAAACTGAATGGATAGTTTGGTTGTCTGAATCTGTCACTATCTAGCTGTCATCATGCAGATATTAAGTGATCGTAATATGAAATATATATGTATGGCGTAAACTGGTTAGAATTAAGAGCTTGTAATAGGCCCCCTGCATCCTTGTTTACTGACACGTGTAGTCGTTCTTATATACGACCTGAGATACCACGAAAGTTATAATCTCATTTGAATGTGACTAATTGCGATATTAATTGATGTTTATTGAATTGTTGTGTGTGGGTTGTGTAAAGTCTTAATTTTGTTGATGATCTCTTGAACACGCTTTGTTTGAGTCGCTTCATTAAAAACTAACGGTGACTTTGCCGAATTTTATTTGAGAGTTATTATTATACTTACTTTGTCAGAAATATCTAACCACGTTTTCAATGTACCTACTTTTGCTATAAAAACAGTATCTTTTGCCTTAACAAATAGGTAGGTATTCGAGCTGTATTTTTTGGCGGCATTATTAACTTAATATTTGAGTGTTTCTACTTAGGGTTCATGGACATAATTACTGTTTATAAAATACTAGTATGTAGGTACGGTAAATAAATAATATCTATAATTTATAATAGGTAGGTATTATACTAGTCATTTGCCAAATCTCATGTTGCACACTGCAGGGTCGCGGGTACGAATACAGTCATGGGCAGAAAAAGGTTTATTTTTGGTTCCTGAGGATGTCTTATGTGTAGGAAAAATATTATATATTTTTTTAAAGTAGGTATTATAATATTTTTAACATTGTCTGGTACCTACCCCTAAAACAAGTTTTTCGAGCACTTGTCTGAAGATCATATTGACGTGGTGTGAAATGTTAGTAAATTTAAATTTTTATCAAAATTTAAATTAAATTAACTAACCACTTCTTCCACTTTTACTTATCCCGACTTTTTGTGCATGCAAAAGAAGATGAAAAGTCGGTAACAGGAGTCCTAATGTTTAAATGTACCTATTTGAACATAATATTCAATGTACCAGGATCTACCCAAAAAAACCTGTAACTATTATTTTCAGATACGTAACCACTAACGACATCTAGCGTGCAATAGCAAACTGAAGCATAAAATTTGTGTAAAATATTCTCGATAGATGTCTATAGCTACTATTGTATACTCTGTGACAATAATTGTGTCTACTGTCAAAATATTGATGACATTTGACAATCAAAAATGTCAAATCAATTGTCAATATGTCAAAAAATTATAACAAATTACAATTTTCTTTTAAAATCCTAATAAATCTATAATTTTATTTAAATTATTACCTAAAATGTAGTTTATTACAAATATTAAATGTCAGTAAGTTTATTTTTTAAATTTCGACCTTGGACAAGCTATAAATAATCAAACTTTACCGGCTTTAATCAACATCTTGCAGAACCTTAGAATGCTATGCCTAAGAATAAACCATTCATCTTTCCGTTTACTTTTGATGTCTCAAAAGTTGGTAGGAGCCTTCATGACTCCAAATTATGCCACACATCTTGAGGCTTTTGATACTACAAGCGAGTTTCTTCTAATGCAAAAATCTCAAGTCCGAAATCACTTTACTACAGAATTTAACTGGAATTACTTCAATAATAATGAAAGCACTGTTCCTAAAGATGTCACGAGCATGTCTTTGGAAGATATTGATAGTTTATTAAGCAAATTATTACAGAACAACAATACAACAGCTGCCTTAAGAGTAATAAAAAAGTGTTGTGAACATCAAAGGATAGTTAGCGATACTATAGTCAAAGAGATTCTGAGAAGCGTCAGCATTACAGGCAATGTAGATTATGTTGTGCTTCTGCAGACTTACTGTGAGAAAGTGAATCCCGATTTATACAAACGAAATGGCCAGTTTCTGCATTATTTGGCAAAGGCGCAGTGCATGAAAGGCAACTCAGATAAGGGTTTGTCCATATTGAGGAGTGCGTATATTAAGTATGTTGGCTTAAGACACTTTTACAGAATTATTTTAAGAGAACTCATACATGACTCTATACTCAATAGGTCGGAGGCATCAGTGGTTACCTTCAAGAAGTATGTGTTACAGTTTAGTGATGAGTGGAGCGACCACTATCCTCTAGTGTGCTTTTGGCATATTTGTTGGTGTAGTGATTGGTTTTCCAATCAAATGTTATCTAATGAGCTATTGGAAACATCTGAAGCTCTTCGATCAATTGTTAAAGAAAGGTATGTTAAGTAGTAACTGTAATAAAGATATATTAATTCATCTTATTAATAATGACATACTTAATGTTTATATTCATAAATCTTATTGTTGTTTGACAATAAAATAAAATAGCTTTGACTAAACAAATTTTTAATGCTGATCTATGGCTTTTAATCTGTCTGTGCTCTTCTAACATTAAGAGTGTTTAGCATTGAAATCATTTAAATAAGACTGGTGGAATCTAGTAATAAGATATTTAAAATAAAAATAAATTTCAATTATATGAAACATGTATATATATTTATATTATTACAGAAATATTTGATCTGATAATTTTAGTTCATTTGTATGATGTTATTGCAGTTTTATTTTCTAATTCCAGGTCATTAGTGTTCAGCATTAATATTTTGAGAGAGTATAATGAAGATGCTGTGATACGGATGTTACAAACATTACTAAAGTATAAAATGATGGAAGACTATGCCAAAGTATTACAAGTGCTATTTGCATATAAATGTAAGTACCTAATAATATGTTATTCTAAAAGAATATGATTCTGATCTTTACCACATCTTTTGTCCAAGTAAAATGATAAGAAAATCACACTTTTAACCAAACTTTACCAAACTAAATGCCAACAATTGAGTTTATAAAAAAATCTTTCAATTTTACAGCTCTTGGTGTTTACTAACTATTTTTTTTTATAAAATGACAATACTTTTAAGTTTAAAATTATTTAAAACATGTTTTTGTAATTCTTATTTAAAAAATTATTGTTTTAAATTTTTTTGCATACCATTTAAAATTATAGACAGTAAACTACAACTTTAGAAGCAGCATAAATATTTAGTAGTAGTCTATATAAATAAGCATTATTATATATATATTAACATTTATTAAGTAGGTATTAAGTATATTGTTTCTTATCAGTAACATACAAACATTTGATTTTTGACCCAGTAGGGGTGGATATCAACGTGGTCCAACAATTTCTGGCTAAAACTAGTTTATTTTGGATCAATCTGGAAATACAATTAACATCTTGTTGTAAACATAGTTTATTTATTATTGTTATTATAATATATATGTCTATGGGTGTATCCATACTGCATGCAATTTTGTTCAATAATTTTCGTAACATTTTACTATTAAACTGTTTATGCAAAATATATTTTTTAATGTTTTCGTTCACTGATTTGCTAAACAATGATATTTATTATACATACAGTGCTATATAATACTAAAACACCTTGTCCATTGTGTTGCTGTGACATTAATATCTAGTTTTTTTATTATTTTGGTTATGAGTGATTTAAATACTGCATTTTTATTACAGTGAGAAACAAAGATTTGAAAGGATGTACGGAGATTATCAAGAACTGTGAAATACTAGGCATAACATTACCTTCAAAACAGCAAGGAAGCTATATCAAGATGCTTATCAACCGAGAAGACCCAAGCAGTGATGGCCCGACTAAGTCTAAAACCTTTAAACTGCAGTTTTAGTTGAAATTGTACTTTGGGTGAACCCTTCAAATATTCTCTGTGGCCGGTGCGATAGTGGCTGCTTTATTGAATAACTAGCATACACAAGGGCATTGCTCATGTATCTGTCGCAGTCATCTGATTGAATTTGCTTATTTAATTGAATGACTAGCGGTTACTTAATGGCGTGAAACAGCTCGTACAGCTAGCAATGTGTTATATATTTTTTGATTAACTTACTTTAATGTGCATTATAATAGTACTCATTCGGAAATTTTTAAGTTTAAAAATAAAATATTAAATGGCTGTCCTATTCTCGGATTCTAAAATTTGTTGTTAAAAACAGGAATCAATGAACGCGCTAGTCATTCAATTATAAAGCAGATTCAACCAGATGACTGTGAAATATCTACCTAATACAAATTTATACCTTAATAATGTAATAATAGAGATGTATATTATTTACCGATGAAAAGCTTGCTGCGACAAAGTGTGTTGAGCCTAAATAGACTGGCTCGTCCCTGTTCCGATACAATGTGATACAAATACATATAAACAAAGCTTAATAGGGGCTATACCAATTTAACTGTCACTAATTCAACGCACAAAGAAGTAATATAATGGTACATTAATTTGAAATTCAGTTTCAGTTTAGGCAGTGGACACCCACGTCATACATTTTGTAGGACCAAAAATCGGACAGATTTTATTATTTATATTTCTGACTTTATGACGTGTGCGTTGGATTATTTGCAATCAATATATATTTTAAACCTCGACGCAAAAACGAAGGTGTGTTATAAGTTTGACGTGTCTGTGTAAATGTGTATAATAATAATAATATCTATGAACGCTCCACACTACGTCAATCTGGCCCTGTGCTAAGTATCCGAAGAACTTGTGTTACAGGTACCAGATAACTTGTTTAATACTTTTTTTATAGTATACACATATTTAAGATTTTTATCATATTACACACAAATTTAATACACATCCATGATGACCCTGGCTGAAAACTTTTTGTTCCCTCGACGGGATTCGAACCCGCGACCTCTTGCTCGATCACCAAGGCGCTCAACCACTGCGCTACGGAGGTCGTCAAATTATGTGTCTGTGGCATCGTACCTCCTAAACGGATGATCCGAGTTTAACGCGGGTTTTTTTGTTTAAAAGGTATATCAGTCGAGAGTATTCTTAGCCATGTTTGGTGGAAATCGGTTCAGGTCTTGAAGGTCATCAGGTCGTTTGTTAGGTGTGATAGGAATGTTATACGCTAAGTCTGGGTTTTTTTTTTATTTTTTACCATAAAAACCGGTCTCCGATTATCGCTCGGGCAATTGTGTATAGAGCACATTGAATCGGAACAGAGTTCAGGGGCCTTACTCTCCAAACTGATTCGACTTTGATTCGGATTCGATCGTGCCGCATACTCCCGAATAAATTGACGTGTGTTTATTTTGATTAACAGTCGATTCATATGCTCAGTAGTACAAAAAGTTACGATCTAACGATTTTCTTTATCCTGGTTAGTTTCAAAGTAATCCACCAAATAAAAAACCAAAAGTCGTTGAGATCGAAACGATTTCATTCTCGATTGTGTCGGGAGTGCGCCTGCAGCACTCTTGTTTTCATCATCACAGTGATATTGCAGGTTTTTGTTGTTGACGAGTACCATCCGGCCATGTCCATGACGAATCCATTCCGAACAACAAAGAATGACCAACATGAGTTACCAGTTTAATGCATTATTATCTCGCCACTTAATGCAGTTAATTGGCCATTTTAATTGGCTCCGACTATTAATGAACTTAAGAAATTGTTTGCAATGTTCCTCTAGTCCTTTCTTTGAAAGAAGTTTCTTAGACGCGGCTCTGTGTGCTATAAGCCGCCATTTATATTACTTCTGTGTATTGCGCACACAATTGGCACTTTAAAATAATTCCTGCGTCTGGTTCCAATGAAACCGGATACCGTCACCGAAATCGTTTATTATTAAGATTTTTACTAGATTTTGCTCCTCTCCTCCCTTATGAAGAAAAAATAAGAACAGGCCATGGTCTAAGCGAGACAAAAATAAGACCTGGTCGACCCCGCTTCTCCCTACTTCGTATTACGTAATGTATGGATGAAACCTAAGATCCTAAAAAACAGTAAAAGCTGATATTAACTACCTATGTGTTTTATGGGTTATTCCAACAAATAGTCAAATAGATAATATCTACTCACCTCCAATTTATTATATCATATTAATATTTTTTAGTACTCATGCGGGATAAGTAGCATCTTGGCGCTCGCTGTTGCGGTTGAAAATGGGCTGTTTGCCCATTTTGGAATTTGAGTGCGAAAAGTTTACTTGGCTCGCTTACTTATCCCGCTTACTTATCCCGCATTTTTAATAAAAATAGTATGTGCAAATCGTGCGACGTTGTCGATACTCACTCAAGCGAATGACCGCACTCGCTTCGCTCGTGCGTTCAAATTCGCTTTCGTGGGCAATCGACAACTTGTCGCACTTATTGCACAATATACTAATATCATATTAATATTATATCATATTAATATCATATTATGATAGGGTTCCGAACCGGTGGTAACTGGTAATTGTAATTTATTATAATAATTTGACCTTCAAAAGACAAACTTTATGTTCTAATTTTGAATAACAACTTTTTTATTTTTATGAGAAAGTCCTGATTTCACGACTTGTTAGTGTTAACGGATTTTTAAAATACGAGAGGGATAACATGATATTTAATGAAGGATTAACTTTAACATGTGTTGGTAAAATTGGCACCTAGTTTTACAAACGCCACTGGAATTATTTTACGGAAAAGACTCGAGTTAAATGTAAGATTAACATATTGGTGAAATTGAGACTTGCGACCAAATAATGAAACGATAATTATAACAATAGGAGCACTCCTATATTACTGTCACTGTCACTTCTTGGTGTGATAACGAGGACAAAAAGTAGCTTGAGTGCCACTTAATTTAAGTATTGTGTCAGAATTCGGCCGATTCTTGTAGGTATTACTTATATTATTTAAAACATAACCATCAAATGACGAATTGTCTGCAGAATATAGCTGTTAGAATTGTAAATAAAATCAAAGATTTTGATTTATGTACTTAAATGTAGTTTTTTTTAAATATTATATTTATATGTTTTGACCGTACAATGTTTTATTTAAGTTTGCACTTAAACGTTTCTATATCTTAAAAATGAGCGCCGGCGGGGATGCACGTAAAATTATCAGTCATTGTTACGTTCCGCCTGAGCTGAACGTGTAATTTAGAGGAAAGAGAGATCCATAGCACACGATCTACACGTGAACTGTTTTGAGTTATCACGTCAAATTATTGTCCCGACTTCGCAGGCAAGCATTTTTACTGACTCGGGGGGTATGGAATGAAAATGTTTTTTTTTTAATACCTAAATTACATTAAGTACTTATCTACTAGATTCAATAGAGCGAAATCCGTTTCATGAGAGCGAAAGAAAAATAATGCAGTTTCGTGCATCTATGCAGCAGAGGTCATAAACATTTTTTTTATTACGTATAATATTGAATTACGTAGGTATAAAAGTTGAACGTACTGTACTTCCAATCTATTCCGTGGCGATAAAGAGGTTATCGAAAGGTAAGTAATTGTGCTAAAAAAGAATAATAGTACTATTTATAATGTTATTAATCATACGACATGATAGTATTATTATTATTGTGATATGTATGTAATGTGTCCCCGCGGCTTCGCCAACAACGGTAGTGACGGAGTATATAATATCTATGGACGCTTCACACCACGTCAATCTGGCCCCGTGCTAAGTATTCGAAGCACTTGTGTTACAGGTACCAGACAACGGAAATAAAGTAATACACATATTTAAGATTTTCATTATTTTACACACAAATTTAATATCTACACAACCATGACCCAGGAACATTGAAAAGTTTTTGTTCCCTCGGTGTGAATCGAACCCGCGAGCACTCAACCACTGCGTTATAGAGGTCGTCAGGTAGTGGGTAGAGGCTGCGTCCAGTTCACCATCTCCTCCCACATATAGCTCCCCTCACCGATTTCGGTGTCGGTAGCCGATTTCATTGAAACCAGGCCAGGTACGCAGGAGTTATTTTATAGTGCCCAAGTGTGTGCGAAATACACAGAAGCACTCTCTCATCCTTTTACTCTAATAACCCAGTGGGACGGTAAACCGACACGACTGGCGAGAGAACAGGCGCAGGACCGACTTTTTACATGCCCATCCGACGCATGGATCATCTTTCTTGTCAGACAATCAGGTGATCAGCCTGCATTGTCCTAACCAAACCTGAAAACAACATTTTTTGTTGTTCCAACACGGGAATCGAACCCACAACCTCCGGGTAGAGAGCGAAGCTCTGAACCACAGACCACGGAGGCGTTACCAGGCGGACCACGACCGGTCGTTGTGGAAGTCCTTGGGGGATGCCTTTGTTTAGCAGTGGACGTCTTCAGGCTGATGATGATTGGTCAATTCGGGTACCGCAAGCTCCTCTCCGCCCTGCTCCGCGTTAGTGGAAACCCGGCATTAGGCTTGATGACGTGAGAATGAAACGACACCACGTTGCCCTACAATGTAGAAGGAGTTGGTGACCCTCGACAAGAACACACCTCCATCATCATCACATTCCACCCCTTTGCACCACGCCAGTTCAATTCCGATCCAAGACCGGTCCGATTCAATTCAACTGACCCATAATATTTCGTATTGCGTGGTCAAAAGTGGTTAATTGGAGTGTTTCAAACCAGTTTCAAAATTCACATAGGGATTGTAGTTCACCTAAAATAATTGCATTTCATTAGTTATACAGACGAATTTATAATTGAAAACTAGAACTAACAATTTTTTAAAAACATGGCAACAAAAACATTTCGATATAGAAGACAATGCAAACGCAATAACTCCATATTTTGATCACACGAAATTCACGCCCATAAGTTGATAACGCAGTAACTATTCATGTGTTTTGACAGATCCAGGGTACTCCACCCAACATAACAGCTGATGGCAATCCACAAGTGGTTTTAGTTGGTAAATCGGCCGCAGTGAGCCGGGAGTCCCACATACCCCTAGGGGACCCTCGCTGGGGGATGCGTAATGCATTTTCCTTGCGACATCAAAAAAAAAGTTTATCGAAGTATACGCAGCGACAATAACTTCGTTCGTTATTGTCATCTTCGTCTTCTTTTAGGGCCTAATAGACAAATGATATTGTGTATACAATTTTTTTGTTAGTCTGTCTGCTACTTTACTATGTTATATTTTACACTAGCACTGCTGTCCCGACGAACTTCGTAAATAACACTGGTAGCAGCAGCACCACCTAAATTATCACACTAAAATCGAGAACCACTGATGAAAACAGCAAGAAGATCGCTGCAGCAGTCTTGAGTTGATCACAAATAGACAGATCCATCATCTTAATTCAAATCTTTTTCGATAACATTACGAATGTTTAATACTTTTTAATTGTTCCTAGGAAATGACAACATGTGTAAAACATCGTGAAGAAACAAGTTCTTTTTCGCGTAAATAAAAAACATAATTTATTTACGGAGCTATTTTAGGGCAGTTAAAAATAGAAACCTGTTATCACGGAAATACGAGTACGTTGTTTACTTTTGATAGGTAAGTAACATGTTACCTACTTGTTATGCACTTTGTTTGTCGGATAGTAATATTGTGGAATATTAATTAACTAATATGAAGGTACCTACCTAAATTGTTATAAAAATTAAAACTGTAAGTACTACATACAGGGTGTAAAAAGAACATTTAACTTTGTGAAACGATTATACATACTACCTTTCCTCATTGAGGTAATGTACTGTTTTTATTTATATTGTCAAAAAGTAAAAAAAAAATGTAAAAAACAACAAAATAGGATATTTTTTGTAATTTTTGTAAAATATAGGTACATCTATATCTTCTATACATATAATAAATCTGTAGAGGGGTCATGTCTGTACATCTATTCTATACATATAATAAATCTGTAGAGGGGTCATGTCTGTACATTAAGAATATTTAAGTGAAAATTAAAAAAAGGGGGTCTATATAAGCCACAGAACCTAAATATAACATTTTTGAAAAAAATGTCTGTCTGTCTGTCTGTCTGTCTGTCTGTCTGTCTGTCTGTCTGTCTGTCTGTCCATATGGGAATGTTTGTCGTCGCATCACGCTAAAACCACTGTATGGAATGAAATGAAATTTGGCAGGCAGGTAGCTTACGACCTGAAGAGCATTATTGGAAATTATTATCCCGAAAAACGAAAGGGTTCCCGTGGGATCTTCAAAAAATTGTAGCTACCTATTTGAAGGTATTTCAGCCAAAGTACTCAACGTATTTAAATGAAATTTGGCAGGCAGGTAGCTTATGATCTGAAAAGGATTACTGGAAATTATTATCCCGAAAAACGAAAGGGTTCCCGTGGGATCATCAAAAAATTGTAGCTACCTATTTGACGGTATTTCAGCCAAACTACTCAACGTATTTAAATGAAATTTGGCAGGCAGGTAGCTTATGACCTGAAGAGCATTATTGGAAATTATTGTCCCGAAAAACGAAAGGGTTCCCGTGGGATCTTCAAAAAATTGTAGCTACCTATTTGACGGTATTTCAGCCAAACTACTCAACGTATTTAAATGAAATTTGGCAGGCAGGTAGCTTATGACCTGAAGAGCATTATTGGAAATTATTATCCCGAAAAACGAAAGGGTTCCCGTGGGATCTTCAAAAAATTGTAGCTACCTATTTGAAGGTATTTCAGCCAAAGTACTCAACGTATTTAAATGAAATTTGGCAGGCAGGTAGCTTATGATCTGAAAAGGATTACTGGAAATTATTATCCCGAAAAACGAAAGGGTTCCCGTGGGATCATCAAAAAATTGTAGCTACCTATTTGACGGTATTTCAGCCAAACTACTCAACGTATTTAAATGAAATTTGGCAGGCAGGTAGCTTATGACCTGAAGAGCATTATTGGAAATTATTGTCCCGAAAAACGAAAGGGTTCCCGTGGGATCTTCAAAAAATTGTAGCTACCTATTTGACGGTATTTCAGCCAAACTACTCAACGTATTTAAATGAAATTTGGCAGGCAGGTAGCTTATGACCTGAAGAGCATTATTGGAAATTATTATCCCGAAAAACGAAAGGGTTCCCGTGGGATCTTCAAAAAATTGTAGCTACCTATTTGACGGTATTTCAGCCAAACTACTCAACGTATTTAAATGAAATTTGGCAGGCAGGTAGCTTATAATCTGAAGAGCATTATTGGAAATTGTTATCCCGAAAAACGAAAGGGTTCCCAGGGGATCTTCAAAAAATTGTAGCTACCTATTTGACGGTATTTCAGCCAAACTATTCAACGTGTTTAAATGAAATTTGGCAGGCAGGTAGCTTATGATCTGAAGAAAATTATTGGAAATTGTTATCCCGAAAAACGAAAGGGTTCCCGTAGGATCTTCAAAAAATTGTAGCTACCTATTTGACGGTATTTCAGCCATACTACTCAACGTATTTAAATGCAATTTGGCAGGCAGGTAGCTTATAATCTGAAGAGCATTATTGAAAATTGTTATCCCGAAAAACGAAAGGGTTCCCGTAGGATCTTCAAAAAATTGTAGCTACCTATTCGACGGTATTTCAGCCATACTACTCAACGTATTTAAATGCAATTTGGCAGGCAGGTAGCTTATAATCTGAAGAGCATTATTGGAAATTGTTATCCCGAAAAACGAAAGGGTTCCCGTGGGATCTTCAAAAAATTGTAGCTACCTATTTGACGGTATTTCAGACAAACTATTCAACGTGTTTAAATGAAATTTGGCAGGCAGGTAGCTTATGATCTGAAGAGCATTATTGGAAATTGTTATCCCGAAAAACGAAAGGGTTCCCGTAGGATCTTCAAAAAATTGTAGCTACCTATTTGACGGTATTTCAGCCAAACTACTCAACGTATTTAAATGAAATTCGGCAGGCAGGTAGCTTATGATCTGAAGAGCATTATCGGAAATTGTTATCCCGAAAAACGAAAGGGTTCCCGTAGGATCTTCAAAAAATTGTAGCTACCTATTTGACGGTATTTCAGCCATACTACTCAACGTATTTAAATGAAATTTGGCAGGCAGGTAGCTTATGATCTGAAGAGCATTATTGGAAATTGTTATCCCGAAAAACGAAAGGGTTCCCGTAGGATCTTCAAAAAATTGTAGCTACCTATTTGACGGTATTTCAGCCATACTACTCAACGTATTTAAATGCAATTTGGCAGGCAAGTAGCTTATAATCTGAAGAGCTTTATTGAAAATTGTTATCCCGAAAAACGAAAGGGTTCCCGTAGGATCTTCAAAAAATTGTAGCTACCTATTTGACGGTATTTCAGCCAAACTACTCAACGTATTTAAATGAAATTTGGCAGGCTGGTACCTTATGATCTGAAAAGCATTACTAGAAAATTATTATCCTGAGAAACGAAAGGGTTCCCGTGGGATCTTCAAAAAATTTTAGCTACCTATTTGAAGGTATTTCAGCCAAACTACTCAACGTATTTAAATGAAATTTGGCAGGCAGGTAGCTTATGATCTGAAGAGCATTATTGGAAATTGTTATCCCGAAAAACGAAAGGGATCCCGTAGGATCTTCAAAAAATTGTAGATACCTATTTGACGGTATTTCAGCCATACTACTCAACGTATTTAAATGCAATTTTGCAGGCAGGTAGCTTATAATCTGAAGAGCATTATTGGAAATTGTTATCACGAAAAACGAAAGGGTTCCCGTGGGATCATCAAAAAATTGTAGCTACCTATTTGACGGTATTTCAGCCAAACTACTCAACGTATTTAAATGAAATTTGGCAGGCAGGTAGCTTATGATCTGAAGAGCATTATTGGAAATTGTTATCCCGAAAAACGAAAGGGTTCCCGTAGGATCTTCAAAAAATTGTAGCTACCTATTTGACGGTATTTCAGCCATACTACTCAACGTATTTAAATGCAATTTGGCAGGCAGGTAGCTTATAATCTGAAGAGCATTATTGGAAATTGTTATCCCGAAAAACGTAAGGGTTCCCGTGGGATCTTCAAAAAATTGTAGCTACCTATTTGACGGTATTTCAGCCAAACTACTCAACGTATTTAAATGAAATTCGGCAGGCAGGTAGCTTATGACCTGAAGAGCATTATTGGAAATTGTTATACCGAAAAACCTAAGGGTTCCCGTGGGATTTTCAAAAAATTGTAGCTACCTATTTGACGGTATTTCAGCCAAACTACTCAACGTAATTAAATGAAAATTGGCACAAAGGTAGATTGTAACATGAAATAACCAACATAATATTTTTAACCGACTTACAAAAAAGGAGGAGGTTTCTCAATTCGTAAATATATGTTTGTTTTTTATGTTTCTTCGCGGATATCTTCATCGTTTCTGAAACGATTTTAATTTTTTTTTATGTTGTGTAGGGTATAATTTAAATTTGGTCCCATTGTCACCAAAATGGTGAACTGCTGATGGAATCCGTGAGGAATCGAAGGAAATCCTCAAAATTTATGTGGAATAATATATTGATTTTGATTTTTTCTGAAGTAGTCTAAGCATATGTTACCAAACAGTAAGGTTTTGCACCATATCCTGGATCTATAATATCAAAAAATTTTGCGTTTCAGTATAACTATATATATATATATATTATTATATATATTGAAAAAATTCGCGCTGCTCTGGCTTACGCCAGAGCAGCAGTAAACTATATATATATTGAAAAATTTCGCGCTGCTCTGGCTAGGCTAGGTAGACTTTTTCTCTTTCTACAATTTTTTGTTTTTGTTTTTCATTTTCCGTCCACAAATAATCGTCGTCTGATCATTCGAGAATTATCCCTACTCAGTCTTTACCCATCACAAAAAATCTGAAAATTAAATAATTTTAAACAAAAAAAAAACGACTTCAAAAGGTAAACTAAAAGGAACAATTAAATTTACTTCGCACAAAGTAATACTTATTTTCCAGTACAAGTGAAAATAATTATTACTTTGTGCGAAGTAATTTATTATTATACTTAGGTTTTGCAAATACGATTAATAAAGTATAAGCGTAGGATAGTTTGTTTTCAAGATATGAATGAGATGTCATAGGTACATTTAAATTAGAAAAGTTATGTCAATATAAGTAAGATTTATGTTTTTCATGATATTTTTATTTATTAGTTTTCATGCTAGGTACGGCTTGGGTTCTTTCTTTCTTTTGGACTTTTGTTATTTTGTCGTCTAAAGGAAGTTAGTACTTTAACCGTAAAAGTAGTCTACATGTTTGTTAGCGTAGGTAATTAATAAATAAAAAACCGGGCAAGTCCGAGTTGGAATTGCGCACCGAGAGTAGACTTTTAAAAAATTTGGCCAGCAGCGCAGCGTCGGTGTGAAAACGATCATCGTCTGCAGTCGCTGCGGCGTAAAGTCCATACAAATCTCAGTACAGAGATCTTCGTCGCGTAGGTATATGAGCGTACTATCAAGTAGTCCCGTTCGCATAAAAGAAAAAAAAATATATTGAGAACCTCCTCCTTTTTTTGAAGTCGGTTAATAATACACGGTCATTTTTCGAGCTGGTAGTAGGAATTGTTAGCATTTTCATAGAAAAAATACCTCAAAACATTTACGACAAAAACGGCCATTATTTGACAGTAAACTATTATTATTACTCCATCGGCCTACTTCTTTTGCCTATGCACGTCTAATACCGTCTATAAAGAAGCATTACTATAAATTAGTGATTTTAAATATCCAAACGACAGTGTTCATAAACTAAAAATGTATTTGAACTGCTGCCCTAAATCACTTTTCCACGCGTACGAAGTCGCGGGCACAGCTAGTTATAAAATAAGAATGAAGAAAGGTGTATAATCATAATTGTTCGGGTCAACAGCCGTACAACACGTGTTACCTAGATTTAGGGTTAATAATGCTACGCTGCAATTCGGTAAACTTCTTCATTTATTATAATATAATGTAATAAAGTTAGTTCACGACGCGACACCTTACCGAGCGCGTGGCTCAGCATATCTCACCTAATATTTAGTCGTAGTTATCCTAATCTGTGCTGACTCAATATAGTTATCATACCTTAATCTTAGTTTATCTTAACATTCAACCCCAACCCCGAACAATAATAACCCAAAGTTAAGATGACTGTATTTTTTACACATGTTATAGTCTGCTAGGCTATTATTACGAATTTAAAATTTGACAGAGCCTTACGTGGCCTAGTGTGTAGACCGTGCATTAGCACTCGAAAGCACTCGGTGCAGGTTAGATTCCAAGGTTGAGGCATGCAATAAAGAGAAATTTCAGATCTCAAGTTTATACATTATATTGGCGCTCTCACGGTGAAGGAAAACATCGTGAGGACACCATGGCACATGGTTGCCCCCTGCATTGATCAGTCAATCCTCTGGACTAGGCTGACTATGTTTATTATTAAAAACCGCCTGTCTACTACAGTATTTATAGAGTGGTTACTTCGCTCAGAGAATACTGTATAAATCATCCAATGACGAATGCAAAGGTCTACTTTTTATTGTGAATTTATTAACACCTGCTGCATAGAGATTGCTACTCTATAGTTTAGTACGGTCGAACCAACATCGATCTAAACTAAATTAAACAGAGTTATACGAAAAAGAAAAATAAACTGTCAAAATCAAACTCTACATCTTGGGTACGCTGTAGTGAACCTCCTAGCAGAGGTACACACAAAGTATAATAATAGCTCCCCTCACCGATTTCGGTGTTGGTAGCCGATTTTATTGCAACCAGGCCAGCTACCATCAGAGGTTTATAGGCCCAAGTGTGTGCGCAATACACAAATACACTCTCTCTTACTTTTACTCTCATAGCCCAGTGGGACGGTAAACCGATACGACTGGCGAGAGAACGCCTGTTCTCTCGCCAGGACCTACTTTTTACATGCCCATCCGACGCATGGATCATCTTTCTTGTCAGAGAATCGGGTGATCAGCCTGCATTGTCCTAACCAAACTTGAAAACAACATTTTTCGTTGTTTTAACGCGGGAATCGAACCCAGCTTCGGGTCGCTCTCGACCACTACACCACGGAGGCACAAAGTAGATAAAATATCGGTGTCGGTAACTTACTAATAAAAAAATAGGGTTGGTTAAGCTATGTTATGTGCCTGATTGTCAATGACTTTTCCAACGTACCACACAAGGAGAAAGCATATTATAATATACAGCTTACTTATAATATAATTTTATGTGAAGGGCTATACTTCAAAAAGGGAATTTGTTTTATGAGTAAGAGCGTAAAATGTGTCTGTTGCGGCCGGGATCTCGATGTACTAATCAAATCAAATATTTTTATTCAGAGTAAATTTTACAAAAATGTTTTCTGAACGTCGTTTCTATATGATGCCTACCACCGCGGCGTAAGAAACTCGCATGGGGCCATCTTTTACCAAAAATATGGAAAATTTCTCTTTAAAAAAAAGCATAAATTTATATATAAATATGTCAATGCTAAAACTTAATAACATGAGTAAATTCTATGATATATAATTAGCCTTGTAGGGGGCTACTTTATTCCAAGGTGTGCTATCATTAGATATTATATTCATTAACTTTATAGTATAGATGAACCGATTTTGACCAATATTTTAGTTTCAAAGCTGACGCGATCATGGATGTTCTTATCTAGAATTCATCATTATTTATTCACTAAGAATAAAAAAAATCACAAAACATTCAGGGTTTCTTTAAATTTGTATTTTGCTTATTAAATCAATCGATAATATTCCAGGAAGAGTGTTCAAACACGTGTAAAGAAAGTGCAACGAGATCCATAAAGGTTATCAAAAGCCAATTGCTTTTTGCAAAATTATTGTTTGTTTATTACATTGATAATGTCTATTATAATTATTACTATGCAGTATTAGACTACAAAACAGGTTATTTAAATTATTATTCATATTTTTTCATAATTCATTATATTTCATAATTCATTTATTTATTTGCCAAGAATATGGTACAGTTGGTGTTAACATTTATTTGAGTTCTACATATTCTACTATAATAGTGTGCAAATATTGTCAGTTATAGGTA
The DNA here is from genome assembly GCA_905187575.2 of Celastrina argiolus. Lineage (NCBI taxonomy): Eukaryota > Metazoa > Arthropoda > Insecta > Lepidoptera > Lycaenidae > Celastrina > Celastrina argiolus. The sequence goes on along the minus strand of LR994594.1, from coordinate 8,915,427 downwards.
AGTACATCATTTAAAAGCTTTATTAGTTTACAATATTGCTTTAGTTACATACGCATTATAGTTTCTTCAATAAATTAAATAATATTCTATTGCCAATATTATAAAAATGTCAATACAGAAGGTCAAATTTAAGAATAGTATAAAAATTCGAATACAATATGTCAAAAATTATGGTGCATCTTAATATTATATTAAATTCTAAAAAATTTATATATTTATAAAAAAAATGTCATGTAATTTTATTTGAATTTGAATGTTACTTAGTATCTAATCGATCATTAAAATATTCATTAATAATTGTATAGTACATTTTGTTACTGAAAATAATATCGTCTATTGTAAGTAAGGAAAAACCTGTTATAGCCTTGCACTTTACTCGTGTAGCATACTTACCAAATTACTTATCTACATTATTACTTTAAGAGGAAACACTATGAAAATTTTTCCATACAGAAATAGGGCTCTGTTTCTTCCTGGATAATGCTGCTAGAGTAACAATATTTTTCCTGAATATCTAAGTAGGTATGTATAATATTTGTATGTCCCTATTTTTTTCATTTTTTTAATAAATTAATTATTTGAAGAGATATGGACGTTCAAAAACCTAAAAAAATGGCCTGACTCTCCGCTATGTTTCAACATCCAGGAAACCGATTTAACTACATTATACAACAAAATCAAAGTATAGGAACCTAGCTCAATTCTTTTTTTAGCAAATAAAGAAAACAATATCTAAATCGGTTAAGTTTTGGAGGAGGAAACAGGAATCCCCTAAACGTCGATTTCTGGTACTTTTAATAGGTAATTTCAGTTTCAGTTTCTCTATCGCGCTAGTGCTGGCTAGCTAAGGCACTGCGAGACTGCAATAGATTTTATAAATACCTATTTTGTATTTCTCTCAACCGTGCTGTTTCCTCTTAAGTGCGCGAGTTAGAGCATGATTTCTAGAAAGCTAAGATGGCTTTACGTCCATTAGGCCCTTCTGAAAGAAACTAACGGACACCCTACACCCTAGGTATCAAATTAAGTAAAAACTGTACAACCTAAATAACATGGACCAATAATACAGTGTTTTAATGGTCCATGCTAATAGGTAAGTTTTTTGGTTTGTGGTCACGATTGTCTTTCTCATTAACTAAAATACCTCATTACCTACACTTTATTTTGGTTTGATTTTATCAACGAATTAGGTAGGTATCTAAACACCTAATACCTGGTTAGTCTTAGTAAAACCTGCCTAACTAGGTAGCTAGTCTTATAAAAAGGTACAATGTGAAATGAAGTGAAAGACGAAGCTTAATTCCTTCAAAATATTTTCACAAGGAGTCTTCAGCGTTCTACATGTCCGAGTTTTAGGAACCGTCCTGCAAAGGTTGTGGTCATCCTTTAAATGGTAAATAGGATTTCTGATATGACAAAAGATCATTTTAGGGTCTCGTCGTATGCAAGATTGAAGATCGATCTCAGAGATGGTTACATACGAATCCTTTCTGATGTTAATTGCAGCAAACTGGGATATAATTTTCACGCTTTAAATTAAAATTAAATTAAAAATTCTTTATTGACACCAAAAAAAATTTTACAACATTAGTGTTATGAAGCCCGTGACCCCTGCACTAGTGACAACTGTATTGCAGAGGCCAGTGTCTTCGCCCATATTAATTAGGTACCTAAAATATTATAATACACATATTTAGGTATTATGCTATACAGTTTTGTAAATTAACCAATAAATAAAAGGTGAAAAAGAAAAAAGTGACTATTATTAGTCATTAAGTTTAGGAATTTACACACATTTTAACAGATCCAAGATATGATGGAAGATAAAATGGAAGACAATTGATAAAATGGAAGACAATTGAGGTAGGTATATACATATAGGTACATCTTTTGTCTTATTTAGTAGGGTAAAAAATTTAGTAGGAAAAAAAAAATGACTGCTGTAAGTTTACAATATATTAATGCTGATCCAAGACCAGCAACATGTTGGTCTAGAATAACATTAAGTTAAGGTTTAATATAAAACGAGTACATATTATGTGCGTGAGAGTGTATCTGAATGTATAATTATGTACTTGTTTTTGTGGTTGTGTGTGAATGAATGTGTGCGTGTGAACATATGTGTAAGTACATGATAGGGTGAATGTATGTGTGTGGAAGACAGAGTATAGTATGAAAAAGTGTGCCTAGCCCTACGACAAGTCTTGGGATCGGTAAGTACCACTAGGGTGTGTGTCACTCTTAATAAAGATAATCCTAACAAAAAGCTGGTTAACTAATAAATAAATAAAAGGTGAAAATAAAAAAAAGTGACTATTATTAGTCATTAAGTTTAGGAATTTACACACATTTTAACAGATCCAAGATATGATGGAAGATAAACCGAAAGACAATTGAGGTAGGTATATACATATAGGTACATTTTTTGTCTTATTTAGTAGGACAAAATGACTGCTGTAAGTTTACAATATTTATACTGATCGTAGACCAGCAACATGTAGGTCTAGAATAACATTAAGTTAAGGTTTAAAATAATATGAGTACATATTATGTGCGTGAGAGTGTATCTGAATGTATAATTATGTATTTATTTTTTGTGGTTGTTGTTGTTGTGGTTGTGTGTGAATGAATGTGTGCGTGTGAGCATAAGTGTGAGTACATGAGAGGGTGAATGTATGTGTGTGGAAGACAGAGTATACTGTATGAAATAGTGTGCCTAGCCCTACGACAAGTCTTGTGATCGGTAAGTACCACTAGGGTGTGTGTCACTCAGCACTCTTAATAAAGAGAATCCTAACAAGAAGCTGGTAAGTACCATTTTTCTATTTCGTCATACGTCTTTTCTTTAAGCCATTTGTTTATGATATTCTTAAATATGAAATTTGAGTAACGTTTTTTTCCAATGTTTGCTTTTAGAACTTTGTTATATATAAATGGTGCCAAAACATTATATTGTTGACGAGCAAATGTTGTTCTTGCAAATGGAACTGGACACCGATCCAGTCTCTTATGTGAAGAAGGTAAGTATGGTACGCTTTTTTTGTGGTATCTCTTTAATATTTCGAGAACGAATATTTTTCTGACTGATAGGACGTCAGCTTTAGCATATACGTCAGCAGTAGCATGTCGGAATGGCAATTGTAGAAGGACCTTTAACACTGCTCTTTGGGCTCTTTCCACTTTTATTAAAATGGTTTTGCATATTCCACCCCATGCGCATATGCAGTATCTTATAAGACATTCACATAGTGCTTTGTAAGTTTGTATTAAAAGCTTTTTGTTTGCAACTTGTCGCAAGTGTTTAAATATGTATGTCATTTTTCTTATTCTAGCAACCATAGTATTAGTATGAGCACGCCAATCCAGTCTCTCATCAATATATATTCCCAAGTATTTAATAGATTCGTTCCTACATAGTGCAACACAAGAACAATTGCGATGATCTGTAGCAGTATTGCAAGGATATGTATGAGTAATTAATTTAGCACTGTCATCAGGTCCAGTTTTGTAGGACTTGTGAAAACATAAGTATTTGGTTTTAGAAGTGTTTAGAGTGAGAAGATTGGCTTATCATGTCATTATTTAGAGATCTTGGAACTGGAATAAGATTGAATAGTTCATAGACGTCTCTTTCTATTAAAGGTATTTGAACTTCTATGATAAGATACCTTGAACTGTACTTGGCTCTCACCTGTACTAAATTATAGAGATCTTTGAGGTGGAGGTTATCGACCGGGATCGCTAAATCCTTAGGGATTTGTGAGGAGATAGAGTTAAGTTCATTTCGGAGCTGGCTTGGAGAGATCAAATGGAAGTCCAGTTTCGCGTTATAAATATTTGTCACAGTGTCCAAAATCGAGTCTTATAAAAAGGTACAATGTAAAATGAAAGATTGGTTCAAAATAAAAACCTTAAGTTTATTGAGATTTTTTTGAAAGGTACACATAGTTGAACTTAACAATAATAAATAACTTGTACTGTCTTTAAAACCTAGTAACTTGGTTTTCTTTCTCTTCGATACACTGAGTCGCCTCTCTCTTTCTTAACACATAAAGGATTCTGAAACAAAAAATAAACAATTATTTAAATATTAAGGTACCATAATATTACTGTTGCCACTTGCAAGTTGGAGAGATTGATTTCTAACCTCCGGTTTCCCGAACGCAATTCAAATGAATGATCAACTAACATGGCATTCAAATCAACAACCCATATTGAACACTGATTGGTGGAATATTACGAGACAGAAAGGAACATACAGTTCGGGAAACTGGGGGTAGGTCTAAAACTTTTCTTTTGCACTTTGCCTCAATACGTTAAAACATAAATAAAGTGCCCGTATCGACTATCGACTGCAGACATAGTTAAAGTAAAATGTGCGTATGTATCCATGCGAACTATTCATTATCCATTGGCATATTCGAGCATAGACCATCACAGAAATGGTTTCTTTCAACGAAAGAATAGAGATTGATTAATTCCTCTGTATTGTAACCGACATCCAAAAAGGAGGAGTTATATCAATACGGCCAATTCTCTGTATGTACACCGATTACTCTGAGGTTGATGATCCGATTTGCGCAATTCTTTTTTTCTTTTTCTACAGTGGTCGCGCTACGCGATATGGTAGAGCGGAATCTTTGTTACATTGTACCATATACCAATTAGGTACATGTATAATTGGCCCATGATTGTACATAGGTACATAATATCTAGATATGTTTTTGGGAAATGGGAAGGACATAATATTAAGAAGAAACAGAGTGAAGGTGGCCTAATTCGTCAATAGATACAATAGTCTGTGAGCTTTTTCACAATTTAGGTCACTTTTTCACAGTGGCGTAGCGTGCCTTAGCGGGGCTCCGTATAAAAATTTGTTTGGGGGCCCATATGAAGGTTCAATGCTTCTCACAATGAAATGTTTTCATAAAATTACAATTCATATTTATTTGTCATAATTATCTGCAGATTTTTCCAAATTTTTTCCAAATAATTAAAATTAAACATACATACGGGGCCCCCTTGCCAACTTGCCCCGTATAATGGATACGGCTGATACGGCGGTAGGTACGCCCCTGCTTTTTCACATAACGTACTTTTAGCTTCTAATTCGTTTGGCTAATCAATGTGTCAATTTGTCATTCAATTTTGTTTAATTCTTTATCATTGATTAATAATTATAGACCTTCTGTCGATATATTGTACACTTTTTTATTATTTATTTGTGTTTGTAATTGTGCAGTGTTATGTTTTGTTTAACCTTGAAGTGATGTCAGCCGATGGCCCTGGCAGAAACCAGTGCAGCAGAATCGCTCGCTGCGTATAGCTCGCTGCGAGTTAGGGTCCATTTTTTATTTTTATTTTTTATTTATTAAACTTAATGCACAAACTGTACAAAGGCGGACTTAATGCCATGCGGCATTCTCTACCAGTCAACCTTTGGGCGTTACAAAAGCAAAATTGTATAGGTGCCGGTAAGTAACATTGTGTTATGTCAAAAATGGACCCTAACATAGTTAGCTTAAGATTTGTCTTCTCCTCTTATTCCCGCCTTTTTGTGTTATAGGTATGTGTCGTGTGATGACGAAATAAATGGTTTTATTTTTATTCTTAATTGACACACATAAAAGTCTAGATTAACATATTATGTTAATTAACACTTTGATACGTGTGTCTTCAATTAGGTGAATTAGGTGTGAGGTAGGCCAGTTTTAATCACGTTAAAATGTTTCGGAGTGAAATTAGGGTCCAGAGGGTAAAGAGGTGAGAGATGAAAAGGAAAAATCGTAGGAAATCAAGGGAAAAACGAAATTATGAGAAATGGGCAATGCAAAAAAACAAAAGAAAACAGGCCGAATTGAGAACCGCCTATTTGGAGGTTGATTAAAAAGCTAAAAGTTTGTCGCATGCTACCAATTATAAAGGCAAGAATGATTCTTCCAATAAGAACTTATCGTAGTGGCTTTGGTAGATAAACGATACTCAGGGTATGTAAAATATCGACCTACTTTCGTCGATTTGATTTTGATTTGATTTGAACTAAATAAAACAACAGCTCACTTTTAAAGTGAGCTGAAATTCTCCGAGATGGATTTCTGATGACACGACATTTAGTGTATTGTTGATCAAAGGGTATTCCTTCAGAATATAAAAAAAACACGTCCTCAAATTGTCAGACACCATGGTGGCAACCCATTGCCAGACACACTTAGGCCGTGTTTCACCAAGCAATGTTAAAGTTAGCGCCATGTTAAAATACCATGTAATCTCATTCTTGACAGGAAATACGAGACGGATAACATGATATTTAACAAGGCGTTAACTTTAACATTGCTTGGTGAAACACGCTGTTAGTCCCGATTTCACCAACGCATGTTAGTGTTAACGGCTTGTTAAAATACCATGCCTTCTTATTCATTGATAGGAATTACGAGAGGAACAACATGATATTTGACGAAGGATTAACTTTAACATTGCTTGGTACACGCCCTTAATGTGCATAAAATTATAATTCTAATTCCTCTGTACACTTAACAAAACACTCAACATAGAAAAACTAAGTCGCCATTTTATATCTCGCATAATTTATGTAATTATAAACACATAAGGTGGTACAGGTCATAATTGCATAGGTACAGTCGCCTAAAGGCCTTTTTACCACTGTTGAACCTTATTCCCGAGTCATAAGGTTGAAAAGTGTTGACACTGGATCTGTGGGTGACCGTACCATACATGAAGAACATTATGTCACTTTGTCAAACGTATTCTATGTATAAAATACTTTGAATGAAGGGAAGTATAATCTACATCTACATCTACACTAATATTATAAAGAGGAAAGATTTGTATTTTTGTATGTAACGACTTAACTCAAAAAGTACTGGACCGATTTTAATTCTTATTTTTTTATTAGAAAGCTACATTACCACTGAGTAACATAGGCTATATAAAAATCAATTGCTGTTCGTTAGTCTCGCTAAACTCGAGATCAGCTGAACTGATTCGGCTATTTTTGGTCTTGAAATATTCGTGGAAGTCCCGGAAAGGTTTACACGGTTTCCATGCTCAACGAATGCTCAACAAAGAGGGCACGGGTCAGCTAGTATATTATAAAGTGAAATATAGATAGTATAAAATACTTTTAATAAATACAGGCTGTGTATATAGAGTTCACTGTGAAACTACCAGCGCTGAAACACTTACCTTTTTTTTAATTATTGTATGAGCAAATTTATGATGTTAGGGCATTTTTCAGGAAAAAAAGCGCACAACAATTTTCCATCATTTTGCTATAATATGGCCCCGTCCGAGTTTCAGTTGATGGCCCGATTGTCTGACAAAAATTAAAAATGCGTTGGATGGGCAATAGGCATGTAAAACGTGGGACCTGCGCCTGATCTCTCGTCAGTCATGTCGGTTATCCGTCCCACTATAAAATGAGATTAATGGAAGAGAGAGAGGGAGTTTTATTGTATATTGCGCACACACTTGGGCACTATTTGAGTGACTTGTGAAATTGTGAAATGAGCCACCGCCACCGATATTGGTGTGGTATCTTTTTATATTAAGTATTTAGCGTTATATTTCTGCGAATAAATCTAGTTCTAAGAACTATTTGGATTATAGTAGAGAGGTGACTTTCGTTATATTTGATGACTTAGATTTGCTACGACAAAACGAAGCCAACAGAGCTCTGGGTCTAGCAAACATAGAGTTTAATTATAATACTAGCTTTTCCCGTGGGTATCGCAAAAGATGAAAGAGGGTATATATATCCGGAAATAGCAGCACTTCTGCAGACATTGTTATTTAACTGCACCCACCAATCCGCCTGCCAAGCGTAGCGAGTAGGCAACTTCAAAATACTTTGGGAAAATCCAGTCCAGCAGAATTTTGAAGTCGGTGTAATAAATATAATTATTATAATAACTAGCTGGTCCCGCGACTTCGTTCCCGTGGTTTTTAAGTGACTTAAGCTGTTTATGCAGCGCACGCAATAAAAGTCTCCAAATGTAATTAATTTTCCCCGTTTTTGCAACATTTCTCACTGACGCTTCGCTCCTATTGGTCGCAGCGTATTGTTATATAGCCTAAAGCCACTATCCAACAAAAAAATATTTTTTCATCAACCAGTAGTTCCTGAGATTAGCGCGTTTAAACAAACAAACTCTTCCGCTTTATAATACCTATTAGTATTCAACTTTTTACATTTAGCACTCAACTAATCACAATATCCAAAACAAACGCGAAACGCGAATGATAAAACTACGATAATGCCCAATTTTTTGAATTTACCCTCCGATAACCCCCAATTTTTAGAAAATACTCTCCGATAACCCCCAATTTTTAGAATTTAATTTCCGTTTGATATTTTTATGGATTCGAGGAAAATTTAAATGTAATCCTTGGGGATAAAGTTCAGATTTATTTAATGCCCTCGATCCATTTGGAAATGATTTGCCATAAGATCTTGCTATATCACAAACAAAATTAATTAAACTGTCTATAGGATCGGTTTTAGTGTACATAAACTCAATGAAAACAAAAAACGTAAACGTTAAAAACTATAGAATTAGTTTCGGTACATTTTAAACTTTCAGTTACAGATAGTTTATCGAAACCGACGGTAAGAGTATGAGGAAATTTAAATTTATTTTAATCGGTTTTCAACTCCAACTTAAGTAGTTCTTAGAATGCTGTCCTTGTCAGAAGCTGACATTACGTGTAGGTTTCCCAAATTTAAAGAAGTATATCAGTATTTAGTATCAAGATTCTATAGAGGCGCGGCGCGGTACCTGGTCTTCCGTGACCCCAAACCGTAAGACGTAACAGACTTAGCAAGAAAGCAACCAAAAAAGTACTATAGATAAACATAATACAGTAATAATATAATATCTATACTAATATTATAAAACGGAAAAGTTTGTTTGTTTAAACGCGCTAATCTCAGGAACTACTGGTCCGACTGGTCCGAGAAAAATATTTTTTTATTGGACAGTCCATTTATAGAGGAAGGCTTTAGGCTATGTACTACGCTGCGGCCAATAGGAGCGAAGCGTCAGTTAGGAATGTTGCAAAAATGGGGAAAATGATTCACGTTTGGGGACTTTCGTTGCGTGCGCTGCATAAACGGTTTCTCAAAAACCACGCGAACGAAGTCGCGGGTACAGCTAGTGTATTATAAAATATCATGATAACACACTGGATAAGGCATATATTTTTCTATCCCTGTCTGTCAAGTGTACTTTTTAACGTATCAGAAAAGGAGCTAATACTTGTCACATAATTAATAGACTCCACGTCACGACAATCTACTTACAGTTACTATAGTCTAAGCCGTGAGACGTGGCACGGAAGTTCTTAAACCTAGCTTGGTCTATGAGCTTCTGTTCTCTTTCCAAATTGCGGCTCAAACTGTAACTAGATCTAAGTATCTATGTTCCGTTTATATGTTATTATGATAAGAATGTAAACAAGAAAAATGTAATAAATATCTTTTTTCTTTACTTAAGCATACCTAAGTAACGTTTTTAACACGCTTTTATAAGCTTGAGTTGTATGTAACTATGTATGTATGTAACGAATCTTTGAGCCTAATTTTCACCAATTTCCAGAAGGCTGTTTATTTTTAAATTTTGCATACATATCAAGGACCAATGACAACGCAATTAAGAGGAAACACCACGGTTGAGAGAAATACAAAATAGGTATTTATAAAATCTATTGCTGTCTCGCAGTGCCTTAGCTAGCCAGCACTAGCGCGATAGAGACAACTGCAACTTGGACTGAAATTACCTATTAAAAGTACCAGAAATCGACGTTTAGGGGATTTCTGTTTCCTCCTCCAAAACTTAACCGATTTAAATATTTTTTTCTTTATTAGCTAAAAAAAGAATTGAGCTTGGTTCATATTTTTTGCTTTTGTTGTTTATTATAGTCAAAACTGTTTCCTAGATATTTAAACATAGCGGAGAGTCTGGCCATTTTTTTTAGGTTTTTAAACGTCCATATCTCTTTAAATAATTAATTTATTAAAAAAAGGAAAAAATAGGGACGTACAAACAATATCCGTAAATATTCAGGAAAAAAATTGTTACTCTAGAGGTGTTATCCAGGGAGGAAATAGAAATCCCCTAGACCCCTATTTTTGTATGGAAAAAATTTCGTGGTGTTTCCTCTTAAGCGTGTTTTTTACTAATTATTATTTAAAATTAGAAACATTTAAATTAAAATATATTGAATTGTAACACACTATACTTATAGTATCTATGGTTTAAAAAGAGGCTATTGCGAAAGAAACCATTATTCCATTGGTATCTATTGCAAACACTCGGAAGGACGTCTATGGTGACTTTTACATAGAAAATAGCTTCAAGGTCGACGCGAATAGAAATCTAATCTCTTAGGGCATATTTCACCGCAAGGCTGTTTTTTGTTAGTGTTGCAATTATCGACTGTACGGGCGAGAAATGTGTTGTTTTATAGATTTAGCGTGTTTTTCGTCTATAGCATAATAGTCATTATTATTATGAAACTGGAACAATTCCTACTCCTCCTACATTCTTGGATTTCATTGTCCTAAGACAGATGTTATATAATTATATCACCTTTATTGTGTTTCTGTATTTTCGTTTTCTTTATTGTTTTTTTTTTTATTTATTTATTTTGCATGCCTGTCTGTTTAAATGTTCTTATGTTTAATATGCGTATGTTTATCCTCTTTTTTACTGTAAGTTTTAAATGTAATGTGGTGTAATGTCCAAATGTGTTATGAATACATACAAGTCTATTATTATGATTATTATTATTATAAATGTAGCATGTCCCTCGGGCACCATTTAGACCATATTAAAGGTGTTTTGAGTATGGTTACCGCTGTGGACCCTGGGCCCCGATTCAAGACGCCATCGATAATTATCGCTTACGAAGTTCGAAAACAAAATGTTGACATAAGCTCTGCTCAATGACATACAAAATCGCTGGTCATTCAACTAAGCATGTCAACCGTACATTTTGTTTTCGAACTTCGTAAGCCATAAATAGAGATCATCTGGAATAAGGGCCCAGGGACCTTACTCTCCAAACTGATTTGATTTTGATTAAGATACGATCATGCCGCGTACTTCCTAATAAATTGACATTTGTTTATTTTGATTCTCAGTCGATCGATATGGTCGGGAGTACAAAAAGTTACGATCTAACAATTTTCTTTGTTCTGATTAGTTTCAAAGTAATTCACCAAATAAAATACGAAAAACCACTGATATCGAACGGATTCGGTTCTCGATTGTGTCGGGAGTAAGCCCCCTGGTTACACAGTTGCAGAGTTGGGAATTAATGGATGAACGGAGATGGACCCTCAGGTACAAATTTGTGCTATGAAAATATAGTTGCAAACGAAAACACGCCGACAGTCGCTGTCATTTTATTGCTAATTGCTGTTATTAAAAAATAGGCATGGAAACGCTTTAGGTGAAAAACATGACGCTTCAAGTCTGTGCCAGCCTAAACGAACGGAGTTTTAGGAAATTAGAATTTCCTAGAACTCCAATTTCCTATCACGGCCGCTATTATTACAACGCTAGAAGCCATAGCTTTATGCTGAACTCATACTGGCGCAAAATTGAAACGTCATATTTTCTCGCATACTATATGGACCTACCAGTGACGTGTCACTTCTATTAGCCCTTTAAGACCCTCATCCAACTTTCTAACTATTATTCGCACCTCCGTGGTCTAGTAGTTCAGAGCTTCGCTCGCAACCAGGAGGTCGTGGGTTCGATTTCGCGTTGGAACAACAAAAACACAGGACAATGTAGGCTGATCACCTGATTGTCTGATAAGAAAGATGATCCACGCGTCAGATGGGCATGTAAAAAGTGATCCTGCGCCTGATCTCTCGCCAGTCGTGTCGGTTTACCGTCCCACCGAAAAGAGAGTGTCTTTGTGTATTGCGCAGACACTTAGGCACTATAAAATACTCCTGCGTAGCTGGCCTGGTTTCAATGAAATCGGCTACCGACACCGAAATCGGTGAGGGGAGCTATTATATTATTATACACGCCAAGCCTTAATTTATAACCAGCCCCCACTGGTGCCTACAAAGCCATGCAAACTTTACACAGATACTTACAAATATAAAGCTATAGCAGGTACGGCGAGCGCAGCGCTGATCAGGTAAAAGGCTCCGGCGAAGGTGGAGATGGTGCTGAGGTACACCTTGCTGTACACAGGCGAGTACACCACCGGCACCAGCGCCTCGGATATGCTGATTAGAGAGCTTGTTTTGCCTGGAAAGAGAAGGGTCTCTCATTAAGATATAACTGATTGAATATACTGTTGGTTCTTGATGGAAATGCATGTTCACGATAATAAGACTTTTATTTACACTTTTCCACTTTTATTACGTTTTTATAAGTTTTTACCATGGCCTACCATCCCAGACAATCTATCTTTAATACAAAAAATTTGCAATAGATGTCACTACTATTAACGTTTGTAAATTATAAAACGTAAATATGCCGGATAAAGTACAAATATTGACATTCAAATAAAGATATGCATATTTTTTAAGCCTAACATCACATTTAGCTAAATTCAACTCCTTAATAATTAAGAAGAAGATACGAAGCGAAATTAGTAATTAGTATTTTCCAATAGTGGCGCTAGATGGCGGTTTCCGGAATTTCTAAGAACTTCACCCTTTGCCAGTCGCATTGCCAGTGTTAGGGTGATACCATTTTCTAGTACTTGGTCGTGTCTCTGTTATATATCTACTTTGTGTTTTTACTAAATAACACTACCGGTTTCGATTAAAGACACCTGATGTTGATTTAATCGAAACCGGTAGTGTTATTTTGAAAAAAACTTATAAAAACGTAATAAAAGTGGAAAAGTGTGAGTAAAAAGTTGTGTCTTATTATTTAAATCTCTCATTAAGGGTTACAATTGTACTATGGACGGTGAGCGCCACATGTACCTAGGGCCCGTATAAATAAAACAAAAAATGGTAAAAAGTAAAAATTTTCTTTTTAATTTTTGACAAAAAAAAATACATTTCCAAAATGAGGAAAGGTAGTAGGTAAGTATAATCATATCTCAAAGTTATAGTGACTATTCTTTTTACACACTGTATATCCATATGTGCAATGCATAAGTGTTGATTTTGCCTTAATAAACTCCGAATATTATTTTTTTTTTTTTTTTTTTTAAACTCCGAATTAGCTTGAAATTCACTCTTATATTCGGCTACTTAACTTTTTTCACAATAGTAAAATGTGTATCTAATTGGACACGTGTTTTTGTTTACGTTGTAGCTATTTTTATATTTTAAATACGCATTATAAATTTCCCTAATTAATAGCCGTTTATAATATAATCAAACCGATATATTTCGAATGCAATTGTTATGACTTATGAGCACGATGGAAAATTTTCAGCCAAGGTTGTAGATACGTTGAAATTCTATCACACCAATTATTTACATGCAAAACAATACTAGTACGTACGTATACGTTACTATGTGGCGTGTGACGTCACCATTGACTTTTTTTTTTACTTTACAAAAAACGTGCGCAGTTGATAAGGCATCTTACTCTGTAATTAGGACTGCGTAGTTATGCATGTCGGTGTCATCTGGTTGAATCTGCGTATTAAATGACTAGCGCGGTCATTAAATGGCGTCAAACAGCTCATACAGAATATGTGTTGATATATTTTTACCCGACTTCGGCGAAGCCAAAAAGGAAGGGTAATGATTTTGGCAGTCTATGTATGTATGTATGTATGTATGTTTGTATGTATGTATGTATGTTCCCTCGTAGCGGCTAAACTACTGGTCCGATTTTTATAAATGAGGTATCAATCGATTGGTGATGATACCGCGAGTAACATAGGCTATATAAATTTTCAAAAAAAAATTGGTTTTTAAAATTAAACCTCAAAAACTATCTCAAAAAAAACTTAAATTATGATAATTGTCTCGTGTTTGGTATCAAAAGATAGGTCTTGGCAAGCACATAACGAATATGTATATAAATATTTTATTCATTATTATGTTTTATCGTTAAATTCAAAATAAACGTTTAAAATTCGGTCGCACAAGTAGTATATAGGAGTTGTTTGGTTACTTTCTATGGGTTAATTTAACGTTAATTTAATGAAAATATAATGTTATATTTGATGTGGAAACAGAAAAATATAAAATAAAATAAAAGTTAAAAAAACTATAACCCGACTTCGCAAAAAAGGGGTCTGAAAAGGCTGAAACAAGAAAATAAATCAATTTGAAATCCAGAAATGCATAGGTACAAAAATGGTCAAGGTAGAGCCGAGGTCGGACCCGTTTAACAAATCAAAAATCATAATATTCGTCTGCTGTTGCAATTATACAATTCCAATAGCGGGTACGACCACGGCTCTACCTTGACCATTTTTGTACCTATGCATTTCTGGATTTCAAATTGATTTATTTTCTTGTTTCAGCATTTTCAGACCCCTTTTTTTAGATTAATTGACTTTAATGTGCGTAATTCTTCGAAAATAGTACACATTCGGAAATTTGAAAGTTTAAAAATTAAATATTAAATGGCTGTCCTAGCCTCGGATTCTTTGAATTTGTTGGTAAAAATAGAATTCAATGAACGCGCTAGTCATTCAATCAAATAGCAGATTGAATTAGATGACTGCGACATGCACATGAGGTGTATATGTCGCAGTCATCTGGTTGATTCTGCTATTTGATTGAATGGCGACATGTAATTGAATGACTAAAAGACAACTCGTCAAGTTGTTAAATCTAACGTTCAACGTCTTTACTGAACGTTATTCAGCATAGTCGTTGAATGAGATATAATCAACTTTGTAATGTTTGGATAGCTATAAGTTCACAACTTAAATGATACCTTAAATAACAAAATTGAGGACGTGACATACTTTATTATGATTTTATTGTCTTTTAAGTCTAATTAGATAACACTGACTGTTTTTACCAACTGATTAAAGGAATTCAACGAATCCAAGACTAGGACAGCCATTTAATATTTTATATTCAAACTTCAGCATTTCTGAAAGTTTACTATTTTAAAACTCACTTTAAAGTAAATTGAATCAAAAAATATATCAACACAATATGGCGTCAAACATCTCGCTTATAAGCACATCTATTAGCACATATGCGAGCTGTTTGACGCCATATTTGTTTTGGTGACTACTAGCGCCACAGATGAAAAAAGTGAACTAAATTTCAATCACCTGACTGATTTTACGTCCGCTCTGTTCAAAGGGCTATGTTCAATACGCTAAATAGTTGGACGTCACATTTATAACAGAATAGTTAGAGTAATTTAATTAAATGTAGCCAGTCAATGAGCGCGCTAGTCATGTAATGAAATAGCAGATTTAACTAGATGACTGCGACATATACACTGCCATCTGCCCTTTTTTTAAGCAAGGTCATCATAATTGATGATGTGTAGAACCGCCTTAGGTTTGAAAACTAGCCAAGTGCGAGTCAGACTCTCGCTCGAAGGGCTCGGCACTAAATGCAAATATCACTTTTATAAAATTTAAATATATTATAGCTAGCGTAGCTAAAGTTTTTTTTATCGCGGAAATCTATAGCATACAATTTAATATTTAAATTGTATGCTATGGATTTCCGCAAAGTAACGCCTGATTCCATTAATAATATCACTTTTGTTATATGGTACTTTTGCTGTGTACTTAAGTTGGGGTTAGTCGATCAGTCTAACAACATCTTATAGTGATCTTATTTAAAATATCTTATGTTATAAATATATAGTAGATTGACTTGCATGGTGTTAGACCGTCCGACTTGGCATTTTTTAAGTTATGTTTTTGATGGGATATAAATTACCAGGAGATAAACATAATCGTAAATATATTAACACTTATCAAGAGTCTATTAAGTCCAGACTGATTTTCAGTGTCAAAATCAATCCAGCGCGGCGCAGTGCCCTTCTAGTATGTTTACACTAAAATAATAATACATATAATAGAGTGGAGATAGAATGAGCATTAGTCTGATGTCAACCCACCATCATACAATCATATTGATGTGTGCATCAACGACCATAATTGCTCACATATTATCATAAATCATAATGCACCTTAAACCAGTTGTATAAAGTTGTAGGTAACCTCTATGAATATATTACAATATAATATGCTATTATGACTTCGTGACATAATATCACATATATGGGTCCATTGTGAAAGATCGAGACAACTTAATATTGATGACGTCGATGGTATATTGGTTAAGTGCATGATCATATCGATCGCAGGTTCGAATCCCGCCATAGAAACAAAAAGTTTTCAATGTTTCTGGACCATGGATGTGTATTAAACGCGTGTATCTCATTCCTGTCTCTTTCACACGTGTAATATGTTAAAGAAACTGGAATTATATTGAAATTTTCGTTAATAACGTAATTTCTTTGCAAATGGAACGCACCTATAATATCGACCAGCTTTTTTTATCCAGTTGAATATTAAATGAACAGGTAATTTAATCTATAACTCGTTATAAAATGCCTATTATTACTTTCGCTTTTATCAGGAATCCATGTTACCACATTTATCAAAAAAACGTACTGCTTATATCAGTGGGAGTGGGACGCCCACAACGATTTCGGTGACGATGGCCGGTTTCATTGAAGCCAGGCCAGCTATGCAGGAGTTATTTTATAGTGCCCAAGTGTGTGCGCAATACACAGAAGCACTCTCTCTTCCTTCACTCTCGTAGCCCAGTGAGATGGCTATCCGACACGACTGACGGGGATCAGGCGAAGGACCGACTTTTTACATGCCCATCTGATGCATGGATCATCTTTCTTGTCAGGCAATCAGGTGATCAGCCTATATTGTCCTAACCAAACTTGAAAACATTTTTTTTTGTTATTCCAATGCGGCAATCGAGCCCACGACTTTCATGTCGAGAGCGAAGCTCTAAACCAGTAGACCACGAAGGCACTAGCCTCTGTAATAGGCCAGGAATTACACGAGGATCATCAAAAGGTAAAGGGCTAAATGAAGCCGATAGAAATGGAATTGTTGCCCTACGGCGCTGCTACCCTCTCCTATTGGCTTCGGCATGGTCGGGCAGAACTGCGGTAAATTGCATTGCCGTAGATTTAATGCCAAATTTATATACTGGGCAAGCGAGCTAATATTTTTGTTCCCCGAGCAAACTTGGGATCTCTCTACCTTGTGAATGGTTTCCCGCCCAGGACCCTGTTTGGGGCCCCCCTGCGTGTCTACATACTCCATATTCAAGATCACGAAGAATCAATTCTAAGAAATTGAACTAAAAGTAGCTTTTCAGTGATTAATATATTGACACTTCAGGGGGATGTTGTTGTACAAACAACTGCAACATTCAGTTTTATGTATTTTTAAGCCGGCTTTAAAAAAGTATGTTTCTCAATTCGACTGTATAGTGTTCAAGGATTACTTGTCGTTCGTTTATAAACCGATTTCCATGATTATGTTAGTTCGGTTCAATCTGATTTCGTACCATATTTTGTGATTGTAGTTTCCTTAACACGTGTATGTTTATGCCAAAATGTAACGTAGGCTGGACTAATTTATGACTTTTTTGTAATGCGATTTCTTCACACGTGATATTGTGTAGGCACGTGTTGACAAACGTGTTATGGGTTCCTGACCAGCATGGTCTAAGGCCATATTTTATGTCATTAAAATTCTGTGCTAAACATGCCTATATACAGTGTGTTCGTACCCACGGTTCATATAACAAGCCGAATATAGTGCGAAGAGAATAACGCGTAGAGCATTTTTATTTTGGCATCTCATATAAATTATTTGCCATACCGCGATACAAAAATTGCAAAGGTCTAAAAAAAACATATATACGGTCGAATTGAGAAACCTCCTCCTTTCTTGGAAGTCGGTTAAAAACGAGGAGTGTATCTTACTGTGCCCGCGGGCTCCTAGTCTATACACACGAACGCACTGGTCGTTGACCTAACACCTGACCAGGGTTGAATCTCATCTATGTTGTATCTTTTATGGAGATCTATAATCGTGATTTGTCGCGTTATGGTAAGTAGTTTATATGATATGTCAAAACAAAACTATATTCGGCTATTAATATGAACCATGAAGCACCCTATATATAGAATATTTGCATTTCTTATTCGAAGCCACCTAGCGAAATCTATAGCGAGATGTATAAATTTATAAACAAACTGAAGGTGCGTTTACTAATTCGACGAATTTAAGCTGTTTTTAGTAGATTTTTCGACCACATTAAATCAAGTACTAGAAAACTAACAAACGTCACGAATAGAGAAGGTTTGTCACTACATTATATCTACATAAATAGAGTAGGTACTACACTCTCTGTAAATGAAATTCGGCAAAATATTATTTTTAAAAATTATTGTTTATCCCTGACTATATACAAAATTAAAATTTTCAGTAAACCCCGAATTGTCAAGCAGCGAGTGAACTAATGATGATGAATTATAGCTAACAACACCCGTCACCTTTAAAAAACAAAATAAAAACCAGATTAAAATCATCGCTTTCTATGTAAAGTAAAGTAAAGAAGATTTTTTCTTGACTGTGTAGTGTGGAGTTAATACTCCAATAAAAGAGCTGTTAGCACATTTCAAATATGTAAATATTAGTTGTTGCTCACAGCTCTGCTTGCAATTACTTGATAACTAAACTTGATAGCGTATTCATGACTTGACCAACATTGTTCGCAGAGTCTACATCCTGAGGATGCTCCGGGGTCGGAGCGAATCGCGCGTTGAGTTTTGCAACCTGCATGGTGGTGTGGGGCTTTGCACGATCGTGCTAACATTATTGCTTGTGTGGTGGTGGTGTTTTCACGTTTTTGTTTTTTTTTGCGAGTGCATAAGCAGTGTAGGAAGGAGGAAGGTGCATTACTGTATACACTCACTCATTTGCTTGCAGTTTGTGGTAATCATTTTTCGCGGGAGATATATTATATTACAATTATATGGTATGGATTTCCGCAAAGTACGCCTGATGCCATTAAAGCGTCTTTTTAGTAGTCGTGTTTTAGTTTTTTTTAGCTTTTTCTTGTTCACAGTACGTTGGTATTCATTTGGCGGTATATACACGGGCTTATCCAAATGAGTTCTATTTTCCATGCGTCATGTTTAAAAAATTTCAGTTTGTCGCAAACTCATTGTAATTCTACGAGCAAATATTTTGTGTGTACATTAGATTTAGTATATGAAATTCTTGTAACTTTTATATTCCTGTAACAACAACCTAATATAATGGAAATCTCTAGAACGATGTTTAAGATCTTGTTTAAGATATAAATGATTTAAACATTACACACAATATGTTGTCAAATATTGAATTGAAGATTATTTGATAGATGCAAATCTTCATGACAATTCATGTATTGCTACAAAAACCTATCAGACTAAAAGTTAATTCTAAAGACTTATCCACAGATGAACTTGCGAAACTTAATCCTGCAAAATAATATATTAATCTTGATCTTGCGACCGGTGGTAACTGGTTATTGCAATTTATTATCAAACTTGACCTTCAAAAACAAACTCTTTTAATTTTGAATGAAAACTTTTTTATTTAAAAAAAAATGTTTTTTGCAGTACCGACAGACCATTCTTAACCGACTTTAAAAAAGACAGCGGTTTTGACGGCACATAAGAATATCGTCAGTAAATGCTGTAATGCCTGTTATTAGTGAGTAGGAGAAAAGATAAACTATAATATTTACTAGTATTTTTAAGGTTAAAATGTAAGTAGAAGCAGTCTTCGAAATTCGAACATAATTCAAATTTTAAATATTATTCAAGTTTCGGGTTCTTTGCCTCTTAGAATACACACAAAAATTTTACTATGGAATCGTAATGCGTTTTATTGTTATTTTCAATAATTTTAATATTTGTAAACATATATTTTGTTTTTTAAATGCAGGCTGTAATATTAATAAGTAATAATACTTTAGGGTATGTATATAGAGATTACTAAGAAAGTACCAGCCCTGAAAGAGGTACTTTTTTATTATTGTATGAGAAAATGTATGATGTTGGTGCATTTCTCATAGAAACATGATAGTCGAAAGTAAGTCTTTCAGCGCTGGTAGTTTTCAAGTATACTCTACATAGGAGGCAAATTCATACCCATAAGTATTATCACTCATTTATTTTACACCTTGTATAACCATTCGGCAAAATTTAATTATAGGTATATACTATAATTACGCCTTATTGTACAACCCTCTGTTTGCACAATTCTCGTACAGCTATACCTAAAGTTTTTGCTTTATGTATTAACTAGCTGACCCTTGCCCACTTCGTTGAGCATAAAAAGAGTTTATGATGAAATTCAACTAAAAAAAAAACAACGTGGAACCCGCAACGCGGGAACCCGGAACCCGCAACGCGGGAACCCGCAACGCGGAACCCGCAACGTGAAAACCCTGAACCCGCAACGCGGGAACCCTGAACCCGCAACGCGGGAACCCTGAACCCGCAACTCGGGAACCCTGAACCCGCAACGCGGGAACCCGGAACCTGCAACACGGGAACCCGGAACCCGCAACGCGGAACTCGGAACCCGCAACGCGGGAACCCGGAACCCGCAACGCGGGAACCCGGAACCCGCAACGCGGGAACCCTGAACCCGCAACGCGGGAACCCGGAACCCGCAACGCGGGAACCCGGAACCCGCAACGCGGAACTCGGAACCCGCAACGCGGAACCCGCAACGTGAGAACCCTGAACCCGCAACGCGGGAACCCTGAACCCTCAACGCGGGAACCCTGAACCCGCAACGCGGGAACCCTGAACCCGCAACGCGGGAACCCGGAACCCGCAACGCGGGAACCCGGAACCCGCAACGCGGGAACCCGGAACCCGCAACGCGGGAACCCGGAACCCGCAACGCGGGAACCCGGAACCCGCAACGCGGGAACCCGGAACTCGCAACGCGGGAACCCGGAACCCGCAACGCGGGAACCCGGAACTCGCAACGCGGGAACCCGGAACTCGCAACGCGGAACCCGCAGCATGGGAACCCGAAACCCGCAACGCGGAACCAGCAGCATGGGAACCCGAAACCCGCAACGCGGAACCCGCAACGCGAAACCCGGAACCCGCAACACGGAAACCCGGAACCCGCAACGCGGAACCCACAACGCGAAACCCAAACGCAGAACCCGCAACGTTCACGGAAACGCTGACAAAATATGGAATAAATAGTATCCTATGTCCGTCTACTTGCTCTAAGCTACTTCCTCACCAATTTTCAGCCATATCGATAAAGCCGTTCTTGAGTTATAAATAATTTAACTAACACGACTTACTTTTATACATATAGATGTATAGATTACTCCTACTAACATAAGCTAAGCCCGGTGAATGTCACAGTCGGTCCAGCCAATCCGGTGATCATTAGTTAGATGACGACGATGATGATGATGAAAAGTAGCCTAAATTAATCCTTATAACTTTAGCTATCTACCAGTGAAAGTCTCGTTAAAATCGGTCCAGCCGTTCCAGAGATTAGCCGGAGCAAAGAGACACGCTGACAGACAGATAATTTTTTTTTAAATTACATTTTCGTTTTCAGTAAATATCGTTGCCAATGCAAAAAAAAGTAGAAGATATCGTTTAAAATGTCATATGCATTTAGAAAAACGTTGCTAATTGAAAGTTACATACTGACACTTCAATTTTATTTATTTGTATAGATGTATAGATTTGGAAAACTTCTCCAATCTTGGCGTTTTCACTGACGCGGTGCGGGGCGCATAGGAACTTAGTGGTTCCCAAGCGGAGTGGAGCAGAGATTTCGAGCATAGTGATTGGTCAATTCGGGTACCGCAAGCTCCTGTCCGCCTCGCCCCGCGTCAATGGAAACGCAGCCAAACGTCTATAACGTCTACCGGTCGCCATGGTAACGGCGTTGTTTACAAATGGAAAACAAAAATTAGGAAATGCTATACATACCGTATTTATATCAGCTGAAACTATTTGGATTCATGTTTTTGTTAATCCTAATAATTTTATTACTCCAAATAGTTTAAGCTGATATAAAAACGGTATTTATAGCATTTCATAATTTTTATTTTCCATTTGTAAATAATGATGTTGCCATGACAGCCGTGTCATATAAACTGCCAACGACGTGAATCGATCGAGCCCAGGTTCAAACCCCGCGTGACCATCACGTATTTTCTTCTTTTTTCTAATTTTCTGCTTATTTTTTTCAACATTTTCTTTCATAATAACCTTTTCGTAACAATAACGAAATACCGTAAAAAAAATTTGCGAAATTGGTCAAGCCGTTGTCGAAGCGCATACGATGTAAGAAATTTTGGAGGTCGTTTTTTTACACTTTAGGCTACATTTTTGGGGTTTTAGTAAGGAACCCTACTTTTTTTAAACATATAATATAGCCTATGTTCAGCGCTAGGAATGTAGCTTTCCAACGGTGAAAGAATTTTTCATATTGGTTCAGTGGTTTCAGAGCCTATTCCATTCAAACAAACAAACAAACAAACAAACAAACAAACAAACAATCAAACGTTACCTCTTTATAATATTAGTATAGATAAACCTCCAAACTTTTGATGTGTCAATAAGCTGTGACATGGTCTACTTCCGCATTTGTGTCTCTTTGAAAAATGACAGAAGAAAAGCTGCAAACTGTAATTTGACAGACAAATTACGCCTGTTAAAATACAGGGAAACAAAAAGGGTAAAGTCGAGCCCTTCAAAGGAAATGGGGGTGTTTTTTCACCTGTCACAGTTTCCTGACATCTTTTATTAACTTTACCTATGGGATGAATGGAGTATCCTGGTGGGGTATATCCCATCCCTCTTGTCTGTTTACGATTGTATGTAGGCCTAGCATGACCAATTTACGGCTACGTATTTATTTATTTATTTTATATACTTTATGCACAATGTACAATGGCGGACTTAATGCCAAAGGGCATTTTCTTCCAGTCAACCATAGGGTGATGCAGAGAAAAAATTAAAGAGACGGTGCTTAATCATAATGTGGGAGATGAAAATATGTACAGACAACAAGAGAAACTATTTGTAAGAGTAGAAGGAAATATAACTAATAGTACTAATATCAATTATATATATATTATAAGATATAATTATAACAAATACAGATTAAAATAAAATACCACATACTATACTATATAAATACACAGTTACACATATACATAATATTAATATATACATTCGAAAGTAATATACATATATCTATAATCTATACTATTCATAAAGATGATATTACAATGATTAGTATTCTGCCAACAGATTAGAGTACAACTGTCGGACCTTCCGCTTAAACGTTTCTCTAGTTGTTGCCATTCTGATTTCAAGAGGGAGAGCATTCCAGAGAAGAATTGCTGGTATGTGGAAAGAAGAATGAACGAGACTAGAGGTATGAGGAGGGCATTGTTTGATGAACGAAGGGTTTTATCATGACTATCACAAAGGTATTGGAAATGAGATGTTAAGTAAGTGGGAGAATTGGGAGAATGAAGGAAAGAGAAAAGCGTACACAGGGCCCGTATTGAGCGACGTTGGCGTATAGGGAGCCAGTGCAGTTCGGTGCGAAAGGAGGCTACATGGTCATATTTCCGAAGATTGTAAATTAATCTGATGCATACAATTGAAATATATTATATCTAGCAATATCCCGCGAAACAATTAAAACCACAACCTGCAAGCAGATGAGTGAGTGTACGCATAGGCATGCGTTTGATGCACCTCCCTCCTCCCACACTGCTTATGCGTACACTCGCAAGCAAAAAACATGAAAACACAACCACCACACAAGCAATAATGTTAACACGATCGTGCAAAGTCCCACCACCATGTAGGTTGCAAAACTCGACGCGCGTTTCGCTTATCTAAGACTTTTCCTAAGTTCGGACTTAACGAACATTGTTCGCAGAGTCAACATCCTGAGGATGCTCCGGGGTCGGAGCGAAACGCGCGTCGAGTTTTGCAACCTGCATAGTGGTGGGACTTTGCACGATCGTGTTAACATTATTGCTTGTGTGGTGGTGGTGTTTTCAAGTTTTTTGCTTGCGAGTGTACGCATAAGCAGTGTGGGAGGAGGGAGGTGCATCAAACGCATGCCTATGCGTACACTCACTCATCTGCTTGCAGGTTGTGGTTTTAATTGTTTCGCGGGATATTGCTAGATATAATATATTTCAATTGTATGCTATGGATTTCCGCAAAGTAACGCCTGATTCCATTAACTAATCTGATGCAGTTATTTAGAAGCTTATTTACGTATTCGTAACTTTATTCAATGGCACTCGTATAATTATTGCTGTCACAATTTTCATTATTATTACCCGTTTCTCTTTTTGAATCTTAATAGGTTGACATTATTTACAGGGGTGAAATGGATATGAAATATCGAATACGGATATGGATATTAAATTATTTCGGATTATCGGTTTGTTTCGGATAATTTCGGTTACGGATATTCCTTTTTACAGTAGCAAAACTTTCATGTCGGATTCGGTTACGGTTACGGATAATTTTATATCGGATATCCGATAGTTTCGGTTACGGTTACGGAGCTCCCTGACATCCCTGATTTACTTACACATGGAAAGATTTTATGTCTAACCCGGCCCAGTGGGACAAATAACCGACACGACTGGCGGGAGATCAGGCGCAGGACTGACTTTTTCCATGCCCATCTGACGCATGGAACATCTTTCATGCCAGACAATCAGGTGATCAGACTGCACCGAAAAGGTGTAGGAGGCATTATTATTCCCACGATTTTCTTTGTGTTTTTACTGCACTGATGAAAACTGAAGTGTGAAGTATCAAAAAAGATTATGTTCGAATTTCAACTCTAATACATACTCGTATAGTTCAATTTACATAGCATATTTTTCTGACGCGACCGATAAATAACAATCGTTGAAACGTAGCCTATATCTCTATTTTAACCCCCGACACAAAAACGACGTTGTGTTATAAGTTTGACGGTTCTGTGTAAATGTGTATGTGTCTGTCTGTGGCATCGTAGTTCCGAAATGGTTGATCCGATTTTAATGCGGTTTTTTTTGTTTGAAAGGTATATCAGTCGAGAGTTTTCTTAGCTATGTTTGGTGGAAATCGGTTCAGGTCTTGAAGGTCATCAGGTCGTTTGTTAGGTGTGATAGGAATGTTACACGCTAAGTCGTGGCTTTATTTATTTTTAATTTAGTTTATTATCAGCCTGCTCTTTTACCTTTTGAAGAATGCAAATTACTATTAAATAGTCAAAGTCGTGGGGAAATCCTAGTTCTATTTTGATAGTTTTCAAACGGTTAGCAGACACTACCAATATTTGTACATCTTGTTTATCGCGTCATTCATAATTGCGCATATCTTGCTGTAAATATGTACAAAACATATTATTTTTGAACAGTTATGTTTTATTGTATACTAAATTCCCTTTGAATGAAATCAGATTCAAGGTGGGTTTGTTCGTTGTTTAAAGAACTATACGCTTCTATATTTACAAAGTTTACACTTCCAAGTCTGTATAATATGGTAGGATTTTCAAATAGTGAAAAAATCGGATTCTATAATTACAAAGTTTACACTTCCAAGTCTGTTTATGGTAGAATTTTTAAATAGTGAAAAAAATCGCGTACATTGTTGCGTGTCAATGAGGTCTTTTTTACAAGTTTGATTAGAATTTAGGATAATACAGGCTGATCACCTGATGAGTAATGGAAAACTTGCCGCGCGGGTATTGGCCAACACTTATCACGGCTAGCACTCATTGGCTGTTGCGCTGGTAAGTTGTCGAATCCGAATATAGTCGCTTTACTTTCACAACTTCGTATCAATAAAATTACAACTCTTCAGTAGAGTCAAAAAACTTAATAATTTCAGAATTTATTATGGCATGGATTTTGTTTTATGAGGTTCAGTTATGTACAATATACATAAAAAATCCATGTCATAATAAAATTTAAAATAATTACTAAGTTTCTTGACTCTACTGAAAAGTTGTAGTTTTTTAAATACGAGGTTGAGAAGGTAAATATAATATAATATAATAGTCATTTATTTCGAGTAACCAACACTCATATTATGAATACAAAATTAAATTTTCATGTCACATTATATTAGCACAACTACAATTACGAAAAATAATTAATTTATGTATTATGACTAATACTAAATTAAAATTAACTATAATATATATAATTCCCGCTTACTTTATGCATGCTAAAGCAGTCACTAAAGTGCGGGTTATCAGGGCGTTCAGCGAGCGCGGCCAGCATGACGTTGGGGCTCCCCCGCGTGCGCCGCAGCAGGGACGACGTTCGCTGGCGCATCGTGGCATAGTAACAGTCCACCCGGGCGCACGCGAACATCGTCGACGCACTGCACCAGCGGGGGAGCCCCACCAGCATCCTGAACGCGTTATTATATTGGACACGAAGAGCGTTGTAGGCCCTCTGCGTATAGGCAGCCCATAGGCTGCACGAGTAGAACGACGTACAGTAAGCTCTAAACAGTGTCAATTTGACTTCTAATGAACATCGCGCAAACCTCCGTACAACCATATTCGCCCTGACCGACAACGCCCTTCGCTCCCTTTCGATATCGGTGTCGTCTTTCAGGGTGGGCGACAATATGTCCGAGGTATTTAAACTCTTCTACTCCAGCTAAGGGAACCCCCTTAAGCCGAAGAGTAGGCATCGAGTCCACCTTTCTTGTTCCACCGTGAAATACCATACACTGACTCTTTTTACAATTGTATTCTGGCCCGTGTTCATTGGCGTAGCGTTCACAAATACTGAGCAGCTTTTTCAGACCACAGACTGAGGCGCTCAGCAGCACCATGTCGTCCGCGTAATTAATATTGTTAAAACATATGCCATCTATGTGACAACCGACATGCTGATTGCTGAGCTCCTCAATCAGTCCATTTATATAAAGGTTGAACAAAGCAGGAGAGCTCAATCCGCCCTGTCTTACACCACTTTCTAGTTTGTAGGCGTCCGACATCGTGCCAGCCCATCTCACAATGTTTGATTAATTGTAATACCAATATTTAAAAGTACGGATAAGTTCTTGAGGTATTTGCAATTTTGTCATCCTTTTCCACAGGATATCGTAAGACACAAGACAGGTCCAGGAAACAAGCATAGACAGGAGTTTTTCTCACTGTATTACTATACAGTATTGTGGACCTAACAGCACTCTTAAGACACAATATCGCTGACTCAGTGGACAAGCCGGCTCGAAAGCCGAACTGACCATCATGAAACCTAACGAGCCGGTTCAAATGGGTATTAAGAATGCTATCAAATACTTTTGCAATAATTGATGCTAGTGAGATAGGCCTATAGTTAGAGATATTTGACAGATTTCCTGTTTTATTTTTCACGACCGGTACTACACTTGTTTTTATCATGTCATCAGGTAGATAAGAATGCGATATACAGAAATTAAACAACAAGGCCAACACTCTACACACGTGAGGACCAGCAAGTGCAAGTGTTCTATGCTTAAACCGTTATGTCCTGAAGATTTTCCCCTCGACATTGACTTCAATGCCCTCACGACATCAGAAGCCATGACCCTAATGCTCATTTCCTCTCTGCATACTTCACTTGACACCTTTGAGGCAGACGGCCCCAGAGCCGATTGTACCACAAACATGTTTTTGAACCTATCAGCTATCTCTTTCGTGTTACTTGTGCCGTCTACAGACACAGGGAGGCCACGGTGGCCTTTGAGGCGATATTAATCACCGGCTACTAGGAATAACTTACCGACTTCATCGGCGTTCACCAGTTTGGTGGCAATGGACCGCAGGGAGGTGGCTCCGGCGGAGCTGAACATGTCCAGCACTGGTCCCAGGTAGTACACGGTCCGGTTGGGGGCCATGGCGTACACAACACTGGCAGCTATCCTGCTCACACACGCGAACACCCCGATGATGCAGTCATCGATGTTCCACTTCTTGCTGAACAGGTATATCGTGATTACGGAGCCTGCAAAAAATTTTTGCGGATTAGATAAGATTATCTTAAATATATAAAAATGAATTGCTGTTTGTTAGTCACGCTAAAACTAGAGAACAGCTGAACCGATTTGGGTATTTTCAGTCTTGAAATATTCGTGAAGTCCAGGGAAGGTTGAAACGAAACGGTGTGTATGCTCAACGAAATGGACACGGGTCAGCTGGTTTTTTTTAAGTAATTCTTAGCTTCGCTCTCGACCCGGAGGTCGTGGGATCGATCCCCGGGTTGGAACAACAAAACATTTGTTTACAAGTTTGGTTAGGACAATGCAGGCTGATCATCTGATTATCTGACAAGAAAGATGATTCATGCGTAGGATGGGCGTGTAAAAAGTCGGTCCTGCGCCTGTTCTCTCGCCAGTCGTGTCGGTTTACCGTCTCACTGGGTTATGAGAGTAAAATGAAGAGAGTCTTTGTGTATTGCGCACACACTTGGGCACTGTGAAATCCTGCGTAGCTGGACTTGTTTCAATGAAACCGACCACCGTCACCGAAATCGGTGAGGGGAGCTATTATTTTATACTTATTGTATTTGTACTTGTTAGTGTGTCTCCTAGAATTAGCATGTAACAACCATTTATTCAGAGTAAATTACAATTTTCTACATTATCATTCCTTGACCTATATCTAATCGTTTCTTATTTATATCAATAATGCGAGTGCCAAACAAACGTAGACCCTAAACGAAAGATGATTGATGGGGTAATTTATTTATAAGCTGACGTGATCGAGATGGATCTTAGCTCTTTTTCATCCCTCATCATCATCAGCTCGCTTGTCGTAAGTAAATCGTGGTACTTGAAATGTTATTTTTTTCATATTTCTTCCATTAATAGCTGTAATTTTTATATCCTATACAGCAGGCTTACTCCCGAAATAATCAAGAATTGAATCAGTTCGATCTCAATGGTTTGGTCTTTTATTTGGTGGATTACTTTTGTAGGCGCAACCAGTAAGCGCTAACATGACGTGATAGCCGAGCGTCCTCATTGGCTGAATACATCGTGTGACGTCGGAATCACTCGGCTAGTACGATAGAACTTGATGGCTGTGCTTCCATGTGCTTTTACATTACCGCCGCGACTTATCGGTTTTTTGTCTATCCCATATTGTCATTTTGTTAATACTCGAATATACTTGTAAACGCAATAAAGTCAGTTCCAATCATAAACTCTTATTTTTTTGGAAAGGGCTCGCATCTTACTATGCTAGGGCTCGCTGACTCCTAGTCTATACACACGAACGCACGGGTCGTTGACCTAAGACCTGATCAGGATGGAAACTCTGTTCTGTGACTTTTATGTAGATCTTTTATCGTGATTTGTCGCGTTATGGTAATTTATACCAGGTGCCAAAACAAAAAATACATACGCGTCATTCTCTTCCCACTATATTCGGCTTAATATATGAACCATAAATCATCCTTTATAATAATAACATTGTAATACAAAAAGATGACAAGTGTTAAGAGCAAACAAGTGTTTTAACGGAAATTTTACACACATCTTTAAATTAGAACAATATTTACTATCAAGCGTTTGTCCTCAATCTTTTTATCGAACTATTTGTCATCACTTCGGGATCTCTTTGGAGTGGGGGGCAGAACTATAAAGTAACTAGCCCATTCCCTTTTTTACGGGCAAATTGCTAATGGCCCACCACACATTCCCTGCGACCCCCGACAGTCGACAGTGGTAACCAACCCTTTGATATAAACACTGGGGTGCCCGACAGACATTCTAGATCAGTGGTTCCGAACCTGGGGGTAATTACCCCCGCAGGTGTAAAACGGAGATTCTAGGGGGGTAACGCGGGACACGAAATAGCAATAAACAAAATAATAGTACGGTAAACGGTAGCACGGCGCTCTTATGTTATCATATTTTCGTTCGAATTTGTGTGGTTTTAACTATGTTAAATTAGCTACGGGTAAACACAATTCCCATACTTTTTCACAGGGTTAGTGACATTGAAAAGGTTAGGAACCACTGTTCTAGATAATAATAATATCTATAGACGCTTTACACCACGTCAATCTGGCTTCGTGCTAAGTATACGAAGAATTTGTGTTACAGGTACCAGACAACAGAAATGTTTTAATACTTTTATGATATTCATATATTATTGATTTTTTTTATTCCCGCGACCTCTTGCTCGAGCATCAACGCGCTCAACCACTGCTCTACGGAGGTCGTCATAAGGAACTGCTTTCCAAATTGCAAGTTAGTACTTAGGTGTTGTTTCTGAGATTTCGTGATTATACGTTTCTTTAATTATCAAACATTTATCTAAGGTTAAGTCTCAACTTATCTCTACCGCGCTAATTTACTTTAAAACACAGTTCCTTCCGGTGCCGCAGCCTTATCTCGTGTCGCACAAATAACAGAACTAGCTACATCAGTATTATAAAACAAAATGGAGGTCGCCTTTTGGTCGAAAGTTGCTATCGTTAAAACCATTTTTTTTATTTATTTCTTTATTTTACAGGGTATATAGTAATAATAATAGCTACCCTCAACGATTTCGTTGTGGGTAGTCGATTTCATTGAAACCAGGCCAGCTACGCAGGAGTTATTTTACAGTGCCCAAGTGTGTGCGCAATACACAAAGACACTCTCTCTTGCTTTTACTCTCATTACCCAGTGGGACGGTAAACCGACACGACTGGCGAGAGAACAGGCTCAGGACCGACTTTTTACATGCCCATCCGACGCATGGATCATCTTTCTTGTCAGACAATCAGGTGATCCGCCTGCATTGTCCTAACCAAACTTTGAAAACAACTTTTTTTTCTTGTTCCAACGCGGGAATCAAATTCACGACCTCCGGGTCGAGAGCAAAGCTCTGAACCACCAGACCACGGAGGCAGTACAGGGTATAAGTAGAGAGATTCACTAGAGGTAGGACGAGATAGAGGTATAACTTTGAGATATGATTATTCATACTTTAGTCGTTCTAGAAATTTATTTTGTACATTTAATTTTTCAAAAAAAAAAAAACTTTTACTTGCGACTAAATAAATTGTGAAAAGTTGCGACAAAAAAAACCGAAATTTTATTAATTTTAAATATTTCTAAGCATTGTCCAAAAAATGTTAGGTCTGTCCACTTCATTATACAGAAACATTAATTGTGTTGAATTTCATCCTCAATTCGCACAAGTCTCGTAAAACTGTGTTGCTTCATGTAATATATTATATGATTGTGTGTCTTAAATATATTTTAGAGACACATATTTTGACACATGTAATGTGATATGTATGTAGATGTAGTGTGTTACATCTATTTCTGATGATATAATGTACAGTGATGCTAATGACTTATCTACACATTGGAATCTTGATGAATATAGAAATAGAAATAGAGGCTAAAGGAAAAAGGCTATCGGTAAGTACGATGAAGAAGTTAGCAAACGCAATTTATATAGCTTATTTATATATCTATTATTAACAATCTATAGCCATGTCATTAATTAGAATTGGATTAGTAGTTTAGGCAGTACACATAAAGTTGTGCAGAAAGTAATACTTAGGAATACAACAAATGAATAAAAATAACAACACACTATCATAGATAAACTGACATATTAGTCAATCAATCACAAAATGAAAGAAAAATATCTATCATGGAAAAATCCTCATAAAATTCAAACTAAAAGCAAATGCCGACCATAAGGCGACCTCCTTTACGGAAGCTAATGAAGATAATAATATCAATAGCTATATACCTAAAAATTTAGTAACCCCCAAATTTTCAAGCAGAGAGCGAACTGATGATGACGAATTAAAGCTAAGAACATTAATCACGTCAGCTTTCAAAGAAAACAAAAATAAATCAAAATCGGTTTATCCGTTTAGGAGCTTTACAGATACAAACACACACGTCAAACTTATTTATTTCATATTACGTTATTGAATGTACTGTAGGTTCTTCATGGAAATTCATGTTATATATAGTACGTCCGAGATAAATTGAACCTTAACGTAAACAAACCAAAAACACTGAAATTTTCACATATTTACTTATTGTGCATACTTATCAACACTTTCACTGAAATGTTAAAGGATTACACTGTATTATCCAATACATTTTATAACAATTAAACAATAATTATCATATTGAAACATGACATCGTGTGACGTCGGAATCACTCGGCTAGTACGATAGAACTTGATGGCTGTGCTTCCATGTGCTTTTACATTACCGCCGCGACTTATCGGTTTTTTGTCTATCCCATATTGTCATTTTGTTAATACTCGAATATACTTGTAAACGCAATAAAGTCAGTTCCAATCATAAACTCTTATTTTTTTGGAAAGGGCTCGCATCTTACTATGCTAGGGCTCGCTGACTCCTAGTCTATACACACGAACGCACGGGTCGTTGACCTAAGACCTGATCAGGATGGAAACTCTGTTCTGTGACTTTTATGTAGATCTTTTATCGTGATTTGTCGCGTTATGGTAATTTATACCAGGTGCCAAAACAAAAAATACATACGCGTCATTCTCTTCCCACTATATTCGGCTTAATATATGAACCATAAATCATCCTTTATAATAATAACATTGTAATACAAAAAGATGACAAGTGTTAAGAGCAAACAAGTGTTTTAACGGAAATTTTACACACATCTTTAAATTAGAACAATATTTACTATCAAGCGTTTGTCCTCAATCTTTTTATCGAACTATTTGTCATCACTTCGGGATCTCTTTGGAGTGGGGGGCAGAACTATAAAGTAACTAGCCCATTCCCTTTTTTACGGGCAAATTGCTAATGGCCCACCACACATTCCCTGCGACCCCCGACAGTCGACAGTGGTAACCAACCCTTTGATATAAACACTGGGGTGCCCGACAGACATTCTAGATCAGTGGTTCCGAACCTGGGGGTAATTACCCCCGCAGGTGTAAAACGGAGATTCTAGGGGGGTAACGCGGGACACGAAATAGCAATAAACAAAATAATAGTACGGTAAACGGTAGCACGGCGCTCTTATGTTATCATATTTTCGTTCGAATTTGTGTGGTTTTAACTATGTTAAATTAGCTACGGGTAAACACAATTCCCATACTTTTTCACAGGGTTAGTGACATTGAAAAGGTTAGGAACCACTGTTCTAGATAATAATAATATCTATAGACGCTTTACACCACGTCAATCTGGCTTCGTGCTAAGTATACGAAGAATTTGTGTTACAGGTACCAGACAACAGAAATGTTTTAATACTTTTATGATATTCATATATTATTGATTTTTTTTATTCCCGCGACCTCTTGCTCGAGCATCAACGCGCTCAACCACTGCTCTACGGAGGTCGTCATAAGGAACTGCTTTCCAAATTGCAAGTTAGTACTTAGGTGTTGTTTCTGAGATTTCGTGATTATACGTTTCTTTAATTATCAAACATTTATCTAAGGTTAAGTCTCAACTTATCTCTACCGCGCTAATTTACTTTAAAACACAGTTCCTTCCGGTGCCGCAGCCTTATCTCGTGTCGCACAAATAACAGAACTAGCTACATCAGTATTATAAAACAAAATGGAGGTCGCCTTTTGGTCGAAAGTTGCTATCGTTAAAACCATTTTTTTTATTTATTTCTTTATTTTACAGGGTATATAGTAATAATAATAGCTACCCTCAACGATTTCGTTGTGGGTAGTCGATTTCATTGAAACCAGGCCAGCTACGCAGGAGTTATTTTACAGTGCCCAAGTGTGTGCGCAATACACAAAGACACTCTCTCTTGCTTTTACTCTCATTACCCAGTGGGACGGTAAACCGACACGACTGGCGAGAGAACAGGCTCAGGACCGACTTTTTACATGCCCATCCGACGCATGGATCATCTTTCTTGTCAGACAATCAGGTGATCCGCCTGCATTGTCCTAACCAAACTTTGAAAACAACTTTTTTTTCTTGTTCCAACGCGGGAATCAAATTCACGACCTCCGGGTCGAGAGCAAAGCTCTGAACCACCAGACCACGGAGGCAGTACAGGGTATAAGTAGAGAGATTCACTAGAGGTAGGACGAGATAGAGGTATAACTTTGAGATATGATTATTCATACTTTAGTCGTTCTAGAAATTTATTTTGTACATTTAATTTTTCAAAAAAAAAAAAACTTTTACTTGCGACTAAATAAATTGTGAAAAGTTGCGACAAAAAAAACCGAAATTTTATTAATTTTAAATATTTCTAAGCATTGTCCAAAAAATGTTAGGTCTGTCCACTTCATTATACAGAAACATTAATTGTGTTGAATTTCATCCTCAATTCGCACAAGTCTCGTAAAACTGTGTTGCTTCATGTAATATATTATATGATTGTGTGTCTTAAATATATTTTAGAGACACATATTTTGACACATGTAATGTGATATGTATGTAGATGTAGTGTGTTACATCTATTTCTGATGATATAATGTACAGTGATGCTAATGACTTATCTACACATTGGAATCTTGATGAATATAGAAATAGAAATAGAGGCTAAAGGAAAAAGGCTATCGGTAAGTACGATGAAGAAGTTAGCAAACGCAATTTATATAGCTTATTTATATATCTATTATTAACAATCTATAGCCATGTCATTAATTAGAATTGGATTAGTAGTTTAGGCAGTACACATAAAGTTGTGCAGAAAGTAATACTTAGGAATACAACAAATGAATAAAAATAACAACACACTATCATAGATAAACTGACATATTAGTCAATCAATCACAAAATGAAAGAAAAATATCTATCATGGAAAAATCCTCATAAAATTCAAACTAAAAGCAAATGCCGACCATAAGGCGACCTCCTTTACGGAAGCTAATGAAGATAATAATATCAATAGCTATATACCTAAAAATTTAGTAACCCCCAAATTTTCAAGCAGAGAGCGAACTGATGATGACGAATTAAAGCTAAGAACATTAATCACGTCAGCTTTCAAAGAAAACAAAAATAAATCAAAATCGGTTTATCCGTTTAGGAGCTTTACAGATACAAACACACACGTCAAACTTATTTATTTCATATTACGTTATTGAATGTACTGTAGGTTCTTCATGGAAATTCATGTTATATATAGTACGTCCGAGATAAATTGAACCTTAACGTAAACAAACCAAAAACACTGAAATTTTCACATATTTACTTATTGTGCATACTTATCAACACTTTCACTGAAATGTTAAAGGATTACACTGTATTATCCAATACATTTTATAACAATTAAACAATAATTATCATATTGAAACATGACATCGTGTGACGTCGGAATCACTCGGCTAGTACGATAGAACTTGATGGCTGTGCTTCCATGTGCTTTTACATTACCGCCGCGACTTATCGGTTTTTTGTCTATCCCATATTGTCATTTTGTTAATACTCGAATATACTTGTAAACGCAATAAAGTCAGTTCCAATCATAAACTCTTATTTTTTTGGAAAGGGCTCGCATCTTACTATGCTAGGGCTCGCTGACTCCTAGTCTATACACACGAACGCACGGGTCGTTGACCTAAGACCTGATCAGGATGGAAACTCTGTTCTGTGACTTTTATGTAGATCTTTTATCGTGATTTGTCGCGTTATGGTAATTTATACCAGGTGCCAAAACAAAAAATACATACGCGTCATTCTCTTCCCACTATATTCGGCTTAATATATGAACCATAAATCATCCTTTATAATAATAACATTGTAATACAAAAAGATGACAAGTGTTAAGAGCAAACAAGTGTTTTAACGGAAATTTTACACACATCTTTAAATTAGAACAATATTTACTATCAAGCGTTTGTCCTCAATCTTTTTATCGAACTATTTGTCATCACTTCGGGATCTCTTTGGAGTGGGGGGCAGAACTATAAAGTAACTAGCCCATTCCCTTTTTTACGGGCAAATTGCTAATGGCCCACCACACATTCCCTGCGACCCCCGACAGTCGACAGTGGTAACCAACCCTTTGATATAAACACTGGGGTGCCCGACAGACATTCTAGATCAGTGGTTCCGAACCTGGGGGTAATTACCCCCGCAGGTGTAAAACGGAGATTCTAGGGGGGTAACGCGGGACACGAAATAGCAATAAACAAAA
Source organism: Celastrina argiolus (assembly GCA_905187575.2). Taxonomy (NCBI): domain Eukaryota; kingdom Metazoa; phylum Arthropoda; class Insecta; order Lepidoptera; family Lycaenidae; genus Celastrina; species Celastrina argiolus. The sequence continues at coordinate 8,879,244 of LR994594.1, read as the reverse complement.
TAATAGTACGGTAAACGGTAGCACGGCGCTCTTATGTTATCATATTTTCGTTCGAATTTGTGTGGTTTTAACTATGTTAAATTAGCTACGGGTAAACACAATTCCCATACTTTTTCACAGGGTTAGTGACATTGAAAAGGTTAGGAACCACTGTTCTAGATAATAATAATATCTATAGACGCTTTACACCACGTCAATCTGGCTTCGTGCTAAGTATACGAAGAATTTGTGTTACAGGTACCAGACAACAGAAATGTTTTAATACTTTTATGATATTCATATATTATTGATTTTTTTTATTCCCGCGACCTCTTGCTCGAGCATCAACGCGCTCAACCACTGCTCTACGGAGGTCGTCATAAGGAACTGCTTTCCAAATTGCAAGTTAGTACTTAGGTGTTGTTTCTGAGATTTCGTGATTATACGTTTCTTTAATTATCAAACATTTATCTAAGGTTAAGTCTCAACTTATCTCTACCGCGCTAATTTACTTTAAAACACAGTTCCTTCCGGTGCCGCAGCCTTATCTCGTGTCGCACAAATAACAGAACTAGCTACATCAGTATTATAAAACAAAATGGAGGTCGCCTTTTGGTCGAAAGTTGCTATCGTTAAAACCATTTTTTTTATTTATTTCTTTATTTTACAGGGTATATAGTAATAATAATAGCTACCCTCAACGATTTCGTTGTGGGTAGTCGATTTCATTGAAACCAGGCCAGCTACGCAGGAGTTATTTTACAGTGCCCAAGTGTGTGCGCAATACACAAAGACACTCTCTCTTGCTTTTACTCTCATTACCCAGTGGGACGGTAAACCGACACGACTGGCGAGAGAACAGGCTCAGGACCGACTTTTTACATGCCCATCCGACGCATGGATCATCTTTCTTGTCAGACAATCAGGTGATCCGCCTGCATTGTCCTAACCAAACTTTGAAAACAACTTTTTTTTCTTGTTCCAACGCGGGAATCAAATTCACGACCTCCGGGTCGAGAGCAAAGCTCTGAACCACCAGACCACGGAGGCAGTACAGGGTATAAGTAGAGAGATTCACTAGAGGTAGGACGAGATAGAGGTATAACTTTGAGATATGATTATTCATACTTTAGTCGTTCTAGAAATTTATTTTGTACATTTAATTTTTCAAAAAAAAAAAAACTTTTACTTGCGACTAAATAAATTGTGAAAAGTTGCGACAAAAAAAACCGAAATTTTATTAATTTTAAATATTTCTAAGCATTGTCCAAAAAATGTTAGGTCTGTCCACTTCATTATACAGAAACATTAATTGTGTTGAATTTCATCCTCAATTCGCACAAGTCTCGTAAAACTGTGTTGCTTCATGTAATATATTATATGATTGTGTGTCTTAAATATATTTTAGAGACACATATTTTGACACATGTAATGTGATATGTATGTAGATGTAGTGTGTTACATCTATTTCTGATGATATAATGTACAGTGATGCTAATGACTTATCTACACATTGGAATCTTGATGAATATAGAAATAGAAATAGAGGCTAAAGGAAAAAGGCTATCGGTAAGTACGATGAAGAAGTTAGCAAACGCAATTTATATAGCTTATTTATATATCTATTATTAACAATCTATAGCCATGTCATTAATTAGAATTGGATTAGTAGTTTAGGCAGTACACATAAAGTTGTGCAGAAAGTAATACTTAGGAATACAACAAATGAATAAAAATAACAACACACTATCATAGATAAACTGACATATTAGTCAATCAATCACAAAATGAAAGAAAAATATCTATCATGGAAAAATCCTCATAAAATTCAAACTAAAAGCAAATGCCGACCATAAGGCGACCTCCTTTACGGAAGCTAATGAAGATAATAATATCAATAGCTATATACCTAAAAATTTAGTAACCCCCAAATTTTCAAGCAGAGAGCGAACTGATGATGACGAATTAAAGCTAAGAACATTAATCACGTCAGCTTTCAAAGAAAACAAAAATAAATCAAAATCGGTTTATCCGTTTAGGAGCTTTACAGATACAAACACACACGTCAAACTTATTTATTTCATATTACGTTATTGAATGTACTGTAGGTTCTTCATGGAAATTCATGTTATATATAGTACGTCCGAGATAAATTGAACCTTAACGTAAACAAACCAAAAACACTGAAATTTTCACATATTTACTTATTGTGCATACTTATCAACACTTTCACTGAAATGTTAAAGGATTACACTGTATTATCCAATACATTTTATAACAATTAAACAATAATTATCATATTGAAACATGACATGAAAAACTTTCACAGTAAAAATACGCCGCTACATGAATCCATAGAAATTCATGTAGCAAACAATATTCATTGCATTAATATTGGCCAATTAGTATCACTGAACAGTCTATGATTGTGTTATAGACGGCCCTATTTAAGTTCGGGTTAAATTTATCTGGGAAGTACTATAATAGTTATTTTACAATTATTTATTTTGTTAAAATACACGACCGGTTGCGACATAGTCATCATAGGTATTGATGATGTTGATGTATTGATGTCATTATTTAATTCACTTAGGGCTGATTTTTCAAACGTCAGATAACTTTTACATAGTGAATACCTATGTGACTTTGACAGATTTTGTATGTAACAAATGTCAAAGTCTCATGTTTATACGAAAAATCAAAGTGAAAGAAAGTAAGAAAGGAAGAAGGAAAGAAAATTTATTTGGTAAACATATAAAACCAAAACAAAAATAGTGTAAACATTAAAGAAAAAAAAAAGCAAAATTTACCAAATTGATGTTCACTCAGCATAACGTTGCGAACATAACAATTCGCAACGCTGATTTTCAGTGAACACCGTAGACAAGTAGAAATTATGATAAACTAAATATAAGATATAAAATAGTGTCATAAATAGTGTGATAAATACATTAATTTAAATGACAACAATTGTTTGACTTAAACATCAATCTAAAACTATTTTAAACAACAAATAATAGACGCATGGTTAAAATTTAACAAAATTAAAGTGTGAATGAGACGATTGAAAAATCAGCCTTTAACTGTTTGTCGCGGGTTAAAATAACATGAAAAACTTACCAACAGACCCCACCACCACGGAGTAGGTGAGAAAGAAGCTGTAGTCCACCTCGGTAAACTTGAACTGGTACCTGGTGAACCAGTACGTCATCTGCCCCTCACCTTTATTGCAACGAAACATCTATTAGTCAAGCGTGAACCGAGCGTTGGCGATCTGCAAACATTATGCATAGCAGCCTCCACTCTTGTAACAAAAGGGTAAGGACACATATTACGTGCATAAGAGGAAACGCAACAGCCGTTTTTCCATACAAAAACAGGGGTCTACACAACCCCTGTTTCCTACCAAGATAATGCCACTAGGGTAACAATTTTTCTATGTAGACTATTAGTACGTCCCTCTTTTTTTCATAAATTAATTATTAAAACAAATGTGGACGTTTGAAAAGCTAAAAAATTTGGTTATATTTTCGGTTGTGTTTAAACATCCAGGAAACAAATTAAAGTACAATTTAATGATAAAATCAAAACAGTGACACATAGTGAAAAATTGTATCTAAATCGATTAAGTTTTGGAGGAGGAAACAGGTGTCTCCTAATCGTCGTTTTTATGCTTGTAATAAATAGGTAGTTTCAGTTCAAGCTGCTGATCTGCACTGCCCGTAGGCTGATTATGTATCTCGCAACAGCAATTGTACAATTGTATACAATATCGCTATCAAAAGTATACACTTGACCACGATATTGTACACAATTGTACAATTTACGCCTGTCGAATTGCTGTTGCGAGTTCATAATCAGCCTGCCGATTAAACTGATAGAGACAATCTATCGGTTTGATCTGGCAGTTGTGGAACAGCAATATAATTTACAAATACCTATTTTGCATTTCTGCTGAAACACCGTGATGTTTCCTCTTAAGGTTTAACTCATACTGGCGCAAAGTCGAAGCACGATGCGTCATTAAATAATTCAAATTCAAAGTAAACTATTCATAGGAAGCACATACACACCAAAATTTTACACCTTGTATATAGGTGTACAAGGTAATGTTGATACAAATTAATAAAAGACATATATCTTTTATTAATTTGTACGATATGCTATGGGGATGAATACGAAAAAAACGTAACGCTTCGAGTTTGTGCCAATGGAATAACCTTAAAAATAGTAAATCAAATAGAGTCGTTTCTAGAGACTTGGCACTAGGGAATGCAATCCCGACTCGAGATTGCAAATTCGAGATCCCGGAATTTTCGCGATCCCGTCTAGTTTAAAAAAAAAAAAATTCGGATGACTGAAAAAGCTGCTTGTTTGTGATAGTGATGTTAACTAAAATAACATATTATATTAAATAATTATTAGGTTTTAAGGAAATTAACATAGATAAATTAGGTAATCAAAACAATAAGCATATTTCAAGGGAATTAGGACGAGTGTAGCGTCGCTGACCACTGACGCCCAATCCCGTCAATCTCGAACGGGATCTCGCCATATGATGCGTCGGGATTTATCCCGAATATTTACACGAGATCTCGCGAGATCGGTATCGGTATCCCGCGGCATTTTGCGCGGCGGATTGCATTCCCTACTTGGCACTGTGATCGAAGGTTACATACCTTCGATCACAGTGCCAAGTAGATTAAACCTGTCATAAATTATGATCTCCAAATAAAAAATGGCAAAAGCTAACATTTACTGAGATCGGCCGGTTGATTACATAAAAATAGCGATTAGCAAAAATCGCACGATAGACGGGCAATAGATTGCTGAACGTCAAAAAATAGTGCTACGAGTAATCGCTCTAATTTGAATGCACATTTGCTTCATTTTTGCTACACTAGCGACAAAAACAATTTAGTGGCAATCGTAGGAACTATTAATTAAAATGTTGCATCAAACTATAATCATAATAATATCTATGGACACTGCACACCACGTCAATCTAGCCCCGTGCTAAGTATCCGAAGAACTTGTGTTACAGGTACCAGATAACGGAAATATATTTTATACTTTTATACTATACACATATTTAAGATTTTTATTATATTATACACAAATTTAATACGCATCCATGACTCAGGAACATTGAAAACTTGTTCCCTGGGCGGGATTCGAACCCGCGACCTCTCGTTCGAGCACCAACGCGCTCAACCACTGCGCTACGGAGGTTGTCAAAACTTATTATAAACTTAATTTTTCTATATTTTAATGATTAACTGCTCATTTTTTCATTTAGTTTTTGGCGTTTACTTATTAACCATCGATAAATTTCGAGAGCAAACATTTTTGGGATTGCTGTGTTCTTGCAAGATATAAGCCTGCCAGGTGTCTTATTAGGTAAAATGATATTAAATAAATACTAACCTCCAATGTCTCTAGATAATAATTAGTTTTTTATTAGAAGATAAGAGACTTTTTCATGAAACCTATTTACTTATTGAAATTTAATATAAAATCTGATGTTATAAATTCTAAAGACACCTCCTACTAATAAAATATTTACATAACTGACTACAATCTTCAATGTTCCTATCTTTGACTGATACGTACGAAAAGTGTCTTGACAGAAAAGGACGAGGACACTAAATAACTAATCAATGGTTCAGATATTTTAAAAAGGTTATTACTGTTGCTCGTTTCAATAACTATCTATAACTAGAGATTTAATCCAGTCTTTTGTTCTTTTGATATGTAGATGTCGCAGTCATCTGATTGAATATAGCTAGCGATTATTGCATGACGACATTTAATTGATTAACTAGGCCGAACGTTGATTGAACAAGTCACTCAACGTCCATCTTGTTAGCGGACTGTAACAAAACAGAGCGGACGTCATATCAGTCAGGTGATTGAAATGTATGTGATTATAGTTACTATCTATCATTCATCATTTTTAAGGACCTTTTAAGTTGCTTACTTATGGTCAAACAAAAACCCAAAGATTACAAAGTATGCTACATATATCCCATTCAATGACTATGCTAAAGGACGTTCAATCAAGACGTTGACTTACATTTAAATGTAGTCATTTCATAAACGCGCTAGTCGTTCAATTAAACTGCTGATGAAATAAGATGACTGCGACATATACATAGGGTATTTAAACCAGCTGTTAAAGTGTCCTGAAATTTTCTGAATCTGACACGGCCGTATCTGTAACGCCTAGACATCTGCTGTGCCACATACATTTAGAATAGGCCTAATTTCTTATCTGTCTGAAAAATACTGTATAAAGTCCTTGGCACGTTTTTTTAAAAGCAAATTCTTTTAATAATTTGAGTCTGAAGTCCTTTTCTAAAGGATGTAATATTAATGAGTGATTATACTTTTTTGGATTATAATTTAGGGTCTGTATATTAAGCCTACTATGAAAGTTAGTGTTAAAATACTTCTTTCCAACCATACTTATGAAACGCGCCTTTGTATATTTAATATTTTACTGTAAATGCGTCACCAATTTTCCCGTGGGTGTCGTATGATGCGAAAATGTTAATATACATATGTCCGGAAATAGACAGCAGCGTTTCCGTGGACATTGTTAAAGTACGCTAGCCAACCCGCCTGCCAAGCATGGCGAGTATAGGTATATCTCCTGTACTTTGGGGAAGGTTATATCCAGTAGTAGACGTCATATCTCATAGCATATAATATGATGATGAAGGTGGTATTATGTAATGGTTAAGACATTGGCTCGAGTCTCGACTCCGAAGTCGTGGGTTTGAATCCCGCGCTGGAACAATAGTAAATGATGTGTTTATGATCCATGCATGCGTACATTAATCGGGCACTGCGCTGCCTCTGATCAAGGGAGATCAGCTGAATCGAGGATGAAATCAGTCCGATCTTAACCGCTTTCGGTATTTTATTTGGTGGATACTTTGAAACTAACCAGGATAAAGAAAATCATTAGATCGTAATTTTTTGTACTCCAGATAGGTATAAATTGATTGATAATCAAAATAAACAAATGTCAATTTATTCGGGAGTACGCGACACGATCGAATCTGAACCAAAATTGAATCCGTTTGGAGAGTAAGGCCCCGTGACTGGATTTCGGATAGTCGTGTCGGTCATCAGCTGTCCCACTGGGTTACGAGTCTTTATGGCCACCAACAAAAACTAAACGCGGCTCTAGCTAAGCCGAGTTTAAAGTTCTGAACTTGAGATTTCGTCGGCTTAGCTTCGTTGCGCGAGATCAAGAGCTGTCACATACCAAATGTCATGAGATAAGAGTTGTGAAGTTTGTATTTTAAAATTCTGCATTAATTTGTGTATATTATAGCAATATTATATAGGTAATTCATTACACATATATAGTTAAAAACACTTATGTATAATGGTATTTCACATCTATATACTATTTGAACTCGGCTTTTGTAGGCCAAGCTTTGCTTAAAAACATGTTGAAATCCTTTTCACATAAAACGAGAATTATAAGCGCGCTTAGTGAGAGCCGAGTTTAATAAAGCCAAGTTTTCGTTGTAATGAAATTCATTCATATTAGGCACTATATGATAATAGCTGCATAACTAGTCTAGCTTCTATGACACCACCGTCCTTCACCGAAATTGGCATTGAACAGTTATTACATAACTAGATATGCCCGCGACTTCGTTCGCGTGGTTTTTGAGTGACTTAAACCGTTTATACAGCGCACGCAACGAAAGTCCCCAAATGTGATTAATTTTCGCGGTTTCTGCAACATTTCTCACTGACGCTTCACTATTGGTCGCAGCGTAATGTTGTATAGCCTAATGCCTTCCTCTATAAATTGACTATCCAACAAAGAAAGATTTTTTCAAATCAGACCAGTAGTTCCGGAGATTAGCGCGTTTAAACAAACAGTCAAACTCTTCTGCTTTATATTAGTACTAGCTATTTCCGCGACTTCGTTCGCGTGGTTTTTGAGTAATTTAAATCGTAATTTATGCAACGCACGCAACGAAAGTCCCCAAATGTTAATAATTTTTCCCGTTTTTGCAACATTTCTAACTGACGCTTGACTCCTATTGGTTGCAGCGTAATGTTGTATAGTATAGATGTTTATTGTTTATGTAATATTTCATCTCGTCTTCTACAAATGAAGTTGTTACTTCTAGCGTAAACAATACCATAACAAGTTAGTACAGTCATCGATTAACATACAATTATATTAAAATGTTGCATTATTATTATTATTAAGACACAAAGATGTATAATACTTCCATGTATATTCGCTATCTTTTGCCTGCAGTTAGATGCATTTTTCCGCTTTTGTCTAGTTACAAAAATATTGTTTGAGATTCGTAGTTCTATAACGTCTTATTAATGTCAATTTTATTTTTAGTCGAAAGCTATAGTATAAAAGTATGGGTGGGTAAATCGCTTCGTTACGTAACGTTACGTCGCTAGCCTCTGACTTATACCGGGCATCCTTAGATGTAAATATTTTTTTATGCTGTTATTTAGTTATTTTCCTTAATCTATAAAAATATGCAGTTTACTAAAAACTTTTGATGAACATAACCGCAGTAATTATTGTAAGAAATAGATTAAGAAATATAATGAAAGACTCTTCATTACATATAGGTACAAGTAACAACAAAAAGTTCCTAACTTTATATTGTGTTAAGCTGATATGAAACAAAAGTTACAACCTCTTCAAAGAAATTATTTACATAATTATTATGTATGAAATTTTACTCGTTATTTTTTCAACAAGCAATAATGGTCTACCACAAAATCCCACCACCACACTGCATTACTGTGCCTAGCCAGGGTCCTGATTCAAGGTGCCATCGCTGTTATCTATACTAATATTATAAAGAGGTAATGTTTGATTGTTTGTTTGTTTGAATGGAATAGGCTCGGAAACCATTGAACCAATATGAAAAATTCTTTCACCGTTGGAAAGCTACATTCCTAGCGCTGAACATAGGCTATATTATATGTTTAAAAAAAGTAGGGTTCCTTACTAAAACCCCAAAAATGTAGCCCAAAGTGTAAAAAAACGACCTCCAAAATTTCTTACGTCGTGTGCGCTTCGACAACGGCTTGACCAATTTCGCAATTTTTTTACGGTATGTTCGTTATTGTCACGAAAAGGTTATTATGAAAGAAAATGTTGAAAAAAATAAGCAGAAAATTAGAAAAAAGAAGAAAATACGTGATGGTCACGCGGGGTTTGAACCTGGGCTCAATCGATTCACGTCGTTGCCAGTTTATATGACACTGGTGTCATGGTAACGACATTGTTTACAAATGGAAAATAAAAATTATGAAATGCTATAAATAACGTATTAACATAAACTTAAACTATTTGGATTCATTAAACTATTTGTCCACCACTAATAAATAGTCGGGTCATTTTAATAGGTAACATTTGACAGTTTATCAAAAATGAGCGACGTAACGTTGTAACGACGACATAATAAAATAAATATTTTCTTTTTGTTAAAACTGCAGAATTTACTAAACTTTATTTAATAATTATTAGTTATTTATTGTCAACATAACCAATATGAGTCTTTTTACGATTTGCTTTCACTGATAAACGATCTTAAATATAATATACAAATTATGATTTAATGAAATAAACGTCGTGATAATGTTACGTCAGTTAACACTTTTTCTTATCAAACACTAGAGACTTACTCAAAAAATCGATTAATCTTTTAACAACTATAAATATACCTATTTAAAAAAAGTACTTAACTTATAAGTTGTAATAAGAATATATTATAAATGTTAATTTAAAAATCAGATCGAAGGAGTTAGATCCATAGTCGTAGAGTTAGGTCATAATTCACGAACAATTAAAAAAAAGTCGAAAACGTCATGATATGACGCCACTATGTCGTCATTTGTCTTTGTGCGAAGTTAACGTCTGTCTGTTCTGTCTTTTTTTTTTTCTTGCTACTGAAAACGAAAATGCAATTAAAAAAAAATGTCTGTCTGTCTGTTAGCGTGTCTCTTTGCTCCGGCTAATCTCTGGAACGGCTGGACCGATTTTAACGAGACTTTCACTGGTAGATAGCTAAAGTTATAAGGATTAATTTAGGCTTCTTTTCTTCATCATCATTGTTATCTAACTAATGATCACTGAATCGGCTGGACCGACTGTGACGGGAGCATTCACCGGGCGTTAGCTTATGTTAGTTTCATCTTTACATCAGCTTTTTGTATTAAAGTAAGTCGTGTTAGTTAAATGAATTATTTATAACTCGAGAACGGCTTTATCGATATGGTTGAAAATTGGTGAGGAAGTAACTTAGAGCCAGTAGACGGACATAGGATACTATTTATTCCATTTGACAGCGCAGAACCAGCAACGTTCACGGAAGGGTTTGGCGTTGTGGGTTCCGCGTTGCGGGTTCCGGGTTCCCGTGTTGCGGGTTCCGGGTTCCGCGTCGCGGGTTCAGGGTTCCCGTGTTGCAAGTTGCGGGTTCCGCGTTGCGGGTTCCACGTTGCGGGTTCCACGTTGCGGGTTCCGCGTTGCGGGTTCCGCGTTCCCGCGTTGCGGGTTCCGGGTTCCCGCGTTGCGGGTTCCGGGTTCCCGCGTTGCGGGTTCCAGGTTCCCGCGTTGCGGGTTCCGGGTTCCCGCGTTGCGGGTTCCGGGTTTCCGCGTTGCGGGTTCCTGGTTCCCGCGTTGCGGGTTCCGGGTTCCCGCGTTGCGGGTTCCGGGTTCCCGCGTTGCGGGTTCCGGGTTCCCGCGTTGCGGGTTTCGGGTTCCCATGCTGCGGGTTCCGCGTTGCGGGTTCCGGGTTCCCGCGTTGCGGGTTCCGGGTCCCCGCGTTGTGGGATCCGGGTTCCCGCGTAGCGGGTTCCGCGTTGCGGGTTTCGGGTTCCCGCGTTGCGGGTTCCGCGTTCCCGCGTTCCCGCGTTGCGGGTTCCGGGTTGCGGGTTCCGCGTTGCGGGTTCCGCGTTGCGGGTTCCGCGTTGCGGGTTCCGCGTTCCCGCGTTGCGGGTTCCGGGTTCCCGCGTGGCGGGTTCCGGGTTCCCGCGTTGCGGGTTCCGGGTTCCCGCGTTGCGGGTTCCGGGTTTCCACGTTGCGGGTTCCTGGTTCCCGCGTTGCGGGTTCCGGATTCCCGCGTTGCGGGTTCCGGGTTCCCACGTTGCGGGTTCCGGGTTCCCGCGTTGCGGGTTTCGGGTTCCCATGCTGCGGGTTCCGCGTTGCGGGTTCCGGGTTCCCGCGTTGCGGGTTCCGGGTCCCCGCGTTGTGGGTTCCGGGTTCCCGCGTAGCGGGTTCCGCGTTGCGGGTTTCGGGTTCCCATGGTGCGGATTCCGGGTTCCCGCGTTGCAGGTTCCGCGTTCCCGCGTTGCGGGTTCCGCGTTCCGGGTTGCGGGTTCCGCGTTGCGGGTTCCGCGTTGCGGGTTCCGCGTTGCGGGTTCCGGGTCCTCGCGTTGTGGGTTCCGGGTTCCCGCGTAGCGGGTTCCGCGTTGCGGGTTTCGGGTTCCCATGGTGCGGATTCCGGGTTCCCGCGTTGCAGGTTCCGCGTTCCCGCGTTGCGGGTTCCACGTTCCCGCGTTGCGGGTTCCGCGTTGCGGGTTCCGCGTTGCGGGTTCCGGGTTGCGGGTTCCACGTTGCGGGTTCCGGGTTCCCGCGTTGCGGGTTCCGGGTTCCCGCGTTGCGGGTTCTGGGTTCCCGCGTTGCGGGTTCCGGGTTCCCGCGTTGCGGGTTCCGGGTTCCCGCGTTGCGGGTTCCGCGTTCCCGAGTTAGGGGTTGTTTTTTTTAGTTGAATTTCATCATAAACTGTTTTTATGCTCAACGAAGTGGGCAAGGGTCAGCTAGTTACTTATAATGTTCAAAAACAAAAATTTATGGTATTTGACATATTAGGTTTAAAGAATTTATTCTCAAAAAGACATACATGATAGTCACATATATGAGAACAGTAGTTGATTAACATTAACAGCAGGATTAAGATTCGCTATGTGACAAGCGAGTTTGTATTGCACTTAGCGAAGCTTATGTCAGATCATATATACCTACATTTTGGTGGTGACATGTTTGGGGCCGGGATCCACAGTGGTAACCAACCTTAAAAACTCTGATGCTGTTTGGTGGGATTGGAAGGGCATTATGAACAACTGATGAGAAGAAGAGCAATAAGTTGAGAGAAAGCGGCCGGAATTAATCAACAGAAGGGGTGTCGTTTATCACCATGATAACGCTAGAACCTCTTTAGCCACTCAGCAAAAATTACGGGAGTTTGGCTGGGAGGTGTTAATGCATCCGCCGTATAGTCCTGACCTTGCACCTTCAGATTTCCACCTGTTTCGGTCGCTGCAGAATTCCTTAGGCAGTGTCAGGTTGACATCACAAGAGGAGTGCCATAAAAAAGCCTTTTGAATTTTTATATAAAATGCGAAGAAACTTTTTCCGCAAACTAATAGTTGATGGTGTTAATTATCTCTGCTTCTATGTAGAGAAGAGCTAGAGAATTTATTTTTTCTTGAGACAATGGAGACCTCAAATAATTTTTCACGCGTTTTAAACAGGAAAAACTCCTTTCCTCAGAACCATTGATAGCAGGAGTGGAAAGAACAATGCGGAGAGCTATATCCAAGTTAGGGTATACATCAGACCTTTTGAATTTTTATATAAAATGCGAAGAAACTTTTTCCCCAACCTAATATACTATACCTTATGAATTATTAAACTATTCCGATTTAACGTGTTGGACCACATTCGGTAACATGAACCATCTTCCGGTTGCCGATAATAATCGAACTTCGTCAATGTAAGGCCAGGGTCATCCTTATCCCTTTACAAAATAAATTTCCTATTAAATATTATAATATTCCTAAGTAAAACTAAAAGTATAATCTAAATAGTATTAAAATAGTAATAATGCCTCCCACATCGATTTCAGTGACGGTTTCATTGAAACTAGAGCTTTTTATATTATTTTACAGTGTCCAAGTGTGTGCACAATACACATAAGCATTCTCTCTTGCTTGACTCTCGTAGCCCAGTGAGACGGATAACCGACACGACAGGCGGTAGATCAGGCGCAGGCCAACCGACGCATGGATCATCTTTCTTGTCAGATAATCAGGTGATCAGCCTGCATTGTCCTAACCAAACTTGAAAACAACATTTTTTGTTGTTCCAACGGGAGTCGAGAGCACAGCTCTGAACCACTGTACCACGTAGGCGATATATCTATACTAATATTATAAAGCGGAAGAGTTTGTTTGTTTGTTTAAACGCGCTAATATCAGGAACTACCAGTACAATTTGAAAAAATATTTTTTGTTGGATAGTCCATTTATAGAGGAAGGCTATATAACATTACGCTGCGACTAATAGGAGAGAAGCGTCAGTGAGAAATGTTGCAAAAACGGGGAAAATAATTCACATTTGAGAACTATCGTTGCGTGCGCTGCACAAACGGTTTAAGTCATTTAAAAACCACGCGAACGAAGTCGCGGGCACAGCTATTTAAAATAATAAAATGACATCTACCACAGTTCCAATTTTCACAAAGAACAGCAATGAATGAAACCATAATCTCGTTACAAAACAACAATAAGTTACTCAATATCTTACGGAATAAAATTTTGCAACGTTGGCGAAAACTGTCATATCTGCACAGCGGTAACGATAAAACAGTTAAGACATCGAACGTGACGTATCTGCGGCAGACCGACACGCGTGCAGATAGTACTGCCACAACGCACGTATTGGAAAGTGGTTTTCCCCTTACAGAATATACGTCTGTCTATCCCATAGTTACGCGTAAACAGCAGGCTTACTCCCGACACAATCGAGAATCGAATCAGTTCGATCTGAACGGATTTTAGTATTTTATTTGGTGGATTGCTTTGAAACTAACCAGGATAAAGAAAAACGTTAGATCGTAACTTTTTGTACTCCCTACCAATCGACTGAGAGAAAAAAGAAATAAACGTCAATTTATTGGGAAGTATTCGCCACGATTGAATCTGAATCAAAATCGAAACAGTTTGGAGAGTAATTCTCTTGAGCGGAAACACTAGCATACATTTCCGTAATTAGTATAGTAGTGGACTATAAAAAGGTAGAGATCCTATGGGTTTTTATTAGAAACTAACTGACCGGACATTTGTTGAGCACACAAACAGTTTGTGATGAACCATTTAAACCTTCCCGGGACTTCCACGAATATTTCAAGACCAAAAATAGCCGAATTGGTTCAGATGTTCTCGAGTTTTAGCAAGACTTACGAACAGCAATTAATTTTTATATATGAGATATTTATTTAAGAGAAGAGGAAGATTTGTGTATCTTGTAGGCTAGGCGATTAAATATGTGAACTTGGTTTATTATATACTTTATTAACTATTTTATCTCAAACAATCTTTACTGTTTCTATTAAATGTAATAGTAACCTTGTGTAAACAAAGCTTGATATGAACGGCTTGGCCATAATGTTCTAATTTAAAAGTCGCTTATTCACCACGCAATTAGGTCGATGTTTTAGTTTATAGTTAATGGAATCAGGCGTTACTTTGCGGAAATCCATATCATAAAATTTAAATATATTATATCTAGCAATATCCCCTATATGTTTCGCGGGATATTGCTAGATATAATTTTTTTTTTTAGTTTATGTCTAGGATATAATAATATGATAACGTCTCATTGTGAAAAATACAACTTGGAGTATATAATATAATATATAATATATAATAGAAAGAAAAGAAGGCGCCAGACAAATGAGTTATTGTTGTTCCGTAAAAAAATATACCATGTGCTAAAACATGCCAAGCCTTATCAGCGTCCCAATGGGGCCGACAACAAGACTGACCCATCTTACTACTGCCTCCATACTACTGATCCGATTTTAATAAAAGAGGAGTCAATAGATTCGAAAGTTCGAATGACTTTTGCTGTTTAATTTATTTACGTTGTAATTATTATTTTTTATTATTAAAATTTGGGTATTATCTATGCGATACACAAAACTCAAAATGTTGTGTTAGCCCTGCGCGCGTATTACATAGTACTAGCTGTGCTTCGTAGTAAGTCGCGGACTTTGCTCGCGTGGTTGTCGGAAACACTATCGCGATTATCCTTTGATGGCTCACGTTGGTTAAAAAGAAATAATTCTTTCATGCATATTTTTCGAGTAACTTAAACCGTTTATGGTGCATAAACGGTTTAAGCAAGCAACGAAAGTCGTAAAATGTGAATAATTTTCCCCGTTTTTGCAACATTTCCCACTGACGCTTCGCTCCTATTGGTCGCAGCATAATGTTGTATAGCCTAAAGCCTTCCTCTCTAAATGGACTATCCAACAAAAAATATATTTTCAAATCCAACCAGTAGTTCCTGAGATTAGCGCGCTTAAACAAACAAACAAACAAACTCTACCGCTTTATAATTTTAGTATAGATGTCAGTTTACTAGGATATCAAAGGAGCTTAACGCAAAATGTTCCTAGTGGACCTTACTTTACAAATCGGTGACTTAAAACGGATCTGCTGTTGTCCATATGGACATTGCCACATATGAGCCAACCACTGGCAATCGCGTTGACATAAGCACCGCTAAGTGACATAGCAATTTGAACTTCGTCATCGTAATTAGCGATGGCTTTAGCCGTTCGGAACATACGGAAGCAAGCGTGTCATTACTTATTCGGGATATAATGTCAGTGACACAACGAACTATAACCTCGGCGATAATACCCGATACACATGTAAATACACATAAAATACATATTATGACACACTATAGTTCGTCCCTGATAAATTTAACCTAAAGGTAAACAAACCGAAAACATCTAAATTTTCCCTTATTCACTTATTGTGCGCACTTATCAACACTTTCACAGGTATATTAAAGGATTACACTTCATTACCCAAAACATTTTATAACAATTAAACAATAATTTATATGTTTAAACATCAAATGAAAATCTTTCACAGAAAAAATACGCCATTTTGACACTGCCGATTGTAGAATATAAGGCTATAGTCTATAGGCTTCATAGCAAACAAAAATCATTGCATTAATATTGGCCAATTGGCATCACTGACTAATCTATGGTTGTGTCATAGACGGGTTTGTTTACGTTTAGGTTAAATTTATTTCGGACGTACTATACTTGCGCTACTACAATCGTATATATTTATAAATAGAGATTATTTACCGCCTCCGTGGTCTAGTGGTTCAGAGCTCTCGACCCGGAGGTCGTTGGTTCGATTCCCGAGTTGGAACAACAAAAAATTTTGTTTTCAAGTTTGGTCAGGACAATGTAAGATGATCACCTGATTTTCCATCACCAAGGATGATCCATGTGTCGGATGGGCATGTAAAAAGTTGGTCCTGCGCCTGAACTCCCGCCAGTCGTAGTTATCCGTCCCACTGGTCTACGAGAGTGAAGGAAGAGATAGTGCATCCGTGTATTGCGCACACACTTGGGCACTACAAAATAACTCCTGCGTAGCGTTAATTAAGACAAAGTGCAGTATGATCACCTGTTTGTCTGACAAGAAAGGTGATCCATGCATCGGATGGGTAAATAAAGTCAGTCCTGCGCCTGATCTCCCGCCAGACAGGTCGTAAAGAATCCCTTTGCGTGTTGCGCACACACTTGGGCACTGTAAAATAACGGCTACCATCACCGAAATCAGTGTAGGGAAGCATTATCATTAATCTCTATATGACTCTATCAGTGTGTTCCTCGTTACGCTCTGAACGCTCAGATCATTCATATCGCACACTGTCGTTTCTTTAGCACAATAATGTAAATTTGGAAATTTTCGATCTGATCCCTTTACTGCTAGTGGAACGACTGACAGATGTTAAATTTTGACACTTCTCGTTTATCCAATAAATTCTTATATTATTTAAAATTATCAACTTCAAGAATAATACAAAAGAATCCTTAATAAATTTCCTCCACGATAGCCTTAAAATAACATGGAGATTAGTGAAATCTGTCAAATCCAAGTAAAAGTCAAAAAATGTACATTTTGCCTCAAGTAGAGAGCTGGGTAGAAATATGCAAAATGGCGTGACCATCGCGCTCAGAAGCGTTTTGAGCAGTTTTTGACAGCTGACAGTGCGTGTGGAACACTAGTGAAAACTGTTCAAAACGATCCTAAACAGTGCTAAAGAAACGAGAATATGAACGAAAAAAACGTTCAAATCGTTTATACTTAGCAAGTGGAACGAAGGGTATATTATCGTCAGTTGGGGCAACTGGCAAAAGGGTAAACCATACGCCCCGTATTATGCAAGACGGTCCTGGGCCCTTCTTCAATTTTCCATCGCTATTATCATTTACGAAGTTCGAAAACAAAAAGTATGGGATTTGTGACATACCAATTCGCTTATCATTTAGCGAACCTTGTGTCCAATCTCATACATTTAGTTGTCGAACTTCGTAAGTGATAATAGCAGTGGCATCTTAAATCAGGACCTAAAAGCAACACATAGTTACTTGCAATATGCATGAAATGCGTTAGACGTTTAAATTTGTTAACTAACTTTTCTTATAAACAGCCCAGAAAAGGAAAACTGTTCTACTTGAAACAGTTATTCATTTTATCAATTTAGACGGAAAAGAGTCAAAGATTTTTTGGACACTAGATTAAATAATAAAATAAAATAAAGTCAAGTTCGAATGCAAAATGACAACATGACAGGGGATCACACATCGTTAGATACGAAAATTTCGAAATTAAGAAGTAACAGTTGGTCCGCCGAAACTTCCTTTTTCAGCCAAGGCGCGCGCGTTTCATAGTGTCCCCACTAACTAATTCGCACCCAGCTAATAGTCCGGTAAATCACCACATTCAAAGGTACATAATTTCACATTAAGCTGATAATTGGTAAAATTATTCAAAACCTAAAAGTTCCCCATCATTCCCGTAAATGGAAAAAAATTACTTGAGGTCAAAGGTAAAAAAAATGTTTATCGCGATTTTCAGCGAAACGGTAATTTTTATCATAAAAATATTCCAGACAAAAATTGTAGGTATATTATCTATCAAAATAATTTTTTTTTTCTACGAGCACTCCAAACTAGAAATATCTAGTATTTGCATTGCAGTTATGGGACATAAAATCGAAACGGCATTCATAAAACTGCCTTGGCATTCGCAAAATAACGATTTATTGATATTTCATAGCATTTTTTATAACTTCATTTTGCATTTAACTCTAATAACCAACTCTAGTTTAGATATTTCCCGCTTGGACAGAGAGATGGACCCATCCTCGGCGCAGGACAGGGGTGCGGATGCGTCGCTTCCCTCCCTCCCTCCCCTCCCATCTCACGTCTAGTACGGGGCTCCGAGTAGAGGGATGGGTAACCTCCCCGGCTTTGTCAGTCTCGGCGCCGAGGAGAGCGCTTCAGTTTGCCGAAGCTCTCTCAATTTGATGGAAGTCCGGTCCCTATAGATGTCCCTATAGTGAACCGGCCGGTCGAGGGAGGAGTGGCCTGTGTTTTGACAGATCCAGGGCACTCCACCCAACATAACGGCTGATGGCAATCCGCAAGTGGTTTTAGTGGGTAAACCGGCCGTAGCGAGCCGGGAGTCCCACATACCCCTCGGGGCCCTCCCTGAGGGATGCGTAATGCATTTCGCTAGCAACATACAAAAAAAGGAATTTCGGGCTTATGTCGCGATACTTCTCTTTAATAGAGACAAAAAGTAAAGTAGTGATGAACACAATCTTAAATTTGTAAAGACCATTTAGCAATTTAAGTTATAAAAAAATACTCATTAGTCTTAAGGGTACACTGTAATTTTATGTTGTTACTATGCATTAAAAACATGATACAAATATGATATGATGACAAACATGATAATAATAAAAAAGATCGCAATATTTTTTGTCAATTTTTCATCTTAATATTATCTAGGTAGATATATAATAACTAAAAATTAAGTTCCATTAAGTCCGGTGATGCGATAGTTCATCATGTAGAACAATTCTAAACATTTCATCATGTGGGACAAATCTTAGTTGGAAAAAAGAAAAAAAATATATTAATTTTCCATACAATATGACAACGTCTGTCTATACCTTTTAGTTTTATAGATAGGTTATTGAAACAAGCCGTAAAGGAATAAGACCGTTAAACGGCGATAGATCGCCTGATTACAATTTAATAGATTTTGCTTACTACTGTGTGCGCACAGAAACAAATTTCACAGGAACCATAGATATTATCGCGGTAAAATTATCGGCCTCCTCTACTCGTGTCCAGTCTATATGATTTGTTTAAATATTTAATTATCAAAAACCAACAATTTTGTTTTTCTATTCCATAATGTTTGTATAATAAAGACATATTTTGAAAGAGCTGAATAAACTAATACTGCATTTGATCGTTTGCATTTTAACCTAAAATATTAAAATAACGCTAAAACTTTCATATAAATTCACTCGCCTAGAAAAACGCTGAAATTATTTTATTGTTTGATACATAATATTACTACGGTTTTTACATATCATGTATTGTATGTCAATATTAAAATGCAGCACGCGAATTAAACATACTCATTGTGATTATGTATCGTAGCTGGTTAGTTAATATACATAATCTTCACAATATTCACGTAATAAAAAATAAAGAAAAATAATAAAAATGTTCTACGTCACAGCTTTTTATACGTAGCTTACGTAGCCAAGAAGGAACCTTTAAAAGTCTATAACGTAACGTTACCGAATAATAATTACATGAAAAGCATGACAGCGGCAATACAATTTCTTTATGGAAAATTCAAATGTTCCTGCTTGGCCTACATGTCTTTGTTCTACATTCAATAAATCATAACCTACGAAAAACAAACAGATACAACTTATTAACTGAGTTATTATTTCTTATTTAATACTTATGGTCTTTACTTTTAGTATTTAAGTATATAAGTATAGTAGTTTAAGAATATTATGATGGATTGTTTATGTACCAAACAATAAAAACATTTTAAATTAGTTCGTAATTTTATCTAGCTGCAATCATCAAAACAGTAAATTCTTTACTTTTCATTGCTATTTAAGGTTGATAAAAATCTTGAAAACAGCAAGTATTTATTTCCTCAGTATCTTTGTAGATATTATTATTTATTTTTTCTAGCAAACAATAGGATTATTTTTTGAATATGATCAAATATAACTTCAAAATGAATTAAATATTAATTACTAATTTGTTAACGGTTTTAATTTACTTTCTAAGTAAACTCGGTTCCATCCAATGTAATCTAAATGTAAACATAACTCAGTATGGCCGGCTGTTATGCTTTCAATTAAACTGTCACTTATTCACAATGCAATCAAAAAACAACCTATGCAAATTTAGTTGAAATAAATGTTTTGCTAACATAGATCATATTGAATCGGAATATTAATTCCTTTTTCGTATCTACATGGCATGGCACTTACGAGTTACTATTATGTCGCAAACATAACATGATAACTAAAATGTTGTAAGTCTTTATGTAAAAACCGTTAGAAAATAAATTAACAGACGCACCCGATAAAGTTGTAGAGCAAGAATTGAAGACCGATAACTTCGCTAATATTGTTAAAATTAATTCGCAAACTAAAAATAGTGAAAATAAATTACCAAGAACTGGTCCCACGATCAGCATATAGGCCAACATAATGACGATAATCTGTAGCCGGCCCGTGCCAGGGCGCGATTTGAAGGCGAACTGGGCGGTTGCAACGAAGTCCTTCCCGGAGAACATGGTGCATACAGTCTCGTCACTATTTACCGTCTTCTTCTTCTTCTCCCTCAAGCGGAGGAGTATGTAAACAAAACCGAGCATATAGAACACACACGCGATTATGAAGACACCATAGTAACCGAAGCGCTTCGTCGCTATACCACTGAGCGCGAGGCCTATGGGCCTGCTTAATGTCAATATCGCGGTGATGATGCCTAATCTGAAAGTCCTCTCTTTCTCACTCGTTATGTCGGTGACGTAGCTGTATACCGCCATCGTCATCGCGACTCTACCTCCCGCCAGTGCTGGAGGCAACGCTTCTATCAGCGCCGTCTCATTCAACCCGACTTGGAGAAAGAACACTGTGCTTAAAATTATACCGAACACAGACAGTATCTTCCCTAGAATCGGAAGCAGCATTATTACTTTTCTGTTTCCCGTTCTGTCGCTCCACGAGCCGATGAACAGGGAGAGGATTCCAGGTAGCGCGGTCTGCAGAGGGAAACTCCACGCAGTCATTCCCGCTACCATCTTCTGGACATTCCTCTCCTGCTGTGTCACGTTCTCTGTGCTCCCTACCATGATGTGATAACACGTTTCGTCGTCGTATTTAGCATTCACTAAACAAGCTTTCTCCAAGCACAAATTTTGAACCGCGAGTCCTGCGAGCACGCTCGGCAATATGTACGACACCACGTAGGGTTCCACTGTGATCTTCGACTTCAAAGCCCACGTCTTCTTCAAGTACTCCTTGAACCTCTTGTTTAATTTCGTCTTCGCATTCTCCCCGTCGACGGAGTATGGGTTGGCGCACTTGCAATCTGAATTCCCATTTCTTTCCCCGGGCACCTCGACCCGCAACGTCATTTTGTTATATTTAATCCACAAATCGACTGACCTAATTTACATTGTACGTCCAAAATTATTTGCGTTCGATTTGTGTGGCGAGTTAATATTTGGTTTACGATAATGTTCTCGTCTGCGCGGTAGTTGCGGCGCGGGCGTCGAGCGCGGGTGGAACACGGCTACTGCCTATCGGCTGGCAGGCTGCTACTGTTTAATTTGTACTTTATCACGTTATCACGTGGCCGCGTAGAAATCTCGATCGTGTCGTGCGCCGGAGCTAAACCGCGTTGGAGTTTATCAAAGCTCCCCCATAATTCACCTTGCTCTCGGGATGGAGGCTTGCGACATGGCACCTTTACGATACGTGGTACGATTGTTCCGACCGGAGGGCGGACATCACGTAGTTTTTCACAAACTCGGTCAAGATAAAAATTGCGTAATTTTATAAATTAGATGTCATTGGCGGCTACCACATCATTGTTCGGTGAATGCTGTAGACAAAATGCAATTGTAACGCAAGGTCCTAATGCTCCCCTTTTGTTGATTGAATTTTATAAAACAATTTTGGTGCAGCGTGTTGATATAACAACTTATTTCGATTAAATAATGTACAATAGAAGAATGACATATTATTATTGCATTTTATATAATAAGTGGCAACAGTTACTATTGATTGCTTTTTTGGTACTTTTTCGCGAATTGCAATTATCTTGTTCCTTCAGAACGTGATTGCAGTGTTGGTTGATAGCTTGTGTGGACGGATTTATTTAGAAAAAACCTTTGCTATTCAAAACACGGAAATTTTTTCCTATCAGGCCATAAGGGGATTAACCTGCACTGTCCTAATCAGCCTCGTTACTCTTGACAAAAATCGATCGGAATCGAAATTCGACAGTTGGCTAATCTTAACGCTAGTAACGTCAAATTGGTTTAAAATTGAGTGTCGATTTTATGAAAATACTTGATATTAGGAAGCCAATTTTCAGAATTACCAATTTTTCTGCTGATTAATTTCGTTGCGGCCCCAAGACAACTTAGGGCACCCCTGAGATCACATCAAAGGGTTTTCATGGTTGGTTACCGCTGTCGATCCTGGCTCACAGGAGTTGCAGTGGTGGAAATGTGAGGAGGGCCAATGCCCGTTAAAAATGTATTATTTTCTAAGACATTTTTATTAGATATTCGTGAAAAAAATATTTTTTCATATATTTATATCCTACGACCTAATATTATGCAGGTACATGACATTGTAAGTGGTAACTCTTATCTATCTAATTGCCTAACTATTGTTTGGTCCATGCTCCGTACGTCCATATACACTATACAGCCTGTATGTAGTAATGTTTTTATAGTAATTAGGTATTTTAAACCAAATCCTCCTAAATCTAACAATAAATTAATAACAGGCTACTTTTTACTGTGGCAAAACGTACAGTTCCGGCAGAATTTATTTCCTGCAGGCCGGACGAAGTTACGAGTGACGTCTAGTTTTAATTAAATACGTTTATTGTAATGAAATCCTCATAACACGTAAGAGTACAGTCATTAGGAAATTTAACACTTCGCGTTATATTATTATTGTTTTAAAAAATAAATTTCAAATTATTTTATTGAAATAATAAGTAGATACAGTTTATCTATGTCTGTCTGTCTATGATGGGTTTGGACACAATCGAGAATCGAATCAGTTCGATCACAACGGCTTTTGGTATTTTATTTCTAAAATCGTTAGATCATAACTTTTTATACTCTCGACCATATTCATCGTCTGAGAATTAAAATAAACAAACGCCAATTTATTGAGACGTACGCGGCACGATCGAATCTGAATAAAAATCGAATCAGTTTGGAGAGTAAGGCCCCGGTACTTCGTTTTTCGATTGAAATAAGAGACGATATGTAAAAGAAGCCGAAAGACATTGAGGTCGTGGTGGCGTACGTGATATTATTGTCTACTTAATAGGCACTTAACTTATTCTAAATACTGTTCAAATTTCATATTCATATTTAACTATTTCTAATAATTAACTGCAAATCTATACTAATATTATAAAGCGGAAGAGTTTGTTTGTTTTAACGCGCTATAGGAACTACTGGTCCGATTTGAAAAATATTTTTTTTGTTGGATAGTCCATTAATTTTTTAGGCTTTAGGCTATATAACATGACGCGTTCATCCATCATAGGAGCGAAGCGTCCTCGCGTCGTCGGTGAGAAATGTTGCAAAAACGGGGAAAACATTTGGGGACTTTCAATGCGTGCGCTGCATAAACGGTTTCAGTCAGCGAATCGACCTACGTGAACTTGGCAACCGACTTTCAAATTATTTCTTTTTACAATCATCATTCGATTATACTAGGATTGTACCCGATTGTACCGTATTCAAAATTGTTTGTACCTCAAAGGGGTAAAAATTACGGGGTAAAAATTACTAGAGCAGAACATGACACGTTTTGTCGTTTGTGCCTCTCCATAACGTTACAGTTATTATTAATATTAGTACCTGATATATTTCTCAGTACGAATACACTTTATTTGAACGAGCACAAACGATAGATTGCCAACGGTGACTCGCGAAAGTACCTAAAGTAGTTTTTTCAATACTAGAGCAGAACATGTCACGTTTTGATGTTTGTGCCTCTCTATAACGCTACATTTATTATTGTTATTAGTACCTGACATATTTCTCAGTACGAATACACTTTATTTGAACGAGCACAAACGATAGAGCACAACCGAACAAGCCGGTTTCCGAAAAGGCTATAGTACCATAGACCACATACATACGCTGCGGCAGATTATACAGAAGACCGAAGAGTATAATCGGCCATTATGCTTGGCGTTTGTAGACTATGAGAAAGCCTTTGATTCCGTCGAAATATGGGCGGTCCTAAGATCTCTCCAGCGTTGCCGTATTGACTTTCGGTATATCGAAGTGTTGAAGTGTTTGTAAAATAACGCCACCATGTCAGTCCGAGTACAGGAGCACTGCACGAAGGATATCCCTTTAAAGAGAGGAGTAAGACAGGGGGATATCATATCCCCGAAACTGTTTACCGCTGCTCTGGAGGATTCCTTCAAGCTCCTGGAATGGCAAGGACTTAGCATCAACATCAATGGCGAATACATCACTCACCTTCGATTTGCCGACGACATAGTAGTCATGGCAGAATCGCTGGAAGATTTGGGGCACATGCTCGGTGGCCTCAAAAGAGTTTCTCAACAAGTGGGTCTTAAAATGAACATGGACAAAACAAAGATCATGCACAATGTCCAGGTGCAACACCCACCACACTAACTGTTGGGAGCTCTACTCTTGAAGTTGTTGACGAATATATATACCTAGGGCAGGCTGTCCGATTAGGTAGGTCCAACTTTAAGAGAGAGGTCAGTAGACGGATCCAGCTCGGCTGGGCAGCGTTCGGTAAATTACGCAACGTCTTCTCGTCCAAAATACCTCAGTGCCTTAAGACAAAGGTATACAACCAATGTGTGTTACCAGTGATGACATACGGTTCTGAGACGTGGTGCTTCACGAAGGATCTTTTCAACAGGCTCAATGTCGCTCAGCGTGCTATGGAGAGGGCAATGCTCGGTATTTCTCTACGTGATCGAATCAGAAATGAGGAGATCCGTAGAAGAACTAAGGTTGCTGACACTGCCCGTAGGATCAGTCAGCTGAAGTGGCAATGGGCCGGCCACATAGTACGAAGATTGGACGGTCGATGGGGCAAAAAGATCCTAGAGTGGAGGCCACGTACTGGCAAGCGCAGTGTGGGACGGCCACCTACCAGATGGACCGACGACCTGGTGAAAACTGCCGGGTCACGTTGGATGCAGGTGGCAATGGACCGGTCGCACTGGAAATGTATTGGAGAGGCCTATGTCCAGCAGTGGACAGTTAAAGGCTGAAACGACGACGACGACAAACGATAGATAGCCAACGGTGATTCGCGAAAGTACCTAAAGTCGTTTTTCAATACTAGAGCAGAACATGACACGTTTCGACGTTTGTGCCTCTCTATAACGTTACAGCTGTTATCAATAAAAATACCTGATATATTTTTCAGTACGAATTAACTTTATTTGAACGAGCACAAACGACAGATACAATGTGGCGGTCTGTAAGAATATTAATGAGAAATCGATGACCAGTAACGAAATTGATATAGATGCGATTGAAGGTACAGAAGATCATAATATTATGGTCAGGTTGAGTGATGACAATGAGATAACAAATGAGGTCAATGGTATCATTCATAAAAATATAGTTAAGAACAAGGAAGTCATAATGGAAAATGTAACCATCCAACGGGTCAATTTGGTCGACCCGTAATAATACAATCACCATCAAGACAAAATAGAACAGAAGATTTAACAGAAACTGATATTAAAACTGATTTAACAAAAAAACTATTATGGTACGTAACACTTTACGATGTAGCGGTACTACTAGCGCCACATCCTGCATCGCGCTATCGAAGTTTTCTAAGTCCGGCGCTATATATACGACATCTGAAAACAAGTACAGTGGGCTTCGGCCTGACCGAGCATACCATCTCGCTCGGTCGGAGATCTCCCTTTGGGGCTTCCACTAGTATTCCCACATTGGTGACCCCGACACTCCGACTCAATTGATTCAATTGCGCAATCGATGCTAGTTGCTTATCGTGATTGGGCGCCTTATCAAGAGTATATTGACAATACAAAAAATATATTTTTTGACTTTTTAAAATCTTTGGACACGTCAGGCTGCACAATAAAAATTTATAACAAAAGAGCAGAAATTATGAGCCACATTAATAATATAGATTTGTGTATGAATAGAGATTGTGCATCAAATGTGTCAAATCTCTTAAAAATATATTAACTAACGAACCATCATACTCAGAACATAATTATTGTAGGGCTTGCCAGTACAAAGACACTAAACAGTACGTTATAGCCGAAGTAGATGTTAAAGACTTTTATGAACACGGCATCAAAGTACTTTGAAACGTTATAAAAGAACATTTAAAACAAAAAAGTCTGTGCGCCGTTTGCAAGTCCGATGATTTTGTAAGTACCATTACCACTGGAAATCATTTTATTGTTGATATTGAAATTCTTCAGTGGACTCGGCTTACTGAAAACTTGGGGTATCCGCGATGGCCAGGAACTGTAAAGCAATATGAAGTACCGGATAAAATTTTAATAAATGTGGTAACATACACATTACAGTCAGCTATAGAATTTGAAGGTAGCAATAATTCATCTGTTGACAAATCAGAACAATCAATAGGTCATTACGTAGCTCACATGCGCCGCGTCACTGTGAAGTGCATAATGACCTACAAAGTAGTGACAAAACAATGACAGCTACATCACGAAATTTATTTGAAAAAAAATGTTATCTGTTCTTATTTTCATAAAAACTTACAGATATATACTATACAGATTCTATAAAAGAGCAGTTTCAAAATTGAAGTTAATAAATAATATATAACTAGAATATTAAATTTGTTAAAATTAGATTAGCCTGCATTGTATAAATAAAATATAAAAGCACAAATTATGCACAACTTAAAGTGACTAACATAAAACCCAATAATCATGGTGTAACTATTGGGGCAGAAGAAGATATGTTCCTAAGTTTGTATCTAAGTTAGCATTTTCTCTTAGTTTTTATATAATAAACTTACAAATATAAAATGTGAAAGAAAAAAACCCCAAAATAAAAACAAATTCCAAATTACCAAACGTCTGCATAAAGTAGCTCCAAGTCGGTGTTTTATATTTATTATATTCATCGTAATTTTTTACATCTATTTCAACTGATTTACATCAGTTTCATTGAAAAGTAATCATAATAAACTACTTAAAACATAATAGGGGACACCATCATATTGTTTGAATTCTTGTCTTATAATAATAAAATAAAAATAAAAAATAAAAAATCCTTTTATTCCTTACATGACAAAATATAAATTAAATAAAAAATTTTACACTAACTATTTTGCCAAAAAGAAAGAGCATATTATTATATTTTCCTTTTTTTGTTTTTACAGGATATTTTTTCTTTTGTCAGGTTTATTCTGCAAGGGCCCCTTGGGTGAAGGCCTCCTCCAAAG
This sequence comes from Celastrina argiolus, assembly GCA_905187575.2. Taxonomy (NCBI): domain Eukaryota; kingdom Metazoa; phylum Arthropoda; class Insecta; order Lepidoptera; family Lycaenidae; genus Celastrina; species Celastrina argiolus. The sequence goes on along the minus strand of LR994594.1, from coordinate 8,851,592 downwards.
ATAACCATTTTTCACGGTCATGTGCTGTTTGGGTCCAGTTTGAGCCCGCGATTTTTATAATTTCATCTTCCCAACGTGTCAATGGTCTGCCTCTACTTCTGTGCCCGCAAGGGCCTCTCCATTTTGTTACTTTTATAGTCCATCGTTGATCTGTAAGCCTTGCTACGTGTCCTGCCCATTTCCATTTCAATTTTTGTGCATAGCTCAAGGCGCATGTGGCTTTAATTTTTGATCTTATTTTTTTGTGTCTTATTTTGTCCATTTTCTTTATCTTGAGCATGCTTCTCTCCATTCCTCTTTTGCAGGTAGTAATTTTTTGTTTGGCTTTGGTGGTAAATTTCCAAGTTTGGCATCCATAAGTTAAACACGGTAAGAGGGAAGAAACCAACGGTCTACAAAAACAATTAGAAATTAGAATCCAACTTTAGAACTATTTATTTGTAGAGATTCTATCATTTCTTGTAGCTGTGAGCTTGTCTCGGATAGCAGTACTGTATCGTCTGTGAATCTAAGATGGCTTAGGAGAGCTCCTTGTATATATATTCCTTGTTTACTTCAGTTAAGTTTGTCTATTATGCCTTTTATGCCTTCTAATACTGCTACAAAAAATTTTGGCGACATCAAATCACTCTGTGTCATACCCCTCTTTATTGGGAAACTTAGGCCGAGTCGAGCTTTATTTTTCCGAGATTGTTTTTATATATGCTTTTGATGATTAGTTTACATTAGCAACGTTTGAATCCTGGAATATTGATAGCTGGTTAGATAGTATATAGTCTATTTCATTTTTGGTTTTACCGTTTGGCGATCTCCAAGTCCATCTTTTCTTTGGATTATTTTTAAAACAAGTAATTAATATTGTAAGCTTGTACTCTAGAGCGAAATTTACGAGTTTTTGTCCTCTATCATTTCTCTTACCGTATCCAAATTGCTTCATTACTATATAATCTTCCTTTTTAGGCTCTTCAATCTTCGCGTTAAAATCTCCCATTAATATAGTAGTTTTGTATGGATTTTCTAAAGCTTTTTCAACCGTTTCGTAGAACTCTTCTATCTCCTGTTCGCTAGCCGTTTCTGTTGGTGCATAAACTTGAATGGTTGTGAGTTTGTGGCCTTGGATGTTTATATTTAGCACCGCAACTCGTTCTGTTAGACCAATAAAACTTTCTATGTTGTTTTTGTGTAGTATATTAATTATAAAGCCTACCCCGTATTTACCTGGTGTGTTCCCTATGTAACATAATATGAAGTTTTCATACTCTTTAATTTGGGTGCCTAGACGTCTGACTTCCGAAACTCCTATTATACGAGTATAATATTTTTTGTCTAGAATCGTGGTGAGGGGTGGAGGGGTGCCTCTTAGTTTTTTGGATGTTCTTGGTATTCACGGCTAGTAGAGGGTTTTGACGTGGAATTCAATTGCGAAGAACGCAAGAAACTTGTTATACTCTGTGATTTATTTTTCTTGTGAATTTGTTTTTTTTTTGCTCTATACTATTTTATATTTCGGAATTGTTTTTGTTTTCAGGGGACTCTGATAGAAATATTTTGTTTGAAGGGTTTGTGTGTGTGCCATTTTGCAGTATTTAATATTAATATTTTATCATGACGCAATATTACCTTTTCTCCAGATAAGAATCTTTTCTGAAACTCTTCTTGAAGCTCTTTACGTTTTTGGAGAACCGCTGGCATATAATCCTCTTATATATATATTCCTGTATTTTATAATGATTTTTTACTCTTTTATTTGTAATTTTCTTCTAGTCGTTGTAATTGTTACTTTAATTGGTCTTATTTTACCGCTTTTGTTTCCTAGTCTGAAAACCGTTTCAATTTCCCTTTTTTTTTTAGTCACCATTGGCTGTCTATCGTTTGTGCTCATTCAAATAAAGTATATTTGTACTGATAAATATGTCAGGTACTAATATTATTAATAACTGTAACGTTATGGAGAGGCACAAACGTCAAAACGTGTCATGTTCTGCTCTAGTATTGAAAAAACGACTTTAGGTACTTTCGCGAGTCACCGTTGGCTATCTATCGTTTGTGCTCGTTCAAATAAAGTGTATTCGTACTGAAAAATATGTCAGGTACTAATATTAATAATATCTGTAACGTTATAGAGAGGCACAAACGTCAAAACGTGTCATGTTCTGCTCTAGTATTGAAAAAACTACTTTAGGTACTTTCGCGAGTCACCGTTGGCTATCTGTCGTTTGTGCTCGTTCAAATAAAGTTTAGTCGTACTGAGAAATATGTCAGGTATGAATAATAAATGTAACGTTATAGAGAGGCACAAACGTCGAAACGTGTCATGTTCTGCTCTAGTATTGAAAAAACGACTTTAGGAACTTTTGCGAGTCACCTTTGGTTATCCATCGTTTGTGCTCGTTCAAATAAAGTTTATTCGTACTGAGAAATATGTCAGGTAGCCAGGTACTAATATTAATAATAACTGTAACGTTATAGAGAGACACAAACGTCAAAACGTGTCATGTTCTGCTCTAGTATTAAAAAAAACATACTTTAGGTACTACTAATAAATTGCTAACTCACCCTAAAACTTCCTTAATATTAAAATTTAATGAAGTTGATAGTAGCTGAGCTATATATTAAACATTTTGGACACTTAAAAAAATATTTTTTTCTTTTTTTTCCAAAAAAAAATTATAATGAATTGTGGTACAAACCGGTACAAACGATGTTCTTCAAGATGGCATCATTGAAATTACTAAATCTTCAAGTTGGTTGCTGAGCAAATTTCACAATTGCAAAAAATATGTTCAATCCCTCATGGTTCAGAAAACCCCTTGGGGGTCACCTATATCACCCCCAACGGGGTATAGGTATTCTTCAGAATTTGCGTAACGTTTCGTGTGACGATCCAAGGCACGTCAAGCACGTGCCTCAATACCCGAGGATAATTACATTAACGAACAATGCTAACGCGGTGTATAATACTAATATTGAGATCAACAATATCAAACACTAATTGCTTTTGATAACGGAATTACTGTTTTGTGTTGCTAATTTTCTCGGTTTTTCCTAAGGGTTCAGTACGCAAAGGGTAATAAAGTGCGTAAATCTAAAAAACCGAAAAAACCCAACTGGGTTTTTTATTAATTACCTAGTGTCATTCCGGTGGCCACGAATCTAACGATGTGACAAGTTAAGAGGAAACACAACGGGCATCCATACAGACATGGGGCCTAGGGGTATACCCTACATCCTCCCTGGATAGTGCCGCTAGAGTAACAATTCTTCTGAAACGCCTCCGTGGTCTAGTGGTTCAGGGCTTCGCTCTCGACCCGGAGGTCGTGGGTTCGATCCCGCGTTGGAACAAAAAAAAAATGTTGTTTTCAAGTTTGGTTAGGACAATGCAGGATCACCTGATTGTCCGTCGCGTCGGATGGGCATGTAAAAAGTCGGTCCTGCGCCTATTCTCTCGCCAGTCGTGTCGGTTTACCGTCCCACTGGGTTATGAGAGTAAAAGAAAGAGAGAGTGCTTCTATGTATTGCGCACACACTTGGGCACTATAAAAATAACTCCTGCGTAGCTGGCCTGATTTCAATGAAATCGGCTACCAACACCGAAATCGGTGAGGGGAGCTATTATTATTATTAATTCTTCTGAAAATGTATATACTAAGTACGTCCCTATTTTATCCTTTTTTTATAAATTAATTGAAGACATGAATCGATAAAGGTGATATATCGCAAAAAAAACCCAGAAAATTGAGTTTATACCGTCACTTAAACATTTTAGGATACTCGTATCTAGTAACGTATTAAGTACATTGATTCTAGAGACGGATCTTTTGATTAATGTACTTAATACTTTACGACGTATTCCAAAATATTTAAGTGACAGTTTGAACACAATTAATTTTCTCGAAATTATTTTTGCTACATGTCTTCGATTATCAAAAGAGATATGGACGACCGAAAACCTAGGCCAGATTTTCGCCTGTGTTCAAACATCCAGAAAACAATATTGGTACATTTTATATAATAAACTCAAAACACACGAACAAACGCTTAAGCCTTTTTAGTTTATAATGAAAAGAATACCTAAATCGGTTTAGGTTTGGAGGTAGAATCCGTGGTCTGCTAAACGTTGATTCCAAACCGTCTGCCAATTGTGGCGAGTATAGACTTTCCCAAGGATGTAAGGGAGCTCCGTAACCGTAACCGAAACTATCGGATATCCGATATAAAATATTATCCGTAACTGTAACCGAATACGAAATAAAAGTTTTTCTACTGTCAAAGGTAACCAAAATTATCCGAAACAAACGTATAATCCGAAATAATTTCATAACCATATCCGAAATTTCATGTCCATTTTATCCCTGGACTTTCCACTATGAACCTTAGGAGAGAGAGAGAGGCTTCTGTCCATAATGGACGTCCTGACACGACAACGACTCGGAATAAAACAATCATAACCAGTTTAATATTTATTGCAAAAATTGTAATGTTCTATTCATTATGGCTAGAAGAGACGTTAATTTAATAACGTTGATTAAAAAAATTATATTGTTCATAGTAATATAAACAATATTAATATTTTAATCAACACTGAATTGTACCTATAAGAGAACTGACGATGATGAATTATAGTTAAAACTTCTCTCAAGTAGGCTTTTAAATACCAAAATGTAGATCAAAATCGGTTCATCCGTTTGGGAGCAATAGCACAGAAAGACACGTCGCACTTACCTCTGTTTTTCGGGGGTTAAAGAAAGATAATTTAAAATTAAAGATATGTGTCGATAAAGGTGATATGTCGCAAAAAAAATACCCACAAAATTGAGTTTAAACTGTCACATAAACATTTTTTATTCTAAAATGTTTAAGTGACAGTTTGAACTAAATTTTCTCGAAATCAGAATTTTGCTACATATCACCTTCATCTATTCGTCTTCAATTATTGAAAGGCAATAACTAAATAGCAATTTATTTTGTTTTGCGTTGTAATATATAGTCTAAACTCTAATGCGTCGACGGTTACTTAAATTTTCTAATTTAAGAATAATATATCGCGGTAATTTAAGTAATTTATAAAATTTTTGTTTTATTAATAATCATTATAGTTATATTAAAAGTAGGAAGTGTAGTAACAAATGTAACTATACTTATTTATAAAATTGGTATGTACTTAAAAATTTTTATTTAGATATTAATCGAGGTTTTTGTATCATAATGCATCATCAGGATTCAATACCAACAGACTCATTTGATGACAAAATTAATAGAAAGACTTTTTTTTCACCGAGAATAATGAAATTGAATTAATGATAATATAAGGCTAAAACAAATGATACTATAAACTACTATAACCTCTAACTGACCTCTTGTTTTATTAAATAGTAGCGTCTAAAACATCTTTATTAAAAATTTAATCTTAAAAATGATGTGCCTTTTATAATTATTATAGCAATGTGCTATACGTAATATTAGGTCTAATCGTTATATTAAAACAAGTTAACATTTCGAGTAAAGTTTTACGAGAATTATTCAAATGAACGAGTATGAATTTTGGCATTGATATAGATAATGTGGAGTTTCTACGCCTACTGCCTAGAAGTAAATAACATTATTAACAAGATAAAGTTTAAAAAATAAAACTCGACTACTAAAAACACGCTCCAATAAATTCTCGTAAAATCTGTGAGAAAAAGCTAATAATATTGACATATTTGAAATGTGCTAACATACCTCCTTCATCTAATAGGTCCAAACAACACAGTACAAAAAAAAAATTTGCTCTCCTAGAGGGCGCTGCTGCTATTTTGGTGTGACGTCAGTAGGCTATAACTAGCGGACGATTTCTTGGTTTGCAAAGTCACCTCATTTATCTAATTAATATCATAGTTAGGTTAGAAGTAATGAGGTAACAGATAGACATCCATTTATTGTTACGTCACACGTCAACGGGATGAAAGGGGTTCGACGAAGTGTGACATTGTCTCAAAGGTCATGACGTCAAAATAATAAAATTTGTGTGACGTAATTTATGGATGGCACTGTGGATGGCACCAATAATTATTATGACGTTCAAACAGTGAAGGAAATCGTGTATCCTCATAATTATTATCCTACGATAGCTACGCGAGCAAAATATCATTACAGCCTCAAATATTATTAAAATAAAGTTAGGATCAATATAATAATAATAATATACGTGCCAGATTAAACAGGATACTATTTAATTTGGTTTTGGCGCTTACCTTTTAACCGTCGATTATATTATCTACTTTGTGCCGTCGATAATATACTTTAAGAGCGAATATTATTGCTTTTGCAAGATGTACGAAATAAGCCTGCCGAGAATGGTGAGGGACACTGCCGACTGTAGAATATAGTCTATAGTCTATGGATTCATGTAGCCAACAATAATCATTGCGTTAATATTGGCCAATTAGCATCACTGACTAATCTATGGTTGTGTCATAGACGGATTTGTGTACGTTTGGTTTAAATCTATCTCGGACGCACTATACTTAGTTATTACGGGATCGTTAATAGTAGATAAATAAATTAACACATTAACATAGTACAAATTTAGACAGAATTATGTACACAAACCGTACACTGAACTAAGAATCTGCTGTCTGTAGGGGTTGGCTGCTTTTCAGCGAGTTTAGTAATTATAGGCCACATTATAGACGTCGACAGAGACCTGTATTATGGAAATAACAAAACTATTAATTAGTATGTGTATAATGTCATATTTTTTATTCACTAAAGAAGGATGTATTTAGATTGATTCTTGATTATTTTGTGGGCACGTTAAGAATGAAATATCAAGGTCACTGTCATGAATCATGTCTGTCGCCAGTGCCAACAAATCGGAAACTGTTCTCCGTTTCGATTTAATGTGACGCCATGTAAATAAAGGTCAGTACCAAAACAGTGACAGTCCTAAACGTTGAACGAAACCCTACTTCGCCTACCGAGTACGCACCATAGGTTTAGGTTTAAAGAATTTAGTCTCAAAAAGACATACTTACAAATAGAGTCACTTAGGCCTGAAACTGTGTTAAACGGGCGCCCGTCGCGTGGCCCGTCGCGTGGCCCGTCGCGGGGCCCGTCGCGGGGCCCGCGCGTGGCCCGTCGCGGGGCCCGTCGCGTGGCCCGTCATGCATTTGTGTTTTGAAAACCGTAATTCATTTGTTTTTTTCTCTTTTACTTTTTTTTCTGCGTCACACACAAAATGGAAAACTTAAAATATCGTATTATTTACGACTACGAGTTCCACCGTGGCACCAGCGCTGCAGAAACGGCTCGAAGGATTAATGATGAAGAATTAATGATGTGTATGGGGGTGGTGTCGCAAAAGAAAATACGGTGCTTTTTTGGTTTCAACGCTTTCGTTCTCGAAATTTCGACCTGCAGAACAAGCCCCGTGGACGGCCAGAGACCAAGGTCGATGATGATGAATTGAAGGCTATTGTGGAAGCAGATCCATCGCAAACCACATCAGAGTTAGCTACAGGCTGCGGTGTTAGTGACAAAACCGTTTTAATCCACTTGAAGCAAATTGGGAAAGTGAAAAAGCTTGAAAGGTGGGTACCTCATGAATTGAGTGAAACAAACCGACAAACGCGCGTCGACTGCTGCGTTACATTGCTCAACCGGCACACTAATGAAGGAATTTTAAATCGGATCATTACATGTGATGAAAAGTGGATCCTGTACGATAATCGCAAACGCTCATCGCAATAGCTGAACCGTTCACCAGGAACCAGCAAAGTCTTGCCCCAAGCGAAAATTGACTCAAAAAAGTTACTTGTAAGCGTTTGGTGGACTAGTGCCGGTTTCGTACACTATAGCTTTCTTAAATCTGGTCAGACGATTACGGCTGATATCTATTGTCAGCAACTGCAAACCATGGTGGAAAAGCTCGCCGTTAAACAACCGAGACTTGTCAATCGCTCTACGCCACTGCTGCTTCAAGACAACGCTAGACCACACACGGCCCAACAGACGGCTACCAAATTATAGGAGCATCAATTGGAATGTCTAAGACATCGACCGTACTCTCCGGACCTTGCTCCAACAGATTACCATTTTTTTACGAAATTTGGATAACTTCTAGCAAAGAAAAAAAATCAATTCCGATGAGGCAGTCCAAACCGCTTTCAAAGATTTCATTGATTCCCGTCCGAATGGTTTTTTAGTAATGGGATCAATGAACTACCTATAAGATGGCAAAAGTGTATAGATAGTAATGGCAAATACTTTGATTAATAAAATATATTTTAATATGAAAAAATCTCCTTTATGTTCCTCCCATACAAAACGCCAATTTCATAATTATGTAAGGACCTAATATTATGATTTTTCTGCGGCACTGAAATTTTCGAAATTTTCAAATAGGTAATTATTTGCAAATTTAGAGCCATGCTGCCGTCCGCGCGTCTCGGTCTTTATATAATTCATTCGCCTGGTTCCAAATGACAGTATGAGGATGTACGTCTATAATCTGCAAAGTTAAGCACGGTCGTACCATCCTTTTCTCGAAGCAGTTCAGGCCATTTTCAACCTATAACTTTTAACTTTGTTGTGGGTTAAACGAGAAGCCTGCATTTTTAGTTACTAAGTAAGCATTGTATAAATACGGTCTAATTCAAATTTCATTCAATTTGAAACAGAAGTTTAAGAATGATAACTTCTCAAACTTAATTTTGTCACTGACTCACTCACTCACTCACTCACTGACCGAGCATCAAAAGTATTAGGCACTTCTAGCAGACATAGAAGCTTCAAATTTGGAATACAAGTAGCGTTTAGTAAATAAATGACGGAAAAACCTAAACATTTCGGAATATCTGTCTTGTTATCTAAATACGCTAACTGCACAATTAACTTTGTAATCCCTAATAAACCCATAGGATTACAAAGTTATATTTGCACTTTTTAATAAAAACACGCGTTTTAGTAAATTTTCTACAAAAAGAAATCAGTTCCTATCAAAAATATATCTTGTAAAAAGTGCCAAGTCTCGCTACTTAGTTCTTCTACCGTAAAAAGTTGTGAGATACATGTTATGACAAGTATGGGTTAGTCAGTCGGTCTAACAACATCTTATAGTGATCATAATCAATATTATTAATAATCTTTCATATTTAAAATAAATAGTTTATTGACTTGACAATCGCACTAAACGATCAGATTTTATATGTATCATGTGAGATAAATATTATGTTGTTTTCATGCGATTGTCAAGTCAATCTACTTATTTATTTGAAACATGAAGCGGGCACCCGCGCGGCTTCATACAAAAGTGACCCGCGCGGGTGCCCGTCGCGGGGAGACGGGCTCCGTAGCGCGGGCGCGCGGCCCGCCTTCCCGCGACGGGTCGCCCGCGCGGCTTCCCGCGGCGGGTCACTTTTGTATGAAACCGCGCGGGTGCCCGCTTAACGCAGTTTATGCCCTTATATAAGAACAGTAGTTGATTAACATTTTTAAATGGTCATTACATCATAATATTATATTGTATTAATTTATGTTTTTTATAAATTAGTAGGTAATATGATCTGATTTTCTGATTTTGTGCTCCTTTAACATTTTAATTATATTATTATAATAATAAACAAAATAAATATATTTTATATCTTAATCTAACCAAGTAATTTTTTTTTAATTTAATTGAAATGTTTAAAAAAGGAGCACAAAATCGGAATTATTTTTGTTTGATGTATTCTAATAGTTTTTTTTTTATATGTTAAATGAGATTACATTTTTAATAACAGAAGGCAATTTGTTATGTAGTTGTGCTTCTTCAAAGCTCAAGGTTTTTTGCCATAATTGGTGCGAGCTTTCCATACTTTTTACTCCCTCTAAGTACTGTTATTTTACAATAAATAATAACTAAGCATACTTTTCTAATATGTCTTAGATGTATAACTTTTTAAAAGTTGCAAAGTTTTACGGTAATGTTAATTTGTAAGAATGACTAAGTTGAGCCAAATTTGTAATTTTACACTAAATACTAATCTATACCAATATTATAAAGCGGAAGATTTTGTTTATTTGTTTGTTTAAACGCGCTAATCTCAGGAACTACTGGTCCCATTTGCAAATATATCATTTATAGAGGAAGCGAAGCGTCAGTGAGAAATGTTTCAAAAACGGGGAAAATTATTCACATTTTAGGACTTTCGTTGCGTGCGCTGCATAAACGGTTTGAGTTACTCAAAAAGTATGTATTAAAGAATTATTCCTTTAATACATATTTTTTATGTATTAAAGAATTATTCCTTTAATACATATTTTTTGAGTAACTTAAACCGTTTGATTGTTTGTTTGTTTGAATTGAATAAGGCTCTGAAACCACTGAACCACTATAAAAATTTCTTTCGCTGTTGAAAAGCCACACACTATCAGTGCTGAACATAGGCTATAATATTATGTTTTCAAAAAAACCCGTCGTTTATCGCGTGCGTTGCGACAACGGCTGGACCTATTTCGCTCACGACGCCATCATCAGTCTACACTTTGATAACTATGAGACCAAGTTCAAATGTAATTGAAGTAGTAGCATATTTATTGCATTCCTTTAAAAAACGCTGAAATCTTCAAACATGTATCTCTAAGGACTCAGAAGTTCTGTTCAGTACTTTTAGATCCAGGATATGGTGCAAAACCTTACTGTTTGGTAACATAATAATATGCTTAGACTACTTCAGAAAAAATCAAAATCTATAATATATTATATTTCCATATAAATTTTGAGGAGTTCCCTCGATTCCTCACGGATCCCAGCATCAAGTCACCATTTTGGTGACAATGTGACCAAATTTGAATTATACCCTACACAACACAAAAAAAATATTTAAAATCGGTTCATAAACGACGAAGTTATCGGCGAACAAACATAAAAAAAAAACATATATTTACGAATTGAGAAACCTCCTAATTTTTGGAAGTCGGTTAAAAATATTATGTTGGGTATTTCATGTTACAATCTACATTCGTGTCAAGTTTTTTTTGTTATTTAAATATGTTGACTAATTTGGCCGAAATACCGTCAAATAGGTAGCTACAATTTTTTGAAGATCCCACAGGAACCCTTTCGTTTTTCGGGATAATAATTTTACAATAATGCTCTTCAGGTTGTAAGCTACCTGCCTGCCAATTTTCATTTCATTCCATACGGTGGTTTTAGCGTCATGCGATGACAAACACACCCATACGGACAGAGAGACAGACAGACATTTTTAAAAAAAAAATTATTTTTAGTTTCTGTGGCTTTTATAGATCCCCTTTTTTTGATTTTCACTTAAATATTTTTAATGTACAGACATGACGTCTCTACAGATTTATTATATTATGTATAGATGTATAGATATAGATGGATCGTTACGGAATATCTGAGCTTAAAGTTTCAGCTTTTGTTTTTAATTTTTGAATATAGGTTTTTTTGTTTAATTTTCATTCATAATATTTTTAATGTATAATATTAAAATAATTTAATTTCGAGTAATCGACCTGCAAAGTGATTTGCTTACAAGTTGGTCCATAGAATTAAAATATTTCAAATATTTTTCAATTTTCTATGCTGAGATGTCATGCCGAATTGCCGCGTTAGAAAAGTAATTTTGAAGGAAATGAAACAATATATTTTGAAGTAGGTATCTGGTTTTAAAAAAACAATTGTGTATTAATAATTACGGAACCCTCTAAGATATTGTGTCCTATCATTTTTTTAGGTTTTTTTGTTAGGTCATCATAAAGGTCAATAATATATAAAATTAAGTTTAGACATTATTTTATTGAACAAAAGCGGAATTCGCTCAAAGCCTTATAGACGTGTGAATGTGTACAATTAATTTGCGATCAAATCGAGTAATATATTTTGTGTTAATATAAATGAAGAAAATGCCATGTACTACAGTTAATGGGATTGAATTGAATGACACTAGATATAATGGAAATGGGAGAAATGGACTTCAACAACAGACTGAACCTAAAACGGTAACGCAAAATATGAAAAATGTCTTTAGAAATATAACAGTGGAGCCATTTCTGTTATGTTATATTATACCAATTGCAATTTCTGCTGGATCAGTCATAAAGTTTAATACAGACAAAGCCTGTCGTGTAGACCTAAACTATACAGAAGAAATTTGCAACAAAGCGATAGAAGGAGAGTCTGATGACAATATCACAGCGAATGCACTAACAGAAGCCCGATTTCTAGTCGCAAACATGACAGCATGGCAGGAACTATCAAAGATTGTTATTCCAGCTATAGTCATGTTATTTATTGGTGCTTGGAGTGACAGAACTGGAAATCGAAAGGCTCTGATGTTGGTTCCTATTGTAGGAGAAATAATTTCAACCTTGGGATTACTATTAGCAACATATTTCTTCTTAGAATGGCCATTATGGGTGACTGCATTAATTGAATCATTGCCAACAGCTTTCTCTGGAGGAATGTCTGTAGCTATAATGGGTGCATATACTTATGTTGCCGATGTGACAACCATTGAGGAGAGGACCTTTAGGATAGGAATCGTAGGAGTCATAGGAACTCTCGGGATTCCTTTAGGTACATCTATTAGTGGGGTTCTGGAAGAATCTATTGGATATTACGGATTATTTGGTATCATGGCAGTGATGAATATTTTCGGATTTTTATACATCTGTGTTACCGTACGTGACGTAAGAAGAGTGCCCACAGAAGGCAAATTATTCAAAGAACTTAAACTATTATTTAATCCTTCAAATGCCTTGGCTTCTCTGTTCCTATTGTTGTTATCACCAAAGAAGAAATTGATAAAAATATGGCTTATCGTATTTGCGCATATGATTGTGCTTGGTCCAGTATTTGGTAAGCATTATTTGTTTATGTATTATTACCTAATTAATGCATACTTTTTCTCCAGTCATTCTTTTATTTCGGTCATATTCATATATTCGGGCAGGATCGAATTATTTATTTGCTATAAGAATATATTAATGACAGTTATGGTTCCATATCATGACTAATTTATGAGGAATTGAATATAAGGTAGGAGAAAAAGTTTCTTCGCATTTTATATAAAAATTCAAAAGTTTTTTTTACAAAGTTTATTTTCAATATACTTAAGTACATAGGTACTTAAGTAAATTGAGTGGCTAAATATGTGTGAGGTCTAGCGTTATAATGGTGAAAAACCACACTCCTCCAGCCGCTATCTCTCAACTTTTGGTTTATTTTTTTCGCGCGGGTTACGCGCGCGCGTCAACATCGACCCCGCGATAAATAAATATTAAAAATGCTCATTGATAGTTTTTTTCGGTTTCAATTTGTTCGTGGCAAAAAATTCCAGTGTTGACTTATGGGACTGAGACGACGAAGTAACCGACATAGCTCGTAGAATCAGTCAGTTGAAGTGGCAATAGGCAGACCACATCACTCGGAGAACAGACACCAGATGGGGAAGGAGAGTTCTCGAGTGGCGACCACGGATTGGAAGACGCAGCGTAGGGCGGCCGCCCACAAGATGGACCGACGATCTGGTCCGAGCCGCGGGCAGCCGTTAGATGCAGACAGCGCACGACCGGTCGTTGTGGAAGTCCTTGGGGGAGGCATATGTACAGCAGTGGACGTCTTCAGTCTGATGATGATGATGATGATGAAACAAAATTTGCGCTACTCTCACAGATACTGCATTAGGTCATAAACATCACAAATTTTTTTCGTGGCCTGTTTGCATTTTTACCTTTTTTGTAATAAAAATTTAAAATGTATGGAATTTCTTCATTAGAATCACTCATTTTAACAATAATAAAAATAAATAAAAATCTCACATTTATCTAATTTCAATTTGGAATTATCTTCTGTAAAATTAAAACTTTTTAGGGCCGATTTTTCAATCGTCAGATAACTTTTATCTGTTGAATAAACATGTGACTTTGACATTTGTTCCATACAAAATCTGCCAAAGTCACATAATTATTCCTTCGATAAAAGTTATCTGACGATTGAAAAATCGGCCCTTAATGATATCAAAATTAGCCAGATACAACTGGTATAGCCCAAGAGATTTTATGACAAGTTCATACATATAACGCGAAAAGACTTTTCCCCCAACCTATTGTAACAATTTTTAAAACGAATTCTAAATATTTTTGTAATTTACAGGCAATGCACAAGTCCACTCTTTGTACGTATTACAAAAATATAGCATGGATGTTGTCGAATATATGTTTTTTATTACATGTTTCATTCTAGTATCGAGTGCAGGTGAGCATGTTTCATTGTCTGTTTTATATAAGTTGATGAAACTGTTTCAAAAACTCGCGGAAAAACCGGATACACTTGCCACAAATAATAATAATAATAATTGCTCCCTTACCGATTCGGTGTCGGTAGCCGATTTCATTGAAACCAGGCCAGCTACGCAGGAGTTATTTTATAGTGCCCAAGTGTGTGCACAAAGACACTCTCTCTTCCTATTACTCTCATAACCCAGTGGGACGGTAAACCGACACGACTGGCGAGAGAACAGGCGCAGGACCGACTTTTTACATGCCCATCCGATGCATGGATCATCTTTCTTGTCAGACAATCAGGTGATCGGCCTACATTGTCCAAACCAAACTTGAAAACAACATTTTTTTGTTGTTCCAACGTGGTAATCGAACCCACGACCTCCGGGTCGAGAGCAAAGCTCTGAACCACAAGACCACGGAGGCGATAAAAACAAAGTTAGTTTAATAACGTTCTGTAGGTATGCAAAACTCATGATGTAACTTCTTTTTATCTTAACGCATCAACGTTCTTTTCCAGGCGTTGTTATTTCATTATATTATTATTATTTCGTGAAATGTGAAATCATTTATACAACTTATATAATATAAATATATAACACTGATTATATTATCTATGATGCATTCACAAACGTGATAATATGATGCTTACCAAAAATTTAAATTCATATTTTTCAGGAAGTGCGATTTCTGTCACGGTGTTCAGCAAATTTCTAGGAATGCATGACAGCTTACTTGGTATTATCGCCTCCACGAGTACGGTTCTATCTTGTTTTGCCTATGGTTTGGCTCCAGATAAAATCTGGTTTTACTCTGGTCTGATTTTTGATATCTTCGGAAGCTCAGGGTCTCCGGTAGTAAGATCCTTAGGGACGAAAATAGTTAGTCCTGAAGAAATTGGTAAGTGCTCAGCTACTTATTTTTATAATGTTGCGAAATCATTATCTACCCTCCATATTGGCTTTGGTGAAGTGGGGTTAAATAGCAAAATTAGTGTGAATGTGTGGTACATGCAAGGGTTCATTAAAATACTTTAAATTTAATCAATATCAATTTTTGATATCTTCGGAAGCTGGGCACAAAAATAGTCCTGTAGAAATTGGTGCGTGTTTAAACTCTTATATAACATTGCGTAATAAAGCAAAACGAGTCTTATTGTATAATATATTAATAATATAATAAATCTTGCACACTTACCATAAAAGACAACCGTACACCGTACACGTGCGTCGATGCATTGATGTAGAAAAGTACTCTGATTTCTCGTAACTCGAAGTGTGGTGAAGAGTGGTGTTCTGCTGTGTTTATTAAAGGCTGGTGTACTCGTAACTTGGTTTCTCTATTAAAGGTTACTATTTTAGACATAATAAATATACAAAAATGTGCAGCTGTATTGTTTTTTCTGAAATTGTTTTTTTCTAAAAACTACGCTTGGCAACCAGCCTGCTAATCGTGCGGGTATAGGCAAAGTATCCCCCACGAAATACTTTGGGGGGACTTATGTCCACTTCACATATTATGTACGTCATAGGTGAAATGATGATGATGAATGGAATAAAATGACTTTAAGATATAAAATATATACCACATTACCTTTTCAGGTACATTGGCTTCAGTCATTGGTTTTGTAGAAGTGATGACACCAGTTATATATACGCCAATATGTACCCTGATATATACACACTACAAAACAACTATACCTGGAATGTTCTGCATAGTTGGTGGCATCATAACTATACCAGCGATTGTCATTTATATGTAAGTAAACTTCTTTTTTTTTTGGTGCCGGTCAAAGCTGGTGCGTTCCAGTTGGCAGGAATTAACGTTCTGAACAAAATTTTCAATGATATTTTAATTTTTGATAGTAGATTACAGGGCTGATTCAAGATGACATCGCTAATTATCGCTTACAAAGTTCTATAACAATATATGGGATTTGACATAAGATACGCTAAATGATCGCGATTTGGTATGTCATTTAGCGTAAATCCCATACATTTTGTTATCGAACTTTGTAAGGGATAATTAGCGATGGCATCTCGAATCACCCCGCTGGAAGGTAGAAGAGTCCCTATGTCCAATTTACAGATATTACACCACCTAACATTAAAGGCCGTATTTTTAGGTATTTAGTTGGACTTTTTTTAGTAGGATTTTAGAACTAGGAGTTACTGTATTATCCCACCAAAAACATTTTCATGTAAAAATGTTGCCAAGACGAGCCTACATAGCTTACCCTGTGAAAAAGTTATCAGATATCGTATAAAGCCAAGCTCTACACTACACCTTAATCAAAATCTATCAAAAAGTGGTCAGTTCTCATGTAGAACCAAAATTCATTCATAATAAAGATGATAACGTTTATAAAAATACTGAAAAAAAGGGTATATAAAAATACTGATAAAATACCTCCTTGAGGAACTCCCGCGTCGATATTGTGCAAGTTCCTCGGACATCTTATCCATTCGTACTGACTGCTAATGGCCTCGAAGATAAGAAGAAATCCAAGTATATAATAAGTTAATTCTTCTGACGAGATCAATAGAACGTAAAGTACGGCCAATAGCATGTCATGATTGAAATAATTAAAGCGTTCGAGAAATCTATTAGTACTGAAACTTTAAATTATATAGTTCTCAAAACCTGCTCTTATATCACCTAAAACTTTAAACAGGGTAGAGGTTGTGCTTTGTCCAGTAGCTCAAGCAGGTAAATTTCTAGGCTCTGTTAAGTAAAGTGTTCAAATGTCAATTGTATTGACGAAGTCAAGCTTTTTTTACAATTAGCATTCGATAACTGTTTCTACAGAGCTATCAAATGTTTCTGCTTGGCTTACTAGTTTGTAATCCAAGTAGGATAATTCAAGACTCCATAAAATAAACTAATTGAATGTCAATTGTTTTAGCACTGTCAAGCTTTTGATTTTTCGACATTTACATTCGATAACTTTATGCTCAGATTAATAACTATATACCGGACTATTAGCCAAAGCAGACATAATTTTCGGTCCTTGTCTCATACGATACATATGATAATGGAAAGAAAAGAGAAGTCTAGTTGTCAGTTACTTCAACTTTTTAGGTTAGCTGCTAATTTATGATTTTCTTTTTATAACATAAAAATATAGATTCTAAATCTTAAGAAATCTTATTCGCTTTTGTTTTTCATTTGGTTTAGTGACTTCACCTAGATGTTAACGCGCTCTATCCGCCCTTTGTTTAATAATCTGATGTATTTTACCAATTTTGATGAAACTTTGTATTATTTCAGCTACATGTACGTCATGCACCGCCAACAGCTCCGAGACGAGGTGAAGAACCCCGACGACAAGGAGCACCATGCGCAGTGTTGTAGTGACGTCACTATGTTATAAACAAAATAATAAAAAAAATTATAACATTTATTTCAGGCTAGATAGGCCTATTTTATAAATACCTTATAGACTAATACGTAATATATTATTACAGAATACTTAAAAACTACTCGTGTTGTCGATAACGCGTAGCGCGATTCATTCCGGAGTCTCCCCCGGAACCTTCTACTTCTACTACTTGTGGTAGACCACACCCGTCGGCTGGAACTCCTCCGCCTCGAAGGTCAAAAGAAGATGAGTCAGTACTCTCACCACAAACAAACTAAAGTTGACCTAGTGGCGATACTCCATACGCTCAACCCTCAATGGATGGGATGTCTTCCTACGGTGGTAGTCCACGACGACCAGTGCAGGCGGGACACGGTGCCGCGATGGTTGCGGACAGCGGGCTTCCTCTTTCTTCTCTCCACCAGTACGAAGCTTTCCTCGTTGCATATACTGCTCTCGCGATGGTTGCGGACGACGGGCTTCCTCTTTCTTCTCTCCACCAGTAGGTACGAAGCTCTCCTCATTGCACATACTGCTCTCGTCCTTGCCAGATTGAAGAGGCTGAGCCTTGTATCTTTCCTGTCTTGCGGGACTGCTTATCCCCGTTTGTCTTCAACTGCGGGGATGTGTAATTTGAGGGCATATCCTCATGAAACAATACGTTGTACACACCTGTGGCATCATAATATATTAAGGCGAATAGGTGGTGTAGAGCATTTTTTGTTTTGTCACAGCATATAGATTTCTTACCATAACGCGACAAATCACGATTAAATGTCTAGCGCGTTTATTGAATGACGAGATTTAATGGTGGAGTAGGCCGAACGTTGATTGAACAAGTGCCACTCATGGTTCAACTAGTTAGCAGACTGTAACTTAGCCCTTTAAACACAGAAGACGTAAAATCAGTCAGGTGATTGAAATTGTGTTAATTTTTCCCGCAGTGGCGACATTAATTTATTTAGGTATTCGCTTTTATGAGCTCCTGACGACTGTTCATTCGGATTTAATTTTATTTTAGGTTTCTTTTTAATTGGGCTAGATCACTAGATTAGTAAACATAATAGGCTGCTGCTGCTGTCACAGCGTCCTCGTCCAGAATTACCAGCGCAGTTTTGCCGATTAAGCTAATGCCACTCCACACCATACCACTTGTACCTCCGAACCGGTCAATTTAATGGATGCTTCCGTATGGGTCCTTAAAACGTTAGGACTGTCTTCGCCATTGTACATTTTTCGTCACTAAAACTTCACTGTTAAGTGTATGTTGTCCCTATGGACAACATACTCTTACAATTAATGATTTACATTCAATAATTTCCAGTGTAAAAAGGCAAACCAAAAAGATTAATATCTTTACCTACTTACATATTATATAATAGTTTAGGTTCAATTTTCTTTTTCTCCTTTTAGAAGTAAGCGGTTTTGATTAGTAATATGTTAGATAATAAAATAATAAATTCCTTTGGCAATAATTTTCTATAAGAAAACTGAAGAATTGTAGTTTGATATTTTGTCACAAGTTCTGTTACAACTAACAAGTCTTATTTCAGAGTTGGTAAAGTTGCAGAACGTTCTCGCATCCTTTTTTGTTCCGTTTTATATAACCATTTTTATTTACATCTATGTAACACAACAAATGTATTGCATTTCTACATATTATTAATCTGTAAGCTTGGATTTTGTTTAAATGACTAGTGATAGTGACAACTGAAAAAGTGATACGTTTTGACGCCGGTTTATTTGTAAACATTTTTTGCCGTCCTTTTCTTACATTGAATGCAATAACTGTGCATCTCACTTGCACACAAATAGTGTGAAGTTGTCTGGTTAAAGACCACTAATAGCTATTCTCTAGATACAAGACGATTGAAAAATCGAAAATATTTATTGGCTTGATAAACAGGCAGATAATTTTATTGGTCAGGTTACTATTTGACGACTTATCTGAGTATTGAAAAATCGGCCCTAAGAGATATAACTGAGAGCATGAATTGGACACTACCATCGTGATAGGCAACACAAAAGAAATCTGTAAAGATAAAAACAAAAGAGGAAAATTCCTAGACTTTTGTGCAGTAGCATAAGAGATGTAAATGATAGAAATAAGGAGTAGGAATGTAATAAAATAATAGAAAAGATGACATGTAATAGAAAATATAAGACAGAGATGCGAGACGATTGTAAGAGTAGGACGATGTTGGTGACAAATGGCAATGTAATAAATAATAAGACAAAATAAAAACAAACCACTCGAATTAATATCAGGGAAGTGCAGCATTAAAAAAAATCTACCTAACTAATAGCTATCTAAAGAATAGCTATCTGGGAAAATAGCTATCTGGGGAATAGCTATCTGATGAATAGCTATCTAGAGAATAGCTATCTGGAGAATAGCTATCTGGAGAATAGCTATCTGGAGAATAGCTAACTGGAGAATAGCTATCTGGAGAATAGATATCTGGAGAATAGCTATCTGGAGAATAGATATCTGGAGAATAGCTATCTAGAGAATAGCTATCTGGAGAATAGCTATCTGGGGAATAACTATCTGGAGAATAGCTATCTGGGGAATAGCTATCTGGGGAATAGCTATCTGAAGAATAGCTATCTGGAGAATAGCTATCTGGAGAATAGCTATCTGGAGAATAGCTATCTGGAGAATAGCTATCTGGAGAATAGCTATCTGGGGAATAACTACCTAGAGAATACGCATATGACTATTAAAATTGTAGTAACTGCAAAATCGCAATTTTCTTTTTATTGCATAAAATGAGCCTACATAACCAAATCTATCAGTGGGTGAAAAGAAATAAATATATTATGCATAGTTTCGGAAATAGCCACATTAACAATGTCGTATATTTACAAAGAGAGCCGCCAAGAATGTCGGGTTGTAACATTCATACGTTCTTAGAGGGACGCGGGGACGAGTGATCGCGAGCTATCTCCCAGTTCCTACTATGTTTGCGGCGCTTTGCGGAATCAACGGAAGTTACGTTGCCACTGGCTGTATACGACACAATTATTGATTGTTATTTTCTTTGTTAACCAATTAATATTTTCTAGCACGCAACACAAAAAGCAAGGATATACCACATCCGACTTTGTTAACCCTTTTTTCAAATGCATCAAATGTCGGTAGTACCACATTCGACATTTTTAAATTTATGCATTAGAAGCTAGTGCTTCTCTAGTGAGATTAATAAACATAAAAAGACGATAACTCAATCAACAATCAAACATGCCTTTCTAATTCAATACTATTGCAAGACATTTAATTTATTTTATAGATTGAGTCATATTTTAAATTTCTACTACTATAATTATATTATCTGAAATAAATGATTATTATTATTATAATTATTAATTTTTTTATTTATTGAAATTACCTTGTATTTTTTATTTATTTTAAGTTTGACATAATTTAAGGTGACTTTATAATGGAATTTATTTGACATTATTAAAAAAATGCATTTTTTTTATGTATAATAATATATATCTAGAGAATTTAATTGAATTAGTGATGGTGGTATTTTAATTTATAGTCTGAAATGAAATATTATGTGTTGACATTCTATTCTATGACATTAAAATTCAATAGGTTATTAATTTATCAATGTAATGTGTAATATTAGATTTTAATTTATTTTTATAAATCTCTTAATTAACTAATATAGTGGAAAAAGTGCAAGTAATTTGTGTATTATTACAGCAAACTGATACGATTCTCGATTGTGTCGGGAGTAAGCCTGCTGGATGTCATCGCTATTATCACTTACGAAATTCGTAAAATTTTGAATTCTTATCTCGCACGAGAGGTTTTTGGGTGCTTTACGCTTGACGTCCACGGCGTGGGCGTGGTGCTGACTGTGCCGTGCGCGTCGTTATCACCCCCGTTTTTTTTATCCGTAGACGACTTGTAAGACATTTTCCCTGCATCTTTCGCTGGACCGGTAATCTGGACTTCATTTTTTTTTGTTCCAGCTTGTTGCCCGAGTCATCCATTCATCCAATCCATCAAACCATCAATTTTATGACCAGGTTTTGTACAAAATGTGCAAAGGTCCGATTTAACTAAATTTTGATTCAAATTACTTAAATTACTTGTCTTAACAACACTAGTGTCACTGTCTTTTGGAAAAATAAGTTTTAACTTTTTTGAACAATACAATTGTTTGTGACTGCGTTGCCCGCACTTAAAACATCTACTACTCGTATGTTCAATTTTTTGTTGGCGGAACTTATTATATTTTGTAATTTTCTGAAGCGCTCATAATCGGAGCATTAGATTTTTTTATATAAATTGATTGCATTTGTTTTGACATATTTTGAGTCAGATCTCACCGTCGTGTTAATCGATCGTATCGCATTAACGATCCTATCCGTAGCGGTGGCATCGCTCGTAACGGGGCTCGGAGATTAGTCCGGTAACGGGGCCACGGCTCCAGCAACCATTACAGATGGCCGGGACGGACCAGCGACCGGCTCGCCGGGTACACCAGGCCGCGACGACGAACAGCACCGCTCCTCCAAGGACTAAAGTTAATTACATTTGATCCTTTACAGAGTTGTTAGGGGGCTGTGATGTTTGCGAGTAAGTAGTTCTATATCAAGGAGGAGAGCAACTTGGCGTTAAATGTCGAGTTCTGGATCGTGAACTACGGTCTCTAGAACGTGAACATCTTTCGAATCGCAAATTGTAATTTCTACTATTATGTTTATTCGGCATAATGATTTCAAGATTAATACAGTCAAACGAAATGTTCTTATTGGTTTATTTATGCGACTTGGGGATCCTAATCACAAATATTAAATGAGTAAGTAGGCTATTAAGTAGGACTTACACAAATACCATGAACATGAGTTTCAATAATAACTTTAAATAAGGTGGGTAGTTAAAAAAATATTATCTCTCCTTCTATGCTTTAAAAAACAATTGGAACGTACTCACCAACGACTGAGATACTGTACTCACCAGTGGCTCGATATGCTTTACCATATTTACCTGTACCGCTATTTTCCTTTATTTTTATTTGCTAGTATAGTGCTGTAATTGTTGTAGAATAATATTTTCAAATATTTTAAGTAAAAACGAAAAGTCGGTAGTATTGAGATAGGTCTATAATTGGCTGGATCAGATTGGCTTCCAGTTTTAAAGAGGGGTATTATTTTGCTATGCTTTATTAAGTCCGGAAACTCACCAAGCTCTATACAATTATTAAAGACTAACGCTAAATGAGACCTGATGACGTCAACTATCGATTTAATAATTCTCCAGTTTCACTAGCAATTATTTTCCAAGTTCTTTTTATTTTATTTTTTGAATTCTTTATTTCATCTCTTATGTGAAGTGCCTTTGCCGCAATCGACACTTTTCTAAATATTTTTGAAGATTCTTCAAAAATATTTATTTAATAGGTAACAATTTTGTGAAATTTTATATATTGAACAAAATTGTTATTAAATGATTTTTCAGAGTACAGTAAATGAAAAACGTATTGAGAAGTTTAAAAGCAATATTCTCTGTAATTTACAGTACTTTGAGGAACAACACGGTATAAATTTTAATTTTACACAAGTATTTAATTTTCTTAAAAACCATTTTAATTCTATTTTCACTACTAAGCCGGTTAGACCGCGAAGTACTAGTAGATTCAATGAATGGGAACTGCGGGAATACATATAAGTAGGAAAATATTATCATATAATCTTTTCCTATACGTTTTTCATTTACTGGAATAAACACTTTCTTGTTGTACACAGTAATAATACACAAATTACTTGCACTTTCTCCACTTTATTAGTTGTTAAACATAAGATTTATTGAATAAACGACCGGTTTCGACTAAGTCAGGTGTAGGTAGATTTAAAATTTATAAATAATTCGTAAACATTGTGCAGATAATATTAATGTTGCCAGCTCAGTGAAATTTTTACAATTTTGTGCGTTTTTTCTACCAAATTATACTATACTTTTTTTTTAATATAAACAAATTAAAATAAAAATCAATTATAACACATTATATTAATAAACTAGCGACCCGCCCCGGCTTCGCAAGGGTGCAATGCTGATACTAAATTAAATACACTACAGAAAAACTATGAACGTTGTATATAAAAACTTAGCGGCCCGCTCCGACTTTGCACGGGCATAAAATATATATGCCTATGTCACTCAATGAAAATATGATTAAAATCGATCCAGTATTTTTGATTCATTCATTACTGCCCTTGGCCTGCACGCATTAAATTTGGAGTAAAACAATTCCTCTTTCCCTATACTTACTATGAATATTTCCTGCTATCTTTGGAATATCTAAATTCATACAATTTTTATTACTTACATTACACATTTTTACTTATTTGCTTTTTACATTTTTACCTAGGTATTTATTTTATTTTTACAACAATTATTATATTACAGGATGTCTTTATTACACAACGTTCACAGCTTTCTTGTCATTTGACAATACAAACATGTTTTCTTTTGAGGTTACTCTTGAAAGAGCGACATACAGTTGGCCATGTGAAAAACAGTCAACGCTAAAATCTCCCCGCACTGCCCCGTCCGGCCGGTACCGCCCGCCGCAAACGCAAATTTTAAATTTGTAATATCTCCGAAAATATTTGTTTACTTTACATGCTGTAAGGAACCATATTGATCTATATTAATTGCACACATTATTTAAGGTACTTAATTCGATGACGATTAATGCCGTATTGCTTAAAATAGCTTCGTAAATAAGCCATTTTTTCACGTAAAAAGTAAACAATAAAAATGGCGTAAACATCGCGGACTTTTTTGTAGACCTTTTTATGGTGTACAATACTGTAGTACATTAATTTGATCTAACTCGTAGGGTTTAGGCAGCGTTTTTGCTAAAATAGGTTAATTTACGACATCACGTTAGAAACCTCTAAAATTAGCAATGTTGCCTTAGTATATTATGCATGTATTATACATATAAACCTTCCTCTTGAATCACTCTATCTATTGGAATAAACCGCATCAAAATCCGTTGCGTAGTTTTAAAGATTTAAGCGCACATAGGGATATAGGGACAGAAAAGGCGACTTTGTTTTATAACATGTAGTGATAGTGATGATTAATAACCTATTGAAATGTAATGTCACAGAATAGAATGTCGAAACACATGTCAATGATTATAAAATTAAAATACGACTATCACCAATAAATAATTCAATAAAATTGTCTAGATAACATTATATTATTAAAAAAATTCATTTCTATATTAATGTCTATTAAATTCCAATCATTTAAGTCATGTCAAAAGTAAAATAAATAAAATAAATGGTAATGTTAAAATTAATTAATAAATAATAATGTTATGTGAACAATTCAATTAATAGTGAAATTTAAAGTATACTTTACTTATAAAATAAATTAAATGTCTTGCAATAATATTGAGTTAGAAAGGCATGTTTGGTCATTGATTAAATTTACTCCTTTTTTGTGTTTATTAATTATTTCTAGTGCTTCTAATCCATCCATCTTCCTACTTTTTGGTAAATATTTAATATTTTTATCTGGGTCAAAATTATGTTTATTACTATTTAAATGTTCTGCAAACGTTGATCTATCAGTTTTCCTTTTCCATGCTGTGTTCTTTAATTCTAGTTTTAGATTTCCTTCCAGTTTGACCAATGTATATTCCTCCACAGGTATCACAAGTAAGACTATAAATACCGCTGTTATCCGTGATTTTGAACTTGTCTTTATTATTACATACTAAATTTTTTAAGGGAACCTGTGGTGTAGAACGCGACTCTGTTGTCTTTATTTTGAGACAATGGGCCAATGTAGGGGAGTTTTACCCACATGTTTCCACTTTTTTCCCTGTTTTCTTTCTGATCATACAGTAGTTCTCAATTTCAGTTATTTTCTTCTTAGTTCTTTTAAGTATGGTGTCTATCAGATCGGTTTTATAGCCATTAGTTACGTTGATATGCCTTATCGTATTAAGTTCCACCCTGAAATCATTTGCGTCGAGAGGAATGTTCAGCAGGCGATGTATAGAAGAACCTACAGTACATTCAATAACATAAAAACGGTGAGCACGGCTGAATTACTGTTACTGTATAAATTTTTAAAATTCACGCTTAAGAAACAATCACAAAATATATGGTTGGTACTGTGTAGACATCGTATTGCGGGTTCCATATTTGACACGCATATTCAAGCTTCTTACAAGGGCACAGTATAGAATTTTTATAGATTTTAGGTGAGAAAAATCTTTGGTTGACCTTGTAATAAATCCTAGCATCTAAGACGCCTTACTCACAATACTTTTCATATGTGCGTCAAACAGGAGCTTATCGTCTATTATTACACTTAGATCACGAACTTGGGTCTCTCCATAGGGTCTCTCCTTTTATACTGTTTATACAAGACATTGACAGCTGTTGTCATAACTCGCACTTTTTACTCTTTGCAGACGACATGAAAGTCTTTAGACAGTGTGTTCCATAAAACGCTCTGAACGTTTAGAAAATTCATAACGTTGACATTGACAAGCGCAAAGAGGAGACCCCGAGAATGAGATACGCTGTGTAATGTGTTCCATCTCATTCTTTTACACGTTCAATCCTACAGTTGTCTCTTTCTACGTAACGCCTAATTCTATCTCATTCTTTTACACGTTCAATCCTACAGTTGTCTCTTTCTACGTAACGCCTCAACTTTTCGTGTTACACTTGATTTTACTCTTCTTAAAATTTCCGTACCGGGACTTATAACTCAAATCTTTTCTTAAGGAGTAAACTCCAACAATATTTTTTGTTGATCTGTAAAGCTTAATGTAGGCCGTTTTTAAATATGTAACACAGTTTGAAATATTTACAATATTTTCGTCAAAATTGCAAGACGAAAACGGATAAAAACGGTTTTTACGCTGACTATTTAAAGCTGCCCTTAACGTTTAAGTCATACATGTCCGTTTTTACTTTGAAACAGTAAAAACATTATATTAAGCCCTTAATTCATTCTGCACTATAAAAATGATTAGAATTGTCATAATTTATAAGTTTATAAAATATAATTAATAGAAATTCTGGATCTCCATCAAAAAAACCAAAAAACATGGACATATCTTTTTATACGCTGTTAATATAAGTAGTTTTTTGTATGTTATAATGCAACGAATAAAAGGATATGTAATTAATAACTACAGGTCCATAATGTAAAATACTAATTAAACGTGATTATTAGCTATATTAAACTGTTTAATCGTAAAAAGTCTACACATTTTTGTATACGAGTATATTTTTTATTTTACATTGTAAATTTAAACAGAATCACTTTTATTTGTATTAATACAGTAAATATTAGTAATATAATAACATTCATAATTCTATTTTCTCTAATGGAAAAAAATATACAAATACTTCTAAATATAAAAAATAAAGTAAACCTACTAAAGTTTTCAGTCTGAACTCTTATAATAATTAATTATATTAATCATCGCAAATCACAGCCGTACGTTTTAACTAGGGTTTAATATTTACATAATTAATAAAGCTTTTGGGAGTTAGTAATTATCGGCATTAGTGTACGAGAGTTGGAAGGTTGTCCTGTCTATGAAAACCTAAAAAAACAAAATTAATGACAAATGCAGACAAAATATCTTTCACAGGGGGCTGACAGTGTAGTTCCATTTGTTCCGTTTTGGAGCTGCGGAAAGCAAAATGGCGTCGTTTTGTGATTTCACAAACGTAAAGTTTATCTGTTTGTTTATGTGTCAAATGATCTATGTTGTCAAAACCACAGATTAAGTATTAGTTACTACGTAACAGATGCGACAGTGATATTTTACCGAGTTTCCAGTTGTTCCGTTTTGGCAGCATTGTAGCATCTGCCATTTTGACCGCACACCACAGACTATAGCACACCACAGACTACAAACATATATTGTATATGTGGTTGAATAATCGAGTCCAGCTATCGATACTTTAGTGAGGTATCGATTTTTTTCGTAGGTAGGTTTTTGTAGTTCAGGTAATTTATTTTTATTAAGTTTAACAAAATAAAAACAGGTTACATTTATCATTTATTTATTGTTTTTTTTTCTAAATTTCTAATAAGCCCTGATTGATATAGCAAGAATATTAATATTTAACAGAATATTTTTTGAATAATATTTTAATAATTATCCTAATAAAACTCTCTAATGTCTTAATCCAACCATCTAGTGATGGTAACACACAAGTCCAGGTTTTCCTGTTTCTAAGGCCACTTGCCTTACTTAAAGTGTGCTCATATTTCAATTGTTTTCATTTCTTTGACGACACAAAAGTTGATCAGTCACTTCTGTAAATAAATAACACAATATTTAAGATGAAAAAACAGTACATAAATAGGCCGGTCACT
The DNA here is from genome assembly GCA_905187575.2 of Celastrina argiolus. Lineage (NCBI taxonomy): Eukaryota > Metazoa > Arthropoda > Insecta > Lepidoptera > Lycaenidae > Celastrina > Celastrina argiolus. The sequence continues at coordinate 8,823,573 of LR994594.1, read as the reverse complement.
TAGTCCAGCTAACAACAACAACAAAACAAGGAGGGTTTGTAGTAAAAACTATAGTTAATTAGCAAAAATAGATTAACTAGTTTTGTTCTTCAGCACTATAAGTTGATTACCCTAAATAAAACTTTAATAATATTCTGCTATCAATGCTTAAACTGCCATAACACTTGTTTAACAAGTGTTATATAATTTTTTTGTTGTTTCAATGAAATTATCGATACCCACAGGCCACAACCTCCAATTCCTGAGCCAAGTTCCAAACCACTAAACCTTGGTATTTCACAAAAATAAAACAATTTCAGTATCTTTTGATATGTTAAAATATCATATAGAATGAGTGTCAAAATGCCATAGTACTTAATACATACCCGCTCTTCCAATGACCAACATTTCATCAGAAGCATTTACATCCTCATTGGAGTTCTCTTTGTAATAATTGTGATCTACTTAGGCCTAGGGGTATTTCTGTCTGAAACAAATGAGTACATTTAAGATTAATATTGTTATACAAAAGCAAAAAACATTGGCAAACTTAATGAGTCAAAGATTAAGTATAATTTATATTATATTGTTCATACTTTATATGTATTACACTAGCTCTAACTATAACGTGTTAAAAGTAAAACTCACCTGATTCACAGGACGAGAGGCATGCCGTGCTCTGTATTTCATCATCCGTAAGGAGAAATGGATTAGAATGTTTAAATATCTTGGCCTTCTTCGTCAAATTGATATTTATGAAAATGTTTTTCAGTAACAAGTTTTCGAAGTTGCTCTTTAGAAAGACCGATAAGGATAGTTAGTTGGCACCAGGAAGGACAGCCACAGGTTTCTTAAATTAATGTTCTTTGGGAAAGAAAAATGTCGTTTCGTGAACTAATAGTTGCGTTGCAACCGCCGACTCAAGACTTAAATAGTCCCTTAAAACGAAAAATTAACAAGATTTACACTAAATTATTAACACACTATAAAAGATTGATATAATGTATCAATAATCTACGGAGTCATTGAATATTTTGGATCAAATCAAGCAAGAAACGAGGATAAACAAAACACTAACAAACTACACGCGGCCATATTGAGTTTTGACAACATCATTTGACACATAAACAAATAGATAAACTTTACGTGTGTGACGTCACAAAACGACGCCATTTTGCTTTCGACCGCAGCGCCAAAACGGAACAAATGGAACTACACTGTCAGCCCCCTGGTCAAAACTCAATTATGGCCGCGTATAGTTTGTTAGTGTTTTGTTTATCCTCGTTTCTTGCTTGATTTGATCCAAAATATTCAATTACTCCGTAGATTATTGATACATTATATCAATCTTTTATAGTGTGTTAATAATCTAGTGTAAATCTTGTTAATTTTTCGTTTTAAGGGACTATTTAAGTCTTGTGTCGGAGGTTGCAACGCAACTATTAGTTCACGAATCGACATTTTTCTTTCCCAAAGAACATTAATTTAATAAACCTGTGGCTGTCCTGCCTGGTGCCAAATAACTATCCTTATCGGGTTTTCTAAAGAGACACTTCGAAAACTTGTTACTGAAAAACACTTTCATAAATATCAATTTGACGAAGAAGGCCAAGATGTTTAAACATTCTAATCCATTTCTCCTTACGGATGATGAAATACAGAGCACGGCATGCCTGTATCGTCCTGTGAATAAAACTCTCTAATGTCTTAATCCAACCATCTAGTGATGGTAACACACAAGTCCAGGTTTTCCTGTTTCTAAGGCCACTTGCCTTACTTAAAGTGTGCTCATATTTCAATTGTTTTCATTTCTTTGACGACACAAAAGTTGATCAGTCACTTCTGTAAATAAATAACACAATATTTAAGATGAAAAAACAGTACATAAATAGGCCGGTCACTTAGTCCAGCTAACAACAACAACAAAACAAGGAGGGTTTGTAGTAAAAACTATAGTTAATTAGCAAAAATAGATTAACTAGTTTTGTTCTTCAGCACTATAAGTTGATTACCCTAAATAAAACTTTAATAATATTCTGCTATCAATGCTTAAACTGCCATAACACTTGTTTAACAAGTGTTATATAATTTTTTTGTTGTTTCAATGAAATTATCGATACCCACAGGCCACAACCTCCAATTCCTGAGCCAAGTTCCAAACCACTAAACCTTGGTATTTCACAAAAATAAAACAATTTCAGTATCTTTTGATATGTTAAAATATCATATAGAATGAGTGTCAAAATGCCATAGTACTTAATACATACCCGCTCTTCCAATGACCAACATTTCATCAGAAGCATTTACATCCTCATTGGAGTTCTCTTTGTAATAATTGTGATCTACTTAGGCCTAGGGGTATTTCTGTCTGAAACAAATGAGTACATTTAAGATTAATATTGTTATACAAAAGCAAAAAACATTGGCAAACTTAATGAGTCAAAGATTAAGTATAATTTATATTATATTGTTCATACTTTATATGTATTACACTAGCTCTAACTATAACGTGTTAAAAGTAAAACTCACCTGATTCACAGGACGAGAGGCATGCCGTGCTCTGTATTTCATCATCCGTAAGGAGAAATGGATTAGAATGTTTAAATATCTTGGCCTTCTTCGTCAAATTGATATTTATGAAAATGTTTTTCAGTAACAAGTTTTCGAAGTTGCTCTTTAGAAAGACCGATAAGGATAGTTAGTTGGCACCAGGAAGGACAGCCACAGGTTTCTTAAATTAATGTTCTTTGGGAAAGAAAAATGTCGTTTCGTGAACTAATAGTTGCGTTGCAACCGCCGACTCAAGACTTAAATAGTCCCTTAAAACGAAAAATTAACAAGATTTACACTAAATTATTAACACACTATAAAAGATTGATATAATGTATCAATAATCTACGGAGTCATTGAATATTTTGGATCAAATCAAGCAAGAAACGAGGATAAACAAAACACTAACAAACTACACGCGGCCATATTGAGTTTTGACAACATCATTTGACACATAAACAAATAGATAAACTTTACGTGTGTGACGTCACAAAACGACGCCATTTTGCTTTCGACCGCAGCGCCAAAACGGAACAAATGGAACTACACTGTCAGCCCCCTGGTCAAAACTCAATTATGGCCGCGTATAGTTTGTTAGTGTTTTGTTTATCCTCGTTTCTTGCTTGATTTGATCCAAAATATTCAATTACTCCGTAGATTATTGATACATTATATCAATCTTTTATAGTGTGTTAATAATCTAGTGTAAATCTTGTTAATTTTTCGTTTTAAGGGACTATTTAAGTCTTGTGTCGGAGGTTGCAACGCAACTATTAGTTCACGAATCGACATTTTTCTTTCCCAAAGAACATTAATTTAATAAACCTGTGGCTGTCCTGCCTGGTGCCAAATAACTATCCTTATCGGGTTTTCTAAAGAGACACTTCGAAAACTTGTTACTGAAAAACACTTTCATAAATATCAATTTGACGAAGAAGGCCAAGATGTTTAAACATTCTAATCCATTTCTCCTTACGGATGATGAAATACAGAGCACGGCATGCCTGTATCGTCCTGTGAATCAGGTGAGTTTTACTTTTAACACGTTTTATTTAGAGCTAATGTAATATAAAGTATGAACAATATAATATAATTGCGAACCCGACGCCGTGATGCCGCGACGCCGACGCCTGATGTCGCGACGCCGACGCCCTACGCCACGACGCCGACGCCAGACGTCGCGACGCCGAAGCTCGACACTGCGACGCCGACGCCAGGCATCGCGACGCCGACGCCCGACATCGCGACGCCGACGCCAGAGGTCACGACGCCAACGCCCGACACCGCGACGCCGACGCCAGACGTCGTGTTGCCGACGCCAGACGTCGTGTTGTCGACGCCAGACGTCGCGACGCCGACTTCCAACGTCGTGACGCCGACTTCCAACGTCGTGACGCCGACGCCAGACGTCGCGACGCTGACTTCCAACGTAGTGACGCCGACGTCTAACGTCGCGACGCCGACGCCCTACGCCGCGACGCCGACGCCAGGCATCGCGACGCCAACGCCCGACATCGCGACTTCAACGCCCGACGTCGCGACGCCAACGCCAGACGTCGCGACATTGACGCCCGACGTTGCGACGCCGACGCTCGACACCGCGACGCCAACGCCAGACGTCGTGTTGCCGACGCCAGACGTCGCGACGCCGACTTCCAACGTCGTGACGCTGACTTCCAACGTCGTGACGCCGACGCCAGACGTCGCGACGCTGACTTCCAACGTAGTGACGCCGACGTCCAACGTCGCGACGCCGACGCCCTACGCCACGACGCCGACGCCAGGCATCGCGACGCCGACGCTCGACACCGCGACGCCGACGCCCGACGTCGCGACGCCGACGCCAGACGTCGCGACGCTGACGCCCGACGTTGCGACGCTGACGCTCGACACCGCGACGCCGACGCCAGGCATCGCGACGCCGACGCCCGACATCGCGACGCCGACGCCAGAGGTCGCGACGCCAACGCCCGACAACCCGACGCCGTGATGCCGACGCCCGACGCCGCGACGCCGCGACGCCGACGCCCGACGTCGCGACGCCGACGCCCTACGCCACGACGCCGACGCTAGACGTCGCGACGCTGACGCCCGACGTCGCGACGCCGACTGTAGTGTATGTATCACCTCCCTATATATTGTATGCATATTAGTAATATAAGTTAGTTATTAAACGACAGTCGGACCAAATACATCTTTTAATTAGTCTCCCCAAGCCTGCACATTGCATGGCGACCCTGCCAGTGCTGCCTCGTGGCAGCGCTGCGCAGATGGGACACGAAAAGTAAAAGCGTGAAAGTGAATAAAAATTGGACAAAATAAAAACTACCTGAGTAATGTGTGAGTGAAAAAATAATATAAACTATGAACAATTTAAAAAACAAAACTATGAACTATTATTTTTTTATAGCCGGCGTGTGTGTAGCTTTTAAATAAATAATAAAAGTAATATTAAAATAAATATATACTTAGTGGATAGAGACAATACAAATCTGTTAAAATAAAAGAACAATAATTACAATATTAGTGAAAAATAAACAACAATATTAGTGGCGCTGATGAGCTGCAGGAAGCTGAGAGTTGGTCAAATTAAATAAGTGGAGATGATGAGCAGGCAGCCGGGAGATGTAGGAGTCAGATGGTTGGAGATGATGAGCAGGCAGCTGGGAGATGTAGGAGTCAGATGAGTGGATATGGAGAGCAGGTAGCTGGGAGATGAAGGATTCAGATGAGTGGAAATGTAGAGCAGGCAGCCGGGAGATACTCGAGTCGGAGGTGGACGCAGCCGGGAGATCAGCGACCCAAGGACACAAAAAGACGTTTTGTAACGTAACATTTAGATAAATTGTAATATCCACTATATAATTTTTTCTGAATCTATATTTTTTCTCAAAATTATTTATAGCATGTGTGTAATTTGTAATATTTCTCTTTCAATTTTATCCTGTTTGTACCTTGTGTTAAGAGATTTAATAGTATTTTTTTTGGAATAAAATGGCTAAAGCCAAGGTAATTTTTGTATGCAAATGTATTACGTGAAGGGTTGAATTGAAGAAAATTAAATAAATAATTATTATAAATGGGTGTTGACGATGCATTTAAATTAATAATAATATAATAATGATTACTATAATTTGAAAAGTAAAAGAAAATATTCATGTGGGATATTATTATCTATATAGATATAATAACTTGTGACCATTATTTAAAAATTTTGTTAAAAGGAAAAAGGAATACATAGTAATATTAATAATTCATAACTATATAAATATTAGACGCAGTTGGGTTAAATAGTTAGGTAGCATCACAGGTAACTTTCCAAGGTAAGTAACGCCTTGCTGGAAAAAGCTTCAAATATCAGCGGTGCCAACGCAGCATTCGCGCAACAAAATGTAAGTACAAACTGTTGTTAATCGCTAGCTAGGGTTGTACAAAAATTATAATTAACAGAAGATTTTTTTTTTGTTTAGTAATAGGATTTTTTAAAACATAATATAACGTTAATTTTTTGTTAGTTTTGTATGTAATTTAAAGGTAATATAAATTTTGGTAATTTAGTTCACATAGTTTAAAGTTCAGAAGATTTAAGGTAATAATTTTGGTTTAAATTTTCGTATTGAGTAGTGCAAAATTAAATTAAATTCTAGTAGTAGAGACCACCCATGGTCTATGTTATGAGATCATCAATAGTATCGCATAACATATCATCTCAACTTTTGCTATATCATTTATGGTGCGAAGTAAAACATTAGCAATACGATGCATAACCTTAATATCAGCATGCATCCAAAAGTGTCAAGCAAGCATTTAGAATTCCAGTAGTTTACATGTGTAAAATATTGTGTTGCAATTAGCAACAGTAACTTTCTTTCAAGTACAAATAATTTTAATAATAATATGTTAATGTCGCTATGTATTCCAATGCAATCCAATTCGAGTTAAAAGCTAGAAGTAAAAATAAAAGTTTTGTTTGAAAGGTTTTTAGGTAAAAGTAGATAGATAATATAAAAAGGTAGTAGGTATGTAAAATTTGAATTGACATGGTAATGCTTAAAAGAGACATTTAATTCTTGAGAAATGTATTAAATTCTTTTTAACTACATAAAATATGTAAGTCGATTAGCTACATTTTCTTAGAATAATTAACACTGGATATGACATACATACACGGATATACGTATATGACGTAATATAATTGTGAAGGATTAGAAATGTGATATTTAGTTTTGTGACATAGCTTTATGCTTTAGCTTTATGAAGGAATGATAAGAAAAGGTTAGTTTGAAATGGTTTGAAGTAAAGGAAATGGGTTTTAGTTTTATAAAATGGTATTTGATTGAAATAGGATTGTTATTTATAGGAAGATAGGGATGCCTCCATGTGTCGAATGTCTAGTAGCTGTTGGCATGATCACCCAATAGTTGATGGATATTTTAAATGTTGAGTGTGTTAAAATTATGGATTTGGTTATTTTGTTAGGATTTTGGATAGATTTAGGAAGAAAATGCCATAGTGCATAAATTTAATACTAGCTAAAATGCTATGTATGTTGAAAAATAAATGCTGAATGCATTATTAAAAAAAAATCGCAAAAGGAATCCTTCATTCGATCATGGTGTAAACGAGTTTTCTCTGTGAGAATAGTTGGAGGTCATGTAGCCTTTAAACAAATCCTTTGGTATTAAATATGGTACAAATATGGTACGAAAATATAAATGGTACTTAGAGCATGCTCGGCGGGAATAATCCTCCACTTAAACAGAATGGTTGGAGACATTTTTTTTTTTTGTTTTTTTGTTGATTAGTCTTAAAATAGGTCCCGTTATATGGAGAATAATAAAATAAAGTATTGTACCAAATAAAGTGCGCACATGAAGAATATTGAAAATAAATGAAGTACCATAAAAGTAAAATAAAGAGTCTAGTAAAAATACACTAAATACTTGCACTTTTTTCCCACTTTATTAGTTTTTTCACAAGTTATTTATTAAAATACACGACCGGTTTCGACATAGTCATCATCAGGTGTAGGTAGATTTAATTTTTTTTTTTTTTTCTAATCTACCTACACCTGATGATGACTATGTCGAAACCGGTCGTGTATTTTAATAAATAACTTGTGAAAAAACTAATAAAGTGGGAAAAAAGTGCAAGTATTTAGTGTATTATTACTAAATAAAATGTATTTCCATCAAGAACCTACGGTACATTCAATAACATAAAATAAAGAGTCGACTATAAATAAATATAAATAAAAAAAAGGAATAAGGTACCTACGTAGGATGATGATGATGATGTTTATTGTAAGTGACTATGGCCAGATCACTTATCAAGATGTTAGTAAAATAAATGAAATGATAATAATATGTGAAATGAAAATATTTCTATGGAAGGGTAAAAGAAAAGTATAATATTGAAAATGAATTGTCATAAATAAAATGGAGATTGTTTATTTTTTTTATGAATATAAAGTTTATTTTATGTTAGAAGAGCGACATAGAAGAGATATGAATAATGATACCTACCTACTATTTAATATTTGTAAATTAACGTGAATCTGTATTGGAATTAAGCAAGTAAGAATTAAGTTTTGGAAATGAAAAACATTAAAATGAAAAGATAATAAAAAAAAAAATGTAATTATATTCTATTAAAACTAAGTAAATAGGTTTCAGGTTTTTTTAATAATAACATCGTCAACAACCCATCACTATTAATTACTAAATCTGATTTTGCATTTTTTTTTTTAATTTAATGTAAGTAAACAGATTTGTATTATGATGAGTATTATATTCTATAGAGTTTTGTATTTTGTATAATTATGTGTATTTTCTAGAGGTTTAAAATTAGTTATTATATTAAGTTAGATATATTATTTTGGGTAGATATGTAAGTAAAAAAAAATTAGTATTAATTTTTTTTTTCAAAAATACGGGGGAGGTGTAGTGTATGTATCACCTCCCTATATATTGTATGCATATTAGTAATATAAGTTAGTTATTAAACGACAGTCGGACCAAATACATCTTTTAATTAGTCTCCCCCAAGCCTGCACATTGCACGACGCTCGACACCGCGACTCCGATGCCAGGCATCGCGACGCCGACGCCCGACATCGCGACACCGACGCCAGAGGTCGCGACGCCAACGCCCGACACCGCGACGCCGACGCCCGACACCGCGACGCCGACGCCCGACGCCATGATGCCACGACGCCGACGCCTGACGTCGCGACGCCGACGCCCGACGTCGCGACGCCGACGCTCGACACCGCGACGCCTGATAGTGACATAAATGCTTGCAGTACTTTAAGCGATGTCGAAATTTCCAAACGTATATCTTCAAAGACTAAGCAGTTGTGGTATTACCCATTAACTAATAAACCCCTACATTTAATAGTTGCTTTAAAATTATGTTTTTAGTCGGATATGCTTATGTTACTCGAAACAAATACAAAATTACTATGAGTATAGTAATTTTGTATTTGTAGTAATTTATGTCCCTAAAAATTACTACAAATACGATTCGTATTTTCGTAGGTTAAATATCAAAAATTATGATACCTATTCTGTTAAAAAAAATAAAAAAAGACATGTGGCTATGCAATAGCTTAAAATACGTCGAAGTGACAACCTCTTTTTGGTTTGACTAATTGTCTATTATTTATCTTTATCCGTCGATAAAAAATTTAAGTTATCGAGCATCGTTATTTTATAATGCTAACCTTTATTTGGTTTTTATATATTATGTTAGAACAATATTTTACAATCCTCTAATATTAATTGAGGACAAGGATTTATTTCTAAAAACAATATAATATTATTTAAAATAAGCTAGATTTGTTAGACAATAATTGTTTGGTTTACCCTAGAGCATGTATCACGCAACAGCAATTCGACGGGCGTAAATTTTACAATTGTGTATAATTGTGTATATAGCTGTCAAACATGTACACTTGTCAGCGATATTTTATAAATTGTACAATTTACCCGTACAATTTTACTGTGTACATAACCTGTCGAATTGCGGTTGCGAGATATACTCGTATAATCAGCCTACCACAGGCTGATTATGTATCTCGCAACAGCAATTCGACAGACGTGAATTGTACGATTGTGTACAATATCGCTCTCAAGTGTATACGTTTGACAGCGATATTGTACAAATTACGCCCGTCGCATTGCTGTTGCAAGATACATAATCAGCCTACGGGTCAGTTTACACCGGGCCGCGACACGACGCGACCGTTTCGAGATCATCGTCGTCGTTTTAGCTATGCCACAGCTGGACAAAGCCTCCCTAAAGTATCCCAGAGGGGTAGTTGCCTATAATACTCGCCACACTTGGCAGGCGGGTTGGCGAGGGTAAGCGCAATGTTAAAATAATAACAATGTCAGCGGAAATGTTGCAGCCTATTTCCGGATATTTTAGATTTATACCACACACATATTTAAGATTTTTATTATATTATACACAAAGGAGAAAGCCCATAGTGCCCAGCTCTCCATAGTGTCTCAGGCCCAATGTGGACATCAAAAAATCGCATTAAAAATGAGTGTTCTAAAATGTTAATAGTATTAGATATCTGAGAAAAAAACTTAAAATGCCGCCATTATTGTAGAAATATATTATATATTTTTACTTTTTGTCTATTTTATTTTCAAGGCCTTTTCCGACTTTTCAATAATTTATAATAGTAAGATATAATAAGATAGCCCTTGTTGTAGTGCAAGACTTTCAGTTATTGCTACCCAGCAATTGTGGCAAACAAGATTATCGCCTGACACCTAAAACATATTAACATTAATGATAAATATTTTCAACGGTAAAAGATTTAACGATTAAACCATAATGAAAGAAATAATAGAAACATTTTATTATAATATTATGATTACCTGCTGCCGTGCAACCCACTGCTGTACGACACTTAATTCTTCGGGCTCTAAAATACAGTTCTCGGTAACATTATTACCACAACATATTATGTAACAATGTCCTTCAGACATTTTGGTATGCACAATCAAATAGCGTAATCCTTTAATCCAGGGCTAAGTAATCGTAGAAGGAGAGAACAAAACTAGTAAAACAATGACAAAGTCGTACGTGAAAATCCGAAACAAGTTCAGGCGAGAAAGCCAGATTGCGGTGAAAAAAATCGAAAACAAAACAAAACGCATCTTTGAGCAACAAGTGAACGGTCGAAAACATTCGTTTGAAAAATGACATTTCAGTCATCAGTGTTGCCGCTTGTCGCAAAAAAATGAAATCGATAAATCGATTACGTAAAAAATAATCGATATAATATGACTTTTTATTAATCTTTATCGTTTATAGTAACAAACGTAAACATTGGCTTTAAGATAAATGTTGTCTTTTGATTAATTCTTTAAAGAATTACCAACAGTGACCCGTTATTTGTATTTAACATGAGTTTATTTTATTTGTTTATAAATCGATATTTGGATTGATTGATTAGAGTTTTATCATCGGGTAACATTTCACCTCAACGTTCTACTTAGGTTCCAAATAATCCAATAAAATTCCTTTTTTTATTGGAACATTACTGATTATAGTGGCGGTTATTTGAATGTTATCAAAAATCATGTCTCTTTATGGTACATTCCTGGAGAAATTAAGTCTTCTTAAGACGGCTGTCCACTCTGGGCCTGAAATGGGCTTTCTCCTTTAATACTCATCCGTGACCAAGGAACATTGAAAACTTTTCGTTCCCTCGGCGGGATTCGAACGCGACCTCTCGCTCGAGCACCAACGCGCTACAGAGGTCGTCAAATAAATAAGCTCATTCTGTTACAAAACTTAAAATATAATGAGCATACGATGTAAATTTATTGAACAAAATTCAGACCTCAAGGTCAAATTTATTTTGCGGGCGAAATCGCTGGCAATAGCTAGTTTTAAATAAACTGCATGATTATTTAAATAAAGCAGGACGCCATTATAGTTAACATCCTGACGGTGACATTTTGTGTTTAGGTTTGTCATCATTAGACATTCATTTATGGTAATAATGACTTTAATTTTTTTTTAACTTTTAGTTAGTATCTAAAATTATATTATATGGATCGTTACGGAATATCTGAGATTAAAGCTTCAACTTTTGTGACCAACTATGTATATATATTTCTTCCGAAATTTATATTAAGGAATTTTTGTTTAATTTTCATTCATAATATTTTTAATGTATGGTATGAAAATAATTTAATTTCAAGTAACCGACCTCCAAAGTTATTTGCTTACAAGTTTTTCCATAGAACTAAAATATTTGAAATGTTTTTCAATTTTCTATGCTGAGATGTCATGCCGAATTGCCGCGTTAGAAAAGTAATTTTGAAGGAAATGAAACAATATATTTTGAAGTAGGTATCTAGTTTTAAAAAAACAATTGTGTGTTAATAATTACGGAACCCTCTAAGATGTATCCTCTCATTCTTTTAGGTTTTTCTTTTAAGGTCATAATATATAAAATAAAGTTTAGACATTATTTTATTGAACATAAACGGAATTCGCTCAAAGCCTTATAGACGTGTGAATGTGTACAATTAATTTGCGATCGCATCGAGTTATATTTTTGTGTTAATATAAATGAAGAAAATGCCATGTACTAAAGTTAATGGGATTGAATTGAACGACACTAGATATAATGGAAATGGGAGAAATGGACTTCAACAACAGACTGAACCTAAGACGGTAAAGCAAAAAATTAAAAATGTCTTTAAAAATATAACAGTAGAGCCATTTCTGTTATGTTATATTATACCTATGGCACTTTCTAGTATAGCAGTACAAAATTTTAACATTGATAAAGCCTGTCGTGTAGATCTAAACTACACAGCAGAAATTTGCAACAAAGTGGTTGGACACAAGTGTGATGACAACATCACAGCGAACGCACTAACAGAAGCCGAAATACTAGTCGCAGACATGTCGGCATGGCAGCAACCATTACTGAGTGCTATTCCAGGTATCGCCATATTATTTGTTGGTGCTTGGAGTGACAGAACTGGAAACCGAAAGGCTCTGATGTTGGTTCCTATTTTAGGAGAAATCATTTCAGCCTTGGGATTACTATTAGCAACATATTTCTTCTTAGAATGGCCATTATGGGTGACTGCATTAATTGAATCATTGCCAACAGCTTTCTCTGGAGGAATATCTGTAGCTTTAATGGGTTCATATAGTTATGTTGCCGATGTGACAACCATTGAGGAAAGGACCTTTAGAATAGGATTTGTAGGAGTCATAGTATCTCTAGGGATACCTTTAGGTTCAGCAATAAGTGGGGTTCTGCAAAAATTTATTGGATATTACGGAATTTTTGTCATCAACGCAGTGATGTATATTTTCGGTTTTATATACACTTATGTCACCATACGGGACGTAAAAAAAATGCACACAGAAGGAACATTATTAAAAAAAATTAAACTGTTCTTTAATCCTTTAAATGCTTGGGCTTCTCTGTCCTTATTATTCTTGTCACCAAAGAAGCAATTGATAAAAATATGGCTTATCATATTGGCGCATATTATTGTGCTTGGTCCAGTATATGGTAAGCATCTTATTTATTAATATATTACTTAATTAATGCACAGTTTTTCTCCATTCATTCTTTTATTTCAGTCATGCAGTGGCAGGTGATTATTATAAATCGAATTAATTATTTTCTAAAAGAATATATTGATGACAGTTATGGTTTCATATAATGACTAATTTGTGAGGATTGGAATAAGTATTAGGTTGGAGAAATAGTTTCTTCGCATTTTATTTAAAAATTCAAAAGGTTTTTTTATAAAGTTTATTTTCAATTGATATTGAAAGTATAATACAGTGTGTAAAAAGAGCAGTCACTATAACTTTCAGATACGATTATACAACCTTTCCTCATTTCGGAAATGTATTTAATTTTTTTTTTTGTCAAAAAGTAAAAATGTTTTTTTCTTTTTACCATTTCCTATTTACTTGTCGCAAAATAATAATACAGCCAAAAATTTTTTTTATTTTTTGTACAAAAAAAAAATATATTTCTAGAATGAGAAAAGGTGGTATAATAATATCCCAAAGTTATAGTGACTGCTCTTTTTACACCCGTTATAGGTACAATTTTGTTCGATAAATTTTTGCCATCTTGTTGGTAGGGGAATGATCCCATTGCTAAAAAATTTTGGGGTTTCTGATGAAAAAACTGCGACAAATGGTTTTGGCGATGTCAACCTCACACTGCCTCAGAAATCCTGCAGCGCTTTTATGTAATAAAATTTTCAAATATTTCGCATTTCTTCATTAGAATCACTAATTTTATCAATAATAAAAACAAATGAAAATCTCACATTTACCTAATTTGAATTAGGAATTGTCTTCTGTAAAATTAAAACATTTTAATGATACCAAAATCAGCCAGATACAATTGGTATAGCCCAAGAGGTTTTATGACAAGTTCATACATATAACGCGAAAAGACTTTTCCACCAACCTATTATAACAATTTTTAAAACGATACTAAATATTTTGATACTAAATATTACAGGCGAAGGACCAGTCCAGTTTTTGTACGTAATACAAAAATATAGCATGGATGATGTCGAATATGGCTTTTTTGTTACATGTTCCACTCTAGTATCGATTGCAGGTGAGCATTTTTCATTGTCTGTTTTATATAAATTGAGGAAACTGTTTCAAAAACTCCCGACATAACCTGATACACTTGCCACAAAGCTAGATTACTAACGTTCTAATACGTATGGAAAGCTCATGATGTAACTTCTTTTTATCTTAACGTATCAACGTTCTTCAGCTGGCGTTGTTGTTTCATTTTATTATTTCGTGAAATGTGAAATTATTTATAAAACACTGATTATAATTATTATCTATTATGAATTCACAAACGTGAGATGATGGTTGCCAAAAACTGAAATTCATATTTTTCAGGAACTGGGATTATTGTCACGGTATTCAGCAAATTTCTAGGAATGCATGACAGCTTACTTGGTATTATCGCCTCTACGAGTAAGGTTCTATCAAGTTTTGTCTATGGTTGGGCTCCAAATAAACTCTGGTTTTACTCTGGTCCGATTTTTGATATCTTCGGAAGCTCAGGATCTTCGATAGTAAGATCCTTAGGCACGAAAATAGTTAGTCCTGAAGAAATTGGTAAGTACTATTACAACTACTTATTCATATAATGTTGCGAAATCATTACCCTTCCTATTAGCTTCGCTGAGGTCGAGTAAAAAAGCAAAAATTGTGTGAATGCATTTTTTTTTTTCCAAATTAAATTACAAAATAAAGAGCGAGCTCGGTGCCCCATAAACCCGTGGGGTTTGTCCGTACACCGGCGCATCTATTATCAAATGCTCAAAAATAGACAATAAGTACTTCAAATATTATTAACTACATATTTGACATATAATTACATATGAATAATTAAAAAAAAAGGACAATTGTACAAAATTAGGTACTTATATACAATGCAATAAAACTTTCATTGTGGTAAGCGATATATCCTATGTGCGAGCGATGCACATCGCACAGCGAGTGCGCCGCTCGAGCACTTATAGGTAACAACAACAAACAAGTTTGCAACATAATATTACGTTATCGCACGAGTACAGGCACAGGGGACTTTGGATGGGAGGTTTGATATTTTTATAAAATGTATAAGTTAGGAACGATATTAGGCAATTATTTATTTAATTAATTGTGGAAATGTGTTTTTAATTTACTTTTTATGTTTTTATGATTAATACTTTGTTTTAAATCTAAGGGTAATGTATTTAATAGTGTGGGTACCAAATATTCAAAAATTGTTTTCCGTATAGGTTTTTGAATTTAGGAACAGTGCACTTTGCACTGGTTACGCTACGCGTTGTGACACGGTGTGTTGTCGGTATTTGAACATAAAATTAAAAAAGTTTTCCTTGAGTATTGTATATTTAATTAAATCTTGTATGGGCATGATTTTACATAACGAGAATGCTTAATGATAGTTATTTTTATTTTTAAGATATTTTTTCATTTTATACGGTATTATTGTTTTTAATATTCTTAATTGGAGCTGATATATCGAGTTAAGATGTTAAGATTGCTTAATTAAGGTAAATTTTGCTAGCAACGCACGCATTCTATCGCACACGAAGTTTATATGCGAGGATAATTTAATAAATATTTCAAAATCAATTTTTGATATCTTCGGAAACTCAGGATCTCTGGTAGTAAGATCCTTAGGCACAAAAATAGTCGGTAGTTGGTAAGTGCTCAAATTCTTATATAACATTGCGTAATAAATCAAAACGAGTCTTATATTGAAGCGTGGTGTTCAATAATTTTTAATAAAGGCTGGTGTCACTTGGTTTTTCTATTTATAGACAGAAAAAATATACAAAAATGTGCAGCAGCGTTGTTTTTTCTGAAAGTGTTTTTTTTCTTCTGAAAATGCAGTGCGACATAGTTTTTTCTGAAAACTACGCTTGCCAACCCGCCTGCTACTTGTGCGACTATAGGCAAAGAAACCCCCACGAAATACTTTTAGGGAGGTTTATGTCCACTGGGATTATCATGTACGTCATAGGTGAAATGATGATGATGAATGTAATAAAATTACTATAAGATATAAAATATATACCACATTACCTTTTCAGGTAAAGTGGCTTCAGTCATTGGTCTTGCAGAAGCGATCACACCAGTTATATATACACCAATATATACCCAGATATATACAAATTACATAACAACTATACCAGGAATGTTCTACATAGTTGGTGGCATCATGACTATACCAACGATTATCATTTATATGTAAGTAAACTTCTTTATTTTTTTGATGCTGGTTAAAGCTGGTACGTTCCAGTTGCAAGGAAATAACGTTTTGAACGAAATTTTCAATCACATTCTAATGTTTGATATTAGATAGTAGATTACAGGAACTTCCTATGTCCAAGCCCAAGAGTCACTATGTCCAATTTACAGGTATTACACTATATAACCTAACGTTAAAGGCGTATTTTTAGGTGTTTAGTAGGACTTCACAGTAAGTCCTACTAAACAACATTTATAAAAATACTGAAAAAAGGGGAGATAAAATACTTCCTTGAGGAACTCCAGCGTCGATATTATGCAAGTTACGGGACATCTTATCTAATAGTGTCAGTAGGAATATAAATGCTGATGGCCTTGAAGATAAGAAGAAATCCGAGTTATTTCTTCTGACAAGACCAAAAGAACGTAAAGTACGGCCAATAGGATGTCATGATTGACATAATTAAATGCGTTTGAGAAATATACTAGCACTCAAACCTTAAATCATATAGTTCTCAAAACCTGCTCTTATATCACCTAAAACTTTACACAGGATAGAGGTTGTGCTTTGTCCAGTAGCCCAAGCAGGAACATTTCTAGGCTCTGCTAAGTAAATAAAAGTATTCAAATGTCGAAGTCAAGCTTGTCATACAATTAGCATTCGATAATAAAGAGCTATCAAATATTTCTGCTTGGCTTACTGGTTTGTAACCCAAGCAGGAAAATTTAAGACTCCGTAAAATAAAGTAATCGAATGTCAATTGTTTTAGCACTGTCAAGCTTTCGATTTTTCGACATTGACATTCGATAACTTTACGCTCTGATTAATAATTATATGCCGGGCTATTAGCCAGACCAGACATATATTTCGGTCCTTGTCTCATGCGATACATGCTAATGGAAAGGAAAGAGAAGTTGTCATTTACTTCAACTTTTTAGGCATCTCAAACTGTTTAGGCTGCATACATGATTTCAGATTTTCTGTTTAAAACATAAAAATAAAGATTATAAAAATAGATTAATCGTATTTTAATTAATGTTTTCCTATAATCTGTATTATGAATATTACGTTTCAAAAAGAAATTAACATAAGTAAAGTTATTCGCTTTTAAAAGTGAAACGAAACGTTGTTATCTGTCAAATAGGTTCTCAAGTAAAGCAGCATTTAAGAGTAATATAATCGAAAATAATATTATATTATAGAAAATAAAGAATATTGTAAATCTACGTTTTTAATTTCTTTTAGGAATCGTGGTATTTTATTGTGAAATCTTATTCGCTTTTGATTTTGCATTTGGTTTAGTGGCTTCACCCATATGTTAACGCGCTCTATCCACCCTCTGTTTTATAATCTGAGGTATTTTACCAATTTTGATGAAACTTTGTATTATTTCAGCTGCATGTACCTCATGCACCGCCGCCAGCTCCGAGACGAAGTGAAGAACCCCGACGAAAAGGAGCAGCATGCACATGAAAACACCATGACAGTGTTGTAGTGACGTCTCTATGTTATAAAAAAAATGAAATACTATTTATTTCAGGCTAGATAGGCCCATATTATAAATACCTTACAGACTAACATACATATATTACAAAATACTTAAAAACTACTCGTGTTGTCGATAACGCGTAGCGCGATTCATTCCGGAGTCTCCCCCGGAACCTCCGGTAGACCACACACGTTAGCCTAACCTCCTCCACCTCGAAGGTCAAAAGAAGATGAGACGGACTCTCACCACAAACGACTTGAAGTTGACCTTGTGGCGAGACTCCATACACTCAATCCTCAATGGATGGGTTGTCTTCTTACGGTGGTAGTCTACGATTACCAGTGCTGGCGGGACACGGTGCGGGCTTCCTCTTTCTTCTCTCCACCAGCACGAAGCTCTCCTCGTTGCACATACTGCTCTCGCGATGGTTGCGGACGGCGGGCTTCCTCTTTCTTCTCTGCACCAGTACGAAGCTCTCCTCGTTGCACATACTGCTCTCGCGATGGTTGCGGACGGCGGGCTTCCTCTTTCTTCTCTGCACCAGTACGAAGCTCTCCTCGTTGCACATACTGCTCTTGTCCTTGCCAGATTGAAGAGGCTGAGCCTTGTATCTTTCCTGTCTTGCGGGACTGCTTATCCCCGTTTGTCTTCCCGCAGTTGAAGACAAACGGGGATAAGCAGGATGTGCGATATGAGGGGATATGAGGGGTGATCCTAATGATATAATATACAATACGTTGTACACACCTGTGGCATCATAGAATTTTTCCACGCTTGATGTAACGTCATAAAATATTAAGAACGCTACATGTTACAATAGAAGTAATTTATTAAAACTTGAAGTCGCCCTTTGGTCATAATTTAGCAATTTATTTTAATTTCTAAAGTTTTAAGTTCCTCTTACCCGACTGCGCCAAAAGGGGGGT
Source organism: Celastrina argiolus (assembly GCA_905187575.2). Taxonomy (NCBI): domain Eukaryota; kingdom Metazoa; phylum Arthropoda; class Insecta; order Lepidoptera; family Lycaenidae; genus Celastrina; species Celastrina argiolus. The sequence continues at coordinate 8,804,819 of LR994594.1, read as the reverse complement.
TGTATTTTTCAAGAGTAGGTATACAGGGCGATTCATAGATCATAATATATTAAGGCGAATATAGTGTGAAGAGAAGAACGTGTAGAGAATTTTTTCTTTTGGCACATTAAATTGTATAAATTACTTACCATAACGCGACAAATCACGATTAAAGATCTCCATAAAAGTCACAAAACATATGAGTTTAAATTCTGGTCAGGTCAATTAGGGTTAGCTCAACGAGCAGTGTGTGTATATGTCGCAGTTATCTGGTTGAATCTGCTATTCGATTAAATGTCTAGCGCGTTTATTGAATGACGACATTTAATGATTGACTAGACCTAACGTTGATTAAACAAGCGTCACTCAACGTACAACTAGTTAGCAGACTGTAACTTAGCCCTTTAAACAGAGAGGACGTAAAATCAGTCAGGTGATTGAAATTGTGTTGTTTTTCCCGCAGTGTCGCTAGTAGGTCACCAAAACAAATATGGCAGCAAACAGCTCGCTCGCATACATTGTTGACATTTTCATTTTCATTTTGTGTGACATGTCATGTCCTCATTTTTGAGAACCTGTGGTCTTGCGAAGTTATGGTCACCCCACCAAACATTTCAAAGTATGATGTATCCCATTCAACGACTTTGCTAAAGAACCAGTCAAAAGTATGCTATATCCCATTCCCTTTGCTAAAGAACATTCAGTCAGTCAAGACGTTGAACGTTACATTAAACAACCTGACGAGTTGTCCCTTAGTCATTCAATTAAATGTCGTCATTACATAAACGCGCTAGACGTTTAATTAAACTGCAGATTCTCCAAAAGCTACAACCAGTTTGACTTGTCGCCTCAATGACGATCGATCTGGAGTCTGGGATGAGCCTGGGACTTTACTCTCAAAACTAATTAAGATTCGATCGTGCCGCATACCTACTCCCGAATAAATTGACGTTTGTTTATTTTGATTGTCAGTCGATTGATATGGTCGGGATTATAAAAAGTTACGATCTAACGATTTTCTTTATCTTTAGTTTAGAAGTAATCCACCAAATAAAATACTAAAAGCCGTTGAGATAGAACTGATTTCTCGATTGTGTCGCAAGTAAGCCTGCTGGTTGTCATTGCTATTATCACTTACGAAATTCGAAAAATTAAGAATTCTTATTTCGCAGCCGAGCTCTTTTGGGTGCTTTACGCTTGACGTCCACGGCGCGGGTGTGGTGCTGACTGTGCCGTGCTCGTCGTTGTCACCTCCGTTTTTTTATCCGTAGACGACTAGTAAGGCCTTTTTACCTGCATCTTCTTTCGCCGGACCGGTAATCTGGACTTCATTTTTTTTGTTCCCGCTCATTGCCCGAGCCTCAGCTGATGAGTTCAGTGACCGCCGGGTCAGGCGAGGGAGCGCACGCGCGTCTTATCGTTCCTCTATCTCGCCATTCGAGAACATAATTTTATGCCGCCATAATATGTTCGGAATTCAAACATATTTTTTTGTTTCATTTGCCTTTAAGTTAGATACTAAAATAAATGTTGTCTATGGAATCTAAAAATAAACATTTACAACTGTGTCAAACCTTCTGTAACTACACAACCCATGATAGAGTGCGTAATATGAGTTGTAATTTTCAATAATTTTAAAGGCAATATTTCATTATAAAATATTATAATGCCAAAGTTTACAATCCCTCTGTAATTCGCGCAAATCTTGTTAAATTTAATAAGAAATTTTTGTTTCACGTAAAAATATATAGATATAATATTTTACACTGATTATGTCATAATGAGATTAAATTAAAAAATAATTGCATTATCATTGAAATAAACCAGGAAGTCATTAATTATTACATCCTGACGATGACATTTTGTGTCTTAGTTTATTTTTATACCTACGGGTGTCCCAAATTAAAACCTAGTAAGGGACACATTTTATAAAAATCGGTTTATTGCATAATCCTGATATTGGAGTAACTATGTCTCTACAAAATATAAAAACACCAGATTCGAAAACTCACCTAGTAAATGCAAAATTAACTTCCATGTTACCACTTTGAAATCTAGTAAGTAACTTTAAACATATCAAAAACCTAGTAAGTCTCTGGACTTACTGGGTTTTAAAAAGTTAATTCCTTACTAGGAGGTATGGAAGTGAAATACGTAGAAAGGAGAGGGGTAGTGGAGTGCTTGCTGTCAGTTAGTCGCGACCTGTCGAACATATTATAACTCTAATCTATGGTTTGCCATTATACACAGGTAAAATCTTTTTAAACGGGCAAATGGCCCAGCTCACATTTCCACCACTGCAACTCCTGTGAGCCAGGATCGACAGCGGTAACTACTAACCACGAAGACCCTTTAATATAATCCCAGGAGAGGGTCGTAAGCTAAATATGCTTTGAGACTCGAAAGTTGGAGTTGGAAGAAAATTGGATGAGTAGGTATTGCAGTCTCCCGTTTCGCTTGGGGAGGAAAATTTACTTCTCAAGCAAAGCGGGAGACAGCACAAATCGTACACACATACGTTTTGTCCATCCATGACCTAGGAAACCAGGAAGCTTTTCTTTTTTCGTATGTAGTATACTGATATAAATGTTAATCCCGAAATGGTTTTAGTTTCCACGAAACAATAAAATAGATAATTAACTAAAAAGTTTTTTTTTGCATATAAGTACTTCAAAGTAAAATATTATAATATGATGGTGACACACCATAGGTATAATTATTATAGTCTTGTTATTTTAGTTTTAGTGTTTTTAAAAATACCATTTTCCACCTTTTAGTAAATGATGGCCCGCGCGAGTTTTCTTACGCCGGTTTTTTTCACTAGGCAAGATCCTGAACAGGTGGTGGGCATCATAATAATTTATAGATACGACGTTCAGTTAACATTTTTGGTAAATTCTGTCTGAATAAAACTATATGACGTTGGTTCACGCTGACCCGGAACTGAACTGACAATTCATAATATTATGTAATATTGTCCATGTTTTATCAAAAAATAATAGAATAAACATTTATATTTTACACATTTACCATTGTATCTACAACGTTATCCCACGTTCCTAAAAGTACAATTATAATCTAATGAACTTTATTCTAAATACATATACAATTAATTTAAATAACAAAACAACATGCCTACAAATTCTTCTATAATTAAGAATGCCTACTTAAAGGTTAAGTTTTGGTCATCATGAAGGTCATATAAAGTTGAGTTATAATATTATTTGATTGGACACAAACGAGTTTGCTCGAAGCTTTATAGACGTGTGTAGAGTGTAAGATAAGATCGACCCGAGTTAATATGGACATTTAAAATAGTTGAGTGTTAATATTAAAAACTATTATAATAAATAAAAATATATAATAAACAAACAAAATGTCACGTGGTACAGATAATGGTGTCGAATTGAAAGAATCAAGAAATGGCGAAAATGGGAAAAATGGAGGGAGTCCACAACAGACTGAACCTAAGACGGTAACGCAAAAAATAAAAAATGTCTTTAGAAATATAACAGTGGAGCCATTTCTGTTATGTTATATTATACCAATTGCACTTTCTGCTGCAACAGTGTTTAAGTTTAATCTAGACAAAGCCTGTCGTGTAGACCTAAACTATACAGAAGAAATTTGCAACAAAGCGATAGGAGGAGAGTCTGATGACAACATCACAGCAAATGCACTAACAGAAGCCCAAATACTAGTCGCCGACATGACAGCATGGCAACAACCAATGCAGAGTGCTATTCCAGCTATAGCCATATTATTTATTGGTGCTTGGAGTGACAGAACTGGAAATCGAAAGGCTCTGATGATGGTTCCTATTGTAGGAGAAATAATTTCAGCCTTGGGATTACTATTAGCGACATATTTCTTCTTAGAATGGCCATTATGGGTGACTGCATTAATTGAATCATTGCCAACAGCTTTCTCTGGAGGAATATCTGTAGCTTTAATGGGTGCATATAGTTATGTTGCCGATGTAACAACCATTGAGGAAAGGACCTTTAGGATAGGAATCGTAGGAGTCATAGTAACTCTCGGGATTCCTTTAGGTACATCTATTAGTGGGGTTCTGGAAGAATCTATTGGATATTATGGAATTTTTGGCATCAACGCAGTGCTGTACATTTTCGGTTTTATATACACTTATCTTACCGTACGGGACGTAAAAAGAGTGCCCACAGAAGGAACATTATTTAAAAAACTTAAACTGTTCTTTAATCCTTTAAATGCTTGGGCTTCTTTATCCTTATTGTTCTTGTCACCAAAGAACCAATTGATAAAAATATGGCTTATCGTATTTGCGCATATTATAGTGCTTGGTCCAGTATCTGGTAAGTATCTTATTTATTTACTATTATTTTATGCATACTTTTCTACTAGTCAATTATTTATTTCGGTCATGCAGAGACAGGTTGATGTAATTATGCTTAAAAAGAAATTCCGATTTAGACACTAATCTATAATTATCTCTTTCTAAAATAATAATATATTTTTAATAAGAATACCTTTAATGTTGACAGTTAATAATAATAATAATAATATCTATAGACGCTTCACACAACGTCAATCTGGCCATATGCTAAGTGTTCGAAGAACTTGTATTACGGGTACCAGACAACGGAAATATATTTAATACCTTTATACTATACACATATTTAAGATTTTTATTAAATTAATACACACATTTAATACACATCCATGACCTAGGAACATTGAAAACTTTTTGTTCCCTCGGTGGGAATAAAACCCGCAACCTAGTCAGTTAAGCAGATTCTTATGACTAATTTGTTATTATTGGCTTATTACAATTTACAAAACGAATACTAATTACTATGATAACTTACAGGCGAAGGAGCAGTCCAGTTCTTGTACGTATTACAAAAATATAGCATGGATGTAGTCGACTATACTTTGTTTGCTACATGTTCCATTCTAGTAGGCATTGCAGGTGAGCATTTTTCCTTGTCTGTTTTTATAAAATCGACGAAACTGTTTCTAACCATCATGATATCATGTCCTTATACAACTTGCCACAAAGTTTATTAAAAAACGAAGGTCAGAAATACTCGTATATTAGTTTAATAACGGTCTATAGGTATGCAAATCTCATTATGTAACTTGTTTTTACCTCAACGCATATAAATAAACATCATCGTTATTCCCTTTGCGTTGTTCATTCTATTATTCCGTGCAATATATTTTTTTAAGAAACATTTTTTCTGACTATGGTTTTCTCGCCTTTGTAAATGCAATTCAAAAGATAAAATTAAATAGTGCAAAAATGTTTGTAATGTGATTATTGGAACATCTTAAAATATTATGCTTAATGTTTTTCAGGAAATGCGATTTCTGTCACGGTGTTCAGCAAATTTCTAGGAATGCATGACAGTTTACTTGGTATTATCGCCTCCACGAGTAAGGTTCTATCTAGTTTTGTCTATGGTTTGGCTCCAGATAAACTCTTGTTTTACTCTGGTCCGATTTTTGATATCTTCGGAAGCTCAGGGACTCCAGTAGTAAGATCCTTAGGCACAAAAATAGTTAGTCCTGAAGAAATTGGTAAGTGCAAAATCTAAAACTTGTATGAATCCTTTCGATTTTTAATTCAATACCAATAGCGCCTTATAATTGGTCAATAATATCTATGGACGCTTCACACCACGTCAATCTGATCCCGTTCTAAGTATCCGAAGAACTTGTGTTACGGGGACCTGACAACGGAAATAAATTTAATATTTTTTATACTATACACATATTTAAGATTTTTATTATAATACACATCTTTGACCCAGGAACATTGAAAACTTTTTGTTCCCTCGGCGGGATTCAAACCCGCGACCTTTCCATCGAGCACTAACGCGTTCAACCACTGCGCTACGGAGGTCGTCAATAGTAGCTTGTATTAAAATAACTCTACGACATTTAATTTTCAGGTAAAATGGCTTCAGTTATTGGTTTTGTAGAAGCTATTGCGCCAGCTGTATATACGCCACTGTATACCCAGATATATACAAACTACATAACCACTATACCGGGGATGTTCTACATAGTTGGTGGCATCATGACTATACCAACGATCATCATTTATATGTAAGTGAGCTTCCTTACTGTTTACGGCATAGTTTTTGTGGCCGATTTTTGCAGGTAAAAATAGAATATTATACAGATTCCAATAGAGCATACGTCATACATAATGTCGGTCATAAAGTTATATTTGCATGCGAAAATAATTTTTTTTTTTAGAGTAAGCCTTTAAAATTATTTTTTACATAAAATAATTTTTGGAATTCTTTATACATCCGAAGAGATGATGTTATAACGGGTGTAAAAAGAGCAGTCATTATAACTTGATATGATTATACTACCTTTTCTCATTCTGGAAATGTATTTTATTTTTATTTTTTTTTTACAAAAATTAAAAAAATATTTTTTTTTTGCTTTATTCTTATGTCTTGCGACAAAAAAAAAAGAAATGGAGAATAGTAAAAAAAAATTTTCGATTTTGAGACAAAATCGATCTGTAATTTTGAATTAAAACTATTTATTATTTACTTGAAAAGTTACAGAGATATTTGTACGTTATTATAATTATAAGGAACCATTTCCTTCTTCGGAATCACGACAAAAAATATTATAACGGGTGTAAAAAGAACAGTCACTATAACTTTGGGATATGAATACCTATGCTACCTTTTCGCATTCTAGAAAAGTATATTTTTTAATTTTTATTTTACATAAAAACAACACCCATACAAGGCAACTACCCCCATAATATACATTATAATAATAATAGCTCCCCTCACCGATTTCGGTGTCGGTAGCCGATTTCATTGAAACCAGGCCAGCTACGCAGGAGTTATATTATAGTGCCCAAGTGTGTGCGCAATACGCAGAAGCACTCTCTCTTCCTTTTACTCTCATAACCCAGTGGGACGGTAAACCGACACGACTGGCGAGAGAACAGGCGCAGGACCGACTTTTTACATGCCCGTTCGACGCATGGATCATCTTTCTTGTCAGACAATCAGGTGATCAGCCTGCATTGTCCTAACCAAACTTGAAAACAACATTTTTTGTTGTTCCAACGCGGGAATCGAACCCACGACCTCCGGGTCGAGAGCGAAGCTCTGAACCACTAGACCACGGAGGAGGAATATACTTTGGGAGAGCTCCTGCAGTAGTGCACGTCATAGCTGAAATAATGATAATGACACGATGTATCTAAAATAAATTAAAATCCATTCAGTTCCTGTGTTGCCCTTGAAATATACAGTTTCTCATGATCTCGACTAACTTGTTAATTGTTACAATAACTTCTTAATGGAAGTAACAGATCGGACTCTAGATTATAACTGGAAAAACTAATTGCGGGATAGAATCATCAATTGCCTGCGACTCTTAATTAAAACATGTTCGTTTGAAAGATCGTTTTCGTCGGTTAGGTATTTGTTAATGAACCGACTATAGAAACCCTTAAAAGAAAAACCGGCCAAGTGTGAGTCGTCCTCGCGCACCGTGACAAACCTGGGGGCCTATTACAAGCTCTTAATTCCAGGCAGTTTACGCAATACAACATGGCTGCCTGGGATTTTCGTATTACGATCACATAATAACTGCATGATGACAGCTAGTCAGTGGACACGTGACACTTGACTTGCTTCCGAATGTCATTTTCAGACTAAACTAGGGTGGATCCATTCAGTTTAACATGTCGCTGTAATATGAAATAGAACAAGGCAGTTTAAGACCGTAGTATTGAATTGCTTGGAACGAGGCTGGTATTGTAAAAGATCATAATACGGCCCCTGTATAATTTAGATTTTCTTACTTCTTAAAGGTATTAGACCTGAGGCCGTATTATGATGCCAGCCTGGTTCCAGGCAATTAAATAATAGGGTCTTAAGCTGCTTTGTTCTTTTTATATCACAGCGACATGTCATACTGAATGGATCCACCCTAGTTTGGTTGTCTGAAAACGACATTCGGAAGAAAGTCAAGTGTCACGTGTCCGCTAACTAGCTGTCATCATGCAGTTATGTGATCGTAATACGAAAATTCCAGGCAGCCATGTTGTATGGCGTAAACTGGCTGGAATTATGAGCTTGTAATATGCAGTCTGGTATTCAAGTCCCAACGCCATTTATCTCTTACCAAGTTCGAAAACAAAATGGGATTTGACATTATGTTAGCTAAACACGCGAATTCGTATGTCATTTAGTCCAGCTTATGTCGCAAATATTTTGTTTTCGAACTTCGTAAGCGATCAATAATGATGGCATCTTGAATCAGAGGCCTGAGTATTTTATATGAATTTCAATTTCAATAATCTCTAAGCGATCATGAAGAAAACGTAAGTAGTTTAAAATGTACTGTATTCGCAATTTTTCTTTATCTGTACTGTAAGGCCTTCGGATTTCAAGTTTTTAAGTTTTCGAGAAGTAGTGGTTTTGATTCCCTTACAATTGTTGAAAATAATAAAAAAAGCGGTATCCTGAGATTGTGTGGTGTAAGATGTCTGATTTGTCTGTCGGTCTGACACAGCTTCAAGGGACAGTTGACTGATGATGATTAGTATTTGATATGAATTTTAGCTTGATACCTCCACGTGTTCCTTAGCAAAGGGTATAACAGATAGATAGATAGATGGACAACAAAGTGATCTGAAGTCCGCTTTTATTAGTTTTGGTATATAAGTATCTAATGGAATCTTTGAGTATAATTTTCACCAATTTCCATTATAATCAATAACAATGCAACTAAGCGTGTTTTTTTGTTTTTTTTTTGTTTAAAATTATTAGTTTTGAGATACGGAACGGCAACTCAGGGTTAGCACGAGTTCGAGTTAAAACGAGTTGCACGATTCAACAATCGGGGCCCATAATAATAGTAACACATAAAAGGTCAGATATTCTATACTAGAATAAATATAAAATCTACTTAATGTATAATATATTATATAATAATATTATTACATACACATATATAGACAGTTGACCTTCGACTAACGATGACTATATACCTACACCGGGTCATTAGATTATGATGTGCATCTTTTACAATGTTATGTAAGCTGTTGCTAAAGACTTATACATATTAGAATTATACAAATACATCTAACCTCTTCTCGTAGGCTATTAATATTATCATTGTAAATTAATAACATCAAAAAACCATCTCTGATAAATGAGCAATCGTGATAACTTCGTCCAAATTGCATTAGTGGTTTTTGAGAATCACGAACAAACATGCAGTTGAAACTGTGAACCTTTTTATAAAGTCGGTTCAAATCTCTTAATTCCAGCCAGTTTACGCCATACAACATGGCTGCCTGGCATTTTCGTATTACGATCACTTATTGATAAGCATATTGACAGCCAGCGGTCACGTGACACTTGACTTGCTTCCGTATGCCACTTTCATACAACCAAACTAGGGCGGATCCATTCACAATAACATGTTGTTGTAATATGAAAAAGAACAAGGCAGTTTAAGGCCGTATTATTGAATTGCATAGAACCAGGCTGGTATTGTAAAATATACGGCCACTTATTATAGTAACAAGAGACCATGGTAATATCATCATGGACTATGGAGATTGTGCTCCAAACGAACCGAGAAAACTTAAAGTTTTCAATCGATCATTCAATCCAATGGTTATTAATTGATGTGTATATTTATTATGCAAACAGGTTATAGTTAAATACGGGGCCAGGTTTACGTGGTGTAAAGTAGGGATGTTAGAGAGCTTCGTAACCGTTACTATCGATATCGGATATTAAAAGATATCCGTAACCGAATTAAAAGTATGCCACTGTAAAAAGGTAACCCAAATTATCCGAAACAAACTGATAATCCGAAATAATTTCATATCCGTATCCGAAATTTCAATATATCCATCCGAAAGAAACTCCGAAGAAACTATTATCAAATTTAAATATATTATGGTGACATATTTGTAACAATCATTAACATTTGGTAACTGGTTGCCAAGCCCATAGTTACTAAACCAAAAGTTATTTTATTCATAACATTATACTCGAGGTCGCCCTGTGGTCGTTATTCGTATAATATTATATTTACTGAAGATGAATGGATGAATAAAAAAAATCATAAAGAAAACTGAGAAAATTGAGTTTAAAAAATTAAATTAAAATTAAATAAAATTAAATACCATTTATTGCAGGCTGCATAGGCCCATATTATAAATACCTTAAAGACTAACATACATAATATTTAAAATACTTAAAAACTACACTACACGTGTTGACGGCGACGTGTAGCGCGCTTCATTCCGGAGTCTCCCCCGGAACTTCCGGTAGACCACAACCGTCGGCCAGAACTCCTCCGCCTCAAAGGTCGATAGAAGATGCGTCGGTACTCTCACCACAAAGGAACTGAAGTTGACCTTGTGGCGAGACTCCAGACGCTCAACCCTCAAGGGGAGGGACGTCTTCTTCCGGATGTAGTCCACGACGTCCTTAACCTCCATGGACCAGTGCAGGCGAGACACGTACAGCGGCGTGGAGCGCACTTCACACCGTAGGCGCTGCTCGGGTCCACAGGGTGCGGTGCCGCGATGGTTGCGGACGGCGGGCTTCTTCTTCCTTCTCAATGCAACATTTTAGGATATGTTGTTAGTTACGTATCAAGTACATTGATTCTAGAGACGGATCTTTAGATTAATGTACTTAATACGTACGTCGTACGTATTCTAAAATGTTTAAGTGACAGTTTTGAACACAATTATCTCGAAATCATAATTTTGCTGCCTATTATCACCTTCATCCATTCATGTCTTCAATTAATATAATAGTTAAATTAGGGCTTTGCATAGCGCCAATGACTAAACGACTATAATATTATGATGGCGAGAAAGGGCAACCTCGCTGACCGGAGCACGTTAAAATCGTATGGAAACTCGCAAATTTTTTTTTTACTCAATTTGCAAAAACAAAACCGACAGTTCCCTGGGAGCCTTAAATTACTGAAGTAATTTTCACACTCGCGTCACTAATCACTACATCGTATAAAACGAAAGTCGCTTTCTCTGTCCCAATGTCCCTTTATAAGCTTAAATCTTTAAAACTACGCAACGGAATTTGATGCGGTTTTTTTAATGAATAGAGTAATTCAAGAGGAAGGTTTATATATATAATACATGCATATTATAGTAGAGAAAAGCCGAGAAATTTAAAGATTTGTAATGTGATGTCGTAACAAACATATTTTTCTGCGCTTACATTGCAAACGCTGGCTAAACCTTACGAGATAGGTAGATCAAATAAATGTACTATGGAATTGAATAACTTAAAAAGATGAATAAAAAATCCACGACAGCATACTATGTGTATCTCCTAAGAATAAACCACAGTAACTATTTTTATCTTTTACATAATATTATTACAAAAAAAAGGGTTATTTACCAAGGTATTTTAAACGATACAGTATCATTCCTTACCTAATTAAATACATTAGATACGTTGTGCATTTCATGTAGATGAAAATTTCCCTTTACAGCATGTGATTTAAATGAATATTTTCGAAGATATTACAGATTTAAAAATTACGGGACGCCGGGGCGGGTCGCTAGTATAATATGAAGAGAAAAAAGGTTACAACGCTCAAAAAGGGTGTAATTTGTATATTTGTATATTATTTTAAGAAATATAAAAATAAAATTTTAATTTACAAGCCGACAATCCTCTGATAATTATAATGAAGATTATAATATATTTTTTGGGTTTTTTTAATAAGACCAGTAGTAAGAAAAAAGGTTACAAAATAGGTACTCCAATTTTCAGTTTATCGTGCGCACGCGCTTTCCATAATTTAATTATATGGAAAGCGCGTGCGCACGATAAACTATTAAGATAAGTTTTTGAACCCTAAAAACTGGGCGCATGCGGACCGAGTGCATATGAATTCTTTGGAGAAATTAAAAAAAAGTAGTAGTAGTAGGCCATCCGAGACCCCAGGGCCTCGATTCTCATTCCACGAACTTCGTTTTTACTATCGGTCTGTCCCGCTCATTCAAATGAGATGAGAGAGAGAAGTTCTAGTCAGAGCACCTGGCGCAAAGAGTAAGCATCGCTATCCAGCGAGGAAACTCTTTGAGCCTTCTGGGTACTCTGCCTGATGAGGACGACCTTAGGGTTATTTTTATTTGCAGTTTTAAAGTTTCCTTATTACATATTTTTTTTAGTTTTAGTTAGTAGCTAGTAATTATTATTATTAAAGTATGTTTTATTTCATATTATGTTTTGAGTAATAAAATTTTCGCTAATCGTATTATAATAATGTTTTAGTCCTTTTAGACAGTGTCTTAAAGCTTTTGACTCTAAAGTTAATAACGCGCCTAGCCAATTATATGATATTCAAATTACGAATGTTTGCTTTTTTAAAATTAAAGGAACGTACCATTATTCAAAAAAAAAGCAAAGTTTTATTTCACAGCATCAATCTTCTATTTACCTTCGAATATGACGTCCACTGTCAATTAACAAATTAATTTTAACGATAAAAAATATTTAACATTCGTAAGGTGGCGAAGTCAGAATTATATTATCAAACATTTTTTTGTCGGTGTCGTAAAAGACGATAGAGGGAATATATATTATTATGTATACAGGGTATATTATTAATGAGTAACCTTATCGTGTGTATACTGTATGGGTCCCGTATATAGAGTTTACTGTGAAAGTACCAACGCTGAAAGACTTACTTTTGACTGTAAGGTTTGTATGAAAAATTCCCCAACATCATACATTTTTTCATACAATAGCTTTAAAAAAGTAACTCTTTTAGTGCTGGTGCTTTCACAGTTATACGAAAGAGGTATTTTTACTTTTTATTGTTATGTGGTAAAATTTATGATGTTGGAGCATTTCTCATAGAAACATGAAATTAAAAAGTAAGTCTTTTAGCGCTGGGACTTTCACAGTATACTCTACATAGGAGACACACCTTAAAGTATTATCACTCATTTATCTTACACCATAGATAAGAATATATTATATAAGGTATAAAATAAATGAGTGATAATACTTTAGGGTCTGACCGTATTATGTGTCTCCTATGTAGAGTATACTGTTACAAGCGCGGAAAGACTTACTTTTCACTTTCATGTTTCTATGAGATATGCGTTTTCATCTACATTCTTATTATTTTTAACACTGTCCTCGCAAACCCGAGCCAAACGTGGCGAGTAGAGGCAAACCCTCATAAAAAACTTTGGGACAGGCTTAGGCTGCGTTTCCACTGACGCGTAGTGGAGCTTAGCGGTGCCCAAATCGACCGATGGCTATGCTCGTGCTGTTTCCGTGGAAACGGAGCGAAGATTTCGAGCTTAGTGATTGGTCAATTCGTGCACCGCAAGCTCCTCTTCACCCCGCTCCGCGGCAGTGGAAACGCAGTCTTATGTCCAGCAGTGGACGTCTTAGATGAATTGATGGATTTTGATAAAACTTTCTATTATTTCAGCTACATTTACATCATGCACCGCCAACAGCTACGAGACGAGGTGAAGAACCCCGACGAAAAGGAGCAACATGCACACGAAAACGCCATCACAGTGTTGTAGTGACGTCACAGTGTTGTAGTGACGTCACAGTGTTGTAGTGACGTCATAGTGTTGTAACTTGAACTAGTGACTTATCACAGAGAATCTACATTTATAACTGTAGATGCTCTGTGATAAGTCACTACTACTACTACTAGTACTATAGTACGTCCGAGATAAATTTAACTGAAACGTAAACAAACCCGTCTATGACACAACCAAAGACTAGTCAGTGATGCCAATGGCCAATATTAATACAATGATTTTTGTTTGCTTTGAATCGATAGACTATAGGCTTATATTCTACAATCGGCAGTGTCAAAATGGCGTATTTTTTCGGTGAAAGATTTTATTATAATGTTTAAACATATTAATTATTGTTTAATTGTTATACAATGTATTGGATAATGAAGTGTAATACTTTAATATACCTGTGAAAGTGTTGATAAGTGTGCACAATAGGTGAATAAGGGAACATTTCGATTTTTTCGGTTTGTTTACCTTTAGGTTAAATTTATCAGGGACGAACTATAGAATATAACGGCATTTAATACCATAGACCAAGGAATGCTACAATGTATAATTATTTATCTATGATAATACGAACCAATCGTTAACCAATCGTTTTGTGATTTTTAAGATTGGTGTTTATACAAAAATAGAATACTTGGCCAAGTGCGGGTCGAACTGGCATACGTAAAGTTCTGTACCATTAAAAATATGAAATCAACTAAAATATTACATATTTATATTATTTTAATTTAATTACTTATTATTTAAGTAAGGGCTGATTTTTCAATCGTCAGATAACATTTATGTATAATTATATATGCATCTACTTATTTTTATTTCTAATTGTAATTCACCTAAAGGTTGACTGGTAGACCTTAAGGCATTAAGTCCGCTATATACAAATGTGCATGATGCTTAAATAAATAAATAAAATAAAACATTTACCTAATGATTATAATACGTGATTTTGACAGATGAAACAAATGTCAAAGTGACATGTTTATACGACAGATAATAGCTATCTGGCGATTGAAAATCAACCCTAAATAAGAAAGAAATGTTTCGAGAAAAGGTAGCTCTTGTGCTCCGCTTAGCTCGTCTTGGCGGGGGCACGACCGGGTCCCCAGATTCAAGTACGTAAAGGGGAAAAAATCATGTATTTATTTTAATTTGTTTTCATATTATTTATTACCGAAATACATAATTTGCGAAACTTTCAAATATCAAGTTATCGCGTTTCTTGAGATGCAGCCTGGTGACAGACAGACAGACAGCAGAAGAAGTCTTAGTGATAGGGTCCCGACTCCCGTATCCCGTTTACTAAGAAAAATGTAAACCCGAGTACGGATTACGAAACTCCTGACGAAAGAAATCTGCAAAATGGCGGTCTTACTGCCTAACATTTTTATTATCCAATTACCTATATCTCTTTACAGTGGTAAATATTAAGCTTTTCAAACATGATAATAAATATTATGTAACGTCATAAATTGAGAAATATTACAATAGAAGTATTTTATTAACATTTCTGCGAGGGACCGACTGAAAAATGCAATATTATGCATATCTAAGTTTTATGCATATTACTGCGCCTTTGAGTTTCACATAGTTTCTACTCCCTACGTATCATGCAATTATTTTTCAATAACTTATTTTAGTTAGGTAGGAAAAGTTTATATTAGCTTAACTACAGTGTCACTGGTGAGACATGAGCAATACTTACGGAGAGTACTCGGTACTCGATTCCCGATTATAATTATGTAATAAAATTTGATACTTAATATTTTACCCAATTTTCCTTTAAATACATGAATCATGGATACTATCAAAATTATGTTATTATAATTGTATAAATATAGTATAATATATTTTAAAATTTATTGTTGATTAATCATTAATTTTAAGTAGTTATTCTATATAGAAAATTTTGTCATTTTTAATTTTGTCAGTATATAAACATTTTTGTATATTGTTCGAATGTATTGTGATATTGCAAATAAATATATTATAATCTTCTTGTTTATCTTTTGTCTTTATGTATAAGATTATAAAGAAAAATACCTAGTTATTTATTTGTTCCTTTGAATTAAATGGATTTAGAAAGGTCCTTAAAAAAATTCTAGTTATTCACTCACTCATTTAAAGGTCCTTCCAGAAATTATTCCAGTTAACGGTACGTTCACACGGCGTCGAGTGTTTCTCTACCGAATCGGTTTTTTGCAGGATTCGGTTTAGTGGCATAAGTATTTCAATGAAGGAGTTCACACATGCATTCGGTTTCAAGACACGACAAAAAAGCCGAATCTTGCTGAAGTTGACATCCGATTTTGCGACTACAAACCGATCCGGCGATACTGCAAAATGCAGATCCGATACAGTGGTATAGGGCATTCAATACATGCGTTCATACGATACACGCAGGGGTAGATTCGGTTTTTTGTCGGATCTTGAAACCGAATGCGTCGCACAAGCTGGGAAGGAGGGGTGGGCGGGAGGGACACACTGCACGTGCGCTTGCCAGTCGCCAGTTCTTTTCGCCCGCTTTGACTGACCGCTCGCTATGACGACGAAAAATATAAACGTTGAAAATTTAATTTCTCTTGTCCAAAATCGGCCAGTTTTATGGGACAAAACTCTCGAAATATACAAGGATAAAAACTTGAGAACTGCTGGCTGGCGAGAAATATGTATAAATTTGAATGAAGATTTTGAAGAAATGGAGGAGAAAAACAGGCAGGATTATGGTAAGTTTGTAATTTTTTAAAGTAAACAGGTTAAGTATTTGTACATTAGCAGTGTGTTACAAAATTAACGTTAGATTGATTCGTCTTGCCAAGGCACAGCTCCTGCTGTAGAAATAAAATAATTTGTGAATTCAGATCGTATAACATTAGCACATCGTCCACCTCGTGTACTATTTTGTTCATTGGGTGCATCTGTGAACACGTTAACCACTGATGATACATTGCTTGTTGTTTCTATGTTCGACTGTACACCTTCCATATCTATTATAAAATTATGAAGTACAGTGCAAGCCTTTACAATCGATATTGCTGTGCTGGTATCAACATCCAGTGGACGATGAAATATTCGCCACTTGTTAGCTAATATCCCAAAGGCGCACTCAACATAGCGTCGAGCTCTGGTTAATCTGTAGTTATATATTCTTTTGTTTCTATCCAAATGGTTTCCGCCGTAAGGTCTCATCAAATGTTGATGCAAGCCAAAACCTTCATCGCCTATTACTACAAACGGAATCGATAAATCGGAATCGTTTGTCAGTGGACATGCTGCCGGTAATTGCAAATCACCATCTATTAGTTTTTTCCAAAAAGTACACTCCTTGAATATTGTCGAATCGCATTCTTTTCCATACGAGCCCACACAGATGTATGTAAATTTATAATATGAATCAACCACTGCTAATAATACGATGGAAAAGAAATCTTTGTAATTCATAAACATGGAACCACTGTTGTTTGGCTTTTTTATCCTAATATGTTTACCGTCCACTGCACCAATGCAATGGGGAAAGTTTGCTCTAGTATTAAATCCATTGGCGATATATTCCCAGTCAGATATTGTGTTGGGTAATGTCATAAACTCCCCATGCAAATTGTTCCAAATAGCATTCGTTACTTCCTTAATAATGTTACTGATCGTAGACACTCCGACTCGGTAGGCGTAATGTAAATCCTTGTATGAACACCCAGAAGCCATATATCTGCAAGTAAATTTAATTATATTTTTCAGCTAAATCGATCGTAAAGAAGTGGACTAATATTAGAGACAGCTGGATGAGGAGTATTAATGAGAAAAAGAAATCAAAAAAATCAGGATCGTCTGCGACATGTCCGAGAGCCTACGTTTATCATCGTCAAATGTTGTTCTTAAAAAAAATTGTGTCGCCAGCTGACACACATGATAGTGCAACTATTGTTACACCAAACCCAGCAGACGATAGTACAGCCGCTACAGTTACATCAGATGTTACCCATGACAGTGCGATGGCTCTGGACAATTTATTCGGTGAAGATGTCGCAAATAATCAAGATGCTACAGATGAAAGTCAACAAGAAAGTAATAATGAAAATTTAGTAGGTGGTTCGAAAAGAAAAAAAAGCAGACCATCGAGGCAGAATTTAAACGTGTTTGATAAGAAAATGAGTGAGTTTATAAATTATCAAATGGAATGCAAGAAGAAAGAAGAAATGAAAGAAGACCGTAATTTGTTTTTCTTTAAAAGTCTACTTCCATCATTGGCAACGCTAAACGATAATCAAACATTAGAATTTCAATCAGGCGTCTTAAATTTATTGCAAAATATAAAGAACCGAAATGAATGGTCTCCTGCACACTCATCAACATACAACTGTCAACCAAATGTGGCACAATCACAAGGCTATTTTACATCGCAGTACCAAGCATCACCAGAGTCTCAAAGTATTCAATCGAATGCTTCTGATTTACCAGACTTTCATAATATGTAGTTGGGAAACTTCAAACTGTGTACCTACCAAGCGATTGTCTATAATATCTTAATCATATTTTTAATAAATAATTTAATTATAATAAAATACAGTATTTCAATCTTACCTTATACATATCGCTAATTTTTCTTCTGGTCTAATGCTTTTCCTCATATTTGTATCACGCTTTTTCAAATCTTTTTCCACTTTTTTCAAAAGATTATCAAATGTAGGTATAGTCATTCTAAAGTAGTTAAAAAATTTTTGTGGATCATTTCTTAACTGCTGCATTAGAGTTGTAAAGGCACCAACTGTTGATCTTCTTTGTACTATTGGGTTTAACCACAATCTTTTTCTACGACGCTGACGGCGATAATACCAGTATAGTATAGCAAGACTGTTCACGTCCATCGCTTCCAAATCAACGTGAGGAACTGTGCGCGCTCTTGCTAATAAAAGCCGGATGGTGAGTTCACACGAGATCCCGATACGAGGCCGTCGGATACGGCCAAGCAAGATGTGCTGTGTGAATACAACATTCGGTTTTTCCAGTTGAGGAAGTTTTCTAATATTATGAATAGGATACATTGCTTCCGCGTGAGTTTTTAATGATTTAAAAAACCTAAGTCAATAAGCATCTAATCTAAGAAGTATTAGCATCTTATATTCTTAGATATACTCGTACCTCGGTACTACTATTGCTAAAATATAAAGATTGTAACATTGTGATGCCGTTCAATATTCTGGAGGAATCTAATCTACTAAAACACTATTTAACTACATAAAAGAAACTAGAAAAACAACAGTATATTTAGCGTTTGTACTGGACGTAATGCTATCTATTCAAAACAACGTTACGTGTAAAATCAATTTGACAAAATTTAAGAATGTTGAGATAGAGGATATGAATAAAAAGTAAAGTCATATATATACTTACACCATAATCAAAAGTCAGGAAGAGATTGCTGTAAGCAGTAACACCGCCTTTATGTACAATTCCTTTTATTGCACATAACTACTATACAAAAGATTTTTTTATTCCTTTCTATTTCCATAATACTATTTGAAAAAAACTATTAGATAAAAGTATAATATTATCATCCAAGTCATTCTTATCGTCGCATTTTACTGTACTGCTGGTGTATGGAAATCGTACAGTGCAAGTAATATTTAATGGTGTAACAACACAGACACACATAGACATTTGACATTTCTAGCATTTGGATTGGGATAAGTAAAAAAAATGTATTCAAAAATATATTTATTACGTATAATAATATTAAATTAACAATGGTAAACAACGCTTACAAACATACAAAAAACTGCACCAAAAATACAAAAAAGCTCTCTCAGTCTATCAACGCAGCATGCACTCCAGTTACGTAGGAGAGCCATGAATTTGACGATACAAATGGACCGACAGGACCGGATTCATACCTCGGCTTCACAGGAAACCCGTGTGCATCAACATCAAGGTGATACAATATTCTCGT
Organism: Celastrina argiolus; assembly: GCA_905187575.2. Taxonomy (NCBI): domain Eukaryota; kingdom Metazoa; phylum Arthropoda; class Insecta; order Lepidoptera; family Lycaenidae; genus Celastrina; species Celastrina argiolus. The sequence continues at coordinate 8,785,305 of LR994594.1, read as the reverse complement.
TTGCAATAAAATAATTGGGGGTAAATGTTTAGAGCAAACATGACTCTATGTAGCTTCTGGTTTTGCAATGAACTCGAACCATTTTATTTTTGAAGCATGATTTTGTAAAAAACCTGTAAATACCAATTAGCAGATTAATTATATTTAACTTGGTATGGTAACATGGTACAGTTAAAATAATAAAAGTAAAAAGTACCGAATATATTATCTATTCAAACATAAAGTGATTATTTCGAAGGGTTATCGATATAGAAATGTACATCACTAGGAGAAAATTATTCTCTTTGTTATGTAAACAAATAATTTTTAATATAATGCAAACACCGCATACTAGTAGAAACTATAGTAATATACACATACATCTATTAAAATAAATTAGTTCTAGCCTATTTGGATAAATTTACTAAGCCTATATCATTTAAAACATACTTATGAAAAGATATTGTTCCGTCACAGTTTTCTTTTCGAGATGTAGGTATAACTTTTACACGCATTCACTAAGCAAGGCCTTTTCCGAAACAGTTATGTTGTAAATTGCAAAAACTGTAATAAATCGGATGAGAATTATTATCTATTACATTATAATAATAAAATCTAAAAGAAAATGTTTTCTTCATGTTTTATTGTTGACACAATAATAGGATGGCATATAATGCTACCAATTGAAGTTGTCACTAATTTCTAAAGAGCTATAAAAATACAGAGACGTTTTTATTTAGTTGGTTTGATACGTTTGACAGACCACCAAAATTTGACAGACCACCAAATCGACCTCTGACCTGGTGACAACGCGAAAAATCATGAAGTTGCTGTCTCTTTTACTCTCATGAATCTTTGCATTTGAAATTTGTTAGATAGATCGCTGTTTTTAGCTCTACTTTTTACACTCCTTCTATGTTTATCCTATTTCTATGACTGGCACATCGTATTATTAATAAGTTTTTTTAATGTTTTTGTCCATACCTAACTTACGTCTTACAGCACATTAAGCTTGTAAAATTAAATAATAATGGTATTATTAGGTCGTATACCTATAATATGACCTAATAATAAGCAAATTAAAACAAACTTATTTTTTATGTGTGCATAAAATTTAGAGAATTAACTGGAATAAAAATTATTTTTATGCACAAAGCATTTAGGATAAGAATAATTTTTATCCCATCTAATGATAAAAGGAAAATAATAAATTACTTGAAGCTCTAATCCAGAGTTTCGCAACCTTTTCTCAAATATTGTAATTAATATTTTCATGCCTCATGTGAAAGTATTATTGCAAAAAATGCATATCGAAATTAATTTGTATTCATACAAAACTCTTTTACAAAACTCTTTTGTGTATAATATAGTTAAAATCTTAAATAAGTGTATAGTATACAAATGTGCATGATGCTTAAATAAATAAATAAAATAAAACATTTACCTAATGATTATAATACGTGATTTTGACAGATGAAACAAATGTCAAAGTGACATGTTTATACGACAGATAATAGCTATCTGGCGATTGAAAATCAACCCTAAATAAGAAAGAAATGTTTCGAGAAAAGGTAGCTCTTGTGCTCCGCTTAGCTCGTCTTGGCGGGGGCACGACCGGGTCCCCAGATTCAAGTACGTAAAGGGGAAAAAATCATGTATTTATTTTAATTTGTTTTCATATTATTTATTACCGAAATACATAATTTGCGAAACTTTCAAATATCAAGTTATCGCGTTTCTTGAGATGCAGCCTGGTGACAGACAGACAGACAGCAGAAGAAGTCTTAGTGATAGGGTCCCGACTCCCGTATCCCGTTTACTAAGAAAAATGTAAACCCGAGTACGGATTACGAAACTCCTGACGAAAGAAATCTGCAAAATGGCGGTCTTACTGCCTAACATTTTTATTATCCAATTACCTATATCTCTTTACAGTGGTAAATATTAAGCTTTTCAAACATGATAATAAATATTATGTAACGTCATAAATTGAGAAATATTACAATAGAAGTATTTTATTAACATTTCTGCGAGGGACCGACTGAAAAATGCAATATTATGCATATCTAAGTTTTATGCATATTACTGCGCCTTTGAGTTTCACATAGTTTCTACTCCCTACGTATCATGCAATTATTTTTCAATAACTTATTTTAGTTAGGTAGGAAAAGTTTATATTAGCTTAACTACAGTGTCACTGGTGAGACATGAGCAATACTTACGGAGAGTACTCGGTACTCGATTCCCGATTATAATTATGTAATAAAATTTGATACTTAATATTTTACCCAATTTTCCTTTAAATACATGAATCATGGATACTATCAAAATTATGTTATTATAATTGTATAAATATAGTATAATATATTTTAAAATTTATTGTTGATTAATCATTAATTTTAAGTAGTTATTCTATATAGAAAATTTTGTCATTTTTAATTTTGTCAGTATATAAACATTTTTGTATATTGTTCGAATGTATTGTGATATTGCAAATAAATATATTATAATCTTCTTGTTTATCTTTTGTCTTTATGTATAAGATTATAAAGAAAAATACCTAGTTATTTATTTGTTCCTTTGAATTAAATGGATTTAGAAAGGTCCTTAAAAAAATTCTAGTTATTCACTCACTCATTTAAAGGTCCTTCCAGAAATTATTCCAGTTAACGGTACGTTCACACGGCGTCGAGTGTTTCTCTACCGAATCGGTTTTTTGCAGGATTCGGTTTAGTGGCATAAGTATTTCAATGAAGGAGTTCACACATGCATTCGGTTTCAAGACACGACAAAAAAGCCGAATCTTGCTGAAGTTGACATCCGATTTTGCGACTACAAACCGATCCGGCGATACTGCAAAATGCAGATCCGATACAGTGGTATAGGGCATTCAATACATGCGTTCATACGATACACGCAGGGGTAGATTCGGTTTTTTGTCGGATCTTGAAACCGAATGCGTCGCACAAGCTGGGAAGGAGGGGTGGGCGGGAGGGACACACTGCACGTGCGCTTGCCAGTCGCCAGTTCTTTTCGCCCGCTTTGACTGACCGCTCGCTATGACGACGAAAAATATAAACGTTGAAAATTTAATTTCTCTTGTCCAAAATCGGCCAGTTTTATGGGACAAAACTCTCGAAATATACAAGGATAAAAACTTGAGAACTGCTGGCTGGCGAGAAATATGTATAAATTTGAATGAAGATTTTGAAGAAATGGAGGAGAAAAACAGGCAGGATTATGGTAAGTTTGTAATTTTTTAAAGTAAACAGGTTAAGTATTTGTACATTAGCAGTGTGTTACAAAATTAACGTTAGATTGATTCGTCTTGCCAAGGCACAGCTCCTGCTGTAGAAATAAAATAATTTGTGAATTCAGATCGTATAACATTAGCACATCGTCCACCTCGTGTACTATTTTGTTCATTGGGTGCATCTGTGAACACGTTAACCACTGATGATACATTGCTTGTTGTTTCTATGTTCGACTGTACACCTTCCATATCTATTATAAAATTATGAAGTACAGTGCAAGCCTTTACAATCGATATTGCTGTGCTGGTATCAACATCCAGTGGACGATGAAATATTCGCCACTTGTTAGCTAATATCCCAAAGGCGCACTCAACATAGCGTCGAGCTCTGGTTAATCTGTAGTTATATATTCTTTTGTTTCTATCCAAATGGTTTCCGCCGTAAGGTCTCATCAAATGTTGATGCAAGCCAAAACCTTCATCGCCTATTACTACAAACGGAATCGATAAATCGGAATCGTTTGTCAGTGGACATGCTGCCGGTAATTGCAAATCACCATCTATTAGTTTTTTCCAAAAAGTACACTCCTTGAATATTGTCGAATCGCATTCTTTTCCATACGAGCCCACACAGATGTATGTAAATTTATAATATGAATCAACCACTGCTAATAATACGATGGAAAAGAAATCTTTGTAATTCATAAACATGGAACCACTGTTGTTTGGCTTTTTTATCCTAATATGTTTACCGTCCACTGCACCAATGCAATGGGGAAAGTTTGCTCTAGTATTAAATCCATTGGCGATATATTCCCAGTCAGATATTGTGTTGGGTAATGTCATAAACTCCCCATGCAAATTGTTCCAAATAGCATTCGTTACTTCCTTAATAATGTTACTGATCGTAGACACTCCGACTCGGTAGGCGTAATGTAAATCCTTGTATGAACACCCAGAAGCCATATATCTGCAAGTAAATTTAATTATATTTTTCAGCTAAATCGATCGTAAAGAAGTGGACTAATATTAGAGACAGCTGGATGAGGAGTATTAATGAGAAAAAGAAATCAAAAAAATCAGGATCGTCTGCGACATGTCCGAGAGCCTACGTTTATCATCGTCAAATGTTGTTCTTAAAAAAAATTGTGTCGCCAGCTGACACACATGATAGTGCAACTATTGTTACACCAAACCCAGCAGACGATAGTACAGCCGCTACAGTTACATCAGATGTTACCCATGACAGTGCGATGGCTCTGGACAATTTATTCGGTGAAGATGTCGCAAATAATCAAGATGCTACAGATGAAAGTCAACAAGAAAGTAATAATGAAAATTTAGTAGGTGGTTCGAAAAGAAAAAAAAGCAGACCATCGAGGCAGAATTTAAACGTGTTTGATAAGAAAATGAGTGAGTTTATAAATTATCAAATGGAATGCAAGAAGAAAGAAGAAATGAAAGAAGACCGTAATTTGTTTTTCTTTAAAAGTCTACTTCCATCATTGGCAACGCTAAACGATAATCAAACATTAGAATTTCAATCAGGCGTCTTAAATTTATTGCAAAATATAAAGAACCGAAATGAATGGTCTCCTGCACACTCATCAACATACAACTGTCAACCAAATGTGGCACAATCACAAGGCTATTTTACATCGCAGTACCAAGCATCACCAGAGTCTCAAAGTATTCAATCGAATGCTTCTGATTTACCAGACTTTCATAATATGTAGTTGGGAAACTTCAAACTGTGTACCTACCAAGCGATTGTCTATAATATCTTAATCATATTTTTAATAAATAATTTAATTATAATAAAATACAGTATTTCAATCTTACCTTATACATATCGCTAATTTTTCTTCTGGTCTAATGCTTTTCCTCATATTTGTATCACGCTTTTTCAAATCTTTTTCCACTTTTTTCAAAAGATTATCAAATGTAGGTATAGTCATTCTAAAGTAGTTAAAAAATTTTTGTGGATCATTTCTTAACTGCTGCATTAGAGTTGTAAAGGCACCAACTGTTGATCTTCTTTGTACTATTGGGTTTAACCACAATCTTTTTCTACGACGCTGACGGCGATAATACCAGTATAGTATAGCAAGACTGTTCACGTCCATCGCTTCCAAATCAACGTGAGGAACTGTGCGCGCTCTTGCTAATAAAAGCCGGATGGTGAGTTCACACGAGATCCCGATACGAGGCCGTCGGATACGGCCAAGCAAGATGTGCTGTGTGAATACAACATTCGGTTTTTCCAGATCCGATGAAAATAAGATTCGGCAAATCGTGTCTCCATGTGAACGTACCGTAACTTTGCTGACCTTTAAGTAATCGACAAGTAACTTTTTGAATAAATCATGAATTTTTTTCATATTTAATTTAAGCTAATTTAAAAACGAGATCTATGAATATTTGATTGTAGGATCCAGAAGTCCAGTGTTGTTTATGCAACCAATGTAAGTCGTAAGAATAACTAAAGAAAATACAAGAACATATAATAATTCAAGCAAACATTAGTTTAATTTCTACTTATACATAATGTATATAACGGAGTGAGGTATTCTGTGGGCGTCACTTTATAGGATCAGGAAATAATAACACCAAGCTGAACGTGTTTATATTATGAACTTACAATTAATAAAATTATCAAACACACTGTAAATGAGAGCTGACATTGATATTGGAACGTAAGCGAATTTAGTCTATATCTTCTTCACATAGATGAAGAATCCTCGATCATATTCTTCCTCCAAGTCCTCTTCCAGGCCCGCCATCTGCCAGAGTCTGACCTGTCATCGCTGTCATCGCTGTCATAGGTGACAAATGTCTTCACTTCTTCTCCTTTTGTAAACGACAATCGAAATAGGTCTCTTGGCAAATATGACCAAACTCGCTAGACTTTTGCAAGCCTTACGTTTAAACTCCGACATATATATTTTTTTAATTTATAATATTATTATAATTTGCTTTAGACCAGTGGCAACCTTATTACTGGCACCTCAGATTAATAACTAAAGCATAGATACCGGGTAAAAAGCAAGAGCAGAGACATATTTCTGTTCTTGTCTCACTATACGACACATGCTAATGGGAAGGAAAGGGAAGTCTAGCTGTCCGTTACTTTATTTTTTTAGGCTTGTCACCACTTTGGGCAATCACCTCTGTACGAAATTGCTCACAAGTTGCATGTCAGCTAGTTTGAGCTAATTTGATGTCTTTATTCGAGGGACGTCCATAGTCGACATCACATGTCGATAAAAATGAAAATAAAGAAGAAGATATAATGTTTATACTATCTACCACCCAGTATAAATTACTTTCCTCTTAATCTCCGTCTATGTCTATTAAGCTTAAGGGATTTTAGTTTGCCCCAAAAAATATTCAAGATTTCTTTTTGAGGAAGTTTTCTAATATTATGAATAGGATACATTGCTTCCGCGTGAGTTTTTAATGATTTAAAAAACCTAAGTCAATAAGCATCTAATCTAAGAAGTATTAGCATCTTATATTCTTAGATATACTCGTACCTCGGTACTACTATTGCTAAAATATAAAGATTGTAACATTGTGATGCCGTTCAATATTCTGGAGGAATCTAATCTACTAAAACACTATTTAACTACATAAAAGAAACTAGAAAAACAACAGTATATTTAGCGTTTGTACTGGACGTAATGCTATCTATTCAAAACAACGTTACGTGTAAAATCAATTTGACAAAATTTAAGAATGTTGAGATAGAGGATATGAATAAAAAGTAAAGTCATATATATACTTACACCATAATCAAAAGTCAGGAAGAGATTGCTGTAAGCAGTAACACCGCCTTTATGTACAATTCCTTTTATTGCACATAACTACTATACAAAAGATTTTTTTATTCCTTTCTATTTCCATAATACTATTTGAAAAAAACTATTAGATAAAAGTATAATATTATCATCCAAGTCATTCTTATCGTCGCATTTTACTGTACTGCTGGTGTATGGAAATCGTACAGTGCAAGTAATATTTAATGGTGTAACAACACAGACACACATAGACATTTGACATTTCTAGCATTTGGATTGGGATAAGTAAAAAAAATGTATTCAAAAATATATTTATTACGTATAATAATATTAAATTAACAATGGTAAACAACGCTTACAAACATACAAAAAACTGCACCAAAAATACAAAAAAGCTCTCTCAGTCTATCAACGCAGCATGCACTCCAGTTACGTAGGAGAGCCATGAATTTGACGATACAAATGGACCGACAGGACCGGATTCATACCTCGGCTTCACAGGAAACCCGTGTGCATCAACATCAAGGTGATACAATATTCTCGTTTGCAATAAAATAATTGGGGGTAAATGTTTAGAGCAAACATGACTCTATGTAGCTTCTGGTTTTGCAATGAACTCGAACCATTTTATTTTTGAAGCATGATTTTGTAAAAAACCTGTAAATACCAATTAGCAGATTAATTATATTTAACTTGGTATGGTAACATGGTACAGTTAAAATAATAAAAGTAAAAAGTACCGAATATATTATCTATTCAAACATAAAGTGATTATTTCGAAGGGTTATCGATATAGAAATGTACATCACTAGGAGAAAATTATTCTCTTTGTTATGTAAACAAATAATTTTTAATATAATGCAAACACCGCATACTAGTAGAAACTATAGTAATATACACATACATCTATTAAAATAAATTAGTTCTAGCCTATTTGGATAAATTTACTAAGCCTATATCATTTAAAACATACTTATGAAAAGATATTGTTCCGTCACAGTTTTCTTTTCGAGATGTAGGTATAACTTTTACACGCATTCACTAAGCAAGGCCTTTTCCGAAACAGTTATGTTGTAAATTGCAAAAACTGTAATAAATCGGATGAGAATTATTATCTATTACATTATAATAATAAAATCTAAAAGAAAATGTTTTCTTCATGTTTTATTGTTGACACAATAATAGGATGGCATATAATGCTACCAATTGAAGTTGTCACTAATTTCTAAAGAGCTATAAAAATACAGAGACGTTTTTATTTAGTTGGTTTGATACGTTTGACAGACCACCAAAATTTGACAGACCACCAAATCGACCTCTGACCTGGTGACAACGCGAAAAATCATGAAGTTGCTGTCTCTTTTACTCTCATGAATCTTTGCATTTGAAATTTGTTAGATAGATCGCTGTTTTTAGCTCTACTTTTTACACTCCTTCTATGTTTATCCTATTTCTATGACTGGCACATCGTATTATTAATAAGTTTTTTTAATGTTTTTGTCCATACCTAACTTACGTCTTACAGCACATTAAGCTTGTAAAATTAAATAATAATGGTATTATTAGGTCGTATACCTATAATATGACCTAATAATAAGCAAATTAAAACAAACTTATTTTTTATGTGTGCATAAAATTTAGAGAATTAACTGGAATAAAAATTATTTTTATGCACAAAGCATTTAGGATAAGAATAATTTTTATCCCATCTAATGATAAAAGGAAAATAATAAATTACTTGAAGCTCTAATCCAGAGTTTCGCAACCTTTTCTCAAATATTGTAATTAATATTTTCATGCCTCATGTGAAAGTATTATTGCAAAAAATGCATATCGAAATTAATTTGTATTCATACAAAACTCTTTTACAAAACTCTTTTGTGTATAATATAGTTAAAATCTTAAATAAGTGTATAGTATAAAAGCATTAAATATATTTCCGTTGTCTGGTACCTGTAACACAAGTTTTTCGGAAACCAAGCACGGGGCCAGATTGACGTGGTGTGAAGCGTCCATAGATATAATTATTATTATTAACATTTAATTTACCGATTCATTTTCTGAATTAAAGAAAAAAAACAAAAATCTATCAATATCACTTTACGGCCCCCAGGGACACACGCCGCCGGTTGGGAACCCCTGCTTGAAAGAGTCTGTGGGAGTAGTATTTTCCTTATCTCCATAACTTGCCTTGGGGTCCAATTTGAAAATACACTGCCTTTTCGATGTTATTTGAGTTTGAATTTTTTGCTAACATGATCAAGATAAATCGTTAGCAGCTTATTAGTCACATTGAAAACAGTTAAGTTTCAGTTCATTATTCACTATCACATATAACACTTCATAGTTTATAATATCAGCGATATTATAAACTATGAAGAAACCTGATGAATCCTGAACCTTTTTTTTTTTTTTTTTTGATTTCGCAAGGGAAATGCATTACGCATCCCCCCGGGAGGGTCCCCGAGGGGTATGTGGGACTCCCGGCTCGCTATGGCCGGTTTACCCACTAAAACCACTTGCGGATTGCCATCAGCCGTTATGTTGGGTGGAGTGCCTGGATCTGTCTAAACACAGGCTACTCCTCCCTCGACCGGCCGGTTCACCTCTACAGGGACCGGACTTCCATCAAATTAAGAGAGCGCTCCGGCAAACTGAAGCGCTCTCCTCGGCGCCGAGACTGACAAAGCCGGGGAGGTTACCCATCCCTCTACCCGGAGCCCCGTACTAGACGTGAGATGGGAGGGCCGCAAAGCGACGCCTCCGCACCCCCGTCCTGCGCCGGCGAAGAGGAACAGAGGATGGGTCCATCTCTCTGTCCCGCTCCGAGGCCTCCTTCTGCGAGATTATGTATTCGCAAAAGGAGGCCGCCGCCTGCCATGCCTCATCGCTCTCGAGCATGCAGCGAACCACACTCGAGAGTGTGAGGTCCCGCCCAAGCACTGCCACGAGATCGTGGCGCTGCACGGCCCATCGATCGCACACCTCTAAGGTGTGCTGGGCTGTGTCCTCCGCAGCGCCGCATGCGTGGCAAGCTGGCGTAGGCTCTCTCCTGGCAATTTTACACAGGTACGCACCGAAACATCCGTGTCCGGTGAGTACCTGTGTAAGACGGAAGGTGAGGGGCTTTCTCTTACGGCGCATCCACGCCGCAAGAACTGGGCGCAGTGCCGTAACCGTATGTTGACCATACGGGGACTGCGCCAGGACCTCACCCCACCTTCGTAGCAACCACTGTTGCCCCAGCTTCCGCAGTCGCGAGAGCTCCTCCGAATTCAGCACCTCGCCTTGCAGCCTCTTCTCAGCGCGGAAGAGGTGCACTTCGGCGAGCACCGACGCCTCGAGCTCCCACGGCGGATCTCCAGCCAGAGCAGTGGCTGCCACCCAGGAGACTGTACGGTAGCCCCTGATTACCCTCACCGCCGTGACCCGCTGCGCTTTCCGCAGCTGAGCCTTATTGCGGACGGTAAGGGAATCCGCCCAAATAGAGGCTCCGTACAGGGCTATACTCCGACAAACTCCGGAGTATAGCCGCCTGCAGGCATCGCTGGGCCCCCCCACATTCGGTAGGAGCTGGCCCAGCGCAGAGGCCGCCCTTATGACCTTCGGCCCAAGTTGTTCAAAATGGGGTCCGAAGGTCCACCTCCCATCCAGGGTGAGTCCCAGACACTTGAGTGTTGGGCTCACCCTGACCTCCGTCTCTCCGATAAGGAGTCGTGCACCAGGTGGGGGTCCTTTCCTCCCAGGCTCGCGGAAGAGCAGGGCTTCGGTCTTTTCGAGACGAACTCGAAGCCCTAATCGCTCTATGCGGCTGACTACGAGGGATACTCCCACCTCGGCCAGCCGCGCAGCCTCCTGGTACGTTCGTCCACGGGATGACGTAAGTGTCATCCGCGTAGCAGACGACACTCATCCCGGGAAGAAGGCCGCTCCGCAGGACCCAGTCGTAGCCGACGTCCCAGAGGTTTGGACCCAGCACCGAACCCTGGGGGACACCGCACTCGACTCGCCGCCCCACTAAGGACCCCGACCGATCCTCGAACACGATCTCCCTATCGGAGAGGTACGCGTCCAACAGCCTCCCGAGATACGGAGGCACTTCGAAGAACAACAGTGCCTCGCGTATTACTCTGTGGGGGAGGCTATTGAAGGCATTGGCGATGTCCAGCGACACCGCCACTACCACCTCCTTCCCGCGTTCCGCCTCACTCGTCACCGACTTAAGGCGCCTCAGCGCGTCGATGGTCGTCCAACCCGCCTGAAACCCAAACTGTGCATCACACAGTCCGGGCCCCGGGCCTTCCTCCAAGTGATGAACGAGGCGGGAGGCTATGACGCGTTCAAACGCCTTGCCCACCTCGTTCAACAACACCATCGGTCGCACCGCCGACGCACAGTCCGGTGGTCGCCCGCCTTTTGGTATTAGGACGAGCCGACCCTCCTTCCATGCCTCCGGGAACTGTCCGCTTTGAAGACAGCGGTTGAACAGTTGCCGGAGACTATCCTCGAGATACACGAGAGCGATTGACAGGACTCTCCCGTGCACCTCGTCCGGACCTGGCGCCCTCCTCTTGTTACGGAGGCGGGAAAGACCCGCCTCCATTTCTAAGTCAATGAATCCTGAACCTACAACAATAGTGTCTAATGTTGAGAGGATATATTATGTTGCAAGTGTTTTGATAATATCCACTTTGTAATTACTTATTCTTTTTATTTTTACTTCAAATATTTCCATGCCCTATGGGCAGAAATCGTGCCCACTGTGTGTAAACTATTGTAACAACCATGTAAACAATTTCCGGAAATAAAGAATTGAATTGAATTGAGTGATCTATTTTTAATAAAAGTGTCACTTTTATTAAAAACAGATCATTAGTTTAAGCGCTTTTTGGGTTCAGGAACTGGGTAATAAATACTAATTACGTATTCGGATTAAATATTTTTCTTAAGAATTGCGATTTTTATATAATGGATTTAAAATAACGATCACTGAATAGTCATAGCGTACCTACAATACCACGTAACCACAGTGTAAAAACCTCAGGTAAGTAGTGTGTCATATAATTGTGTCAGTCACTTTATTACATAAATTTATAATAATAATGTTAAAACAATTTACTAATATCATAAAAGTTTATTATCTTCTGGACTTTGCGAAATGTTTATCGCCAATATCAATGGAATATTGGGATGAACAATAGTGGGATGAAATAAACACGATACTCGCACCGTGTTCATGGGAATAGCGATAGGACTATTTAAGCATATAAAAATTTATTGCTGTTCGTTGGTCTCGCTAAAACTCAGGAGCGGCTAAACCGATTCGGCTATTTTTAGTCATGAAATATTCGTGGAGGTCCAGGGAAGGTTGAAACGGTTTGTATGCTCAGCGAAGTGGGCACGGGTCAGCTAGTTTAAGCATAAATACCGCAAAGGAAATTCGCAGCGCCAAACACAAGCATAATAAACTTTAAAATATTTCAGCATTATAATAATTCCTCCCACACCAATTTCGGTGACGGTGGCCAGTTTCATTGAAACCAGGCCATCTACGCAGGAGTTATTTTTATAGTGCCCAAGTGTGTGCGCAATACACAGAAGAATTCTCTCTACCTTCACTCTTGTAGCCCAGTGAGACGGATAACCGACACGACTGGCGGGAGATCATGAATCTTCTTTCTTGTCAGACAATCAGGAGATCAGCCTGCATTGTCTTTAACAAACTGGAACGCAACATTTTTGTTGTTCCAACGCGGGAATCAAATCTACGACTTTTGGGTAGAGAGCGAAGCTCGGAACCACTAGACCACAGAGGCGTTCCACCTACCGAAACTAAATGACAAAATCATCAAAATGTTTAACAAAACATGTTGATTCGTTAAAATTTTTGGTGAATATTTCACATAAAATAAAAACTACAGGACCCAACTATGTACAATTTTTATGGGACCAAATAACAGCTTCACTGCGGCGAATAAAAAAAGAATCACGCAAATCGGATCATTAACCTCAGACTAAAAATGACTATTCAAATGAAAGCCTTATTTATGTTAAGCAAACGCTTAGCAACAAACTAAGTAAATGACAGCAATTTAGAATAAGATAAAGCTGTTAAATCAACAGTGAAAACAAAACACTTATGATAATTTTTGAATTACATTCCAAATAACACACCATTACCTTTCGTTGAGTCATTGTGGAAACGACTTTAATGAATAAAACAGTTAAGGAAAACCTCAGACAAAATTAAAGTGAATTAAGAGCTTCGCCGTGTATTGACAATGTCACGCACAATGTAACAAAACTACGCCTTACGTAGTGTGGTCAGTGGCTGGGCTAAACTCTCTCTCTGGAGGCCTATTACAAGCTCTTAATTCCAGCTAGTTTACGCCACACAATATCGCTGGCTGGCGTTTTTGTATTACGATCACTCATTGACACTCACCAGTCACGTGACACTTGACTTGTTGCCGAATGTCACTTTCAGACAACAAAAACTAACTAGCTTGTCAGTGGCTCAAAATATTCTATAGAATTCCTTGTGCTAGTTACCATCATCACTACTACTATTAGATATAAGGTACTGTTGAAAATACTAGCTGGTATTAGCTAATATTAGCACCGGGCGTCGGCAGGGGTCGCGGCGCTGGGCGTCGGCAGGCGTCGCGGCGCGGGGCGTCGGTAGGCGTCGCGGCGCTGGGCGTCGTGGCGCTGGGCGTCGGCAGGCGTCGCGGCGCTGGACGTCGCGACGCTGGGCGTCGGTAGGCGTCACGGCGCTGAGCGTCGTGGCGCTGGGCGTCGCGGCGCTGGGCGTCGGCAGGCGTCGCGACGCTGGGCGTCGGCAGGCGTCGCGGCGCTGGACGTCGCAACGCTGGGCGTCGGTAGGCGTCGCGGCGCTGAGCGTCGTGGCGCTGGGCGTCGCGGCGCTGGGCGTCGGCAGGCGTCGCGGCGCTGAGCGTCGGTAGGCGTCGCGGCGCTGGGCGTTGGTAGGCGTCGCGGCGCTGGGCGTCGTGGCGCTGGGAGTCGGCAGGCGTCGCGGCGCTGGGCGTCGGCAGGCGTCGCGACGCTGGGCGTCGGCAGGCGTCGCGGCGCTGGAGGTCGCGACGCTGGGCGTCGGTAGGCGTCGCGGCGCTGAGCGTAGTGGCGCTGGGCGTCGCGGCGCTGGGCGTCGGCAGGCGTCGCGACGCTGGGCGTCGGCAGGCGTCGCGGCGCTGGACGTCGCGACGCTGGGCGTCGGTAGGCGTCGCGGCGCTGGGCGACGGTAGGCGTCGCGGTGCTGGGCGTCGTGGCGCTGGGCGTCGGCAGGCGTCGTGGCGCTGGGCGTCGGCAGGCGTCGCGGCGCTAGGTGTCGGCAGGCGTCACGACGCTGGGCGTCGGCAGGTGTCGCGGCGCTGGACGTCGCGACGCTGGGCGTCGGTAGTAAGGTACTGTTGAAAATACTAGCTGATATTAGCTAATATTAGAACCGGGCGTCGGTAGGCTTGGCGTCGGTAGGCTTGGCGTCGGTAGGCTTGGCGTCGTGGCGCTGGGCGTCGGTAGGCGACGCGGCGCTGGGCGTCGGTAGGCGTCGCGACGCTGGGCGTCGGCAGTACGCCCAGCGTAGCAACGTCTAGCGCCGCGACGCCTGCCGACGCCCAGCGCCACGACGCCCAGCGCCGCGACGCCTACCGACGCCCAGCACCGCGACGCCTACCGTCGCCCAGTGCCGCGACGCCCAGCGCCACGACGCTCAGCGCCGCGACGCCTACCGACGGCCAGCGTCGCGACGTCCAGCGCCGCGACGCCTGCCGACGCCCAGCGCCGCGACGCCCAGCGCCACGACGCTCAGCGCCGCGATGCCTACCGACGCCCAGCGTCGCGACGTCCAGCGCCGCGACGCCTGCCGACGCCCAGCGTCGCGACGCCTGCCGACGCCCAGCGTCGCGACGCCTGCCGACTCCCAGCGCCACGACGCCCAGCGCCGCGACGCCTACCAACGCCCAGCGCCGCGACGCCTACCGACGCTCAGCGCCGCGACGCCTGCCGACGCCCAGCGTCGTGACGCCTGCCGACGCCCAGCGCCGCGACGCCCAGCGCCACGACGCTCAGCGCCGCGACGCCTACCGACGTCCAGCGTCGCGACGTACAGCGCCGCGACGCCTGCCGACGCCCAGCGTCGCGACGCCTGCCGACGCCCAGCGCCGCGACGCCCAGCGCCACGACGCTCAGCGCCGTGACGCCTACCGACGCCCAGCGTCGCGACGTCCAGCGCCGCGACGCCTGCCTACGCCCAGCGTCGCGACGCCTGCCGACGCCCAGCGCCGCGACGCCTGCCGACTCCAAGCGCCACGACACCCAGCGCCGCGACGCCTACCGACGCCCCGCGCCGCGACGCCTGCCGACGCCCAGCGCCGCGACCCCTGCCGATGCCCAGCGCCGCGACGCCAAGTGCCTGCCGACGCCCGGTGCTAATATTAGCTAATACCAGCTAGTATTTTCAACAGTACCTTATATCTAATAGTAGTAGTGATGATGGTAACTAGCACAAGGAATTCTATAGAATATTTTGAGCCACTGACAAGCTAGTTAGTTTTGGTTGTCTGAAAGTGACATTCGGCAACAAGTCAAGTGTCACGTGACTGGTGAGTGTCAATGAGTGATCGTAATACAAAAACGCCAGCCAGCGATTTCGTGTGGCGTAAACTAGCTGGAATTAAGAGCTTGTAATAGGCCTCCAGAGAGAGAGTCGGCAGGCGCTGGGCGTCTGTAGGCGTCACAGCGCTGGGCGTCGTGGCGCGGGGCGTCGGTAGGCGTCGCGACGCTGGGCGTCGGCAGGCGTCGCGGCGCTGGACGTCGCGACGCTAGGCGTCGTGGCACTGGGCGTCGGCAGGCGTCGGCAGACGCTGGGCGTCTGTAGGCGTCACAGCGCTGGGCGTCGTGGCACTGGGCGTCGGTAGGCGTCGTGGCGCTGGGCGTCGGAAGGCGTCGCGGCGCTGGGCGTCGTGGCACTGGGCGTCGGTAGGCGTCGTGGCGCTGGGCGTCGGAAGGCGTCGCGGCGCTGGGCGTCGGTAAGCGTCGCGGCGCTGGGCGTCGTGGCACTGGGCGTCGGCAGGCGTCGGCAGGCGCTGGGCGTCGGCAGGCGTCGCGGCGCTGGACGTCGCGACGCTGGGCGTCGTGGCACTGGGCGTCGGCAGGCGTCGGCAGGCGCTGGGCGTCTGTAGGCGTCACAGCGCTTGGCCTCGTGGCACTGGGCGTCGGTAGGCGTCGCGGCGCTGGGCGTCGGAAGGCGTCGCGGCGCTGGGCGTCGGTAGGTGTCGCGGCGCTTGGCGTCGTGACGCTGGGCGTCGACAGGCGTCGTGGCGGTGAGCGTCGGTAAGCGTCGCGGCGCTGGGCGTCGCGGCGCTGGGCGTCTGTAGGCGTCGCGGCGCTGGGCGTCGTGGCGCTGGGCGTCGCGGCGCTCGGCGTCGGCAGGCGTCGCGACGCTGGGCGTTTTATAACAAAACATTTTATAACACTTAAATAATAATTTACATATTTAAACATCCAATGAAAAACATTCACAGTAAAAATACTGTGATGAAATTGGCCATGGAGTTAGTGTATACCTGAATAATTTGTGTATGGGACAACAAGTAACTAGCACTTGTTTGCCTGGGGCAACATATGAACAAATAATTAGCCGAGCAGTTAATGCTACTTATTGCCAAAACACAACTTTAGTTATATTAGTCGGGAGAAGAGGAAAGATAAACAAAAAACAGTTGACAGATTACATTGATAACTTAGTCAATAAAAAAAATGTTAGAAAACTCATATTGTTTACCTTTCCTTGCATTAAAAAACTGCCACACGAAAATAACGAAAATTATATTAGATTTAAGTTAAACAGCCTACTGAGTAGCGCCACTAATCAGAATAGTATAGTTTTAATTAACAATCAACCAGAAATTGATGTGGTTGACATTAATAATATTTTCAATATTAGGTTAAAAAATCTAACGGATGATAAGTTTTTCTTATCACATTATTATACTCGACGCATAGCTAGATGGCTATTTAATTTTTTAGTATTAAGACCAGCCAATTTTTTCAAATTTCAGACCAGAATTGGCTAAACCGGCCACTGCTTTTATTGAGCAGTGTTCTTATTCTGACATTAATATAATTAACAACTTGGAATATGTTCCAAATAATTTAAATTAGGTTCTAAGACAACAGAGGCCCACTCTAGCAATACTTTAAATAATAATATAAATAAATACCTACCTACCCAAATATTTAGAAAAAATAGTAAATTTAATATAAATCTGGTGCACCAAAACTTACAGGGAATGGTAGGTAAAGAATTAGAAATTGAATTATTTTTAAATAAGTACAACATTGATATTATGTGTATATCAGAACATTGGTTTAGAAAATATGAATTAATTTTTAATTTTTGTGGTCACCAGGTTGCTAGCTCGTTCAGTCGGGAGAATGCCATTAGAGGTGGTTCTTTAATACTAACAAGTAAAAAATTAAAATTCAAAGAACGAAAAGACATTGTAAGTCTCTCTACTGAACGTATAGTTGAATTAGCTTGTATTGAACTGAGCCACCTTATTATTGTAAACGTAAACAGGCCTCCGTCAGGTTTATACGATTCTTTTGAACAAATTTTGGAACAAGTGTTAGCAAAAATATGTGCATCTAACAAAATGATTATTGTGTGTGGTGATTTTAACATTAATTTATTTGACTTAAACTCCGCCACTGTTAGATTCACATCTTTATTAAAATCGTATAACCTCATTAGTTTATTTTATGAACCGACAAGAGTATCTGATACTACGGCTACTTGTATAGATAATATTTTCACTAATATTACTCCTAGTGTAAAAGAAATAATTAATGTGCTTAGCTCTGATCATTTTGGTCAGTTAGCATCTTTTGATATTAATTGTGATAAAATCCCGGAAGAAAAGCTTGTTTATATCCCAATTAATACAAAACGTATTGAGAACTTTAGAAGTAAATTAATTTCAAATATTAAACACTTAAGTGTACCTAATAATTCAAATACGGCATTTGATAATTTCTTTAAAATATTAAGAACTCAATTTAACCCTGTATTTACTTCTAAAACGGTCAAATTAAATAATAAAAATATAACTTTTAGAAACTGGGCTACTGCAGGAATTATTGTAACGCTACTTTGGTCAAAAAATTATACCACTATGGTATAAGGGACACAGCACTAATTTTTTTAAGTTCTTACCTCAAAAATAGAACTCAGAGAGTGGAAATAAATTGTAAAAGATCTGCCGGCACCAAAATTGAGTTAGGTGTTCCACAGGGATCTATTTTAGGTCCGTTTCTTTTTCTCATCTACATAAATGACTTACCGTATCTAGTAAAAGATAAGCATGAGATAGTACTTTTTGCTGATGACACTTCACTAATTTTTAATGTGAAGCGACGACAGTCGAACTATGACGAGGTAAATAGTGCTCTTTCAAAAATGGTACATTGGTTTAATGTAAATAATTTACTTTTAAATTCAAATAAAACAAAATGTATAAAGTTTAGCCTGCCTAATGTTAGGCAGGTCCAAACCAATGTACTATTAAATGATGAGAAAATGAACTTAGTAGACACCACTGTGTTCCTAGGTATAACACTAGACTGTAAATTACAGTGGGGTCCTCATATTGTAAAACTGGCAGATAGGCTCAGTTCTGCAGCATATGCAGTAAAAAAAATTAGAGAAATTTCAGATGAAGATACAGCGAGACTAGTCTATTTTAGTTACTTTCATAGCATAATGTCCTACGGCATTCTTTTGTGGGGAAATGCCGCGGACATTAATACTATATTTGTGCTGCAGAAGCGTTATACAGCTATACGTTCAATTTATAAGTTGTCATCTTTTGAATCTCTGAGAGAAAAGTTTAAAGAAATAAGTATTCTGACCGTCGCATCTCAATACATTTTGGACAATGTGTTGTATGTAAAAAAGAATATAAATGATTTCAGAAAAAAAAGCGACAACCATTGTATAAACGCTAGAAATAAGCACAAATTAGATATACCAGTGATTAGACTTGGCAAGGTAGGTAAATCTTTTAAAGGTCAATGTATACGCCTATACAATAGAATCCCAGAAAACGTTCAAAATCTTTCTATAAATAAATTTAAAAAAATTAGTTATAGAACGTTTGTGTGCTAAAGGTTATTATAAGGTTAATGATTTCATTGATGATTGCACACCCTGGGAATAAGGTGTCTCTATGCTAGGTTACAACTTTGTACACTTTGTTTTTATAATTTTAATTTTAGCTTTAAGTCATAACATTGTTATGTATATTGTATATTATATTATATTTAAAAAGAAAAAGAACAATTTTCCAATATTTTTGCTAAAAGATGGCCCCGCGCGAGTTTCTTACGCCGGTTCTTCTCTCCGGGCTAGTTTCCGAACCGGTGGTAGGCATCATGTAGGACAATTCTATAAGTGTTATTTAATAACCTATATGGAAATAAAATGTTTTGATTTTGATTTTTGATACGCTATTTTGACATTGCTGACTGTAGAGTGTAGTCTATAGTCTATGGATTAATGAAGCAAACAATATTCATTGCATTAATATTGGCCAGTTTGCATCACTGACTAGTCTATGGTTGTGTCATAGACGGCTTTGTTGACGTTAAATTTATCTCGGACGTACTATAATTTCAGTTTTGAATTTCGTAAAATGCTATTATTATTACTACTGCTTTGTTTTGATAGTATTGTGGTCTAGAATCAGACTGATCGCGATCCAAACGGTGAATTTTAATAAGCATCTGGGAAGCTCTTATCTGATGTAATCTGTTCCGGTGTGGGGCCGGCTTAATACGCCGCGAAATGAATACTAATATACAGTAGAGCTAGGATCACGTGATATCGACATATTAGACATGCAGTCGGGTTGTCATTTTGAAAACCAACTTAGTATCAATAAATCAATCAAATGTTGTTACTTGTAACTTAGCTTTATGTATATAATA
This sequence comes from Celastrina argiolus, assembly GCA_905187575.2. NCBI lineage: Eukaryota > Metazoa > Arthropoda > Insecta > Lepidoptera > Lycaenidae > Celastrina > Celastrina argiolus. The sequence goes on along the minus strand of LR994594.1, from coordinate 8,765,265 downwards.
TTATGTAAGTAAGTCGTACATGTCTGTGTGAACAGTAAACTTATATAGTTTATGGAGCACTTCCTAGGTTAAAGAAAAAAAAACTCAGTTTTGCAACCTGCATGGTGGTGGGACTTTGCACGATCGTGTTAACACTATTGCTTATGTGGTGGTGGTGTTTTCACGTTTTTTGCTTGCGAGTGTACCTATAAGCAGTGTGAGAGGAGGAATGTGCATCAACGCCTGCCAACGCCCAGCGCCGCGACGCCTACCGACGCCCAGCGTCGCGACGTCCTGCGCCGTGACGCCTGCCGACGCCCAGCGTCGCAACGCCTGCCGACGCCCAGCGCCGCGATGCCTGCCGACGCCCAGCGCCACGACGCCCAGCGCCACGACGCCCAGCGCCACGACGCCCAGCGCCACGACGCCCAGCGCCGCGACGCCTACCGACGCCCAGCGTCGCGACGTCCTGCGCCGTGACGCCTGCCGACGCCCAGCGTCGCAACGCCTGCCGACGCCCAGCGTCGCGACGCCTGCCGACGCCCAGCGCCGCGACGCCCAGCGCCACGACGCCCAGCGCCGCGACGCCCAGCGCCACGACGCCCAGCGCCGCGACGCCTGCCGACGCCCAGCGCCGCGATGCCTGCCGACGCCCAGCGCCGCGACGCCTACCGACGCCCAGCGCGGCGACGCCTGCCGACGCCCAGCGCCGCGACGAATACCGACGCCCAGCGCGGCGACGCCAAGCGCCACGACGCCTGCCGACGCCCAGCGCCGCGACGCCAAGCGCCGCGACGCCTACCGACGCTCGGCGCCGCGACGCCTGCCGACGCCCAGCGTCGCGACGCCTGCCGACGCCCAGCGCCGCGACCCCTGCCAACGCCCAGCGCCGCGACGCCTGCCGACGCCCGGTGCTAATATTAGCTAATACCAGCTATAAGTATTTTCAACAGTACCTTATATCTAATAGTAGTAGTGATGATGTTAACTAGCACAAGGAATTCTAATAAATTCTAAAGATTTCTATAGAACTAACCGTAGTCAGGCTGTCGCGCTAAAAGGGTATCAATCTACGTTCCTTGTTAACAGTTCTGGTATCCCACAGGGATCTATTCTTGGACCTTTTCTCTTCATATTATACGTAAATGATATAGGAAAATGTTTTGGCAACTCATATCACCTTCTCTATGCAGATGACACAAAAATATTCAAAATTATAAAAACTAGTAACGATTGTATGGACTTGCAAAGCGATCTAAACAGATTAGACTCATATTGCAAATCAAACCAATTATATCTGAATGCCGATAAATGTCATGTTATAACCTTCACGCGAAAGAAAAATCGTATCATTCATGACTATACGATTGGGGGGCAGACCCTCAGTCGAGTTTCCTCCATACGAGATCTTGGAGTAACACTGGACGCCAAGCTACAATTCAATGAACATATCGATATAACACTAGCTAAAGCTTTTAACAACTAGGTACAATTATACGAATTAGTCAACCATTTAAATGTACGAGAACGCTAAAGGTACTATACAATGCCTACGTACGCAGTATACTAGAGTTCGCGAGTGTAGTTTGGAGTCCAGAGTATGCTTTTAATATCAGTCGTATTTTCGATAATATTTCAAACCCTATTAATCTATCTAGTGAGACTGTTTGGTCAGATTTTGATTCTGATGATATCCTAAAAACATGTATTTTTTGGCTAGATAACTGTTCGCGCTACTTTAGCGGGTTCAACGTAAATTCTTGAAGACACTCGATTACCGGTCTGGCTCTCGGTTGATTGGTTATGAAGAAGATGTGGCAAGACATAACATTTAGCGACTGGACTTGAGGCGTAAATATCTAGATAGTATATTTCTTTTTAAAATATTGCACAATGAAATTGACTCCTCCACATTACTAAACAAAATTTATCTTAAAATACCGCGATCATCTTCACGTAATATGGACACCTTTTATATACCTCCCTATCGTACAAACTATGCGAAAAATATCTTCCTCAGGCGATCATGTACTTACTACAATAGTTATCTAAACAGTGTCGATATATTTTCTAATAATTTGATAAAGTTCAAGACGGCACTGAGTGTTGTGGTGTTTGATGTCTGAAAGTGATTGGAAAATATTTTATATACTGTACGGTCAACAGTGTGTCGACTGTACCGTACATCACGTTTCGCACTGTCAGCGTTACGTTGCCACGCGTTATTATAATTTACATTATATTTTAACCAGTTCGCGTTAAGCAGCCAATCGGTTCGCGTGCTCTCATAACCATTTAACCATTAACCATTTTAGTATAAGTTAAGTATTCAATAAACCAATTGAGCTTAACTTGTCTTTTACTCCTGTACGGACACCAAACCACCGTACATTGTGGTCCTTCGAGATTAGTTTAACCAGTGACCAATTTAGTGAAACCATACACGTGTCGGTTCCGTTTTAACCAGTTTAACCATACTACGTCGCGTGTGAAGTGAAACCAATTGACCAGAACCAAACCAGTGGACCAATTTTGAACCAAGGTGCTTGTGTGTGGAGTGTAACCATCAACAGTTCACTAGACCAGCGACTCTACCAGCAGCTACCACCGAGGAGACTTCTGAGGACATACCAGGTCACCACGTGCCAGTCTTCAAGTAAGATCTTTCCTTTTTACCACTTTTTTACCACTCTCTATTGACCATTATTATGCCCGCAACCATGGAGGCTCTATTAACCACACAAAACCAGATCATAACCGCAATTAACACGCAGTGTGTTAATTTTAAGAAGGACGGGGCAGATCGTAAGACGCCCGCCTATATCGAAAAACGTCTTAATACTTTGGACTCGTACTGGAACGAATTCCAGACGAACCATACCAGATTATGTGCTGAGTTTGAAGATCTTAACCACCGCTATTTTTCGGAAAACCATTACCAACGGACCAAAGATTTTTACCAAGAAGTTAGGAACATGATTTCTAATTATGTAACCAGCGAACCCAGCAAACCATTACTGAGACCAGTTACACCATTATCGCAGGGCTCAGATAGGCGCGATGTTTCCTCTCCCGCCCAGGAGGGTACCTCTTTTAGCTTACCTACACCTAAACTTTCAAACCAGGGTAACTCTAGTAGGGTAGAAGAAATGCTTCGTAAACAAAAAAGCAATTTCAAGGCACTTTCTCGTACCATAGAGTCTGTCGATCTTGAAAGCTGCTCCGAACGCTGGGAGTTCGAAGATATTTTGAGAACTATTCAATCGAGATGGTCGATCATTGATTCTATGCACTGGGACATCGACAGCGAAGGGTTGTTAGACAACGAGGAGTATGAGACAGCATTCGCTGAGATGGAAAGGAAGTATAACACCATGAAGAAGGCAGTGAACAGACAGATGTGGTCATCATCTTACAGGGAACGCTCAACACCACAAATGGACATTCCCACATTTAGCGGAAATTACCAGGATTGGATATGTTTTAAAGATTTATTTTCCGAAACCATCCATAATAATAAATCTTTACCAAATTCGCAAAAGATGCAGTTTTTGAAAAGTAAACTTCGCGGCGAGGCTGAAAAACTAGTTCACCATTTACGCATACATTCCGACAACTATGAAATCTGCTGGGATATATTAAACCAACGTTACCATAATACCAGATTAATATTTAATTCCCAAATACAATTATTATTAACAATTCCTACTATTCAACAACAATCTGCAATAGTCATCAAAAAGTTACATGACACTACCAATGAGTGTCTTAACTCTATAAAAGCAATGGGAATCGACATCTCTAATTGGGACCCATTGATAGTTTACATTTTGTGCCAAAAATTAGATACGGAAACTCATAACGATTATATAGAGTCTTTACAGAACCCTAAAGAACTGCCTACTTTGTCAGATTTTTTGAAATTTTTAGAAATGAAGTTTACGTCTCTAGAAAGCTCTCGTCGTAAGCAAGATTTTAATAAACCAAGCTCATCTCAGGCACATCAAAACAATTACCAAAAACCATGGCTTGAAAAGCAACCAAATAACCATTTACATAATTTTATGAATAGGAATTTCAAACCAAGGCCAGCGGTAATAAACCATGTTAATACGAAACCAATGCATATTGCAACACAACGGAAATGCATACTCTGTAAAACCTGTTGCCATGAATTGTTTAAATGCAAACAATTTCTAGAATCGTCACCGCTGAATCGACTTAAAGTAATTGAATTGAATAAATTATGTAAAAACTGCTTAATTAACCATTATGACAAGGATTGTTCTTCGGAAAAAACTTGCCGTTTTTGTAACCAACAGCATAACACTCTTTTACATAATTCTCTTGTCACTTTTGCACCCACAACTTCCAGAAACACTAATGTCGAATATCCTACCAGAAAATCGAACATCTGCGTTTCTAACGCATTACAAGAAGCTATGCCCAAACTGTTAGCGACAGCTAAAATTAACATAAAGTCTATTAATGGATGTTATTATACAATGCGAGCCCTCATAGACCCGTGCGCAGAGTCGTCACTTATTACAGAGAATGCCGCTCAACTTTTAGGCCTACCAAGAATTAAGCGCCACTGTGTCGTGGTGGGAGTCGGAGCGAAAGCCAACAATAGTAAAGGAGTAGTTCAGATATCAGTATCTTCGATTCATAATAATTTTACATTTAAAACTGAGGCCTATGTTATGAAACACGTCGTCGGGAAATTACCAAATGAATCTTTTGAAAAACCAACGTGGCCCTTTTTACAAGAATTACCACTCGCCGATCCGGAATTTTATAAAAGTAGACCAATAGATTTAATTTTAAGCGTTGATGTTTACGAATTAATTATTTTACCAGGATTAATTCGTAGTGGTACATCACTACCAATCGCACAAAATACCAAGCTCGGTTGGGTTTTAAGTGGTACCATAAAACCAAAACAAACATATTGCAACGTCGTTATGGTCGACTTGCAGGATATACAGCGGTTCTGGGAGGTTGAAGATATTTCAAACAACCATATTGATATTTCGGATGAAGACAATTATTGCATTCAACATTATCAGCAGCATACGACGCGTCAACCAGACGGACGTTACGTCGTAAGATTACCACTGAAACCAGATATTACCGAAAAATTGGGTGATTCTAAAACCAAAGCTGTGGCCCAATTTCGACAACTTGAAAGAAGATTTAGTAAAAATAAAATTATTGAACAGAACTACAAACAATTTATCCATGAATATATTAATTTAAACCATATGAAGAAATGTAACGGTAACCCGATACTTCAATGTTATATGCCGCACCATTGTGTAATCCGGACGGATTCCACGACCACTGCCACGCGGGTTGTTTTTAACGCATCAGCGAAAACTTCGACTGGGTTTTCGTTGAATGACCTTATGTATTCCGGACCAAATTTGCAAGAAGATTTATTTACTCTCATTCTGAGGTGGAGGCAGTACCAAATAGCCTTCACAGCCGATGTGGAAAAGATGTTCCGGTTTATAGGCATTCATGATGATGATCAGCCGCTTCAGAAGATCGTATGGAGGGACTCAGAAAGTCAACCATTACAGGAATACCAACTCACCACTGTCACATACGGTACCAAGGCCGCACCATTTTTAGCCATGATGACACTAAAGCGTTTGGCTAAGGATGAAGGTCACCGTTATCCAGAAGCAGCAGAAGCTCTGGCTACCAGGACTTATATGGATGACATTCTCCATGGACATCACGACCTGGAATCTGCAAAAAAGCTTATTTCTGACCTTATAAACCTTCTTAAGCTAGGTGGATTTAATTTAAGGAAGTGGTCATCTAACAAACCGAATGTATTACCAGATAACCAGTCATCGTGTGAAGACCTAGCATATATTTTTAAATACCAGGAATCTACCAAGGCACTAGGACTAAGTTGGCATCCTAGCCAAGATTATTTTACATTCCAGTTAAAATCTGAACCAGTACGTAAGTTCACCAAGAGAAGCTTACTCTCGAATATATCGAAAATATTCGATCCGCTTGGATGGCTTTCACCAGTTACCACCAAGTTGAAATTACTTTTCCAGGAGGTCTGGCTTTTAAATCTACAGTGGGACGACGACCTTCCAGTAGATATCATCACAAGATGGAATACCATAGAGGAGGACATCATCAATATTAACCATATTACCATACCAAGATGGCTACAGTCTTCTAAAAACGACACCATCGAATTACATGGATTTTGTGATGCATCGCAAAATGCCTACGCTTGTGTCCTATACTGCAGAATCAACAATATTAGTAGCAACAAAAATTCAGTAGTACTAGTAGCTGCGAAGTCTCGTCTCGTACCTGTAAAGAAAAATATATCGTTACCAAGATTAGAATTATGTGCAGCTGTTTTACTTACCAAGGTGTTGAAGATTACCTGTAATTGCCTATCAGATTACAGCATCAAAATTTACGGTTGGTCCGACTCGACAGCAGTGTTGGGTTGGCTGAACGGCGATCCAAGTAAATGGAAACCATTCGTCGCAAATAGGGTGAAGCAGGTGACAGACGTAATACCATCAAAGAGCTGGCATTATGTGTCAACCAAAGAGAACCCAGCTGACTGCGCAAGTAGAGGCATCACCACGAAACAGCTGATAAACCATTCCATGTGGTGGACAGGACCCCACTGGCTACAATCATTCGACGAATCAAAATTAACAAATTCATCTTATACTACTAATGAAGAGATTAAAAAACCATTAATAAATATAATTGTCACTACAATTAAATATGAAAACCAAGTCATCGAAAATATAATTAGCAAATACAGCGATTTTACGCGAGCCTCAAGAGTGCTTGCGTGGGTGTTGCGATTTACACCTAAGTCTTATAATAAAACACGCTACCTAACTATACTAGAAATAAGAAAAGCTAAATATTTAATTATAAAATATGTACAACAAACAGAATTTTTAGAAGATATACAATATATTAAAAACCATAACCAACCTAACCCTAAGAGTAACTTATTAAAACTAAAACCATTTATTGATGATCAAGGACTTTTGAGGGTTGGGGGGCGATTGACCAACGCTAAGATAAAAGATAGTATGAAGTATCCATGTATTTTACCACATAATCATCAACTTACCAGTATGATTATTGACCAAGCGCATAAATTGACCTTTCATGGGGGTGCACGATTGACCCTGGCGTGGTTGCGTCAAGAATATTGGATTGTAGGAGGAAATAATGCAGTAAAAAAGAGGTTACGTAGATGTGTGCTCTGTAGGAGACACAACCCCCTAAAACATAACCAGTTGATGGGAGATTTACCACCAGCGAGAATCAACAGAACTCGACCTTTTCACCATACAGGGGTTGATTTTACCGGTTTTGTTGATGTCAAGTCTGCGAAAGGAAGAGGTGTGAGATGTACCAAAGGATATATTGCTGTCTTCGTGTGTATGGTAACAAAGGCCGTACACTTGGAGCTAGTCTCGGATCTCACAGCCTCAGCGTTTTTGGCAGCCCTAAAAAGGCTTGCGGCCAGAAGAGGTTCGCCCGGTCACATTTATAGTGACAACGGGACCAACTTTATAAAGGCAAATAGAGTCCTGCAAGAAGAAATAATTAATTTAAAATCCATATTAAATGACCAGTTTTATGTAGAAATAGCTGAAATGTCAATAGAATGGCACTTCAACGCACCATCTTGGCCTAGTGCAGGCGGTCTGTGGGAGGCGGCCGTGAAGAGTCTAAAGTACCATCTGAAGCGAGTTATTGGAGAGCAAAAGCTTACCTACGAGGAGTTCTCTACATTGCTAGCTCAGCTAGAAGGCTGTCTCAACTCTAGACCTCTGTGCCCGCTGACTGAAGACGTTGAAGACATAGATTTTCTCACTCCGTCTCATTTTCTATCTAGTGGACCAGTATTAACCATTGTCGAGTCTGAACACGACCTGCGAGCCAGATGGCAGTTAGTGCAAAAGATTTACCAAGATGTGTGGAAGAAGTGGAGAATGGAGTACCTAACACAGTTGAACACTAGGTCCAAATGGCAACGTTCACAACCAAATTTAAATCTAGGTGATATTGTTATTATACACGACGCTAACCTGCCACCGGGCAAGTGGGCTCTCGGTAGAATTGTGCAGCTACATCCGGGACAAGATGGGCTAGTAAGAGTAGTTTCCATAAAAACCAAAAGTGGAATTATGAAACGACCAGTCGTCAAATTGTCACTATTACCAATTAACCGCCATTCCAACGACGAAGATACAAACCAAATTCCAAAAAATATTAACCATAATCAGCCAAATAATCTACCAAAACCAAAACGGCGAGCTAGAAAAGGCATTTACCATTTATTTACCATGTCACTTATGTTGTTTACCTTTTTATTTTCACCAATCACATGTGCTTATAACGCAATAAACTTTAATGACAGTCAAAGTTTATATTTTGACAAAATATCTACCATGCGATTAGTTCAAGACGAATGGAAACTGGTAGTATATTACGACTTAGAACCATATTGGCAGGGCAGTAAATTATTGTCGAAGTACATAGATCACATGGAATATCTATGCAGAGTATCATGCGTAAGAAACCATTGTGAGTCCATTTTAATACAATTACGGCACAGCTATACAGAGTTAATGCATTACAATGACATTCTGTCGACGCAGCAGTTCCCACACGGGCACGCGCGCCGCAGGCGCGGCCTTATCAACGGTGTGGGTAATATTGCGCACGCGCTGTTCGGCGTACTCGATGACCAATTCGCCGAACAATATGTTAAGGACATAGATTTAATTAGAGAAAACCAAAACCATCTCGCTGCTCTATGGAAAAACCAGACATCTGTAGTAGAAGCAGAATATAACGTATTAAAAAGGATGCAAGGTTCTATTGACAAACAACACAAAATATTTACACGTTATTTAAACCAATTAGAAAATACTACCAACGACGTAAAAAGTCAATTAAAAGACGTGGAAAACACTAATGAATTTTTGTTATGTTCTATGGCAGCTAACAGTTTAGAGTCGAATTTAAAGAATATACAGGATGTTCTCTTAGATACTGCTTCTGAGGTATACTTTGGGAAGTTCAACATATATCTTCTAAGACCGGACCAGCTTTTAGAAGAATTAAATATTATCTCAGGAAAATTATCCAATGATTTAAGTTTACCAATTGACAATCTTCATATAGAGTTTACCAAAATTTACCATTTACTTAAAGTTAGAGCGAAAATGATAAAAGATTATTTTATCTTTGAAATTAAAATACCATTAGTGAGTAGAGATAATTACCAAGTCTATAAAATATATCCTATACCAAGAAAAACGGGCAAAAGCATTGTCACCCTTGTTCCAGTTTCGGATTACATAGCGATCAACTTACGAAGAGACTCATTCATGACCATATCGCAATTAGAATTGCATTATTGTGTTCACTTAGATTCTGAAATACAACTTTGTCCAATACAAAAACCAATTTCTCGTATGAGTCACGATGACATATTATGTTCCAAAGACCAGGAGACGAAGCTGTGCAGAACCAAAACTTCTAAATGTAAGGACTACTGGTCTCAGTTATATAATACAAATACCTACTTTTTCTTTTGTTGCGACTCGTGTCCAGTGCGCATCATTTGTGAAGAGCAGATGTTTTCCAGTCATCTAAATAACACCGGTATCATAGGGCTGGGTCCAGACTGCGTTCTGAAAAGTAACGACATAACCATCTACGCTCAAAGACTTCAAAACAATACTTTAACCATCAAGACTTATATACCAACCATAGACATTCTTCCCATCAACCACATCTTTTACCAAAACAAGACGTCCGTGTCGCTGATTTCGGAGCCAACTTCAGTATTGGGTGGTCACGATCAAGCCTTAGACGATATAGGCGTCCAAATAAAACAAATGCGGTCAGAGAGTGGTCTAAAAGCTGGCATATCCTACCACGACGTTCACCATTACGTCGCGATATACGTTGTGGCGGGTTTGTTAATGGCCGGGACGGCCGCGTACGCCGTGCGGCGTTGGCGCCCGCGCCGCAGCCGCCGCCAGGACTCCAGCGCGCCGGCAGCAGCTGACGTAGCGCCGGCTCCTGTCGCCTCGGGCCCGCCGCGCCCTGAGCCGCGGGGTCTAGCAAACGCAGCGTTTGTGTATAGTGTTAGTGACCAGTGTGTAAGTGTAGTAAACCATGAACATTCAAGTGATAGGTTAAGTGATAAAGTGAAAGACCAGTCCACTTCGCCTATAGTGCATAAGCATAATTTTAGAGAATATCATGATAAAGACATTAGAGTACCATTAGATTAAGCAAAATTGTTGATCATCTTGTCACACGTCACTCACTAACCATTATACCATTAATTATTTTGTACCATCACTCTTTCTTCTCTCGTGGTGGCAGCATGTACGGTCAACAGTGTGTCGACTGTACCGTACATCACGTTTCGCACTGTCAGCGTTACGTTGCCACGCGTTATTATAATTTACATTATATTTTAACCAGTTCGCGTTAAGCAGCCAATCGGTTCGCGTGCTCTCATAACCATTTAACCATTAACCATTTTAGTATAAGTTAAGTATTCAATAAACCAATTGAGCTTAACTTGTCTTTTACTCCTGTACGGACACCAAACCACCGTACATATACTTACCGGAAATTGCATCATTAGGTTTTATTTTTTTACTTTTTGAAAGTTAACTTTATGAAAATTAAGGTTGATTACGTGTTAATTTTTGAATTCTTAAATTTTCTGTAAATTTTAAAAAATTTTGAACTGAATGTTAATATAATACATTGTAAGTTAATGGTACTTTAGGTCTAGTTATTGTTATAAAATTTATAAATATTTGTAAATGACTGTTTGTTACCTAAATAAATAAATAATAATAAAAAAAAGAATATTTTGAGCCACTGACAAGCTAGTTTCTTACAAATCACATTATAATAATGCTAAGCATACAAATAACTTTACAGAAAAGAAATTTAACACCAGATGGAGCTTGTGCCGGACCTGTTCCATACACCGACAGTTATTTTGTGACCGACAGCAATTTACAACTATTAGCTGCCTGCATATTCGCGCTAATTTTAAATAAGTGGATAAAAAACAAATTTTCCTCTCATAAATAATATAATAATATATTTTTCATCTTCGGTAAAATCACCAATTAATAATTGGTGACCGACTTTTTGTAGATGAATAATAGAATATACTGATTGCAGTAGTGCAACGCACTCAACATACATAAAGTCGGACATAAATTATATGGAGCAAAACTCTGAACGATTATGGGTCCTACAAAAAGGAGGTCGTAGGTTTTTTATGTAAGTACTTGTATATTATATTCCTTTTATAAATTAAAGATCATCAGATCCTTATAATAAACATCCTTTTGAATCCAATATGGTGGTCCAGCATATTAGATTCAAAATGGCGGCATTTACATTTTAAGAATTTTTTTGTTGGTTTTGTAGCAATAACAGCTTACATACATAATTTCAGCTTTCTAAGATTTCCGGAAGTAACCTAAGAATTTTGATGATCTATAAATGAGTCAGTGACGAAGTCAGGGGTTTTTACACATCGATAAAATCTAAAATATAGTAGCTACGACATTCAAACTTTGTATAATTCATGTATTTACTGGTGTCATTATATTATTATGTTGAAATTTTCAACTATTTAGCATCATCCAAAGCAAAGTTATGGGAGTTCAAAAAAACGACGAAACCTTTCGAGAAAAGGTAGGTAGTGCCCTTGCGCTTCGCTTGGCTCGTCTTGACGGGGGCACGACCGTGCCCCCAGATCAATGAATGAGAAGGAATGGTATTTTAACGAGCCGTTAACACTAACATGAGTTGGTAAATTCGGGATTAAAGCAATTTCTTCCAGGAAACCCTTCATCTGGTTTACCAAAGATTAAATGAACTATAGGTTCTTGGTGCGTTCATGTTAATTAGTAATAATACACAAACTACTTGCACTTATCTACTTTTTAGTTAGTTTGTAAAATTAGGGTTTTCGGGAAAATCCTAGGTTCTGACACAAAGAGCCTTACAATTTTTAGGATCTTCCCGAAACACCTGAAGCCAGTAGGATAATAACAAAAATCGATAACACTTTGTATGTAATACGCTGGTACATCATTATTGAAATTAATAAAAAAACTATGTTTAAAAAGACCGACCAGAAAGTATAAAATAATAATATAGTTACAATTAATGTTCTTTTTGAACTGTATAATGCCACCTTTTTATCTCGAGGGTCAATTATGAAGATGACAAGAAAGATGATCCATGCGTCGGATGGGCATTAAAAAAATCGGTCCTGCGCCTGTTCTCTCACCAGTCGTGTCGGTTTACCGTCCCACTGGGTTATGAGAGTAAAAGGAAGAGAGAGTGTCTTTGTGTATAGCGCGCACACTTGGGCACTGTAAAATAACTCCTGCGTAGCTGGCCTGGTTTCAATGAAAACGGCTACCGACACCGAAATCGGTGAGGGGAGCTATTATTATCCATGTTGTACATCATAAAACGAATATGTTCATAACTGAAACAACTATATTCATAAAATAAAAACTACAGGGCCAAATTATGTCAAATTTTTGAGGGACCAAATGACATATATATAATATATTCTCCCTCGAATAAAGAAGAATCACGACAATGGATCATTAATTTTCGAGTAATCGGTGATATTTATAAAAATTATAAAAAAATAAAAAATCATAAAAAAACCGTCCGAATTGAGAACCTCTTTTTTTGGAAGTACGTTAAAAAGTATTAAGATCTATATAATATAGTACATAAACAGCTGTATTGTATATTATAATAATATCTCTACTGCATGGAGATAGATGTCACTACTGTTAACGTTTGTAAATTATAAAATATAGTACCTACTTTATTGTATATTATATTAATATATCTACTGCATGGAGATAGATGTCACTACTATTAACGTTTGTAAATTATAAAATGTAAATAAGCCGAATCGAGTACAGTCGGCTGCACTAACATGGATACATCTACAAATTTGCAAAAATATGTCTACGTTTAATTTTCAAAAATATTGTCACCTTATTGCATTCAAAGCGATGTAACCAGCAAAGTGTTTCAAAATTATGAATACATTATTTTCATAATGAAGTAAACAGCAGTATTTCAGTGAATAGTATACACACTTAAATTCATAATTATGAACACGCGACAAATTTCAGTAGCATGTAAACATTGTTTATTTCATACAATTTAAATATATTATATCTAGCAATATCCCGCGAAACAAGATTTAAATTGTATGCTATGGATTTCCGCAAAGTAACGCCTGATTCCATTAACTATTGTTTATTTCACTATAATGTAAACGTTAATTTTGTGTTTCAGAAAAGGCTGGTCAAAATTTCATTACATTGCAATATATACAATAATGAATTCTATAAATAATAGAGGTGATATGTTGACGGGTATTATTATTGACGGTTATTTAAAAATCACACATACATTAGAATATCGATTATATTCTTTAGTGTAATAGGTATAACTCTGATACACGCGAACGTATATATTTCAAAGACTACTTTCATCGGTTTTTATAGTCTACCCTCAAACTATAGTATGATCAAAACCAAACAATGTTAATATCGTTCTATATTAGTAATATTGTCAATATAAATAATATAAACTAACACGGGCAACATGAAAAACATCCCATATTTTAAAATAATAAAAATTGTAGTTTTAAATGACTCTATTTGGATTACCTAAGCTTAAAAACAAAAAACAAACCAAAAAATTTAATTACTGAAAAATGAATATTGCGAAGTGCAAACGATGACTGTAAATTAACTCTGGTGTACAAACTCGTGACTAAATATTTCTGGTTTCGTTATCATCATATTACGTATAGTTTGAGGGTAGAAGTAAAAACCTGATAAAAACAGTCTCTGAAATATAATATTATGTTAGCGTAAAATTTCTGATCCATTGCAATAAATTGGATAATTCTTGTCTTTTCTTGTTTTTTTTGGTCAGAAAAGCAAAATTATTTTTCTAACTACCTAGCCCCTGAATAATCAAACAGTGAATGAACTGATGACTAATTATTGCGATCTCGTCAGCTTTGAATAAAAATAAAAAAAAAGTATATCAAAATCGGGTCCATCCATTTAGTAGTTACGATGCCACAAGCAAACAGACGAACATACATAAATAAACGTCAAACTTATATCATAGTGTGAGTTTAGTTTGCAGACACGCAAGCTAAAATTTTGTATGATAAACAAAATTAATATAATATTAAAATATCATAGATATAGTTTGAGGGTAGAAGTAAAAAGCTAACAAAAATAGTTTCTGAAATATGTTTAGGTAAAATGTCTGATTGACTGTAATAAATTTCATAATTCTTTTCTTTTTGTGTTTTTTCTAGTCATAAAAGTAAAACTATTTTTTTAGTGACACTCGAATTGTTCAGCAGTAAGCAAATATATTTTGTTGAATCATAGCTTTAGTGTTTTAACATGACCACGTCAGCTTTCAAACAAAAAAAACTACATCAAAATCGGTTCATCCGTTTGGGAGCTATGATGACAGACATACAGACAGACTCGAAAAATCCCTCTGTTTTTGTCGGAGGTGCAAAAAGGAATTTTTTACGAATTCAGTAGTCCAAATTTCATGTTTCTACCATTTGTAGTTACGGCTGTGCGAAAATAAAAAGAAAAAATTAATGTATACATCTTATTGGAACATACCTCGAGTACATTTTTGTGGCATTTAAAACATATTTGCAGAAAAGTGAAAAATGCTAAAATTTTATAAGTGTATCCATATTATTGATACAATTAATGTTTACATTGTAATGAAGTAAACAATGTTTACATATTATTGAAATTTGTCGCGTATTCATAATTATGAATTTAAGTGTGCATACTATTCACTGAAATACTGCTGTTTACTTCATTATGAAAATAATGTATTCATAATTTTGAAACACTTTGCTGGTTACATCGCTTTGAATGCAATAAGGACGATATTTTTGAAAAACTAACGTAGACATATTTTTGCAAATTTGTAGATGTATCCATGTTAGTGCAGCCGACTGTACATTAAAATAAAGATAAGCATAATATTTTAAGCATAATATCACATTAAACTAAATTCCTTAATTAAGAAGAAAATACAGTAAGAGTAATTAGTATTTTCCAATAGTGGCGCTAGATGGCGGTTTCCGGAATGTGACTGGACTTTCAAAGAAAACAAAAATAGCCAGTCGAATTGCCAGTATTAGTGATACCATTTTCTAGTACTAGGTCGTGTCTCTGTTATATATCTACTTTGTGTCTACTGTGACCGAACTGTGCAATTTTATCTTCACACTAGCTGTTCGCGCGACTTCGTTCGCGTGGTTCTTGAGCGACCATTTATGCAGCGCACGTAACAAAAGTCTCCCCGTTTTTGCAACATGTCTCACTGACGCTTCGCTCCTATTGGTCGCAGAGTACTGTTATATAGCCTAAAGCCTTCCTCTATAAATGGACTATCCAACAAAAAAATATTTTTTCAAATCGGACCAGTAGTTCCTGAGATTAAGGCGTTTAAAAAAAGAAACAAACAAACTCTTCCGCTTTATAATATTAAGTATACATGTAGCGGGACTCACAACTCACAAGTTACAATATTACTGTTAGGTACTAAGCATGATAAGTGTAATTTAATTAGTTTATTTGTTTGCTCGCTATAATCTATGTTACCAAGCACTTTCTTTATCTTGTAGTATTTGGCTATTTGAGTTAGTTTTTGGCTGTCGAAAAGGTGATCACAGAAGTTTAAAATGTATATAAAAAATGTAGTTATATAAATAGTTAGTCTTTATACGTATAATGCACATAATATTGATGTGCATTATACGTATAAAGACTAACTATTAAATGTGTAAAATAACTATTATAAGTTTTAATTCATTTGCTTTAAGATAGGTAGTTAAAATGACTTATTAAGGACATGTATTTGATTTGTATTTATGTAATTTGATTGATATTATGCGTTTGTATTTGTCTGTTTTTGTAAATTTGTTGTCAGAAAAATGAGAAAAAGAGATCAAAATTATTAGTACAAATAAAACACACACAACAATTAAACAGTTAGGATTTGTGCAAAAAGGCAAGAAATATTAATTTGACACAGATTTATCTTGGAAATAATTCAATATTAAAAAGTATTTTCTAATACTTTAATGATTGCAATTTCACAGAAATCAATTAATTACCTTTAAATATTGTAAAAACTGTACAAATTTTGAAAATAAATAAAATCATTTCTATTCCATTTTACGCGTTTGTTTAATTGTTACTGATCAATTGTACCGAATCTGCACTCTGTAGTTATTGCATTGTAATTCTTTTGTTTCACAAGGAAAATAACAAGGGCACAGTCGATAAGCGAAAACGAATTGTCGAAAGGATAATTGTAGAGTAGGTTTTATATAACTTAGTTCTTATAATTCGAATATAAAAGCAATTCTGGTTTTTCTCGAATCATATCCTTGTTGAACCAAAACTGTCGAAACAAAAAACGCAATGACAAAAGACATTCTGCAGCGACTAAAACAAAAAAGGAGTTTTAAATGTCACACACGTATCCGAATTTGTTATAGTTATTTGCATAATTTTTACGTGTTATTTGTATATAATTAGAAAACGTATGCGCAATTCAGATAAATGTAGCTTATTAAAGAGTCGCTCGCTGCGCGGGCGCCTGTTATCGCGCGCACGGAGATGTGAGCGGTTCTCGCCACATTATTATGGTTTTTGGTAGAAGACGCGAACGAACGAGTCGCGAGTTTCCAATCACTTTTACTAACTCTCACTTTTAGCGATGAGTGTGGCCATAGGCAGCACCGAGTTTACTAAGTCGAACGTGCGGCTCACGGACGGCTGCGAAAACAGAACGTTTCGAGAGAAAACTAAGGATTTCTTGAAGACATTCAAATACTGCCTGGGCGAAACGACGGTGGAGCCATGCCTCTTCGTCTACATGATGTGCACCGCGCTCTCCTCCCTGGCGGTTCAAAATATGCATTTGGAGAAGTCGTGCCGGGCTAACTTCGAGTTGAGCGACGACATCTGTGACCGAATAAAGTACAGGAACACGACAGGCCTGGACGCCGAGGTGAACGCCGTGCAATCTCTAGTCGCGAAGGTCGTCGCCTGGAAGTTCCCGTTGCAGACGAGTATTCCGGCTCTAATGGTGATATTTATAGGGGCGTACAGCGATAAGACTAAGAAGCGGAAAATGTTCATTCTGATCCCGTTTCTGGGGGAGATTACGGCGAATATGGGCCTGCTGCTGGCGACTTACTACATGTATGAGGTGTCGTTAACTGCCACCGCGCTTATCGAGGCCCTGCCGGCCGCGTTTAGTGGCAGCTACATCATTATATTTATGGGAATGTACAGTTTTATGGCTGACCGCACGACGGAGGAGAACAGGACGTTTCGTCTCGGGCTCGTCACCATTTGTGTGAGTTTGGGGACGCCCACAGGGACGGCGTTAAGTGGAATAGTTCTGCAGTGTTTAGGTTACTATGGTGTGTTCTCTTTGTGTATACTGCTGCATATTGGTGCTTTATTATACGGAGTGTTCAGGCTGGAGGATGTGGCGGCTCCGGTCAGTGCGGGGAGTGATTGTGGGAAACTCAGCGAGGTTTTTGGTTTGGTGTCGGAAACTGTGCTGGTCGTGGTGAGACCACGAGCCTATGGGATGCGAAGCCAAATCTGGACAGTGATTGTGCTGTATGTTATAATGGTTGGACCCTTGTACGGTGAGTTAATTCATGATTTTTTTAATTTTAGATTTTTTAAGTAACGGTGGGGTTAGAAGGACCAATTGATATTTACGGATATGTAACGTTATCGAATATCGATTGCTTAGGCGCTAATCGTTTCTGCCTACTCTACTGGATTGATTTTGTTTCTGATTTGTGTAATCAAAGTGTAATTTAATATATATATATTTATATATATATTTTTATATATTAACTTTTAACATCACCAGGTATAAACCTGGTGATGTTAAAAGTTAATCGAAAATGGTTGTAAAGAAACCAGTTTATAACTTCAAAACTCTCTTCGTCAAATACAAAATTGCAGAGTTTCAGTTTGAGTTTCGTACAACTTAGTTCTGCATTTTGGTGCATACATACCTAAATAACTACTTCTACAGCCTTTCATATACAATAAATTCACTGAAGGCCGTCAAGTTAGTTGGTAAGCGACATGCGCCTTTTTAGGCCATGGTTATTTTATTCTCGACGTCTCGATATTACAAATGAATTTAATGAATTTAAATTTAATGAATTTAAATGAAATAAATGTTCCATTTTTAAATATTGTTCACTTCATTCTGTGGGGTATCGGGGTAGGAATATCTCCTCCC
Source organism: Celastrina argiolus (assembly GCA_905187575.2). Taxonomy (NCBI): domain Eukaryota; kingdom Metazoa; phylum Arthropoda; class Insecta; order Lepidoptera; family Lycaenidae; genus Celastrina; species Celastrina argiolus. Next base: position 8,746,824 of record LR994594.1, on the reverse strand, counting down.
ATCTTTCCTGTGGGTGTCGTAAAAGGCGACAGAGGAAATTTATTTGGAAACTGCGCTCGCCAACCCGCGTGACAAGCGTGACGAGAAAAATTCGGACCAGCATATAGTATAGACCTGTTTATTATTATACAGTGGTCCAAATTTTTCTTTCCTTCTTTCCTTCGTTCCAAAAGTGAAACAAACATACGTAGACTGTCAAAATCATTAACCCTTCTTTTTGATTTTGCTGAAATCGGGAATGTTTTTTCAGTAACTACCTGTTTTTCAGACAGGTTACAGTGCTGTCAATAATTTTTTTAACCAATTTAAAAAAAGTAGAGACTTAGTTTTTACCCACCATTGAAAAAGGTCATTTTTTGTTAGTTTAATTATTATGTTACGTTATAGATTTTTTTTTTGTTTAAAACCATTTTGTTGATGAATAGGTAATATTTGTCTAAAAGAAATATATTTTTAGAACCATGTTTCAACAACAAAATAAACTCGTTGAAAGTCATAGGACAGGTAATTTTTGAATGGACAAAATTTCTGGTAAATGCCCTTACACTCCGGACAAACTTTATACTTTATTAATGGTGTTTGGAGTGTTGAATAACAATTGTATGTATCTTTATAAAAATAAATAAATAAAAATAAACATACAATAATTGAATAGCACATTTATCACGGAAGGTTATAAAATAAACTAATCTAAAAAGGTAGTAGACGAAGATACAGGATGTAAAATCAAGTTACAAAAAGTCACAATGATCTAACATTATCAAGTGAGAGATTTACCTACGGTCAGACAAATAATAATTTACCTTACCTATTTACCTTTATTATCAATTAATCTTTTATATAAAAATTAATTGCTGTTCGTTAGTATCCCTAAAACTCGAGAACGGCTGAACCGATTCGGCTATTTTTGGTCTTGGAAAATTCTTGAAAGTCCCGGGAAGGTTTCTATGCTTAACGAAGTGGGCACGGGTCAGCTAGTAAGTCATATAATACAATGATGTAAATTACTTTTATTATCTAAGGTTATTTACGAATCTATTCACACCTTATTTATTACAATCTGTTCAGTAGTTTAGGCGTTTTAATGGCACAAACAAAATAATAATATTATATACTGGCCCTTTATTTTTATTTAAAAAACCCCGTAATGATAAAGTAATAATTGCACAGTAAAATGCAATAATATTTGTGACACAAAGTTAGTTTATCTTACAACCCAACCCAAACCCAACCAACCTCTTGGAACCCAATATAATAATATATTTTGACGACCTCCGTAGCGCAGTGGTTAAGCACATTGGTCCTCGAGCGAGAGGTCGCGGGTTCGAATCCCGCCGAAGACACAAAAAGTTTTCAATGTTCCTGGGTCATGATTGATGATGCGATGTGTATTCAATTTGTGTATAATATAATAAAAATCTTAAATCTGTGTATAGTATAAAAGTATTAAATATATTTCCGATGTCTGGTACCTGTAACACAAGTTCTTCGGATACTTAGCATGGGGTGAGATTGACGAGGTTTGAAGCATCCATAGATATTATATTATTATTGATATTATATTATAACATTACCTAAAATAACATACTTGTACATACTATATGTACAAGTATTTTATTTTGAAACGTTTTTTACCAAATCTTTGTACTTTATAAACACCATTCCTCTTTTTCTTTCACACGTAGGTAAATGTTTTGGAATTTTCTGTAAAGCGTTATTGATTTTGCGAACCGTACAGATGATTTCATAAGGGTCAATGACATGGATTTTTTTGGCGGATGTTTTAGCGTACTTACGTAGATGTTTCCCGCTACTTTTTACGCGTAAAATAAAAAACCCGCGGAAACCGTACCTTTTATTGCGGTAAAAAGTAGCCTTTGTGTTAAATGTAAATCCAGCATGTTAAACTACAACCATATCAAATTTCATCAAAATCCGCTCAGTAATTTTTGCGTATATGCGTAACAAACATCCATCCATACTTTAAAACTTTTGCGTTTGTAATATTTATTTTGACGACCTCCGTAGCGCAGTGGTGGAGCGCGTTGGGTGCTCGAACGAGAGGTCGCGGGTTCGAATCCCGCCGAGGGAACAAAAAGTTTTCAATGTTCCTGGGTCATGGATGTGTATTAAATTTGTGTATAATATAATAAAAATCTTAAATATGTGTATAGTATAAAAGTATTAAATATATTTCCGTTGTCTGGTACCTGTAACACATGTTCTTCGGATACTTAGCACGGGGCCAGATTGACGTGGTGTGAAGCGTCCATAAATATTATTATTATTATTATATTATTATTATTATTTATATACCATATTATATTGTATAGTCTACATTTTTTTTTAATTATAAAATTTTAAATGAGAACCTATCTACACTACTACGTCGAAGCCAATAGAATATATTATGTATGTATATTTGTTTCACCGTAGCGCCTAAACTACTGATCAAATTTTCATAAAAGCAGTTTCAATTGATTCGTGATATTATTCCAGGCAACAAGGCTATGTAGTCCTGGCAAAATTCGTACCCCCTTAGACTGACATAGTACAGACAGCAGCGCCAGTGCCACCTACCGGGTGCTATTGTGAATCTAAACCATACTGGAGTCCTCTGGAATAAACAAAAAACAATTAAAATCTGTTCAGCCGTTTAGGAGTTTAGTCACATGCGCCTATTTTAAAGATTTAACTTGATACAAGGTGTAAAATAAATAAAATAAAAACTGATAATAATTTTTAGTGTGTAATGTGTATGTGCCACCTATGTTGAGTTTATTGTGAAAGTACCAGCGCTGAAAGACTTACTTTTGACTTTCATGTTTCTATGAGAAATGCCGGAACATCATAAATTTGCCCATACAATAAATAAAAAAGTACCTATTTCAGCGCTGGTACTTTCACAGTAAACTCTGTACAAGGGACCGATACACACCCTAAAGTACCACCACTCATTAATATTACAGCCTGTATACATACAATTCTTCTGCAAGTGTGTTGTCAGTAAACTCCTAAATGGCTGAACCAGCTGAACAAAAAAATGTATTCAAATAATAAAAAAAAATTATTTGTGTTCAAGTAGATTCGATGATGGATTAGATTCACAATTGGATCCGTTAGGTGGCGTTGGCGTCAGTGCTCGACTTGACTCTAAAGCCTTACGAAATTCACCGGGACAGCTAGTCTAGTCTACGTATAAATAAAGATAAGATAAGATAACAAAAAGTTTTTAATGTTCCTAAGCCACAGATGTGTATAATTGTATAAAAAAGTAATAATAAGTGTATATTAAATTAAATCAATGTAGGACACTCATCACGTTAATATGTATGTAATAACTTGTAACACAACATAAAAATATTTAATACTTTTGTACCTACTGCATAATATGTTATATTATGTTATTAAGTCATATATTTTATAGACACGCACGAGCCAGGAACATTCAAAACTATTCAGCAGGATTCGAGCCATAGGTCTCTAATCACTGAGCTACAAAGGCCTTTCATAATGTTTAAAATCCATTTAATAGGATCGTAACCTTATAAATAACCAGTATAAAAATATCCAAGCATATTTTAAATAATGTTGCGTAAAAGTCATGGTTTCTGCAGCTCCAAAAATTTTAAAACCAGATGCCACATCGTAATCTCTTATTTCAGAAAGGATTGTGACAAAATTGCACGACCAAAAGCGATTGCGCAATCCTTTATACAACGCTATAAATGCGTTTCGGTTTTTATTATGCAATTACAAAATGTCAGGCCTTTAGGACCTTCCTATATTTGCAAATAGGTTTAGGGCGTGTTTCACCAAGCAACGTTAAAGTTAATACTTGGTTAAATATCTTGTTGTTTCTCTCGTAATTCCTATCAATGAATGAGAAGGCATGATAATTTAACACGCCGTTAACACTAACATGCATTGGTGAAATCGGGACTTAGTTTGTTACACGTAGTAGGTATGTACTGAAATACTTTAAACAACATTTACCAATTTTAATAACCCCCGAATTTTAAGCAGTGACCTGATGATTTTAAGTTAGATATGGTTAAATATACGTCACCGATACTATCACGTCAGCTTTCTGATCAAACTAGATCAAAATTGGTTCATGCGTTTGGTTTACTGATTGAACCCAGACTTATCATACGACACCACTATTTTTTTTATTTTTTGAGTCAATACTAATATTATAAAGCGGAAGAGTTTGTTTGTTTAAACGCGCTAATCTCAGGAGCTACTGGTCCGATTTGAAAAATTATTTTTTTGTTGGATAGTCCATTTTTAAAGGCTTTATAACATTACGCTGCGACCAATAGGAGCGAAGCGTCAGTCAGAAATGTTGCAAAAACGGGGAAAATTATTCACATTTGGGGACTTTCGTTGCGTGCGCTGCATAAACGGTTTAAGTCACTCAAAAACCGAACGAAGTCGCGGGGACAACTAGTTTTTTCATAAAAATGGCCGTCGTGTTTCCTCTTAACCCTAATGCAGATTTTATTGCATGCCGCGCATGGAACTTCCCGAATTCGAATCATATTGCGCATCGTACGATATCTTATAACAAAGTATTAGAAAAACTATAGTACCATTTTGTTTCTCGGAAGTTTTGTTTTATGTATGAGAGCATGTAGGCCGTCTCAACTCAGTGGTTCGCCATTGCCACGGTCCAGTAACAGTATTGAGATTATGAATAAACAAATCCGATAATATCGACACAAATTAACGAGGGAACGGTTTATAAATAACTAAAAAAGTATGTAGGTCGATATTTTTATAGCAATGTCTATGCATTTCTTGTAAATTTCATGAGAATTTAAATAAATTGATCGCTAAATATACTGATATAATGGGTGTAAAAAGAAAAGTCACTCGTATTTTGCATGTTAAAATGTATTAGCGAATTGTGTACCTCATAATCAATTAATGTCATGTTTCCACCCACATTTCTTCCAAATAAAGATATTATTATTAATAACTTGGGGATATAATTATACTTATATATCTTTATATATCTTTTCTCATTCGTTCGCAGACATGTTTTTTTTCTCTTTCGTTATTCTTGCGACAGTAAAATAAGAAATGATAAAAGTAAAATTTTGTTTTTATAAATACATCAAAAAACACATTTCTAAAATGAGGAAAGGTAGTATAATCGAACCCCAAATTATAGTGACTGCTTTTTACACCCTGTATAATTAATAGAACATTCATTAGAATACATTCGAAGCAAGAAATATCTTTGAAAATATAAGAACATAATAATTATGTTATGAAGGAGTGACTGAACCATACTTTTGTGAAAAAGGTATCAAAACGTCGGCACAAGTGTATCAAGATACCATTCTTGAGAATGTAGTGAAACCCCTTAACAAAACTATGATTCGATAATCATAGTTTTGTTGTGTGTGAGTGATAAGATTCGATAACCAAGAATGGTCCTTCCAACAAGACTCGGCACCAGGGCGGCGATTCTCAGGCCACGAACTTAGTTCCGAATATTAGTATATCCCGCTCGCACGCGCGGTAAATCTCATTTGCATGAGCGGGACAGACCGATAGTAAAAACTTACTTCGAGGCCTGAGAATCGCCGTCCAGCTCATAAAGCTCGCTCTACGCAGTCTTGGTTGGAAACGAACGTTTCGGAATTCATAAGAGCTGAAGATTGGCCATCGTCTAGTCCCGATCTTAATCAGCTGGATTACGATTTATGATCAGTTTTAGAGAGTATGTCTTGCTTTAAACGCCATGACAATTTGGAGTCCCTGAAGCAATCCATACGATTGGCAGTGAGGAATTTTCCCAAGGAAAGAGTGCGTGCTTCTATTGATATCTGGCCTCAACGTTTAAAGCACTGTATTGCAGCCAACGGCGGCCACTTTGAATAAACTTTTCATATTTTAAAAACCTTTTTATTTATGAATAAAACTAACACACTGTAAAAGAAATTAATGTTATTTGCAATTTATGGCAGGACTAGGTAAATTTGTAACGTAGGTAGTTTATTTATCGAGTTACTTGTTAATGAAATATCCATGGAAATTATAAACTCTACCTTATTAATTATTAGAGATTTCAACTTCGGAACCATTGGTCTTGCAAAATGAGATACCAAAAATATAAAAATTACTACCTATATAAAATATAAACTTAACGAAAATGAAATGTCCTATTTTAATTAGACATTTCAGATTATTAAGAGGAAACACCACGAAATTATTTCCATACAAAAATAGGGGTCTAGGGGATTTCTATTTCCTCCCTGGATAATACCTCTAGAGTAACAATTTTTTTCCTGAATATTTATGGCTATTGTTTGTACGTCCCTATTTTTTTCTTTTTTTAATAAAGTAATTATTTAAAGAGATATGGACGTTTAAAAACCTAAAAAAATGGCGAGACTCTCCGCTATGTTTAAATATCTAGGAAACAGATTTGACTACAATAAACAACAAAATCAAAAAATAGGAACCTAGCTCAATTCTTTTTTTAGCTAATACAGAAAAAAACATTTAAATCGGTTACGTTTTGGAGGAGGAAACAGGAATCCCCTAAACGTCGATTTCTGGTACTTTTAATAGGTAATTTCAGTCCAAGTTGCAGTTGTCTCTATCGCGCTAGTGCTGACTAGCTAAGGCACTGCGAGACAGCAATAGATTTTATAAATACCTATTTTGTATTTCTCTCCACCGTGGTGTTTCCTCTTAAGTGTTACAAAGGTCTTTATAAAGTTGAAATATATGTCTTAACGGTTACTAGTTCTAGTGTACTAGTAGTAACTAGTTAAACTGTCTAATGTTAAATTTGTGAATGAATATTGAATATAATAAAAGTCTTAAATATATGTATTGTGTATAGTATTTATTAAACATAATATTTCTGTAGGCTGGTCCGTAGTCTTGTAATGTACATCTTAGTGTGCTACCTTTATAATATCTGAGTAAACGTATTACATACTAACGACAAAGCAATTGTAGTTTTCCTAATCTTGATCGTATGATGTAGATTAGGAAAATTACAATTGCTTATAATACAATTTGTTCGGCTCTAGTTTAGCTGCAAAAACTTATTTGATATAAAGCCACGCAATCGTCTGCTTATTAGTATTTTTACTCTTAACTTGGTTACTGAAGTTGGGTATGAAAGTTTTTTAGGTTTATATTCTTTAAAGTGTATGGTTCACCCTCTACCTTAGCTCAACGAATAAGTTAGCGCCACTTATCCGGAGTATAAATACTCTTACAGCTAGCAGATCGTTCTATCAAAGCATGAACGCTATCGCCTCCATTTTGCGTGTGTTCTCTTTTAATACAAACCGCATAATATAAAGTAATGAAACAACAAATCTGTTTTGTTTTGCCCTGGGCAATTGTCGGATCAGAAGCGAAACTCCTTAACTCCTTCTTTTACATTAAAATCTAAAAGACAACAAGCAAATAGTAACTTCGTTTGCCCCTTGATTAGGTATAGTTTCGTCCCACAAATAGCGCACTCCTTACTTGTTAGCCGTGTATAATAATAATATATTTACATCTCCATGAGGATATGATAAAACCTACTTTACGCCTCCTTTAACGATTTCGAGAAGGAGTACCCACTAGATTTTGTTTCATAGGTCTTACTGAGTCGATGTTGGCGTAAAAACTTCGAGCTGTTTAAATTATTCAATGAAAACTGCTAGTGAATTTATGAAAATTGGGTACCTCAATATTGAGAGGAGTGAGCTCCTGAACCTGTGGGTCTTCATAAACTGTCGGCAAATACATTTTTCCAAACATCTGCGAGATGCACATTTATGTTTTCAGCTGAAGGTCGTAAAAGAGAGTGTAATATTTATTTAGCTATCATTTCCTCACATGCAATCAGCACCGAAGACGGGCGAAACTTTTTCTCACTTTTCGTGTTCTAAGAAGGTAAGTAGGTACTTCCTCCAAAGAAGGTAAGAAACTTCTTTAGAGGAAGTACTTACCTTCTTTGGAAAAGTCAACAAAATTAGTACCTATGTTGAGTTCTCAAAAAAAATATACGACACCAATTTCGAATTAGTTTTCTAAAGAACAAAGCCTTATTATACGCTACGAAAAATGTAACATATATAAAAACAGTTTTTAATGTTTAACACAAAATTATAATAAGGTACCTACTGAAGTTCTAAGTATAACAGTGTTAACTTTAACATTGCTTGGTGAAACACGGCCTTAACATAGTTTATAGTCTTTATTTATACTTTATGAGTTAAACAATTATTTAAGTTATTGGGTAAGTTACATGATATTTTGTCTCTGGCCTGACATTCTTCTAAAAACCATTATTAATTTAGGATTTTCATTGTATAAGAGCATATTTGGACAAAATTAACACGCAGTTTCTTCCGAAATATTTGCGGGTATTCGGAAATCTTAACGTGCGGTTTCCGCCGGATATGAGTTGTATCATCCGCCCTAAATCTTAATTAATTCATTATTATATTAATAGCAGAAACTTGAAGTACAGTTTTACGAAATGTACGAATTTTTACGAAGTTTTACGAATTGTGCGACATACAGAAAGCTAATACTTATTTACTAAGCATACTACAACACTATGTGCCAATTTCACTAACCCATGTATATCTTATATGGGGCATTTCACGTCAAGCGGACAAGAAAAATAAATTCAGATCTTGGATATTGTTCATAATTGGATCAATTGCACTTCCATAGGACCTTAATAAATGTACATCCTTATTTTTCGTTTTTTATGCCTAATTACGAATTTATGCGCCCTCAAATAATCATCAAAATTTGAAAATTTTATTTTTCGAAAGCTGTTTATGAAGGTTATCAGATGGAATAAAGAACAAATAAATAGTGTTTGTTTGATTATTTTAATTGACTTTCTAGAAAATAAATTGAAATTAGAAAAAAAACGTACAGTAAACCGGAAGTTAATATTGAACTTAATTTTTTTTTCTACTGGGCGATTTTTTTTATTTTAAGCCTTTAACATGCCCTGGGGGCCTACTCAAGATGCCATCGCTAATTGTCGCTTACAAAGTTCGATTACGAAATCTATGGGATTTGACATTTAAAACTAGGTACGCTAAATGATCGCGATTTGGTATGTCATTTAGCGTACCTTATGTAAAATCCCATACATTTTGTTATCGAACTTTGTAAGCGATAATTAGCGATGGCATCTTGAGTAGGCCCCCTGTTGTATGAAAATAAATTGTAACAAATATGAGAATGGTTGCTCGAATAGTTTAGAATATTGTTGAAGTTGTCCTTTAGGATTACATATACATTCAATTAAATGTCGTCATTTCATTACATAATTAGTTAATTTCTTGGGTAAATTTTGTTCATGGGTAAGGTACCCCACATACATATAGGTACCATTCATGGGTATATTATTCATATCTGACCTAAAATATTCAGAAAAATCGCAACTCACATAGGTAGTATCAACCTATTACCTAAAATTAAATGGTTTAAACAAACGAGCAAAACGATTTGCATCTACCTATCAAGTTTTATTATATTAATGCATGTAACAATAAAGTGTTGTTTCGACAATTCCACCGAAAACCGGTCGTTATTTACGACTTATCTTATTTTATTAACTGGCAAGATTTGCGTCCACAAATAAAATATACTAAAATAAATTATTATTAAAGTTTGAATATTCATTTCAAACATTAACTATGTTGTTATTACAGCAATTATCTCTAATGCCTTACTCCTGTGCTATTAAACTATCTTTACATGAAAAAATACACGAATGTATATAAAATGGTGCCTTCGAAAGTCGATGTACTAATTTCAACACCCTATTTTAGGCCATTGTAAAACAATATTTAGATAAAAAATATGCAAATGTACAGTCAACGACCGTTTAATGATAACCGGTATTTTCAGGTGATTCACAAGTCAGCTACCTGTATGCGATACGAAAATTCAACTTCACTGAAGTGGAGTACAGCCTGTACGGCACCATCAGCATCGTTCTTGGATTGTTTGGTAAGTTACAAACTAGTAGAAGGATACCAGCTGGGCTCCTGAGCCCTACCTATGCAGTTCACACACTCCTAGCCAGAGTGGCCGGGAGCGGGAAATCACGACCAGAGGCTACAGAGCTACCGTGAGGTATGGCCCCGGTATTGAGGATACCAGAGCCGAAGTCATTCTAAGTTTTTCTAGGGAATACCCCCCGCAAAACGCAGGGGAAAGTGGCACTAAGAGAGGAGCCATGGAAGGCTATACCTGAATGGCAGGACGTCAAGCAGTGCGGGGGGCCCCGGTCCTGAGACCGGAGAGCGTGTGTGATTCCACTCCCCCTAAACCACCCGCCGTCCCGCGGACCAAGCCCTATCATAGCTGGGGAGAGGGTAATAAATGACGCAAGTGACGTTTTTTTGGCCTGGGCCCCTTAGGCTGCGTTTCCACTTATGCAGAGCAGGGCGGAGAGGAGCTTGCTTGACCAATTGCTATGCTCGTGGAAACGGAGCGGAGATTTCTAGGATAGTCATTGATCAATTCGGCTCACTTTGACGACACGATTGGTCAAAACACCTCAAGCTCCTAGTAACTTGTGTAACATAAACAAAGTTTTATAGTATATTAAAATTATCTGTTGCCACATACAAGTCCTTTATGTCTTCAAGAAAACAACAAATTTCCAATGCTCGCATGACCGAATAAAAGTAAATACTCTATAGTAGTATTTATTTTAAGGAGTATATTTCTTAATAGGCTCCGAAATTAGTGAACCTATATTTGGCTAATATTATGTCCTTACAAAGACTACTTTTTGTAGTAGTCCTGTAGCATTTTTGCCCAATATCTAGTATTAAAGTGATAATAATTATTTTTTTAAAGGAAATCTTAAACCTTAAGAATAAGTTAATAATTGTGGTAAAGTAGGTTGAACTATTATTGACATAATGTTAGAATAACTTGAGATAAATTCTCGTATTTAGCTTAGACTTTCAATGAATAATAAATGAATTGTCTGGATATTATGTAGTGATTTTGGAGCTTGGACCAAATAAGGCTTCGCTGTGTAGAACTGAATGATTATGAATTATCAGATTGAGATGAAAAATCGTCGTACTTTAAAACCTTTTTTCTCGATTCTTGTCTTTTGGAAAATCCTACAAAAATTATTTTATTAATCTTATTATATTTACCAGAGGATTGTCTTTTACAAATTGATATTTTTGTTTTAATATAACTTAATAGAATATGCAAGGTACACTCTTTTATTAACTTTATCTACATAGAAAGCGAAGCCAATTTATCAAATATTAATTTTCTAACAGTGAATAGTTTTGACGTGTTGCCAGTTTACCAAAATATACATGTCAGCGATATCTCATTTCATGCTTTATGTGTTTCTTTAAATCAAAAATTTGTCTAATTTAACACGGAATACTAGTTTCGTTAGAAGCAGTCACTTCAGATTCAGGATCTTATATTAATATAAGAACTACCAACAGATATCGACTTACAGCTGATGACAATGTTCAAACTCAATTTTTACGAAAATAAACAAAACACAAACTTTGTAACTTACTTTTATTAATTTCCTTACCAAATGAACTTTACCATGAAGTATCTATGAATAATAACTTTTCAATTAAAAAGTTAATTTTATAGTAAGTCTGGCTTACATAAAATTGTTTCCATTAAAAAAATATGTTCCCACATGGATTTCGGTGTCGGTGCCAGCCTGGGCCCTAATTCAAGATATCATCGCTATTATCACTTGCGAAGTTCGAAAACAAAATGCATGGAATTTGACATAAGGTTCGCTAAACGACAAGCGAATTCGTATGTCAATTATCTAAGCTTATGTCAAATCAACATCATTTTGGTTTCGAACTTTATAAGTGATAATATCGATGGCATCTCGAATCAGGGCCAAGCTACGCTAAGAACCACCTTATACTTTATATTTCCTTAGTGTGTGCGCAATACAAAAAGACACTCTCTATTCCTTTTACTCTCATAACCCAGTGGATCGGTTCCATATGTTTACCCGACACGACTACCGACAAAACAAGTGCAAGACCTACATTAAACATGCCCATCTGAAGCATGGAACATCTTTTTTGTTAGACATGCAATCAGCAGTCCAATCGCGCTATTGTACAACGTTTCATTTGAGGTTCAACTTAGTTTCGTTTGTGTTTCAGCTGCGTTTCGTTTCCAATCCAGCTGAACATTTTTGGTCCTTTACATAATTTAGATTCAAAAACTTAACTTATATACGATCACTTTGTTCCAAACGTTCGAGCTGCGTGCGAGTTAAACTAGCTCCGTATGAACTTTTTGTTTGACAGCGTTTGAGTTGCAACTACGGTCCAGCTTCGTCTCACCTAGCTGTCAAAAGGATAGCGCGATACCGAATACGTCATAAAGTCGAGTAACGTTCACGTTTCGGTTGCGTTTCAGCTAAAAATTTTTAGCGCGATTGCCCTGCAGGTGATCAGCCCGTCCTAACCAAACTTGAAAACAATATTTTAGTTGTTCCCATCTTTGAGTCAAGAGCCGAGCCACTGGACCACGGAGGCGACATCATCAAAATTAATATTGCCCAACCGGAAAAATACTATGGCCACACATAAAACCCCCGCAAAAGGCGTCGAGCAAGATAGGTAGTAGACAAAAAACACTAGGTTTTTTGTCCAAAACACTGGGTTTTTTGTGTATCAATCATATAACTTGCTCGACAACAGTTTTTTTTCTGTTAGGTTTCGTGGTTATGTGTATGTAGGTGTATTTGTTTTCTAATGGCTTATTTGAATAATTTATATCAGCACATCTCTATATTTTATAGATAGGATATTGAATCCGGCTGGATGTATAAAAAAAAACAAATTTCGGATACGGATTGGATATAGGAACGATTATTATACCGGATAAGGTTATTTACAGATTATCCGTTACTTTCGGATATTTTCGATTACGGATACAAAATTTTTTAGGAATTTCAAAAGTAAAATACTTATAATGACTTAGGACGCATTTTATACCAATACAATGGATTCCGTATTTTGATGAACTATTTGGAAATGTAGAATTGGTTTCAAGTTGACTTACGAGAATTTTATGACGACAACAGATGAAAACAATCGCGAAGTGCATTGCGTGGCTTGTGTGTCGGCAGCGGCCGATTAAAACAACAGTTATAACTTGTCTCAATTATCCGCCCCTATCCGGAATTATCTGACACTATTAACTCAGATTCGGTTACGGTTACGGATAATTTTGAATATCGGATATCCGACAGTTTCGGTTGCAGAGCTCCTTAACTTCCCTGAAATATATGACGGATGAGCAGTCACTATAATTTTGGGACATGATTGACCTTTTCTCATTCTAGAAATGTACCTTTTTTTAACAAAAAAATATACATGTAAAGAAATGACATTTCTTTTTTTTTAAACATTACCGCGCTTGGTGCGTTTAACGTTGTATGACGTCGGGGTGACGCTTAGGTTATCTATAGAAGAAATGGCGGAATACAATATGGAGTAATTTACTGAAATATAACTTAAATTGATTTATGTGAACTTTAAATGTCGTTTCTTTGTATTTTTCAGATAAGATAAGAGTTTTGTAATGTTTTGTTTGTTTGTCAAATAACTAAAACTTAAGTTTCGAGTTTAAATAAAAACTCTTTGTATTTTTCAGAGAAACAATTTGTGGTTTACTTTTACTCACAAACCTCATAATATCATTATATATATTTATATATTCACCAAAAATATTTTATTTTATTTCCCAAAAAAATAATACATTTCCAACGCGAGGGAGGGTAGTGTAATCGTATCTCAAAGTTATAGTGATTGTTCTTTTTACACACTGTATAACCGGAAAAGATCAGCATCGTTTCCGAGGACATTGATATTATCTGAAAACTACGCTCAACATCGCGGCTGCCAAGCGTGGTGAGTATAATATGCAACAACCCCCTATACAGGGTGTAAAAAGAGCAGTCACTATAACTTTGAGATATGATTATATACTAACTTTTCTCATTCTAGAAATGTATTTTTTTTATTAATTTTTTTTGTCAAAAACTAAAAAGATTTTTTTTTAATTTTTATCATTTCTTATTTTTTTGTCGCAAAAATAGCAATAGGACAACAAAAAAATTTTTTTTTTAATTATTGTACTTAAAAAATACATTTCTAGAATGAGAAAAGGTAGTATAATCATATCCCAAAGTTATAGTGACTGCTCTTTTTACACCCGTTATAATACTTTAGGGGATGCTTACATCTAGCAGATGTAATAGATAAAATGATGATTAAACGTTATCTACTGACTCATCTCAGTTATCGCTTGTGCGTAGTTAGCAATATGTCAACATCATGTCCTTAAGTAACCTCAGTATCAATGAAATGTGAATTAATATTAGGAAACAAGAAATATTAATCACCATAATTTTATCTGTCAAAGATAAAATATGCATACAATTATAAAGTCTGTTAGAATTAATGTATAAACCACTAACGACTTGTGAGGTTTTTCCTCAATTTGAGAAAGGTTTTTACAGGCATGTAATGTCGATCCTGGGCCTGATCTCCTGCTAGTCGTATCGGTTATTCATCCCACTGGGCTAGGAGAATGGAAGAGGGAATAATTCTTCTGCGTGTTGCGCACACATTTGGGCACTAAAATAACTTCTGCGCAGCTGGCCTGGTTTTAATGAAACCGGCCACCGACAGAGGTATATGGTCTATTTTTATTAATATATATTCACAAGTAAAATGTATGCTTTTTATTGTTCTGTGCCCAAAAGGCAAAAATTACTCTTTTATTGAGATATCACTGTCAGTCAGTCAGTTTTTTGACAAAAAAAAAACATTTTTAGAATGAGAAAAGGTAGTCCAATCATATCCCAAAGTTATAGTGACTGCCCTTTTTACATCCTGTACATACTTATGTACTTACCTAATTGGTCACAAACTGTTTATTCCTAGAATACCAAAATAGTAAATAATATTTAGTACCTATTGCAAGTTATATCTTGTGTAAGTTATCTTAAATACACTGCAGTTATTATTAGAACTAGCGGATGAGTTCTAGAAGTGCTGTTATCGTGTTTACAACTTTTTTATCTTGGGGGTGAAAGGGTCAAAATGTGCATATCCACTTATCAGGTGACATGATGCAAGATATTCCGCATTCGATAGGCATGCTTGTGAATGAGTAAATTTCACATAGGTAGTTGTAATAGCTTACAACAACATAATATGTAAAATTTACTCAATCACAAAAAAAAAGACATATGGCACTCGGGGACTACCGCGGTAAAGCTATTTCATACCATTTTTATCAATTTATCCTATACAACCGAGGCCATCTAGAGGCGAGTTTCTGAACTAAAGAGACAAGTGTGATATTTCAAAAAAGTCATTAAATTTCTGCTATTCATCGACAGATGGCAATAAAAAGTATCCGGTCGGAGTGTTAGGTTATTTTCGTTACGGAATTTCTGGATTCAGTCTCCACGCTCAAGGCCCGTGATAGAAGCTATGCAATAGCTTAATATACATCCTGATTTAGGCGGCATTGTCTCGCTATTATCCAATGCTACTTGTAATTTTGAGCGGACATTTTGAAATTGATTTAATATGACAAATCGTCGCTTTATCTTCACAACCTCGTATCTAATATCTATAAAACTGCTTTTCAGTAAAATCAAAAAGCTTAAAAATTTTAGATTTCATTATGACATGGATGTTGGATGAATAAATAAATATACAAGTGTTTATAACGGAACCTCATTTAAAACATAATCCATGTCATATGAAACTCTACAGAAAAGTTTTAGTTTTATAGATACGAGGTTGTGAAAGTAAAGCGACGAAATATTATTTTATTTTATTTATTTAACACTTTATTGTACGCAAGAAACATTTAACAATAGTACAAATTACAGAGAAAGACGCAAATGTACTGCTTATTTCTGAAAGAAATTTCTTCCAGCAGCCCTACGGAAGAGTTATGGGATAAAAGATATCGGACAGAGCGTGCACAATTACATACAAATACATTACATCTATGTATATTATATTAAAATCAGAATAAATACATAAACAACAATAAATACAATAATTAATATTAATTATAATACCTAATTTTATTAAATAAACAAATAAATAAATAAATATATATTAAATACTTGTATAATAACCGTTTAGTTATGATATGGTATTAATTTAAAAAACAAACAAATTTTGTTTATTTTACTCCATTTACGCGCTTTAATAAAACAAATCGGCTACATAAAAGGGTAACGACTAACGACTAAGTAATTGTAAAAATCTTTGTTTTCTTTTCATTTATCGATACCTCAAAATCCTTTTACTGGTTGCGTGTTGCGGGCTCACTTTGTTTACATTAAAACACATCCGCTTATACAGCGTGTTGCTAAATCGTTGTCCCGTATCGACTGAAAAAAATGAGTAATATTTAATAAAAAGAATTGCCGATTTCTCCCAACCGTTGTAGTAGTTGTGTTAGTGAAATTAATTTAAAAAGTTTGTCGTTAATTAATTATAATGTTATTCCTTTCGTTCTTCGCGAAAGAGATGTCATGATGTTTAGATAAACGAATAACACACAGGTTATGATTAAATAGACTAAGAATTAGATTATGAACTTGACACTTATCATGATTTAATTATTTAAACAATAGGGAGCATTATTTATATAAAATACTAGCTGAACCCCTGAAAAAATAGGGACTATTATTATATAAAATACTAGCTGACCCGTGCCCACTTCGTTGAGCATAGAAACCGTTTAAACCTTCCCGGGACTTCCACAAATATTTCGAGACTAAAAATAGTCGAATCGGTTCAGCCGCTCTCCAATTTTAGCGAGACTTACGAACAGCAATTTATTTTTATATATAACTAGCTGTCCCGGCAAACTTCGTATTGCCTTATTAATTAATTGCTTGACATACTGACTGCACCGCCACCTATCGGTTCCAATTGTAAATCTAAACCATTCTCGAATCTCCACGAACACACACAAAAAATTTCATCAAAATTGGTCCAGTCGTTTAGGAGGAGTTCAGTCACATACACACGCACACAAGAAATATATATATTAAGATATATAACAAAATGCATAGTTTTTTCTCTTTGGTACTTTTAGCGGCTCTATAACTTTATCTAACCTACATATTTTTCAATTACAGGAACAGCTTTTTGCATAGCAATCCTGAGCAAGAAGTGCAACGTGCAGGACAGCATGATTGGCGCACTAGCGGGTGTGAGCAGGATAGCTGGATGTATGGTGTTCGCGTTTTCCCCCACAAGACAGTGGTTCTATTCTGCTCCTCTATTCAATATATTCAGCCACACAGGACTTACGGCGGTCAGGTCTATTGCCACTAAGAGTGTGCCCGTGGAAGAAGTTGGTAAGCATTACTGGATGTATTGTAGCCTTGAAATATACTAAATGATAATAAGTACATTAAATAGCGTATGTAAGGTACATACCAGTTGCAAGAAAATAACGTTATAAAGAGGAAACATCACGCCTGTTTTCTCCATACAAAACTAGGGGTCCATACAAAAACAGGAGTCGGGTCTCCTGTTTCCTCCCTAGATAATGCCGCTAGCTCAAGCCTTTTTTTTAAGTTTATACAAAAAAAAATCTAAATTGATTAAGTTTTGGAGGAGAACACAGGAATCCACCAAACGTCGATTTGTTCAGGTAATTTCAGTTCGAGCTGCACTAGTCTCTATCGCGATAGTGCTGACTAGCTAAGGGACTGCAAGACAGCAATAGATTTTATAAATACCTATTTTGTATTTCCTTCAACCGTGAGGTTTTCTATTAAAGAAAATTTTCAATCACATTCCAAGGCCCTAACTCTCAACTTAGTTTTTACTATCGGTCTGTCCCGCTCATGCAAATGAGATTTACCGCGCGTGCGAACTGGATATACTAATATTCGAAACTAAGTACGAGGCCTGAGAATCGCCGCCCTGGTCCCTGATTCAAGATGCCATTGCTGAATTGAAAGAAATCGCGTGTCACTTTTTTTTTTAATGGACCCATGTACAGTGTGGGTCCGACTTGTTCCCCCTATCGGAGGCAGGGACAATTATTTGCTATTTTTATTTTACATTATTATTTGTGTTTCATGTTTTACATTTCAAAGATTTATTCACTTTACAATTTTGTTACTAGAACTTATTTTCTAACATTTTTGATTGGTTGGTTTCTTACTACATTATTTCTAACAATTCTCATATACATTCTTTATTTACTTATAATTATTTAGACATGTTGCATTACTAATATTATTATTTACTGTTTCTTGTGTTCTTAATTGCATTACATTTATTTCATATATTATTATTCGCATAATATTATATTACATTTTTTGTTTGCTTCACTACATTATTTCTCATAATTCTATGTTCTTTATTTAGGTACTTAATTTCTTCTTTTGTACATTTTTGCAGTATTATATTCTTGTTCGTTGTTGCATCTGTATTCATATTACTATTACATTCATTTTTTACGTCATATTTGTAGTGTCACTTAGCGAAGCTTATGTCAAATCCATTTTGTTTTCGAACTTCGTAATATCTTTCATCATTTGGGATCTTGAATCAGGGCCCTATTTCATTAGGCCTGAGTTCAAACATAAAAAAACCGAATGAGATTGATAATCTTGCAACTGGAGCGCATCTTAAGACATACCTACTTAGTTTACCTCTTGTTCCTTTTTCCAACCCATGGCCCCACCGACCGGTTGATGGAGCCATGTGTTGGTTGTTCCTTTTTCCAACTGAGTCAAAATTTTATTTACAACCACCACCTCTATCAATAAAATCTATGGTCATTTAACTGTATAATATAATTTAAAATATGTGATGGTGGTAGAAAAGTATTATTTAAATATGTTCATTTCTTTCTCTTGTTCGTAGCTAGAATATTTTTACGCTAAATTGTCAACTAAAGAAACATGTTATGTTTAAAAAATGTTTTTGATAATGTTCAATAATTAAGGGCACTTTTCTTTTTAGTTCAAAATAATAAACCAACATGTTCTCTGTCAAACACAATCCAGTCAAAATAAATTGGACAGTTTGTATTGCCATGTCATTCATAGGGTTGTCAAACAATGGATTTTACTTTATGCGTAGGGTTGTCAAATACAGATAATATTTTTACCTGTGTCAACTCATCTTTTCTAATATTTTTTTTGGGCTGTCAATTTTTTTTTACTTTATTGTCATATTTTTTTCAGCTAAACTGAGTTCAGTGATTGGAGTGATGGAGGCGATTGCCCCATCTGTTTATATGCCGACGTCAAGTCTGATATACGTATCTAGTATTGAGACATTTCCTGGTGCGTTCTACCTGTTTGACGCAACCCTAACGCTGGTTGCGTTGGCTTTATTTACGTAAGTGTGTCATAATGTTTTAATTAGGAAATAGCCTACAAGACCATGTAGAGATTACGAACAAAAAATATTCAACCTCATAATAAAGATGAAAGATTTTTTTTTATTTGCATTGAATAAGGCTATGGAATAACTGGACTGGCCCACGGGGAAAGACAAAGGCTTATTTTTTATTTCTACAAAATGTACGATTCTCGTGTGATTTTCTTTTGTGACGGATTACTTCTATTGGTTATCTACACTAATATTAAAAAGAGCAAAGATTTGTATTTTTGTATGTAACGACGTAACTCAAAAAGTACTGGACCGATTTTAATAATTCAATTTTCATTAGAATGCTACATTATCACTGAGTAACATAGGCTATTTAAAAATAAAAAAATCAATTGCTGTTCGTTAGTATCGCTAAAACTCGAGATCAGCTGAACTGATTCACCTATTTTTGGTCTTGAAATATTCGTGGAAGTCCCGGGAACGTTTCCACGGTTTCCATGCTCAACGAAGTGGGCACGGGTCAGCTAGTAATTTATAATTAGGTATAAGTTGTCTTATAACTTAAATGTAATATGAAGATAATATGTCGGATACCTACAGGTAAAATGTCAGTATGCACAATGTAACCTATATATCAAGTAGATTGACCAATTAATTTAAAAAACAACGCAAATGTAAAGGTTTATTTGATAAGGAAGCGATCCTTTATGGACAGGCAAACTGACCGAGATTTTTTCTTCATTTTGGGATAAAGTGAAATGAAAATACCACCAACACAAGTCATAATACAAGGTGTAAAATAAATGAGCGATAATAATTTAGGGCATGTAAAGGGTTTATAAATAACATCAAACGTGGGAATTCTCATTCTGTATAATGCCCAAACTATCAAATTATTTTAGTTAAAAAAGACGTAGAAAATTATTTCATTCTACTAGTTCTTGCTTAACATTTTAGTTCACGTTGATATTTTGGTTTATCTATAATTCGATTCATTTATTAATCCCCAGAATATAGTATAGAGATGGTAAATTACAAAAACTAAATTTAACATGAAAAAAAACCCTGATTTAGCGTGTAACATCCCTATCGTACCTAACAAACGACCTGACGACCTTGAAGACCTGAACCAATTTCCACCAAACATAGCTAAGAACACTCTCGACTGATATACATTTGAAACAAAAAAAACTGCATTAAAATCGGATCATCCGTTTAGGAGCTACGATGCCAGATATAGACACATACACATTTACACAGACACAGCAAACTTATAACACCCCGTTGATTTTGCGTCGGGGGTTCAAAACTATCAGGTATAGTTCTAGTAAAAGCTTTGGTTGACACAAAAATATGTAAAAATAATGTTCCTCTTTTGATGTAAAGGCACACACTTCACTTGTTTCAAAAGTGACAGTAAGGTACCTGTCGATGTGGAATTTCGATTTCGATTTTACCAGTTATTTCGCAAGTGGGTGAAAGTTATGTCGTATCCACTCGATTCATTTAAATTTTATTACTTTTTGCGCTAATTATGTTTAAATATGCGAATAACTTGTTTTGGGAAGTTTTTTTTAAATTATTTATCTGACAAACTTGGATATATATATATATATATATAGAATACTCCTCTATTTTATTGACATTTTAGTTTTCTTTAAGATAGGGTTGGTTTTACTAACATAACTGCCTACTAGTACAAATGTATTTTTTATATTGTTTGTTTTAAAACATTTGAGTGGTACTTATCTGAGTACCACTCAAACGTATAAGCAACAAGTATCCATTAAAATATTTTAATAATACTTGTAACTAAAATACTGTCCAAAATATAAAACCATTTTATTGGCTTCATTGAAATTAAACGAAAGTTATTTTACCGAAGTCATTGAGCGAATGGCTTTTGTACAGAAAGAATTGAAATAAAATTAAATAGCGTAACCTTTATACTACACACATAGACGTACCATAACAAGGATGTTTCACCTCTTACACAAAGTATTATAGCTATAAAGTTGTTAAACGTGCAATACCTGATATCGACATTATCCGTAGTAAGAATATCACCTCCCGAGACCGAGAGGGGAGCTATTATATCTTTCCCGTGGGTGACGTAAAAGGCGACAGGGTATCTATACTAATATTATTAGTCGGAAGAGTTTGTTTGTTTGTTTGTTTAAAAGCACTAATCTCAGGAACTACTAGTCCGATTTGAAAAAATATTTTTTTGTTGGATAGTCTATTTATAGAGGAAGGTTTTAGGCTATATAACATTACGCTGCGACCAATAGGAGTGAAGCGTCAGTGAGAAATGTTACAAAAACGGTGAAAACTATTCACATTTAGGGACTTTCGTTGCGTGCGCTGCATGAACGGTTTAATTCACTGAAAAACCACGCGAACGAAGTCGCGGGCACAGCTAATATAATTATATCTTGTAATGGGCAGCAGTGTTTCCGCGAACATCAATTTTCAGCTGTATTATATAATATTAGTGTAGATTTTTTTTCGTTTTTCCGAGCTGGTAGAAGACTGACAATATCATTAGCGCTTACTTGGTTCACGCATATTTTTCTGCCTAAGATAGACTTTTAGAGAGAATTTTTGACTATCTCCCTATATTTTAAAATGTAATAAATGGTCTTAAGGCGAGGAATAACCCCTACTAGCGCCACTCTTCTTTGTGGCGTTGTAAAATTTATTTTAAAAAGAGTGTCGCTTGTAGCGGTTATTCCTCGCCTTAAGACAGTGAGCACTCGAAGAAAATTCTAGGTGAAGAAAAATCTTTGGAGCGTTTTCTGAATAATTTGTTTGTAGGTTGTAGTAATAAATGCACTTATTCTTAATATTACTAGGCAGCTGCTGATCGATTTTTTAACATGATTTTGGTTCTACACGACTGCGACTTCCCTTTTATTGTACATCAATGACTGAACCCTTTAAATTTTTATAGGAACATTTATTTCATCGTGAAAAAAAGGAATAAAACGAACGTCACCGAACCTAAAAAGAAAGAA
Source organism: Celastrina argiolus (assembly GCA_905187575.2). Lineage (NCBI taxonomy): Eukaryota > Metazoa > Arthropoda > Insecta > Lepidoptera > Lycaenidae > Celastrina > Celastrina argiolus. The sequence goes on along the minus strand of LR994594.1, from coordinate 8,724,374 downwards.
GAGTTCGCGAGATGTAACGAAGTCTCAAGGTTTTAACTGAAAAATGGCGATAAGGAATACAAAATAAAAACAGATGCTGTGAAAAACGACTGAATAGAATATATTTAGTAATTGTATATAACATTAAAATAGTATTTATTTATATATAATTTAGGTAAACCAAAATGTAATATTTAAAAGTTTTTTGTGGTGTTACACCTTTTCTAGTCCTTAAAAAAATCTCTCGACAGTGTACTGAAACGATATTTAAATTTAAATTCGCTCAAGTCATGCTGTCATTGCGATTCCGTCTAGCAGTGACATTGGCAACCTGAATAGGTGGTTCGTTATTAAAAATAGCGTTTCAATATTCGGTAATTTTATTATTGATACTTAAAGGTATACAAATACAGGCTGTCACTGCTTGGCGGAATAACAAAGCACGTAGATTAAAATTTAAGAGATTTAATTTCTAAAGTGTTTGAGTATTAGGCCTATTTGCTGTTTGTATTTTGAGTGATTTAAAAATTTCGTTCGATTTTCAGTTTTTATTTCAAATATTATAATACATTTATACTATGTACTTTTTGGACTTATTACTTGGCAATACGGTTCAAAGTGATACACCGGTCTATATACCTAAGGTACTATCGCCTTTAAATTATTCGTGTGACGAAATAAATGGTGACATAATACTGTTTTTTTTTAAACCTCCATAACCTAAGGTAATTCCTTTGTCCCAAATCACAAATAAATAGGCTCTATCTGAGCACACTAACCATCTGGATGACCACTAAAACATATACAAAATTAAAAGTTACGTTAGGAACTGTGGGAGTATAAGTGGAAACCTCAAAGGGAGATCTCCGACCGGTGGTATGCTCGGTCAGGCCGAAGCCCGCTGTACTAGTTTTTTTTTTTTTTTTTTTTTTTTCGAAAGGGTACTCTACTAATGGCATGAGAGCCGATTTAGCTGTGTCGGACTATAACTAGCCGGGTGGCTAGTTGTTTAGAAGGGAGTAGATGGGGGGTGTGACCCCCCTTACATCACCCGGGTGATGTTCATATCGGATTGGGGATAGCTACGGTGGTAGACTATTATTATGCGGTCTGTGGGACACGTGTCCACCCTGCTGAGGGGCCCGAACCCCATCCTCACTCACTGACGAGTGAGGTAGCTCGCGCGCGGTAGCAAAACTATCGTCGAACGAGTTATCGCGTTAGAGAAGCTCTTTTTAATTATTAGTGACTTGGCTAGAATTAGGCTGTGCCGTGCCTCACCCTTCCGCGAGTGGTCGGGTTTGTACGCGCGCGTAATTTCTAATGTCTAGGTCATCGTTGTTTATAGAGCTTTCTATATCCAAAGCGCGATCGCGGTCGTTTAGATGTGTTCCTAAGCTGCTAGGACGCGGGCTCGAACTCGGGTTCGAACTCGCTCCCGTGTGTGAGTCGGTCCGTATGTCGGTACGTGTTGTAGTGAGTGTGGAAAGTCTCCTGGGACAACGCCGGCGCCGGCCTTGGTGCAGTACTAACCACGCGGGTGCGTGTGGTGTGGTGTGTTTACGTGACTGCATATGTTGCAGTACGTGCTTTGTAATACTATCTATGGGATCATCTAAAATGTGCTTAGGTCGCTTGAAAGGATGTCGGAAAGTCCGTGCGTCATGTTCGTAATCCTGAGCCTTACGAATGAGCGGGTTGGGGTGCCTTTTGCCTCTATCAAAGAATCTCCCGGTGAGTTCCTGGATGTGGGCTTTAATAGTGACAAGTTCGCAGTCTCTATGCAAGTCGATGTTACGCATATACCGGGGGCGCCTGTTGCTAGACGTAAAAACCGGTTTTGGACTTTTTGCAATCGGTCCATTTGATTGTCGCTTATGTGTGCGAAAGAGACGCACGCATAAGTGAGTATTGTTCTTATGCAGGTTACGTATAGGGTGCGTTTATGTCTTAAGGACATTTTACTACGCGCATTTAATAACGGATATAATTTGTAAAGTACAAATTTCGCTTTTCGGATCGCGGCTGTGATGTGAGTTGAAAAATTCAACGACTTGTTTAGAACTACACCTAGGTACTTAACGTTTTTGACTTCGGGAATGATGTTTCCGTGCAGACTAATAGGACTCATTTTTTGTCTAGAGGCCGTTTTTTTACGAATTGGATGGCTTGGCTTTTGTCGGGATTCACTTCTATTCTCCACTTCGAGAACCAGTTACCGAGGTCGGTAACTGCCTCCTGAAGGGATTTTGCGGCTATAGAGGGCTTGCGGTGAGCACAGTACAAAGCTGTGTCATCCGCGAACATGGCTATTTGCACCTTAGGGTGTTTGGGAATGTCGCTAGTGTAGAGGTTATAGAGGGAGGGAGAGAGGACTGAGCCCTGTGGGACTCCCGCCGCTATGGGTCTTTGGGAGGAAAGAGTACCTTCGACTCTAAAAAGAAATGAACGGTTTTTTAAATAATTACTGATTATCAGTACTAAATAGTCGGGGATATCTAATTGATAGAGTTTATATATTAAACCGTTATGCCAGATTTTATCGAACGCCTTAGCAACGTCAAAGAAAACAGCGCAAGTCGCTTTCCTATCGTTTTTACTTTCAATTATGTACTCCGTGAGGCGGTGTACTTGGGCGGGACAACTATGCATTTCGCGGAAGGCGAATTGTTCGTCTGGGAGGAGGTTTTTGTCTACTATGACGTCTTTTAGACGCCTGAGTATTACTCTTTCGTAGACTTTGCCTAATGAGCTAATTAGTCTAATCGGTCTATAACTACCTGGGGACACGCGGGGTTTACCCGGTTTATGGATGCCTATAACAATGGCTACTTTCCAGATGTCTGGGAATGAACATCCTACTAAGAGGGCATTGAAAATGTTAACTAACAATTGAATTAGGGCGGCAGGTAATAATTTAAGGGTTTTGTTTGAAATACCGTCCTGACCGGGGGCTTTTTTGGCATTCAAATTTTTTATAATTTCTTTGATCTCATCCGAGTCCACCGGCCTTGGTGGCACAGTGGGTGGCATCGAGAGTTGGTTTTCGACCTCTCTATTAACAAAACTAAGGTGCAAGGGTTCTACAGGGAGGGAGCTAGGCCGGCATTGTTGTTCAATGGTATCGGCTAGTATTTCGGCTTTGTCGGTATCTTCTAGTGCAGGAGGACGATTTGGTACGACTAACGGAGGCATATCGCATTCCGTGTCTTTTTTAAGTGCTTTCGCTAGGGGCCAGAACGCGGTATGTGACGGTTCTATTTCGCTTAGAAGTCGATCCCATTGCTCGGCTTTGTGATCTCTGACTTTGAATTTAACTTCCCTCTCGTAATGTCGGAGGGTTTTCCTCCACTCTTCCGACGGGTAGCGATCATAGGCGCGTTTGGCCGCGTTTCGGAGTCTGATGGACTCCCTTATGTCCTCAGGGAGAGGCCAACGTCTTTGATAAGTCGTTGGCATCTCCCTGGATGATTTATCTATGGTCGCTACCAGGTGGTCGGTCAAATGAGAGGCTGCCTGAAGGGCCAAATCGCTACTATCAATAAAGTCGGGAATGCTATCGAGATGACTCGATTGAAGATCCTCTATATTGTCAGCTAATAATTTATAATCTATTACTCTTTTGGTACTGATGCTTACGGGGTTTAGATTTCCGAGTGCAATTTTAACCGGTCTGTGGTCCGAGTTAAGCTCGTGGAGTGTCTCAATATTGATATTGAGAGAAATATTTTTGACTAAGGCTACGTCAATGGTACTAGGATTGTGAATAACGTTGTTTACACGTTGGTGAGTATCATAGCGTGTGGGTTCCTCGGGGCCTAAAATTACGAAACCTAATTGGTCCGTTAATCTAAGGAGACTGTTGCCATTTACGTTACTGTTTACGTTTCCCCACTCGGGGTGTTTACAGTTTAGGTCGCCGGCTATGATGACGGCGTTGCCTAAGTTAAAGAGCGAGTCAAAGTCGCTAGTATGGAGGGCCGCGTTTGAAGATAAATACGCGGATACTACAATAATGGGTTCGTGACCTGTCATGCTAATGTGACATATGGAAGTTTCGAGACTTAATAATGTTGGGGATTCAAGGGGGACACAATGTAGTGATTTTTTGTAATAAATAATTGTGCCTCCGAGGCGGGGCTGTACTAGTTTTCAGATGTCGTATATATAGCGCCGGACTTAGAAAACTTCGATAGCGCGATGCAGGATTGTGGCGCTAGTAGTACCGCTACAGAACATTTAAAAAATAAGCTAGTGTCACATTTCATTTAAATTAAAATTGTGTAACGGGGCCTCTGCGTGTTGGCTTCAGCCCCACGCATGCCTTCCAAAGGTCCGGGATCTAATTGCATGTGAACAAGGAAAGCACAACCATAATAATAATAAAAATGCTTCCCACACTGATTTTGGTGACTATGGCTGGTTTACTGAAACCAGCGGGCTCACTCCCGACACAATCGAGAACCGAATCCGTTCGATATCAGTGGTTTTTTGTATTTTATTTGGTGAATTACTTTGAAACTAATCAGGATAAAGAAAATTGTTAGATCGTTACTTTATGTACTCCCGACCATATCAATCGACTGAGAATCAAAATAAACAAATGTCAATTTATTAGGAAGTACGCGGCATGACCGTATCTGAATCAAAATCAAATCAGTTTGGAGAGTAAGGCCCCAGGCCAGCTACGCTCAAGTAATTTTATAGTGCCCAAGTGTACGCGTAATACACAGAAGCACTTTCTCTTCCTTCACTCTCGTAGCCCAGTGCGACGGATAACCGACACGACTGGCGGGAGATCAGGTGCAGGACCGACTTTTTACACACCCATCCGACGCATGGATCATCTTTCTTGTCAGACAATCAGGTGATCAGCCTGCAATGTCCTAACCAAACTTGAAAACAGCATTTCGAACGCCTTCGTGGTCTGGTGGTTTAGAGCCTAGCTCTCGACTTGGAGGTCGTGGGTTCGATTCCCGCGTTGGAACAAATGTGAAGGAAGACTCATCCTGGAAGAGAGAGTTCTTATGTGTATTGCGTACACACTTGGGCGATATAAAATAAACCCTGCGTAACTGGTCCGGTTTCAATAAAACCAGTCACCATCACCGAAATTGGTGTGGGAGAAATTATTATTAAAAAAGGAAATAGACAACAGAACTACTACAGCTACAGCAACTTAATGTGTTTCGGGAATCGTCCTTTTTTAATATGAAATTGTATACGCTTTGAATGTTGTATTTACTTTTGTCGCTTCACCCGCTCAATCTGTATTGCAATCATATTGTTTAATAAACTTAAGAGGAAACAACACGGTTGAGAGAAATACAAAATAGGTATTTATAAAATCTATTGCTGTCTCGCAGTGCCTTAGCTAGCCAGCACTAGCGCGATAGAGACGACTGCAACTTGGACTGAAATTACCTATTAAAAGTACCAGAAATCGACGTTTAGGGCGAAGTGGAGAATAGAAGTGAATCCCGACAAAAGCCAAGCCATCCAATTCGTTAAAAAAACGGCCTCTAGACAAAAAATGAGTCCTATTAGTCTGCACGGAAACATCATTCCCGAAGTCAAAAACGTTAAGTACCTAGGTGTAGTTCTAAACAAGTCGATGAATTTTTCAACTCACATCACAGCCGCGATCCGAAAAGCGAAATTTGTACTTTACAAATTATATCCGTTATTAAATGCGCGTAGTAAAATGTCCTTAAGACATAAACGCACCCTATACGTAACCTGCATAAGAACAATACTCACTTATGCGTGCGTCTCTTTCGCACACATAAGCGACAATCAAATGGACCGATTGCAAAAAGTCCAAAACCGGTTTTTACGTCTGGCAACAGGCGCCCCCCGGTATATGCGTAACATCGACTTGCATAGAGACTGCGAACTTGTCACTATTAAAGCCCACATCCAGGAACTCACCGGGAGATTCTTTGATAGAGGCAAAAGGCACCCCAACCCGCTCATTCGTAAGGCTCAGGATTACGAACATGACGCACGGACTTTCCGACATCCTTTCAAGCGACCTAAGCACATCTTAGATGATCCCATAGATAGAATTACAAAGCACGTACTGCATCATATGCAGTCACGTAAACACACCACACCACACGCACCCGCGTGGTTAGTACTGCACCAAGGCCGGCGCCGGCGTTGTCCCAGGAGACTTTCCACACTCACTACAACACGTACCGACATACGGACCGACTCACACACGGGAGCGAGTTCGAACCCGAGTTCGAGCCCGCGTCCTAGCAGCTTAGGAACACATCTAAACGACCGCGATCGCGCTTTGGATATAGAAAGCTCTATAAACAACGATGACCTAGACATTAGAAATTACGCGCGCGTACAAACCCGACCACTCGCGGAAGGGTGAGGCACGGCACAGCCTAATTCTATCCAAGTCACTAATAATTAAAAAGAGCTTCTCTAACGCGATAACTCGTTCGACGATAGTTTTGCTACCGCGCGCGAGCTACCTCACTCGTCAGTGAGTGAGGATGGGGTTCGGGCCCCTCACCAGGGTGGACACGTGTCCCACAGACCGCATAATAATAGTCTACCACCGTAGCTATCCCCAATCCGATATGAACATCACCCGGGTGATGTAAGGGGGGGTCACACCCCCCATCTACTCCCTTCTAAACAACTAGCCACCCGGCTAGTTATAGTCCGACACAGCTAAATCGGCTCTCATGCCATTAGTGAGTACCCTTTCGAAAAAAAAAAAAAAAAAAAGACGTTTAGGGGATTCCTGTTTCCTCCTCCAAAACTTAACCGATTTAAATATTTTTTCTGTATTAGCTAAAAAAAGAATTGATCTAGGTTCCTATATTTTGATTTTGTTGTTTATTGTAGCCAAATCTGTTTCCTGGATGTTTAAACATAGCGGAGAGTCTGGCCATTTTTTTTAGGTTTTTAAACGTCCATATCTCTTTAAATAATTAATTATTAAAAAAGCAAAAAATAGGGACGTACAAACAATATCCACAAATATTCAGGAAAAAAATTGTTACTCTAGCAGCATTATCCAGGGAGGAAACAGTAATCCCGTAGACCCCTATTTCTGTATGGAAAAAATTTCGTAGTGTTTCCTCTTAAGGTAAAATTGATAAGTTATTAATTACTATGCAACACATTTTTAGTAAAATCGCATTTCATAGCTTATGCTATTCTCGCTTTTATCACGACTATCTTGGTATCAAATTTTCAAAAACTGGACCATTAGTTAGTTTAGGTTCTACGGTGAATTAAATATACATATTACATACATGACATTACCGCCAAATTATTTCCGTTAGGCTATGCCGTAGTCGGATCATAAAAGATTTCTCTTTTCCAAACCATCAAACACTCGTCACATAAGTTCATTGTCCAGATATCTCTGAGCAAATATTCTGAGTGTTTTGATCATTAAGAGCTCAACAAATCCGGCAATAATTGCTCTGTTGATTCAAAGATACGGGTAGGTACTTACCATTTCATTCTTTGTATAGGCATGTTTACATGAGCGGTGAGGATTTTTAGGGTGAGGACAAAAGAAGGTAATTTTGTTGCCCCGAGCCTGGTAGAAATCCGGCGGAGTCGCGGATGTACGTAACGTGTCCCCGTGGCTCCGCCAACGACGGTAGTGATGGAGTGTCGCCGAGTTTTTAGTGGGTAGAGGCTGCGTCCAGGGCCCTAATTCTCAGGCCTCGAACTTAGTTTTTACTATCGGTCTGTCCCGCTCATGCAAATGAGATTTAGCGCGCGTGCGAGCGGGATATACTAATATTCGAACTTTTTTCCACTGCCCGAGAATCGTGCTCCTGTTCACCATCTCTTCGGACGCGGCGAGTCCCACATACCCACGGTAGGAGTCCTCTACCTCGGAAAGTGAAATGCATTCTCTCGGCGTTAAAAAAAATGCTTTGAGCGCAGGGACCGAATCAATGAATTCTTTAACGAAAATTAAAGTAGCTCGGCCGAGCGTTCGCTTAACATTTACGGTGTATATTTATGACTGTACGAAGTTTGCACGGATCGTATACAAGATGTAAAATAAATGAGTGATAATAATTTAGGGTGGGTAGGTGCCTATGTAGAGTTTACTGTGAAAGTACCAGCGCTGAAAGACTTACTTTTGACTTTCATGTTTGTATGAGAAATGCCCAAATATCATAAATTTTCCCATGCAATAATTAAAAAAAGTACTTATTTCAGCAATGGTACTGTCACAGTAAACTCTTTGGGATCGATACACACCCTAAATTATTATCGAAGTTTTATAGCCTGTATAAAAAACGATTTTTTTAAACGTAGTATATTTTTTATTTACCTACAAAAATGAATTGCTGTTCGTTAGTCTAGCGAAAACTCGAGAACGGCTGAACCGATTTGGCTATTTTTGGTCTTGAAATATTCGTGGAAGTCCAGGGAATGTTTTTTTGCTCAACGAAGTGGGCACGGGTCAGCTAGTGAAATATATGTTTGGCTATAGATATCTCGTCGAGTCGCGTCATTTGTGATCATATCAAAGGGTTTGTCGTGGTTGGTTACCGCTGTTGATCCTGGCTCACAGGAGTTGCAGTGGTGGGAATGTAAGGAGGGTCAATACTCATGATAATGGAGGATTTAATCAAATTCATTAATACAGGGTTACACATAATATGTAGAATGATAGATGACGAAAACTTGGGTAACGTTGATAAATTACTCGCAACAACGCAACTATTTATTTTTCTTCGGAAAATCCAGTTAGCAGAGCCGGATTAACACGAAGCGTGTAGCAATTACTACGGGCCCCACTAGAGGGCGCCGCATATTTAAACCCTCTCTGTGTCTGAGCTATATTTTGTCGAGTGAAACTTATTGTAGATGGTTAATTAATAGAATCAGGCGTTACTTTGCGGAAATCCATAGCATAAAATTTAAATATATTATATCTAGCAATATCCCGCGAAAAACTTATATGTTATTTAAGTCAACATTGTTCGCAAAGTTCGCACTTGTAGGGGTCCCAGGAATTACAACATCCTTTTTATTTACTTTATGTCTGCTATACGAGGGGTAAAAAAAAGTCAATATAACTTTCGGTTTTTTTAAATTTTAGTTTTTCACGAAAAAAAAAATACATTTCTAGAATTCTTATTCTAGGCAGTAAGTATAATAACATCGCAAAGTTATAGTGACTGCTCTCTTTATCGTGTATTAAGTTTGAGAGACAGTGATTACTGTAATAATCTTCTGAGGCGATGAAGGCTGTATTAAGGGCTTTATGAGGGCTCCGAGGACATCAAAGACATTATTACATTTTTAATCGTGGACTTTACTGTTTTGCAGTTTTACTTGTAAGCAAGTATATAAGGATTTATATATTTCAAGTCACTTTGAGCTGGAGTATATAATATCAGATTATAAATCGGCAGATGGAGGTACCGAACTATAGAGTGAAGTAACTAAAGACATATTTTATACATACAAGGTGTAAAATAAATTAGTGATAATACTTTAGAGTGTGTAATGTGTATGTGCCACCAATGTAGAGTGTACAGTGAAAGTACTAGCGCTGAAAGACTTACTTTTGAGTTTCATGTTTCTATGAGAAATGCCGCTACATCATTCCCATACAATAATTTTAAAAACGCTCATATCTCAGAAACTACTGATCCGATTTGAAAAAATCTTTTTTTGTTGGATAGTCCATTTATAGAGGAAGGCTTTAGGCTATATAACATTACGCTGCAACCAATAGGAGCGAAGCGTCAATGAGAAATGTTGCAAAAACGGGGAAAATTATTCACATTTGGGGACTTTCGTTGCGTGCGCTGCATAAACGGTTTAAGACACTCGAAAACTACACGAAGTCGCGGGCACAGCTAGTGAGTTATAATACTTTAGGGTATGGGTCCCGTATGTAGAGTGTACTGTGAAAGTACCAGCGCCGAAAGGTCCTTTTTTATTTATTGTATGGGAAAATTAATGGTGTTGCGGCATTAATATAGAGAATAGATATTCAGTTAAAGGTACCGAAATATATAGTGAAAGAAATGGAATAAATTTTCAAGCAGTGAACGAAATTATAATAATGAATGGCTAAGAACACCCCCGATCATGTTAGCTTTCGAACAGAAAATGAGATCAAAATAGGTTCATATGCTTAGTGTACTATCCCATGGACAGATACGCACAGACATACATTCATAACACCCCCCGTTTTCAACGAAGGTTAAAAAGGGTTAGATCAGCTCTACGCTCGTAATGCAATTGATACATCATATTGGAAGAACTCAAAATCGCATTTCCGATCAATTCGGCCTGGCCATTAACTTCCCCTCCCTTCCTCTCCCGTCCCTCCCTTCTTGCCCCCCACTTTAACACCCACGAAGGAAGCGGGGTGAACATGGTTATTTCCAGGCAGAATATGATTTCCTGTCGATATTAGATAAAAACCGAGAATTATATTTTCACATGTTGGAGATTTGATGGGGGAGAAATTGGAACGTATTGTGTCAATTGGCGTATTTGGAAGACTTACAGGATTTGTCGCGAATATATGTTTTGTGACCGATTTTTTGTCGGTCAAAATAGAACACACTGGGGCCTTACTCTCCAAACTAATTCGGTTTTGATTCAGATACGATCGTGCCGCGTACCTACTCCTGAATAAATTATTGTTTATTTTGATTTTCAGTCGATTGATATAGTCGGGAGTCCAAAAAGTTACGATCTAACGATTTCCTTTATCTTGGTTAGTTTAAAACTAATCCACCACATAAAATACTAAAAGCCGTTGATATCGAACTGATTTGGTTCTCGATTGTGTTTGGTTCTCGAGAGCGAATACATAGGGCTTTCAAACGCGCGTTTACCAGGAGTTCTGTAGGCTTACTCCCGATACAATCGAGAATCGAATCAGTTCGATTTCAACGGCTTTTGGTGTTTTATTTAGCGGATTACATTGAAACTAACCAGGATAAAGATATTCGTTGGATAATAACTTTTTGTACTCCCGACCATGATAGCAATCGCCTTAAAATAAAAATAAACAATTTATTCGGAAGTACGCGGCACGATTGAATCTGAATCAAAATCAAATCAGTTAGGAGAGTAAGGCCGTGTTTCACCAAACAATGTTAAAGTTAACGCTATGTTAAAATACCATGTCATCTCATTCATTGACAGGAAATACGAGTGGGATAACATGATATTTAACATGGCGTTAACTTTAACATTGCTTGGTGAAACACGCCCTAAGGCTCTTGTACAGATATTGTACTCTGTGCATACTCAAGCGCGCTTTTTTTTTATCCATAAACGTGCATCAGTAAAGCGCGCGTCAATAAGCGCTAATTTATTCGGAAATACGCGGCACGATCGAATCTGAATCAAAATCAAATCAGTTTGGAGAGTAAGGCTCTTGTTCAGACATTGTACTCTGTACTATTAAAGAGCGCCCCTAAACCAGCTCTAAGAGTCGGTCAGATTTGTATGGTAGAGCAATCTGCGTCAAATCGGTGGACATCAGCCTGCAAGAAGTAAGTAAGAAATATAAGTGTACTAGCTGTTGTGGCACACTTTGTACCGCCCTATTAAGTTTCTGGGAGCACTGATTCTATGTACTAACAGCAGCGCTACTTACGGGACCCAATTGTCCAGGGAATGGACACAATTTTTTTTAATCAAATCGGTCCAGTCGTTTAGGAGTTGAACACATGCACGCACAGAAGATTTATAAGTTAAAATATAGTTAAACTTAAATATCAATATGTATAATATAAACTGACACGTAAAACACCTGAAAACACCTATGCAGCAATTTGCTATTATATATAACTTAGGCGCAATTTTCAAAATTGATGCAAGCTGCAAAAACAAAATTTGCTATTTTATAAATGTAGTGTACTGCGTAAATATTAACTATATTAACTCAATCATCAGGATCACAGGTCACAGGTTATATGATCTCTCCACACAAACCACAAGCCATGTCTTAAGCAGCGAATATTCGTTTCATCACAATGTTTACCCTCCAGCACATAGTAGATAATATATAACAGAGACACGACCTAGTACTAGAAAATGGTATCACCTCAATACTGACAATGCGACTGGTAGGTGATGTCCTTAGAAATTCCGGAAACCGCTATTGGAAAATACTAATTACTAATTTCGTTTCGTATCTTCTTCTTAATTAAGGAGTTGGATTTAGCTTAATGTGATGTTATGCTTAAAACATATGCTTATCTTTACTGTAATGTCAATATTTGTACTTAATTCGGCATATTTACATTTTATAATTTACAAACGTTAATAGTAGTGCCATCTATTGCATTTTTTTGTGTTAAAGATATATTGTGTGGGATGGTAGGCCATGCCTCCATCTAGATCTTCCTCAGCCCTAGCAGAGCAGGATTTTGGCTAGGATTTTCAAATGTATCCCGCACGCACTCGGACAGGTACGACGAAACAGAGGCTAAGAAAAGTTTGCGCGACAAACTAGTCGAACATAAAGAGTGGCCAGAAATGGCAAATGATCGGGACTTGTGGGAGTGGGGATGCTTTTGCCCAGCAGCGGGACAGTAACGCCTGTTAACAATAATGAATAATAATTATCCATAATAATAGTCTTGGGCATAGTAGTTCGCAACTGAGATCGCTCAGTTTAGCTCGCCGCTCCTAAACGAACTAGTTCGTTCTTCTAGTTCGTTAGTTCCCAGCTCCAATCGGACCGATCCGTGATAGATCACATCAGACGCTCGTTTTGATACTGTTCCTGCTGCATGCGAATTATGACAGTATTTATGGAATGCCATGCTTATGACCTCTAAAAACAGCAAAACACGAATGGATTCAAAAACATTCATAAAATTAAATATAGGTTTAACATTTATAAATTATATGGTTCGCGCGCAATGATACTTTTATTTCATTCCTGTGTATCTATTGACCACAGATACAAGTAAGTAAAGTATACGAAAGGCGCATGAGCAGTGAGCGAACGAACTTCAACCTCGTTCATTCGCCGCGAACTAACGAACTACGGAATGGGGAATGAGGGAACTAGTTCGCGTAGTTCATCTGTGGGAGCGCTCTTACGACCTAGTTCGTTCACGAACTACACAAGACTACATAATAATAACATAGTAATAATACAATTACATTATTATTATTATAATAGTACTTGAACTTTTTTCTACTTTATTAGTTAAGTGTTCCTATTAGATAAACTCTTTATGGCGTGGCGAGTGAAGGCAACCACTCATGGAATACTTAAGGGAGGCTTATTTCTAGTGGGACGTCATAGCTTTTCAATGATGATCGTGATGATGATGATGTAGTTCGATGACCCAGGAACATTGAAAACTTTTTGCTCCCTCATTGGAAACCGAACCCACGACCTCCGGTGAGTGCTGTCGCACTAACCACTGGGCCATAGAAGCCATCAATAAATAAAATAAACTGCGTTACAAATCGATATACTTAAATACTGCATAATTAACAGTAGGTCAAATAGATACATTTGACAGTTTGGTAAAAGTAAAGTGTTGACTAAAGTAAACTGCTTTACCAAACGATATATTTAAAACTGAATAATTAATAGTAGGCCAACTAGATACATTTGACAGTTTGGTAAAAGTAAAGTGTTGACTAAATTAAACTGCTTTACCAAACGATATATTTAAAACTGAATAATTAATAGTAGGCCAACTAGATACATTTGACAGTTTGGTAAAAGTAAAGTGTTGACTAAAGTAAACTGCTTTACCAAACGATATATTTAAAACTGAATATTAATAGTAGGCCAACATTTGACAGTTTGGTAAAAGTAAAGTGTTGACTAAAGTAAACTGCTTTACCAAACGATATATTTAAAACTGAATAATTAATAGTAGGCCAACTAGATACATTTGACAATTTGGTAAAAGTAAAGTGTTGACTAACGGTCCTACTTGATCTGCAGTACGTCCCAGATAACTTAATGTAAATAGGTATATTTTTTTTATAAAGGTTCATACTTTTTTTTTATTCAACACAACAAAAACCATTAAGGTTTGTCCGGAGTAGACAAGTATTATACAATAATAATATATTTATACAAACTATCTGACCCGTGCCCACTTCGTTGAGCATACAAGCAACATATTTTCTAACCGTTTAAACCTTTCCTGGACTTCCACGAATATTTCAAGACCAAAAACAGCCTAACGAACAGCAATTTATTTTTATATATAAGACTAATACTATAATAGTTACTACATAAACTTTAGTTAAAGTAAGAGCTATTTATAGATAAGTAGGCGGTGTCCTATATCAGGCGTATGTGACTTGGCAATTTAGCGGCCTGCGGTGCCAATATCCGCGGACAAACTCACTTAGTGCAGCGATAGTACACTTGTGTAGATAATTATACGTAGCCAGCCTGCAGGAAGCTTAAGGTTTTTTTTTTTTTTTTTTCATTAATCCCCCTATCATAAATAAGGTCCTTTCATGCGCATCATCAATTATTCGTCCGTATTACAATTTTTAATAAGTTGCCTGTTAGGCATTTACAATGTTTGATTTAACATAATCTAATTTTGCTTTTAATCTAAAGTATTTCATATAATCATATTCATTATTTAATTTCACATATTCATATTTCGTCCATCCATCCACACAATAAAATATTCAAAAGTTCTTTATTTTCAGTTTTTTTTTTCAGGTTTTTTTTTTTTCTCAATTTCCTTATTACAACATCAAATTAACATTAATTTTCTAATGTATTACATTTTGATCACATTGCTGCCGTTTCTTTTATTAACAATAATACATATACTTTCGCAGAACTTAAGGAACCTTTTCTTATTTGCCTTCGACAACAGATGAGACATATTCCCCACCTCCATTGCTGCGCCCAATTCCTGCTCAAAATCAAACCGATTTCTTGCAGGTTAGGCAAGCTTAAGGGCGTGTTTCACCAAATAATGTTAAAGTTAACGCCATGTTAAATATAATATTACCTCTATCATCAAAGCAAATTTTAACAATTCTATACAAATTAACTGCTAACTCGCCGCAGATTATCCACTATCCAATATGACCGATTTTGAGACCGACTGTTTGTATGACAATATGTGCGTTTAACTATTGCTATCAGTGCTCTATTTTTCCCCAACAAAAATTTGGTTACCGATTATCACTCGTGGATTTTTGGACCTTTAATAAGATAACTAGCTGTTCCCGCGACTTCGTTCGCGTGGTTTTTGCCGTTTATGCAGCGCAAGCAATGAAAGTCCCCAAATGTGAATAATTTTCCCCGTTTTTGCAACATTTCTCACTGACGCTTCCCTCCTGTTGGTCGCAGCGTAATATTATATAGCCTAAAGCCTTCCTCTATAAATGGTCTATCCAACAAAAAAAGATTTTTTCAAATCGGATCAGTAATAGAACAAACAAACTCTTCCGTTTTATAATATTAGTATAGATGTGTATGTTAAATATAATATGTATGTCGCACTGAATGTCCAGTAATTACTGTTTGTTCTAATCGTGTTCGATTAATTATTTATAGACATGCGTGTAGTGTTTGAACACTGTTCATATTGGACAGCGTCCTACATTGTTGTATAGGGTTGTCAAAAGCCAAAACTTCGGAACGGTTAAGAAAATAGACGAGCGAGTCAAGCTAAGGCGAAAACTTGACAAATGTATGAAAACTTGCCTAAAAAGCCTAACTGAAGCCTGATTCTAATTATTTGGCTAATTATTAAACGATTAAAGCCTATACTCGCAATCAGATACGCTACAAAAGTTTCTATACTTGTCTTCAAAAATGCAAAATATGTTTTTTTTTTAAGTATTTCTTAATTTTTCTTTTATTACTCTCACGTATATCGGCAGCGGTAGGCTCCTCTCTCGCTCGAACCCAATGTATTACATTATATTATAACCAATCATTATAATAATAATGAGTGATAATACTTTAGTGTGTGTATGGGTCCAGTATATAGAGTTTACAAAGTACCGGATCTGAAAGAGGTACTTTTTTTAAAATTATTATTTGGGAAAGTTAATTTATGTGGTTGGGGCATTTCATTTATATTAGACCTTGTATTGGAGCTAAGCACTTCTATAGGTCGTCCCGAGATTTTTGAAAGCAGAAAGGTTTTTATTTTTGTTTTATTTAAATTTGTCCTACCGATTTCAGTGAGGCTGAGGTATTTCAATGATCAAACGCATCCATGCCGCAAAACTGTTAAAAGTATTCTACGGACGGACAACCCTATGTATGGCTAGTATTGGTCAAACGATTTTTCAAGATGAGACTTAGATAAAGGAACCTAAAAGGTACGTCGTCAGTATACATTCATTTATCTCCTTCGCGGTTACGTGATTCTGTTTTCAAACGTATTTCATCAACAACAACCCTGAAGAATTCTTCAACTAGCCAATGAATGAGTTAATTTTACAAAATTTCATTACATTTGTGTAGGTATATTATAATTAGGTTTAGTTTTGTTTCTCATATCATCCTGTTTCCTTCTTTTTGTTCTATATGTGTTGTTTAATGATGATAAAAATAGTTTAATTTTATTTTTATTCTTAAACAATGTATCAGAATCATTTATTCACATTCATACAGTACCTAAGTACGATGGGCGCCATTTTGGAAATAGTTACAATTAAATTAAATACTTACTTGTAACTTCATTTCACAATTAATATAAAATTCACGTTTTATTTTCACAATATCAAGATACAAATTTTTATTTTATTTTTATTGAATAATTATTATTGTTTGTTACTTTAGGTGTTACAAATTATTGAAACCTAGTTGTGAGTAATGTCAATCATTTTGTATGTTTGTAATAAAGTAAAAAATTTATAAACGTTACATATAAAAATAAATTTACGTTTATATGCTTAGTAAAGCTAAAAATTTTAAAACTTACTTGTGCCTAAGCGACAAGTAATGCAACGGTTGAGCGAGTAAATTAACTATTTTTTTATAAACTCATAAATAATCTTAATATAAATCCAACTTCGGGAATCAGATAATATTTTGCAGTTATTTAAAGATATTATATATAATTGAAAACATGAGTGGATGAAGGTGATACGGCGCAAAAAAAATTCACCCAGAAAATTTGATTTAATTTGACAGAAAATAGGGAACAGTAACTTACACATTTTAAGTCCCGATTTCACCAACGCATGGTAGTGCTAACGGCTTAACAAACTACCATGAATTCTCATTCACTGTTAGGAATTACGAGAGGGATAACATGATAATTAATGAAGGATTAACTTTAACATTGCTTGGAGAAACACGCCCTAAGTTATGTAGTAACGTATTAAGTACATTGATTCTAGAGACAGATATTTAGACTAATGAACTTAATACGTTACGACGTATTATAAAATGTTTAAGTGACAGTTTGAACTTCATTTTCTTGAAATCAGAATTTTGTTACATAATATCACCTTCGTCCATTCATGTCTTCAATTCTTTAAATTAGAATGGTATATATTGTATGGAATGCATGCGTGGGGCTTCGGAGAAAGAATAATCCACTATCTTTACGTAGGTGTCGTAAAACGAAAACATAGGTATTATATTATAACCGGAAATAGACGCGAAAACACTCGCTCTCACTCGGACATTGTTAATAATTAATATAACCAGTCCGCCAAGCGTAGCGAGTAAAAAAAAGGAAGGGGGGTGAGATACTTTGGGGGATGCTTATCTCTAATAGTGGACGTCATAGCTGAAATTATAATTGAATAATGATAATAATATCTATAGACGCTTCACACCACGTCAATCTGGCCCTGTGCTAAGTATCCGAAGAACTTGTGTTACAGGTACCAGACAACGGAAATATTTTTAATACTTTTATACTATACACAGATTTAAGATTTTTATTATATTATACACAAATATAATACACATACATGAGCCAGGAACAGTGAAAACTTTTTGTTACCTAGGCGGGATTCAAACCCGCAACCTCTCGGTCGAGCACCAACGCGCTGAACCACTGCGCTATGGAGGTCGTCGAAGTTATGAGGATGATGGAATCTAAACCCTAGTTTTAGGCCCGTATTAATAAAGGAGTCGCAAACCCAACCTCACTTGAGAACCTATTTGACAGATAAAACAACGTTTCGTTTTACTTTTAAAAGTGAACAACTTTATTAATGTTACATAGTACTTTAATTTTTTTTATACCGTAATATTCATATTCATTACAGAAAAACATTAAAATAAGTTTATTCTATATTTTTTTAATCTTAAGTATGTAACATATACTATTAAGTCCCGATTTCACCAACGCATATTATAAGTGTTAATGGCTTGTTAAAATAACATGCCTTCTCATTCATTGATAGGAATTACGAGAGGAACAACATGATATTTAACGAAGGATTTAACTTTAACATTGCTTGGTGAAACACGTAAGTAAAGATCTTCATTTTTAAAAGTGAAACGAAACATACTTTTTCATCTGTCAAATAGGTTCTCAAGTGAGGTTGGGTTTGGGACTTCTTTTTTAATACGGGCCCTAGACAAATAACAATATGTTATTGAAACGAGCATGTCCTAACACGTTCTTGGTTGGGTTTATTATTTATACAGCCTGACTGGTGAGACATGTGCAATACTTACGGAGAGTACTCGGCACTCGATTCCCAAATCCCAATATATAAATATATAATAAAATTAGGTGCTTAATTTTTTACCAAATTTTCCTTTAAATAAATGAATCATGGATACTATGAAAACTACGCGGCTAGGCAAGTAGGCATACCTGTGTAGCCGGCGGCGGCGTGCGACATCAACGTAGGTAGTACGGGTGCGTTCCTACCCGCGGTGTCCATGCGTTGGGTAAATAATTATTCAAGTTTAAACTACATTTACTCGCTGATTAATTGTTTTTTTATATATTTTTTTTCATCTCATATAGCCAAATATCACGTCCTCGAGTATTGCTCATGTCTCACCAGTCACACTGTATTGGGTCACAACAGACAACTATGTAACAGTGTTCCTTTCCTGGTTGTCAATATCAATTGAGCGATGAAGGCGTCGCCACGTGTCACTCGCCGGCCGACGGAATGTCGGAAGCCGACACTTCTGTGTAGGGATACACTAAAAGGATTCGATCAATGATTCCTGCTAGGGATGGGCTATGCTCGATACATTTTGATATAAGTATCGATGACTTCATACAAAATCTTCGCACAAAGTTATTGTATACACCTTTATAGGTGGTATGAAAGCGACCGTAGTCAAGGCAGTGCTAAGTTTTCGAATACTTGTTACTGGTACCAGACAACGGAAATAAATTAGTTTTTTTATTACTTTACAAAAATATTTCAGATTTATTTATGTCATACACATTCATGACCTTGGGACAGAAAAAACTTTTAGTTTGACGGGATTCAATCCCGTGTTCTCCTTCCATCGCCGCCACTGAGGCACAGAGGCCGTTGTCATATATAATATAATGTAAATTATATTTATGCCTACCAAACTCTTTGCAGACCTCGAATTTTCAGTACTTATTTTTTGTTCTTTATTTTGTCTGTTGTCTGTCCGATTTTGTTTAATTATGTCTGTTTTACTTGTTTGATATTTTTCTTTTTTCGCGTTTTTTTTCTTTGTGTAGTTACGCGTTTTGTAGAATAAAATAGGTTCATTTATTTTATATCAAGACGACGGATATCAAACCTCAACTCCCCCAAACAAGCCAGAAGTAGGTCAGTATAAGTGTGGACACTTTTTGCCTCGACTTATATCTTATACTCGTAATCGTATATGGATTTTATATTTTGAACATGGCAATCTCGTGAGTCACTCGATGTTGCCAGCCAATAATAGTTAATCTGCAGAGAAATTTTGGAATTAATAATGTAAATTATTATAGTAATAATATGCTCCAACACCAGCAGGCTTACTCCCGACACAATCGAGAATGGAATCAGTTCGATCTCATCGGCTTTTGGTGTTTTATTTGGTGGATTACTTTGAAACTAACCAGGATATAGAAAATCATTAGATTGTTACTTTTTGTACTCCCAACCATGTCAATCGACTGAGAATCAAAATAAACAAACGTCAATTTATTCGGCAGCACGCGGCACGATCGATTCTGAATCAAAATCAAATCTGAATCAAAATCTTATCAGTTTGAAGTGTAAGGCCCAAGTTAATCGGATACATAGCACGGGGCCAGATTGACGTGGTGTGAAGCGTCCATAGATATTATTATATTATTATTATAATTGTTAGAACAAAAATATTAAGGAATAATTGAGGCTAAACTAAATAAATTTGACGGGTTCCGGTCTATCAGCTTTAAGCAACATCCTTGCCGATATCGAGTTATATATTATTAATAAAATAATCTATTTAATTTGTATGTGGGAGTTACAACAGTTTTCCTGTTACGAAATTATGAGACCTTGTCCAGAAAGGCCAATTATGTGCGTATATACGCGTAGTGCGTATTGTATAATTGGTCCATGGTATTACCATACAACCATCCCATACAAGTTTAATACACACAAAATTGCAATAGATGTCACTACTATTAACGTTTGTAAATTATAAAATGTAAATATGCCGAATTAAGTACACAATACACATATTGACATTAAAATAAAGATAGATAAGCATAATTTTAAAGCAGAACTCACATTAAGCAATTAAAAATTCAACTCCTTAATTAAGAAGATACGAAACGAAATTAGTAATTAGTTTTTTTTTTTTTTTTTTTTTTTTTTCGGGGGTAGGTGTGCAAAAAGTTAAGTTGAACTTTTAACTGCTCCTTAACCAAAATTATAAATTAATTATTTTAAATCAATATTATGTAAAAATTTATACCTGCATCTACTAGTGTCACAATCTCCTATAACTGCAATAATAAGATACAGTATATAAACACTGTTTTCTTAAACAAATTATATCACTTGCACTTTTGTCAAAATTTGCTGTTATTTTTCTCTTCCACTAGTTTACAATGGAGTCCTTGCAAGAATCAATAACACAAATGAATAAGATGTTTAACTCGAAGATGATGGAGTTCCAGCAGGAGTTGTGTGCGGTCCAGACTACAAACACCTCTACAACACTGGCATCTGATTTTTGTGAGTTCAAAAATTTTATATTGAATGCACTTAAGATGATGCAGGCTCAGTTGGAAATATTGATGGATGCCTATGATCAAACTGAGATGAGGCACAGAAGAAAGATTTTGCTTGTGCATGGAGTTCCCGAAGCCAAAAAGGATGCACAAGAAGCTATTGCATCTTTGTTGTCTTCCCAGTTAAAAGTCCAAGACATAAACATTTCTTCAGTAAAATATTGTCACCGCTTGGGACGCTTAAAGGAATCAAAACCCAGACCGATCTTGGTTAAGTTTCAGAATTTTACTGATCGGAATGAGGTTTGGAGGGCTAAGACCAGCCTGAAAAATTCCGGCATCACTCTATCAGAGTTTTTAATTAAAAAGAGACATGAAGTGTTCCTGGCGGCCAGGCAGCGTTTCGGTGTTACAAAGTGTTGGACATATAATGGCTCTATTTTCGTTGCTAGATCTGATGGCTCCAAAAGCCGTGTTTGTAGCATAGCGGAGTTGGATGCCATTTCTGATCTCTGTGGTGATATGGCAGAAGTCACATCTCAAGTTCCGGCATCCAAAACCAAAAATGAAACTGGAACAAGACCAAGGCGAACCAAAAAGTAAATAGTCTAAGGGTAACATACTTTAAATAATAGCATGGTAACTTTCTCAATCTTCACATATATACATATAAATCTATAATTCTGCTTTGCCAATATTCGCTTCTCATTAATCATTCACTTATAATTTTACTGTCCATACTCATCATCATCACTAATTTCTTTTGTCACAAATTGTCGGTATTTCGAAAATGAAACATATTTAATTTTGTAATCTGTACTTTTTGAAAATGTTTGTTATTGTTTCATTTTCTTCAACACGAAGCTTTTGACAGATGTGTTTCGGTGACGTCTGACAGGAGTGAGTGATAGTTATTCTTCTTCGTCTTCTTAATGTCACTTTATTTATATTTTTTTTTTGTTTTTTGTGTGTGGACATGAAATTTAGCATGAGCCATTATGTACTTAACTGATTTCTCTTAATCTAGTATTATGTATATAAATTGTATCTTTGTTATACAATTTTTGTAACTAATAAGCTGTGCTTGTACTTAGAACTTTATTATTATATCTCAGTATAACTCCATTAAAATTTTAATTGCCAATTTGTGTTGGGCTAGCATCTCATCTTAAATCTAATTATATTTTGTTAGAATAACTGCTCATATTTAGCTAGGTGTTTAAAAAATAATAGGCATGTTTGGATTCTTTCCATTTATTTACCTACTCTTTTTCTATTTATTTACTAATTCTATTATAGCAAATTTATTTATATACTTATGTTTTTTTTTATGACACAGTGGGCTGCAGGCCAATTATATTTCAATTGTTGTAGGATAATATATTTATAGTGTTTTATATATTTTATTTATATTTAGTTTGTATTATTATCATGAATGTAAGTGTTGACTCATTTGCTTCAGATGATTTTTTATCCATTTCTTCTAACAACAGCGATGATAGTTTTCAAAGTGCCACATTTATGTCTCTTAGGGATACCATAACTTCAAATTTTAACACAGTTAACAAATGTTTTAAGGCCGTTCATATTAATGCACAGAGCATTCCGGCTCATTACCCCGACTTGCTTGCGTCTTTTGATCGGGCTAATGTTGATGCTGTCTTTATATCGGAAACGTGGCTTAAGCCTTGCTTACCATCAACATGCTACAGTTTACCCGGTTTTAAGTTAATTCGCAACGACCGCATTGGGAGGGGTGGAGGTGGCGTTGCGATTTATCTACGTTCAGACTTGTCCTACACTATTATTAGCTCGTCAGCGCAACCCCCTCCATCTGATGCTCTCGAGTTTTTGCTGGTAGAAGTCCAGGTATCGCACTATAATAAATTATTACTCGGGGTCTACTATTGCCCATCAATGCACAATGATTACTTCTCATCCTTTGAAAATACGCTTGATGCTTTTACACCGTACTACGATCATTGTGTTATAATGGGCGATTTCAATACTTGTCTACTTAAGGGTGATAGTCGATCGACTAAACTTAGTTCAATTTTAGATTCATATAATATGAAATTACTACCTCTGAATCCTACCCACTGCTTTCCAGGTTCCCGTCCTTCCCTGCTCGACCTAATCATAGTCTCCTCTCCTAATCGTGTTACTACGCATGGACAAGTCTCGGCTGATATGTTTTCATACCATGATTTTATCTATGTCGCCTATAATGTTCGCCCTCCCAAAGCTAAGGTAAAAACTCTTCTTCAAAGAAATTTCTCTTCGATGAATATTGAAAGCCTAGAGGAGGACGCACATAACATAGACTGGTCAAACTTACTCTCAGCTGATTCCATTAATGACAAAATTGATATATTTAACGCTAAACTTAAATCTCTTTATGATATTCATGCACCTGTTAGGCCCGTTAAAATCAAACATCTTCCCGCTCCCTGGTTATCAGACGAAATCAAATCTTTGATAAATGCTAAGCATGCAGCCAAAGCCAAATTTAAAATAAAAAAGACAGAAGAATATCGTAACAAATATATTAAAATCCGGAACCGCTGTAATATGATGTGTCGTGACGCACAAAGACGTCATATTCACGCCTCCGTTGAGAACGGGGATCCGGCTAAAACATGGAAATTTCTCAAATCCCTCGGCGTGGGCAAATGCTCTGAACCGCAAGACTCTCATAATATAGATATAGATTCACTTAATAACCATTTTACTTCCTCTTTTAATCTCGACCCCAAAATTAAATCACAAACGTTAAATTATATTTCTTCGCTACCTATATTGAATTCTGATCCGTTCCTTACTGTTCCAGTTTCCGAGTGTGAGATTAAAAAGCACATCCTTTCCATATCGTCAAACGCAGTAGGAGATGACGGTATCAGTCGTAGAATGATCACACCAATATTAGATATAATTGTTCCTGTTCTTGCACACATTTTTAATTCATGTTTAGAGTCTTGTACCTTTCCTGATGCCTGGAAGGCAGCTTACATAATTCCTTTACCTAAATCCTCCTGTCCTAAGACTGTGTCTGACTTCCGTCCTATTTCCATCCTACCCTTTTTATCAAAAGTTTTAGAGCGAATCATTCATCACCAGCTTACGAAATTTGTTACCCACAACAGCTTACTCAGTCCGTTCCAGTCCGGTTTTCGCACTGGTCACAGTACGACTACCGCATTGGTAAAGGTAGCTGATGATATACGGTCAGGTATGGATGATAAAATGCTTACTATTCTCACACTTCTGGATTTTAGTAATGCCTTCAATTCCATAGACCACGATATTCTGCTAGCCCGGCTTGCATCTTTAAATCTTTCACCATCAATAATTAATTTAATTCGTAGCTACCTTGTAGGACGACGGCAGAGAGTTAAATCATCTGATTATTTCTCCGATTGGAGTTATATCTATGCCGGCGTGCCTCAGAGTGGTGTGCTATCTCCTCTTCTGTTTGCAATTTTTATAAACCCTATAACAATATCGATTTCATCATCCTACCACTTGTATGCGGATGATCTTCAAATATACACACAGTCTCCTTTGGACAATCTGAATTCCGCTTTTGATCTAGTGAATCACGATTTGTCGAATATTTGTGAATGGAGCAAGAATCATGGACTTCTTATTAATCCTATTAAAACTCAATTAATTGTAATTGGTAGCCCCGGGCTAATTTCTAGAGTTGACCATGATTCTTTACCTCCTGTCCTTATAAATGGTGTAACAATACCTTTCAGTAAAGTGGTCAAAAACTTGGGAGTGTACTTTGATGAACATTTATCGTGGACGCATCAATTGCAAGAGATTAGTAGAAAGGTTTTTTCTACCTGGCGTTCCCTAAAACGTCTACGATATGTTCTTCCGATACCCACTAAGGTAGTTTTGGCTGAATCCCTACTCCTTTCCCATTTAGATTATGCGGACGCTTCTTTCACTAACTTGACGGAGGAACAACTGAACAAATTGGAGCGCCTTCAAAACCTGGCTTTGAGGTTTGTTTTCGGTTTACGTAAATTTGACCATATCTCCGAGTATCGCCTCAAGTTAAAGTGGTTGCCAATCCGCTACCGCCGTGACTCTCGTGTTCTCTCCTTCCTTTATAACATCCTATTTGACTCCCATTGTCCCACTTATTTAAAAAGTTATTTTAACTTCCGTACCTCTGACAGACTGGAACTACGATCTATAACTAATCTTCTTCTTGACATTCCTATCCACCGCACTAAATACTTTAATTGCTCTTTCATTGTAAAATCCATTTCCCTTTGGAATTCTTTACCTATCCATATAAGGCAGGCTGAAACTATACATCGCTTTAAAACTCTTATAAAAAATCATTATCTGGAATCATATTGTGTCAACCCTTAACTTATGTAACTAACACTTATTATTATAAATTAAAATATCATGTAGGTTTATCTATTGTATATATATATATATATATATATAGATATATATATTATATTATATTGTATACATATATTATATATTTATTGTGTTTATGTATTATTTTATTTTATTTACTTTTATTTTATTAAATATACTTTTGCGCAACTCCCATTCTCTAGCATTGTTTTCTCTAACACCATAAGGTTGTCTGGAAGAAATTGCTATCTAGTAATAAGGCCGCCTTTGTGTGCATGTCTGATTTTTGTAATGTATATTTTTTTGTTTTTTTTTGTAACTTGTTGTGTGCACAATAAAGTATATGTCGAAAGGGGCTCTCATGATTTAGTATCATTCCTTCGGATACTGTGGGCTTTCGTGGGTAAATCGTGAAAAGAGAACAGAGTAACAATATCACTTGTTTATTCGTAATCACAATTTCTTTATAAATTCACTATTCACTACACTTTATGAATTTACTTTACTTTAAATTCACTTTACTTTACTTTACAAGTATTGACACTAACGAAACATAACACGTTTCAAGACATCTCAACTTGGCGACCAAATCACGAATGAATTCAGTCTCGTCAAGAAAGTCCCGAGTCATGTCAAAGCGCGCCATAGACAAGTTGCGCCATTTTGCCACTTGGGGGCGCGCTTCCGTCTCGTTTTGTGTCCATATTCATATCCGGCTCCGACACGGCCATTCTGATAAGTCACACGTCCCGTGTGATGCTTCTGCAAAAGAGAAAACCAGCTGCAATATCACGAGCCTTTCGCTCGGCCAACTCTGACCAATCTCCACAAATCATCAAAAATAAAGTTCAGATCTCAATAAAATTTTGTTTCAAATAATCTTTCAAATAAAATTCTCGATCAAAAAAATTTCGACATGGAATGATACCCTGGGTCATGTTACTTAAATCATGTTAAAACTGTAGGAACTGTAACACAAATAAACTAGTAAAATCTCTAACTCCACTACCATACCCAATTTCATAGACATGGAACTCACAAGGTTCATTGTCCCAGACCCCCAGTCAAACGCCCTCCTGACATAAAACGGACTTAATATAGTCCGAGTTACCGGTTACGAAATAACTGGACGGTCAACCTCATCACTCATAGTACGGTAGGTAGAGATTTTACCCAACAACACAAACTTGTTCATCATTAGCAAAATCTTTATCATCTTTCACCAATACATGACCCGAAGGAATCTTTCTCGTAACGTATGCAGCGTCATAAGTACGCTTTGAACTTGCAACTTTTACAGCCTTATTTTCAACTATGAAAAACAACCAATCGAAAATCTATTTACTTACGCCTTATTGCTTTTCATAAGGTGTATTATTTGAACTATCCTTTTATCTCGGTTACTGTATAAAACAGTCAATGTACCTTCTCAACTAAGATTTGTAAAAAGGGTTCATAGAAACAGACTATACACAGTCTTCACACTAAAGTCACGAGATAAACAATTACGCTCACCAAATAAACTCAATATCCAAATCTGATGAAGTACAGAGTGCAGGCCCCTTGACGCCTGATGCCATCAATAAAGGCCGATACATTGCAGCATTGCTGCATTGGCAGCAGTACCCAGCACAGCTCGACGCGCGCAGTCTGCGTCGCGTCGCGGCGCTCGTTCATTGAATCTCCATCTGTACACAAAATTAAGCAGCACAAAAAAATGTTCAAACTGTCCAATTATGTTCTTTTTAGGGTTCTCTATCCGTGGGGTGTCGAAGAAAGAGTAGCACATCCTATCAACCATCTTTCCCGTGGATGCGCCCGCCAACTCGCCTGCCAAGCGTGGCGAGTATAGACAACTATCCCCCATGTAATATTTTAAGGGAGGCTATATCCAGGAGTGAACATCATAGCCGAAATGATGATGATCATCCAAGGGTAAATAACAGAAACAGAAAATTTTATAACTTTGCTGTATGTCTGTTTGCCACCAGGCCGCAGCTCAAGAACCAAGCTCCAACCAAGAACCAACGCAGTTCAAATATCGCGGACAATTATTATGAGATCAAAATGTTAAATTTGACTTTGCAATAAATTTCATTTCATTTCCTTTTAACGATCTAACTAATTGACTAAAGAAAAGCTGTTACAGTAACAGTCTCATATTAACAACTGATCAGCAGCTGTCCCAATAACACAACTTGACCACTACATTTTAGTTGCACCATCGCGGGAATTGAACCCACAATTCTTAAGTGGAGAGCCACGCTCTGGTCACGTGTGCGATCACAATACCAGAAGACTCCCAAGTGCGTTTACAACCTTGCACATGATAACCAAGTTCACCGAAGCTGACTGAAGTCCACCGATGAACTTTCTTATCCACCTCAGCCACAAGCTCACGGCCTCTGCTACTGGACCGTTGAGTGTGTGCTGCCGCGTTCACCATCAACACCAGCCACAGGCACCTAGTAGGCTTACATACTGCAGCTTCTGGAAACGTGAAATTAAAATGCGTCAATTCAATAAAGTTTATTTAAATCACAACCTATTTTCTTTTCGACGCAAATTACACTATTATTGTCGTAACTTATAGTAATTCAAATCCGCCTAGTGTGAAAGTCATAGATAGACAAACATGTTTCAATTTTACAGCTTACAATAACAATATCATAAACTGACAGTTTTATTGCGGATGTCCTAGCACTTATTATCAGTTATCTGTTTGTTTAAACACTCTCAGAATAAATAACAAACACGACATTATTTAAAGTTACTTTTGAAACTGATCAATGGCTATTTCTTACTACGTATGCGGTAACGCCAAATAAGAAATAGAACTGTGTACAAACTGTATGTATCTTCTGTGATTAACACCCACTTGATGAACTTCACTATTTAATAGCAGGGATGTTAGGGAGCTCCGTAACCGTAACCGAATCCGAAATAAAACTTATGCTACTGTAAAAAGGAAACTAATATCCAATATCCGTAACCGAAATTATCCGAAACAAATGGGTAATCCGATATCATTTAATATCCATATCCGTATCCGAAATTTCAAATCCATTTCTTCCCGGTTTACTAGACATGGTAAGTTTACGGAAATTTTAAATTAAGTCGTTTCAAACTAGGTAGCATCTTCCAAACAATATTTGTACACGTCAATTGCTTTTGTTTATGCAGTGCAGGTGCACCGATACGCATACCGGATGTTGTTTATTTCAGGCACACCTAATAAGAATATAGTACATCCAATAACAAGTTTCAGGTGTTGGTAACCAATGAATAACTGCCGCCCAGTAGTTACGATATCGACTCTATAGTACTATTCACCTTTCCTACTTTCTTACTTCACGTTAATGTGAATCCGTTGGAACTTTATCTATTCTGAAATGAACACCCAACAAATAACACGAATGCCTAATTGTATTATCAAAATACACGTCATGAGAATTGCTTATCATATTCTGATTTTGATCACTTTATTACAAACAGTACGATTTCACGAAATGAAATGTCGGTAATGATCATCTGCTGATCAAACTTTCAAGTACTGCTGTATTACAGCCTGATCTACTTCGGTCAATCAAACAGTAATAATAATGAATATCTGTAAGACGTATGTCCTATGTACTAAGTACTTGTTTTTACTTTGCGTTAATAATTGCTTATTCACTTAGATTATTTTTTTTTAAATAATAATTTGGTTATAAAACCAGAACCATTTAGAACTTTATAATGAAATAAGTAACGATCATGATACAACCAGTTCACATAATTGCGAAGCGAGTAGAGAAGTCCATAAGATGCACAATGCTTGTCTGCGCTGGTCGGACACCCAGCACGCTGGTCGGTCACCCAACAGCCAGCACGCTGGTCAGTCACCCAGCACGCTGGTCGGTCACCCAGCAGTCAGCACGCTGGTCGGTTACCCAGCACTGCTCGTTCTCCCCTTGGCGAGGCTATGCATCATCCGGTCGAACATCATCCCAGTGTTTTGTCCATCTGCACATAAAACAAAACAGCAAAACAAAAGAACACTTTAGTGTAGGTACAATTTATTGTAAATGAAATTTTGTGACAATACTCGTATAAGCAAGATATTTTATGGACACTTGAAACACAAATTAATAACTAGTGTATTGGTCTTTAAAAATTATTTGAGGAATAAAAAGTTGGCTACCACCTTTTACCAAAACCATAATCAAAGCCTGTCGTTAAAGCGCCACTGCTGATGTCGCCACCGTGTAGACGTCACGTCACTGTCATCATCACGTCACCGCTGCCAGTACTTCTACTCCTTCTTAATCATCGTGGCGGGATTATTGGTACATGGTATCCTTGCAGAACTCGGCTCACCGCTGTCCCGTCTTACCACAATTACGCCATGTACATAGCTTGCAAAGCAGCACGGGTTAGTACGTACTGCCCAACTCATGTGGATCGAGTTCGTATTGATTTGCAATGATTACTATTATCACTTTTTGCAGACTACACAAAAGATTACACTTTTTTTTTTACTACCCGCACTTTTAAAAAAAACCTCTCTCTTGCACGATTTGATCCCAGATTCTGATGTCGAAAGGGGCTCTCATGATTTAGTATCATTCCTTCGGATACTGTGGGCTTTCGTGGGTAAATCGTGAAAAGAGAACAGAGTAACAATATCACTTGTTTATTCGTAATCACAATTTCTTTATAAATTCACTATTCACTACACTTTATGAATTTACTTTACTTTAAATTCACTTTACTTTACTTTACAAGTATTGACACTAACGAAACATAACACGTTTCAAGACATCTCAACTTGGCGACCAAATCACGAATGAATTCAGTCTCGTCAAGAAAGTCCCGAGTCATGTCAAAGCGCGCCATAGACAAGTTGCGCCATTTTGCCACTTGGGGGCGCGCTTCCGTCTCGTTTTGTGTCCATATTCATATCCGGCTCCGACATATATTTGTATTGTATTGTATTGTATTGTATTGTATTTTCTAATAATGGCGCTAGATTGCGGTTTCCGGAATATGCCTGGACTTCACCTTTTATCTGTTTTGAATCGAATAAAACAAAAATAGTTAATGGAATCAGGCGTTACTTTGCCATAATCCAAAGCATAAAATTTAAACATATGATATCTAACAATAACCTGAGAAACAATAATAACCACAACCTGCAAGCAGATGAGTGAGTGTACGCATAGGCATGCGTTTGATGCACCTCCTTCCTCCCACACTGCTTATGCGTACACTCGCAAGCAAAAACATGAAAACACCACCACCACACAAGCAATAATGTTAACACGATCTTGCAAAGCCCCACCACCATGCAGGTTGCAAAACTCTACTAGAGTTTTTTAAAACAAAAATAGCCAGTCGAATTGCCAGTATTAGGGTGATACCATTTTCTAGTACTAGGTCGTGTTATATATCTACTTTGTGCCTTTGGTAAGTAGCCTACTGGATTTGTTTGCTGGTTGTGGTGTCGAGGCTGTACTGGAACCAATTTGCAGGATAGAAAGAAGTGTCAAGTGAGAACATATTCTAGGAGTTAACTTCTAAGACCAATCTATTCTCTAAAACAAAACCGATTGTATAGAATAAGAATAGTTCCGTGGTCTAGTGGTTTAGAGTCTAGCTCTCGACGTGGGTTCGAGTCCAGCGTTGGAACAACAAAAATTTTGTTTTCAAGTTTTTGTTAAGACAATGATGATCACCTGATTGTCTGACAAGAAAGATGATCCATGCGTCGGATGGGCATGTAAAAAGTAGGTCCTGCACCTAATCTCTCGCTAGTCGTTTATATCCGTCCTACTGGCCTACGAGAGCCTTTACTCTCTTTCTCTAAAGAGAGTGCTTCTTTGTATTACGCACACACTTGGTCTCTATAAAATAAATCCTGCGTAGCTGGCCTGGCTTTAATGAAACCGGCCACCGTCACCAAAATCGGTGTGGAAGGCATTATTATTAGAATAGTTCCAAAAATAGACACTTCAAACCAATTTGGCGCTAGTGTCGTGACGAGGGTCAAATTCGAATGCAATATCAATTTTATTCAAAAGTTGGCCCATACATCTCTAGCCAAAGCTATTCTATTGTACTCGTAAGAATAAATACATTAAACCGCCACTCGTACGCGACCAGTGAAACAATTGACCGTTAAAACTAACGATAGTACCGCCAAACAATAAGGCCGGCCGCATACATACGTTTTCCGTATTAGTTTTCCGAATGCGTTTTCCGTATTCGTCATCTGAACGCATGGAATCAGCAGAAAATACATTAACTGACGCACACGTTCGCTTTTTTCCGGACAGTATAAATTCCGCACGTACGTTACGTGTGCAAGCCGGCGCGTCCGGAGAAACTCGAAAAAACCTAACGACGTCATGCAGAACGCAGCGCTTGCCAACATTTTGTTTGTGCCGGCGCACACGTTCGGAAATTTCTATTCAGTTTCGCGCCCGCGCCAAGTATTCTCTGTATTGATAACGCATAAACAGTACTGACGTGAATACATTCCGAATGAAAAAAACGAACGTTTCCGCTAGTCTCACGGAATTCTAATTCGAAATTACGCAGTCGGAAAACGAATACGGAAAACGTATGTATGTGGCCGGCCTAAGTTGTTAAAATGTTCGCGATGTAGTTAATTGAAGTCAGCATAATGATTTCTGTCTGCTATACTTGGGTTGAAATAATAAAACGTACCAACAGAGGTTGAGGTTGCCACCCGCTCGGCGCCGGCGCAGCGCCATCTAGGTCGACAATTCGTCGTTTCAGCTATAACGTCATCGGAGCCTTCTTCAGAACCTGCAATAATAATATATAAATACATAAGTAATGTAATGTAAGTATGTACTACATGGTATAAAAAAATATTGTTAAGTGTATTAGTTTGTATGGATATATTGGGACTGGCAAAGTGAAACACCACAAAAAGTCCTTAATTAAAAATAAAATATAAAAAAAGCTATGACGTCAGCTGCTGGGGCCACTCTCCAAACTGATTTGATCTTGGTTCAGATTCAATCGTGCCGCGTACTTCCTAATAATTTGACGTTTGTTTATTTTGATTCTCAGTCGATTGATATGAGAATCAAAACAAAGTTCAATCCAAAATTCATCAAAACTGAAGGAAGAATAGCACCGTCAGCAAAAAACTTAAGGAAGAATAGCACCGTCAGCAAAAAACAGGGAATATAATTTATCCGGAAAAGGCGTTTCACGGACATTGTTATTATTTAACACTGCGCTCGCCAACCCGTCTGCCAAGCGTGTACGCTTTACTATAGCGTGGCAGCGTAACGAACGTCCACAGCTGGCCAAAAGCTTCCTAAACAATAAGGGGAAGAAAAGGGGGGAAAATTTGAATTGCCTATACCACGTTTGACTGCTGCCACGACGACAGATAAACATTTTTTTGTTAAAGCGTAGATATTATTCAACACGATATCAAAATATGCCATTTTAATATTATTTTATATGATTCCAAACATTAATATAACATTCTTTATAAAACATTGTTTAATGGGCCAGGCATATCGACTGTCGTTATGGTGGACGATGAAATATTTATTGCCATGTGAAATGGGGTTATAGGGGCGACGTTGACAGGGATAGGTTTTACCAAAGATATATTTAAATCAACATTAAAGTTTGGTTTAACCTTCATTGCAACAAGTTAAACTTTTACACTTAGAGGTGCGATTCCACCGGTGTTCTGAACTGTTGCGAACATTGTGCGTAACAAGATGTTTGTTGTTCTGGAGGACTCGCTAACGCACCATTAACAAATTGGAACACATACAAATTGGCACAACTGCAATTAAAAAAAAAAAATTTGCCTACAAATGTTCTGAACACTATTTTGGTGGAATCGTACCTTAAGAGTTTAACTTGTTGGCATTCTCATAACATATTCGGGTTAGTCCAGAGTAATAACTGATCAATACTTCTGGGGACAAAGAAATGTCTTAAACTGAAGACTAGTATCTCAAATAGCGTGATTGGCGTATTATGTAGACCATTGATTAGCAATCGAAAGGGTGCAAGTTCGATTCCCATGTGGCATGTATAATGAGACTTTTTCAGATCTCAAGTATTTCACATACGGACGCTCTAACGATGTAAGAAAACATCGTGAGGAAACCCGCACATGGTTGGCCCCAGACGTATTGATCAGTCATTCCTCTGGACTAGGCCGACTGTGTTTTGAGAATTGTATTATCTGAGGATTAGAATCTCAAAGAGCGTGATTGGCGTAGTGGGTAGAGCCTTGATTAGCACTCAAAAGGGTGCAGGTTTGATTCCCAGGTGGCATGTAGTAATGACACTTTTTCAGGTCTTAGTCTCTTACATTATACGGACGCTCTAGCAGTAAAGGAAAACATCGTGAGGAAACCCGCACATGGTTCGCCCCAGAATTCCCCTGGACTAGGGCAACTGTGTTTTGAGAATTGTATTATCTGAGGATTAGTATCTCAAAGAGCGTGATTGGCCTAGTGGGTAGAGCCTTGATTAGCACTCGAAAGGGTGCAGGTTCGATTCCCAGGTGGCATGTAGTAATGAAACTTTTTCAGACCTTAGTCTCTTACATTATACGGACGCTCTAACGATGTAAGAAAACATCGTGAGCAAACCCGCACATGGTTGGCCCCAAACGTATCGACCAGTCATTCGCCTGGACTAGGCCGACTGTGTTTTGAGAATTGTATTATCTGAGGATTAGAATCTCAAAGAGCGTGATGGCGTAGTAGGTAGACCGTTGATTAGCACTCGAAAGGGTGCAGGTTCGATTCCTAGGTGGCATGTAGTAATGACACTTTTTCAGATCTCAAGTATTTCACCTTATACGGACGCTCTAACGATGTAAGAAAACAACGTGAGGAAACCCGCCCATGATTGGCTCTAGACGAATTGATCAGTCATTCCTCTGGACTAGGCCGACAGTACAGTGAGAATACCGCCAATCATGTGACATTTTATAATAATAATATAATATATATAGACGCTTCACACCACGTCAATCTGGCCCTTTGCTAAGTATCCGAAGAACTTGTGTTACAGGTACCAGTCAACGGAAATATATATTTAATACTTTTATACTATACACATATTTAAGATTTTTATTATTTTAATACACAAATTTAATACATATCCATGACCCATGAACATTGAAAACTTTTTGTTCCCTCGGCGGGATTCGAACCCGTAACCTCTCGGTCGAGCACCAACGCGCTGAACCACTGCGCTACGGGGGTCGTCAATTTAAAAACTGCCTGTCTGTCTGAGCTATTTTCGCTCGGAGAAAACTGTATAAATCATTCAATAACGGATACAAAGTATCTCAAACAAACAAAAACAGTAGGCTAAATTACGGAAAGAACATTTTTTTTTTATTGGCGTTCTGCATTTCTCAATACAAACTTTAGGTGTAATTCTAGATTCTCTTCAGCCTCACAACCTTCTAGATTTTGCTTCACGCATCAATGTTAAGAGGGTGTAGAATTATATATAGTGTGAAGAATTGGCAGGCGGGTTGGCGAGCAAACAAGCGGGTAACATGTAGTAGATAATAATGGTAGCCAAGATTTACGATCTAAACGTATCAAAGTATCGATTACACAGAAGTTTCAATGGCTCCTAATTTTTTTCAGGGCGTCAACTTATAAACTGCTTCGTCATTAACTTGCGCCCTCGTGCGGCCCTCCGAGGACCCTCAGTCCTCTCGATCTGAAGTCCTCCGTGTCAATAATAACGCCCTCTCGCCGAGGTTTGCGCCTCCAGAAGTACAAAACACTCGAGGTATTTTTTTCATCAAAATTTCTTACTTTGATATTCCTTGTTGTGATTTCTGTTTGATGAGATTGCGCGTTGCGTAAAATTTTTTTTTGACAGTTCATTGGACAGTACTGCTGTTGTTTTCTCAATGGGTAAGTAATGTAAAATAAATTGACGACCTCCGTGGCGCAGTGGTTGAGCGCGTTGGTGCTCGAACGAAAGGTTGCGGGTTCGAATTCAGCCGAGGGAACAAATAGTTTTCAATGTTCCTGGGTCATGGGTGTGTATTAAATTTGTGTATAATTTAATAAAAATCTTAAATATGTGTATAGTATAAAAGTATTAAATATATTTCCGTTGTCTGGTAACTTTAGCACAAGTTCATCGGATACTTAGCACAGGGCCAGATTGACGTGGTGTTAAGCGTCCATAGATAAAAAAAAAATTGTGGCCGAGTTAGAAAAAGGTTGGCAAATGTTGACAAATCTTGAATACTAATCTAGTAACCACTTAAGATTACTTTGACAACTAAGGCCTGTTTATTAATAAAAAGTAGGCTTACTCCCGACACAATTGAGAATCAAAACTGTTCGATCTCAATAGCTATTGGTATTTTATTTCGTGGATTACTTTGAATCTAACCAGGATAAAGAAAATCGTCAGATCGTAACTTTTTGTACTCCCGACCATATCAATCGACTGAGAAACAAAATATACAAACGTTAATTTATTAAACATACGCGGCACGATCGAATTGGAATCAAAATCGAATCAGTTTGTTGAGTAAGACCACAGGTCTCAAACTGGCTCTAAAGAATTGCGATATCAAGCTCAACTTGAGAACCAATTTGACAGATAAAACAATTGAACAACTTTACTTATGATATATACTTTAATTTTTTCTTTATGAAACAAAAAAAAATATAATTATAAACTTTTTTCCTGTTCCTTAAAATTTTTCGTGTACTTATTATATCCTGTTTTTCTCTTTCTTACGTGCTCTTCATTCTGAATTCCAACAAAAAATAAGCAATAATAAATATATAATTGCCTGTGTGCTATGCTTGAATTTGCTTATACCGAATGTAATATTAATGAGTGATAATACTTTAGCGTGTCATACGGGACATGTAGAGTTTACTGTGAAAGTACCAGCGCTGAAACAGTTTTTATTTTTTAATTATTGTATGGGCTTTATGATATTGGAGCATTTCTCATAGAATCAACTAACTAACTGTAACTGTTTCAGCGCTGGCTTTTAATTACAGCTCTAAATCCTATACTGTATTTACTCTCATAAGTAATAACTAACACGGCCACTTTTGGCGGTTTTTATGAGAGTAAATACATTATATAGGATAGTAGGAGAGTAAATACATACATAGTATAGGATTTAGAGCTGTAATTAAATTAGTTTAACTATTTACTTAGAGTTTTAACCGATTACTTTTTTAATAAGATCTTTGTGTCATTGTATAATATATTTTAAAAAGAGTGGCGTTAGTAGCGGTTATTCCTCGCCTTAAACTTATGATTATTAACTTTTGTGAAGCTAAAAGCTGGGGAGCACCGTAGCAAAGGCTGTAGAGGGTCTACGGTAAGTGACAAGTAACAATTTTAAACTTGAATACGCCCTGTAGTTAAAACTAGTCCTAATCCTAATATATTTATTTATTCAACATTTATTGCACACAAGGAATTTCAAAACAATACATTTTACAAAGAAAGACACAAATGTACTGCTTATTTCTAACAAGAAATGAATATAGCCTTTTAGTTTCTAATATGCAAGGTTAATTTTTCTTTTAGAAAAAAAATTAACTAGACAACCGGATTCGTATATTACGGAAGGTTGCTTTATTTAACCTGGGGTTAAAAAAACTCAGAGAAATTTTTTTTTCCTAATACATAGAAAAGGTATGTGCAATGTCTACATTCCATTTACAGTCCTCTATATTAGGACTACATACATTTTTACTATGTCAAATGTTCCTCCATTTCACTTTTTCGAAGTAATAATTATTATTACAAGCGAATTTTGACCACAGCTATTTACCAATTAAAAAGGCTATAATATACATTCTACTTTTCTGCGTTTTGTACACCAACAAAAACATTCATAAACTTTTTGCTATCTTTTTCTCAATCAACCTTTAAAGTGCTTGATCCTTCTGGGGATTGAAACCCTATCCCTTCTCAGTATACCGCCACCACTTTCAGTTCCCGGAACAGCTGTACTGAAGTTTACCTTGCTATCCAGGCGACTCATCATTATAATAAGAATACAGAAATATGCAATGAAAAATACAAAAAGACAGTATTCAGTTTTAATTAAATTAAAAAAGTTACTGGTAGAAAAAAAAAATATAAAAAAAGAATTTGATAAAGTTACGAATACGTGAATTGAATATTTTTCGATCGGGATTTGACAATTTTTCTGTGCAACAGCCAATAAACGGTCACCGTGCTAAGAGTAGACCAATAACCTCTCTTTAAATTTTCAAATCCCAGTCAAACCAGAATTATGAACCTTCAGGGTCTATATTTTTTAAACAAAATTTTTTTTATTCGCAAACGTAAATAAATAAACAGTTACGTTTAAAAAAACCGCTATTATTTTATTAGTATACTAGATAGTAAATAGATAATAATTAAACACGTCAGTACTGTCAAGTTTTAATTAATTTTAACAGCGGTTGTATCGCTATACATTATATCTAGAGTGTCAAAGATAAGCGATAATTTATGAGTAGTGAGCGAGCCCGCATCGGATGTGTTCGGTCGTTAATCGTACTTAGGTAAAGGCATTTTCCAATTCAGATATAATTTTATTTAGTAGAGTTCGCCTTCGTCGTAATCGGGTGTAAAAAGAACAGTCACTATAAGTTTAGGATATGATTATACAACATTTTCTCATTCTAGAAATGTACTTCAAAATTTTATTTTTTGTTATTCTTGCGACAAGAAATGGTAAAAAGTAAAAAAAAAAGTATTTTTGGTTTTTTACAAAAAAAATTGTTAGATAAAAATAAATTAGTTGTGGACTAGATTTTGTCCCCGGCTCCACTCGCGAGGAATAGGGCTCAAGTAATTTTGTTACCCACAACCGACTTTTTGTAGGACCAATAATCGGACAGATTGTTTCAATTATTATTTCTGACTGACACATTTTAATAATACGTATGTTTAGGTGAAATAAAACATTAATTAAAAAAAAAGTTAAAAAGTCTTGACAAGTACTCGGAGCAAATGCTCTGAGTACTATTCAAACCAGTCCAAACTTGACGGTTTTATCTTGTTTAGTTTAGAAGTTCCTATGCCACCTTCCGACGCCATCTTGAGACTCATGTTGTCATGTAGCATAAGAGTGCTTGTCAAGACTACTCAAACGAGTCCAAACTTGACGGTTTTATCTTGTTTAGTTTAGGAGTTCCTATGCCACCTTCCGACACCATCTTGAGACCCATGTTTTCATGTAGCATAAGAGTGCTTGTCAAGACTATTCAAACCAGTCCAAACTTGACGGTTTTATCTTGTTTAGTTTAGGAGTTCCTATGCCACCTTCCGACACCATCTTGAGACCCGTGTTGTCGTGTAGCATAAGAGTGCTTGTCAAGACTACTCAAACGAGTCCAAACTTGACGGTTTTATCTGGTTTAGTTAAGGAGTTCCTATGCCACCTTCCGACGCCATCTTGAGACCCATGTTGTAATATGGCATAGGAGTGCTTGTCAAGCCTATTTAAAGGAGTCGAAATTAGATGGATTTTTTTTAGTTTTGTAGTTCCTTTACCTTCTGACGCCATCTTAAGACCAGCTTCATAGTACCATATAATTGCATTGTCACGGAAACTACGTTGTTAAACCAAATTTCAACCTAATCTAACGACAGGAAGTTGTCCTAATTTAACTCACAAGATTCGTCCCACACTAACACACTAATAGGGCAAGTTGAATAAAAGTTTTTAAAATAGAACATAATATTATACTGTACAGCTGACCCGTGCCCACTTCGTTGAGCATAAAAAATAAATAAAAAACCCGTTTAAACATTCCCGGGACTTCCACGAAAATTTCTATACTAAAAATAGCTGAATCGGTTTAGCCGTTCTCGAGTTTTAGCGAGACTAACGAACAGCGATTAATTTTTATATATATAAGATAGCTGACCCGTGCCCACTTCGTTGAGCATAGAAACGGTTTGTGATGAACCGTTTAAACCTTCTCGGGACTTTTACGAATATTTCTATACTAAAAATAGCCGAATCGGTTCAGCCATTCTCGAGTTTTAGCGAGACTAACGAACATCGATCCATTTTAATATATAAGAAGAGAGAAGAAGAAGATGATAAAGATAATATATATTTATGTTCTATTTTTTTCCTACAAACAATATGTCTAATCTATCATTCGCACCCTTATCCACATTAATAACCTAACCATGCAGTATGCCACCATAAACTTTGCCTATATGTATGTGTGTTTTCACCAAAATCGGTTTAGTAGTTTTTAAGATTAGTGCATAGAAACAAACAGGCAAAATATAAACACAGATTATAAAAGTTCTCGTAGAACAAAAATAATATATTATTCAATACTCTATGTACAGGTATTAAAGATTTTTAATATATAAATTTTAAACACTCTCACATCCCAGCAACGTAGAAAACAATTTGTACATTTGGCAGACTCGAAATTCGAACCCGTGACCTCCTTGTGCGCTAAACTACTGAGCCACATAGGTCAAATGATAACGAATTGTATTATTAGAGCACTTGCTACTTGATCTTGAAGTTACAGATAACGCGAACCGCAGTTGATAAACTTTTAACAAAACGACTGTTTTACGGTCAACAATTCCAAATTCAAATTTGCCCATCGTTTAAATGCATGGCATACTCCTGGACCCCTAGGGGTAGTAATACAAATACCCCAGGGGTTTCTAGTTCCCCTACGCTGAAACTTCATACTGTCTTCAGTGCAATATCGACTCCCGTGGCGAGAGGTCGCGTCGCGCCGTTTCCAACTTACGCGTTTTCGTATAGTGTATTGGTGTATGTGCAGTGTGATTATGTGTTTAGTGATGTTTTAGGTGAGTTTTGTGCGTTCGGCCCCGGCTAGTTTCCTCTATTATTTAATTATGTTAATGTGTCGATCAAACACGTTGCTCAGATGATTCTCCTTTTAAGGTTCTGTGGAATATTACTTCCTTGTATCATGGGTTTATTCATACCGACTAAAACATATTAAATGATAATATTATAAATGTTAGTAAATAAATACCAGCTCCGTACAGTATCCCATAGGAACACTAAAAATTGGTATAATAGAGTAAATAGGTTATTCTCCGTCCGCGGAAAAACAGCATCCCATGGAAACATTACACTTTTTTGATATAAAAAGTAGCCAGGGTGTCAGGTTCATGCATACAAAATTAGATCAGAATTAGTTCAGCCGTTTCCACGTATAGAACGAACATACACAATCAATCGTCTACATATTAGTATGATAATAGCAAAAGAAGAGTATAGAACAATACGAAAAATACAATAGAAAATGTATGGGCGCTGCAAGAATTTTTATAGAATTATCATTCGATTATTTCGATAAACGTAATTGTTAATTGTTCCTGCTAAGCCCACTAATACAGAATAATAATATTATGACTCTCCTTACTTTTATAGTATATCTAGTATTTGTGCAAGAATGTGTTAGCAGGAACAATTCAAAGCGACGTATTCGAAGAGAGTTGTATGACTTTTTATGCACCCATACAATTGACGCTTGATAATTACGAATATGTAGTCGTAAGTCATTCCTGTCTACCCCACTGAGTGACTATGTGGTAAATAGTTCTTACAGATAATGTTTGAAAGACGATTTTCAAAATAATAAAATTGGTTTTAG
Organism: Celastrina argiolus; assembly: GCA_905187575.2. Taxonomy (NCBI): domain Eukaryota; kingdom Metazoa; phylum Arthropoda; class Insecta; order Lepidoptera; family Lycaenidae; genus Celastrina; species Celastrina argiolus. The sequence goes on along the minus strand of LR994594.1, from coordinate 8,683,198 downwards.
GTACTGTGTAGGTACTGAATAGATTCCATCTATCTAGAACATTGAACGGTTTACTAAAAACAGTAAATAAAAATTAACAAACAAGATAATGAATTACGAATAACAAATACGTATTATTTCATTGGTACAGATGATAAGACGATGAAATTATAGGTATTATGCATTCAAATATATTATATTGATTTAAAATGAATATGTTTTATAGTGACTTGATATTTTAAAAGTATCTATATAGAATAGATAATATTATGTCCTTAGAAACTTTAGCATTTATTATAGTCTACACTAATAATATAAAGAGCAAAATTTTGTTTGTATAAATTATTAATAGACACCGAAACTATTAGAACGATTTTGATGAAATTTGTATTATGGAAATAATTAATAACACAAATTTCATTAAATAGATAAAGATGAATATTATGATGTAGATGAAAAACATGATGCTCTACGCCAGTTTGAGTTCAGACTAAGACGTATGTTTGCATATCATTGTATCGGAGCTATAAGGGTAGGATTACATCGAGTCGCGATGCGGCATGACATAAAAGATTATATTACATTAAAATATACACAAGAAAATACAGTTTTCATTGAAATTGTTCTATTTTTGAGGTACATCGAGCAGCGCAGTTGAATAAACGTTTGATAGAGATTAAAAGTGCAATTTAGAATAACTATCTTAAGTATAACAATTAAAATATAGCCTGGGGCATAGGTTTAAGCAAATCTATTGATACCTCTTTCATTAAATCAAATTAGTAGTGAAGGAGCTATAGTGGAACAGACATACAAATTTGCATTTGTAGGCTGTCAAATCATTACCATTTGTTTTGTCTTTACCGTAGTCTGAGAAAAAGAGATTTCTTATTTTTATATTATCTCTAATAAGCTATTGACAATCAATCATCAAAAAAATGTAAGAGAAATTGCTCTACAATATCTATACAATGCCGAATTGGCTGTCCTTTTTACCCAACTGCGCCACACAAAGGAGTGGAACATTAAAACAAATGAACAGTCGAGATCCATTATTTGATAGTCAAACAAACTTTTCAATGGACCCCGACTGATCAGTTATTGTCTTGCTTTTGTTTGTTTTTAATTTTTCAGTTTTTTTATCATGTATGACTTGACTATGAGCTTGGTTCACTTTTCAGTTACATACGGAGTCAGGTTTCTGGACTTTTTTATTTATAAAATCAAATCTGTGTAGTCACTACCGTGGAACATACAAAGGTTATGCCGTATGGGCTAAATTGATGCGATGCGTCGCGTCCTCGTGTGACCTGACCTTTACGTGATGAAGCGTGTCGTATCAGACTGCATGGCTTGTTAGCATCGTCTCTTCGTTACTGAAGATTTACTGACTCATAAATATATTTCATATAAAAATGTATATAATGGTCGCATTTTAGTAGGAAATATAAGCGTCTTAGGGTTAAAACTCAAGGGATAATTGAAGACATGAATGGATGAAGGTATATAATATTATGTCGCAAAAAAAAAACCCAAAAAATTGAGTTTAAACTGTCACTAAAACATCTTAGGATATATCGTAAAGTATCAAGTACATTAATCTAAAGATCCGTCTCTAGAATCAATGTAGGTACTTAATACGTTACTACATTTGTCAAACTTATAACACCCCATCGTTTTTGCGTCGGGAGTCAAAATTATTTTATTTAAATAAGTAGGTTGAATTAGCATCCCATGAAACCACAACGTAGGCACATCATATATAACTCATAATGCATTATTAAATGAGATTGTTTATTAGTGCGATTGCCAAGTCAATCTACTTGTTTATTTAAAACATAAAAGATTTTCAATATTTATATGAACTATAAGATATTGTTAGAACGACAATGGTATCTTCTTTGGGATCTTACAAATGTTATCCGTAGAAAAACTGGGTGGCGAGATTTTAATTTATAAATGTACTAGCTGTGCCCGTGACTTCGTTCACGTGGGTTTTGAGTGACTTAAACCGTTTATGCAGCGCACGCAACGAAATTCCTCAAATGTGAATAATTTTCCCCGTTTTTACAACATTTCTCACTGACGCTTCGCTCCTATTGGTCGCAGCATAATGTTATATAGCCTAAAGCCTTCCTCTATAAATGGACTATCCAACAATAAAAGATTTTTTCAAATCGGACCAGTTGTTCCTGAGATTAGCGCGTTTAAACAAACAAACAAATTCTTTAGAATATTAGTATAGCTAGTAATATGTTCGTTACAAATGGAAACTATAAAAAAGATTACTCTTTCAACCGTCCATTTTTCCTTTTTCCAAAATAAACATGTTCACCATCAATATCGCGTTACAGTTTCAAGTTTAAAATGGAGTTCGGCGTATTTTCTCAATCAACAAAGTGAATTTGAGAGGTTGTTAAAATTTTAGGGTACGCACGAGCGATTGGTGACCGATTTTTGTAGGTGAAAAATATTAATATCGACTGTCAACTGGAAAATTATCCTATCTTATTTTTCAAGATTTTTCAGAAAACGGAAAAAACGTAACTATTATTGCAAACGCTCAATCTATACTAATATTATAAAGCGGAAGAGTTTGTCTCAGGGACCACTGGTCCGATTTGAAAAAATCTTTTTTTGTTGGATAGTCCATTTATAGAGGAAGGCTTTAGGCTATATAACATTACGCTGCGACCAACAGGAGCAAAGCCTCAGTGAGAAATGATGCAAATACGGGGAAAATTGTTCACGTTTGGTAACTTTCGTTCCGTCCGCTGCATAAACGGCCTAAGTCACTCAAAAACCCCTTGAACGAAGTCGCAGGGCACAGCTAGTTTGTTTTTAAATAAAAAAAACAGTTGAATTTTATATTGTTTATTCATTAAAAAATTAACCCGACATTCTTTTTTCTGAATAATTTAAATTAGATAATCGAGATACGACATTATAAATCAGCTGCATCTAAATTTAAGATAGGATATTTTGCCAGTTCACAGTCGATATATTGATTGCAATAGTGCAAAGCACACTTCATAGAATAAGTCGGTGAAATATAAATAAAAAGTCGGTTAATAGTAATAAAAATCTTCCCGATAATCGATCCCACATAAGGCGTGACGTAGGTGAGTACCCTGAGTGACAAATTCTGCAGCCATAATCTAAATCGCCTAAGTACTAATACTATCAGTCATGAAGTGATTTTATGGAAGATCATAAAAAAGGTTTTTCATATAATGAATAAAATGGATCACTAAACTAACTTTACAATCCTTGCCATAAAGATAGTCGTAAAGCGAACTCAAACATCGTTAAAGCGAGCACTTTGCCGGCTAACTTATCAATAAAGTCGCTTCGAGTTAGCACATTGTTGGATATGAATCTGTACTCATTGTTCAAGCTGTAGCTCGATTCACAAATCGGAAAGATTTCCATCAAAAACTTTAAATCCGCGTCAAAATTATGGAGTTAAACTATAACACCTGACATAAGGTGTAAGAACATCCTGAATTGTGTGTGTGCTAGCTGTTCCCGCGACTTCGTTATGACGACCTCCGTAGCGCAGTTGGTTGAGCGCGTTGGCGCTCGAACGAAAGGTCGCGGGTTCGAATCCCGCCGAGGGAACAAAAAGTTTTCAATGTTCCTGGGTCTTGGATGTGTATTAAATATGTGTATATAAAAGTATTACATATATTTCCGTTGTCTGGTACCTGTAACACAAGTTCTTCGAATACTTAGCACGGGGTCAGATTGACGTGGTGTGAAGCGTCCATAGATATTATTATATTATTATTATATTATTCGTTCGCGTGGTTTTTGAGTAACTTAAACCATTTAAGCAGCGCACGCAACGAAAGCCCCCAAATGTAAATAATTTTCCCCGTTTTTGTAACATTTCTCACTGACACTTCTCTCCTATTGCTCCCAGCGTAATGATATATAACCTAAAGCCTTCCTCTAGAAATGGACTAACCAACAAAAAATATTTTTTCAAATCGGACCAGTAGTTCCAGAGATTAGCGCGTTTAAACAAACAAACAAACTCTTCCGCTTTATAATATTAATAAGTATATATGACAAAAGTTTTTAACCAATTCCAAGTTAATTTGGTGATTTCAAACCTCTAATAACGTAATTTTTTTAATCTGATTTAGTATTTTAAAAAAATTAAGTAACATAATATGGAACGATTACAAATCAAGCATTGTGTGGACGTAGGCAGAGTTCCAAGACTTCAAATTAAACTATTTAAAAATAACAGCTCACAGTAAGTGAGATGATATTCGCCGAGTTGGATTTCAAGTGCTGACACGATATACGAGTATAGTGTGGATTTATCTAAAATCTTAATACGGGCCTTAAATCTTAATTACTTACCTTGATAATGAACCAACGCACCTGTGACCTTTCTGGTATAGTCATGCTAATAATTGATCTCATCGCCTCTGATACTACAGAGTTCTCAAACAATACTTAAATTAAGTTCTGCTCAAGTCTTATGATGTCCTTGTCATTCCCCCAAGCACGGGACAGTGAAATCTTTAACTAGCGTTTCAGCAGTCGATCTTTATTCTATTACAGCAAAGTTTACTAATAAACCCTTGTCTAACCTAACTACAAAACTGCCTATGTCCAGTTTAGTTCACATTCTTACTCGTATTTATCTGGTGTGCGTTACAACTAAGGATAATGCTGTTTCAAAAGTAATTGTTATTTTATTCCAATGGAAATAATGAAGGTTATGTATGATATATTTTCTCAATTTTATTTTTTAAGCTACAGATAAAATACAGTTTGGTGGGCTTACATAATTGTAAGCAGTAGCCATTAGAGATAGTAAAAATAAAGATTTTTACTATCTCTACTGTTATTATAACTATAAAAACTCTAGCTATATCAAAATCGGTTCATCCATTTAACAGCTAAGTTGCCATAGATAGATAATCAAACAAAATTATAACACCCCACAATTTTCGTCGGTTTTTCACTTCAGTGAAATATTACAAAGCCGAAAAGTTTGATTGTTTCAACGCGCTGATCTTAAGAACTGGTCCGATTTGAAAAATTCAATGTTGGATAGCCCGTTTATTGAGGAAGGGGATAGGCTAAGCTGAAGACTTTGTTTATTTATTTACTCGAACGCGTCTATCTAGAATGAGAAATCTAGAATGTAGGTAGTATAATCAATTATCCCAAAGTTGTTGTGACTGTTTTTTTTATATCCGTTAAACTGCAATTTGCAGGCGTCGGAAGACTAATTAAAAGATCACGCTCAGACCAATAGGCGCAGATTATCAATGGGGAATGTTTTCACACCTAGTTTTATTTATAAACAAGCCGATGAGTGGTACGTGTAAGTACATAAACGCGATGAGTCCTGTCAGTTCGTTATGGATCCCATCTCACAGTAATTCAACGGGTCGACCAAAAATTGCCTGTCGCCTCCAAATGAACGTGAAAATAGAACGAGTGAGGAAATATTGATGTACGATATAATTTGAAAATCTGAAGTTACTGATGATTTTGCAACCCATGCAACCCATACACACCCTAAAGTATTATTACTAATAAATTTTATAGCCTATATAGAAATGACAATAGTAGCCAATGGACTAAACATAAAAAATTGCTATCAAATTAAATGTAATTTATTTTTAGTGTTATAAAGTCGTTATTCCAACGTCGTTGAACTACATTTGGACTCTTTATGTAATTTTATTATTTGTTGCTTTATAATACAAATAACTGCTTACTGGCATATAGTTTACTGACTATCCCAGCTAGAGATATGGTGACAAAAAACAGACACAATGACAGCAAGATCTCAGCATTTATTCCTGAGATTTTGCTGTCAGTCCCGTTTTTACCTTCTGTTTACGGAACTTTTGTTTCAATATTGAATTGGAAGTGTAGTTCACCTATTTATATCAATGTAAATATGATGGGTCGAGTCAACAACACATATTGGACGCGACTAGCAAAACCAGAAACAGGTTAGAAGGTCACAATTATTAATATTTAAATGTCGCCGTCCGACCGAATGGAAGCATACATTCACCTTCAGCGAAGTAACCTATCAACCCGTAGAATTGTTGTTGATATATTATTGTTTGCCTCCGTGGTCTAGTGGTTCAGAGCCACTCTCGACCCGGAGGTTGTGGGTTCGATTCCCGCGTTGGAACAACATAAATGTTGTTTTCAAGTTTGGTTAGGACAATGCAGGCTGATCATCTGATTGTCTGACAAGAAAGATGATCCACGCGTCAGATGGGCATGTAATAAGTCGGTCCTGCGCCTGATCTCTCGCCAGTCGTGTCGGTTTACCGTCCCACTGGGTTATGAGAGTAATAGGAAGAGAGAGTGTCTTTGTGCACACACTTGGGCACTATAAAATAACTCCTGCGTAGCTGGCCTGGTTTCAATGAAATCGGCTACCGACACCGAATCGGTGAGGGGAGCTATTATTATTATTGTTTGCACAGCGGTTTATATGCCCATAAATATTTGTAGTGAACATAAGCGCCAGTGCACACTAATGCCCGTATTAATAATACTATCTCAATCACAACCTCTACTTAAGATTCTATTTGACAGATAAAAAAAGAGTTTCGTTTCACTTTAAAAATGAAGAACTTTTCTTAAGTTACATACTTTTCTTTTTTCTTTTTTAAAACGTAAAAATTGTAACATCAACAAAGTTGTTCACTTTTAAAAGTGAAACGAAACGTTTTTTTATCTGTCAATTATGATATCATAGAGGTTTCGATTCAGATAGTTAGAGGTTTCGATTCAGATAGTTCTATTAATAAGGGTCATACGCGACAAAGCGTGAAATTAAAAATGAAATATATTTTGTTTCCAAATGAAACTAACTTTTATCAAAAAGCACCAAAAAAATTTACCACCACTACTAATGGCCTTAAACCCCTAGAAGAAACGGGCGTAATAAATTTCGATTTCATTATCGATCTCAGATTTCAGGCTGAAATCTTTGCTATAAATGGCTGTGCGCTAGAGAGCCAGGAAATGGCATGAGCCCACAAAAATATCCTGATATTCTCCGACAGTCAGGCTGCACTCAGAGCACTAACTGCGGCCGAATACACATCAGAATTAGTTCTGGACTGTACCGAGACACTAAGCAAACTAGGACGCAACAACAACATACGACTAGTATGGGTTCCGGGACACAGCAACATTCCCGGCAACGAAACTGCAGACGAACTCGCAAGGCTGGGCGCTGAAAGCCCCATGTATGGCCCAGAATCAGTATGTGGAATACCTCCCAGCACTACCAAACGAGAGCTTATGGAATGGAGTTGCAGGCTAAGCATAGAGCTGTGGGCTGTGGCCCCAGGACTAGAGCACTCCAAAGCACTGATCCCGGGTTTTAACAAACGACACGCAGAATCGGCGCTTTTAATGAGTAGGAATCAACTAAGAATCCTCACCAGAGCCCTAACCGGGCACTGCGAGCTAAACAAATACCTATCCTCATCCTATCATATAAGTAAGAGCAAGGACCTCGGGCTGCATGAATACTCTACAGCAGAGGAAATTCGCACCGCAGACCCCCACCATATCGTTCGCTTCATGAGTAACATAGGACTGGGGCGGTACTCTAAAGCGAAGGAGTCACAATAGATCCAGAAGGGTCGGAGTGACGTCTGGGTCTGACAAGGCCAGCCTACGATAAAAAAAAAAGTGTATTATATAGATAGAGTGCTGAAAATATAATACACAAGTACGTATTATATTTTCAGCACTCAAAATTTTCTCCGGACAGGGAGATTCAGATCAATATAATCGGTCGCGTCTTGTGTGAGTTGACCCTAAGTGTACACACCAGGCGATCGGCGTAAAATAGAAGCAACGTGACGTAATGGGAGTACATCGACCTAATACATATTACCTATAATAGTTAAGAGCACAATATATTGATATGGTCATTTCAGCTGACGTTCACTACTGAAAATAAGTCTCCCCTAAAGTATTTAATGGAGGGTAGTTGGTTTCACTCCCCACGCTTGACAGGCGAAGTGACGAGTTTCACCATACTAGTACGTAGTATAAGACGTTGTGGTTCCTATCGGAGTATAGATGTGTACTGGAATGTAGTATCCACACGCGTCCCAATGCGCAGTATAGCACGTTGTGGTTCCTATCGAAGTATAGATGTGTACTGGAATGTAGTAGCCACACGCGTCCCAGTGCGCAGTATAACACGTTGTGGTTCCTATCGAAGTATAGATGTGTACTGGAATGTAGTAGCCACACGCGTCCCAGTGCGTAGTATAACACGTTGTGGTTCCTATCGGAGTATAGATGTGTACTGGAATGTAGTAGCCACACGCGTCCCAGTGCGCAGTATAACACGTTGTGGTTCCTATCGGAGTATAGATGTGTACTGGAATGTAGTAGCCACACGCGTCCCAGTGCGTAGTATAACACGTTGTGGTTCCTATAGGAGTATAGATATGTACTGGAATGTAGTAGCCACACGCGTCCCAGTGCGCAGTATAACACGTTGTGGTTCCTATCGAAGTATAGATGTGTACTGGAATGTAGTAGCCACACGCGTCCCAGTGCGTAGTATAACACGTTGTGATTCCTATCGGAGTATAGATGTGTACTGGAATGTAGTAGCCACACGCGTCCCAGTGCGTAGTATAACACGTTGTGGTTCCTATAGGAGTATAGATGTGTACTGGAATGTAGTAGCCACACGCGTCCCAGTGCGTAGTATAACACGTTGTGGTTCCTATCGAAGTATAGATGTGTACTGGAATGTAGTAGCCACACGCGTCCCAGTGCGTAGTATAAGACGTTGTGGTTCCTATCGCAATATAGATGTGTACTGGAATGTAGTAGCCACACGCATCCCAGTGAGTAGTATAAGACGTTATAGTTCTTATCGGAGTGTATAGATGTGTACTGGAATGTAGTAGCCAGTAGCCACACGCGTCCCAGTGCGTAGTATAACACGTTGTGGTTCCTATCGAAGTATAGATGTGTACTGGAATGTAGTAGCCACACGCGTCCCAGTGCGTAGTATAAGACGTTGTGGTTCCTATCGCAATATAGATGTGTACTGGAATGTAGTAGCCACACGCGTCCCAGTGAGTAGTATAAGACGTTATAGTTCTTATCGGAGTGTATAGATGTGTACTGGAATGTAGTAGCCAGTAGCCACACGCGTCCCAGTGCGTAGTATAACACGTTGTGGTTCCTATCGGAGTATAGATGTGTACTGGAATGTAGTAGCCACACGCGTCCCAGTGACTAGTATAAGACGTTGTAGTTCTTATCGGAGTATACATGTGTACTGGAATGTAGTAGCCAGTAGCCACACGCGTCCCAGTGACTAGTATAAGACGTTGTAGTTCTTATCGGAGTATAGATGTGTACTTGAATGTAGTAGCCAGTAGCCACACGCGTCCCAGTGCGTAGTATAAGATGTTGTGGTTCCTATAGGAGTATAGATATGTACTGGAATGTAGTATCCACACGCGTCCCAATGCGCAGTATAGCACGTTGTGGTTCCTATCGGAGTATAGATTTGTACTGGAATGTAGTAGCCACACGCGTCCCAGTGCGTAGTATAAGACGTTGTAGTTCCTATTAGTTATGTCAATACGTCACGTGTCGCTCACGGCCGCGCCGGTCGTTAGAACCACTTATGTCCACTGACACTGACCCTAGTATAGAAGTACTAACGTATCTATATGATATTGTTATACTCTGTTTCGATTCAATGTGATCTATATGAAAATGAAGCTCAATTATAGATATTTGAACTTTGTAAATACAGTAGTTCTATACAATATGTTTACCTATAATATTTGTTACATATCTGTAAAAACTTGTAAATGACTTTATGTCTCTAATTTGTTAGTATTAAGATGTGTATAGCCGAAAGTTTTTCTATATAAATATATTAGGTCCTTACATATGAAATTGGCGTTTTGTATGGGAGGAACATAAAGGCGATTTTTTCGTATTAAAATATATTTTATTAATCAAAGTATGTACCCTTGCTATCTATACACTTTTGCCATATTATAGGTAGTTCATTGATCCCTTTACTAAAAAAACCATTCGGACGGGAATCAATGAAATCTTTGAAAGCGGTTTGGACTGCCTCATCGGAATTGAATTTTTTCAGCCATTGCGATGAGCGTTTACGATTATCGTACAGGATCCACTTTTCATCACTTGTAATGATCCGATTTAAAATTCCTTCATTATTGTGCCGGTTGAGCAATGTAACGCAGCAGTCGACGCGCGTTTGTCGGTTTGCTTCACTCAATTCATGAGGTACCCACCTTTCAAGTTTTTTCACCTTCCCAATTTGCTTCAAGTGGATTAAAACGTTTTTGTCACTAACACCGCAGCCTGTAGCTAACTCTGATGTAGTTTGCGATGGATCTGCTTCCACAATAGCCTTCAATTCCTCATTATCGACCTTGGTCTCCGGCCGTCTACGGGGCTTGTTCTGCAGGTCGAAATTTCGAAAACGAAAGCGTTGAAACCAAAAACGCACCGTGTTTTCTTTTGCGACACCACCCCCATACACATCATTAATCCTTCGAGCCGTTTCTGCAGCACTGGTGCCACGGTGGAACTCGTACTCGTAAATAATGCGATATTTTAAGTTTTCCATTTTGTGAAATTAGTGACGCAGAAAAAAAGCAAAAGAGAAAAAAACAAATGAATTACGGTTTTCAAAACACAAATGCATGAGTAAATAGCTGTTTAAATTTGAATTTGGAATTCCTAACCAAAGAGGATATAATTAAGATCAAAGTGGCCAGTACGACAAAACGCCAATTTCATATGTAAGGACCTAATAATAAAATAAAATAAAAAGTATTTGACAAATTAAGTGTGGCATTTCATGCCTTTGTTCTGGTAAAAAAGAAACTTCGTTTAAAAAACCGACTTCAACACATAAAATAATATTTTTATAATGTAATTACAATTTATGTTCTGTCAGCAACTTTAGGATATTGTTCTTTTGCTGACATCGCGTCAGCTTTCTTTCGATTCTAAACATAATATTTACTAATTCACTCCCGAGTCCCGGTACAGCTTAAGGGCGTGTTTCACGAAGCAATGTCAAAATTAATCCTTCGTTAAATATCATGTTATCCCTCTCGTATTTCCTGTCAATTAATGAGAAGGCATGGTATTTTAACATGGCGTTATCTTTAACATTGCTTGGTGAAACAAGGCCTAAATATATAAACCAAGTTATCATGAGAGGCCGATCTTTGATAATTGAAGACATGGATGAAGGTGATATGTATCCAAATTATGATTTAGAGAAAATTTTGTTCAAACCGTAACTTGAACATTTTAGAATACGTAATAACGTATTAAGTACATTCATCTAAAGATCCGTCTCTAGAATCAATGTACCTACTTTATTTTTTTCCTACATATCCTAAAATGTTTAAGTGACAGTATGAACTCAATTTTGTAGGTAATTTTTATTGCGACATATCACTTTCATCGATTCATGTCTTCAATTGTTCTAGTTGTTTTATTTTTTTGAAATTCCGAAAGTTCTTAAGAAATTAAACTTACCGACTTTTGCACGCCATGTAGATGGCAGAATGTACAGGAACCATATTTCAAATATTTAACACCTATGTACCACCTACATTCTTGCAATAAATATATTTCATTTCATTTCGCAAAAGCGTATATGCCCGTTAACTGTGTTTTAAATACGGCGTGTTCTATCGCTCCCAATCGTTGCGATTAAACTTCAAGTGTGTAGCAATATTCTAGTAATTTCCATCGCGAGTTTACGCACACTAACAACGCGTAACTCAATTAGTAACTTAAGAGAACGTGTCGCATTACCCAAATAACTTTAACTGCTGTTAAAGTAATTTGGTAATCGATATCATAGCGTGTAATATGCCTTCAAAAATCTTATTATTTACATTATATCAATTACATTATATGCAAATATCAATTACATTATATGCATTTTATAATATAACTAGCTGTGCCCGTGTACTTTGTTCGCGTGGTTTTTGAGTGACTTAACCGTTTATGCAGCGCACACAACCCCCAAATATGAATAATTTTCCCCCGTTTTTGCAACATTTCTCACGGACGCTTCGCTCCTATTGGTTGCAGCGTAATGGTATATAGCATAAAGCCTACCTGTATAAATGGACTATCCAACAAATAATTATTTTTTCAAATCGGACCTGTAGTTCCTGAGCTTAGCGTCCATAGATATTATTATTTTTATAAGAGTTTGTTTGTTTGTTTGTTAGTAAAGCGGAAGCTATATAATATTAGTATTAGTATAGATATAAAAATAATAATATCTATGGACGCTTTACTCCACGTAATCTGGCCCCGTGCTAAGTTTTCGAAGAATTTGTGTTACAGGTACCAGACAACGGAAATATATTTAATACTTTTTTACTATACACATATTTAAGATTTTTATCATATTATACAAATTTAATAAACATCCATGACCCAGGAACATTGAAAACTTTTGTTCCCTCGGCGGGATTCGCACCCGCGATCTCTCGCTCGAGCACCAGCGTGCTCGACCACTGCGCTACGGAGGTCGTCAAATATCAAAATTATATTAGCTATTATAAGTTGCCCCTGACTTCATTTAGGTATTCATTTTAATATTCATATTACAGAATTCATCCATTTATATTCATAAGCACAGACGTTAAACAGGGGAGGACAGATGGACAGACATATCGATTCGTATAATCTTAAAATCTTTAATGAATTTAGTAGTGGCAAAATTTTATTTGGTTGATGGGTAGGTTATCACCTACCTTCTACCTTCTTACACAAGCACACCACTGTAAATTAGTCGGGTTATAGTTTTTTAGTTTTAAACTTTATTACCAGGTACTCCACTTTTACCCTCAGTTTCTCGAACGATATTTAATCGAAATAAATCTATATCTATATTCAAATGAGATCTACTACTTGGCATTCAAATCCATTCATTCAACAATCCATAATCAACGCTGATTGGTGGATGTTTTATCAGATAGAATCTTTCCTCAATGTTGCGAGTGCAAGCGTAATGTAATTATAAAATATCTGTCCCTTCCTTTCTCTCTGATAATTGTCACCGACAAACTGCTAAGCAGTTTAGTGGGCTGCATGATTTCAAATGTAAACTAAAATTAAAATACATAATATTCGTTATGTGCTTGCCAAGACCTATATTTTGATACCAAACACGAGACAATTATCATAATTAAATATTTTTTTTTTGGATAATTTTGGAGGTCTAATTTTTAAAATCCATTTTTTTTTAATTTATATAGCCTATGTTACTCGCGGTATTATCATACCTCATTTATTAAAATTGGACCAGTAGTTTAGCCACTACGAGGGATCATACATACAAACATACATACATAGACTGCCAAAATCATTACCCTTCCTTTTGGCATCGCCGAAGTCGGGTAAAAAAGATGTTTATTGTTATTATTTACTACCATTTGAAAAAAGTAAAGTACAGTAATAAAGTTTAAAACTAAAACACTATAACCCAGCTAAGTCTGTGTCGTAAAAGACGACAGAAGGAATAATTATATATACGGAAATGGGCAGCAACGTTTTCTCAGACATTGTTATTACGCACTGTGCTAGCCAAGCCGCCTGCCAAGCGTGGCAAGTATGGGCAACTAGCTTAAATACTTTGGGAGAGGTTAATATCCAGTAGTCATAGCTGACACGACGTCCATTAACTTTTTTTTTATAAGTTACATTTTAAATCAAGCAGTTGGAGCATGCAACAGTTTGTCGCTGGGTTAAGCGCTCGGTTTACTAAACTATATATACATAATATTATTAACTAGCTGTTTCCGCGATTTCGTTCGCGTGGTTTTTGAGTAACTTAAACCGTTTATGCAGCGCACGCAACGAAAGTCCCTAAATTTGAATAATTTTCCCCGTTTTTTCAACATTTCTCACTGACGCTTCGCTCCTATTGGTCGCAGCGTAATGTTATATAACCTAAAGCCATCCTCTATAAATGGACTATCCAACAAAAAAAGAATTTTCCAAATCGGACCTAGTTCCTGAGATTAGCGCGTTTAAACAAACAAACAAACTCTTCCGCTTTATAATATTAATACTAACATACATAATGTTATTTTACAGCTTTTGTATAACAATAACAGCTTTTGTATGTCATATAACTAATATAGCCTATGTGTCTCGTGCCATTGTTACGAATCGATTAACACCTCATTAATTAAAATCGGATCAGTACGTAGATAAATAGACGTCAGATGCTTCAATCAACAATACCACTATTATATTATGATATAACAATAATATTAGTATTGTTGATCGGAGCTACGCTGAAATAGACATACAATAAAGAAATACAGAGTGATTCAATCTAAAATTATTAAATTTTTTGACTCTACTAAAAAGTTGTAGTTATAACGGGTGTAAAAAGAGCAGTCACTATAACTTTTGGATATTAATATACTACCTTTTCTCATTCTAGAAATGTAGGTTTTATTTTCAATTTTTCTTTTTACAAAAATGTAAAAAAAAAAATTTTTGTCTTTTTTAATATTTTTGCGACAAAAAATAAGAAATGGTAAATTGAAAAAAAAAATGTTTTTTTAGTTTTTGACAAAAAAAAACACATTTCCAAAATAAGGAAAGGTCGTATAATCGTATCTCAAAGTTATAGTGACTGCTCTTTTTACACGCGTTTCTGCGAGAGTAGCTTGCGGTGCCCGTATTGACCAATCACTATGCTCGAAATCTCCGCTCCGTTTCCAAAATATATCGACTACCAAAATATACAGACTACCAAAATATACCGACTACCAAAATATACAGACTACCAAAATGAACCGACTACCAAAATCATTAATTACCCTTCCATTTTGTTTCGTTGTAGTCGGGTAAAGACTGACCTGATATAATTTGTCAGACATAAAATATTTAATTTCTGCATTGTTTCACTGCGAATGTTGCACAAATAATTAAATTGCACAATAGGGGAATTCAATTAAAATTATTAACACATTATATGTTGTAATATTGTACATTATATTAATAAAATTCAAGGTAAGGTCAGACTAATTTGTCTGAATATGAATAACATTTTATGAACATAAAATTTGGGGTTGATGCCTAAAATAATAATGCTTTAATTTTTCTACCTTATTTTATTTGTTAAGCATCAGGAGTGCCAATCCACTTTGATTTCGAATTATAAAACAATACACTGATAGAGCGAATCTGTATGAAGTTACTAAAGCAAAATACAATTTCTTTATAACGACAGTAATAACTAATAACACACAACTATTATTTACACTTTAATACTTTGTTGCGTTTTTAATAATTTTTTACAAAATAAGACGTCTGCTGATTTCGATTATATCATCATTAAATCGAAGCCGGTCGTGTTATTTTCGTAATCTATATCACTTCTTCTCTTATGTATAAAAATAAATTGCTTTTCGTTAGTCGCGCTAAAACTCAAGAACAACTAAACCGATATGGCTATTTTTGGTCTTGAAATATTCGTTGAAGTCCAGGGAAGGCTTAAACGGTTTGTATGCTCAACGAAGTGGGCACGGGTCAGCTAGTAAAGTATACATAAAAGTTGTGTATTATTTTTATGAACATGAATTTCCATCAAGAACCAACAGTATATTCAATCACACAAAACATTAAAAACACGTTATTTTCTTTGCTTTCTTGATATCTTTCGGGATTTGTATATGTATTTGCTTATGACTAAATATTTTGTTTAGTTGCTACAACCGGAAGTTCGGTGCACTCTATATTTTGGCTTTATGAACTGAGTGCCTAATTTAAATTCGGGCGGGTTCATGGTCCCGATTTAAGAATTTAAGATGCTATCGCTATTATCACTTACCAAGTTTGAAAACAAAATGTATGGGATTTGACATAAGGTTCGCTGAATGACAAGCGAATTCGTATAATAGCTCCCCTAACCGATTTCGGTGTCGGTAGCCGATTTCATTGAAACCAGGCCAGGCAAGTTATTTTATAGTGTCCAAGTGTGTGCGCAATATTCAAAGACACTCTCTCTTTCTTTTACTCTAATAACCCAGTGGGACGGTAAACCGACACGACTGGCGAGAGAACAGGCGCAAGACCGACTTTTTACATGCCCATCCGACGCACGATAGGCTGATTATGTATCTCGCAACAGCAATATACAAACAACATTTTTTGTTGTTCCAACGCGGGAATAGGACCCACGACCTCGAAGCTTCGGTCTCGACTCCGAGTCGAGACCGAAGCTTCGAGGTCGATTTCGATTCGACACCACGGAGGCGATTGTATGTCACTTACTTATATGTTAAATCCCATAAATTCCGTTTTCGACTTCGTAAGTGATATAAGCGATGCCATTTTGAATCAGGGCCCTGGGGCCTTACTCTCCAAACTGATTCAATTTTGATTCAGATTAGATCGTGCCGCGTACTCCCGAATATATTGTCGTTTGTTTATTTTGATTATCAGTCGATTGATCGGGAGTACAAAAAGTTTCGATCTAACCATTTTCTTTATCCTGGATAGTTTCAAAGTAATCCAAATAAAATACGAAAAACCGTTGAGATCGAACTGATTCTATTCTCGATTGTGTCGGGAGTAAGCCTGCAGTGTTACGGTAATTCAATATTCAACTTTTTCTTCTCATCAGATTCAAAGCCATAACTTAAAGGGAATACGAGGCGTTTCAAAAAAATCTCACCAAACAGATAGCGGCAATCAGCATAACATAAATTATTATTACGCTCCGTAGGTACTTAACACGTGAAAGGGCTCTTTTATCATTACGGGATAATACCCCTAATATTTATGAGTATTACTTATTTTATAAATTACATTGTATACGTTGCATGTTCGCGTGAAAGCCTCATGCGTCTCATACCTACATACTTTTTTATGGTGATAAAAAATGACAAATGAAATTTTTCCATGTATGAAAAAGAAACTAGGTACGTTAACAAAAACCGACTTCAGCAATTGAAATGCATAAAATAATAATTTAATAATGTAGTTAGTGTAGTTACTAATGCTTTTATAATTAATGTTCTTTTTGGAGTCGGTGGCAGCTAAAAGAACAACATCCTAAAGTTGCTGACTTGAAAGTCACCTTTGCTCGCACGAACGGACAGACTTGTAATCGAAACTATGTTCGGGGAATGCGAATCGGGGCCCAATTCAATACGCGATTTTAATGAAATTTGGTACAGACATAGAGTAGACCACGTTGAGGGATATACAGGGTGATTCATGGTTCATATATTAAGCCAATGTCAACGGAGTATGGAAAGAAGCATCATAAATGTGAAAAAATAATACTATAAAAACTAATATTATAGATGCCCTTCAATTCTCACAAACCCTAAAATAGCATTGGGCAGGGCATGTAGCCAGGATGGAGGACGATCGTTGGACTACTAGACTCACGTCATGGCAGGGTCCCATCGGTATTAGAAAGAGAGGGAGACCAAAAACTCGCTGGGAAGAAGACATACTTAGAATAGCGGGAAAAAGCTGGAAAACGATAGCCAAACATAAGTGGTAAAATCTGGAGGAGGCCTTCACCCTCACTTATGAGGGATTCTTGCATGGCAACTATCATAGTAATAATAAGATTTAAAAAATGTAATAATTAAAAATAATAATATCAATATAATGTAATAATAAATAATCATTTAAAAGTAATTATAAATCAATCGATATTAATTAATTATCATTAATAATAATACATTCATTCATTTTATAATATATATGAATGCATGAATTTTAATAAGTACATACTAATATTTTATTGTAATGAAGTTACGAAAGAAATAAAAGGCTTTTTTATTTTATTTTATATTAAGCCAAATATTAGTATGAAGAGTATTTTTTTCATTTAATAATATAATTAAAAAAAATGTCTAAAATGACTACAAGGAGTGCATCTTACTATGTTGAGGCCCGCTGGCTTGGGAGCCATAGACTAGGGTCTATACACACGAACGTACTGGTCGTTGACCTAAAATATGACCTATTCAGTTTTGTGACTTTATGGAGATTTTTAATTAAAAAAAAAGTAATTTATATGAGGTGCCGAAAATATGCTCTACGCGTTCTTCTCTTCACACTATATTCGGCTTGATATAATAATTATGAACCATGAATCACCATTTTGTAGTGGTTAAACCTACGTTTCTCATGAGATATACGAAAATCGAACGCTGTGCGGGAAACACGTGTTTAAAATAAACATACCTAATATACAAACATAATAATTATACGTTGTAGGGAATGTATTTCTCATTAAACAGAATAAACATTTTACACGGTACACACCGAAAAAAATTTGAAATGTTTTTGTAAAATTTTCAATGTGTTTTTTAGAAATAGTACGCGCGAAAATTATTTTGAAATAATAAAACTAATATACCGATGGAGATTGTACATATATATACAGGCTGCAATATTAATGAGTGATAATACTTTAGGGTGTGGTCCCGTATATAGATTACTGATAGAGTTTACTGTGATAATACCAGCGCTGAAAGAGGTACTTTTTTTAAATTATTGTATTGGAAAATTTGTGATGGGCATTTCCCATAGAAATATAAAAATCTAAATTAAGTCTTTCATCGCTGGTACTTTTACAGTAAACTCTACATATTATAGTATGTTTATACATACACCCTAAATTATTATCACTAATTTATTGTACACCTTGTATATCGTCGCTTTACCTTCACAACCTCGTATCTATAAAACTACAACTTTTCATTAGAGTAAAAAAACTTATTAAATTTATATTTTATTATGACATGGATTTTGTATTAAATGACGTTCAGTTATGTACAGTATATCCAAAATCCATGTCATAATAAAATCTAAAATTATTAGATTTTTTGATTCTACTAAAAAGTTGTAGTTTTATAGATACGAGGTTGTGAAGGTAAAGTGACGATATATTGTTACAAAACTACTTCATCTCGCCAGTGATGCCCACATCCAGATCCGTGTTATTACAATTATGCGTTTTATATTATACTAGCTGTGCCCGCGACTTCGTACGCGTGGAAAAGTGATTTAGGATACTTTAGTATTTTTAAATATATTTTTAGTTTATTGGCGCAACCGCTGACAACTTTCGCCAATAGGTACTTTCCAGTGTATCCGAGTGTTGATCCCGATCCAGCAAGTCACGTACCCGGCAAGCCTTTTGGTATGCAGGGTATAATAATAATATAGTACTATCCTTTCGGAGCTCGGCAAAAGAAGTAGGCCTTCGAACAATATGTAGAAGTCAGCAAAGGTATTCGAAGTTAGGATAATATTATTCGAATGCACCGTATAGCCCCAGCCAATTTTTCACGTTAATTTAGTAAAGTATTTAACTTCGATGTCCGTCTGTCTGTCTGTCTGGTTGTCAAAACTTTAACACGTGTAGGTATCAAGCTAACAATCCTATTAAATACTCAGGATCTTCTGTCCCTTCTGGCTTTGAAAAAAACTGACTCCTTAACCACATCTACCCAAAGATTCAGCCGTTTATCTCTCTAATTTTCGACACTCCAAAGGGAACCAAAACCTAAATTTGATATGAAGCAACTTAATAGTGCCGACATAGGATAAATTGCGAAACCATAAAATTATTTTCATTTTTTTTGAACTTACTACCGTTTTTGTCATTAATGTTTTGAGATATTAAATTGAAACATATATTGCAATTATTAAGGTATTTAAAACGAAACTCTCGGTTAGACATGGGCGCAGCGGCACGCCCCGTCGAGGATCCACCAGGCTTACTCTCGACACAACCGAGAATCGAATCAGTTCGATCTCAACGGATTTGGTGTTTTATTTGGTAGATTACTTTGGAACTAATTAGGATAAAGAAAACCTTTGGAACGTAACTTTTTCTACACCCGACGATATCAATCGACATAAAACAAAAATAAACAAACGTCAATTTATTCGGGAGTATGTGGCACGATCGAATCTGAATCAAAATCGAATCAGTTTGGGGAGTTAGGCCCCAGCTCGGCGCGCCGATCGGTTTTAGTAGCGTTTTTTTATTAACCTACCCTAAGTATAACAATAATATAAATAAATTAAATTTAGTTTTAAAGAAAATATAAAATAAAAAATATTAAATTTGAATGTTTGCAGCGCGGTTCCTGCCGCGCTTCATACAAACGTCCAGCATTTTTTTTTAATTGTCATAAGTTTTTTATTTATGAACCGATTGAGATGAAATAAATGTTAAGTCAAGATTACTAAAAATATGATTGAACCACATCTAAATCGAATAAGCCGTTTCTGACATTAGCGTGCACAAACAGACAAAAATAAAAAATAAAATTGTTTTGGGTAAGTACTATTGAATAAATAAAAGTCTCCTATAATAACACAGGCACAGTTAGCACATTTTAATAGTATTTTTTACCCAGCAGTGGGGTGGATTTCCTTTGGTTGACCTTCGCCAAAATTCCTACCTACCAGCATCTGGGGGCCTACTCAAGATGTCATCGCTAATTGTCGCTTACAAAGTTCGATAACAAAATGTATGGGATTTGACATAAGCTACGCTAAATGATCGCGATTTGGTTTGTCATTTAGCGTACCTTATGTCACATCCGTGATGGTATAAATAGCTTTCCAAAAACCGCTTAATTGCCCGTTTTTTAGTTTATCGCGAAGGGCTTTCTTTTAATTATACAGTTAATTAAGTTGATTTTATACAATAAATGATAATTTATTTCAATTTGTGAAGCAAGTTCAAAAATACAATTTTTATATTATTATGACACTGTGAAAACACTGTCTTCACAGAAAAAAAATCTTGATAGTTAGGTACTTATTTGATGTTCTAATCTACTTTAGTGCCACGTTCTATTGCTTCGCGTTACTGTGTAAGCGATCCCCCCGCGCCCCCCGCACGAACCGTTCGTCCGCAGGCCGCGCGCGCGAACTTCATCCGACTTGCTTCAAATTTATCGTCACTGCTCGGCTCCTATGTATCGTAGCGTTATGTTATATAGCCTATAACCTGCCCAGGAATATGGGCTACAATAGTACCAAGTTTAGTTAAAATCCCTTCAGTAGTTTTTGTTCCAATCGTGCACATACAGACAGACAGACAGACAGACAGACAGACAAAAATTTTACTAATTGCATTTTTGGCATCAGTATCGATCGCCAATCATCCTCCAATATGTATTTTGAAAAAATATTCAATGTACAGAATTGACCTCTCTACAGTTTTATTATAAGTATAGATTAGTGTTAATTTCATTGAAAATGAAATGAAATTAAAAATTAAATGAAATGAAAATGAAAATATACTTTATTGCGCCCAATCAAAAGTTACACATACACAGAATAAAATAAATCAAACAACACAGAAGCACGACAGTACACAAAGGCGGCCTTATTACTATATTATCAGTTTCTTCCAGACAACCTTTGAAAGATAGGATTAAATTATTGCTGGATACGAGTATAATTGTGCTACATAAATAATTATAAATAATGATTAATATAATATATATCTTTATATTAATAATACATAATAAATAAACTGTAAAATAAATGATAGGGTACAAACCTTAAAATATACATAATTTATACTTAACACATATAACTAAGATAATACTTTTTTTAAAGGTATTTAAAAGAATTTAATGTTTTCGCTTGTTTTATGTAAATAGGAAGGGAGTTCCAGAGTAGAACAGATTTAACAGTTTATTAATAACTGTTTATTAATAATATAATTTATCAATCAACTGATTGTTATAGATTATATTATTGTAGTTATTTTAAATGATTTAATATTTAAATGCTGGCAACTCATAAAATTATTAGCACGTTTATTTACGAAACAGTCTGTATAACATATTAATTTATAATTTATAAATCTTGTTACCATTAGACTTCAAAGTACGTATCAGAATGTTGTTATACTAATGGGGACATGGTTGATGGGGAGGTACTATTCTTTCTCCAACACCCCATGGTATTCTAACTGAATAATATATTTCATTATGAAGTTCGTAGCATCTATTAATATTTATCTACAATAATAATTAGTGTTAATAATAATGGCAATGACACAAGTTTATCGTGTGTACTGACCGGTGTCGAACAGATAACGAATCCAAACAAGAATACATTAATTTAGGTGTACCTATTATACAGTATACATATTATGACATAATAATATATATGTTTCAATTTATATAAAGTTTTGGACACCTAAGGCATAGGCTACATAATATATGTGAATTTTCCCGTTCGAAAAAAATTTTGAAGCGTATTAGTAAACATGTCTGGAACTCAATCTTAAGATCGTGGTTAATACGATCTCAAATATCGATTATTTTCTCAAGATTGTCTTTGATTAATAGTATTATTTCAAGATTGCGATAACAAGCTCAACTTGAGATCTTCATCTTGTCTATTTGATAGATAAAACAAAGTTTCGTTTCACTTTACAAAATTAAGAACTTTACTTATACATAGGTAGGTAGACCTATGCATAAAACGAAAATGTGAAAATTTGACTGTACTTACAAAACGGCTTCTCAAGTAACTCTTAAGAGATGTGCTTAATCTTTTTATATATAAAAATGAATTGCTGTTCGTTAGTCTCGCTAAAACTCAAGAACGTCTGAACCGATTCGGCTATTTTTAGTCATGAAATATTCGTGAAAGTCGCAGGAAGATTTAAACGGTTCATCCCAAACTGTTTATATGCTCAACGAAGTGGGCACGCAGCTAGTTTCATAAATAATTTATTTTCTTAAATGGTGTGTATGCTCCATGAAGTGGGCATGGGTCAACTAGTATTCTCTTATAAATAAAAAAGAATTGCTGTTCGTTAGTTTCGCTAAAACTCTAGAACGGCTGAAACGATTCAGCTATTTTTAGTCTTGAAATATTCGTGGAAGTCCAGGGAAGGTTTAAACGGATCCGTGCTATTTGACGTTGCTTTGGAGCAAATTCCAAGATTCTCACTTAATGGGAAATATCCTATAGGTTTTGATTCCCTTGCCGGTCGAAAATATCGAAAATTTGCGGTATAATCTGAAAAGCTGTTTTTTCTTCTTTTCTCTTCTTCTTCTTTAATCATTTTGCGTTGGTTGGGTTGGAGAAAAAGGGTCTTGACAGCAGACAGACGGACAACCCATTAAGTGATCCCATTAAGTGTTCCGCTTTATTTTTTATTAGGTTCGGAACCCTTAAAACCACTCACCGCGACAGCCTGACTTACAAGGTGAGGCGTACCGCGTATCGCTACATTATTTTGTCCGAAAGTTTTAATTTTGAGAATACCTAGCTTTTATCAGCCTAAACCACACTTACCGACGACGACTTCTGTAGCGCAGTGGTTCAGCGCGTTGGTGCTCGAACGAGAGGTCGCGGGTTCGAATCTCGTCGAGGGAACAAAAAGTTTACAATGTTCCTGGGTCATGGATGTGTGTAAAGTTCGTGTATAATATAATAAAAATCTTAAATATGTGTATAGTATAAAAGTATTAAACATATTTCCGTTGTCTGGTACCTGTAATACAAGTTCTTCGGATATTTAGCACAGGGCCAGATTGACGTGGTGTGAAGCGTCCATAGATATTATTATTATTATACCTATTAAAACCACTAAACTGGCCAGTAAGTTCTTGTTATTAATAATAATTAAAGTATAATGAGTTTAATTGGTGGCGGATATAGTTGGGATACATTACCGTCCGCCTCAGGCCGGCTCCGTCGAGACTCGTCTTAACTTAAATTAACTCTAAAAGCATATACCACTGAGCAGCGAGCACGTGCCGCCCTGGGCATAACTCCCACAAGTCTGTGCCTTCATTTTAATATTTGCTAACAAAATATGATTTCTACAATTTAATTCAAAACATAATCTTATGATAATACAGCAAAATTTCATTGAATATCTCAGAATGTCCTTTTTTTAACGGGCAAAAAAATTACAGTTATTAACATACCGACATTAGTTTTATAAGGTTACCGCATATTGTAGTAACATTTGTAAATAATTGTTTAAAATTAAGAGACCCATAAATTTATGTCGCCCATAGTACATGTTACGATGAGGCTGATATAGCATGTAGGTTACAAGCCTCTATAAAATAAATAAATAAATAAAAAAAAACATACCGACATCTTAATATGTTTCATTCAAAACATTTACCTCCGGTTTTCCGAACGCAATTCAAATGAATGATCAACTAACATGGCATTCAAATCAACGACCCATATTGAACGCTGATTGGTGGATTATTATCAGACGGAAAGGAACGGACTTATCTTTTATAATTACATCACGCTCGCTCGCTGATTCAAATCGTATGTCAACTAATCGGTGTCTCTGGTGAATTAACATTATCTGTGGAATTTCAACAAATCTTGCAAGTGCGAGCGTGACTGATTTGGTCGTTGATTAGTCTTTCAGGAAACGGGGGGTAATTATCGATTTCAAATCACCAAATTTACTTTGAAATATTTTAAAACTTTTGTCTGAGTTCGACATTAGATACATGTAGCTCTGTTGGCATATACAACGCGGACATATTTCAGCTTTGTTTTTGATCGAAGCTACAGAGAATGATTCAAAGTTCATATTTTAAGTCGAATATAGGGTGAAGAGTATGACGCGCATTAGAGCATTTTTTGTTTTGGCACCTCATATAAATTACTCACCATAACGCGACAAATCACGATTAAACATCTACATAAAAGTCACAAAACATCTACATAAAAGTCACAAAATCCTGGTCAGGTGTTAGGACAACAATCATTGTGTTCGTGTGTACAGACTAGGAGCCAGCGAGACCCAGCATAGTAAGATTCACTCCTTGTGGTCATTTTGGAGCTTCGAACTTTTTTTTTAGTTATATTAAGTAATTTATATGAGGTGTCAAAACAATAAATGCTCTAAGCGTCATTTCTGTTTACACTATATTCGGCTTAATATATGATCCATGTATATTATATCCTGAGACCAATAGGTGCCGAACACTAATGAAGGTTTTATTTCACACCTTTTTGGTTCTAAGAGTCTTAAGAATGTTTCTGACTTAGCAAGAGCAAGAGCGATTCGTATTCATAGAGACATAATGATATCAGCCTGTATGTGCTGGAATCCGTTCCGGCTAAACTGACGTCACGTGACCTTCTCCCTGATTTGGTCAACCTCATTTTATTTCAGTATAACTGTTTATTTTTTATTCAAACATAGAGAAATAGAGTTGGTAGGAAGAATCTATACTAATATTATAAAGCGGAAGAGTTTGTTTGTTTAAACGCGCTCATCTCAGGAACTACTAGACCGATTTGAAAAAAAAAATTTTTGGTGGATAGTCCATTTATAGAGGAAGAGGTTGGTCTATATAACATTACGCTGCGACTTATAGGAGCGAAGCGTCAGTGAGAAATGTTGCAAAAACGGGGAAACTTTCGGTGCGTGCGCTCCATAAACGGTTTAAGTCGCTCAAAAACCACGCGAACGAGTTCACGGGCACAGCTAGTATACTTATATATCTATTTTCCTAATACACAATATAAATGTAGGCAGTAAAATCGCAAATTTATCGTCAATAGAAGATATTATTTTATGAACATTTTATTAGTCCAATTCAAAGTTGCAGTCTATTGTTTTGTAAGACTCAGGCGCACTCATCTACATCGCTTCGGAAGTCAGTTGGCAGAAATTGTCTTAGTTTTAAAAGTATTATAAAATTGAGAACAAACAATGAAGTCGTAAAATCGCTCATAAAACCGGCCAAGTGAGAGTCGGGACTTGCGCACAAACGGTTCCATGAAAACGGAAGAAATACGTTTGTTGTACGAGGATTTTCAAGTTAGCACACTTTACACTTTACATGTGATCACCTGAATACTAAGCTATCTGAACCGTTATAGTTTTACTTATCATAATAATAGTTGGGATAGTGACTACACGTAAGATATCTAGTTTAATTTATAGTTCCAGAAATATATTGTGGTC
The DNA here is from genome assembly GCA_905187575.2 of Celastrina argiolus. Classification (NCBI taxonomy): domain Eukaryota; kingdom Metazoa; phylum Arthropoda; class Insecta; order Lepidoptera; family Lycaenidae; genus Celastrina; species Celastrina argiolus. The sequence continues at coordinate 8,657,160 of LR994594.1, read as the reverse complement.
TAATAGATAAATGTAACTAAAAATTATGTACAGTTTATTAAAATATAGATACATTTCAAAGTGACAAAAGAGTTTTATTTTACTAAATATGTTAAACAAACCATAATTTTACTTAGTTTACATTTTTAAATAAGTTTACTTGCCTTGTAAACAAAATTATTGATTATCATAGTAAGCGTGAGCAAAATATATAAACATACAAATTTCGTATATTTGCAAATATAATTCCTTCGACCCTATTTATCTCATACATTCTTTACATTCGCGTTATATATGACAATATATATGTATATATGATATTTTATTATACTGTATCTTCGGTGTCTAAGGCCCGTATAAATAAAACAATCTCAAACCCAACCTCACGTTGAGAACCTATTTGACAGATAAAACAACGTTTCGTTTCACTTTTAAAGTGAACAACTTTATTAATGTTACATAGTACTTTAATTTATTTTCCTTTTATACCGCAATATTCATATTATAGATTACAGCAAAACATTAAAATAAATGTAATCGATATTTTTATAATCTTTATTTTTACGTTTTAGAAAAGATAAAAATTAAAGTAATTATTGTTCTTCACTTTTAAAAGTGAAACGAAACGATTTTTTCATCTGTCAAAATAAATAGGTTCTTAAGTGAGGTTAGGCTTGAGACTTTTTTTATTAATACAGGCCTAAGAGTGCCATATATGATTATGCAATAAAAAAAAATTTTTTTTTTCAGATATTTAGAGCCAGCTTCGCATCATACACATTGGTAGGTAACCACTTAATGTTTTGTTTTAAAACTTTCCGCGATTCTTCTTTATTCAGGAGATTGCTGTCTATGTGTTCGGTGACTAAACAAGACTACATATCGTAGGCCAAGCAGAAAATCTATAATGTTTAAAAATTATCCCAATTCTTATTTTAGATTTTTTTCATCTTTTTTCTACGTACTGAGTCCAGAAGTAAATAAGTTCAATATTCATTTAATAATCAAATTTACAATCGATTACTTTACTTAACAGAACTTTCAAATGTTCCTGCTTATTGCTTGGGCCATGGAATGCTAAGCCGGCAGGCATTCTCTTTTCCTAATGATGTTGAGTAGATCTAGATCAAATAACACAGCAATTTACTCCAGAGTTTTTTGCACCTGTATACAGAGTTATACCTACAGCATCTGTATAACTCTGTATACAGGTGCAAAAAGAGCAGTCACTATAACTATAGAATATGATTATACAACTTTTTCTCATCCTAGAAATGTGTAATTTATAACTTTTTTTTGTCAAAAATAATATATTGTAATCGCAAGACTAATATTTAAGAAAAAATACATTTCTAGAATGAGAAAAGGTGGAATAATCATAAAGTTTTAGTGACTGCCCTGTACCCTAAAACAGCTGAACATATTATCTAGCCGAAAGAACACGTTACTTTGTCTTAGAGGACCCGTTTCAGAGAAGACTTAACTTGATACATGAGGTAGAAATGTTGATAAGGGAAAGACGCAACATATTGTAATCTTATGCAATATATTTCTAACAAATACTAAACCCTATCTTACAGTAAGACCCTAAATCGCAGGCTATCTCTGTCCCCGCTTGCAGAATGACAAGGACAGAATGTTATGTGAGAACTGAAAACCTTGGACGACAACTTTTTTGGGCGTGTACCCGTAGTTCATACGTAGTTCACGGAGGTGTACACACTAGCGGCAAAAAAAAACAAATAATTTATTCTTTTTCATTTGAAACGCTACAATGCTACAGACAGACTGACAGACACCATATTTATAATTTTCACCTCCTATTTGTGTCTAGACTCTGTTATACGAGTATTTGCGAAAAATTATAAATGCGAAAGTGAAAAACTCCCAAATTAGTCGTACTGAACTACATACATAAGATAACACCAAAATAAATGTACCGACAAGTTGACGACCTCCGTAGCGCAGTTGGTTGAGCGCGTTGGTGCTCGAACGAAAGGTCGCGGGTTCGAATACCGCCGAGGGAACAAAAAGTTTTCAATGTTCCTGGATCATGTGTATTAAATTTGTGTATAATATAATAAAAATCTTAAATATGTGTATAGTATAAAAGTATTAAATATATTTCCGTTGTCTGGTACCTGTAACACAAGTTCTTCGGATACTTAGCATAGGGCCAGATTGACGTGGTGTGAAGCGTCCATAGATATTATTAAAAGTGAAGATTCGTTAAAAATTTTGGTGAAATATGTTCATAAAATAAAAACTACTGCGCCAAACTATGTTTTTTTTTATGGGAACAAATGGAAGCTATTCTGCGTCGAATAAAAAAAGAATCATGAAAGTAGGATCAATAGTCCCAGAGTAATATACAAAATAAACAGTCGGTTAAAAATATATTCAATTGCTCAATGCCACGGGCTAAGAACAAAAGTAGATTAAGGACCAAAATAACATATTTACTATTCGCTTTCTAAACCCCCCTTTTATGTGCCAAAAAACTGGATCTATATTATGTGTACAAAAATATGTTATTTTTTTTTTAATTTGTTTACTGCTATAGGTTCTCAAGTGAGGTTGGAGACTTCTTTATTAATACGGGCCATAGACTACATAATTTACATACGTTTTAGTTTATTGATCCATCCTTTAATCATATAAAATACATAGTTATTTTACTATAAACTCGCCTACATTATCGCTCGCTGATTGGCTACTGATTCACAAACAAAGGGCACGATAACAGCCCGTCAAACTACACTTTAATCACAATGAAGGCCGCTTATTAACCTGCGTCCTGGGTCGAGTGGTTATCACGTAGACTAGGTGTTTTAAAACAACAGGAATTCTAAAGAAACCGGGATTTTAATGTGACTATTAATTAAACACTTACGGCCAGGCCAGTTTCTGAAACGTTGATTGGTGACAAATTTATCAGAGAGAAAAAGAAGGACAGATATGATTTAGAGATGAATAAAAAGATTTTAGTTCCTGGGTCATGGATGTGTATTAAATTTGTGTATAATATATTAAAAAATCTTAAATATGTGTACAGTATAAAAGTATTAAATATATTTCCGTTGCCGGGTACCTGTAACACAAATTCTTCGGATGCTTAGCACGGGGCCAGATTGACGTCCATAGATAGTTATTATGTTATTATGATTACATAACTGTCTCACTCCAAAGGCTGGTTAAAACTTAAAATACCATATTCAATGTTGATTTAAATCGTATGTCAACTAATCGGTGCCTTTCGGTGAATTATCCTTATCTAGAACTAGAATCGAAGTCGGTCAAATTTTTACAAAAAAAAAGCATTTGTAAACATATTTTGATGATACAAATTTATACCTTAAAAATGTTGCATTAGAGGTGAAAATTTTATGCTAATATATAGGTGAAAATATTGTCAATATTTTCACTGTAGAAAATCCCATCAAAAACATTATTGTAAAAAATGCCAAGTCAGTACTCAGTTCTTTTACTGGTAAAAGTTGTAAGGTACATGTGATGCCAAGTCGGTTGCCCACGAGCGATAATCGGTGACCGGCTTTTTGTAGGTATAAAATAGAAAAAAATAGATGTTCTATTTTTTACTGAATGTATGATTTCGTCATAATATAAATATATTAATATAAAAGTCTGTCAGAAATAACATGGAAGAAAATCTACCCGATTGTCGGACCTACATAAAGTAGGTCGTAAGTGGATAGAGAATCATGTACAGTTATGAACATTGAAATATTATATACATTATGTACAAAAATATCATAATTTTTTAAGAAAATGTCAATCTTGGCGGGGACGAGATGTGGATTTATTTTCTTAACTTCTAGAAACTTCTAAAATATAAAGGACTTAAAATTACGATTACAGTGCCTTCATTCCAAGTTATAAATCGTAAATTTCGAGATGACTTCAATTTACTGAATCGCACAATTTTTCACATAAAAATAAAAGTTTTATAGGTCTACCACTACACCTCAGCGGGTGAAATATTACTTTTACACTTTTAGTGCAGAGACTGAAACGACCAAGACGGTATTACATTAAAGCCAACGAGACGGAAAATTCTTAAGGCATTGCCGCTATTTCTTTTGCCGCTATAACAAGTAGGTACTAAAATATATATATATATCTTTTAATATTTTTGCAAACTTTTTTATTTGAAAAATATTCACAAAATACTCAGTTCTATATTTACTACTAGGACAATTTCATTTTTACCCTTGGTCCGCGAATGCGACTCGCACTTGGCCAGTTTTTAGTGTTGAAAAACATTAAATAAAAAAAAACTTAAGATTAACTCTCACACACACACCGTGCAGCATAAAAGTTGACGGTGTATGTGTTAACATTTCTATTTTTTTCTATTTTTAAAAGCAAAGGAGCCCTTATAAAGATCAAACATTAAAATATATGAATTATTACAGACGACCTTCGACCACGGACCACAGTTCATAAAATAGAGAGAGTTTTATTATGTTTGTGCTGAAAAGAATCTCTTTAGAGAGTTTTTGGGATCTAAAAAAACTGAGCTCACTGTTACCGACACGAACGCGGTATGAGGAGGTCACGCGTCGTATGCTTGTCTGTATGATCCCCCTACCGAAAGCAGAAGAGTTATAAGTTTCACGTGTACGGGTGAGTCTGTGTGTATCGTAGATCCCAAACAAATTAACCGATTTTTTCAAACATAGTGACGTGATCAAGAGTGTTATCACTTATCAGTTATAATTCATCAGCATCAGTTTGCTCTCCGCTTCCCAATTCGAAGGCTTCTTAAATTTTATAATTTTTACCCCCGAAAAAATATCACTAGTTTCGGATAGAGTGTCATAGCTCCCCACATCGATTTTGTTATTGGTAGCCGATTTCATTAAAACCAGGCCAGCTACGCAAAAGTTGTTTTATAGTGCCCAAGTTTGTGCCCGATTCACAAAGACATTCTCTCTTCCTTTTACTCTCATAACCCAGTGGGACGGTAAACCGACACGACTGGCGAGAGAACAGGCGCACGACCGACTTTTTACATGCCCATCCGACGCATGGATCATCTTTCTTGTCAGACAATCAGGTGACCAGCCTGCATTGTCCTAACCAAACTTGAAAACAACATTTATTGTTCCAACGCGGGAATCGGACCCACAACCTCCGGGTCGAGAGCGAAGCTCTGAACCACTAGACCGGCGATAATATAATTAATGATTCATACCTGTATACCTACTATCACTCTAGCAGGCTTACGTACTTATATATTGTAAAGGAAGCAATAGCAAAATATGTGCAATTTTTGCTCTTGAACTTTTATGATATGCATTTTCCTAAGCGCAATTTTTACATAATCAACCGGCCGGAGTGTACTGTTTTTATAACTAGCTGACCCGTGCCCATTTCGTTGAGCATGGAAACCGTTTAAACCTTCCCGGGACTTCCACAAATATTTCAAGACCAAAAATAGCCGCATCAGTCCAGCTGATCTCGAGTTCTAGCGAGACTAACGAACGGCAATTAATTTTTATATAGCCTATGTTACTCAGAGATAATATAGCTTTCTAATGAAAAAAAAAATATTAAAATCTGTCCAGTACTTTTTGAGTTTATTCGTTACATAGAAAAATACTAATCTTTCCTCTTTATAATATTAGTGTTGATGTAGAAGTAGATACTGGACATTAGTCCGGAACAAAATGGGTCTGTACATTTGGCGTATGGCCAGTACGTTACCTAATACCGACCAGGTGTTAGTTAAAAGCTGAATCGTTCTGTTATATTGTTCGCCTAATGGTTAACTGAGATAAAATAAATGTTAACCTTTATAATACCAATGATGGGAAAAATACATCTTTTTGCGGATCAGAGATTTATAAATCTTCTCTATCTATTTTTATGACTGTTTTAAATCTATAGTGTCAGACAATCAGGTGATCAGCCTGCATTGTCCTAACCAAACTTGAAGACAACAGTTGTTCCACCGCGGGAATCGAACCCACGACGTCCGGGTCGAAAGCGAAGCTCTTAACCACTGATCACGGAGGCGTCTGATAGATGTATAAATGGTAGAGTAGGGATTTAAAGAGTAATTATTATATATTAGATATTGTAGACATATCCATGTTTTGTACGTAAGACTTAGGAGTTACACAAATCTATATTACAAACATTTATATTTATTTTGTTTAATTGATTGGCTGCCTATAAAAACAGTTCTTTCCTTAATAGAAATCCCCTAGAAACTGCTGATAAAAAGAAGAAATAAAAAAGGTATAAAAAAGTATAAAAGTAAATATTTATTGACATTGGGTGTTTTTATAAACAGTTTGTTAATAAAAAAAGTTAAATACCCCACCCCGAATCAAGAAACTAAAGAAAGGTTTAGTACTAATTGCCGCGGGACATTTTAATGAAAGGACTCTTTTTTTATAGTCAGTCAAACTATTTATATTATAAGAAGATTAAAATTTCTTAAAATTTAAAATTTATTAGGTAATTACTTTAAATGAGATAATTATACACTTTAATTTAACACTGTAAATTATTTTACTATTAAAAACATTACTTAGTTTTTTAGTTACTTTAGTTACTTCTAAGAAAGCCATTAGTCAGTTGGTAGACGCTTACCATAAATATTTTAAATAAATACAGCAAGCGACTTTAAACAAATACAAAAAAATATAGAAGCTTAATTTCTTCTTATAAGACATTTTTTGGAAAATAATGCACTGCGATAAAACTTCAAAAGATTTGCATTAGACGGACCCTAAAATTATCTTAAACATTTTCTAATCTAGTAGTAGTTATAAATAGATATAGAACGCCTCCGTGGTCTAGTGGTTCAGAGCATAGCTCAACCCGGAGGTCGTGGGTTCGATAGAAAAATATTTTCAAGTTTGGTTAGGACTATGCAGGCTGATCACCTGATTGACAAGAAAGATGATCCATGCCTCGGATGGGCATGTAAAAAGTCGGTCCTGCGCCTGATCTTTCACCAGGCGTGTTGGTAATCCGTCCAATTGGGCAACGAGAGTGAAGAAATATAGAGTGCTTCTGTGTTATGCGCACATACTTGGGCACTATGAAATAACTCCTGCGTAGCTAGGTCTGGTTTCCATAAAACCGGCCACCGTCACTGAAATCGGTCTGGGTGGCATTATTAGGTTTATTAGTTAGTAGTTAGTGAGCTGATATGACACTTCAAAAAATCATACTTTAAACACACAATATCTTGGTATTTAAATTTAGTTAATAAAATAATAGACACAATTAGCGATTTCAAATCAACAAATCAACTTTGAAATGTTTTAAAACCTTTGTCTCCGTTATTAAACAAATGTAGCTTTATTTTCATATACCACGCTGACAGATTTTAGCGTTGCTTTTGTATGGGACACGTTATCTAGAGTAAGTATTATTAATCGAAGGCCAATGCAGCCCGAAATAAACTGAATTTATTTATTATATTTAAATCAAAAAATTACAACTGTTTAGCTATCGCATCAAAGTCAAAGTCAAAAATTTGTTATTCAAAATGGATTTACAAAAACACTTTTTGACGTCAATAATAATCATCGACAGCCAGACGAAGCGAAGCCTTAGTAATAGGGTCGCGTTTTTACCCTTAACGTTCGCAACCCTAAAATTAGCTATTTGTATAACACTGAAAAGAAACTGTTTATTTAACCCAAAACTTTTTCGTAAACATGGTGTGAAAAGTGGTTCACCGTGTTTATTTAGACAATTAGAACTTTAGTAATTAGTAAACTTAGGAGACGGTTAATTAGTTGTTCCCCTACAAATATTTATCCGAACCCAATGGGGTCGGGTAAACACCTACAATTGAACCGAATCAAGTTGTTAGTGTGGCCTATATGGAACACACTAGCTTTTGCCTGCGTAACCTACATAGGTACTATTAACAGTATTAACGTAACTTACTGAATCCCATTGGAGATCTTTTTTTTTAAACTATGGACACTTTTCACAACATCAATCTGGCCCCGTGGTAAGTATGCAAAGAACTCGTGTAGGTGCCAGGCAACGGATTTTTTTTTACTTTAGTTTTATACTACACATAGTAAAAAATAGCCTATTTGAAGAAGAATAAGTAAAGAAGAAGTAAATATAGAAGTAAAATTTCGCTTTTCTAACATCCGATCGAGAAGAATTTTTATGGACCAGGTGAAGGAGAAAGTGATGGTCGTGTCGTATGAGAGGTCAAGAGAAGGGCGGAGTGCAGAGAGGAATGGAGAAAACTCCACCGACAAGAGCGAAGCTCTTAAGAGGAAACACCACGGTTGAGAGAAATACAAAATAAGTATTTATAAAATCTATTGCTGTCTCGCAGTGCCTTAGCTAGCCAGCACTAGCGCGATAGAGACAACTGCAACTTGGACTGAAATTACCTATTAAAAGTACCAGAAATCGACGTTTAGGGGATTCCTGTTTCCTCCTCCAAAACTTAACCGATTTAAATATTTTTTTCTGTATTATCTAAAAAAAGAATTGAGCTAGGTTCCTATTTTTTGATTTTGTTGTTTATTGTAGCCAAATCTGTTTCCTAGACTTCTGTTTAAACATAGCGGACAGTCTGGCCATTTTTAAGGTTTTTAAACGTCTATATTTCTTTAAATAATTAATTTATTAAAAAAAGGAAAAAATAGGGACGTACAAACAATATCCATAAATATTCAAGAAAAAATTGTTACTCTAGAGGTATTATCCAGGGAGGAAATAGAAATCCCCTAGACCTCTATTTTTGTATGGCAAAAAATTCGTGGTGTTTCCTCCATCCGATCATTCAAAACGCTACTTACTTCAAAACGCGCTTAAGTGTCAATATGCCATAGTTGTGATTGAGAGAAATGTTCAGTTCGGATTCACAAGAAGATTCAAAATTTCTTATTAATTACTTCATTAGTCACATTTTTCTATTCACAACTCTTTTTAAAAAGAACCCAATTTTTAAAGTAAAAGACACTTTGAAGTAAGTAGCTACTTACCGCATTTTCATGTTGATTCAATGCGAGTTTTTCTGTTCCAAGTCTCAAAACTGTACCCAGTCAATTATCTAAAAGGTTTACATTTTTCCAACAGAAAACGTTGAAATTAAACGGCTAATAATTTCACGGATCGAAAGTCTTTTCATTGGACCTTTGGAGCAAATCATTTTTAGGGTTCCATACCTGTAAAAAGGGTCCTGATATTATTATTAAGACATCGCTGTATGTCTGTCTATCATTTGAAGATCTGCGATAGCTAGATTTTTAACAAATGTACATATCCGCTACCTTTATAATAAGAAATAGTGAAAACAAAATAAATTAAATCAAACGTGAAAAATACTAACGGCACTTTCATTATTCTCAAAATACTTTGGAGTAACTATATTTACTTTTATTGTAAGATTCACTCCTTAAATTTTATGTCCTTTGATTTTTTTTTAGTTATATTAAGTAATTTATATGAGGTGCCAGAACAAAAAATTCTCTACGCGATATTCTATTCACACTTTATTCGGCTTAATATATGAATCATGAATCATTCTGTATAAATAAAAAAATATTTAGGCTCTTAATTCTACAAACAACAAATAAAATTTTCGCCGTTTTGTACAGAACCCTTTGTACGAGGGTCCGAATCGCACTTGGCCAGTTGATATTTACGTAAAATTTATCTCAAAGATTTATTCAAAACATATTTTAGGTAATGTCTTGCCGCGGGACAACAAGCAATGTCTCTTAGTGAAATTGCCGTGGTTTTTTTGTTAAGAATAGGTTTTCTTCCATTGTATACCAAGCATTATTTATTAGGTTGTCTCCACATATATCATTATGTATGTAGAAATATATATGCTGTAGGTAGTTGTTTGTTTCCATTATTTATGACCTAAGACGTAAACTTCTTATGGTAAAAACTATACGTCTACGTTAAGTACGAAAAGCAGTGTAGTCTCATTTAATTTCAAGCACATTAACTCTCAAGATATCCTAAAGATTTTCAAATCCCTAAATTTTAAGAAATCGGTTGACTTGTGGGGTATTTCAGTTCTTTTGCTGAAAAATATTATTTTAGAACTGTCACCATATTTAGCTGCCATTTTTAATCGATGTGTAGACGCTGGAGTATTTCCTCGTCTTATGAAGCAGTCTAAAATCATACCTTTGTTTAAAAAAGGTTCAAAAGATGACCCCAGTAACTTTAGACCCATATCTATTTTGCCAGCAGTCAGTAAAATATTTGAAAAAGCCATACTGACCCAATTGCAGAGCTACTTTAATATAAATAAATTGTTGCACAATCGTCAATATGGTTTCACCAAAGGCGTCTCAACAACCGATGCAGGAGTTACTTTAATTAGATTTATATATAAAGCTTGGGAGGATTCTGAAGATGTTATTGGTATATTTTGTGATCTGTCTAAAGCATTCGACTGCGTTGAACATAGCACACTTATTTATAAACTCGAGTACTATGGTATTAAAGGCAGTGCACTCGATCTTATCAAAAATTATCTAACGGAAAGGATTCAATTCGTTGATATTGATGGTCACAAATCCTCGGGACTAGCAGTAGAAATGGGAGTACCACAGGGCTCTATTTTGGGACCTTTTTTATTTTTAATCTATGTAAACGATTTGCCCTTTTTTATAGAATCATTTTGTGAAATTGTGTTATTCGCTGATGACACCTCCCTTCTGTTTAGAGTGAACCGCAAAAATCCAGATATTAAGAGTATAAACAGAACACTTGACATAATATTGGAATGGTTCACTTCTAACAATCTTCAACTCAACTCCAAAAAAACGAAGGGTGTAGTTTTTAAAATGCCAAATGTGAAAGCCAGCACAATTAATTCAATAAATATTGGTAACGACAATCTTAATTTTGCCAACTCTACATTATTTCTTGGTCTCACACTTGACTGTAAACTGCAATGGGGAGCTCACATTTCTATTTTAGCAAGGCGTCTTAGTTCAGCCGTCTATGCAATCAGGAAAATCAGGCAACTGACTAACAATGAAACAGCCCGTATAGTTTATTTCAGCTATTTTCATAGCATATTATCTTATGGTTTATTACTTTGGGGTAGTGCTGCTGACATTCAAACAATTTTTTTGCTTCAGAAAAGAGCAGTACGTGCTATATATAGGTTAGGACCAAGATCATCTTTAAGGGAAACATTTAAAGAAATTAATATTTTGACAGTTGCATCACAATACATTTTTGATAACATTATATTTATTAGAAAAAACATTAATGATTATAATACAAAAGCCGACACTCATTCTTTTAACACGCGGAATAAGAACAAGCTAGCTAGTAATTATTCACGGCTTCATAAGGTTCAAAACACATTTGTGGGACTCGGTATACGTTTTTATAATAGGTTGCCTGTTGACATTCTAGATTTGACATTTAACAAATTTAAAGAGTGTGTCAAAAAGTGTTTATTGAAGAAGGGCTATTACACAATTAATGACTATTTTAATGACCCTCTACCGTGGAATTAATATATTTTGACTATTTTATTGTTATAAATAATAGTAATAAATTTTGATTAAATTTGACATATTAATAATATTGTTGCATGTGTTTATTTGGAATATCTATACATATAATAAATCTGTAGAGGAGTCGTGTCTGTACATTGAAGATATTTGAAAAAAAATATGATAGGGGACCTTTATTTACGCAATAGTACCCAAAACTATGATTTTTGAAATTTTTGTCTGTTTGTCTGTTTGTCTGTGGGTTTGTGCACGCTAATCTCAGAAACGGCTTATCCGATTAAGATGTACTTTTCACTAATATATTGCGGCAAGCTTCACTTAACATTTAGTGTTTGTTTTATGTAAATCGGTTCATAAATAAAAAAGTTATGACAATTTTAAAAGATCATGTCGTTTTTGCTGGACATTTGTAGGAAGCGCGCGGCGGGCCCGGGAGCCGCGCGCCGCCGCGCCGCTTCAAATTGTATTCGCAGCAAACGCACCGGGGCCGCGGGGGTGACTTTTATTTGTTAGTTTTAGCATGGACCATGCTAGGTAGGGACAATCTAAGATTTTTCTTCTTGAGTTTATTACGAAAGTTATTTGTATAAAATCAGTTAGTACTTTTACTGTAATGTCCTTTGTGATAAGTAGGTACTGTATACATATTTGTTAACTTATGTTAGTAATAAGTAAATGAATAAAAACCGGCCAAGTGCGAGTTGGACTTGCGCACCGAGAGCTCCATACAAACCTGATTGACATAGAATTTTGATTTGGTTACAGCTTGAATATATTAGAGACCTAAGTATTTGTTATAAGTTTCAATTAAGTATACACATTCATGACAAACGGTACTAAGTTTAAAAAAATCTAAATATTTTTACTATCTATATAATGTTACTAAAAACGTATGGTTTTAGACGTTGCTTGGTTTCAAATTTTATGATTTTGAGTTCACGGGAAGTACCCTTTAGGTTTTGATTCCCTTACGAGTGTCGAAAATGACGAAATTTAGCGACATACCTAAGCGACTGCTTTTGGTTGCATTGGCTAAGAGGTCTGATGTTTTCACTACTTCAAGGAACAGTAGGTATCCTGAGTATTTTATATAATTTTCATCTTGATACCTACACGCGTTTCTGAGTAAAAGGGTCTTGACAGACAGACGGACATGGAAATGATCTTATAATATGTGTTTCGTTTTTTCCTTTTGAGGAACGGAATTTTAAAAACAGTTTTAAGATTTTCATAAATATATTGCTCTTTATTTTGTTTTTTCTATTTTATAATATATACATACGTTAAAAAACATCTTGATAGTTACTAAACTGTGTTACAGGGGAAAACTGTTGATACAACTCGATTCCAATCGAGATACCTAGGTACCTTTTTAAATTCTAGCCTTTTGCGGCCTGTCCTGGATATGTGTTAACTGTTAACAGATTATTATGGGTTTTTTTGCCAAATATATTGATAGAGTATTCTCTTATACAAATCTATCTTACAAGCGATAGCGCGATACAGAGCAGACCATAATAGCGACATCTATACGCCAAATGCCGTAATTTTAATACAATTAAAGCAAAGTTGAGTAGGTACCTACATTTATACAATTCGTTATCCGAGAGTTAAACTCAGCGTGCATCATTAGCAATGTATAATATTATTATGCATTGTATATTATAGTTCTCATTCCGTCCGTTAAAATTCATACTACAGCCTACTATTACTGTACATTTTATAGTCTTCTTTGTCCAAATTATGTATTCGATAACTGCATAATACATAGAATTTTGATTAACATAAGTATTGTGTTTACAGTTAAACTAAAAAAGTTATGTCAATATATGTTAAATTTATGTTTTTCTTGATATTTTTATTTCTTAGTTTTTATCATGGACCGAATGGTTTTTATGTTAGGTACAACTTAGGTTTGTTTTCTTTCTTTTGGGACTTTCTATATTTTGCTACTTTTCTGTATAAAATCAGTACTTTAACAGTGAAGTGATTTATAATCAGTACCTACATGTTTGGTTATTAGTAAATAAAAAACCGGGCAAGTGCGAGTCGGACCTACGCACCTAAAGGCTAAAATACCGCAAAATTTTGCGGCGCGCTGGCTTAATATCATTGTCGCCACACCAGCAGCGTCGGCGTGGAAACGATCATCGTCTGCAGTCGCTGCGGCGCAAAATCCATACAAATCTTAGTAGGTACTAGATGTTCGTCGTGTATGTGAGCGTACTATCAAGTAGTCCCGTTCGCATTATAGTAATTATACACGGTCGTTTGTCAAGCTGGTAGTAGGAATTGTCAACATAAAGTAGTTTTTTAAATACCTCGACGACAGTTTTTATAACTAAAAATAGTTTTAAAACAGATTTATTATAACACTGCCCTAAATTACTTTTCCACGCGTACGGAGTCGCGGGCACAGCTAGTTAATAATAAAGCTCTTTATTTGTTCCAAAATAATAGGTTACATTTTAAATTGTTAGTATATTTTTTTTCCAAGCATGACATCTATTATAAATATTAGTTATAAATATATTAACATAATTTAATTATAGGGTGTGTTAATAATTACAATAATAATAAAATATGTATAATACAATTTTGACATAATTTTTTTCTAATAATATGTATAATTTGGTAATGTATAGAGTAATATGTTAAAACTAAAAAGTTGGTTATTGTAATGATTTGTTAACAGTTTATAATTTTGACGTTCATAAGTGTTACTGTGTGACCTAAGTGAATAAATGATTTTGATTTGATTTGATTTGAGTACTAAAAACTCGATGCCTATTAAACTATTATTTTCGGCTTTTGCGTAAAAAATATGTAGGGTAAAACATCGTAATGAAACTCGCAAATGCAATCATTTGGGCCAATGCCCCAGACGTCTTGTAATATTTTGTTTCTTGCAATGGATAACCACAGTTGTGAAAATAAAAGTTAAAAGTTGTTCATTGCATTATAATAATCTAGACTCTGACTAACTGGACCTAGAAAAGCAACAGGTTGTGTTAGTTTAAAACTTTAGATGCCCACCACGCCATTAGTATTTGGGTATAATGGTTATCCATTGCAAGAAACAAAATATTCCAAGACGTCTGGGGCCAATCATTTGCGAGTTTCATTACGATGTTTTACCCTACATATTTTTTTCTATATCGCATATTAATACTAATAGCGTGGTATTTTCCTTAGCTTATCCCCAGGGCCTCTAGAGTTTTAAACTAACACAACCCGTTGCCTTTACGAAACCCTCGGACTAGTGTACCGAGGGTTTCGTAAAGACTTGTAAGTAGTAAAAACTAAATTAAATATAAAAAAAAACCCCGACTTAGCGTGTAACATTCCTATAGCACCTAAAAAACAATCAGACGACCTTGAAGACCCGAACCGATTTCCACCAAACATAGCGAAGAACAGTCTCGACTGATATACCTTTCAAACAAAAAAAAACGCATTAAAATCGGATCATCCGTTTGGGAGCTACGATGCCACAGACAGACACATACACATTTACACAGACACGTCAAACTTATCGCCCTCGTCGTAACCCCGTCGTTTTTGTGTCGGGTTAAAAAGCGATGCAGCTGAGTGTTTAATATGAATATCAATGAAATAATTTTTTAAGAATATTATGGTAGGAAAAGTAGACGGAACACGAGGAAGACCTAGGAGAAGCCATATAAAACAAGTAAAGGAGAAGATAAACGTTGTGTCGTATCAAGAAGTCAAAAGTAAATCACAGGACCGAGAAAACTGGCGATTTCTATACCGACAAGAGCCAAGCTCTTAAATGAAAAAAATCTGAGTGAATGAACTATTAAACGTTTGTACTATAAGACGATTCGTACCAAATTGCAAGAAAGTTCACGGAAAGAACTCTTTACGTTTTGATTACCTTGTGCGTATCGAAGTTGATAAAAATTAGCAATATAAACGACTGTATTTCTTTATTGCGTTAGCTAGACGATATTATCACAGCGCCAATGGACCGTAGACCTGAGTATTTTTTATTATTTTCAGTTTAATACATCACGCGTCTTGAGAAAAAGGGGCTCGACAGACAGACGGACAACAAAGCGATCCTTTAAGGTTCCGTTATTTTTGAGGAACCCTAAATAGCCGGCGGACAGCGGACTTTTATTATCTAACAGGATTCCATTGTTACGTTGCGTTTGGGCACGGAATCTTATAAAGGCTACTAATTTTGGTAAAATTGTGTAAATACTGTCCGTCGCGACCGGGCGGGAGTTAGTGTGGTCTGTACCACCAGCCCAACACAAATAACGTGTCAAAAAATATAAATGCTCAATACCCGACTATGGGTTGGGGACAAAACCAAAACGATCCGCTTATGCCACCGTAGTGCCTGAGCAACTGATCCGATATCAATTAAAAACGTGAAAATAGATTCGTAATAATAAATAAATAAATATAAAAAAAAAGAAATATGTGTAAAGTATAAAAGTATTAAATATATTTCCGTTTTCTGGTACCTGTAACACTTACATACTTACCACGGGGCCAGATTGACGTGTTTTGAAGCGTCTATCTAGTATATACAGAGTGTAAAATAAATGAGACAAAGCTAAGACTACTAAGTTTATGCATGCCGCTGGACTAATCATGTCTAAGTCAGAGACATGCCGCCAAACAATCGGTCCATTATAAATGAATGAAATAAAAAATATTTTATTTCCAATTGAAACAACAAGCTATTTTCGGAAAGTAAAAAAAAAATGCTACTATGTGTCTGATCGGTGCAGTAAATCGTTATAGCTGCTAACTCTAAAATCTATAGTTTACAAATGTCTGCTACTACTTTTGAAAAAATATCACAAGTTATACGCCAGTAAATTTGTATCGCTCATTTCTGTTACACGTTCTATTTACGTCTGCTTAAAGTTTTTTAAATAAAAATTTTGGGTATTTTATGAAAAGTACTAAGTAACATGATAAAGCTCTTAATGAGGGTAGAATAATATTTACATGCCTAATATAACGTCCCTCATGTCCTTATTAGGCCTACTGGCCTTGGATGCTAATAAAATATACCTAAATTATTAAATAATATATTAATAAATCGGTTAGACCATTCACACTTGAGAGGGTGCAGATTCTATTCCCAGGTTATAGCCCAGACTCTTTCGCCAGTAAATTTTTATCACTCATCTCATACGTTGTAAAATTTACGTGGGCAGCTTAAGGTTTTTTTAATTGAGGGTATTTTATGAAAATTAGTCAGCAACATGATAAAGCTTTTAATGAGGGTAGAATAATATTTACATGCCTAATATAACGTCCCTCATGTCCTTATTAGTATCTTTACGGTCGCAATAAAGTCTGCGTCGTTGTATACGCGAGGACTGTACCCGTTGCCCAAATACGAAATGTCCTTGAGTATTTTATTATTCAATATATTTTGTGTAGACAAGTAGACTATCTATTCTGTGGGTTACAAGAGGGTAGACCAGTGTTGCCAGTATGATTTCCCCTAAAGTACGACTGGTTGTCGAAAAGGTACGGATTTTAACTTAAAAGTACGGTTTTGCCAAAACTTAAAAAGCTATACTCTACCCTTCTTTAGTATGTATTAAAACATGAATTACCTGTATCTATACTAATATTATATAAGAAGAGTTTGAACTTGTTTAAACGCGATAATCTCAGGAACTACTGGTCCGATTTACAAAATATGTTTTTGTGGGATAGTCCATTTATAGAGGAAGGCTTTAGGCTATATAACATTACGCTGCGACTAATAGGAGCGAAGCGTCAGTGAGAAATGTTACAAAAACGGGGAAAATTATTCACCTTTGAGGACTTTCGTTGCGTGCGCTGCGTAAACGGTTTAAGTTACTCAAAAAATATGTATGAAAGAATTGTTCCTTTTTAATAATCATAACCAACAAAAACCAACGTGAACAATCAAAAGATAATCGCGATAGTGTTTCCGACAACCACGCGAACGAAGTCGCGGGCGCAGCTAGTAATTTATAAGGTACGAAAAATGTACGGTGCACGCTGAGGTACGTTAGTGGTACGGTTCTATGACGAAAGTACGGAAAAACGTACTTTTTGGTACGTTCTGGTAGACACCCACTACTTCTGTCTACAATACTGTAAATAAGAATAAAATTATCACCTTGTTTGCCACCTTCTTGATTGACGACCAATTACTAAATTTCATACAAGTTTCCCTTCAACATGGCTTCTTTTTATTACTTACAGAGATAACAGCGATCAACCTTCCTAATATAATACGATTGACAGTAAGCCGCGAGGGTATAATGTGTAGGCTTTTGATTCTGAGAATTAAATTAATAAAAATATATTTACTAAACACATTTAAACGATAAACACACAGCCAAAAGAAAATGTTAAGCAATGAAAAAGTAAAAACCAGTGAATATATACAGGGTGTATAAAGAGCAGTCACTATAACTTTGGGATAGGATTATAGGACCTTGACTGATTCTAGAAATGATTTTTTTCATTGTTTATTATTGGAAAAAAAATTTTTTTTTTGCAATTTATTATTTTTGTCTGCATTAAACTCTTAAATTTTATAATTTTTGCCCTAGTACGTAATGAACGTCTTACGCGTGCTATTGACCTCTCAGCGTAATCAGCTGATCGCTGTGTTGTGCACGTTGTACATTGCCTATTGAAAATTTTAAATTTTTAAACCAGTGGATTAAAAGCAAATGACTAGTACCAATGGATATATCACTTGCCTGGTTATTAACCCACGAAGTTATAGTGACTGCTCTTTTTACACCCTGTATATATATTATTATATACTATTTCATTTTCATTTGGTGACATGTCATGTCCTCATTTTGAGGCCTTTTAAGTTGCGAACATATGGTCAAACTTACCCCTACCAAACATTACAAAGTATGCTATATATCCTTTAGTTATTCAATTAAATGTCGTCATTTCATAAACGCGCTAGTCGTTCAATTTAACTGCTGATTCAATTAGATGCCTTCGACATATCCATTCTCAATAGATAAGGATAGGGAGATACTTCAAAAGTTACAATTGTACATTTTGTCACGAAATATACAGGCAGATACGCAGATACCATTTATTGAATACAGGTAATTGAATCTGTTAAATATAAAAGAGATAAGCGTGATTAATTTTATATTGTATTCAGTATCGGGAACAATAACACGCCAGCAAATTCCATTGTATGCATATTGCTCATTTATTTTGCGCATGTTTTAAACGTTTTATCTACCTATTTTATTTTGTCCAACTGTGTTATGTATGTAATTATTTTTGACGACCTCCGTAGCGCAGTGAATCAAGCAGAAAATCGCGAGTTCGAATCCCGCCGATGGAACAAAAAAAAAGTTTTTTGTTCCTGGGTCATTGATGTGTATTAAATATGTTTTAATATAATAAAAATCTTAAATATATGTACAGTGGTCTGGTACCTGTAACAGAAGTTCTACGGATACTAAGCACGGGGTCAGATTGACGTGGTTTGAAGCATTCGTTGATATTATATATTTTTAAATAATAATTATTAATACAATACAGTGTTATATTGTATTAATAATTTTTTTTTTTTTACAAGACATTACACGCGGCCATCAATCAATAAATCACCCAAATAATCACAAAATTTTTAATAGCTGTTATACGAGTACTTTTCGTTAATATATTATTTAATATGTAGATCCATTACCAACTAATAACTAGTCATAAACATCGTTAAAATATCATAAATTAACTAAATAAATATAACATCACACATACAAAGTCCACATTGAAAAGCACTAAACAAAACAAAAATATTTTGAAGACTTCGGTAGCGCAGTGGTTGAGCGCGTTGGTGCTCGAGCAAGAGGTTGCGGATTCGAATCCCGCCGAGGGAACAAAAAGTTTTCAAAAGTACCTGGGTCATGGATGTGTATTAAATTTGTGTAAAATATAATAAAAATGTTAAATATGTGTATAGTATAAAAGTATTAAATATATTTCCGTTGTCTGGTACCTGTAACACAAGTTCTTCGGATTCCTAGCACGGGGCCAGATTGACGTGGTGTAAGTGTCCATAGATGTTATGTTATGATGTTATTTAGAATATTCCTATTAGTTTCATAGAGACAACAAAATATAAAAAAAAAACTTTGATCGCGATTTTTTCGAAAGTAAACTTCAAGCAAGTGACGGCAAGACGGCAGTGCGCTTGCCAATCCGCTTGCCAACTGTGGTGAGTATAGACAACGATAGTCATAGATGAAATTATGATGGAGACCCCATGGGACCAGGAAATCAGAAGCGATTAGGAATAATTAAAGATTTCGAATAAGCCCCACGAAATACTTTGGGGAGGCTTATGCCGCTGTTTTCGTCGAAGGTAATTATTATTCTCTACTTCTCTACTCGTAGGTAGTTCTAAAATCGTAGTAATAATAATAATAATAATGCCTACACCGATTTCGATGACGGTGGCCGGTTTCATTGAAACCAGGCCAGTGTAGACAACGATCGTCATAGCTGAGATTATGATGGAGACCACATATGACCAGGAAATCAGATGTGATTAGGAATAATTAAAGGTTTCGAATCAGCCCCACAAAATACTTTGGGGAGGCTTATGCCGCTGTTTTCGTCGAAGGAATTATTACTATCTATCTCTCTACTCATAGGTAGTTCTAAAATCGTAGTAATAATAATAATAATAATGCCTACACCGATTTCGATGACGGTGGCCGGTTTCATTGAAACCAGGCCAGTGTAGACAACGATCGTCATAGCTGAGATTATGATGGAGACCACATATGACCAGGAAATCAGATGTGATTAGGAATAATTAAAGGTTTCGAATCAGCCCCACAAAATACTTTGGGGAGGCTTATGCCGCTGTTTTCGTCGAAGGAATTATTACTATCTATCTCTCTACTCATAGGTAGTTCTAATAATAATGCCTACACCGATTTCGATGACGGTGGCCGGTTTCATTGAAACCAGGCCAGTGTAGACAACGATCGTCATAGCTGAGATTATGATGGAGACCACATATGACCAGGAAATCAGATGTGATTAGGAATAATTAAAGGTTTCGAATCAGCCCCACAAAATACTTTGGGGAGGCTTATGCCGCTGTTTTCGTCGAAGGAATTATTACTATCTATCTCTCTACTCATAGGTAGTTCTAAAATCGTAGTAATAATAATAATAATAATGCCCACACCCCACGGTGGCCTTGAAACCAGGGTCCTTACTCTCCAAACTGATTCGAGTTTGATTCAGACTCGATCATGCCGCGTACTTCCCAAAAAATAATTGACGTGTATTTATTTTGCTTCTCAGATGATTGATATGGTTGGGAATACACAAAATTACGATCTAACGATTTTCTTTATCCTGGTTAGATTCATCCATCAAATAAAATACCAAAACAAAGATCGAACTGATTCGGTTCTCGATTGTGTCGGTACAGGCCAATATTATAGACAACGATCGTCATAGCTGACATTATGATGGAGACCACATGGGACCAGGAAATCAGAAGCGATTAAGAGCAATTAAAGAACCAGCCCCGCTCCGGAGACGGTGTAAAATTTAATTACGGATATTATCTCGGTTCAGTTACTGTAAGTACACTGTGCAGTCATTAGACAGTTGTTAAACGGTTTGTGTTATATCTACTACGATTTTACTCCTCCGTAGTCTAGTGGTATAGAGCTTAGCTCTCGAATCAGAGGTCGTGGGTTTGATTCTCGAGTTGGAACCACAAAAAAATTTGCATTCATGATTGGTTAGGATGAGGCTGATCACCTGATTGTCTGACAAGAAAGATAATATATATGTTCTTCTCTTATATATTAAAATGAATTAATGTTCGATAGTCCCGCTAAAACTCGAGAACGGCTGAACAGATTCGGCTATTTTTAGTCTTAAAATATTTGTGGTAGTCATGGGAAGAACGGGATTTGGGATGAACCCAAACTGTTTCTATGCTCAACGAAGTGGGCATGCAGCTAGATTTCATAAATATTTTATTCTTTTAATTAAAAAACATGCGAATCTTTATCATGTGATTGGTGTTCATTTAATAATACACCGTCTGTATATTATA
This sequence comes from Celastrina argiolus, assembly GCA_905187575.2. Taxonomy (NCBI): domain Eukaryota; kingdom Metazoa; phylum Arthropoda; class Insecta; order Lepidoptera; family Lycaenidae; genus Celastrina; species Celastrina argiolus. Next base: position 8,635,566 of record LR994594.1, on the reverse strand, counting down.
ATAATTAATAATTATCTCCGAATAGTTTTTTTTATTTAATCACTTCGTATTTTCGTATATTCAGCCTTCCTAGAAGCAGTGAAAAAGAAATTTAATTTGAAACACAATTGAGTTTACAAACGATTGTATACAAACTAGAGTATTCTTGTTTATCGTGATATAAATATACAATAAAACATGTTATAGTGTGTTCGACAACTCGTATATTTGTCTTTCTGACGCGGGATATATGTCGCGCGCCGACATAACTACTACAAGTATAGCATGACCAACGTTAATGTGGATTCTTTCTACGGCAGAAAAGACTCATTTGCAAATAGAGAAAGGAACTTTGTCATTGTAAATTTTTCAAATTAAACAATCTGGCGTAATTTTTTAGATAGCCTAAGGGCTATCTAAAAAAATATTATTAAAATATTCTTCAAACTACGCTTATGTAGGAAAATAGATCTTCAGGAAACCAGGATGAATAGTGCTGGCGGCAATATATTTGTTCGGCGTGAGACAGCTTTGTCGACGTCTCCTGACGTGCCTCGCGTCACGTTCTCGGCGGTTGAGCAAGCAAAATCAATTAACAGCTACGTATTCGTAACTTTATAACAAAATAAATATTTTTTAAGTTTTATATATCTATAGACGCTTCACAGGGTGTGAATCACACCACGTCAATCTGGCCCAGTGCTAAGTATTCGAAGAACATAAGTTATGTTACAGGTACCAGACAACGGAAATATATACTTATTTAATTCTTTTATATTATACACATATTTAAGATTTTTATTATATTAATACAGTAAATTTAATACTCATCCCTGACCCAGGAACATTGAAAACTTTTTGTTCCCTCTGCAGGATTCGAACCCGCAACCTCTCGGTCGAGCACCAACGCGCAGAACCACTGCGCTATGGAGGTCATCAAAGTATCCTAAATGTCAAGCCAGTGAGTGAAGTGATGATGATGAATTAGAACATAAAAACACACACACAAACAGGCACCTTAAACTTATAACAATGTTTCCGTCGGTGGTTTAAAAGATATTTGTTTGAAAGTTGAGATATCACCCATTCAATTAATTCAATGTATGCGGTAACAAATACGTCGTCAACTGTTCATCTGCTAACTCTCGATGTATAAGAAAGTATCTACACGTTTTCGTCGCTTAAGATTTTATGCCCTAAGGGTTCTAATATGACTTTTAAAAAAAAAATTAAACCGACTTCAAAAAAAATAACTAAAAAGCGATAAATAAACTAATGTATCTACTTAATGCATAATATATACCTACAATTATTTAAATATTTACAACTCAATACCTAATACTTTAACAAAGTCATCTTTAACTATTTAAATATTTACAGTTATCACTTATATTTGGAGTCGGTGCCAGCCTGCAGCCTAGGTAACATAGTCTGTTGTGTTGTTTGACGCGCGCGGCTGGCAAGCGCGTTGAAATAGATTATTTCAGCGCGCTCAAATTCGTATTTTTAGTTTTGCTTTGAATTTTAGTGTCGGTCAGTATTCTTAATTACATTTATTTGTTTGGCTGGCACCGACTTCAAAAATGAGTGATAACTGTAAATATTTAAATAGTTAAAGATGACTTTGTTAAAGTATTAGGTATTGAGTTGTAAATATTTAAATAATTGTAGGTATATATTATGCATTAAGTAGATACATTAGTTTATTTATCGCTTTTTAGTTATTTTTTTTGAAGTCGGTTTAATTTTTTTTTTAAAAGTCATTTTATTTCTCGATTTTTAGTTGTGTTGATGCGTTTAAATAGATGCTAGTTCATTTACTTAAGGGTTTCAGTTTATTTAATATATAGTCACTAATTACAACGTCCGTTTGTCGAATTGGTCATATTTTTAGGAAGCTATAATTGTTATTAATAGGTACTTAGTTGAAAGAGTTTGATAATATAATACTTATTAGGTATTTATATTTTTTATTATCATGGGTAGACCTAACGACATTGACAAAGTTATAATATGCAATAACACACAGCCAAACCTGCTGAAGTTTTAATTCGTCAATGTCGTCCATACTGCATAGGAAACAGATCACGAATGAGAAAAATGAGAGTGTGGATAAATTGCTTGTTCTCGCGAGAAGGGCCGGCGAGACTTCTCGGCGAGATTTCTCGCCGTGAGTCTGGATGGTATATTACAAGTATCACGTTAGCCCTACATACATTCGATCAACCAATTGCAGTACTGCTCCCAACTCCTAACCGTTAAGGAGTACTGTAGCTTCATCATCAGCACAGCAGCATCAGATGTTGATTCAAGCATACCTCACAAGCAACATGTTAGCCCTACATACCTACTACTAAATAGTTTCCATCGACCAATTGCAGTACTGCCTTCCAGCTCCTAATCCTAACCGTTAAGGAGTACTGTAGCTTCATCATCAGCACAGCAGCATCAGATGTTGATTCAAGCATACCTCACAAGCAACATGTTAGCTCTACATACTACTAAATAGTTTCCATCGACCAATTGCAGTACTGCCTTCCAACTCCTGATCCTAACCGTTAAGGAGCACTGTAGCTTCATCATCAGCACAGCAGCATCAGATGTTGATTCAAGCATACCTCACAAGCAACATGTTAGCCCTACATACTACTAAATAGTTTCCATCGTCCAATTGCAGTACTGCCTTCCAACTGCTAATCCTAACCGTTAAGGAGTACTTTAGCTTCATCATCAGCACAGCAGCATCAGATGTTGACACCCGGAAGCATATACCTGAGTAAGACATGATTACGTAACAAAAACACCATACGAGCATACAATTTTCGGTGGTTGCCCTCGATTTCTCCTGGATCCCATCATCAGATCCTGACCTGGTGAAAATGGGACCACCTCAGAAGTGAACTCTATACAACAAAAAAAAAATTTTTGAAATCCGTCTATAATTGACGAAAATATCGGTGAACATACATAAAAAAAAAAAAAAAAAAAAAAAATATTATACATACAGACGAATTGAGAACCTCCTCCTTTTTTTGAAGTCGGTTAAAAATAATCACAACTAGCTAGTGATGGACAAGAAAAAATCGATGTTTTTTTCGATTTAATGCATCGGATAGTGGCACCGATGTAATATCGATTTATCAAAAAATACATCGATGTTTTCTGTACATCGATTGTTTCTCTGTAAGTCAGATTTCACATCGTAATCGTGGACCAGAGACCATAGATTTAGAATTTCGCTCCAGTGATCGATGTTGCCAACGAAATACCGTGCGAGGGCTAATTAATGAATGATAAATAATAAATGAGTAATAAATAAAATAAAAAAATAAAAAACGTTTTATTTCCAAATGAAACTTAAAAAGCTATTTTCCGAAAGTCAACAAGAAAAACAAGCTACCACCGGATATAATTAAAAGAGAAAAAAATAGTTACTAACCATAGAGAGATAATACATCCGTTAAAATATTACAGTAGCTTTGTTTGCCTCTTTGATTCGATGCATCAAAAAAAAACATCGATGTATACTCGATGTTGAAAAATTGACAATACATCGGTTTAATTCGATGCATCGTTACTATCATTGATACATCGAAGTATTTTTAATACATCGATGTATATCGTCCACTCCTACTAGCATTAGGACGCCATTGCCGTGACCAAAGCTTATTAATAATTATGTTTGTATCACAGACCTTTCCTTAACTTTGTAGTTAAGCATGAGTTAACCTCAAATAACTAGCTTATAAGGAGTAAAGTCGAAGTTTGGGACAAATTTGCTATATAATTAATACCAATAGCACAGAGAAAACCAGCGTGCGTGGAATGGGTAGTAGTATAGTAGGGTAGCATTGGTGATTCCTCTGGTGTTGCCCATGTTCATAGGCGACGGTGACCGCTTACCATCAGGTGGCCCGTCTGCATTTTCGTCTCGCTCTAAAAAAATACCCCATGAAAAAAAAAGCAAAAGCAGGATGTAGTCTGACAATTTGACTAAACGCACTTGTTAATCTGTATCTCTAATATTGCAGGTGTTTTACAGTATGGGCGGTGGTAAATGCTTACCTACCTGGTAAATGTATCTTAGTCAGTTCCAGTCTGGTATTTCACAATTTCATTATAAAAAGAATTTATTTTCGATTATAAAGTTATTATTATTATGTTTAAAACAATGCATGTCCTGCGTTTGATCTCTCGCCAGTCGTTTCGAGTAACCGTCCACTGGGCCACTAAAGTGAAGTAAGACAGTATGCATGTGCCTTATATACAGGGTGTAAAAAGAGCAGTCCCTATAACTTTGAGATACGATTATACTACCTTTCCTCATTTTGGAAATGTATTTTTTTTATATATTTTTTTGGCAAAATCAAAATTTTTTTTTTTACAATTCACAATTTTTTTATTTTTTGGTCGCAAAAATAACAATAAAGCAAATTTTTTTTTTTGTAAAAAAAATTAAATAAAAAAATACATTTCTAGAATGAGAATAGGTAGTATAATCATATCCCAAAGTTATAGTGACTCTTTTTACACCCGTTTTATAGCACACACTTGGGCACTATAAAATAACTCCTGCCTGGTTTCAATAATACCAGTCACCGTTGCCGGAATCGGTGTGGGAGCATATTATACAGTGTGTCCCATGGTTCATATCAAGCCTATGCTCTATGCGTCTTCTTTTCACACTATATTGGTATATGATTTTTTTGACAACCTCCATAGCGTAGTGGTTGAGCGCGTTGGTGCTCGAGCGGGAGGTCGCTGGTTCGAATCCTGCCGAAGGAGCAAAAAGTTTTCAGCGTTCCTGGATCATGGATGTGTATTAAATTTGTGTATTAATATAATAAAATTCTTAAATATGTTTATAGTATACAAGTATTAAGTATATTTTCGTTGTCTGGTACCTGTAACACAGGTTCTTCGGATACTTAGCACGGGGCTAGATTGACGTGGTGAAGCGTACATAAATATTTATATTTATATGAACTGTGGGACACACTGTATATTAAATTATTAATACACAATGCAATCATAATAATAGCAGCAGGATTAATATTTCCTTTAAAGCCACAGAAACAAGTTAATTAATAGTAATACAAAGTACATTTTTCTTTTAAAAGCTGCCTCTAATACCTAGCCTGAGGCGGTTTCGTAGAAATTAAGATTAAATAAAAGTTTGAAAATAATTAAATCTCTCGGAATTCTTCTAGTCAATATAAATTTAGATTTATTTGCGGTATATCCAGATAAAAATACTAACATAGAAAATACTAGCTGACCCATGCGCACTTCGTTGAACACAGAAAAAGTTTGTGATGAACCGTTTAAACCAATATTTCAAGACTAAAAATAGCCGAATCGGTTCAGCCGTTCTCGTATTTTAGTGAGACTAACTAACAGCAATTCATTTTTATATTTAAGAAGATTAATATTTTATTTTAACGCAATAGCTTACATAATATTATTATGTCACACGAAAATTGTAAGCGCAGTTAGTTCATACTTAATCATTCTAGCGACATTGTAAACTGTCGAGAAATTGTAGATCGGAATTTTTAGTTATCATTTAACGCATTATTTTTCGCATATCGAAGTGAAACCGTTAAATATCAAAATCTGTCAGGCGTTCAATTGTTAAAAGTCGATTGTAGCTCGTGGGTTAGCACCCTAAAACGATTTCAGAGAGTTTCATATACGACTGATGCATCAAAAGATGAAAACTATAAATTGAAAAGTGCTTACATTTATACGATTCAAACTATGATATAAAAATTCCAATAACTACGTCTGTTCTTTTTATATACATTGCAGGTATTCGAAACGGTATCTAGTTCTATTAACTGTACTTATATTTATGAATAGGGTTGCCAGTTGGGTTTTTTTCTGGTTATGGCTGAACCCTGGTGAACCAGCAAAGTCTTGCCCCAAGTGAAAATTGACTCAAAAAAAGTAACTTGTAAGTGTTTGGTGGACTAGTGCCGGTGTCATACACTATAGCTTTCTTAAATCTGGTCAGACGATTACGGCTGATGTTTATTGTCAGCAACTGCAAACCATGATGGAAAAACACGACGTTAAACAATCGAGTCTTGTCGATCGCTCTACGCCACTGCTGCTTCAAGACAACGCTAGACCACACACGGCCCAACAGGCGGCTACCAAATTAGAGGAGCTTCAATTGGAATGTCTAAGACATCCACAGTACTCTCCGGACCTTGCTCCAACAGAATACCATTTTTTTCGAAATTTGGATAACTTCTTGCAAAAAAAAAAATTCAATTCCGATGAGGCAGTCCAAACCGCTTTCAAAGATTTCATTGATTCCCGTCCGAATGGTTTTTTTAGTAAAGGGATCAATGAACTACCTATAAGATGGCAAAAGTGTATAGATAGCAATGGTACATATTACTTTGATTAATAAAATATATTTTAATATGAAAAAATCGCCTTTATGTTCCTCCCATACAAAACGCCAATTTCATATGTAAGGACCTAATATTATTAAAAGCTTTTATCCAACTTGCCCCGTTAGTGTGTTAGTGTGGGATAGATCTTGCGAGTTAAATTAGGACCACTTCCTGTCGTTAGATTAGGTTAAAATTTAGTAATTACGTAACTTTGGTGACTATTCGATTATATGGTCACATGAAGCTATTCTCAAGATGGAGTCGGAAGGTGGCTCTATAGCCATTTAGTAATAAAGGCGATTTTTTCATATTTCATTCCTATGAATAGGAACTCCTAAAGTAAACAAAATAAATCCATCTATTTTCGACTCGTTTGCATCGTCTTGACTAGCACTCTTATGCTACATGACAGCATGGGTCTCAAGATGACGTCAGAAGGTGGCCATAGGGACTCCTAAACTAAACAAGATAAAACAGTCGAGTTTGGACTCGTATGAATAGTCTTGACAAGCACTCAGAGCATTTAATTAGAGCTTGTTTTTAAAACTTTATTTAATTTCAATCACAAACCATTTTATTCTTACATTAGGTACTTACCTTATCTATGTCGTTGGTCTTTGTCTACATTAGACTAGATACCATATAGTTATTAACTTGACTTGACGACCTCCGTAGCGCAGGGGTTGAGCGCGTTGGTGCTCGAGCGAGAGGTCGCGGGTTCGAATCCCGCCGTGGGAACAAAACGTTTTCAATGTTCCTGGATCATGGATGTGTATTAAATTTGTGTATAATATATTAAAAATCTTAAATATGTGTACAGTATGAAATTATTAAATATATTTCCGTTGTCTGGTTCCTGTAACACAAGTTTTACTTAGCACGGGGTCAGATTGACGTGGTGTGAAGCGTCCATAGATATTATTATTATTATTAATGTGTGGTATACTTAATGTCCAGTTGCGAATCTGCCTCACTGCGACATTGTGCGACAAATAGGTCAGTTGCGACAGGTGGATGTTATATAACTTTAGGGTGTGTATATGCTTCCTATGTAGAGTTTACTGTGAAAGTAACTAGCGGTGAAAGACTTACTTTTGACTTTCATGTTCCTATGAGAAATGCCATCATCAAATTGTATGGGCAACATCATAAATTTGGCACAATGTCGCAGTGAGGCTGATTCGCAACTGGACATTAAATATAGTCGAGAAAAAATTGTAATGTAATATAGACCTTTTACTTAAAAAAAAATCCGTAGACGGAGTATAATATTATCAAGGCTAAAACGGGTGTAAAAAGAACAGTCACTATAATTTTGGTTTATGATTATACAACCTTTTCTTTTTATAGAAATGTATTTTGTTTACAAAAATTAAAAAAAAAATCTTTTTCTTAATACTTTTAAAAAGTGGTAAAAAACTTTAAAAGAATTTTTAGTTTTTGGCAAATAAAAGAAAATACATTTCCAAAATCAGGAAAAGCAGAATAATCGTATCTCAAAGTTGTAGTGACTACTTTTTTACAATAATTTAATAAAGTCAGCCTGTTATCACTGGCTACGAAAGCCATTCGTTAATTCGTTTACATCATTCTCCGATTCTCAACAGATGCCACTTTTTTGTACCAATAAATTTTAGAGTAAATAATTATATGTCTGTTCATTACGTATTAGAAATTGATAGATTACTCCTCAGGGACTGATAATCCCCGGCGTATGAGCTTTGAGTGTACATGATTAGGTTAGTTCATCCGCACTCGGCGACGAAATCTAATTACTGCGAGCGGCGTCGCCTCGTCACTCATATGCGTGCCAGTTATGGGGGTACCTCGGCTATTTTAGGACCATATTGTGCACATGATAATGTCACTTTTAGCCCCCTATTAATAATAATGCCTCCCATAAAGATTTCCGTGACGGTGGCCGGTTTAATTAAAACCAGGCAGGGTACGCAGGAGTTATTTTATAGTGCCCAAGTGTGTGCGCAATACACAGAAGCACTCTCTCTTCCTTCACTCTCGTAGCCCAGTGGAACGGACCCGACACGACTGGCGGGAGATCAGGCGCAGGACTGACTTTTTACATGCCTATCCGACGCATGGATCATCTTTCTTGTCAGTTAATCAATTGATCAGCCTGCATTGTCCTAACAAAACTTGAAAACAAAATTTTTTGTTGCTCCAACGCGGGTATCGAATCCACGTACTCCGGTTCAAGAGCTAGGCTCTGAACCACTAGACTCCTATAATTATAGAATTCACAACCTCACCTGAGGACCTATTTGACATTTAAAAAAAAACATTTCTTTTCACTTTTAAACTGAAGAACTTTACATAATATGCTACATACTTAAATTTTTAAATGTAAAACAAAATATTATAAAAATATAGAGTATGTTTTTCTGTTATCTATAATATGAATATTACGATATAAAAAGAAAATAAATTAAAGTACTATGTAACATTAATAAAGTTGTTCACTTTAAAAGTGAAACGAAACGTTGTTCTATCTGTCAAATAGGTTCTCAAGTGAGGTTGGGTTTGAGACTTCTTTATTAATACGGACTTAGTTCCGATTTCACCAACGCATGTTAGTGTTAACGGCTTGTTAAAATACAATGCCTTTTCATTTATTGATAGGAATTACGAGGGGAACAACATGATATTTAACGAAGGATTAACTTTAACATTGCTTGGTGATATTCGCCCTTAGAGTTGCTAATGGAACTCCTATGGATCAGCCCCTTATTCTTGGAACTAATTCCAATCGATCGGAATTTGATAGCCAATCTTGAACACAATGCTAAACTGGTTTTAAATTGAGTGTTGATTTTATAGAACGAAGTGAAGTCAGGATTCAAGAGAGACTTCAGGCCTTAATTGCTATAACTATAATTACGTGAAAACAGAAATGTATGGTTAATAGAATCAGTCGTTACTTTGCGGAAATCCATAGCATAAAATTGAAATGTATTATATCTAACAATAATCCGCGAAAAATGTTAACCATAACCTATTAGCAGATGAGTGAGTGTGCGCAATACACTAAGACACTATCTCGTCTTTTTACTCTCATAACCCAGTAGGACGGTAAACCGACACGACTGGCGAGAGATCAGGCGCTGGACCGACTTTTTACCTTCCGACGCATGGATCATATTTCTTGTCAGACAATCAGGTGATCAGCCTACATTGCCCTAACGAAACTTAAAAACAACACTTTTTGTTGTTCCAACGCGGGAATCGAACCCGCTCGAGAGCGCTCTGAACCACTAGACTACAGAAAGCTATACAGTTGATTGATATTATCATGTTTACTCAACCCTAGTAGATCACCTCAGCTAAAGCCGTTACCATCTATTCTGAGGGATCACTGACGGATGCTTGGCGGCCCTCCAGATATCTGTCTATATCTGTCCATCTCTTGATCCGCGAATAAAACACAAACAATTGGGACATCATTGTTGCTCAAATGTACTTTACAACATTGAAAATAAATTTATACTAATATTATAAAGCTGAATTATTTGTTTAAAAGCGCTAATCTCAGGAACTACTGGTCCGATTTGAAAAAATATTTTTTTGTTGGATAGTCCATTTATAAAGGAAGGCTTTAGGCTATATACATTACGCTGCAAACAATAGGAGCGAAACGTCAGTGAGAAATGTTGCAACAACGGGGAAAATTATTCACATTAGGGCACTTTTATTGCGAGCGCTGAAAAACGGATTAAGTCACACAAAAACCACGCGAACGAAGTCGCGGGCACAGCTAGTTATTTATGAAATGTAAGGATGCATATAAAACCCTTTTATATATGTAGTTCACAATGAAAGTAACGCTGAAAGGCCTTTATTATATATTAGAGTTCTAGGGCCGATAACTTCTGAGTGCTTCTGTGTATTGCGCACACACTTGAGCACTATAAAATAACGCCTGGTTTCAATAAAATTGGCTACCGACACCGAAATCGGTGAGGGAAGCTATTATACATTTCAATAGCGTTCCAAAAACCGGCTGTAAGGCCTATTTAATAAAACAAACTCAATCTCAAGATTGCGATCGTAATCTCTACTTGAGCACTTATTTGACAGATAAAACAACGATTCGTTTCACTTTTAAAAATAAACTTTACTTATGTACCATACTTTCATTTTATTTCTTTTTGAAACGCTTCACCCACCACGTCAATCTAGCCCTGTGCTAAGTATCCGAAGAACATGTGTTACAGTAATATATTATTTATAGTGTCCGACCGAAGCTTCGGCTTCGGCTTCGGCTTCGGCCACCTTCGGCCAAAAAAACCACCTTCGGCTAAACCTTCGGCTTCGGCCCAAAACCTGGCCGAAGCCGAAGGTTAGCCGAAGGTGGTTTTTTAGCTATCGTCGGAATTTAACGAACTATTACGAAAGTCTCAGTGAGGCGACGGGCGGTTTTCAGAGGCCGCGGAAAGGAGAAGACAATAAAGACAAGTTCGGACGTGTATCTGAGATTAGTGTTTTGTTTTGTATTGGTATTTAATATTTAAGTATCAATTTAATTTTGATAGGTACATAGTGTTTTTTTTTCTTTAATTTGCAAGTGAACTATTGTAAAATAACAATAATAACGTAAGTATTATTTTGTTTAGTAAAAAACCAATGCTCAACTATGCCCACTGTGTAACAAATTGGCCTACATTAAATTATTACTAGCTGACCCGTACCCACTTCGTTGAGCATACATACCGTTTAAACCTTCCCTGGACTTCCACGAATAATTCAAGGCTAAAAATAGCCGAATCGGTTCAGCCGTTCTCGAGTTTTAGCGAGACTAACGAGTAGTACCTATTTCATTTTTATATAAGAAGGCTAGCTGACCCGTGCCCACTTCGTTGAGCATAGAAACCGTTTAAACCTTCCCAGGACTTCAAACATTTCAAGATCAAAAATAGTCGAATCGGTTTAGCCGTTCTCGAGTTTTAGCGAGACTAACGAACAGCAATTCATTTTTATATATAAGACTAGCTGAGCCGTGCCCGCTTCGTTGAGCATAGAAACCGTTTAAACCTTCCCAGGACTTCAAACATTTCCAGACCAAAAATAGTCGAATCGGTTTAGCCGTTCTCGAGTTTTAGCGAGACTAACGAACAGCAATTCATTTTTATATAATATATAAGACTAGCTGACCCGTGCCCACTTCGTTGAGCATAGAAACCGTTTAAACCTTCCCAGGACTTCAAACATTTCAAGACCAAAAATAGCCGAATCGGTTCAGCCGTTCTCGAGTTTTAGCGATACTAATGAATAGTACCTATTTCATTTTTATATAAGAAGACTAGCTGACCCGTGCCCACTTCGTTGACCATAGAAACCGTTTAAACCTTCCCTGGACTTCCACGAATATTTCAAGACCAAAAATAGCCGAATCGGTTCAGCCGTTCTCGAGTTTTAGCTAGAATAACGAACAGCGATTCATTTTTATATATAAGTATATCTTATATATTTTTTTATTAAAATTCAATGTTTGTTTATTTTATTTATTAAGTACTTTATTTTATAAATTGATCTGATTGTAATTTGTGAATTACTTTCATAAATAAATAATTATTTTTGACAAATAAATCACAAAGTTATCATCTCTACATCTACTTTTTAACTGACTTCCTAAAAAAGGAGGAGGTTCTCAATTCGGCCTGTTTTTTTTTTGTATGTACAGCGATTACTCTGAGGTTAATGAACCTTCGGCTTCGGCTTCGGCATCGGCCGAAGGTAGTGGCGATGCCGATTAATCGGCTTCGGCTTCGGCTTCGGCCGAAAATCGACCTTCGGTCGGACACTAAATTTATTTATAATATAGATTACAGGAAACTATTAAAATAAGTATAATCTCTATTTTTTTATTTTTTTACCTCCGTCGTTGCATAAAATTCTGTTATCTGTGAATATACCATGGAATCATATTATAACTATAACTAAGACGATGACCGCTGTAATACAGTGGTTGAGTGCGTTAGTGCTGGAGCGACAGGTTGCAGGTTCGAATCTTGGTGTTGGAACAAAAAGTTTTCTGTGTTCATGGATGTGTAGGGGAAAATCGTATAGCACGATTATTTTCGCAAAATTATTCGAATTTACCGCACTTATGCCGTTCAGCGGCGTCGACCAATGAGAGCTCAAAGTCAACAGATGCTCGAAGTCGAGCGATCATACGTGTTCAAAATATTTCATTCTATTGTTTTTTGTCTAAATTCAACTTATTATATTTATTTAGCAATATAATAAAAATTCTGAAGTACTGTTGTCCGGATACTTAGCACAGGACCAGCGGGCCTACTCCCGACACAATCGAGAACCGAATCCGTTCGATATCAGTGGTTTTTCCTATTTTATTTGGTGAATTACTTTGAAACTAATCAGGATAAAGAAAATTGTTAGATAGTAACTTTTTGTACTCCCGACCATATCGATCGACTGAGAATCAAAATAAACAAATGTCAATTTATTAGGAAGTACGCGGCATGATCGTATCTAAATCAAAATCAAATCAGTTTGGAGAGTAAGGCCCCAGATTGGCGTAGTGTTAAGCGTCCATAGATATTATATTATAATATTAATCACACAGCCACAAACAAACTTTGATGATGTTTTCAGAGATAAATATTTATTTCATGGCAACTTTGCAATAACAAATTGTAACTATTTTGTTTTCGTCATATTCTGTCTTTGGAAAGCCAATTTGGTAATGTTTTCGTTTTCACATTAAGCAGTCATCTTGGAAAGTTTTGCTCGAGATATTCTGGTCATATTAAATATTCGTCATTCCGCCCTCTGCCTATTTTTTGTAGGATAATATTTTGTTGTAGGATAATTTTTTGTAGGATAATTTTTCCACAGACTTTGCAGCATATTATTCCACCATACAAATATGACCCCCGACGCAAAAACGACGGGGTGTTATAATTTGACGCGTCTGTGTAAATGTGTATGTGTCTGTCTGTAGCATCGTAGCTCCCAAACGGATGATCCGATTTTAAGGCGGTTTTATTTTGTTTGAAAGGTAGATATACCTAAACTACCTACTAAAGGTAGATATATAATCGACTGATAAGTCGAGAGTGCTCTTAGCTATGTTTGGTGGAAAACAGTTCAGGTCTTTTAGGTCATCAGGTCGTTTGTTAGGTGTGAAAGGAATGTTACACGCAAGTCGGGGGTCTTTTTTTATTTTTAATTTAGTTTTATAGCTTGTAAGCTTAATGTACAGTAAATAATTGTAGTCCATATTACGGTAAATATGTAATTTCGAAATACGAGTATCATACATAATACTGAAATGAAATATGTTAATGTTCACATTTTCCACTATTGCCAGCAAAATTTGAGCAAATTCCACTATTGTCTTCGCACACTGTACTTATTAACGTTTCATACACTCCCGGCCATTGTAGTACTTCCTCTGTTGTGGAAACCACAAATCGGCTTATCTTTAATAAGGTAATTCACAAGGTATTACGCACAAAGGCTATTAAGGGTGCGCACCCACGAGCGACAATCGATAATCGACTTTTTTTAGATGAAAAATAGGTAGTGTTTGTCTCTTTATGGTGGGCAATATAAGTACTGTAAATATATACCTTGGTGGGGGTTGCCCCGCTCTCGGTCAGTTATAGGATGGACGTGCTAAAAGAGAGACGTACCGGAGGTTGCTGACGAGAGACGGAGCCTGCCCTTTTATATAATTTACTGCACACTACAGGTCGTAATTAGTATTTTGAATGATTTTTAATTGATATTGTTATAGCCCCCTGGTAAACAAATAACGTAAAACTAAATTATTTATGTAAGTACCATTAAAAATAATGAAGACATTAAACTTTTAAATATAATGTGCGAACGAGAAGGAAACAATGTGTGACGTCACTTTGTTAAACCTACATAGACATTACACTAACCTGCGTACAAATATTGTTTTGCGAGAAAGAGATAAACAACTTTATTTAATTGTTTAAAACTGAAATGTTTTAAAAGTATCCTCTATATTAATTTTAGATTTTGCTTATACGATTTTCTGAGTCCAAAGCAAATAAATTTAATGTTCATTTATTAACCCAATTGCAATTATACTTAGTGCAACGTGATACAAAAAGTCGGTCAAAATAATAATAATATGCAGGAAAAATCTACCCCTACTAAAAGTATGAGGTGGCTGGGCACCCTAAAGATTACGTATTAGTAGGTACGGTCGACAAAATTGCCCTGACTAATATAGCTTGCACCAATTTAACCTAAATTATTAGCACGAAGACATAATCCTTTGTTTCAGGTATTACGTCCATCACCGGAAATAAGCCCCCCCCCCCCTCCCCCATGTATTTCATGGAGGGTATTATTAGTACAGGCCCTGGTAATTAATATAGTGAGGTAAGTCAAAAAAGGCAGTTTCGAGAAAATGGCACTTAAACGTAAAGCTTTAAGTGCCATTTTCTCGAAACCGCCTTTTCTGACTTACTGCTCTATCATATTATTATATACCAGGGCAGAGTTGGCAAGAGCAGTTTTAGATGATGCAATGTCCTTTAGGCTATGGATGAAGACATATGATACTTTTTTAATGAGAAATATGTCTGTATACCTCGTTTTCGTCGCCGAAATCTAGTAATCTAGTAATTATACGAGTAATTTAGTAATATTAATTTATATACTATGCTTTTTTAAAGTACATTTATAAAATTGCATATAAATAATGCTTTACACAATTTGCCTAAAATATACAAAATAATATTTGACATAAAATTCCAGATATTATATTGGTACAAAATGGCTGACGGAAACCACAATCTGCTAGCGGGAAAATCTTAATTCAGAAAAGGCCATGGTGTCACAAAGGAAATAGTAAGAGTAGCCATACACTGTACAGCCAACTATCGTCTTGCCGATACGACGATAGGCAGTATCGTGTATAGCTGCTGTCAGATATAATTCCATTGAGCGTAATATTCTATATTTATATTAATTAATATAATTCATAAAAAGTTAGCGAGTGCTAAAGAAATATTGTTTTCAGTGGAAAAATGTTCGAAGTGTTGTTGTAGCTAAATCTTTTGTTTGCATCGCGCAGCGGAAGTAAATTAAAATACTAAGAATGTCGCTTTGTGCTGTAAAAAATATTATTCTTCAACTTTTTAACAAGTTTTTCTATAACAGACTTTATTATCAGACCTGTACATACACACAAAGTACTCGTCAGTACAAATCAAACGAGCCCAAACTCGATGGGGTTATGTCGTTTTATTCCGGAGTTCCTCTGGCCACCTTCCAGCTCAACCTCATTTGCATTGTATTATTGTTACATGCTACTAAACTAGTAAACTACTTCTCTTTCTATCAATGGGTTTTCAAATCTGTCTTCTTGTGTGTCTTCAAATCAAATCAAATCAAATCAAATCAAAAACATTTATTCATGTAGGTCACACGGTAACACTTATGAACGTCAATAAATCAACAACAATCATTAAATTATCCAACTTTTTAGATTTAACAATTATTACACATTACCAAATTATACATCATATTACAAAAAATTTATAGCTAAGTAAATGTCAAAATTATATGTATGTCGGAGCCGGATATGAATATGGACACAAAACGAGACGGAAGCGCGCCCCCAAGTGGCAAAATGGCGCAACTTGTCTATGGCGCGCTTTGACATGACTCGGGACTTTCTCGACGAGACTGAATTGATTCGTGATTTGGTCGCCAAGTTGAGATGTCTTGAAACGTGTTATGTTTCGTTAGTGTCAATACTTGTAAAGTAAAGTAAAGTGAATTTAAAGTAAAGTAAATTCATAAAGTGTAGTGAATAGTGAATTTATAAAGAAATTGTGATTACGAATAAACAAGTGATATTGTTACTCTGTTCTCTTTTCACGATTTACCCACGAAAGCCCACAGTATCCGAAGGAATGTTATTAAATCATGAGAGCCCCTTTCGACATCAGAATCTGGGATCAAATCGTGCAAGAGAGACAGGTTTTTCTTAAAAGTGCGGGTAGTAAAAAAAAAAAAAAAGTGTACCTAATCTTTTGTGTAGTCTGCAAAAAGTGATAATAGTAATCATTGCAAATCAATACGAACTCGATCCACATGAGTTGGGCAGTACGTACTAACACGTGCTGCTTTGCAAGCTATGTACATGGCGTAATTGTGGTAAGACGGGACAGCGGTGAGCCGAGTGCTGCAAGGATACCATGTACCAATAATCCCGCCACGATGATTAAGAAGGAGTAGAAGTACTGACAGCGGTGACGTGATGATGACAGTGACGTGACGTCTACACGGTGGCGACACCAGCAGTGGCGCTTTAACGACAGGCTTTGATTATGGACAAAACACTGGGATGATGTTCGACCGGATGATGCATAGCCTCGCCAAGGGGAGAACGAGCAGTGCTGGGTGACCGACCAGCGTGCTGACTGCTGGGTGTCCGACCAGCATTGTGCATCTTATGGACTTCTCTACTCGCTTCGCAATGATGTGAACTGGTTGTATCATGATCGTTACTTATTTCATTATAAAGTTCTAAATGGTTCTGGTTTTATAACCAAATTATTATTTAAAAAAAAAAAAAATCTAAGTAAATAAGCAATTATTAACGCAAAGTAAAAACAAGTACTTAGTACATAGGACATACGTCTTACAGATATTCATCATTATTACTGTTTCATTGACCGAAGTAGATCACGCTGTAATACAGCAGCACTTGAAAGTTTGATCAGCAGATGATCATTATCGACATTTCATTTCGTGAAATCGTACTGTTTGTAATAAAGTGATCAAAATCAGAATATGATAAGCAATTCTCATGACGTGTATTTTGATAATACAATAAGGCATTCGTGTTATTTGTTGGGTGTTCATTTCAGAATAGATAAAGTTCCAACGGATTCACATTAACGTGAAGTAAGAAAGTAGGAAAGGTGAATAGTACTATAGAGTCGATATCGTAACTACTGGGCGGCAGTTGTTCATTGGTTACCAACACCTGAAACTTGTTATTGGATGTACTATATTCTTATTAGGTGTGCCTGAAATAAACAACATCCGGTATGCGTATCGGTGCACCTGCACTGCGTAAACAAAATCAATTGACGTGTACAAATATTGTTTGGAAGATGCTACCTAGTTTGAAACTACTTAAATTAAATTTCCGTAAACTTACCATGTCTATTAAACCGGGAAGAAATGGATTTGAAATTTCGGATACGGATATGGATATTAAATGATATCGGATTACCCATTTGTTTCGGATAATTTCGGTTACGGATATTGGATATTAGTTTCCTTTTTACAGTAGCAAAAGTTTTATTTCGGATTCGGTTACGGTTACGGAGCTCCCTAACATCCCTGATATTAAATAGTGAAGTTCATCAAGTGGGTGTTAATCACAGAAGATACATACAGTTTGTACACAGTTCTATTTCTTATTTGGCGTTACCGCATACGTAGTAAGAAATAGCCATTGATCAGTTTCAATAGTAACTTTAAATAATGTCGTGTTTGTTATTTATTCTGAGAGTGTTTAATCAAACAGATAACTGATAATAAGTGCTAGGACATCCGCAATAAAACTGTCAGTTTATGATATTGTTATTGTAAGCTGTGAAATTGAAACATGTTTGTCTATCTATGACTTTCACACTAGGTGGATTTGAATTACTATAAGTTACGACAATAATAGTGTAATTTGCGTCGAAAAGAAAATAGGTTGTGATTTAAATAAACTTTATTGAATTGAAGCATTTTAATTTCACGTTTCCAGAAGCTGCAGTATGTAAGCCTACTAGGTGCCTGTGGCTGGTGTTGATGGTGAACGCGGCAGCACACACTCAACGGTCCAGTGGCAGAGGCCGTGAGCTTGTGGCTGAGGTGGATAAGAAAGTTCATCGGTGGACTTCAGTCAGCTTCGGTGAACTTGGTTATCATGTGAAAGGTTGTAAACGCACTTGGGAGTCTTCTGGTATTGTGATCGCACACGTGACCAGAGCGTGGCTCTCCACTTAAGAATTGTGGGTTCAATTCCCGCGATGGTGCAACTAAAATGTAGTGGTCAAGTTGTGTTATTGGGACAGCTGCTGATCAGTTGTTAATATGAGACTGTTACTGTAACAGCTTTTCTTCAGTCATATAGTTAGATCGTTGAAAGGAAATGAAATGAAATTTATTGCAAAGTCAAATTTAACATTTTGATCTCATAATAATTGTCCGCGATATTTGAACTGCGATAGCTTGGTTCTTGAGCTGCGGCCTGGTGGCAAACAGACATACAGCAAAGTATTAAAATTTTCTGTTCCTGTTATTTACCCTTGGATGATCATCATCATTTCGGATATGATGTTCACTTCTGGATATAAGCCTCCCTTAAAATATTACATGGGGGATAGTTGCCTATACTCGCCACGTTTGGCAGGCGGGTTGGCGGGCGCATCTACGGGAAAGATGGTTGATAGGAGGTGCTACTCTTTTTTTCGACACTGATAGGAAACCCTAAAAAGAACATAATTGGACAGTTTGAACATTTTTTTGTGCTGTTTTATTTTGTGTACAGACGGAGATTCAATGAACGAGCGCCGCGACGTGACGCAGACGGCGCGCGTCGAGCTGTGCTGGGTACTGCTGCCAATGCAGCAATGCTGCAATGTATCGGCCTATAATGATGGCATCAGGCGTCAAGGGGCCTGCACTCTGTACTTCATCAGATTTGGATATTGAGTTTATTTGGTGAGCGTAATTGTTTATCTCGTGACTTTAGTGTGAAGACTGTGTATAGTCTGTTTCTATGAACCCTTTTTACAAATCTTAGTTGAGAAGGTACATTGACTGTTTTATACAGTAACCGAGATAAAAGGATAGTTTAAATAATACACCTTATGAAAAGCAATAAGGCGTAAGTAAATAGATTTTCGATTGGTTGTTTTTCATAGTTGAAAATAAGGCTGTAAAAGTTGCAAGTTCAAAGCGTACTTATGACGCTGCATACGTTACGAGAAAGATTCCTTCGGGTCATGTATTGGTGAAAGATGATAAAGATTTTGCTAATGATGAACAAGTTTGTGTTGTTGGGTAAAATCTCTACCTACCGTACTATGAGTGATGAGGTTGACCGTCCAGTTATTTCGTAACCGGTAACTCGGACTATATTAAGTCCGTTTTATGTCAGGAGGGCGTTTGACTGGCGGTCTGGGACAATGAACCTTGTGAGTTCTATGTCTATGAAATTGGGTATGGTAGTGGAGTTAGAGATTTTACTAGTTTATTTGTGTTCAGTTGTGTTACAGTTCCTACAGTTTTAACATGATTTAAGTAACATGACCCAGGGTATCATTCCATGTCGAAATTTTTTTGATCGAGAATTTTATTTGAAAGATTATTTGAAACAAAATTTCATTGAGATCTGAACTTTATTTTTGATGATTTGTGGAGATTGGTCAGAGTTGGCCGAGCGAAAGGCTCGTGATATTGCAGCTGGTTTTCTCTTTTGCAGAAGCATCACACGGGACGTGTGGCTTATCAGAATGGCCGTGTCGGAGCCGGATATGAATATGGACACAAAACGAGACGGAAGCGCGCCCCCAAGTGGCAAAATGGCGCAACTTGTCTATGGCGCGCTTTGACATGACTCGGGACTTTCTCGACGAGACTGAATTGATTCGTGATTTGGTCGCCAAGTTGAGATGTCTTGAAACGTGTTATGTTTCGTTAGTGTCAATACTTGTAAAGTAAAGTAAAGTGAATTTAAAGTAAAGTAAATTCATAAAGTGTAGTGAATAGTGAATTTATAAAGAAATTGTGATTACGAATAAACAAGTGATATTGTTACTCTGTTCTCTTTTCACGATTTACCCACGAAAGCCCACAGTATCCGAAGGAATGTTATTAAATCATGAGAGCCCCTTTCGACATGTAAATGTCAAAAATATATTTCATTATTAGTTATTTATTAATAAAGTTATAACACCCTACAATTAAACACATGCAACAACAATATTATGCCAAATTTAATTAAAATGTATTACTATTATTTTTAATAATAGAATAGTCAAATATTAATACCAAGGTAGGGGGTCATTAAAATAATCATTAATTGTGTAATAGCCCTTCTTTAATAAACACTTTTTGACACGCTCTTTAAATTTGTTAATTGTCAAGTCTAGAATGTCAACAGGCAACCTATTATTATATTAGCATCTGGATTTTTACGGTTCACTCTAAACAGAAGGGAGGTATCATCAGCGAACAACACGATTTCACAAAATGGTTCTATAAGAAAAGGCAAATCGTTCACATAGATCAGAAATAGAAAAGGTCCCAAGATAGAGCCCTGAGGTACTCCCATGTCTATTGGTAAGCCCGATGATTTATGACCGTCAATATCCACGATTTGAATTCTGTCCGTTAAATAATCTTTGATAAGATCGAGTGCATTGTCTTTAATACCATAGAATTTAAGTTTATGAATAAGTGTGCTATGCTCAACGCAGTCGAATGCTTTAGACAGGTCACAAAAAATCCCGACAACATCCTCTGAATCCTCCCAAGCTTTATAGATAAATCTAATTAAACTAACACCTGCATCTGTTGTTGAGACGCCTTTAGTGAAACCATATTGACGGTTGTGCAATAATTTATTCATATTAAAGTGACTCTGCAAGTGGTTAAGTATGGCCTTCTCGAATATTTTACTGACTGCGGGCAAAATAGAGATGGGCCTAAAGTTACTTGGGTCATCTTTTGACCCTTTTTTAAACAAAGGTATGATTCTAGACTGCTTCATGAGACGGGGAAATACTCCAGCATCTACACAGCGATTAAAAATGGCAGCTAAATATGGTGACAATTCCAAAATAATATTTTTCAGCAATAGAACTGAAATACCCCACAAGTCAACGGATTTCTTACAGTTTAGAGATTTAAATATCTTGAGGATATCTTGAGGGATTATGTGTTTAAAATTAAATGAGACCTCACTGCTTCTCACACTTTCCCTTAGAAACGTATCTGCTTTTAATATACAAGAACCCAAGGAACTAGTTGTCTTTAATGGTATGTTTACAAAAAAATTGTTAAAGAAGTGAGCTAATTTTAAATTATCAGTAATTATCAGGCCATCAATATTAAGTTGAATTTTATTTTCATGTCTTTTAATTCGTCCAGTTTCATTATTAATTATGTTCCAGGCACTGCGAATCTTATTGTCTGAGTTCTTTATTTTGTTACTCAAAAACAAAGCCTTAGCAGCGAGGCATGTTTTTTTAAATATTTTAGAATAATCCCTAACGTACTGTGTGAAAAGAGGATGAAAATTGTATTTTTTAGTGTCATATAAGTCATATAATTTGTTTCTACTAATATATAATATACCAGGTGTCGCCCAATCACAAAATTTTATTTTATTAGTTATATTCAATTGTTTAGTTTTAAATGTTATGTCATGTTCTGTTATAATAATGTTATGTAAATTTTCATACATAAGATGTGGATCTTTTTGATTTATATCAATATTTGTGATTTTTCTGGCTATGTTATCTTTTCCAAATTTTCTGGCTATGTTATCTTCCAAAGCATATACTTGGGATAACAATAAATATTATTAATATGTTTTTTTTTGTTATTTTTACAAAGTGACGTTATACAAAGTTCACGGACCAGCCCAAACAGAAACAGTCCAAGAAGGAATATTTGACAGCTCCGTAAAAGTAACATTATGGAATGATAGACATGACACTGCAATACAATTGACATTCAATACTTTTATGGGCCTGTGAAATGTCCTACGTTTATGGACAAGTAGGTACGTATTCATAAAACTTAATGTCAATTGTACCGGCGCTTTATAATTTCAAACAACTCTTTTTCGGTAACGTTACGAATACGATGTTCCTGCTAACCTCTCTATAATATTTACAGAGTTGTTCCATGACCCGTGCGTAAGCGGGCAAATAGTACGAATTAAGTCACCCAAAGCGAGTTTCGCTGACCCGTCACCCAAAACGACGCGCGATGTAATTTTACCGCCATTTTGCGGAAATCTGAGGCCTGATTCACAAAGCGTAATTTGACTGGGATTCAACTACTTGTGCAACAGCCAATGAACGCTTGCTGCGCTAAGCGTTAACCAATAACCGCGTTGTTGACAACATGAAATCTTCGAACTCCAGGGTCGATAGCCAACGCAGAGACCACTCATTGGCTGCGAAGTCACCTTAAACAGAGTGTGATTAAGGCAGGCTATCCATGGGGTGCCGTAGAAAGAATAGCATCAATATATTTGAATAGTTTTGGGGAGGTTAATTTATTTATTTTATTTAAGGACCAATTAACAGCTAATACATAGTTTAAAAATACAAAATATGTTAAATTAATACATTATTTGTTTATCCAACAACATTAGTCTCAACTTTCATAAATTCGTTTATCCAATAGTGGAAATGATGATGAGGATACAGCCAAAATTATACTAGCGAGAATGGAGCGGCAAAAGCTTTTGCCTGTTGTTCCGACAAGAGTGTAAAATATTGCCCGTTACCGTATTTTGCACACTAGGGCTGCTGCCACAGCAGTGGCAGTAACTGCCAGCCCTAGTGTGGTTTAAAAACTTCCTAATAAAAAAACAGTCATAATAGTAATTGTTGTAATTATGCCGCTGGCATGATACAATTCAGGTGTGGGCAGCCATGATTTTAATTAATGTTTGCACAAGATGGCCGCGGGGATTCAAAATGGCGGAAGTAAGTCAAACTGAACTGTAATTGTTCCTATTACAACTTGTTATTGTAGGTGCATTCAAAGGTATATATAATTAAAGAAAAATAATCTGCGGGTAAGCCATTATTTGGCATTCTATATATCTATTTGGTAGGTATTTGGTAGTATGGTAAATGGCGTCAAATAACGCTTGCAATTTTGAGTAAGAGTATAGACGGCAAACCTTTATAACTACAACAAAAACATTTTATTAATCTACTATCTAAAGGTTTTTTAAAAGTCAGTTAGATTAGAGTAAATGATACTGGTAGATAGATAACTTTTCCTCAAGAAAAAGTAGATAAAGCGCTCTCTTTTGTTAGCCGGGAAAACCGGAAAATAACCGATATAACGTGTTTCCTCGTTTTTTACGAGTAGTATCCGTACCATAGATTAAGAGTAATTTATTCTGTGTAAAAGTATTAAAATTTTAATTAAAACAAAATCGCAAACTGCTTAACTGTTCGTGGGCTATTTTTTAAGTACAGACATACTTAAAATAGCCGACGATAATAGTAAATTAGTATACGTAAATAGTAAATTAATAAAAAAAAGTATTTAAAACAGAAAATTTCACTTTCCGATTTGCCTTTGAAGCAGTAACTATTGACTGCTTAAAAAACATAATATTGTTGACCTTAAAAGAAAAAAGAACGATTCCATAATAATGCATATTATTCACGAGTTATAAAACAAAATAATAGCAGTATGACGATGACATGGTTAGAGTCAGCAACCTTGTCAATCACCAATCATTCATTCAGAAGACATAAAAAGGATTATGTTGTAAATTGTAATAGTCAGGGTTCCCCCATACATAGTTTTCACTTGATTAGTATCAAACAAATTTTTCGTGAGTACCTTCATTTTGATGAGTCGCCCAAGAATTTTATGGACGGAACTCTTGTTTGTGGTAGCTAGCAGAGATAGGAAGAATAAAGTTTTTGGATTTGGTAATTGGAATCACCAAATCCAAAAACTTTTTTTTTTATAAATCTTAAGATAATTATCTAAATTACCCGAAAAAATATTTGTCCTACAAAATCTATGGTTTTTTTTATCAATGAGTTCCCTCTTGCCAACTTGTGTCAATAACGAGGTCATCTTAAATGATTTGTAACCAGCTGATTTTGTTTTTATTACTTAGTTAATATTAATGTAATTCAACAGCCATAATTGTCCTATAAATTGCGTGGTACGTTATCCCGGTCCTGTGCTTGAAAGTTGTGATTTTTTTTATCCTTGGTAACTCTGTTAGCTACCACAAATAAGAGTTCCGTCAAAGAAATTCTTGGGCGACTCATCAAAATGAAGGTACTCACGAAAAATTTGCTTGATACTAATCAAGTGAAAACCATGTATGGGGGAATCCTGACTATAATGTAAACTTGTAACTAGCATTAACCCGCGGATCAGTTCGCATAATTTCACGCGTGTATTTTTTCCTTTTATCCCTAAAATTTACAGTGTAATTACAAAATACTGAAACCCTGTATACTTTAGAGTTTAAATTACAGTTTCCCGCATTCACAAAAATTTATCCAGCCGTTTGTGCGTGAAAAACAATACACATGAAGTTTGGGTAGGTACTCCATAATATCGGTGTTTCCAACCGATATTTAAAGAATTTGGATAAACCAACAAAATAACGTTATCCGGTAATCTTGTAAACTTTTAAAAGGTTTCCTAAGTTCAAGTTAGGGGATCGAGGATTAGTTCCCGGGATCGGGTGGACGGCTCCACCTCAAACAGGAAAAATATGTCATTAAGGCGGTGCTGATTGAAAGCATGTAAAACTGTTTTAATACCCAGGGGACGTTATAGGTTTAGGGGCGTTATAAGTTTGACGTGTCTGTGTGTATGTCTGTGGCATCGTAGCTCCCAAACGGACGAACCCTTTCTTAGCTATAATTCATCACCATCAGTTTGCTTTCTCCTTGGAAATTCGTGGGTTACTAACAACTATTAATTTGGTTTATTGTTATACTACATTTAATAATAATAAAATAATTTCTATTCTTCATCTCCTGCTTGTATTGCCTTAACTGGCCAGTCAGAGTGATCATTGAAGAAGAATAGCCCCTACCTCTGTGTGTTCAACGGAGTGGGGACGAGTCAGCTAGTCTTATACATAAAAATAAATTGCTGCTCATTAGTTGAATGTACTGTAGGTTCTTGGTGGAAATTCATGTTATATAGTAAAACTTGCACTTTTTTCCACTTTATTTGTTATTTAAGTTAAAAACCATCGAGAACGGAAGAGGAAAGATGTTAGGACACATGATACGGCACGACAACTTTATTAGAGGAATAATTGAAGGTAGAAGAAAACGTGGAAGGCCGAGAAGAACTTTTATGGACCAGGTGAAGGAGAAAGTGATGGTCGTGTCGTATCAGGAGGTCAAGAGAAAGGCGGAGTGCAGAGAGGAATGGAGAAAACTCCACCGACAAGAGCGAAGCTCTTAAGTTAGAATAAGAAGATTTGTTATTTTACATTAATTATAACTTTAAATACACGACGATTATGATGACTATGTCGAAACCAGTCGTGTAATTTAACTAATAATTAATGTAAAATAACAATTAAAGTAGAAAAAAGTGCAAGTAGTTTGTGTTTTACTATATTGGCTATTTTTGGTCTTAAAATGTTCGTGGAAGTCCACAGAAGGTTCAAACAGTTTCTATGCTCAACGACGTGGGCACGGGTGAGCTAGTAATAATAATAAATTCTTCCAAAGGTTCCATCCGGAGATTGCGGTGCCGCAGTCGCTGCGACGTCGTGTGAAAACTGCCTAACTGCTGAAAACTTGAACGAAAAATAGGTGCTGTTCTGTCTATTTTGGATTCGTACAATATGAATTTACTGCCACTTAGCCCTACACACTGTTCTCCTGGTTGTCGCCCTTCCTTGCTTGATCTTATCATAGTATCATCGTCAGGTCATGTTAAGAAGTACGGTCAGAGCTCGGCAGAAATTTTCTCATACCATGATCTGATTTACGTTGCATATAATGTTCGAACACCAAAACCGAAGCGAAAAATACTAATGCAACGTAATTTCTCTTCAATGGATGTTAATAGCTTAAGGGAAGACGGACGCCGCACTGATTGGTCAGTTATATACTCAGAAGTATCCGTCGATAGTAAGGTAGAGACGTTTAATGTTCTGATTAAATCTCTATACGACAAACATGCTCCTATTAAACCTGTTAGGATCAAATATCTGCCAACGCCGTGGTAGTCAGATGATATTAAAACTTTAATTAACGCCAAACATGCAGCCAAAGCTAAATACAAAAAAACAGGCACCAATGAGCATCGCGACAAATATGTCAAATTACGAAACCGTTGTAACACTATGTGTCGTGATGCTCAAAGGCGACATATACATGCATCGGTAGAAAACGGTAGTCCGGGGAAGATTTGGAAATTCTTGAGGACACTAGGTGTAGGCAAAAGTTCCAACATAAATGACTGCAATATAGACATGGATTTAATTAACAGACATTTCACTTCTTCTTCTAATATAGACCCTACTACTAAACTCCAAACTCTAAATAACATTTCCATATTGCCTATTTCTAACACTGAGCCTTTCGCATTCCTTCCATGTACAGAGATTGAAGTTAAAAAACATGTCATGGCAATAGCATCAAATGCCGTTGGTAATGATGATATCAGCCGCAAAATGATTATCCCGATCCTAGACACAATTGCACCTGTCCTTTCACATATTTTTAATTCCTGTATTTCAACTTCTTCCTTTCCCGATGCTTGGAAGGCTGCCCATATAATCCCTTTACCTAAATCGTCTAGTCCTAAATCTGTTTCTGATTTCCGTCCTATATCAATCCTACCCTTCCTATCTAAAGTGTTTGAGCGAATTCTGCATCAGCAGCTGACTAATTATATTTCGTGTAACAGCCTTCTCAGCACATATCAATCTGGATTCCGGACGGGTCATAGTACTACTACGGCCTTAGTCAAGGTAACAGATGATATCCGGTCTGGTATGGACCACAAAAAGCTTACCATATTGACTTTACTCGACTTCAGTAATGCATTTAATTCTGTTGATCACGACATCTTGATCAGCCTGCTAGCTACATTTAATCTATCTACACCAGTAAGCTGCTTACTTAAAAGTTACCTAATAGGTCGACGTCAAAGAGTCAAGATAACTGAATCGTTTTCTGATTGGTCAGTTGCTGTTGCCGGCGTCCCCCAGGGCGGTGTCCTATCTCCTCTCTTATTTGCTCTTTTTATTAACTTCTTAACTTTATATATCTCTTCCTCTTTCCATTTGTATGCAGATGATCTGCAAATTTATACTCAGTCGAGTCTGGATACGCTGCCTGCGGCTATTGGTATTATGAATGGAGATTTATCGGCCATTTGTAGCTGGAGTAGGGAACATGGGCTTCTCATTAACCCTAGCAAGTCTCAGTTAATAATACTTGGAAGTCCGGGGCTGGTATCCAGAATTGACTGGGATACTTTACCTGGCGTACACATTAACGGAACAGCAATCCCATATAGTAAGGTGGTAAAGAATCTCGGTGTATATATTGATGAGCATCTTTCTTGGTCTCGGCAACTGAAAGAAATCAGCAGAAAGGTATACTCGACGTGGCATTCCTTAAAACGACTGCGCTATGTTTTGCCGATACCTACTAAGATAGCATTATCCGAGTCTTTGTTTCTTTCGATCTTGGATTACGCAGATGTCTGCTTTGTTAACTTGACCGAAGAGCAACTTAACAAACTTGAGCGCCTTCAAAATCTATCATTAAGGTTCATCTTTGGCTTGCGCAAATATGACCATGTCTCCGAGTTTCGTCACAAGCTCAAGTGGTTGCCAATCCGCCTTCGCCGAGATGTTCGCATACTTACGCTCCTTTTCACAATTTTGTTTGACCCCAACAGCCCTCCTTACTTGAAAGAAATGTTTAATTTCCGCAGCTCTGACAGGCAGGAGTTGCGATCTTGTACAAATTTTCTCCTAGATATTCCCATTAATCACACTAAATATTTTAACTCTTCCTTTTCTATTCAATCTGTCCTTCTTTGGAACTCCCTTCCCACCTGTATAAAACAGGCTAAAACTTTAAATTCTTTTAAATCTCTGCTAAAAAAGCACTACCTTAGTATGACGTGTCCAGTGTAAATTTGTAAATTTGTATTATGCATTTATAGTATTAATTAGTAATATTTATTTTATTGTATTGTATTATATTATCTAGATATACTTTTAGCACAATACCTGATATTATCTAGTGATTTGATTCTTTCTTTCAAAGGTTGTCTGGAAGAAATTGCTATTGTAGTAATAAGGCCGCCTTTGTGTACTATCGTGTTTTCTATGTGTTGTTTATTTTTATGTGTGTGTGTGTAAATTCTGATTGTGCACAATAAAGTATATTTTCATTCATTTCATTTTTCATTTCATTTTCATTTCATTTCATTTCTACCAGCAGTGAGAGTGATGGCCTATCAATAAACTATAAACATAAATTTATAGTATTCGGTCGTAACACTTATCGGTATCTTAATTATATTGACAACTAGCTGACCCGTGCCCACTTCGTTGAGCGTACAAACCGATTTACCTTCCCTGGACTTCAACGAATATTTTAAGACCAAAAATAGCTGAATCGGTTCAGTCGTTCTTGAGGTTATGCGCTTACCAATACATTTTGCGAACCATTTTTATATTATAGATTAACATAATGTTATTTTTACGGAACAGATTGTGAATCGGCTCCTCGGAATAGCAAATAGTAAATACTTCATCCATCACAAGTGAACGATTCACGTAGAGGATAAAAGCCTACGTGGTTACGTCTAACCGCTTCACGGATACGTATCAAGTTGTTGTTCGGCGAGAAAGGTTTTGTAAGCAGAATTAATATATCTCTATTCTATTTCATTGCAGTGAAACTTTTTTTGGCAATCGTCATGATTTTATATTTAAAAATATCACAGAAATTTAAATTTAGTACATATTTATGCTAATAATAAAATTTAAATCGACATTATATGTGGTTTGCTTTTCACTATTGCAATTTGTATGTTATATACATATAGCGCCTCTGTGGTCCTGTGGTTCTGAGCTTCGCTCTCGACCCGGACATCGTAGATTCAATTGCCGCGTTGGAACAACAAGAAACGTTGATTTCAAGTTTGGTTAGGACAATGCAGGCTGATCACCTGATTGTCTGACATGAAAGATGATCCATGCGTCGGATGGGCATGTAAAAAGTCGGTCCTGATCACTCGCCAGTCGTGTTGGTTTACTGTCCCACTGGGGTATGAGACTAAAAGGAAGATATATTGTCTTTGTGTCCGCGCACACACTTGGGCACTATAAAATAACTCCTGCGTAGCTGGCCTGGTTTCAATGAAATCGGCTAAAGACACCGAAATCGGTGAGGGGAGCTATTATTATGTTATATATTCAACTACAAAAAGTCGATTATAAAATGTATCATTAAAACACCTCCCTAAAGTACTTTAAGTTTACACCGGTATACATTCCAAAGGTAGACAGAAACAAATTTAAATTAGGCCTTTTAATTTATTTACAAAATCCATTAAGGGGCGCTTTAAGGTGATCTTCTCGAAACTCACCTTAATTTTCCGATAAACAATATTAATTCCAAAGTAGTAAATTAGATTTAAAGTGTTCGCGCCATTTCATTGTCGGGGAATTAATTTCCGATAACTAAGAAATTGAGTTTTGGATTCAATTATCGTGTCTTGTTTGTCAAAATCCTATAGATCGATCCAGCTGTGACGTCCGCCGCTGAATATAATGATAATAAAAATATATTAATAATAATATCTATGGACGCTTCACACCACGTCAATCTGGCCCCGTGTTAAGTATCCGAAGAACTTGTGTTACAGGTACCAGACAACGGAAATATATTTAATACTTAAACTATACACATATTTAAGATTTTTATTATATTATACACAAATTTAATACACACCCATGACCCAGGAACATTTGAAAAACTTTTTGTTCCCTCGGCGGGATTCGAACCCAACATTCGATCAAGCAACAACGCGCTACGGAGGTTGTTAAATATAATAATTTAAAGTCCCAAAGTTTTCATGGGGGGTAGTTGCTTATTCGCCACGCTTGGCAGGCGGGTTGCCGAGCGTAGTTGCAATGAAAATGAAAAAAAAACAAATAAAACTTGAGAATTAATTCTCACAGTCAACACTAAAAGCTACCACCGTCATATTAAATTTACTTCACTACACCATACAAAAATTTTCCGCGCAAACACTGCTGTCCATTTCCGGATATACAGTGTGTAAAAAAACAGTCACTATAACTCTGAGATACGATTTTACTACCTGTCCTGATTTTGGCAATGAATTTTTTTGTCAAAAACTATATTTTTTTTACATTTTACCATTTCTTATTTTGCTGTCTCAAAAGTAAAGAAAAACAAAAAAATCATTTCTAGAATGACAAAAGGTAGTATTATATCCCAAAGTTAAAGTGACTGTTCTTTTTACACCCGTTATATCATCATCTCTGTCCTTTTTCGATACCCACGGAAATGCTGGTTGATGTTGAGGTGCTACGTTTACAAATATTATTGAATGTATGCAGCCTGTAGGTTCTTGGTGGAAATTCATGTTCTATAGTAAAACACTAACTACTTGCACTTTTTTCCACTTTATTTGTTATTTTACATTAATTATTACTTAAAATACATGACCGGTTATATATTCATCGTCAGGTGTAGGTAGAATTGAGTGCAAAAAGTTCAATTAGTTTATGTTTGACTATATGTGCTACGTTTATTCCGAAACCCCATGAACAATAATAATCTTTGTAAATGGTAACACCGAATACTAAAACAATAGTAAATTAAGTGGCGCTTAAGATACATACCGTCTTGTCATTAAAGCATTAAAAGTTTGTGAATAGGAGGCCTTTAAATTTTAATTAACTGTTATTTAATTTGGTCGTAACGGCAAAGAAGGCCATACAAAATGTAAAGTACGCCTTGCTTGCTTAAAGTAATATACAGAAAATGAATTACTGTAGTCAATATGAAACCTAATCTAAATCTTAAAAAACTAACATTCACATCGAGTTATTTTTTTTTTGGCAGAAAGCTCCGGAAATTGTGTTGAGTCCAGATTATACAATGTTGTTATAAGGAATGTCTAAAAAGCTTTTGTACTTTCGAATTATTATTTATAAAATTACAATAATGATAAAAAAAATAATGATTATTATACAAGTTAAGGTAAAAAAAACGGAAAAAATAATAAAAAGAGCACTAGGAAGTTTTACATGTTTTTACGTGTTTTTATTTACAAATAACCAAAAATATATGATATATGAATCTTCTGATTTTACCCGCATATTAACCACGCATAAACCTATCCATCTATTTGTCTTACGACTGTAGACAGCTGACAACAGATCGATAGCCAATATTCTGTTCAGCAAACTTCACGAGAGCTTTTCGCTGTCAATGTTAAATGTCGTAGCAATTTCGTAGCGTCGTAGAGGCGCTACATCCGGCTACGCGCTACGAATTGTCACAGTATAATTTTTTCATTACAGTATTTCAACGCGGTATTAATTAAGAGGAAACAGTTATACGGTTGTTGTAAATATTTTTTCTTTATTAGCTGAAAATAGAATTGAGCTAGGTCCCTATTTTTTTTTTTTGTAATATGTACTCATTTCATTCTGTTTCCTGGATGTTTAAACATAGTTGAGAGTCTAGTAATTTTTTTTGGTTTTTGAACGTTCATATGTCTTTAAAATATTAATTTATTAAAAAAAGGACAAAATATAATAGTTACAAATAATATAATACATAGATAATATTCAGGAATAAAGTTGTTACTTTAGCAGCATTATCCAGGTAGGAAACAGTAATCCCGTAGACCCTTATTTCTGTATGGAAAAAATTTCGTAGTGTTTCCTTTTAACGCTTTTATGCAGGACCTATAATCGGGCAGAATTTTCCACATTCTGTCCGACTTTTGTATGACGTGTGCGTTGTAATATTGAAATCAGTGTGTTCTATTTTCACCTACAAAAAGTTGGTCACCGATTATTGCTCGTGGATGGGCACCGTTATTCGTAGAGACGCTACGAAGGACAGTATATTATTTTCCATTTGTATAAAATTATTAAACGTATGCATGGTCCGGTCTTTTAGAGGTTGACTTTTGACTCGGAGGTCGTGTGTTTGATTTCCGCGTTAGAAAAACCAAAAACTTTGTTTTCAAGTTTGGTTAGGACAAAAACTGCTGCGTATCTGGCCTGGTTTCAACGAAACCGTCATCGAAATCTGTGTGGGAGACACTGATTTTATTATTACGGTAGAACGCGGTTTTATTTGGAGCTTTCGTAGACCCTCTACGTACGCGCTACGAAATGTAGAATACATTTTTTCTTTGCTGTATTACTAGCTTAAAAGTTTAATCAAAATGGTTGGGTAAAATGTTCGTTTTTTATAAATTATCATGGAATATGTATGTAATATTTTTAACAAATAAAACATTGTTTGACAAATTCAAGTACATGCAGTATATTTAAATAATACGGTGAATCAAAATGGTTGTGTTAAAACTTTTTTTTTAATTTATTACTATATATTAAATTTCCCATTAAGTACTACTTAATATTGTAATGTATTTGACAGAAAATAACCAACATACATATTTGACAAATTGCACTTCAAATATTGTATAACGTTTTCCAATTTGGCCAATTCCCTATACGAAGTTGTCGTATCATGTTAATTCAAGCGTATCAGCCGGAACAATGTACGGGGTGGAATTAATCAAATTATAATCTCAATTGATTCCCAACTCGGTGATCCTTCAAATTCCCAACACTCTGTATAGTATAAGTTGTCAAATGCTTGGATTTGACATGGATTTTATGTCATAATAAAATTTAAAACTGTTAAGTTTTGTGACTCTACTGAAAAGTTAAAGTGTTATAAATGCGTGGTTGTGAAAGGAAAGCGACGATTTATATTACCGTTATAGGAAATGGAAAAAAAACGTTTTACAGTGTGGAAATATTTTTATTAGTAACAGGGCTAAAGGTGTACCTAAACAAGGTGTAAAATAAATGATTGAGAAAACTTTAAGGTGTGTGACTCCTAGGTAGAGTTAACTGTGAAAGTATAGCGCTAAAATACTTACTTTTGACCGATCATTATCATACTTTGTACACATATTTTTGGAATTATTATCTCTTATATATAAAAATGAATCTCTGTTCGTTAGTCTCGCTAAAACTCGAGAACGGCTAAACTGATTTGCCAATTTTTTTATTTTAAAATATTCGTGGCGGTCCAGGGAATGTTTAAACGGTATTTTTTGTGGACCCGGGTCAGCTAATAAGTAATAAATTATACTTTTTAGCAGAAGCCGCGGGATAGAATAATATAATGTAAAGCCATGATAAGATTTTTTCATTTCCTATAACGGTAATATAAATTAATAACAAAAGAAATCCTCTTTGATATTATCGGATGCTGGACAATTAAGCAAATTAATGGAAGCTGCTTACGATCTTGTTTTCCTTTGATGAAATCTCGATTGATATTAGAAAATACAATTTTATTTTTCTCCGAACAATATCTTATCGGCAGACAGAATTTGTGACGACCTGAATATTATGTCTGCGGTTTCGTTTGGTAGAATATTTAAAAAAAAAATTTTTCATATAAATTTTCAAACAGTGAGCAAAAAAATAGCTAAGAACATTTTCGAATATTGACATATTTCAGCTTTTCTAACAAAAAACATTAGATCAAAATTGGTTCATGCATTTGGTAGCTATAATATATTTTATTACATATCTCTTTGGTCTTCGCAGTGTAAATAATCTGCATCCAATCATCTAAAAATAACGAAATAACGAACAAATATTTGTCACATTTGTGACATTTTAAGCGATAAAATTAATGGCGGACGATACATGGGCTTGGTTTATCGGCGTCATAAATAACGCTGTGGTAGAGAATATTTTGGAAATAAGGACGTATACTATTGAGGGCTTAAATAGCACTTCAAGGTTTATCCATGATTGTATAATTATGATTATAATATTATTGGCCATCAGTGTAATATTTTTGGTGCCAATTCATGGACTAAAATGAGAGCTTATATGCCAATTCATTACTTATTGGCTTGTATGCCAATTCATGGATTACACTACTAGCTTGAGTGCTAATTCATGGACTACACTACTGGCTTGTATGCCTATTCGTGGATTACACTACTAGCTTGCGTGCTAATTTATGGGTTACACAGTGGTGTAGTACAAGCCAGTAGGCTCGTATGCCGATTCATGGACATTGGCCATTATCAGCTGTTTTGCTGAAAATCGGCTCATGAATCTCAATAAAGTGACATACTACTATGTACCACATAATTATTATATTTCGCTAAATTCTTGTTATGTCATTACAATATCCTACGGGAGTAGAGACTAGACAATAATTAATTAAGAGTGTCCGCTTCCTGCATACTAAATTTTATCAAAATTTGTCTATCGGTTTGGCCGTGAAGAAGTTAATTTGACAAACACACACTCACTAACATTCCCCTTTATAATATCAGTGTGATATTATTATTCATAGTCTTCAATCTCCTCTCTATGTTTTGAATTCCTCCAGGGACCAATGCAACCCACGCAGACCCTAGGTACAGGCTTTATTGCGTATATCTAGCCTATATGGTCATCTTAACGATACTCCTGAGAGTTAGTGTCCGATATCCAATCAGTCAATACAAGGCATGTATGAGCATGTATGAACATGTATGTACATGTAATAATTTAACATATTTCATGATGTACGCTATACAGGGTGTAAAAAGAGCAGTCACTATAACTTTGGGATAGGATTATAGGACCTTGACTGATTCTAGAAATGTTTTTTTTTCATTATTTATTTTTTGAAAAAAAAAAATTTTTTTTTGCAACTTATTATTTTAGTCGCAAGGCTGAAACTGTTTGGAACAACGTTCTGCATTAAATTCTTAAATTTTATAATTTTTGCCCTAGTACGTAATGAACGTCTTACGCGTGCTATTGACCTCTCAGCGTAATCAGCTGATCGCTGTGTTGTGCACGCTGTACATTGCCTATTGAAATTTTTTAAATTTTTAAAACAGTGGATTAAAAGCAAATGACTAGTACCAATGGATATATCTCTTGCCTGGTTATTACCCCACGAAGTTATAGTGACTGCTCTTTTTACACCCTGTATAGGCTAGATAACATGCTAATATTTATTTAGAAAAAGAGCATTATTAATACATGAAGCGAAAGCTTTGAGTACAGTTTCATGAGAGTTGTGAGAATTGAATTTATCCCGCGAAAAATGATAACCACAACCTTTTAAAAAACCCTTAAAAAGCTCTCTGTCTAGTAACTCGTAACACAAATTTTTCGTAAAAGCACGGGACCAGGGCGGCGATTCTCAGGGCTTGAACTTTGTTCCGAATATTAGTATATCCCGCTCGCACGCGCGGTAAATCTCATTTGCATGAGCGGGACAGACCGATAGTAAAAACTAAGTTCGAGGACTGAGAATTAGGGCCCAGATATATGTCGTGTGAAAGCGGCCATATTATTATAAACTTACATCCACACCAGCTGAAACATTTGTGTATTTTAAACGTACATAATTATATTGTTCAAACATGTGAATGCCTTATACGGTTAATAAAACGTAACGTAACGAGCTAACATACCTACCTCCTACGCACCAGTCTGGACTAATACTGAATATTATAGTGAGTACAAATATAATTTGCCTCGATTACACATAGGAATGTCTGTACTGTTTTTGCGTAGGTACATTAAAGGCACAGATTGCAATGATTTTACAATATTTTATTATACTGAACCCGCAAAGCGCAACCCGCAAAACCGAAACACGCAACGTGGAGCCCGCAACGTGGAACCCGGCACCCGCAACGCAGAACCCAGCACCCTATGACAATTTGTATATTCTTAACACGATTTATATTATCATGTCAATGGATAAAAAGTATCCTATGTTTGTCTCCTGGTTAAAAGCCTCCACCCAACCAATTTGCAACCTAAATAGATTATAATTTATATATATAAATATTATAATTATATAACTTACTAGCTGTGTCCGCCACTTTGTTCGCGTGGTTTTTGAGTGACTTAAACAGTTTATGCAGCGCACGCAACGAAAGTCTACAAATGTGAATAATTTTCTCCGTTTTTGCAACATTTCCCACTGACGCTTTGCTCCTATTGGTCGCAGAGTAATGTTATATTATAGCCAAAGCCTTTCTCTATAAATTGACTATCGAACAAAAAAAAATTTCAAATTGGACCTGCAGTTCCTGAGATTAGCGCGCTTAAACAAACTCTTCCGCTTTACTATATTAGTATATATAACCTATTCATAGGCTCCGGATCTTGAGTAATAAATAGTGTAACTAGCACAACTTTCATATAATTATTTTTGTAACAAAATATTTTTGATAAGACGTAGTAATTATTTTTGCTTGATGCGAAATAAAATATTATTGCAGAATTACTATGGAGTTATTATTTTTCGCTGGCTTCGGGGTTCTGAGGGAGAGCCATTTATATTTTACTAGTGGAGCTGGGTGTGCCGTGATAGCAGTAATTATGATTTTATTTCTTTAATAACATCTCTTTGTTACGGAGAACGATAAAGTTTCTGATTTAAATATTACTCAGTATTTTTTTCTATAAAGTCTAGAATAAGTATAAACTAAATTAAAAGTTTTACCCGAATTTTCAAGCAGTAAGCGACGATGATGCATTATAGAAATGAATATGCGTGATTACGTAAACCTTCAATTAATGAAAGCTACACTAAACTCGGTTCTTCCGTTTGGTAGCTACGATGATACACAATTACACACACAAGCTTTATACAGAATTGCAGAGGTGTCTCTTTATACAGGGTGTAAAAAGGACAGTCACTTTAACTTTTAGATACAATTATACAGTTTTCCTCGTTTTAGAAATGTATTTTTTTTGTCAAAAACTAAAATTTATTTTTTTACTTTAAACCATTTCTTATTTTTACCCGACTTCGGCGAAGCCAAAAGGAAGGGTAATGATTTTGGCAGTCTATGTATGTATGTATGTATGTATGTTTGTATGTATGTATGTATGTTCCCTCGTAGCGGTTAAACTACTGGTCTGATTTTAATAAATAAGGTGTCAATCGATTCGTAGTAGTCCCGCGAGTAACATAGGCTATACAATTTTTCAAAAAATTTTGTATTTTGAAAATTATAGGTCAAAAACTATCTCCAAAAAAAATTAAATTAAGATAATTGTATCGTGTTTGGTATCAAATGATAGGTCTTGGCAAGCACATTACCAATATGTATTTAAAATTTTAATTAATTATTATATTTTATTGTTAAATTCAAAATAAACGTTTAAAATGCGGTCGCACAAATAGTATCTAGGAGTTGTTTAGTTACTTACTATGTGTTAATTTAACGTTAGTTTAGTGAAAATATAATGTTATAGTTTATGTGGAAACAAAAAAAATGTAAAATAAAATAAAAGATTAAAAAAACTATAACCCGACTTCGCAAAAAAGGGCTCTAAAAAGGCTGAAACAAGAAAATAATTCAATTTGAAATCCAGATATGCATAGGTACAGATATGGTCAAGGTAGAGCCGTGGTCGTACCCGCTAAACAAATCTATAATATTCGTCTGCTGTTGAAATATACAATCCCAATAGCGGGTACGACCACGGCTCTACCTTGACCATATCTGTACCTATGCTTAACTGGATTTCAAATTGAATTATTTTCTTGTTTCAGCCTTTTTAGAGCCCTTTTTTGCGAAGTCGGGTTATAGTTTTTTTAATCTTTTATTTATCGCAAGAATAGCGTAACAGCAAAAAAGAGATTTAAAAAATACATTTCTAGAATGAGAAAAGGTAGTATAATCCTAAAGTTATTGTGACTGTTCTTTTTAGATCCTGTATTTAAGTTGAAACATTAGGGGGGTTCAAATCAAGACATTCAAATAATTATTTAATCAAATTCAAAAAGGAGGCATTCTGATTCAGATATTATTTTGATGAATATTAATTCCTTCGTAGGGCTCTCCCTTTGATCATGCACGTCAAGGAATGTATCTATGACGCACGTTTATGTCCAAACCCCGAAAGGATTCTATTTTTAAGCAGCACTCGAATCTGCTCAGCGACCCTTTTTAAGCCTTCCCGAGAATATAATACAAATTCTTGGGTAGAGTCTAAGGGCGTGTTTCACCAAGCAATGTTAAAGTTAAAGGTAACCACACAGTCCCTGGTTTTTGGAACGATACTCAAATAATAATAGCAATAGATAACCTCACCGATTTCGTTGTCGGTAGCCATTTCATCGAAACCAGTCTAGCTACTCAAGAATTATTTTATAATGCCCAAGTGTGTGCGCAATACACAAAGACAATCTCTCTCTTCCTTTTACTCTCATAACCCAGTGGGACGGTAAACCGACACGACTGGCGAGAGAACAGGCGCAGGACTAACTTTTTACATCCGACGCGTGGATCATCTTTCTTGTCAAACAATCAGGTGATCAGCCTGCATTGTCCTAACCACTTGAAAAAGAAATGTTTTGTTGTTCCAACGCGGGAATCGAACCCACGACCTCCGGGTCAAGAGCAAAGCTCTGAACCACTAGACCACGGAGGCGATATCATGTTCATCATGCTCAAATGATCAACTAACATGGCATTCAAATAAACAACCCGTATTGAACGCTGATTAGTGGAACATTATCAGAGAGAAAGGAAGGGACTTGCTCGCACTTGTAAGGCTGGTTAAAATTCCTCAGATAAGGTTAATTCAAATCGTATGTCAACTAATCGGTGTCTTTGGTGAATTAACATTATCTGTGGATTTTTAACCAGCCTTGCAAGAGTTATGTAATTATAAAATATATGTCCCTTCCTTTCTCTCTGATAATGTTCCACCAATCAGCCCTGACGCTTCCACTCTGCTCCAATGTCACTTGAACCTTAGTGAGATATAGTTTGTCGTGATAAGCCGCGTATACATTATCGACAGATTACTGAAACGATTATTAATGTAAGTGGCGCTCAAGTCGCATGCTGTCTTTGTCATTTCGCCGAGAAGTGACAGTGACAGCCTGTAGCTAAGGGGTCCTGTCATGTCCTCCTAATTAACGATTTAATATTAGCTCGTTAATACCATACATTGCATTTTATATAGTTGCATCGCTTAGTTACGCCTAGTGCGTTCTTACACTAACGTAATAAAATCTAAAGTTAGCACTCTTCTAACCTATTCTGTAGTGACCTAACCTGAGCTAACCTTTTGAAAGTTTTACTTTCATTTACATAGTTATTAAGATTTGACTTTTATATGTATTACAGCTTACCTATAAAGGTAAATAAATGATTCTATATAAAAGGTATAACGACTATAGCTGTGTATATTAGTAATATTTTACTAGCCAGTATTTGATTTTTATTAGTAACACTATAGAATGGTGCAACATATTATAATGTCCTTCATCGTCCGGTCGCACTCGTAAAATTATTGTTCCTAAAGTTTGTGCTTCCCGTGTGTACCTACAGTATGTATAAAGAACAGTTACTATAACTTTGAGATACGATTATTCTATATGTCCTCATTTTGGAAATGTATAATTTTTTTTATAAAACAAAAATTTTTTATTTTGACAAACGAAAAAAAAATTTTTTTTTGTATAAAAAATTCATTTCTATGATTAAGAAAAGGTAGTATAATCATATCCCAAAGTTATAGTGACTGTTCTTTTTACACCCGTTATAATACTTTCCTAAGATCCAATATATTATCTGCTTTTATTATGACTTTCCAATATTTCATATTTAATAAATGAAAACCCAATAATAAAGAATGTGGTGTAGTGAGAATGAATTTCCCATTTCCCGCACAAACGCGATCGACGTGTTGGAAAATGCCCGATGTTTAGTTTGGTCTGGACTGTGCACTAAATGATATATTATTTTTTGTTAAATCAAATTTATAAAAATAGATATTATAATTATTGAAATCATCATCTTAAATCAATATTAATATTATAAAGCGGAAGAGTTTGTTTGTTTAAACGCGCTAATCTCAGGAACTACTGGTCCGATTTGAAAAAATCTATTTTTTTTGGATAGTCCATTTATAGAGGAAGGCTTTAGGCTAAATAACATTACGCTGTGACCAATAGGAGCGAAGCGTCAGTGAGAAATGTTACAAAAACGGGGGAAATTATTCACATTTGGGGACGTTCGTTGCGTGCGCTGTATAAACGGTTTAAGTTACTCATGAAAGAAATGAAAGAAAAAAAAAACTATGTATGAAAGAATTATTCTTTTTTAATAATTATATTAACAAAAACCAACGTGAGCAATCAATAGATAGTCGCGATAGTATTTCCAACACCCACGCGAACGAACTCGCGGGCTCAGCTAGTTGTTTATAATATAGGTATATAATTATTGAATTCTCATTCTCATTATTGAACTCTCATCATTTAATTGTTTATTAATTCATAAAGAGTTTTTGTAAAACCATTTCGAATAAATATTTTCCACTTTGATGAAGCTAGCTTATTATGAGCTTATTTCTTTTCATAAAAATAACGACAGACGGAACGAATTTAAGTTAAGTACATTTTTATGTTTTGGTTGGACACGTTTAGGTATATACAATAGTGGAACAATCATACATATTTTTAATCATTTATTCGTCTAAAATTACACTTAAATATATCAATACTATCTCGCCAAACAAATGTTTAACGGCGACATACATATTATTATCAACAAAAATTATCCTTCCTTTTGGGTAAAGTATAAGCTAAAAAAACTATGTCGACCCACAAAAACTCCTTTTAACCAAACTAAGCATTAATAAAGTTTATGACAAAAGTGGAATTTCATCGTTGTTGCAAAATTCGTAAAAACATTGGAAAAGTCCGTGGGCCGCGGGCCGAAAAATGTGGATATTTTCACAACAATTTGCTGTTCAAATTTTAACGCGGCCGAAATGCCCGCAATAATGCCGAGAATGTTCGGCGGACGAAAAGGGCTAAAAGGTTTGCTGAGGGCCGTATAAAAAGAAAATGGAGTTTACTTAGGCGGTGGATTTAGTGATTTTGTTCTTGGATACGTATTACGTATACTAAGGTTCGTGTATAATTAAATCGGTTTTTGATAATTGTGTAATTGGACGAATATTATATTTATTTACTTTTGGAAATTTTTTAAAGAGAAAATTGAGTTTTTATACTATCACTGAAACATTTTAGGATATGTAAGTAACATACATTGATTCTAGAGAATGATCTTTAGATTAATGAACTTAATACGTTACGACGTATTCTAAAATGTTTTTTTTTTTTCATTTCAAGAAACCACAGAGGTTTGTGAAGATGATATTACAAGTTAGCACCAACTTACAGGTAATTAAGTTACTTACAAAATAATATTTTAAGTTTAAGTGACTGTTTGAAGTAAATTTTCTCGAAATCAAAATTTTGCTTCACTTCCACTTCACATTTTCACTTCATCCATTCACACATTCAATTAAGTTAAGTTTTTCACGTGAAGAAATGACAAACACACAAAACTCCCCATGTAGTATAAGACGCGTATAACAAGCGAGATTTTTGCACGTTTTGCTTTCGCTAGTCGAGAAGCACAAGCCCCTTGACTTTGAACTTTTCTCAAACGCTCGCTTCTAGCACCGATGACAATCTGTTTAACCCTGACTTCAATATAGGGCCATTCATTTATTACTATGACTATGTAGGTAGTAAATACTTAAGTTTTCTTCAACAACTGCATTTCAATTGAATACATGAATGGATGAAGGTGATATGTCGCAAAAAAATACCCATAAAATTGAGTTTAAACTGTCACATAAACATTCTTTAGATAACTAGTAACGTATTAAGTACATTGATTTTAGAGATGGATCAGTTTAACCCTGACTTCAATATGGAGCCATTCATTTATTACTAAGACTATGTAGGTAGTAAATGAATGGCTCCATATTGAAGTCAGGGTTAAACTGATCCATCTCTAAAATCAATGTACTTAATACGTTACTAGTTATCTAAAGAATGTTTATGTGACAGTTTAAACTCAATTTTATGGGTATTTTTTTGCGACATATCACCTTCATCCATTCATGTATTCAATTGAAATGCAGTTGTTGAAGAAAACTTAAGTATTTACTACCTACATAGTCATAGTAATAAATGAATGGCCCTATATTGAAGTCAGGGTTAAACAGATTGTCATCGGTGCTAGAAGCGAGCGTTTGAGAAAAGTTCAAAGTCAAGGGGCTTGTGCTTCTCGACTAGCGAAAGCAAAACGTGCAAAAATCTCGCTTGTTATACGCGTCTTATACTACATGGGGAGTTTTGTGTGTTTGTCATTTCTTCACGTGAAAAACTTAACTTAATTGAATGTGTGAATGGATGAAGTGAAAATGTGAAGTGGAAGTGAAGCAAAATTTTGATTTCGAGAAAATTTACTTCAAACAGTCACTTAAACTTAAAATATTATTTTGTAAGTAACTTAATTACCTGTAAGTTGGTGCTAACTTGTAATATCATCTTCACAAACCTCT
Source organism: Celastrina argiolus (assembly GCA_905187575.2). NCBI lineage: Eukaryota > Metazoa > Arthropoda > Insecta > Lepidoptera > Lycaenidae > Celastrina > Celastrina argiolus. The sequence continues at coordinate 8,592,711 of LR994594.1, read as the reverse complement.
GTGGTTTCTTGAAATGAAAAAAAAAAAACATTTTAGAATACGTCGTAACGTATTAAGTTCATTAATCTAAAGATCATTCTCTAGAATCAATGTATGTTACTTACATATCCTAAAATGTTTCAGTGATAGTATAAAAACTCAATTTTCTCTTTAAAAAATTTCCAAAAGTAAATAAATATAATATTCGTCCAATTACACAATTATCAAAAACCGATTTAATTATACACGAACCTTAGTATACGTAATACGTATCCAAGAACAAAATCACTAAATCCACCGCCTAAGTAAACTCCATTTTCTTTTTATACGGCCCTCAGCAAACCTTTTAGCCCTTTTCGTCCGCCGAACATTCTCGGCATTATTGCGGGCATTTCGGCCGCGTTAAAATTTGAACAGCAAATTGTTGTGAAAATATCCACATTTTTCGGCCCGCGGCCCACGGACTTTTCCAATGTTTTTACGAATTTTGCAACAACGATGAAATTCCACTTTTGTCATAAACTTTATTAATGCTTAGTTTGGTTAAAAGGAGTTTTTGTGGGTCGACATAGTTTTTTTAGCTTATACTTTACCCAAAAGGAAGGATAATTTTTGTTGATAATAATATGTATGTCGCCGTTAAACATTTGTTTGGCGAGATAGTATTGATATATTTAAGTGTAATTTTAGACGAATAAATGATTAAAAATATGTATGATTGTTCCACTATTGTATATACCTAAACGTGTCCAACCAAAACATAAAAATGTACTTAACTTAAATTCGTTCCGTCTGTCGTTATTTTTATGAAAAGAAATAAGCTCATAATAAGCTAGCTTCATCAAAGTGGAAAATATTTATTCGAAATGGTTTTACAAAAACTCTTTATGAATTAATAAACAATTAAATGATGAGAGTTCAATAATGAGAATGAGAATTCAATAATTATATACCTATATTATAAACAACTAGCTGAGCCCGCGAGTTCGTTCGCGTGGGTGTTGGAAATACTATCGCGACTATCTATTGATTGCTCACGTTGGTTTTTGTTAATATAATTATTAAAAAAGAATAATTCTTTCATACATAGTTTTTTTTTTCTTTCATTTCTTTCATGAGTAACTTAAACCGTTTATACAGCGCACGCAACGAACGTCCCCAAATGTGAATAATTTCCCCCGTTTTTGTAACATTTCTCACTGACGCTTCGCTCCTATTGGTCACAGCGTAATGTTATTTAGCCTAAAGCCTTCCTCTATAAATGGACTATCCAAAAAAAATAGATTTTTTCAAATCGGACCAGTAGTTCCTGAGATTAGCGCGTTTAAACAAACAAACTCTTCCGCTTTATAATATTAATATTGATTTAAGATGATGATTTCAATAATTATAATATCTATTTTTATAAATTTGATTTAACAAAAAATAATATATCATTTAGTGCACAGTCCAGACCAAACTAAACATCGGGCATTTTCCAACACGTCGATCGCGTTTGTGCGGGAAATGGGAAATTCATTCTCACTACACCACATTCTTTATTATTGGGTTTTCATTTATTAAATATGAAATATTGGAAAGTCATAATAAAAGCAGATAATATATTGGATCTTAGGAAAGTATTATAACGGGTGTAAAAAGAACAGTCACTATAACTTTGGGATATGATTATACTACCTTTTCTTAATCATAGAAATGAATTTTTTATACAAAAAAAAATTTTTTTTTCGTTTGTCAAAATAAAAAATTTTTGTTTTATAAAAAAAATTATACATTTCCAAAATGAGGACATATAGAATAATCGTATCTCAAAGTTATAGTAACTGTTCTTTATACATACTGTAGGTACACACGGGAAGCACAAACTTTAGGAACAATAATTTTACGAGTGCGACCGGACGATGAAGGACATTATAATATGTTGCACCATTCTATAGTGTTACTAATAAAAATCAAATACTGGCTAGTAAAATATTACTAATATACACAGCTATAGTCGTTATACCTTTTATATAGAATCATTTATTTACCTTTATAGGTAAGCTGTAATACATATAAAAGTCAAATCTTAATAACTATGTAAATGAAAGTAAAACTTTCAAAAGGTTAGCTCAGGTTAGGTCACTACAGAATAGGTTAGAAGAGTGCTAACTTTAGATTTTATTACGTTAGTGTAAGAACGCACTAGGCGTAACTAAGCGATGCAACTATATAAAATGCAATGTATGGTATTAACGAGCTAATATTAAATCGTTAATTAGGAGGACATGACAGGACCCCTTAGCTACAGGCTGTCACTGTCACTTCTCGGCGAAATGACAAAGACAGCATGCGACTTGAGCGCCACTTACATTAATAATCGTTTCAGTAATCTGTCGATAATGTATACGCGGCTTATCACGACAAACTATATCTCACTAAGGTTCAAGTGACATTGGAGCAGAGTGGAAGCGTCAGGGCTGATTGGTGGAACATTATCAGAGAGAAAGGAAGGGACATATATTTTATAATTACATAACTCTTCTTTAGATTAATGAACTTAATACGTTACGACGTATTCTAAAATGTTTTTTTTTTTTCATTTCAAGAAACCACAGAGGTTTGTGAAGATGATATTACAAGTTAGCACCAACTTACAGGTAATTAAGTTACTTACAAAATAATATTTTAAGTTTAAGTGACTGTTTGAAGTAAATTTTCTCGAAATCAAAATTTTGCTTCACTTCCACTTCACATTTTCACTTCATCCATTCACACATTCAATTAAGTTAAGTTTTTCACGTGAAGAAATGACAAACACACAAAACTCCCCATGTAGTATAAGACGCGTATAACAAGCGAGATTTTTGCACGTTTTGCTTTCGCTAGTCGAGAAGCACAAGCCCCTTGACTTTGAACTTTTCTCAAACGCTCGCTTCTAGCACCGATGACAATCTGTTTAACCCTGACTTCAATATAGGGCCATTCATTTATTACTATGACTATGTAGGTAGTAAATACTTAAGTTTTCTTCAACAACTGCATTTCAATTGAATACATGAATGGATGAAGGTGATATGTCGCAAAAAAATACCCATAAAATTGAGTTTAAACTGTCACATAAACATTCTTTAGATAACTAGTAACGTATTAAGTACATTGATTTTAGAGATGGATCAGTTTAACCCTGACTTCAATATGGAGCCATTCATTTATTACTAAGACTATGTAGGTAGTAAATACTTAAGTTTTCTTCAACAACAGCATTTTAATTGAAAACATGAATGGATGAAGGTGATATGTCCCAAAACAAAATAACCCAGAAACTTGAGTTTAAACTGTCATATAAACATTTTAAGATATCTAGTAACGTATTAAGTACATTGATTTTAGAGATGGATCAGTTTAACCCTGACTTCAATATGGGGCCATTCATTTATTACTAAGACTATGTAGGTAGTAAATACTTAAGTTTTTTTCAACAACAGCATTTCAATTGAAAACATGAATGGATGAAGGTGATATGTCGCAAAACAAAATAACCCAGAAACTTGAGTTTAAACTGTCATATAAACATTTTAAGATATCTAGTAACGTATTAAGTACATTGATTTTAGATACGGATCAGTTTAACCCTGACTTCAATATGGGGCCATTCATTTATTACTATGTAGGTAGTAAATACTTAAGTTTTCTTCAACAACAGCATTTCAATTGAATACATGAATTGATGAAGGTGATATGTCGCAAAAAAATACCCATAAAATTGAGTTTAAACTGTTACTTGATATGTAGTAACGTATTAAGTACATTGATTTTAGAGACGGATCTTTAGATGAATGTACTTAATACCTTACGATGTATTCTTAAATGTTTGAGTGACAGTTTGAACTAAATTTTGCTACATATCACCTTTATTCGTTCATGTCTTCAATTATATGACGATACCATTTTGTACACCTACAATTGCAAGAAACAAATGAAATGTAAATGAAATGAAATGAAATTTTTTGTTTTCATCTATCCATGACCTCTGTAGCGCAGTGGTCGGTCGCGTTAGTGCTCGAGCGAGGAGTCGCAGGACGTTCGAATCCTGCTGAAGAAACAAAAAAAATCCGTGTTCCTGAGTGATGTATGTGTATTAATATAACAAAAATCTTAAATATACATACATTTCCGTTGTCTGGTACCTGTAACACAAGTTCTTCGGATACTTAGCGTGGTATGTAGCGTTCATAGACAAAAAAGTAAAGAATAGATAATATCCAAACTCGATGTCTCTGAACCTGGGTAAAGCCAATCATTACCATCATTTTTACAAAAGTATTTAATGAAGAGAATGGAAGAATTTACAATTAATTACACACGATCATTAAAATGAAGTTTTTATTTCATTTGAACGTGTAATTGTAATTAATTGCGCCGAGGCTGAAAGACAATTAAAAGCTGTATGTTATAAGGTTCTGATACACTCAACCGATTTTAACCCCTAAACTTTATGTTATAAGGTTCTATTACACTCAACCGATTTAAACCCCTAAACTTTATGTTATAAGGTTCTATTACACTCAACCGATTTTAACCCCTAAACTTTATGTTATAAGGTTCTATTACACTCAACCGATTTTAACCCCTAAACTTTAAATTATAAGGTTCTATTACACTCAACCGATTTTAACCCCTAAACTTTATGTTATAAGGTTCTATTACACTCAACCGATTTTAACCCCTAAACTTTATGTTATAAGGTTCTATTACACTCAACCGATTTTAACCCTTGACAAAAACAGTTGGGGTGTTATATGTTTGACGTATCTGTGTGTGTACGTTTGTAGCATCGTAGATCCCGAAAGCATGGACTGATTTTGACTTGTGCTTTTGACATGATCAAGAGTGTTCGTAGACGACCGTGGCGCAGTGTTTGAGCGCGTTGGTGCTGGAGCGGGAGGTTGCAGGTTCGAATCCTGCCAAAGGAACAAAAAGTTTTCTGTGTTCCCGGTTCATGGATCTTAATAAGTGTAAATATGTGTAAAGTATAAAAGTATTAAATATATTTCAGATATCTGGTCCTGTAACACAAGTTCTTCAGATACTTTTTATTGTATATTTAGATTAAATCGTATATTTAGATAAGACAAGACACAGGGAGTCCAGGGATTTCTGGTCCATAAACGTTTTATTATTATTATTTATATACTTAGCACGGGGTTAGATTGACGTGATGTGAAGTGTCCATAGATATATATACTTCTATACTAATATTATAAAGCGGAAGAGTTTGTTTGTTTGTTTGTTTAAACGCGCTCATCTCAGGAACTACTAGACCGATTTGAAAAAAAAAATTTTTGGTGGATAGTCCATTTATAGAGGAAGGCGTTGGGCTATATACCATTACGCTGCGACCAATAGGAGCAAAGCGTCAGTGAGAAATGTTGCAAAAACGGGGAAAATTATTTACATTTGGGGACTTATGTTGCGTGCGCTGCATAAACGGTGTAAGTCACTCAAAAACCACGCGAACGAAGTCGCAGGGCACAGCTAGTTATTAATATTATTACATAGTTACGCATTCTACACCACTTAGGCAATTTAGTTTATTCACGGCTTGACAATTCGGGTGTTATTTAACCTTTTTTTTTAATATATAAATTAACAGTTTTGTTTTTATTTTCACAGATTAAAATGAGCGGCGCTGCTACATTATTCAATGCATCTAGTCTTTCAGGTATTCATTTTATCCATTTAAATCATAACTGCAACTAAAAATACTATTTTAAAATAATGTATTTGTAAAGGAAAATATAGAAATACATAAAATGAATTCAACTATCTCCTCGATGTTTTGTAACACGTCATATATTTTTGGATTCGTTTCCACGGATTCACCTTAAGGCGCTGCAGGCTCGCTATTAGCGCCACTCTTTTTAGCATTAATTTTACAACGACACAAAGATCTTATTCTAAAAAAGTAATCGGTTAAAACACAAGGTAAATAGTTAAACTAATTTATTGTCATTTAATTACAGCTCTAAATCCTATACTGTATTTAATCTCATAAGAAAATTGCTAAATCGGCCACTTTTGGCTGCCCGTCCGCCTGCCGCGCGTGGCTAGAACAGGCAACTACATTAGGTACATTACTTTATAGGGGATAAAATATTTTGGGGCAGGCTTATGTCCAGTAGTGGACATCATATTAGCTGACACAATAACAACAACTTCGTACTTATAAACCGCAGATTTGCACGGTGTAGTGCAGAGGTTAAAGTAACTCTTTTTAAAGCTTTTTGCCAATCTATGTACACATGCAATCTGTGGGTTAACTACACGCAGCGAGCTTACAACGCCCTCCGAGTTCAATATAATAATGCTCTAAGAGTGATGTTGGGGCTCCCGCGATACTGCAGCGCATCACATATGTTTGCGCAAACACATACTGACGGCTTTCAAGCTGTCATACGAAAGCGGGTTGCCTCTTTGATGAGCCGAGTACGCGCGAGCACCAACACCATTCTTAGAGTGATAAGTGATAAGGTCGAGTGTCCAATTATGCGCCATTGGGTACATGTTCATGTACACGTACCGAGTGCTGCAAAGAGACCTAATAGGTACATGAATTAATTGGGTTAATTTTTGTTATTTTAATTAATTTATTTTTTGTGTATCACTTACTAACATAGTTTTAAGTTTAATAAATTGTAATTACTAACACTATATGGACTAAGTCTGAAATAAACGCATATTTATTTATTTATTTATTTATTTAATTACTTCAACCATTCTTACACATTCAACAATCATATAATAATATTATTTATGTACACTGTACAGCTTGTAGGTATGGTACTTGTATTGTATTAGTTTAGTATCCTATTAAACTACTCCCGCTTACAAATCAAGCTATCCTTTGACACAAAGGTTGTCTGGAAGAGATCGCTTTTAGCGATAAGACCGCCTTTGCCCACGTTTTGTAAAATAGTTTTTTTTGTTATGTTTGTTTATTTGCTGTGTAATATGTGAGCAATAAAGTGTTTTAACAATAATAATAATCTGATTAAAAGAAAAAAAAACCGAAAATAGTTCAGACATTCAAATATGAATTGAAGACAAGAATGGATAAAGGCGATTTGTATGTATGTAAAATTATGATTTTGAGAAAATTGAGTTTAAGCATTTTAGAATACGTCACAAAGTATTAAGAATTAATTTATCTAAAGATCCGTCTCTAGAATCAATGTACTTAATTACTACATATCCTTAAATGTTTAAGTGGCAGTTTAAACTCAATTTTCGGGGTATTTTTTTGCGACTTATCACCTTCATCGATTCGTGTCTTCAATCATAATGGAAGCAGAGTCAACTATTGTATTTCAAAAATAGAACTTAAATTACTTAAATCTTCCAAACATACTGAAGATATCTTCCTCGATATCGAAATTCCTCTACATCAAAGACGAACAAACATTAGGTAAACAGTAATAGATCAGACAGATTTCCCACATCACACGGGCATTCGCTCGGTTAAAATAACTATCGTACCGTTATAGACACAACAGTTTAAATAATGTAAACTAAATTATGGCCAAAAAAGTTCAAGTAATGTAAACTGAATAATGACCAAAAAAATTTTAGTAGTTAAAAAAGTTTGGCCAAAAAAGTTTAAGTAGTTTAAAAGTGTGGCCAAAAAAGTTAAAGTTATGTAAACCAAATGATGGCCAAAGAAGTTTTAAGTAATGTAAACCAAATGATGACCAGAAAATGGTAAGTAATGAATCAAAGGAATGGCCAAAAAGTTAAAGTTATGTAAACCAAATGATGGCCAAAGAAGTTCAAGTAATGTAAAAGGTAAACCAATGTTCATAACTTGAAATTTTTGGACACAATGGTACGATAACTTAATTTATCTAAACGAGCTCATACCTAGTCATGATAATATATATACAGGCTATAATTTTAATGAGTGATGATACTTTAGGGTATGTATGGGACCCGTATATAGAGTTTACTGTGAAAGTACCAGCGCTGAAAGAGGTACTTTTTTTAAATTATAGAATGGGAAATTTTATAATGGTGGGGCATTTCTCATACAAACCCGAAAGTCAAAAGTAAGTCTTTCAGAGCCAAGACTTTCACAGTATACTCTTCATAGGAGGCACATACACACCCTAAAGTATTATCACTCATTTATTTTACACCTTGTATATTTTTGCCTATTTGCCGCAAATCATCACTCCAAATGTCTGAATAGACAAAAGACGCTTAATATGAACAGGGGGCCTATTACAAGCTTTTTATTCCAGCCAGTTTACGCCATATAACATGGCTGCCTGGAATTTTCGTATTACGATCACATAATAACTACATGATGACAGCTAGTTAGCGGACACTTGACACTGGACTTGCTTCCGAACGTCACTTGACAACCAAACTAGGACTGGATCCATTTTGTATAACATGTCGCTGTGATATGAAAAAGAACAAGGCAGTTTAAGACCGTATTATTGAATTGCCTGGAACCAGGCTGGTATTGTAAAAGATCATAATACGGCCCCTGGAATCTGGACAGTCAAAGAAAATTCAGAGCTCTGAAATCAGAACTTTTGACACTCCGATACCTGTGTCTTTTCAACTATATTGTCTTAGCGCAAAGTTATTTTTTAGCGTTAAAATTTTTCTCCGATTGGGGAAATTCCATATCACAATAATAAAGTCCCCGTATAAGATTTTGGCTGCTTTCTATAGTCCGATGTTTCTACCGATTTTTATTCAGATTCTTTCAGAACACAAATGTGACCGATTTTGTGACTCACCTTTGTAGGACGTGTGTTGGATATTGAGATCAGTACGTTCTATTTTCTGATGACCTCCGTAGAGCAGTGGTTGAGTGCGTTATTGCTCGAACGTGAGGTCGCGGGTCCGAGGGAAAAAAACAATGTTCCTGGGACATCAAATATGTGTATTAAATTTGTGTATAATATAATAAAAATCTTAAATATGTGTATAGTATAAAAGTATTAAATATATTTCCGTTGCCTGGTACCTGTAACACAAGTTCTTCGGCACAGGCCCAGATTGACGTGGTGCGAAGCGTCCATAGATATAGATAGATTTTCATCTACTAAAAGTCAACTATATTTCAGAATACCTAACAAACATCTCTGAATTCTCCAAGTATTGTACAAGTCAAATCTTTTAAACTTTATGAATAATGTTAAAACAGACCACAGTTTCAAAAATTCTAACCATACCTCGTTCACAACTCAACAATTCCAAAGCTCATTTACATTTAATCAGCCTGCACAAAGAAACAAACTCCGCCGCTCAACCTGACGCTTATTTAAATATTACCCTTTTCTCAACACGGAATGTTTTGTACCCAAGTGACTTGAGAGAAAATACTCCCTGCTAGTAGGTAAAACACTCACATATATTGGGTTCTTTAACACGCAGGGAAAGTTTATAAAAAGAAAAAAGAACTTCGATTTTTAAATATTCTGCAATAAGATCCGCTCTTATTGGTCTGAGCGTGATGCTATAGCTTCTAGCCTTTCTCGAGAAATAGGCTATCAAACACTGAAAGAATTCTTCTTAAGTTATCTTAATTTTTCTTTGTTTAAAAGAGATGACAAATAAATAAAAAAATATAATTTTAGGATAGTTCCTAATACGAGTACATTAAAACTATACAGTCGTAATAAATTCAAAGTAGATTAAGGTACTCTATTAAAAGGTACAATAATAATGCTTTCCACGGCGATATTGGTGACGGTGGCCGTTTTCATTGAAACCAGGCCAGCTACGCAGGAGTTATTTTATAGTGCCCAAGAGTGTGCGCAATACGCAGAAGCACTCTCTCTTCTTTTACTCTCGTAGCCCAGTGGTAGTGGGACGGATAACCGACACGACTAAAAATTTTGTAGTGGCTGGTGACTAACATGAGTTAAAAAAACCCAAAAGGTGCATGATTACGATTAATTATTATTTTATTAGACGACCTCCGTAGCGCAGTTGGTTGAGCGCGTTGGTGCTCGAACGAAAGGTCGCGGGTTCGAATCCCGCCGAGGGAACAAAAAGTTTTCAATGTTCCTGGGTCATGGATGTGTATTAAATTTGTGTATAATATAATAAAAATCTTAAATATGTGTATAGTATAAAAGTATTAAATATATTTCCGTTGTCTGGTACCTGTAACACAAGTTCTTCGGATACTTAGCACAGGGCCAGATTGACGTGGTGTGAAGCGTCCATAGATATTATTATATATTTTCATGCTTATTACTCGTACACTCTAAATAAACACATTAAAAATTCTTCTCTACCCACACTTTATGTTTGACTTTGACCTTTTTCTAACCGCAACAGCATGTTTGCAATTCACAACGAAGTATATTAAAACTTCTAAACAAATAGGTGTACGTATTTCGCTTTTGAATATCTCTGTTTGCGTTAATAAGAAGAAAAATTAAGTTAAGTCACGGAATACCTGGAGCACGATTCTCGGGCAGTGGAAAAAAGTTCGAATATTAGTATATCCCGCTCGCACGCGCGCTAAATCACATTTGCATGAGCGGGACAGACCGATAGTAAAAACTAAGTTCGAGGCCTGAGAATTAGGGCCCTGATTCTAGATGCCATCGCTATTTATCGCTTACGAATTTCGAAAACAAAATGTACAAATAGTATTTGACATAAAGTTCGCTAAATTACAAAGGAATTTGCTGTGGTCGAAGCCCGAGTGGCTTCTTTTTAAACTCGTGGCGTGGGCATTGCATAGCCTTAAGAGGAAACACCACGGTTGAGAGAAATACAAAATAGGTATTTATAAAATATATTGCTGTCTCGCAGTGCCTTAGCTAGCCAGCACTAGCGCGATAGAGACAACTGCAACTTGGACTGAAATTACCTATTAAAAGTACCAGAAATCGACGTTTAGGGGATTCCTGTTTCCTCCTCCAAAACTTAACCGATTAAAATTTTTTTTTCTGTATTAGCTAAAAAAAGAATTGAGCTAGGTTCCTATTTTTTGCTTTTGTTGTTTATTGTAGTCAAATCTGTTTCCTAGATATTTAAACATAGCGGAGAGTCTGGCCATTTTTTTTAGGTTTTTAAACGTCCATATCTCTTTTAATAATTCATTTATTAAGAAAAGGAAAAAATAGGGACGTACAAACAATATCAATAAATATTTAGGAAAAAAATTGTTACTCTAGAGGTATTATCCAGGGAGGAAATAGAAGTCCCCTAGACCCCTATTTTTGTATGGAAAAAATTTCGTGGTGTTTCCTCTTAAAACCGTGTTCCAAAATTTAAATGGCTTTAATTATTTTTAAATATTATGTATTGTTATTTGTGTAAGTTAATGTTAATGTAAACGTTTGGCTGTGTTATGTCCCTTTGTGTTTAATAAAGATATTTTAATCATTTAATTTATTTATTTAAGACCCTTATAACGGGCATTGCTTTTGCAAAACAATAAAACTATAGGGATCTTTGTCGAGTTGTCACGTTATGGTAAGAATTTTTTATGAGTTGCCAAAACTCCTTTGCTCCATACTATATTCGGCTTGATATGAGCCACGCGACACGCTGTGTGGTGATGATGATGTCGCATCATCCGTCACCGGATACATGGCAAATATACCGAAATAATTAATTAATTGCCTATAAATGGTTTGACAACACACTCGCGAACTGACGCCCACACGTAATGACACGAGCAATCAAGTAGAATCACTAATGACATTTTGTGTCAATTAGCTAAGTAGATTGGTATTTAGTAGCCGTTTATGAGGTTTGGTTAAATCGATCACAAAGGTTTGGGTATAAGCAGAAAAATATACATGGTGTAAAATAAATGAGTATCACTCATTTTATTAGACATTTTATTATAAGATAGGTTAGTGCCTACTATGTAGAATTTACTGTGAATGTACATACCAGCGCTGACCTACTTTGGACTTTGATGTTTCTATGAGAAATGCCCCAACATCACACATTTTCCCATACAGTAAAAAAAAAACACTGTTTCTGTGTAAACTCTGTATACGGTACCCATACACCCCCTAAAGTATTATCACTCATTAATATTACTGCCTGTATACCTAACTAGTAATAAAATGATGATCCATGCGTCGGATGGGCATGTAAAAAATGGGGCTTGCGCCTGTTCCCTCACCAGCCGTGTCGGTTTACCGTCCCACTGGGTTATGAGAGTAAAAGGAAGAGAGAGCGTATTTGTGTAATGCAGACACACTTGGACACTATAAAATAACTCCTGCTTACCTGGCCTGGTTTCAATGAAATCGGCTACCGACACCGAAAACAGTGAGGGGACCTATTATTATTAGTAATAAAATGAACTGTCAACAGTTGTCCAGTAGTAGACGTCAGAATGACGATAGTAATGAACATCGTCATTTTGACGACTAATACTGGACATAGACCTACCACAAAGTATTTCTTAGGCGGTAGTTGTCTATATTCGCCACGCTTGTGCTGTTCTAACTCTGGCACTACGGAAAAATATTATGTTGTATCTGCATAATATTATAAGAATGCAGTTCTGCATTGCGCCTACTTTGAAGGACGGGACAGATAAGGTAAGTTTCTTATATATCGGACGTGATAACTGAAACGAACATAATATAATATGGTGGTCATAGACGGGTTTGTTTACGTTTAGGTTAAAATTAAACGCAATATACTAGGATAAAAAGTTAATACGCTGGATGATAAGCGAATAGTCCCGCTCGCGTGGTAGAAAATGAATGATAATTTAGCACGCTGGTAGTAGGAATTGCTAGCGGTTTTATAGGGAAACAAAAGCCACTCGACGCCGCCCATGTGTCACATAATATTATGTTATTTGGACAATCGTACCTCGTATCGTATAGTTCGTCCCTGATAAATTTAACCTAAAGGTAAACAAACCGAAATCATCGAAGTTTTTACTTATTCACTTATTGTGCACACATACCAACACTTTCACATGTATATTAAAGGATTACACTTCATTATCCAATACATTTTATAACAATTAAACAACAATTATTAATATGTTTAAACATCAAATGAAAATCTTTCACAGAAAAAATACGCCATTATGATACTGCCGATTGTATAAAATAAGCCTATAGTCTATGGATTCATAGCAAACAATATCCATTGTATTAATATTGGCCAATTGGCATCACTGACTAGTCTTTGGTTGTGTCATAGACGAATTTGTTTACGTTTAGGTTAAATTTATCCCGGACGTACTATAGTAGAATAGTTATCCATATAATACATGGTTAAGTGAGAAAAAAGATAGTCCCTGTTTTTAAGTCCCGAAACTAAGTCCAAATAAAACAGTTTTAACAAGCGCCTCGCTATCGTATGTTCAAACGTTTGACTTTGGGACTTAATTAAACAAGAATGTAACCTCGGTTCGGCCTTGGCCCAGTTCAGAAACTCGTCATTTAAAATGTTTGAAAAATGTGATTTGCAAATCATAATACACTGTGCACGCGACTTCGTTCGCGTGGTTTTTGAGTGACTTAAACCGTTTATGCAGCGCACACAACGAAAGTCCCCAAGTGTAAATAATTTTCCCCATTTTTGCAACATTTCTGACTGACGCTTAGCTCCTATTGGTCGCAGCGTAATATTATATAGCCTAAAGCCTTCCTCTTTAAATGGACTATCCAACAAAAAAAGAATTTTTCAAATCGGACTGGTATTTTCTGAGATTGGCGCGTTTAAAGATTGAAATTTTTGCGACAGAAAAATAAGAAATGGTAAAAAGTTAAAAAAAAAAATTGTTTTTGACAAATAAATATAAAAAAAAACATTTCCAAAAAGAGGAAATGCACTATAATCGTATCTCAAAGTTATGGTGACTGCTCTTTTTACACAATGTTTAATATCCGTTGGAAACTTGGCCGATTTTGAGATAATTCAGCACAGATATATAAAGGAAATTGGAAAATAAATTGACATCGCGGCGGACTACGGAGAAGGAAATGAAATGTTTATCGCAGCAAAATGTGAGGTTCCCGTAGGATATCTTTTGCAGTTTTGACATCTTCTTAAACATTTCTGACTAGCTGGCCCGTGCCCACTTCGTTGAGCAAAAAAAAACATTCCCTGGAACACCACGAATATTTCAAGACCAAAAATAGCCGAATCGGTTCAGCCGTTTTCGAGTTTTAACGAGACTAACGAACAGCAATGCATTTATATATATATGAACATAGAAGATATGGAGACTTTTTATCCAGTAAATAAATAATTGATAATAATATGTAATAGGATTTCAACCATTCTGATTAAAATTCGAAAGTAAAATTCAGTTTTCATGACTTTAAATATTTTATCATATTTCTGAATGTGTGGGTTATTTTTAGGGTTGCCACATGTTTTTTAAGAAAAAACGAGATATTAAGAAATATATATTTTGTTTCTTAAAATATATATACATTATAATCATTAATCATAATTCATAGTACATATTACATAGAAAAAAATAGTATCTAAAATAGTATCACATAATTGTAAATATAAAAAGCTCGACTATAATTAGCGATCAAAATATAATAATAATGTACGATACTATACACCGTGTAACAGTGTATAGTGTATACCGAAGTGAGTGATAAAAAGTTACTAGCATTTTCATTCATTTCAGCCATTGATTGGTATTAATTGGTGGAAACTTTCATTTAAGTCAAACTAATTTTTTTTCGGTAGTCCTCCTATTACTTACCACGCTTGGTAGATCGGCAAGTGGAGTTTTCAGAGAGGACGGATAATATAACGGGTGTAAAAAGAACAGTCACTATAACTTTGGGATATGATTATACTACCTATTATCATTCTAGAAATGTAATTTTTTCAATATTTTGTTTTTTGTTCTTCTAGCGATAAAAAAAGAAATAGTAAAAAGTAAAAAATCTTAGTTTTTGACAAAAAAATAAGAAAAAAAATACATTTTCAAAATGAGGAAAGGTATAATCGTATCTCAAAGTTATAGTGACTGTTCTTTTTACACACTGTATTTACCTATACATAATTATTATCATATTTTACAAGTACCTATAATAATTTATGTTACTGTTGACAGCCCTAGTTATATTAGGCACCTGACCTCTGAAAATTTAATGTACATCTGTAGGGGATTTGTGTCGACTTGGCAAACTTGAAATGCGAGGAAAGCGAAAATCGGGTGTAATTTCGGTTGTTTTGGTCAAGTTAAACCGTGTATTATGTTTTGGCTGGCTTTTGGCAGTGGCTTTTGCCCGCAAGCGTACTATATCCCACGGGAACTCTGTACTTTTTGGCACAAAAGTAAACTTCTTATCAAAATTGGTCCCGCCGTTTTTGCGAGAAGACAGAAGTTAACTAAAAGATAGCTCGAAAAGCATACCATGGGGGACTCGGGGAGCCGCGATCAAAACCTAGTAATATGAATTAATGAATATACCTACATATTTTATTGTGTCAAAAACAAAAAACACACAAAATAAATATACTTACATTAAAAATTAACATAAAAATTTAACACAAAGAGCGGCTTTATCTATGAAGCGATTTCTTCCAAGCAACCCTTGGCATAGGAAAAAAAACAAAAACAATCAAAGAATTAATATGAATCTATAACTACGTACTTAGAAATAAAACAACCAATAGTTCTAGTGCTAAAATCTCTATTTAAATATTATGCATTAAAATAATAATCCATTATTGAATGTACTGTAGGTTCTTGATGGAAATACATGTTACACAGTAAAGGTACGATTCCACCAAAATAGTGTTCAGAACATTTGTTAGCCAACATTTTTTTCAGAATTCCAGCTGTGCCAATTTGTATATTGTGTTCCAATTTGTTAATGTTGCGTTAGCGAGTACACCGGAACAAACATCTGTTACGCACAATGTTCGCACCAGTTCAGAACACCGGTGGAATCGCACCCTAATAATACACAATTTACTTGCACTTTTTCCACTTTATTAGTTGATAAACATAAGACTTATTGAAATACACGACCTTTCCGACTAAGTCACACCTGATGATGATAATATAGTCGAAACCGGTCGTTTATTCAATAAATCTTATGTTTAACAACTAATAAAGTGGAGAAAGTGCAATAATTTGTGTATTATTACTGTGTAAACTAATAATCATACTTAAATAAAAAATATCATAAACGCGAAACTGTTCTTATGTTTGTCTTATCTTTTCACGCTTTTTGGGCTGCTGCTGAACCAATTTCGAAGGTATAGAGATGCTTTGAGTTCCATTAAAAGGCTAGGCAAAAAAGTGCAGTCTCCAAGGGGTACTGTGTATCTCCAGCAGCATAAACAGTGTGTAAAAAGAACAGTCAATATAACTTTGAGATACGATTGTACTACCTTTCCTCATTTTGGAAATGTATTTTTTTAGTCAAAAACTAAAAAATATATTTTTTACTATTAACCATTTATTGTTTTGTCGCAAAAATAACGAAAAAGCAAAAATACAAGCGTGATATTTCAAAAAAGTCATTAGAAGTTCTGCTATTCATCGATAGAATATGACAATAAAAAGTATTACCGCTGTGCCGGTCGGAGTGGGAGGTGTTAGGTTATTTCGTTACGGAATACCTGGATTCGGTCTCCATGCTAAAGTCTCGCGATAGAAGCTATGCAATAGCTTTTTTTTATTATTATAAAAAAAATAAGAAATACATTTCTAGAATGAGAAAAAGTAGTAATATAAGTCATATACAAAAGTTATGGTGACTGTTCTTTTTACATCCGTTGTACATGCTGCTGGAGCTCCAGCAAAAGTTAATAATCGTTGATGAGCCACTTAACAAATTTTAATTATCCCTTTATTACTTCGAGTTGCATATGGCGCCAATTAATTTGAAAACGGAACTCAGTTCCGTTTTCAAATTGAAAACTTGTATTCACAAGTGTGGCAAAAAACTTGTATTCACAAGTGTGGCACTTTGGGGCTTAATATTATGCATGCAAATATGGACTGAGATCCCAGATCCAGACACCCCTTATCATCTTACTGATAAAAAAAAAGTTCAAAAACTATAACCCGACTACGCAAAAGGGGGTCTAAAAAGGCTAAAACAAGAAAATAATTCAATTTGAAATCCAGATATGCATAGACAGGTAAAAAAATGGTCATGTTAGCAGGTAGAGCCGTGGTCGTACCCGCTAAACAAATCTAAGCGTCACCTCACACAAAAATACTGTAGAAAAAGGAGAACTTGAAAAATAATAATATTCGACTGCTGTTGAAATATACAATCCCAATAGCGGGGACGACTACGGCTCTACTGCATATCTGGATTTCAAAAAACTCATTACCCTTCTGTAGTGTGCACTAAATTATACGAAAGGCAGGCTCTGTATACCGTCAACAACCTCCAGTACGTCTCACTCTTAGTACGTCTGTCTTAATACTGATTGAGTGTGGCAACTCCCACCAACGTATATAGTTATAGTACTTATATTGTCCACGATAAAGAGACCACCATTTAGACAAACACTACACCTTCTTTTTGGCTTCGCTGAAGTCGGGTAAAAATGAAACTACGTTAAAAAATCGATCTTGAATTCCTTTTAATTTTTTACATTTTAGTGTCTCTAAGGGCCGATTTTTCAATCGTCAGATAACTTTTATCTGTTGAATAAACAAGTGACTTTGACATTTGTTCCATACAAAATTTGCCAAAGTCACATATTTATTCCTTAGATAAAAGCTATCTGACGATCGAAAAATCGGCCCTAAGTCAAAGTATACTACAGTAGGATAAATCCATTTGATATTCACAATACACTCCATATTTATAATTTCCACCTCCTTTTTTATCCTGACCTGATACACCACTGGAAATTGGTGAAAATGTTCATAAAATTATTACTACAGGGCCCAACTATGTAATTTTTTTAGGGGACCAAAATGGCATCTATTCTGCGTCAAATAAAGAAAGCATCACGCAAATCAGATCATTAACCTCAGAGTCAAGAGAAGGGCGGAGTGCAGAGAGGAATGGAGAAAACTCCACCGACAAGAGCGAAGCTCTTAAGTTAGAAGAAGAACCTCAGAGTGATCGGTATACATAATACGTACAGTACGAATAAAAAAGCCGACTGTTAAAAATGTTAATCATTTTCTACCATTAGTTTATACGATGAACGTATGAATGCTCGATAGTTTCTGATCAGGTCCCGATCTACCCACATTGTCGACTATTATTTAACTATATATAAGCGAGTTGAGCCTTATAAATATTAACACATACATGCTTACCGCTGACGACCTCCGTAGCGTAGTGGTTCAGCGCTGGTGCTTGACCAAGAGCCTCTTGGCAATCCCACCAAATCCCACCAAGGGAACAAAAAGTTTTCATGTGTCTTAATATAATAAAACTCTTAAATATGTGTAAAGTATAAAAGTATCAGATATATATTTCCGTTTGGTACCTGTAACACAAGTTCTTCGGATACTTAGCACAGGGCCAGATTGACGTGGTGTAAAGCGTATATAGTTATATTATTATCATTATTATCTATCCGTAGCTATCCCCAAAATCCGATTTGAATATCACCCGGGTG
The DNA here is from genome assembly GCA_905187575.2 of Celastrina argiolus. Lineage (NCBI taxonomy): Eukaryota > Metazoa > Arthropoda > Insecta > Lepidoptera > Lycaenidae > Celastrina > Celastrina argiolus. The sequence continues at coordinate 8,574,156 of LR994594.1, read as the reverse complement.
ATGTTAGGGGGGGTCAAACCTCCCCATCTACTCCCAGCCAAACAACTAGCCACCCGGCTAGTTATAGTCCGATACAGCTAAATCGGCTTTCTAGCCATTAGTGAGTAAAAAAAAAAAAAAAAAATATTTATCAGTAAGTGTGTGAGGTGTCTGGTGAAGTGGTGACGCTGGGATGTCGGACTAATACAGGTTCAGCTCACAAAATTAAGGCACCAAGTTGCCAGACGAAATAAAATGGCCCTCTATGGTAGTTCCGCTTTTATTAACGCTGGCAACACCAGATATGTTCGGTGTGAATTCTAAATTGTACAATCTCTGTGTCCTGGGAATAAAAATTCTAATTTACGGGGGTTAATAATTTAAGTATTTTCCCACCGTTCGTTACGTAGGAGATGAACGTAAAACATGCTCAAATGAATATAGTATCGCTCATACAAAATTTGTATGTGCAACTAAGTAGTTGCACATAGATGTTGTGTGATTATAATATATCCGCGAATCTCGAAATACTTGTCGGGGGGCACTGCCGTAAAGAAAAGGATGTTTTCTCAAAAAAATTCTGGCCATTTTTAGTATAATAATATATTATGTAGATTACGAAGTCAATCTTTTTAATTATTTAAAACATTAGATATTAAAAAATTAATGGTATTGATAGGATCACTATAAGATGTTGTTAGACCGACCGACTAACATTGGCATAACTTGGCATAACTTACATATATCTCACACCTTTTACGGTAGAAGAACTAAGTAGCGAGACTTGGCAGTTTTTACAAATTATGTTTTTGATGGGATCAATTGTTTTTAAAGGTTAAGGCTTCCCTTAATAACATTTTTCCCCTACATCGATTCCGGTAATGGTGTCCGGTTTCATTTAAACCACACCAGCTACGCAGGAGTAGATTGAATGTACTGTTGGTTCTTGGTTCTTTTAAAATTCATGTTAAGCATAAAAACACACAAATTGTATACGTTTTTAAATGTTTTTTACAAAAAACACGACGAAGAAATAGATCACAGACACCTTATGATGAAAGTGGAAAAGTGTTAATAAAAAGTTGTGTTATTTTGTTCGTAGTAGTTATTTTTATAGTGCCCAAGTGTGTGCGTATTACATAGAAGCTCTTTTCCTTTGATCACGTAGTCCAGTGGGACGGACGTGCTTGCCACAAAAGGCGACAGAAAGAGAAAAGAACAGGTGCAGGACCTACTTTTACATGCTCAATTGACGCATTAGTCATAATCTTTGCTGTCAAACAATCAAGTGATCAGCCATTTTTTGTTGTTCCAACGCGGGAATCGAACCTCCGGATTCCATCCGGAACTCCGGAACCACTAGACTCTGGAGGCGTTAAAAGAGAAGAGACGAGGCTATCCTTAATAATAAATACATATTATTATAGCAATAAGTACAGCAAACCGTTTTGTCCGCTTGATCTGAGCATCGCCTAAAGACCCTAAACGAGTCGCGGCTTTTAGGCCCGTATAAATAAAACAATCTCAAACCCAACCTCACCTTGAGAGCCTATTTGAAGGATAAAAAAACGTTTCGTTTCACTTTTAAAAATGAAGAATTTTACTTATTATCTGTCATTGACATTATATCATGTCATTTTTATCTGTCAAATAGGCTCTCAAGGTGAGGTTGGGTTTGAGATTGTTTTATTTATACGGGCCTTAGTTCTTTTTAACCCTTAAGTCATTATACTTGTACAATTTTGTAGCGTCACAGAACTCAATATTTCTATCGAACTCAATAAACCTCCACTATCAGGTAATTTATGGGGTTAACCGACATTTTACCACCGGATTACTTTTACTGCAGACACAGAATGGATAATAGATAACTATGAAAACCTTATCGAATGCGGGCGTTTAGGGCATCCCAGACCTTATGAATACAGATTATGTATTAGTTCGAAATATAGAACATTTTTCTCGTATAATGTAGGTATGTAAGGTTGTTGGGATAAAGAAAAGGTTTTCGCGAGGACGATTTAAGGAATTATCAAGCTTTCTGTCTCTTGAAATATATTTGTTGAAGTAAATCTTCTATGCCTCCATAATTTTTTGTGACGTGTACTTGACGTGTTTCACGCGTCACACCACGTCAATCCGGACCCGTGCTAATTATCCGAAGAAATTGTGTTACAGGTACTCGTACCAGACAATGGAAATATATAATATACTTTTATTGTCTTTTATTAAGATGTTTACTGTGCGTATTACGCAAATTTAAATACACATCCGTGACTCAGGAATTTTGAAAACATTTCTCACTCTCACTCAGTTCCTTCGACGGGATTCGAACCCGCGCTTATACGTGCAACAGAGGTCGTCCTATTAATTATTATGTATGATAATACCCACTGTGTCTGATATATAGGAAACGTAACTATACTGTCTTCGATCGATCATTTCAGCTTTAAAACTGACGTGATCTTGAGTAAAAAACGAGATCCATATCGGTTCATAACTCTGGGACCTAGTTAAGTTATGCTGTACCTAGTAACTACTGCTGTTTAACGATGCAAAAACTAAATAAACTTTATAACAATAAATAAACTTTGAAAATTCCTAGTAAACTATTTAAATCCGGTACTCTAAGATAAGAAATAAAAGAATACCGCTCAAAGTTATCTCATAATTTCTTGGTACGACTTAATGCGGTCGAGAGGACACTGTCACTTGCAGATTCGCCTACTGTCAGCCATCTTGTTTCATTTTTCACGTAACGACCGTCACACGCTGTGAATTTTAAGTATCTCATTTTTTGAGTATTTAACTGTTATTTAAATAACGTGCTTTATTTGTTAATAAATAATAAAACTATTCTATTGAACACAATATACCTACACAATAAGCATTATATTTACCTACCTAATGAGTTTCCATTTTTTTTTGTCGTAACCTTAAGTTATACAGACATTTTTTTAAATGCCAACAAGTTAAACTTTATACGTGAAAGCCATGAAATTTTATTAATATAAAAATAGTTTCACATACTCGTTCCCTGTATATTTTTCTATTTCGTCCTACGTTTTGGGCTACATGAAATATTTCCGACATGGAAAATATAAGAGGAAGTAAATAAGATTCCGTATAAACTGTAAGAATTTCCGATACATTTCTTGTAGACAAGGAATATCACTTCCGTGCCAAAATATTCGTCAGCTCCTAGATTATTATTTTTATCTTATTCAATATACTGATATTTCTAAGAATTATGAATATTCTGCTGTAATATTAATAATCATAGCCTCCCTTAACCTGTTTCAGACTTTATTGAAACCAGGAGGAGTTTAATAGTACCCAAGAGTGCGCAATACTCAGAGCTCTTTCTCTCTCCTTTTTTACCTCTCGTAACCCAGTGGAAGTTGGACTGATGTCCGACATGACAGGAGAGAGATCAGGCACAGGACTGACATTTCACATGCATGGATCGTCTTTTTTGTTAACAGGCAATAAGTCCTAGCTAGCAACAATAAATTTAGCTGATAGCTACATCTGCCTATATTTTTAGGATTTTAAATGTCCATATTTCTTTTGATAATTAATTTATGAAAAAAAAAGGAAAGAAAAGGGATGTATACATAGATACTCAGGTAAAAAAATGTTATAGTGGCATTATCCAGGAAGGAAATATGGGTCGCGTAGACCCCTGTTTTTGTATGAAAAAACGGCAGTTGTGTTTCCTCTTAAGTATACTTGGAGCTTTTCCAGTAATTGGCGCATGACTTTATATTGAATAAAATCATTTTTGGCACTAAAAACTGGGCAATTTATATAGATGTCTTGCCAAAATATGCCAATTTTCCGCTTCGCAATGACTATGATTTTTAATTTTTAAAATGTATAATATTAAGTGCCAATTCACCTACGTTAAAGTCAATTAAATTCACAATTAAATATTGTGATGTTATCTCATCCGCATTAAAGAAAGAGAAGGCATGACATTTGAACTAAGATTGAAACTAACAATAATATATGATAACAGAAAGGAAACTGTAGATATACTAACCCCCGGTTGCCCGAACGCAATTCAAACCTTATCTGTGGAATTTTAACAAATCTTGCAAGTGCGAGTATAATGTACTTAATTATAAAATATCTTTCTATTCCTTTCTGTTCCTTTCTGTCTGATAATATTCTACCAATCAGCGTTCTATATGGGTCATTGATTTGAATGCCATGTTAGTTGATCATTCATTTGAATTGCGTTCGGGAAACCGGGGGTGACTATTCTAATACTGTTGATACATACAGGTAGATTTTCCCTACATTCAATGTCAGAAATAATTCTCTGGGCTACTTTTTCTGAGCACTATTGCAATCAGTATGTTTAATTTTTCACCTACAAAAGTCGATTAATTATCACTCGTGGGTGGTAAGTATTGCAATAATATTTGACATCAAAGACGGGGTGTTCTAGATATGGGAGCGCCCGTTTATTGATCCGAGAAAATTAATTATTCATGAATTAATGACTTCATATTTTGCCATATCACACGCGCTAAGTTAGTTTAAGAACTCCGTAACTTCGCAATTATTTTATATTGCAATGTATTATGATCGTGCCATCAATCACTCTTTCGATCAATCATATCAATCAATCATCGAAAAAAACAGGTACACACCTACTATCGAATTACCGGCAGTCACCAATACGTTTTTAAAACAGTGATGTTTGGTTAGTAAATAAAGTTCAATTTTCAATAACTGTTCAATAAATGCACGCAGCGTACGAGACGCTCGTTGTGTGCTAACCCTTAGAGGAACCTACAATGATGTAATTAAAACTTAACTATACCTATAAAAGATGTTATGGTTCTATCTAACTTTGACGACCTCCGCAGTGGTTCAGCGCGTTGGTTCTCGACCGAGAGGTTGCGGGTTCGAATCCCGCCGAAGGAACAAATAGTTTTCAATGTTCCTGGGTCATGGATGCGTATTAAATTTGTGTATTGATATAATAAAAAAATATAAATATGTGTATAGGATAAAAGTAAAAAATATATAGGTATTTCCGTTGTCTGGCACCTGTAACACAAGTTCTTCGGATACTTAGCACAGGGCCAGATTGACGTGGTGTGAAGCGTCTATAGATATTATAATACATTATTATTATAACTGCTGTAATGGAAGGAATATTATATCCGACTATTCTATAATATCCAAAAAAGAAGCAAAATTTACTAAAGCCTCAGTAAAATTGACTGAGATTAGGTGTCTTGGTTTCTGCTACAAGTAGTCAAATACTGGCTTTAATATATGGGGCATTTCACGTCAAGCGGGCCAGAAAAATAAAGTCAGATCTTGGATATATATTAAATATGAACAATCTGGCTTTATTTTTCTGGCCCGCTTGACGTAAAATGCCCCAATATGACAAAAACGCCTAAGGACGCGTTTCACCAAGCAACGTAACGTAAAGTTAATCCTTCGTTAAATATCATGCTGCTCCTCTCGTAATTCCTATCAATGAATGAGAAGGCATGGTATTTTAACAAGCCATTATCACTAACGTGCGTTGGTGAAATCGGGACTTAGTTTCACTAATTACCGCGGAAACTTCTTTCGAAAAATGGACTTATACCTCAATGTACGAATAGATTTTGACACTTACTTTTTTTAAGAAGTCAATTTAGTGAACAAGACTCGAACATTCAAATCTCACTCAAGTAAGTGCGAAAGCTTTTGAATAATATAAAATGAGAGAAACGAAAAATCAAATTAAACTCAATTATTATTTAATTAACAACCCTTCTTCATTTAATGAAATCGCTCCGAGTGAGTCTAAATAGAATATGCTTTAGACGATTTCCCTTTTTGAGTCTGTTGTAATTAAATTTTGGAGTACTGAGAATTGGCTGCACAAATATTGGAATATTGGAATGATTCCCAGTGGGGAAAATATTGTATGGACGCATGTCAATACGTTTGTTAGGATTATCTATACTAATATTATAAAGCGAAAGAGTTTGTTTGTTTGTTTAAACGCTTTAATCTCAGGAACTACTGGTCCGATTTGAAAATTCCTTTTTTTGTTGGATAGTCCATTTATAGAGTAAGGTTTTAGGTTATATAACATTACGCTGCGACTAATAGGAGCGAAGCGTCAGTGAGAAATGTTACAAAAACGAGGAGACTTTCGTAGCGTGCGCTTACACGGTTTAAGTCGCTCAAAAACCACGTGAACGAAGTCGCGGGCACAGTTAGTATAATAATAATGCCTCCCACACTGATTTCGGTGACGGTGGCCGGTTTCATTGAAAACCAGGCCAGCTACGCATGAGTTATTTTAAAGTGCCCAAGTGTGTGCACAATTCACAGAAGAACTCTCTCTTCCTTTACTCTCGTAGCCCAGTGGTACGGATAACCGACACGATTGGTGGGAGATCAGGCGCAGGACCGACTTTTTACACGCCCATCCGACGCATGGATCATCTTTCTTGTCAGACAATCATGCGATCAGTCTGCATTGTTGTAACCAAACTTGAAAACAACATTTTTTGTTGTTCCAACGCGGGAATCGAACCCACGACCTCCGGGTTGAGAGCGAAGCTTTTTAACCAATAGACTCTGTAGTAACGCCTCTGTATACGTGTAGTTGTTAGTATTAGTTCTGATTTCGCAGAATGTGCTATTTTGACTTTGCCTGTAGTGTAATAATTTGAATGATAGGTTATGCAACAATTGGCACAAGCATCTGTGTATTTCCGTCTTATCAATACTTGATGTGGTAATATACCTAAAACTCATTTCTTTATAATATCTGAAAAGTAACGAATATATTTCATTCAAACTTGCAATACGAAAGAGAAAGAATTAGGGTCGGTATGACGTCAATGCAATATGCCGCTGCACATTTTTCATAGCCAAAATCGTATTTGGTGTAGTCTCACTAGACTACACAAAACACGATTTAGGCAGATACACTTATCTTAGTTTTTCGAGAAAGGGTAACATATTTTGTTTGTTCTTAAATAAAAGTAGAGTTTTAATAAATAAGAACACTAACTTATTTTTATAGCTATATACAGGTTGTAAAAAGAACAGTCAATATAAGAGAGAAAGGGTAACATATTTTGTTTGTTCTTAAATAAAAGTAGAGTTTTAATAAATAAGAACACTAACTTATTTTTATAGCTATATACAGGTTGTACAAAGAACAGTCAATATAACTTTGAGATACGATTATACTGCCTTTCCTCATTTCAGTTTTTGTTTGTAAAAAACAAAAAAAAAAATTTTTACTTTTTACCATTTCTTATTTTTTGTGGCAAGAATAAAGAAAAAGCAAAAAAAATATTTAAATAAAAATAATTAAATTAGTAAAATCACAATACCCCAAAGTTATAGTAACTGTTCTTTTTACACCCGTTATAAACAACTACTTTGTCGCTAGGCCCTTAAGGGGAAGTATATTAAAAGTCTAGAACCACAGATCCCTCATTTACTCTACTAATAAAATTTGTTATTCAGGTGCCTCCTACGTTTTCACAAAGAAATATCAGAGAATGAGTCTATCACGTAGTAGATGGCTCACGTAGACAGGATCCTGTGGAATTCCAATACAACTATATTGCCAACGATGGTCTATTTGTTTGGCTCAGGTGTTTTATTAAAAACTACCCACATTTTATTATGCAAGCCTCGACGCCTACCACATTTGCAATATTGGTTTTGCAATAAAATTTTGTAGCAGCTACTTTCGATATTATATTACCTCGAATGAACTTCAGTTCTTCGTTTGAAATTCATAAATATGTGTAATTAATTTTTTCGAAATGTATCCCTAATGTAAAAAGGGGGGTGAAAAGTTAGTATGAAATTTCTATAATTTTAAATATATGTTATTAAAAGGTATTAGTTTGTAAGTTTCTAATAATGATTATTGCCGACATCTTTTTGTGATCTATCCCTAATCAAGCCCTAAGGGGTTAAAATGGGTGGGAAACTTTGTATGAAACTTCTATGGGTTTCCAAATTACTAAAATATCGAGTAGTTACTATTTAAAGAATTTAAAATGTTCCGCGTTGCAGGTTCCACGTTGCAGGTTCCACGTTGCGGGTTGCGCGTTACGATCCGTGCGGGTAGGTGTAATTGAATTTTATTACAAGTACAACTATATACTCTCAACAAAGTGGGCACGGGTCAGGTACTAGGTTATAACGGGTGTAGAAAGAACAGTCACTATAATAAAAAAAAAATATTATACTACGTTTTCTGATTCTAGAAATGTATTTTCTTTTACAAAAATAAAAATAATATTTTGCTTTTTCGTTATTCTTGCGACATAAAAAATAGTAAAAAGTAAAAAAAAATATTAAGTTGTTGACAAAAATACATTTCTAGAATCACAAAACGTAGTATATTGATATCCCAAAGTTGTAGTGACTATTCTTTTTACACCCTGTATAATTTACATAGTTGGTCAAGCATTACTAAAAGTTATATAAAAACGTGATTATTTTCATACGAAAGTACAGTTATCATAGGAGAATTATTGAACTCAGGCGAAGCCGGAGGTAGAAGCCTGTTAAAAATATATTAATAAAATCTGACTCAATAAGTGTCAAGAAAGTTAGATCCAAATTACAATCCATTGGGATTTTTCGAACAAAATGGCCGAAAATGGTTCCTTTAGCGAACGAACTGTTGTTACTATACCGGGTGTAAAAAGACAAGTCACTATAACTTTGACTAGGGATATGATTAAACTACCTTTTTTCATTCTAGAAATGATTTTTTAAAAAAATTTTTTTTACAAAATATTTCAAAAAAATTTATTTTTTTATAATAATAAAAATATAAAAAAAATTTTTAGTTTTTGACAGCAATAATATTTAAAAAAAAATCATTTCTAATATAAGGAAAGGTAGTATAATCTTATCTCAAAGTAATAGTGACTGCTCTTTTTACACCCGGTATAGTAAACTAGATTTTTCTACTTCTTGTAAAGTCCCGCGGGAACCATACTTTTTTTCACGGTAAAAAGCCAGTTGGCTTAAACCATACCAAATATTTTCATCAAAATCTTTTCAGTAGTTTTTGCGTTAAAAAGTACCTAATAAACATACTCACTTACAACTTTCGCCTTTATCATATTAGCCAACAAACAGAAAAATAAAATAAATACTAGTTGTATCCCGGGACTTTTTTATTTTATTCACGGGCTTAATGCCCAATCACATATCCCCACCACTACAACTCTTGTAACCAAAGCCCTAATTCAGAATCCCATCGCTATTATCACTTACGAAGTTCGAAAACAAGAATGTATATTTGACGTAGGGTTCACTAAATAACAAGCGCACTGGTATGCCAAATTACAGACTGAATGTTCCTAAAACATGAACGCATCGAAAGCACTGGCGTGTTCATATGAGATCCCAGAGCTCTCCTATAGCGTTTAAGAGGACCACCGAGGGGTTTTTAGTGGGTAAAAATCTCCACATATTCTTCTCTTGTCCCTAAGAGAGTTTAGGATGATCTTATGAAGATTACCCCCTCGAAAAAAAAATGTCCCTTAGCGAAGCATAATATTATTATGTCTAATTCCATACATTTTGTTACGACCTTCGTAACTTCGCTATAACCACATAGATATTGAATCTGCAGGCTTACTGCCGACACAATCGAGAATTAAATCAGTTCGATCTCAACGGCTTTCGGTATTTTATATTAATACATTGAAACTAAACAGGATAAATAAAGTCGTTAGATACAAACTTTTTGTACTTCCGACCATATCAATTGAGAATCAAAATAATTAAAAGTCAATTTATTCGGGAGTACGCGGCACGTTCGAATCTGAATCAAAATCGAATGAGTTTGTGAGTAGGCCCCCTAGGGCTTACTCTCCTGGGATCGATAGTGTTACAACAAAAAGAACTTTGATGTTAAACTCTGGGTGCCCGGGGGAAATGCTAGGTATGTCTTGGGGCCCACAACGATATTAATCAGAATAATGAAGGAGTATTAGGAAGAGTTCCACAAATAAAAGAAAAGATTGTAATTACAAAAGTCAGAGCTATGAAGGAAGGCACCTAGGGAATAAAAAATATACAGGCAAGTAAACATCGGCGCTGGTACTTTCACATTAAAATCCACAGGCTATAATATCAATGAGTGATACTTTAGGGTGAGTTTGTGCCTCTTATGTAGAGTATACTGTGAAAGTACCAGCGCTGAATGACTTACTTTTCACTTTCATAAGTGTAAGAAACCAACATCATAAATTTTTCCATACTATCATTTTAAAAATGTACCTCTTTCAGCGCAGGTACTTTCACAGTAAACTGTATAAACGGGACCCATACACACCATAAAGTATTATCACTCATTAATATTATTATAGCAGTGTTTACTGTGAAAGTACCAGCGGTGAGTCACTTTTTTTTAATTATTGTATGGACAAATTTATGATGTTGGGGCATTTGTCATAAAAACATGAAAGTCAAAGGTAAATCTTTCAGCGCTAGTACTTTCACAGAAAACTCTACTTAAGAGACATGTATATGGCTAAAAAAACATATGAGAGTTCTTACGCTTAGAAAGACTGAAATCAAGCTGGATCCTTACATTTTTCTGCGGAAAGACTTTGGTGGCTTATGATGGGCTAATTGAGAGCTCTACCATACTAAATTTAATCAAATTCCGTTTAAGAAAAGTAAAAAAAAACAGTTTAGTTTTTAATAAAAAAAAACATTTTCAAAATGATTAAAGGTAGTATAATCGTATCTCAAAGTTATAGTAACTGTTCTTTTTACACCCATTATGTTAGACAAAGTCAAAGTCAATTTTTTTTATTCAGAATAAATTTTACAAAAATGTTTTCTGAACGTCGTTTCTATATATGATACCTACCACCAGTTCGGGAACTAGCCCACGTTAGGATTTCAACGTAACAAACGTTGACTTCTACTTATTATCACTATTGATGTTTGGCTAATAAGTTAGTCGAGGCAATTATTTATGCAAAGCCTACTCGCCGTTCTGTACCTAAATGTTTTGTGGAAACTAAATTAGGAACAATATCCGTTGCGAAATTGAAAGGCATGTAATTCCTACGACAATTTAAAACTGGCAATCTAACCTACACAAAGTGAAAAGTCCGCTAATTTAAGGCCTCAAACGACGGCAACGGACGGTGCATTTTTAATATTCTCTTTGTATATCCCCTCTTGTATATTAATATATTACGTTATGATGAATATGTACGGGGCGAAATTAAGTTTCAATTACGTGTGCCCGCTACGAGAATTTTTCATAAGGCGCGCTTTGACAAAAAAAGGTTTTCAGTGTTCCGTGCCCAAAAGTAATTATGAATAAAAATATTTTTTTTAAAAGACAAGATTTTTATATCAGTCACTAGCTGTGCCCGCGATCGTTCGCGTGGTTTTTGAGTGACTTAAACCGTTTATACAGCGCACGCAACGAAAGTCCCCAAATGTGAATAATTTTCCCCGTTTTTGCAACATTTCTCACTGACGCTTCGCTCCTATTGGTCGCAACGTAATGTTATATAGCCTAAAGCCTTCATCTATAAATAGACTATCCAACAAAAAACTATTTTTTCAAATCGGACCAGTAGCTCCTGAGATTAGCGTGTTTAAACAAACAAACAAACTCTTCCGCTTTATAATATTAGTATAGATTATCTGACCCTGAATTATGACCAGGGGTTGTGTTGTTTTATTGCGGAGTGATATGTCCAGTGGTCTTCCAGCTTCAGCACCAGATCAGGGGATTTACTCTCCAAATTGATTAAATTAAGATTCAGATTCGATCGTGCCGCGTACTCCCGAATAAATTGACTTTTATTTATTTTGATTATCAGTCGATTGATATGGTCGGGAGTACAAAAAGTTGCGATTTAACGGTTATTTTTATCCTGGTTAGTTTCAAAGTAATCCACCAAATTAAATACCAAAAGCCGTTGAGATCGAACTGATTCGATTCTCGATTGTGTCGGGAGTAAGCCTGCAGCTCCATGTCATCGTAATAATGCCTACATCATCACGCAAATCAATCGAACTAGTATAGGCGAAATAGGTCAAATTACATACCAGATTTCATTATGATGCTTGTAAAAACGTGGCTTTATTAAGTTTTAAGACTCCACTGTCCCTGTGTCAGTTTGTATGTGACCAGCAGGCTTACTCCCGACACAATCGAGAATCAAATCAGCTTGATCTCAACGGCTATTGGTATGTTTTTTGGTGGATTACTTTGAAACTAACCAGGAGAAAGAAAATCGTTAGATCGTAACTTTTTTTACTTCCGACCATGACAATAATCAAAATTGAAAATAAACAAAAGTCCATTTGGGAAGTACGCGGCACGATCGATTCTGAATCAAAATCGAATCAGTTTAGAGAGTAAGTCCCCAGGCTGTATCTCATGAACACATAATGTATCTCTGGTAATAACGAATTCAATAAATATTAAAATGGCCGACACATATTATTATTTGCATTTTGCACGATATTACGCTACAGGTCGACGCTTGGAATGTTCACAGAATATTTAGTTGCACCTAAATTAACATACAAATAAATAATTATATTATAATTGTAGCTTAGTTCACGGCTTCACACGCAATGTAATGTAATACAATATTTCTTTTAATGTAAAAAAAAACTGTTACTAATAATGTAACGTTCTAAATATGGTGAAAGAATTTCGAAATCCGTCCAGTCGTCTTTGAGTTTGTTGTAGCAAACATACAAAATTAAATAAGAACATCTACAAAGTGTAAAAAGAGCAGTATAAGTTTGGGGATATGATTATAGTGCCTTTTCTCTTTGGGATTTAGTCCCTATTTCCTGAACGCATGTTATTGTTAACGCGTTGTTTAATTACCATGCCTTCTCATTCATTGATAGGAATTAAGAGAAGAACAGCAGGATATTTAACGAAGGATTAACTGTAACATTGCTGGATGAAACACGCAATTAAGCTAGTAAATAGCAGGCAATGCCTAAGTTACTCATTAGTAAGTTAGGCATTGCCTGCTATTTTGACGCGTTTTATTAACTTATCTATCTTTATGAAAAGAGAGCCATAGAATTTGACAGCTCTCCTCGAAGTGACAACACTTTGGCAATCTATCGTTTATTATAGATAGATAAATAATTGTTGAACCGTGCCATAAGATATTTAATTATCGATAATTATGATTAATTAACTATTATCGAAGATATCTTGAGCGGGTAACTGGGACATAACTTTCAGATCACTTCATAATTGAATGAAAATTTCATCGTTGGATAAATTGCAGGACTACTAATATTTAGTTTATAAGTTGACTTTATAAACTAACTTATAATTATTGTTGTTTCACGTTTTGATTGCTGCTTATAATATCGTTATTACTTTGTCTTTTTGATATTCAAAATCTTGTAATATACTTATTTTTATAGTTACTAATCTGAGTTGAAACAAGTTGCATTAATTATCGTCAGTTTTAAAATATGTAGGTAAATATCATAAAATTATTTTCAAGTTAAAATGGCGGAATTAAAGAATTTTCTTTCAAGTTTTCAACACGTTACATTTACCTGCTATTTTCGGGTACTTGATTGGCGGACATTTTTGTTTGCTATACTGGACATAAGCTTCCCCTAAAGTGCATTTAGGCTGCGTTTCCACTGACGCAGAGCGGGGTGGAGAGAAGCTTGTGGTGCCCGAATTGACCAATCTCTATGCTCGAAATCTCCGCTCCATTTCCACGGAAACAGCACGAGCATAGTGATTGGTCAATTTGGCACCTCTAAGCTCCTCTCCGCCCCGCTCCGCGTCAGTGGAAACGCAGCATTAGGGGGGTTAGCTACTTATACTCGCCACGCTTGGCAGGCTGGTTGGCGAGTGCAGTTATTAGTCTGTATTACCACTGCCATTCCATTACTGAACTCTGGTACAATCAGTTCTGGAATGGCGGTGCACACTTATGTCCCCACCTCGCTTATCACAACTCCGCCAGCGCACAACGCTATACGAGTATATGTATTTATACAGCGTGTTAAATAAATAAGTAATATTATATTTTAAGATAATACACAAAATATGTGTTCCAGTCAGAAAGCACATACTGAATGCCAAAAACATATTAGTTTATTTAGTGATGAGTTAGGTAAGAATCTAGGTACATACCTAAACAGAATGTGTAACGGACAATCAATCTCCAATTTTTGTATGCCCGGAGCTACTTATAAAGAAATAGTAAACAGGGCCTTAACTATGACTTATTGTCCTAATACCACATTAATAATTTTAGTAGGACGAAGAGGAAAACTAAACAAAATGCAAATGTCAGAATTATTAGAATGTTTATTTGCTGTTAAAAATATTACAGACATTGTATTGTTCACTTTTCCTTATATAGAAATGTTGCCACAAAGTAGTAATAAAGAAAATTTAAAAAGACATGAATTGAATAGCCTATTGTATAGTGCTATTAACAATAATTGTATAGTTTTAAATGACACACAAAACCAAAAATGTCAGGTTGTAGATATAAATAATTTAAGCTTTAAACTATGTAGTATGAGCATAGGTAAATATTATTTATCTAATTTCTGTAAAAGACATATAGCTAGATTGCTATTAAACTTTTTAAATGCGTCACCAGCCAAGGATTTGGCTTCTTTGACTCCTGCTTTTATTGAGCAGAATACTAATGATAGTAGAAACGATTTGGAACATGTTCCAAGTAATTATTTAAATTAGATAATAAGACAATGGAGGATGTCTCTTGCAGGAATAAGTTAAGTTTACATGTAGAAAATCCTACCAAAAACATAAACTATTCTAGTAATAGCAATAAATCTAATGTGATTAATTTGGTGCATCAAAATTTACAAGGAATGGTAGGTAAAGAATTTGAAATTGAGTTATTTTTGAATGAATTTAATATTGACATTATTTGTATATCTGAACACTGGTTCAGACAACATGAACTCATTTTCAATTTCAATGATCACCAGATAGCAAGCTCGTTCAGTAGAGAAAAAGCCATTAGAGGCGGCTCTTTAATATTAATTAGAAAAAACCTAAAATTTAAGGAACGTAAAGACATTACGAGTCTCTCAACTGAACGAGTAATTGAAGTAGCCTGCATAGAGTTGAGTCAACTTATTGTTGTATGTGTATACAGGCCTCCATTAGGGTTATATGATTCCTTTGAACAAATCATGGAACAAGTTTTAACAAGAATATGTGGATCTAATAAAAAAGTTATTGTATGTGGTGATTTTAACATTAATTTATTAGACATAAACTCCTCCACCACAATTAGATTCACATCTTTGTTAAAATCTTATAGTCTTTTTAATCTGTTTCATGAGCCGACAAGAGTGTGTGACACCACGGCAACTTGTATTGATAATATTTTTACTAATGTTACTCCATATAAAAAGGAAATTATTAATAAGCTAAGCTCTGATCACTATGGACAGTTAGCTTCTTTTAATATTAAATCTGATAGTAACACCATGGAAAAACTTGTGTTTATTCCTGTGAATACAAAACGTATTGAGAAATTTAGAAGTAAATTAAGCTCAAGTATTCAATGGGATGGGTCAAATAGCTCAGATGAAGCATTTAATAAATTATTTAAGATTTTAAAGACCCAATTTAACTCAGTATTTACTTCTAAAACGGTTAAAACTAATAATAAGAAAAGGAACTTTATTGAATGGGCAACAGAAGGAATTAAAATAAGTAGGCAACGATTATATGAATTGTATGATGAAAAACATATTAATAACAGTGCAACATTTAAAACATATGTAAAAAATTATTCAAAAACTTTTAAAAAAGTATGCAAAGTTGCTAAAGCTATTTATGTAAAGAATAAAATTAAAAATTCCAAAAATAAAATTAAAACTACATGGAAGGTAATTGCTGGTGAGACTGGAAACGTCACCTGTCGCAACTCAGATTTTGAACTTTTTCATGAAAATAAAAAGATTACGAATGAACTAGAAGTTGCGACGGTTTTCGAAAAGTTTTTTGCTGACATTCCGGTTTCAACTACAAAACATTTAAATTCCTCACCTATAGAAGCTGAAAAACTACTCAGAGATAATGTAAAGGAATGTGATGTCAATTTTAAATTTAAAGAAATAGATTCCAGAGACATTATAACCGCGTTTAAGATGTTGAATATTAAAAACACTGCTGATCTCTGGGGCATGTCTACAAGAATTATGAAGTCAATAATTGACATCGTAGCTCCTTATCTAGCCATAATTTTCAATGAATGTATAAAAAGTGGTGTTTTTCCTGATTTAATGAAGCACAGCAAAGTTATACCCCTGTTTAAAGCAGGAAATAAATCGGATCCATCTAATTACAGACCTATATCGATTCTACCGACTTTTAGTAAAATATTTGAAAAAATTATCTTAAAACAGTTGTTATTACACTTTAATTTAAACAATTTATTACATAGTAATCAATACGGTTTTACTAAGGGTCGATCAACGACGGATGCTGGTATAGGTCTTCTTTGTAGTGTTTTTGACGCTTGGGAGGGATCGCAGGATGCATTAGGTGTATTTTGCGACCTCTCCAAGGCCTTTGATTGTGTGGAGCATGCTACATTGATCAGGAAATTACAACACTATGGCATAAGAGACTCGTCACTCAGCCTTTTGAATTCTTACCTTAAAAATAGGATTCAAAAGGTGGAGGTAAATGGAAAAAGGTCCACAGGGACCAAAATAGAATTAGGGGTTCCCCAGGGATCCATATTAGGCCCCTTTCTTTTTCTCATCTATATAAATGACTTACCTTACTTAGTTAAGGAAAAACATGAGATAGTACTGTTTGCCGATGACACTTCACTAATTTTTAATGTGAAGCGACAGCAATCAAATTACGACGAGGTAAATAGTGCTCTCTCAAAAATAGTACATTGGTTTAATGTTAATAATTTACTTTTAAATTCTAATAAAACAAAATGTTTGAAGTTTAGCTTGCCCAATGTCAGGCAAGTACAAACCAATATACTATTAAATGATGAGAAAATGAACTTAGTGGACACCACTGTGTTTCTAGGTATAACATTAGATTGCAAATTACAGTGGGGTCCACACATTGCCAAACTAGCAGATAAGCTCAGTTCTGCAGCATATGCAGTCAGAAAAATTAGAGAAATTTCTGATGAAGACACGGCGCGACTAGTATATTTTAGTTATTTTCACAGTCGAATGTCTTACGGCATCCTTTTATGGGGAAATGCAGCCGACATCAATACAATATTCGTGCTGCAGAAGCGAGCTATACGTTCCATTTACAAGATGTCGTCCTTTGAATCTCTGAGAGAAAAGTTTAAGGAAATAGGAATATTGACCGTCGCCTCTCAATACATTTTGGACAATATAATGTATGTCAGAAAGAACTTAAATAATTTTAAAACGAAAAGCGACAATCACTGTAGAAATACAAGAAATAAACACAAGTTAGATATACCTATGATCAGGCTTAGCAAAGTAAGCAAATCTTTTAAAGGTCAATGTATACGCCTATACAATAAGATCCCAGAAAACGTTCAAAATTTTTCCATCAATAAATTCAAAAAAGTAGTTAAAGAACGTTTGTGTGCTAAAGCTTATTATAAGATTAATGATTTTGTTAATGATAGCACACCCTGGGAATAAGGTGGCCACTTTCGAGGCTACTTCTATATTATATAGTATATATAAATTTGTAAATTGTAATTTATTTAAGTTATAACATTGTTATATATTTTTTTTTAAAAAAGAACAATTTTCCCATCTTTTTGCTAAAAGGTGGCCCCGAGCGAGTTTCTTACGCCGGTTCTTCTCGCCGGGTTAGTCCCCGAACCGGTGGTAGGTCATCATGTAGGACAATTCTAAAAGTGTTAGTAACTAACCTATTTGGAAATAAAAGAATTTTCATTTTCATTTTCATTTTCATTAAGGACGTGATCCCTTGCTTATATTTAAATTAGCTTATCTTCGAAAGTCGTATCTCGAAACTCCGTTTTCAAATATTGCAATTATTTTTTGCATAAAACGTTACTTAAAAAAACGCTTGTAAATGTCTATCACTAATTTTTGTTACGTTTCATGCTATATTATAGTTCTTAATACATTAAACTACACTATTCCTGTAAACTGTCAAAAATCAAGTCCACTTGTTCTTTTTAATGTATATTTAACAAACTTGTTCAGTATCGCTTTGTTCTTTTTGTTCTTCTTCGCATAAAGTGCAAGGTTTTTTATTAGTACGCGGCAAATATATTAAGTTACTTCGCAGACAAGTTATCCAATTTTAAAATGGTCTACGTCTGTTTGTAAAGCTTATGAAAACGTTAGTTGGAGTGAAAAAACAGTAGAAAGAATTCTGCGGGTTAAAATGTTTTCCTTTCGTTTTTTGAAATAATTGTATTTCTGTTTTCAGGTACTTACAGATATTGTGAAGAATAATTAAGTGAGTAAAAAATATAGCACGCTGATCAAATATATACTAATAGCGCCAAGTATGTGCGCAATTCACATGAGTAAGAACGGAGAGTAAGTAAGAACTTCAATCTCGTAATCCAGTGGGACGGATTAACGGACCGGATGGTGTCTTTCCATGTGGTTACCTTTGGCACCAAAACAAGTAATATTCTGTATGTCTTCAAATTTATAATTGAAGACATGAAGGTGACATGTACGAGTAGCTAAAATTTTTAACCTAGAAAATTGAGTTTAAACTGTCATTTAAACATTTTAGAATAGGTCGTAACGTATTAAGTACATTAAGACAAATATCCGTCTCTAGAATCAATGTACGTTACGTTATTAATACGTTTCGACATATTATGGACTGGACATAAACCTTTTTTTTTTCGCAAGGGAAATGCATTACGCAATCCCCCGGGAGGGTCCCCGAGGGGTATGTGGGACTCCCGGCTCACTACGGCCGGTTTACCCACTAAAACCACTTGCGGATTGCCATCAGGATAGGGAGGTGCTGTTCTTTCTCTTTTCACGGATTACGAATACGAATATTTACGAAATTACTTTTTAAACAAGCTTCATAGAGAAATATTCGACAATAAAAATAATAATACCTTCCTCACCGATTTCGGTGACGGTTGCCAGTTTCATTGAAACCAGACCAGCTACGCAGGTGTTATTTTATAGTGTATAAGTGTGTGCGCAATACACAGAAGCATTCTCTCCTTTACTCTCGTAGCCAAGTGGGAATGATAACCGTCACGACTGGCGAAAGATCAGGCGCATGGATCATCTTTCTGTCTAACAAGAAAGATGATCCATGCGTCGGATGGGCATGTAAAAAGTCGGTCCTGCACCTGTTCTCTCGCCATTCGTGTCGGTTTACCGTCCCACTGGGTTATAAGAGTGTATGTGTGTATTGCGCACACACTTGGGTACTATAAAATAACTCCTGCGTAGCGGGCCTGGTTTTAATGAAATCGGCTACCGACACCGAAATCAGTGAGGAGAGCTATTATTTTATTATTATAATAGACACGGTCGACGACAGGTTCAATTTACCACTTTTCGACTTTATCACGTAGCAATAAAGTTCATTTTTCCAACTCACTCCGGATAAATCCGCGACATGTAATAGAGCTCGAACTTCGTGACACAGAAAATGCTTACTTTTGTGTCCCACCTGCGATAAACTTCAGACTGAATGCTGTTAAGTGACCATCGTTATGGAAGTGTTTAGTCGCTCGCTTTACGCCTTAGGGCTCATTCACACTGTGACAACAGTCGGCAGCGACGCGACGAAGACTATCAGTGTCAAATAATTTCAAACTTTATCTACTCGACTATTAGACGACCTCTGATAGCGCACTGGTTTCACGCACCTTTGCTTAAGCTGGAGGACGCAGGTTCGAATCTAGTCAAAGGAACAAAAACACTGTGTTTATTGGATAATAAAATTCTTAGATATATTTTCAATATATTTTCGTTGGGGCCCGTAACACAATTTCTTGGTGAAATGACCACCAGATGAAAAAAAAATCTAAAATTTATTAATTTTCTCTCAAACACATACATTGTAAGTAAATAAAATAAAAACAGTTTTCTTGTGCAGACAACATGTAATCAGAGACTGGTGTCTATGCTATGATGTACCTGTGTTACAGATCACCAGGCTCTCATCCTCCCTGACTCAAAATTTTAATCTAAAAAAATAAACTAATCATAGTAGATTAAGAAAGAATCTAAATTTAAATCTAAATAAGATTGACGTATGTGAATGCGTCCATCAATTAATTATTATCAAACTTTATTCACATACTTACTCAGAGGTACCTAGGCTTTTGGGTATATATGGGTATTTACCCGGCACCAGCAGCAGCAGCTGTTTACCCAGTACCCGGGTACGTGCCCATCTATACTCACTCTGTATCGTTTTAAAAGTTGCCGACGCAGCGACGCACGCTTGCGTTACTTCGGTGTGAATCGGCCATTATACTTTTATGCATAATAAAATATATTTTATCACTACATTATGTTCTCCTTTAAACCCTCTTGATGTAATGCGCTGGATGAAGTGTGCATTTACAAAGCAAATGGTTTTGTATTTGTCAATGTCATAACAACTGCTGATCGTTAAAAGGTGTGTTTTACCACTAAAATGAAACGAAACATAATTAAATGTGATTGATGATCATTTTTTATTTCCCTTACACGAATAGAGAATTGGTAATCACACAGAAACAAGTACTGGCTATAGTTAAAAATATCTCCAACACGCCCCTGTCGATTGATACAGAGGCCTATGCCTCTGTATCAATCGACAGGGGCGTGTTGGAGATATTTTTAACACGCTTTTATAAGTTGGGTTGTACAGATAAAGTTGTACGGGTTGTACCTGATGTATCATGTATTTAATGACTAAGCGGTCATTTAATGGCGTCAAACAGCTCGTACAGTACAGATAGCAATGTGTTGATATATTTTTTGATTAATTTACTTTCATGTGCGTTATGAATAGTACACATTCAGAAATTTTGAAGTTTATAAATAAAATATTAAATGGCTGTCCTAGTCTCGGATTCATTGAATTTTTCGCTCTCCGAGAGGGCTGTAAATTTTTTTTTTCTTTTCCATGTGTGAAAAAAGAATCCTTTACGTTGTTGAAAAAATCTGATTACTGGAAATAGAACTACGGCTAATAAAATAGGTTTAAAAAAAAATTAAACCTAACCCGACTTCGTAAAAAGGGGTCTAAAAAGGCTAAATCAAGAAAATAATTCAGATAGAAATCCAGAAATACATAGGTACAAAAATGGTCCAGGTAGAGCCGTGGTTAGCTACATATTATATAGACTGCCAAAATCATTACCCTTCCTTTTGGCTTCGCCGAAGTCGGGTAAAATCCCACGAGCGTCGAGTCAAATGGCAGTGTCGAAATTGTCAGCTTTAACACTCGTACGATCGATTTTCAACTATATAGTGTTAGCCTAGAGTTTTATTTTGAGTGATCACAGTTTATTGAGGTAATAAATACATAGCAGTATTAATATTCCGAATCAAATACATTTAAGTTCCGATTTCACAGACGCCTGTTAAAATAATATGCTTTCTCATTCATTCACAGGCAATATGAAAAGGATAACATGATATTTAATGAAGCATGAACTTTAACATATTGTGTTGTTAAAATTGGCACTGAATATGCTTAAATCAATGGAAGTTTATAGCTAAACGAACAGAGGATGTTGTTAAAAGTCAAAGGGGAATTAAACATTATTCTGATGTATTTAGAGGCAAATCTTTTGAAGTGTAGCCAATTTTTATAAAAACATTAGTCGTTTCGGATTTAGCAAAAGTTATTTTACGTTTATGTTACCGGCAATCTGTATGATGCAGTATTCTATACAATACCTAGATAATGAATAGAATACCAAAAAGTACAAGCAATGTATAAAATGTTTTTTATTTTATACCTTGCCTAGATATAGTACGTCCCCGATAAATTTAACCTAAAGGTAAACAAACCGAAAACATTCATATTTTCAAATGTTCACTTATTGTGCACACTTATCAACACTTTATTAAATGATCTAATAAACAATAATTGACATATTAAACATCAAATGAAAAACCTTTACAATAAAAATACGCTATTTTGACACCGCCGACTGTAGAATATGGTATAGACCATGTTGAAGGAAGAGAGATACATGAATCCATAGACTATAGAGTCTATGGATTCATGTATCTCTCTTCCTTCACTCTCGTAGCCCAGTGGGACGGATAACCGACACGACTAGAGGGATATCAGGCGCAGGACCTACTTTTTACATGCTCATGCGACGCATGGATTATATTTCTTGTCAGACAATCAGGTGATCAGCCTGCATTGTCCTAAGTCCTAACCAAACTTGAAATCAACATCTTTTATTGTTCCACCGCGGGAATCGAACCCACGACCTCAGAGTCATGAGCTAGGCTCTAAACCACTAGACCACAGAGGCCGCATTGAAAACATACCGTAGCATCGATCACTTGAGAGTGGAGTGGGCGAATACGTACGGGGAAGGTTGTCCCTTGGGACCTCACTCACATGCAAATGTCCCAGAGGCTTACTCTAAACGCTGAAAGGAATCCCTCTTTTGTTCAGTTAACTCCTCAATCGAACAGTGAAATGTTTTATTTAGACGTACATCGTATCGATGAAAGTGAAGACCGGTTATAACGACATGAGGACTGATATAAGAATAATGTCGTAATACCCGGTTCGTCGTTACAAATGAAGACGTGAATAGATGAATGTAGCAAAAATATGATTTTGAGAAACTTGAGTTCAAACTGTCACTTAAACATTTTAGAAAACGTCGTAAAGTATTAAGTACATTACTCTAAAGATCCGTCTCTAGAATAAATGTCCTTAATACGTTACCACATATCCTAAAATGTTTAAGTGACAGTTTAGACTCAATTTTCTGGGATTTTTTTTTTGTGACATATCACCTTCATCGATTCATGTCTTCAAATGCTTTTGACCGTGCCCAGTGGGACCCCACTAACACTGTCTTAGAGGTTGACTCTAAACGCATAAAGTAATGCTTTTATTCACTAAACTCCTCAATCAAATTTATTTTGACGTACTTGTGCTAATAAATGCAAAAACCTGTTATAACGACTTTGAAACGACAGATCTAAATTTTGTAAAATGGTAATAATATAGTAAATACGGTTCATCGTTATAAATGCTTTTGTCTATATCTTGTGTCTGCACTCACATGCAAATATTCAACGCTGAAAATAATCCTCAATTGTTCAATAAACTCCTCGATCGAACAGTGAAATATTTTATTTAAACGTAAAGTTGACGAAACAATAATTTAATAATCTGTGGTAGAGCGAAAATAGAATTAATTACAGTGAAGTCCTGTTATAACGACTGTGAAGGGGCGGTACGTTTTATAGTCGTTTATAACCGTTAAAATCGATACTATATATTACACAAAATTTTACTTAAAAGTAATGCACCAAATGTATTTACGAAATAGTTTTAAGTTAAGTACTTCAATTCATAGTAAGTTATTCAATGCTATATTTAAAATAAATTAAATGAATCCTCATAAAAATTGTAAAATTATCACGTTTTGTATTTATTTTATTACATGTCTGAGTGGAGCCCGGTCCACCCTGGAGGGTTCAAATTCGAGTATTCCTTCATATTAACGTTATTAACTGACCCTTCTGTTTTATTATGTTACGAATATTTCACTTATTAAATTACGCTACAAAATTATTACAGCCAGACGTATTTCAAGTATTCTTTGTTATTTATAGGGTAGGCACGTATTTTTTTAAACGGCAAAACTTTTTTTCCCCACAGCAATTTCTGTGCGGCCAGAATTGACAGTGGTCACCAACCACATAAACACTTTGATGTCAAAAGGGGTGCTCAAAGGGACGCGCTAAAGTTAGAGGGTTAGTCCCCGAACCGGTGGTAGGTCATCATGTAGGACAATTGAAGGCATGAATGGATGAAGGTGATAATATGTAGCAAAATACTGATTTCGAGAAATTGAATTCAAAGAGTTTAACACTTTAGAATACATATTATTGATACGATTATTTAGAATCCGACGTCGTAAAGTATTAAGTCTAAAGATCCGTCACTAGAACCAATGTACTTAGGTAATACGTTTCTAGATATCCTAAAATGTTTAAGTGACAGCTTAAACTCAAACTGAGTAATTTTATTTTGTGACATATTACATATTAATACATATTAATACATATTACAGCCTTCATCCATTCATGTCTTCAATTCTAAAAGTGTTAGTTTCTAACCTATTTTTAAATAAATATTTTTTAATGTTTCTTGAGATCCGCAACGAAATCAATCAGAAGAAAGAAGTACTACTGTGTCAACCAAAAACATTTTCTATCGCCTAGAATCTCCAATTTGATTTTCTAAACTAACAACTAACCAAGCGCAAAAAATAAGCCGACAGAAGCTAAACTGGTCAGACAAAAATTTTGGTAAAAGATGGCCCCATGCGAGTTTCTTACGGCAGTTCTTCTAGCTGGGCTAGTTCCCGTACCGGTGGTAGACATCACTTAGACACGACGTTCAAAAAACATTTTGTAAAAATTTATTCTGAATAAAATGTTTTGATTTTGATTTGAAAAAGACCACAACGTCATCAATAGGGAATATCATCATCGTTTCAGCTATGGTGTCCACTACTAGACATAAGCCTCCCCCAAAGTATTTCAGGGGGGGTAGTTGTCTATACTCGCCACGCTTGGGAAACGTGTTGGCGAGTTTACTATAAAGTCAGCTATACATATTGGCCGAGCGACGGCAAATAGGTGCAAGGCGAGTGCTACCGTCCACACATTGAGCAAATGCTCACAAGTGGCAAATGTAGACGAGCGTTTGTAGAGCTGCAAACGTGTAGACGCTGTCTTCCGAGAGCAGGCGAGCGCCTTTGATTTGTGCATAAAAACCGACACCGATCCGAAGTGAGGCGAGTGGTCACGAGTGGTCACGAGCGACGGCGAGCGTAGACT
This sequence comes from Celastrina argiolus, assembly GCA_905187575.2. NCBI lineage: Eukaryota > Metazoa > Arthropoda > Insecta > Lepidoptera > Lycaenidae > Celastrina > Celastrina argiolus. Next base: position 8,549,109 of record LR994594.1, on the reverse strand, counting down.
AGTGTCGGAAAATGAGCCGTCCACACGTTAGCGCTCGCCTTCACTCGGCCAGCTAGACGAGCGATGCCGAGCGATGACAAGGCAAGGCAAATTGACAGTCCACATATTGGCGTTTGCCGCCGCTCGGCAACGCTCGGCCAATATGTATAGGCTTTAAAGTTAGTAACAATGTCCGCGGAAACACTTCTGCGTATTTCCGGATATATTACCTCTGTCCAAAGATGGTCAATAGGGAGTTGCTATTCTTCCTCCTGCACCTCACGACCAGGGCTCTGATTCAAGATGCCATCCCTATTTATCGCTTACGAAGTTCGAAAACAAAATGTATGGATGTTGACATAAGCTTCGCTAACTTACATACGACATCGCTTGTCATTTAGCTTGTATCAATATCTCGTAATTGTATTAAATAACTAAGTTTATGCAACATAGGCTAATAGCTTTTTATACCAACTTTTTGCGTTGCAGTAATTTGCGCCAATTTTCTGTGAGAACCATTCGGTCTCATCTTGCACAATATACTTATTTTCGCATAAATCTTTACGAAACAGGGGCCTTATTCAAGGTGCAATCGCTAAATCACTTACGGAAATGTATGGGATTTGACATACGAATTCACTTGTCTTTTAGCAATCTTTCTGTGAAATCCCATACATTTTTTTGTTTTCGAACTTTGTAAGTGATAATAGCGATGGCATCTTAAATCCGGGGCCTTACTCTCCAAACTGATTTGATTTTGAATCGGATTCAATCGTATTAACAAATTGACGTTTGTTAATTTTGATTCTCAGTATATTGATATGGTCGGGAGTACAAAAAGTTACGATCTAACGTTGTTCTTTATGCTGGTTAGTTTCAAAGTTATCCACCAAATACCAAAAGCCGTTGAGATCGAACTGATTCGATTCCCGATTGTGTCGGGAGTAAGCCTGCAGGGCCCAGGAAGACCTCACTTTCCCAATTCCCAGCTTTGGTTGTGATTGATTCGAAAGCGATAAAGGATAACATCAATATTAGATCGATCACGGGTGTTGGCAGGTCAGACTTTCAATCATAAGATATCGCCCGCGACTTCGTGCACGCAAATGGTTATCCCACGGGAACCGTACAGTTTGCCCCAATAAATCTTTATTGGAAATTCCTGTAGCTACCAAATTTCAATGTGGTTTAGACGTGAATGATACGGTTATGTGGCAACAGTGAAAGGCCCAAAGGGATCTACCGTGGAGTGAGAGGGTATTGTTATATCGATAGTCGCATGGGTTGATATGTATAGCAAAACTGCTGAGTTTATAAAATAGAAGATATAAGAAAGAAGAGAAGAAACCTCTATTGTTTCCCATATAATTAAACATCGTAGATTCAAGTTAGATTGAATTGGACTTCCGTCGGATGTAGGCTTATTGTCAGTTTATTTTAAGTGTAATTTTTTTAATATGTATTTTCGGGTTTTAAATAAAGGTTTTTTTTTAAAACCCGATCCTTAACCACTCCGTAACAATATGCTCAATGAAGCCGTAGCCCCTTGTACCAATTTTCAAATGTTGTATGTCTATATACAACCGGACTTACAAAAACGCCGGGCTTAGAAAACTTGGATAGAGCGATGCAGGATTGTGGCACTAGTAGTACCATATCTATAAAAATACAAAAACCAACTGAATTAAGAACCTCCTTCTTTTGTTGGAAGTCGGTTAAAACGGCAAAAGGTCCCATCCGAAAGCTATTGAAATGGGCCGATGATAGACAAACTTAGTCAATCCTCACTCCAAACAGCACAAATTGGAGTTGTACAATCGGGTTATTGCAGTAAATCAATCGAAATATATCCAGATCCGGTGCTTGATCGAATTACCGGCTTTATCCGGCTTTGACCTGATTCTGTTTGAATTTACCCCGGAGATAACGATGACTAAAATTAACAAATTGAAGAATCATTGTCAACTTTATTAAAGTAAGTTTTTGCTTTACGCACGCGTGGGCGGCGTGACTGGTGAACGCATGACGAGAGCGTTACAAAAATTGTGACCGGGCGAGGCGAACGGAAGTTGAGAGGGAGACACGTCTGTGAAGAAAGAAAGAAAGAAAGAAAGGAAGGAAGGAAGGAAGGAAGGAAGAATTTTTTATTCTGACCATCATACAACACAAAAAAAGTTTCGTATAGTTTGGAGACTAAATATGATTTTGTTCAGTAGTGTGGTCTAAAGAACGCTATTTTTTTTAATCTACGGACAAGGTCAAGCATATTTTCTTATCTTTTAGGTATTAAGGAGCACAAGAAGAGTTTAACTATGTATGAAATCTCGTATGTTAAGCCCCGATTTCACCAATGCTTGTAAGTGTTAACGGCTTTTTAAAATACCATGCCTTCTCATTCATTGATTGGAACTACGAGAAGGATAACATGATATTCAACGAACGATTAACTTCAGCATTGCTTGGTGAAACACGCCCTTAGTCTCGATTTCACCAATGCTTGTTAGTGTTAACGCCATGCTAAAATACCATGCCTTCTCATTCATTGATTGGAAATACAAGAGGGATAACATGATATTTCATGAAGGATTAACTTGTATTGATGAAATTGGTACTAAGTTTGACACGCTACTACTTATACTAAACTTCATTAAAATCCGTTCAAGACTTTTTGCGTCAAATATACAAACTTTCACGTTCATAATATTATCAGGGGTTGAAATAAACCTATTGCTCTATTGCTTACGTATTTATTTCAACACCCCAGACGCCGTATATTCACTAAGTACACCGCACTTGACCCTTATTTTTCACCCTAAGTAATTGCCAACATCCAAATCTCTTTTTCCACGCAACTTCGGCTCCAGTACTTTCGTAATATTATAGATTTGATGCTGGATTTTACGAAAAATAAAATTTTCATTCAACACATTAATCTCAACATCGCAACAAATCGATAGTTAATTTTTATTACATGTGTAAAAATAACAGTAACTATCACATTAGGATATCATCATACTATCTTTTCTCATTCTAGAAATGTTTTTTTATTAATGTTTTTCCAAAAAATAAGAAATGGTAAAAAGTAAAAAACAGTTTTTAGTTATTGACAAAAAAAAATACATTTACAAAATGAGGAAAGGTTCTATAATCGAATTTCAAAGTTATAGTGACTGTTCTTTTTACACAATGTATAAGCTTTACTTACGAAGTTAGTCGGGATAGCTAACTTCGTACTGCCTCAGAATTAAGTTTCTTGAAGCACAGACTGCAGTGCCACCTACCGGGTGGCAAATCCCGAAAAAATTTATCCCGGTATCTATTTTGTATAAAATATTAAAAATGTAACAAAGTGTACCTAAGAAGTTGTGTCGTTATTATAATAATGTGCTTTGTTTGTTTAAGCGCCTCCTGGTCTATTGGTTCTGATCTTCGCTCTCGACCTCGGGTTCGATTCCCGCGTTGAAACAACAAAATATGTTGTTTTCAAGTTTGGTTAGGACAATGTAAGCCGTTCACCTGATTGTCTGACAAGAAAGATGATCCATGCGTCGGATGGGCATGTAAAAAGTCAGTCCTGCGCCTGTTCTCTCGCCAGTCGTGTCGGTTTACCGTCACACTGGGTTATGAGAGAAAATGGAAGAGTGAGTGTCTTTGTGTATTGCGCACACACTTGGGCCGTCGTTCGTCGTCGTTCGTCGTTTCAGCCTTTTATTTTGTCCACTGCTGGACATAGGCCTCTCCAATACATTTCCAGTGCGACCGGTCCATTGCCGCATCCAACTGCATCCAACGTGACCCGGAAGTTTTCACCAGGTCGTCGGTCCATCTGGTAGGTGGCCGTCCCACACTGCGCTTGCCAGTACGTGGCCTCCACTCTAGGAACTTTTTGCCCCATCGACCGTCCAATCTTCGCGCTATGTGGCCGGCCCATTGCCACTTCAGCTGACTGATCCTACAGGCAATGTCAGCAACCGCATTAATAATAATGCCGCCACACACTTGGGCACGATAAAATAACTCCTTCGTAGCTGGCCTGGTTTCAATGAAATCGGCTACCGACACCGAAATCGGTGGAGAGCTATTATTATTATTGTGCTTTGTTGACGTAGGTATGTATTACATGTAATCGGAATGAAGTATGTAGCCAATGAGATCAAGAATAATAAAGGCACAAAGCGAAGTTTACTGAGGCGTAAATTCTCGAATAAAACCGTTCACAAATTCCCGATTTCCTCTACGTTCGTGTTTTATGGCGACATAAATGCCTTGATGTATTCAACGAATATACTCCATTTACTATTCCTTCAGATAAACAGTTACCAGACAGATCCGGCTCACCACTTTGAACCTTATTGCTTCGTGATTAGGTCGAAAACTGAATATGCGACCGTATATACCAAGATTTGGTATATTTCTCTGCTTTGACGTATCATTTCATTTTACAATAATACTACATATCGATGTAGTATTACGTAGCCACCGTTACGGTAATCGTACCGCAACGGTGGCTGGTTGCGTTGAAACCAGTCCGGCTACGTAGCTATTTTGTAGTGCCCAAGTATTTGCGCTGTACACAAGCGTACTCATTTCCTTTATTTCCATAACTCAGTGGGACGGACTTAATCTGGGGGCACGGTAGTACCCCCGCCAAGTTAAGCACGGCGGCATCATCACTTTCTCGAAGCAGTTCAGGCCATTTTCGACCCCTTATAACTTCATCGTGGATAAAAGTATAAGCCTGCATTTTTAGTTACTTAGTTAAGTACATCTCTCCAGCGTTGCCGTATTGACTTTCGGTATATCGAAGTGTTGAAGTGTTTGTATAATAACGCCACAATGTCAGTCCGAGTACAGGAGCACTGCACGAAGGATATCCCTTTAAAGAGAGGAGTAAGACAGGGGGATATCATATCCCCGAAACTGTTTACCGCTGCTCTGGAGGATTCCTTCAAGCTCCTGGAATGGCAAGGACTTGGCATCAACATCAATGGCGAGTACATCACTCACCTTCGATTTGCCGACGACATAGTAGTCATGGCAGAATCGCTGGAAGATTTGGGGCGCATGCTCGGTGGCCTCAATAGAGTTTCTCAACAAGTGGGTCTTAAAATGAACATGGACAAAACAAAGATCATGCACAATGTCCATGTTGCACCCACCGCACTAACTGTTGGGAGCTCTACTCTTGAAGTGGTTGACGAATATATATACCTAGGGCAGGCTGTCCGATTAGGTAGGTCCAACTTTAAGAGAGAGGTCAGTAGACGGATCCAGCTCGGCTGGGCAGCGTTCAGTAAATTACGCAACGTCTTCTCGTCCAAAATACCTCAGTGCCTTAAGACAAAGGTATACAACCAATGTGTGTTACCAGTGATGACTTACGGTTCTGAGACGTGGTGCTTCACGAAGGATCTTTTCAAAAGGCTCAATGTCGCTCAGCGTGCTATGGAGAGGGCAATGCTTGGTATTTCTCTACGTGATCGAATCAGAAATGAGGAGATCCGTAGAAGAACTAAGGTTGCTGACATTGCCCGTAGGATCAGTCAGCTGAAGTGGCAATGGGCCGGCCACATAGCACGAAGATTGGACGGTCGATGGGGCAAAAAGATCCTAGAGTGGAGGCCACGTACTGGCAAGCGCAGTGTGGGACGGCCACCTACCAGATGGACCGACGACCTGGTGAAAACTGCCGGGTCACGTTGGATGCAGGTGGCAATGGACCGGTCGCACTGGAAATGTATTGGAGAGGCCTATATCCAGCAGTGGACAAAATAAAAGGCTGAAACGACGAGTTAAGTACATTCGATTTGATAAGAAAGTTTTAAAAAAATAACGTTTCAAAGTTCCTTAATTTTTTCACTCACTCACTGAACGATCATCAAAACTCAAAAGTATTAGGCACTTCTAGCAGTCATAGAAGCTTCAAATTTGGAATACAAGTATTGTTGTTATCGCTCGACTATAGATGGCGCCACTAACGTCACTTCCTTGGTGACAGCAACATGGCTGAACTAAAGAAAAGATGGCGTGAGTGCGCTCTTCCGCCAAAAACAAGTTGGCGCGAATAAATTATTATAAAATGGCTGAACAAACTTTAACGGGGCTTGTTATTAACGAACTGTTGTGAAGTGAACATTCATTGTACAAATAAGTAAAAGTGAAAACAGTGTGGTGTGTATAGATAAGTGTGTGGACAAGTGGTAAAGTATTTTGTGTTTGAGTATTAATTAGTGGTTAAGTATTATGCTTTAAATAATATGTTTTGATTTGATGTATATTACATAAAAATTACATTAAACTAAATATTATATTATGTGTCTCAACTTTAGAATGACTTGCTGAAATAAATGTTGTTTATGAATATATTATTATGCTATAATTATTAACTGTGTTTCTTTTCTTATATCAGAAGTGGTTATTGCGCACGCTCACAAATATGGCGAGGGGTCGTAGGCGCAGGCGAGCGCCTTCTACCAGTTCCAGTACATCATCATCGAGCAGCTCGAGCTCGAGTACCAGTAGCGAGGTGCGTCGCCGCCGCAGACGGGAAAAACGCCGAAAAAGATCGCCAACCGTGAGTCAGAATGTTGTATTATCGTCAGTGATACCCGAGTTTGACCCGTTAGTGGATGACATTGATATGTGGATTAATGTGCTAGAGGCTAATGCCCGTGCCTTCGGATGGTCCGATAGTATGATTAAATATCAAGGGTTACAAAAATTACGTAATACCTCCAAAACTTGGTTAGATTCCTTACAAAAAAATGAGACTTCTTGGACGGAATGGCGATGGAAAGATTGGCGAGAGCGGTTGTCAAGTACCTTCCAAATAAAACGTAATATGTATATTTTACTTAAGCAATTAGTGGAAACAAAACCGTTACAGAATCAGTCACTTTACGAATTTTATTTTCAACAAAAAGGAAAAATAGATAGATTGCAACTTAAATTTAAGGAAAGGGATATAGTATCCATTATAGTCGGTTCAATTGGTGATCCAAACATTTGTACGGCCGCGGAAGCGGGGAATTTTCCTTCTTGTGATGATCCTGCTTCATTCTTACATAGCAAAACTCATAATAATATTGTGATTGATAAAAATATTAGTAATAAAGTTCAAAAATGAATAATCGGTCATTTCCATTTCAACAAAATAATTTAAATAGTAAAATCGATTTTAAAACTGAGCCTTCTAGTAGCAATAATACAAATTATACTATAAATACTATGGTGTCGTGCTACCGTTGCGGGGAAATTGGTCATAGACGGAATAATTGTAGCCTCAAGGATGACATTACATGTTTACTGTGTAAAAAGCGTGGACATTTGGAGAAGGCTTGTAAATCTAGACCTAAATCAAAAATTGAAACTGATGTTGAAGTTAAAATGATTTGCGTGCCTCAAAGTAAGCAAAAGTTTAACAAACAAGTAATGTTAAATAATTTTGAATGTAAGGCGTTTTTTGATATGGGTAGTGACTGCTCGTTAATTACTTGGGAACTTGTAAAAAAATATAAATTACAGCCTTTCAATTTGAACACTATAGTTAATTTGGTTGGTTTTACTAGTAGTGCATCTACCCAAGTATCTAAGGCGGTTGCTGTCAAACTGAAGGTTGACGATGTACAACTTGTAACTCTATTTTATATAATTACCGAGCTAAATGGATGTGATATTTTGATTGGTCGTAATTTTACGGAAGAAAGTAGTATCATGTATTCCCGAGTTGGTGATATGTTAACTTTTAAAAATATAGAAACCATTAATGTATTGAATATAAATTCTAGTAATTACTTTGAAACTTTTGGTGAAAATGAGTCCGTACTGAAATCTATTTTAACAAAATATCATCGATGTTTCTCTAAAGATTTATCCACTCTTGGTAAAACGAATTGTGTAGAGTTAAATATAGAATTAACATCTGATAGGCCAGTTTGTTACCGACCTTATAGAATGTCCGATTCGGAACGGAAAATAACCAGAGAAATAACTGATGATTTACTCAAAAATGGAATTATTAGACATAGCAGTTCAGCTTATGCGAGTCCTGCTTTACTAGTAGATAAGTCTTCAGGAGAAAAGCGGTTATGCGTTGATTACCGCCAATTGAATAGAATCACAGTCAAGGAAAAATATCCAATGCCAATGGTTGAGGATCTTATTGATAGACTGGAGGGTTGTGAATATTTTACATCATTGGATTTAAAAAGTGGATATCACCAAATTCCTATTAGGTCGGATTCCATACATAAAACTGCATTTATTACACCTGATGGTCATTTTGAGTATTTGCGGATGCCTTTTGGACTATGTAACGGGCCATCAGTTTTTCAAAGATTAATGAACACTACATTAGGAACTCTACGATTTGGTAGAGTAATTTGTTACATGGATGACTTATTAGTTGCCACAGGGAGTCTAGATGAAAATATCGCTTGTTTAGAAGAGGTATTAGATGTTCTACAAAAAAATGGGTTAACTATTAACCTTGAAAAGTGTTCATTTTTTAAAAATCAAATTACATTTCTTGGTTACGACATATCTAAATTTGGAATAAAGCCTAGTAACAGAAAGCTTTGTGCGATCAAGGAATTTCCTACCCCAAAAACTGTGCATCAAGTACGACAATTTTTAGGATTAATCAATTACTTTAGAAAATTTATTAAAAACTGTGCAGCTCTATGTAGCCCATTAACAAAATTATTAAAGAAAAATGCAGTCTGGCAATGGGGACCACAGCAAGAACACGCCGTTCTTGTTATAAAAGAGGCACTAATTAATAATGCTGTCCTGAAAATATTTAATCCTAAATTACCAGTTCGTTTATATACCGATGCCAGTCGTGAAGGTATAGGATGTATAATGATTCAGGTTACAGAGAACGGCGAGCGTCCTGTTCATTTTTATAGCCGTCAAACAAGTATTGACGAAAAGAAGTTCCATTCTTTCGAGCTTGAACTTCTAGCTGTTGTAGTAGGATTACAAAAATTTCGACACTATTTGCTTGGAATAACTTTTGAAATAATAACGGATTGCAATGCAGTAAAATATGCATTAAGTAAGAAAGAAATTATTCCACGTATTGGTAGGTGGGTATTGCAGACTCAAGAATTTTCATATAATATAATTCATAGACCAGGAACACAGATGCAACATGTCGACGCCCTTAGTCGTAATCCAGTCATGAGTGGGGAACAAATTGTAAGTGAAAACGTTAGTTTTATTACTGAGGGTGACTGGCTATTGTCAGTCCAGCTTCAAGACCCTGCTATTTGTAGCATAAGAGATATATTATTGTCAGGTGAGGCCGAAAGTAATAGACAAATATTTAATCAGTACGAATTATTAGGCAATAAGGTATACAGACGTACAGAGTATGGCAGGCGTTGGCTGGTACCAAAAAAATGCATTTGGCAACCCTAAGCGATTAATTAGTGATGCAGGTAGTGCTTTCACGTCAAAAGTTTTTACTAATTTTTGTAATGAGAGGAATATCAGATCACATGTTATAGCCACCGCAGTACCACGTTCCAACGGGCAAGTTGAGCGCTATAATCAAACTATTTTGGAGGCATTGCGTAGTATGGGAGCTAACACAGATAATAATAAATGGGATTCAAATATTACTAGTATACAGCAGGGGATTAACAGCACGATTAATAAAACTACGTCAGCCATTCCTAGCGAGGTTTTCTTCGGTTACCGGGTACTTACAAAAACTGACGGATTAACTGATGATGATACGGTTATTAACACGGTTGACGTTACGGCTTTGAGAAATCAAGTTGATAAGAATATTAAAATAGACGCCGAAAGACAAAAAGCAGCCTTCGACGCAAGAAGGAAGGAGGCACATCTCTATAAAATCGGAGACTTAGTGGTTATAAGAATACCAAGTATGTCTAATGATGGCCAGAGTACTAAGCTATTACCTCAGTATAAAGGTCCATTTCAAGTGACAGAAGAACTAGGTCATGATAGATACAAGGTAGCTGACATGAGGGGAGCTGAAAAAAGTTCTAGACGTTACAACGGGGTCACTTGCGTCGAGAACATGAAGCCATGGATCCAGATAGCGGGCTCAGATACGCCGGATGTTATCGACGAATAAGTGTAAGACCATTCTATTCTAAGCCTATTTTCTTTTTATATTAACGAAGGATATTAGACATTATACTTACTTTTATACAAGTCTAGTGCAGCGACTTCGAACATCCCACATTATGTAGAGTATAGATTATCATGTATAATAGAAATCTGTGATGAAAACTATTATAACATACACGACCGAGTTAATTTATGACACTCGGTTCAAACCATGTGGTTGTGTCAGTTGGCCGCCGATGGGATAACTGATACAACCTTAGTCAGAATCTCTACTGGCTGGGATGCTCGACTTCTCTTTAAGTTAAATGTTAAAAATAAAAAAATAAAAAGAAAAGAAACTGTAAAATGTAGAGTACATTATATAACATGTAACTTGAATGTTCTCAGATCCTGCACCAGACTATGTTGCTGCTCGAGGGCGAGCGCAATAGCAGGACGGCCGGATGTTATCGCTCGACTATAGATGGCGCCACTAACGTCACTTCCTTGGTGACAGCAACATGGCTGAACTAAAGAAAAGATGGCGTGAGTGCGCTCTTCCGCCAAAAACAAGTTGGCGCGAATAAATTATTATAAAATGGCTGAACAAACTTTAACGGGGCTTGTTATTAACGAACTGTTGTGAAGTGAACATTCATTGTACAAATAAGTAAAAGTGAAAACAGTGTGGTGTGTATAGATAAGTATGTGGACAAGTGGTAAAGTATTTTGTGTTTGAGTATTAATTAGTGGTTAAGTATTATGCTTTAAATAATATGTTTTGATTTGATGTATATTACATAAAAATTACATTAAACTAAATATTATATTATGTGTCTCAACTTTAGAATGACTTGCTGAAATAAATGTTGTTTATGAATATATTATTATGCTATAATTATTAACTGTGTTTCTTTTCTTATATTGTTTAGTGTCTGTCTAGTTATCTAGATACGCCAAGGCGGCCAACTGCATAAACAACTTTTTAATCCCATATGTGTGAGTGAGTGCGTGTGAATGTATGTGTATGTTTTTCATTACGATTAAATTCTCCAGACTGGTAGATTAATATTAAACGATTTAATCTTAGCGAGTAAATAGTCTCGTTGAAATCCAGCATCTACGAATGTCTGGGGCTTCCATCTATATTTTAAAACAAGTAAAACCCCCGCATCATCATCAGCTTGCAAATATCATTACAAATTAGATAATGGATATTTCCATCATATATTATAATAATTAATAATAATGCCGCCTACACCGATTTCGGAGGCGGAATTTTACAGTACCCAAGTGTGTGCGCAATACACAGAAGCACTCTCTCTTCCTTCACTATCGTAGCCCAGTGGGCCGGATAACCGAAACGACTGGCGGGAGATCAGGCACAGGGCCGACTTTTTATATGATCATCCGACGCATGGATCATCTTTCTTGTCAGACAATCAGGAGATCAGCCTGCATTATCCTAACCAAACTTGAAAACAACATTTTTGTTGTTCCAACACGGGAATCGAACCCACGACCTCCGGGTCGAGAGCAAAGCTCGAAATTTTTTAATTAATAATAGTACCCGAAGCAAAAACTTTTAGTACAGTTTTACGAGAATTGTGCAAACGGAGGACGGAGGATATTTAGCACAGTTTCCGTGGTAGAGGTATCTCTTTATATTTCCACTTTAATAGTTACTAACTGTCCTGTCAAACTTATACCCACTGATAGTACCACCTACCAATTCATCCAACACCGACAAACTGCTATGCCACTCTGTCCATTGGCTAAACACCATGAAAAATGATCAATCATTTCTCTGGACTAGGCCGATATTGTGAGAATGCCGTATGTGCTGGGCAACCGTGGGACATTTAAAACCGCCTGCCCCAGGCTCTACTGTATTTAAACAGTGACTGCTTTGCTCGAAGAATAATGAAAAAATCATCCAATAATAGATGTAAAGGCCTACTTTTATGTACTGTGTATAATTTTATTGAACTTCCACATAATTATAATAAACCTCACTATTTCTATTAATAATATTAGTAATTAGTGAAATTGGGATTCCTATTCATTAACATAATATGCTGAGTACACAACATAGGCACTCCTAGATGTGTATTGTAACTAATTAATTAAACAAAGCCATAATTAATTGAGGATTTGTCTACTGAGGGTTCTGATTCAACAATATTAAACCTTTACGGCAGTGCTCCAACCAATGATAGCGGCTTTAATTCCAGTCCGAAGCAACAATAAGTTCCTAGGACATGGATGTGTTAAAATACACATATTTCGTTTGTATGATATTAGTGTTCGTTCATTCACTGTAATCTAAGAACTTCGCTCTTCTCGGTAGAGTTTTTTCCATTCCTCTCTGCACTCCTCCCTTCTCTTGACCTCCTGATTAGTTGAGGGCGCCGAGCAAAATTTTCCAACTGCGACGCGCTGACCAATTATGGTCACTAAAGTAAAAAAAAAAATTGGAAAAAGAAAGGCAACGCCGCGTCGGCGTGGATACGATCATCGTATGCAGTCACTGCGGCGCAATATCTATACAAATCTTAGTACAGAGTTCTTCGGCGCTTATGTGAGTGTACTATCAATTAGTCCCGTTCAAGTAATAGAAATAATACACGGTCATTTGGTGAGCTGGTAGTAGGAATGGTCAACATATTCATGGGGGAAAACGCCACTAGAACCAATCGGCGCGCCTAGTTGTATCCTCGGCGGCGGCGGTGCCGGCTAAAATCGACGCGGCACGGCGCGGCGCCCATGTTTACTCCTGATACGACACAACCATCACTTTCTTCTTCACCTGGTCCATAAAAGTTATTCTCGACCTTCCAATATTTATTCTACATTTTCTTAAATTTTTCCTCTAGTAAAGTTGTCGAGCTGGGTCAAGTGTCCGAACATGTTTCCTCTTCTGTTCTTGTTCGAATTTCAAGACTTCCTCATTACAAATAGATTTCTGTTGGCTGCTACCAGTAGTTCGAAAATATAGCACAGGAACAAATTAGCGTGATGTGAAATTATTATATTAAATTCCATTATAGCTTTAACAATGCGTTTGTTAATTGTGATAAATTCGATGCTATTTCATGTAATTCAATTTATAATCAAATTATCATATTGTTTGATATAATAAATTATATTGCATGAACACAGATTTTGTGGTTAGATTGAATTGGCAACATAATGTAACGTTTACAAATATCTCATACAAAGCTACGGACACGTCATTTCCTGCTTATATCTTTAAGAAAAATAAATATATTTCATAAACGATTGGTTGTCCTAGGTAGTGGCTCCCTTTAGTAGTGAAACATATTTTATCAAGTAGGTTAACCGACTCCCAAAAAAGGAAGAGGTTCTTTTTTTCTGTTTTTTTTAAATATGTATGTACACCGATTACTACGAGATTTATGATCCGATTTGCGTGATTCTTTTTTTGTTTGATGCAGACTAGCTTCTATTTGGTCCCATAAAATTTATAGTTTGACCCTGTAGTTTTTATTTTATGAACATTTTTCAACAATTTTCAGAGGTGTACCAGGTATGTTTAATGTTAAGTACTTGATATATTTTTTATATGAAAGATATATCAAGTAGTTTCATTGCGGCTAATTTAGGTGTTTTTCACTTTCGCATTTATAATTATTGACTCTCGACACAAAAATAAGTATGGTAGAGTATGGAGTAGGTATATCGTAACTACCAAACGGATAAACTGATTTGTCCTACTGTAGTTTACTTTAGAGACGCTAAAAAGTAAAAAAACTATGTATTTTTTATTATACAGGGTGTAAAGAGAGCAGTCACTATAACTTTGAGATTATACTACATTTCCTATTTTTGGAAATGTCTTTTTTTAATTTTTTTTGTCAAAAACTAAATATTTTTTTTTTACCATTTCTTATATTTTTGTCGCAATAATAACAATTAACTAAAAAATATATATTTCTAGAATGAGTAAGTTATATAAGTTATATAGTGACTGCCCTTTTTACACCCTTTATATATTTATTTAAACTTTTTTCTATTACGAACAATTCTCTCTACAAATTCTACAAAGTTTTTGCTATAGCAATCTCCAATATATTTTCAGTAGACGTCTCACAATCGTAAATCAGATCGCACTGTCTCCCGCCCCATATATTTCCACTTGCTGAGGTGAGAACTGAGAACAGGTGTTCGTGAACACGTGCATACAATACTGGCTTATGGCTCTGTGTGTGAGCGCACACACAACAGTTTTACACCAAATCTGTGCTATAAAGGTATACTGTGTGTAATAAAAATAATGTTTTAAAATCATAGGTTTTACTTCACTATTCTGGCACAGTTAGTTGTTTTAAATCCTGAGGTATAGCGAATACAAGTTCACTCAAAAACTTTCACCCCAGTGGCCTTAGGGCTCCCACGCAAAACCGCGATGCGATGCGATATTATGCCGCATCTCTTATTTTGTAGTGTAAAAATAAGAGACGCAGCATCGTATCGCATCGTGATTATGTGTGGGTGCCGTTAGTACGTGTACTAATATTTGTTACCACAGTAAAAAATGTAATCCATCTAAAACCGTAGGTATATCTTGAAACTTTTTTTTTTCATTGAACGAGGCTTTGTTTACTATTAATATTAATAATGCATTACAAGAAAGTAGACGCTAAAGTCACATCCCAAAAGTACATTTCATAATAACTCATAATGTGGCCATTTTAATTAACAGCCACTACTGGATCTGTCCTTGACACTTAAGTATGGCCGCCGTGCTACGGGCACGTTCTGTGTTGTGACTTGTGACGTCATTAAGGGAAGTTCCCGTTTTCAGCACTTCATTCGCTAAACATCGCCGCAAGGTCTTTGTTTATTAAATTGGACTTACGAGATGTCAAGATGGAGCTTTGTTTAGGTCCGAATTGTGAGTACCCATAATATTTGAAAAAATATTTTTGAGAGAACAATAGAAAGAATTACTCAAAAACAGGAACACAGAAGTTTTTACGTTCTCTCTTTATGTCTTCTTATTATTTGCTCTTCAAGCCAAAAATTATTGTTGAGTAGTAATAAGGTTCAATGTTGCACTGGTATCTGGTGGGCTGACATATAGATAATTTAAATTCAGTAACATCATATTATACTAATTTGCCTGTGGTAACAATAAAACACCAATGCGTGATTCAAAACGACGCGACGCTTTAAAAACCAAAATCGCATTGCTTTCTTGTGATGATACTTGTGATCATATCATCAGTACACTACATTCATGGAATCTACACTAGATTATTCTAGAAAAAAACAGTTATTTAGTATGAAATAGGATTAGAATAATCTGATATGAAAATAAAATAATAAAAAATATATATATTTTACACCTTTTTTACCCCTGAATTATCAAGCAGTGAGTAAATTGATAAGGAAAAGCTGAGAACACTCTTGAGCTTTCAAACAAAAATCTGGTAGATGTAGATCTAAATCGGTTTATCCGGTTGCGAGCTACGATCTCAAATAAATAAATAAATAAAAAAAATAAAAACCATTTATTTCAGGCTACATAGCCCATATTATAAATACCTTACAGACTAACATACATACAAAATACACTTAAACTACACATGTTGTCGGCGACGTGTAGCGCACTTCATTCCGGAGTCTCCCCCGGAACCTCCGGTAGACCACACCCGTCGGCCAGAACTCCTCCGCCTCAAATATCAGACATACAGTCATACAGACACGTCAAACATCTATTTTGTCGGAAGTTGAAGACGAAAGCAAAGCCGTAGAGAGACACTAAATAATATCTATGGAAGTTTCACACCACGTCAATCTGGCCCCGTACTAAGTATCCGAAGAACTTGTGTTACAGGTACAACGGAAATATATTTAATAATTTTTATACTGTACACATATTTAAGATTTTTATTATACCTAATATACACAAATTTAATATACATCCATGACCCAGGAACATAGAAAAAAATTTATTCCCTCGGCGTGATTTGAACCGGCGACCTCTCGCTCGAGCACTAACGCCCTCAACCCCTACGCCATGGAGGTTGTCAATGGACATGTAAAACATCCACAATAAAATATTACGATGTTTTCTTATGCGAAAAAGTGGTAATATAACTAATAGTTTGACATTAACGCGTTCCCCCAACACGCGTAAAAACATTATACAAATTTATTACCCGCGGATAGATTTCCCTCGGGAACAGTTAGAACTGTTATTTAATGCTCGAGATTTTAGTTTCAAAACTATATTTCTAACCGGTTATGACCTAAACGGAGTTTGGACGGTGGCCAGCAAAAAATACTAGGTATTTGCTCTTTGCCATTTTTATCGGCAAGGTCTAAAAAACATACGTAGAGAGTCAGATATCTGGGTGAAGCATATATATCTGATGAATCATTGCTTTTAGATAGAAAAGAATATATAGTAGTAGAGTATAGTAGTAGTAGTAATATAATAATAGCCCCCCTCACCGATTTCAGTGTCGGTAGCCGATTTCATTGAAACCAGGCCTACGCAGGAGTTATTTTATAGTGCCCAAGTGTATGCGCTATGCACAAAGACACTCTCTCTTCCTTTTACTTTCATAACCCAGTGCCCCATTTATTCTAATATATAGAATAGAATAGAGTAGTAGAGTATAGTAGTACTAGTATAATAATAATAGATCCCTCACCGATTTCGGTGTCGGTAGCCGATTTCATTGGAACCAGGCCAACTACGCAGGAGTTATTTTATAGTGCCCAAGTGTGTGCGCAATGCACAAAGACACTCTCTCTTCCTTTTACTCTCATAACCGACACGACTGACGCAGAGAACAGACGCATGGATCATAGTTTTTCCTAACCAGACTTGAAACAAGATTTTTAGTTTCACGCGGGAATCGAACCCACGACGCGGACGTCCGAGTCGAGAGCCAAGCTAGCCACTTAACCACGGAAGTGTCCTTTCTATTATATTCAAGGATCTTTCCCACTGGGTTATTAGAGTAAAGGAAGAGAGGGGTGTCATGTATTGCGCGCACACTTGGGCAATACAAAAATTACTCATACGTACTGCGTAGAAACTGCCACCGTCAACGAAATATTATTATTTAATGGAATGCGAGTGTCGCCATGTATACTAAGTAGTACCAGGAACACATAACCTATGAGAGGATTTATGCCTTTCAATCTGTACA
This sequence comes from Celastrina argiolus, assembly GCA_905187575.2. Lineage (NCBI taxonomy): Eukaryota > Metazoa > Arthropoda > Insecta > Lepidoptera > Lycaenidae > Celastrina > Celastrina argiolus. The sequence goes on along the minus strand of LR994594.1, from coordinate 8,531,854 downwards.
TCACATCACAAATTTCTCTATGAATAATGCACTAAGCAGCCAAATTATGAACCATCATACATATCAAAGGAAATTGAGCCATCTATTCAAAACATTATGCACGATTTACGCAAACATTTTGGCTATTATCATTCACCTGAAAGGCTCGGTAGATTGAGCCGTCACGTGCAAGTCACGTGAGCATCACGTGAGCTTGTGTTAACCGCGCCTCGTGTTTGACTGTCAGAAACACGAACAGACAACAGACGGACAGGTGGAATTAAGTTGAACAATCGGTTTGTATAGTAATTGAAATGGAATAAATTACTTTTGGGAAACAGAAACATAATAGTTGGGAGTACGTACATACTTACAATATATTAAGCAAAGCTCAAGTTACGAAGTAAGGGACCACATCGACTGCGGACATATTTGACTGTTTTACGCTTAAAACACGTGAGCATGATTAATTTGGATCTTATGTCTGTTCAAACGGCAAAATGTACTTCTAGGTACAGTCGACGACAGATTCGGTTTATCACTTTTCCACCTAAAGGTAGGAAAAAAAACCGGATATAATTAAACTTTAAGGTGTGTATGTATACTCAATATAGAGTTTACAGTGAAAGTACCAGCGCTGAAAGACTTTCTTTTGACTTTCATGTTTATATAAGAAAACTGAAAAGCTCCAACAATGATGCTGGGGGAAATTATTCTATGGGAAAACTTATGAAAATTTGCCAATAGAATAAGTTTTAAAAAAGTAACTCTTTCAGCGCTGGTACTTTAACAGTAAACTCTACATACAGGACCCACACATACCTTAAAGTATAATTATCACTCCATAATACTACAGCTTGTATAAACTTGACCTATAATGAACTTTTTTAATTATATTTTCCTTCACTCCCCATTGACAACAATTACATAGACTTTTATTGCGTATCTAAGTGGCAAAACAAAACAAAAAAAAACTTAAAACTTTTTAAAACATGAATTATTTATGAAGCGTTATTCCTTTTATGTTTAGGTACTTATTCCAGGTATTATTATAATAATAAAGTGTAATTATTATAATAAGACTAGCTGACTCGTACCTACTTTGCTGAGCATACGAACAGTATTTTCTCATCGTTTAAAATTTCAAGACTAAAAATAGTCGAATCGGTTCAGCCGTTCTCGACTTTTAGCGAGACTAACTAATATATATATATATATATATCTAGTAGTATTAGGTACAGTTATGATTTCATGATTTTTGTACGAAAATTGGTATATTTACAAAAAAGAACCCCATTCGACCACATGTCGACCTCTAGTTACTATTATTATGCCCGCTCAAGACTCCCTGGCCATTAATTAGTAGTTAATTGGCTAGTGCATCAGTCTAATGACTCGTTAACTATTGTTTGAACTTTGTATTGGCATAACTATGCCATTTGACAAGTACATCTAACCAACGTTTTCATTACGCGCCTTAGAAACCTGATGATGTTAAAAATAACTTATATCACTTCTCTTCTCTTGCTGGTGCATTAGTAGCACAAAGTTTTTTTTAAATTCAACACCAAGGAGTTGAATTAAAAACCTTATATTCTTTTGCTGGTAGTTCTTTTGCTGGCAGTATCACAAAGATTTTTTTAAATTCAACATCAAAGGGTTGAATTAAAAAACATTATAACACTCCTCTTCTGTTGCTGATGCACCAGCGCAAGATTTTTTTTAATTCAACACCAAGGGGTTGAAATCTAAAAAATGCGGGTGAAATTGTAAAAAAGCTAATTTTAAATTTACTGCAGTGGTAACGTGGCGCACGAAAAAGGTTTTATATTAAAACTGATAAAAGGCAATTACAGTTCAATCTGAAAAGTATCTGGATCTCGTCCAATATAAGTATTGGATTGTAAAACTGAACTGAAAATTCTGTTTGAAAAGTAAAAAAATTTCATCTACAGTCTAGGAGCCAATAATTTTTCTTCGATTTACAAATTAAAGACATTTTTTGAAGTACAACAGTACAACTTATCTCATTATCTTCAAGCTACGATATTTTCTTTGAAAGTTAATAATGTCAGATTTCAACCACGAATATATATTGTTAAAAATCAAATATTAAAAAATGCATAATTCAGAATTAGCTACTCTGTTATTACCTAACTGAAGGGCGTGTTTCACGAAGCAATGTTGAAATTAATCCTTCGTTAAAAATCATGTTGTTCCTCTCGTCATTCCTATCAATGAATGAGAAGGCATGGTATTTTAACAAGCCGTTAACACTAACATGCGTTGGTGAAATCGGAACTAAAGTTAAATATCGCACGCATTAACTCGGAGTTATTTAGTGCATGCGGAGAAGGTTCACATACACTTTAGTAATAGGTTAATTAAATAATAAAATATTAGTGCATTTTCACATACACGTAAAGCTAAAAGTTAAACATTTATAGTGTTAAATTCCTACAAAAGCTTTAATTTTACCAATTGAACTGATTTACCTAAAAACATAATTGAAATGTAAAATTGGTTTTCATTTTGTTGTCAACCCAATCATATTAAAACGTCGACACGCTGCGAAATGACCGACCTCTATTTAGTAACATTTGTGCGGGCAATAATTAAATATAAATAGTTATAATATTACAATAGTAATAATATATTAAGATAGCTACATGTAAACACTCGTGTATGCTTAATTTCACTTTCACTTTTTTTGGGCTATATGTATAATATGTCATACGCCAAGACCAATATGTCATAAGCGAAGACCAATATGTCATAAGCTAAGACCAATATGTCATTCATCCAATAATATCTTCTATATATTATACAAAAATGAATTGCCGTTCGTTAGTCTCGCTTAAACTCGACAACTAATACGTATTGAATACTTTATTACACATATTTTTATTTCAACTATTTCACTCGACCAAGGTCGCGGGCACTGCTAGAAAAAAATCCTTCTGCAAGTAAGTGTCCAAATATATTATTATTTTCGGTAACATTCACCGCTTGTTATTTGAAATCAATCGACAGCAAACTCTACAAATTCATTATATTCCATTATTTATTTTCACTTTGCCGCAATTTCCGAGATATCTGGATAACTTTAATAGACTTTTGGCTTTGTTCATTTTGTTTGTTGTACTTTAAGTAGATGACCTACTCCAAAAATACGTTTTTAGAATCATTGATTTTTTTAACTCGCTTTTAATTTTGTGTTTAATTAAATACAAAATTAGAGACTAGAAGTCTCATCATTCATCATCATCAAGACGTAGCACCTCCTTTACCTCATCAACTATCTTTCTCGTGGGTGTCGTAAAATGCCACAGGGGTCCTATTACAAGCTCTTAATTCCAGACAGTTTACGCCATATAACATGGCTGCCTGGAATTTTCGTATTACGATCACATAATGCAGCAGCCAGTCAGCGGTCACGTGACACTTGACTTGCTTCCGAATGTCACTTTCAGACAACCAAACTAGGGTGGATCCATTCAGAATACCATGTCGTTGTAATATGAAAAAGAACTTGAATACTCGCCAAGATTGGACGGCGGCATAAAAAAGCAGGCTGTATTGAAAACCTCCTCATTTTTTGGAAATCAGTTAAAAATATGAATCTGAATAGCTTACGTTAAACAACCCTCATAGTTAATATCGACGAATTCGACGACCTCCGTAGCGCAGTGGTTGAGGGCGTTGGTGCTCGAGCAAGAGGTCGCGGGTTCGAATCCCGCCGAGGGAACAAAAAGTTTTCAATGTTCCTGGGTCATGAATGTGTATTATATAATGTATAATATAATAAAAATCCTAAATCTGTGTATAGTATAAAAGTATTAAATATATTTCCGTTGTCAGGTACCTGTAACACAAGTTCTTCGGATACTTAGCACGGGGTCAGATTGACGTGGTGTGAAGCGTCCATAGATATTATAAAAATATCAATGATTTATTACAGTCGTTCAGCTTATTAGAAAAGAACTGCTCCCACTCAAGCCTGGCCGGAAGTTTCGTGATGTAAATAGAGACTTCTCGACATAATTAATTAAGTATGTAGTATGTTCGTAATAAACTGCCCTGGGTGTCCATTGGAGACGGCTTTATGGCGTCTACGGCTGCCCTAATATCACGCGCCTAATACAATTACACCATAGACTTGGGGGTGACAGACATGGCATTATAAAATGTACAGTGCAACAATTTATTATCCCTAATCAGTTATGGAAATATTATTAAGGTATTTCCTTACTAATTTTATAATAATCTAGCTATGCCCGCGACTTCGTTCGCGTGGTTTTTGAATGACTTAAACCGTTTATGTAGCCCACGCAACGAAAGTCCCCAAATGTAATTAATTTTCCCCGTTTTTGCAACATTTCTCACTGACCCTTCGCTCCTATTGGTCGCATTGTAATATTTTATTATAGCCTTAAAACCTTCCTCTATTTATGGACTATCCAACAAAAAAAATTTCAAATCGGACAAGTAGTTCCTGAGATTAGCGCGTATAAACAAACAAACAAGCAAATAAACTCTTCTGCTTTATGATATTATATTAAAATATTAAATATTAATTAATTAAATTTTAACTGACTTTTTTTTAAAACATGTTAAAATGCACTGTACAGTGTACGCAATACAATTTTATCTCAAAAACAACGCCAAATATCTAAAGCCAAATAATGATGTTATTAAATAGTTACTGTACCCACAGTAAGTAAAATATTCATCTATAATAACACTGTTCCGTCTCATTGGAAATGACCAATAGCCCAAGCAGAACCATTTGAAAGCACCGTAAAGTGATGTAATCGAATGTCAATTGTATTGGCGCTGTCATGCTTTTCATACAATAGACTTTCGTTTATTTTACTAAGCTACCAAACGTTACTGCTTGGCTAAGAGAGAACTATAAAGTTCTCAATACACAGACATATTAATGAGTGAGAATACTTTAGGGTGGTATGGGTCCCGTACATAGAGTTAACTGTAAAAGTACCAGCGCTGAAAGTGGTACTTTTTATTATTATTGTATGTTAAAAAGTATGATGTTGGGCTATTTCTCATACAAACGGGAAAGTCAAAAGTAAGTCTTTCAGCGCTAGTACTTTCACAGTATACTCTACATAGGAGGCACATACACATTACACACCCTAAAGTTATATCTTTCACTAGCTGTGCCCGCGACTTCGTTCGCGTGGTTTTTGAGTGACTTAACCCGAATGCAGCGCACGCAACGAAAGTCCCCAAATGTGAATAATTATCCCCGTTTTTGCAACATTTCTCACTGACGCTTCGCTCCTATTGGTCGCAGCGTAATGTTATATAGCTTAAAACCTTCCTCTATAAATGGACTATCCAACAAAAAAAGATTTTTCCAAATCGGACTAGTAGTTCCTGAGATTAGCGCGTTTAAACAAACAAACAAACTCTTCCGCTTTATAATATTAAAGTATATAGGTAGCCATGGTCGACGCGCCGCGCTGTCTCCCTTGCTTCACTATATTTCGCAAACTTTTCTTTCTAGTTCTTACGTCTATGGTGACCATAGATCGATTGTCAGGCTTGCAGGTGCGTGGCCATCATCGGTAAATTAGAAACGCAAATGAAATCATTAATCCGACAAGCCCATGTCGACCTTCGCCTGAATTAGCAAACGTGAACCATCTAACATAGGTTAACTGTTAGATGGATTTCTAAATGGATCATGCTTCGGCACGAGTGAGCCAGACGGATAAAAAACAATGGCAGAACCAACGTTAAATAATATTTATATATTATGTTATCTTTTCTTTAAAGATAATTTAAGATAATCTTTTTTGTAAAAGTTTTTGACCCGGAGTTTCTTACGCCGATTCTTCTCGCTAGACTAGTTCCCGAAAAAATAGCATCATATTAACGAATTATTAAAAGACATTTTTTTATTATTCAGACTGAATTTTTCAGTAACCACAAAATTCAGTCTGAATAAAAGCCAATGACTTTTGAATTTTCTTACAAATCCTTTTCTACAATACAAATTTGATAAATTGAATATTTTATGTATATTATATAATTTCCAACATACCATTTATATTTTTAATAATATTGATATAATCACTAATAATGATGTTGTTAGAACGACCGAGTTACCCCGGTTTGGCATCACATGTATCTCACAACTTTTTATGGCAAAAGAACTATGTAGCGATACTTGGCATTTTTTACAAGTTATGTTTTGATGGGATAGTTATTAGGTACTAGTAATATACTACTATCTAAAATTTAAAAAGTATGTGCGAAAAAATTATTCCAGCAGTCTCGAACTACTGGAACAGGGGCCATCAAGATGCCATCGCTAATTATCGCTTACAAAGTTCGATAACAAAATGTATGGGATTTGACATAAGCTACGCCAGGTCCTATTACTATACCTATTCCAGGGTCCAAAAAGCTTTCATTGTTCCTGACAATGAAAGCTTTTTGTTTCATCGCCGAGATTCAAACACGCAACCTCTGGCATGAGCGCCAACATACCGCTGCGCTACAGAATCGTTATGGACATTCTAATTTTCGACAGTCTCCAAAAATGTTACATATATTTAGGAATTAGGTACATATTTTCTAATATAGTAATCTTCAGTTCAACAACATGTAAGGTCTCCCCAATATAATAGGATTACCGTGTTTTTGTGGTTTCGGTCGACTCAAGACGGGCGTCGCGCCCCTAAATATAGGATTAGGGTTATGTTTTATGTTGATAAGGAAAGTGCCCTTTTTGTCAACATTGCTTACGATTTTCATAAATTCTGGCCTTCGTTAAAATTATTTCATGTTTATATATAGATAATATTTGTACAATACAAATATAATAATTCTGACAATTTTATAAATATAATTCTATGATAAAATGTTATATGCATAAAGTTGAAATAAACATTTATAATAGAATTAAAAATTCAGCTCATCAGGCAGTATGTCTACTATCTGCTACATACAGAGTAATTCATAGTTCTACCTTTTCTCGTTCTAGCAATGTTTTTTTTATTATTTTGTGTACAAAAACTAATTATGTATTTCTTTTTTCTTTTTCGTTATTCTTGCGACAAAATAATAGGAAATGGTATAAAGTAAAAAAAAAATACATGCCACAACCTGGAAATCGAACCTTGGCCCTGATTTAAGATGCCATTTATCGCTTACGAACTTCGAGAACAAAATGTATCGAATTTGAAGCTTCGCTAAATGACGGGCGAATTCGTATGTCATTTAACGAAGCTTATGTCAAATTCCATACATTTTGTTTATACATACATAGACTGACAAAATCAATCACGTGTATGACCGACTGCGGTGAAGATAAGAGGGGTCTTATCTTCACCGCAGTCGGTCATAACTCATACACGTCAAAGTACTCGCTTTAAAGCAGCTAAATCCTAGAATTCTTAATTAAAACACATTAGTCTATACTCAACTGTAAGACAAGACCGTAGCGGGATCAAGTGCAGAGCACTAGAAGTGTCTGGAATTCTAGATAATTGTAGCGCTTGTGTGAGGGTTTTTAAATCCTATGCTATTTTAAGACACAGCTGATGCATTTCCAACACATCCGGTCTTATAGTGACCTATTTTATTCTCGGTGTAAAAGAATAATCATTATAATAAACTTTGGGATAATTATATGTGATGTTGGGATGATTATTGTATTTATGTAATTTTAAAATGTATATGTCGCAGTCATGTGATTGAAATCGCTATTTCATTAAGTGACTAGCGTTGTTATCGAATGACGACATTAAATTGAAAGACTAGGCCGAACATTGATTGAACAATCGTCACTCAACTTCCAATTAGTTAGCGAATTGTAATGTTGTATTGTCAGTCAGGTGATTGAAATTTTTTCTCACTGCGGCGCTAGTAGTCACCAAAACAAATATGGCATACAAGGCGTGATGGCTAATTCATGTTATAAAAAATTGACTTCTTAAACTTAACATAAAAAATATTTTGCATGCTAATGTTTAGCTAAAAGTGCCAGGCCTTAATGTAATCAATGTATTGAACATCTTTTGTACCACTTTTAATGCAAATAAATAATTCAATCAATTATATTGATTGATTGATGGATTATACTACCTTTTCACATTCTAGTAAGGTACTAGTGGGAGAGTACACGACTGGCGAGAGAACAGACACAGGAAAACTTTATACATAGACTTTAGTCATTAGTCAACAGTTAGGAAAACATTTTTGTTGTTCCAACGCGGGAATCGAACCCACGATGTCCGGGTTGAGCCGTGCCTTGCACCACTAAACCAGACGCGTGAACCGACCTATTTTAACCGACAGTCCGAAGGAGTACATGTTTATGATGATCTCTTTGATGTTATTGGCAGGCGTTTTTGTTGGCAGACTGTGTATTTGTTTAGTAATTAAATACCTATGAAGAACAGATTGGTAGATATTCAAACTTAAGCTTCACTTACATTCCTTCAATATGCCGGTTGCTAAGTGGATTAATACTTTATCACAAAATAATATATTCTATTTTATAATTTTTACCTTAGTAGGCTTAGTGTCTACGAATATATTATAACTAGCGGTTTATGTTTTAAATATAAAATTATATGTTTTTTTGAGCAAATGACTTTATATCCAGGGGCCTTACTCTGCAAACTGATTCGATTTTGCTTCAGATTCGATCGTGCCGCGTACTCCCGAATAAAAAGGGTGCCTTCGTTATTTATGAGTAATACGTGTGCAAAATTAAATTTTCTACAGTTCCTTTCTTTTTAACGGTTAGGCACTTATGATACATTACTTAATTACTTTTTTCTAGAGGTAACATACCGCCAAGCTGTTGCACGAAATTTCATCCCCTAAGAATTTAATTTCGAAAAATCTCGATTGATAAACAAGTCATGTCAATACAAGCTATCTACAAATTTATTTATTTTACTAGTTGTGCCCGCGACTTCGTACGCGTAGAAAGTGATTTAGGGCAGCAGTTTAAATACATTTTTAGTTTATGAACACTTTCATTTGGATATATAAAATCACTAATTTATAGTAAAGCTTCTTTATACACGGTATTAGACGTGCATAGGCAAAAGAAGTAGGCCGATGGAGTAATAATAATAGTTTACTGTCAAATAATGGCCGTTTTTGTCATTAATGTTTTGAGGTATTAAATTAAGGCGCCACCGCCGCCGGAATCCAGCTCAGCGCGCCGATCTGTTCGAGTGGCGTTTTTTTCTATAAAAATGCTAACAATTCCTACTACCAGCTCGACAAATGACCGTGTATTATTTCTATTATGCAAACTACTTGATAGTACGCTCATATACGCGACGAAGATCTCTGTACTGAGATTTGTATGGATTTTACGCCGCAGCGACTGCAGATGATTATCGTTTTCACACCGACGCTGCGCTGCTGGCGCCGACGGCCAAATTTTTCGGCGTCCGCGGTCTACTCTCGATGCGCAATTCCAACTCGCACTTGCCCGGTTTTTTATTTATTAAACTAAATACACTACACGTTTCGGCGTCAGGCGTCGGCGTCGGAGTCGCGGTTTCGGGCGTCGGCGTCACGGTGTCGGGCGTCGGCGTCGGGCGTCGTCGTCACGGCCTCGGGCGTCGGCGTCGCGGCGTCGGGCGACGGCGTCGCGGCGTCGGGTGTTGGCGTCGTGGTGTCGGGCGTCGGCGTCGCGTCGCGGCGTCGGGCGACGACGACGCCCGACTGGTTTTGGTCGCAGTGAAATGTTATATTTAAACCTATAACCTATAACCTAAAGCCTTCCTCTATAAATGGACTATCCAACAAAAATTATTTTTCAAATCGAACCAGTACCTAGTTCCTGAGATTAGAGCGTTTAAACAAACAAACAATTCACATTTGGGGACTTTCCCTGCATGCGCTGCATAAAAGGTTTAAGTCAATCATATTGTTAATTGTTATGATGGTATATATGGATACCTACTATCTGGTGAAGACAGGGGTTGTGATGACTACTGTAATTGATATAGTTGTAGTACTTTAAGCGATGTCGAAATTTCCAAACGTATATCTTCAAAGACTAAGCAGTATCTCTATATTACCTTGATAGTTGCTTTAAAATTATGTTTTGAGTCGAATATGCTTATGTTACTCGAAACAAATACAAAATTACTATGAGTGTCCCTATAAATTTCGAGGAGTTTCCTCGATTCCTCACGACGCCATCATCAGGTCTCCACTTTGATAACTATGAGACCAAGTTCGACTGTAATTGACGTAGTGGCATATGCTTGCAATCCTTTAAACAACGCTGAAATCTTCAAACATGTATCTCTAAGGACTCAGAAGTTCTGTTCAGTACTTTTAGGTCAAGTATGTATATGGTGTAAAACCTTACTGTTTGGTAACATATGCTTAGACTACTTCAGAAAATATCAAAATCCATATATGTTCCCATATAAATTTTGAGGAGTTCCCTCGATTTCTCACGGATTCCATCATCAGGCCACCATTTTGGTAACAATGAGACCAAATTTGAATTATACCCTACACAACACAAAAAAAAATATTTAAAATCGGTTCATAAACGACGAAGATATCCGCGAACAAACACATATACGGTTGAATTGAGAAACCTCCTCCTTTTTTGAAAGTCGGTTAAAAATACTGTTTTCTATTGCTTCGCGTCGCTGTGTACGGTGTAGGTAGATAAGCGATCGCCCCGCGCATCCCGCACACCCCGCAGTCCACACGCGTCAAAATTCCTCCGACTTACTTCAAACTTACCATCACTACTCGGCTCCTATGTGTCTCAGCGTTATGTTTTATAGCCTATAACCTGCTCAGGAGTATGGACTACATTCTTACTAAGTTTGGTTAAAATCCGTTCAGTAGTTTTTGTTCCATGCGTGCACATACAGACAGACAGACAGACAGACAGACAGACAAAAAATTTATTGATTGCATTTTTGGCATCAGTATCGATCACCAATCATCCTCCAATAAGAATTTTGAAAAAATATTCAATGTACAGAATTGACCTCTCTAGAGTTTTATTATAAGTATAGATTTTAATTGCTATTAAAAACGCTCAGGTTTATTATCTACTTCGTGGCACAGGTAAGAGGCGTGAATACATTCAAAGCAAAAACGACATGTCTTTATGTGCCATTCCATTACCACGAATCGCCTGAATGTCGCTCAAGACGACAACAGCGACTTATTGCAAATTGAATTAGTATAATTTAGGCTTAAATGGGAAACAAAGAAACGCTACGACGTGTAATTAGTGTAAATGTTGTTAAATTAAAGTCTTTATTGAAGAAGTTACTTAAATTCTAAAGCCACATTTTCATTTAATTTCGTTGCAAATTATCCGATTAACGTAATTTAACATTTGTATCAATTTTTTTACAATATGAAGTCCATATCATTTCATTAAATCCATATCATTAAATAGTCTACTACACTAGATTTTACACAAATATGCTATTAGAGGCTGTCTTATATCTTATACTTTTATATCCTACTAAAAGAAACTCGTACAATAATAATAATAAATATTTTTGTCCTACAACACATACTAATTATAGGTAGCTACTATAAATATTTAATAAATATATAATCAAATAGTTAATGGAATCAGTCGTTACTTTGCGGAAATTATTAATTCCATAGCATACAATTTAAATATATTATATCTAGCAATATCCCGCGAAACAATTATCCCACCAAAAACATTTTCATAAAAATGTTGTCAACACGAGCCTACACAGCTGCAGCTTACCCTGTGAAAAAGTTATCAGATATCGTATAAAGCCAAGCTCTACACTACACCTTAATCAAAATCTATCAAAAAGTGGTTAGATCTCATGTATAACCAAAGTTATTATTAAAGAGTGGTGGCTTCTATACTGTATCAATCATACAATAACCGGTGTAAAACCCTACTTTTATTACAGTAAGACCATATATATGATTAACCAAAACAGTATTCTGTAGGTCGTTTACATGAAATAGATCCTAAAATCTTATCAAAGCCAGACCGAGAATTACATAGACAAATCAACACGCAGCGTGAGCCGCCCCTGGTCGTTAAATCATGCATGACATGCTTTGAGGATTCCAGAAGCCTAGAGCTACTGTTTCTAGAAATGATGCATGCATGTTAAATGATTATTGGTATAAATAAATAAATAAATAAAATCTTTATTCAGATAATCAATCAGTAAAGTTTCTAAGTATAACTCAATTCCTATAGGCTTTCCATTAAATTCCAACCTTTTATAGGCTAGGGCTAGAAAAGGTTGGAAAGAAAGAAAGAAAAGTTTCCTATAAATTTTTTTTTTGTTATACTTGCGACAAAAGAATAAAATACATTTTTAGAATGAGAATAGGTATATCACAAAGTTAAAGTTTTTTACACACTTTATATCAATAAAAAAATTATGTTCGGTGTTTTCACAACTAGAGATCGGCAAATCTTTCAAAAGATATATCGCCGTTCATACTATCTCATAGCATACATTTTATTATACAATTCTATAAAAATACAAATATATTCATAGGATTCCAAGAAAAGATTACTTTCTTGACGTATCATAATATGTTTCCTTGTAAGGGTACACCTAATTTGGTACGAAATATACATCCCTTTGATGTTGACATCTATACAAATCAATGTACACAATGTAATGTTTTGAATAAGATATCGGGTAATAGGATTACGATTAAATTTAGATGTAGCCCTATAGGCCAAGCAGGAATATTTTGATGTGTCTGTGTGTCTGTCTATAGGATCGTGGCTCCCAAAGGGATGAACTGATTTTGATCTAGTTTTTCTTGTTTAAAAGCTCGTAAGCTTACAAAATAACCGCGTACAATTAAGCGTAGTTTAACTATATTTCGTCATCATTAGTTCACTCACTGCTTATGATATAGTTTTTTGTTTGAATGCTGAGGTGATTAAGAATATTTATTTTATTTTGAATAACAACATCCATTTACTTAATTTAGTATTCTTAACTCTTATTATTTTGTTATCAGTACAATGCACTCAATGCTTATTTACTGGGATTAAATTAAAAAGAAAAACAAACTTTTATCTTTATAATGTACACTCATGTCATATAATAATACTAGCTGACCCATGGCCACTTTGATGAGCGTATAAACGGTCTAACTTGTAATGAAATTCAATTACACCTATCGCGAAAACTGCAACACTGAACCCGCAATGCGGAACCCGTAAACCCGGAACCGGCAACGCAGAACTCGCAAACGTGGAACACGCAACGCGGAACCCGCAACGTGAGACCCGCAATGCGGAACCCGCAAACTCGGAACCTACAGCACGAAACCCACAAACCTGAGACCCACAACGTGGAACACGCATCGTTGAACTTACAACGTGGAGCACGCAACGCGGAACCCGCAACGTGAGACCCGCAATGCAGAACCCGCAACGTGAGACACGCAATTGGAGGCTCATAGCAATTGTAGTTTCAGAGATTTCGTGATGAATCAATGAGTGACCTTCGTGTATTTCTCACACCGAGAGCTCCCAAACAGAGCTCCGGGCGGGACACCACGACCAGGGGAAATATATTCCCTCTACGTGGGGTAAATTAAAATGGGTGGCGCGCCCAGCACGAGTGCTGGACGCAAAAGAGATGTTTTATGGATTCAGACCACCGCGACGCGTGTCCCGCCCGGAGCTCTGTTCGGGAGCTCTCGGCCAGGGGAAATATATCCCCTCTACGTGGGGTAAATTAAAATGGGTGGCGCGCCCGGCACGAGTGCTGGACGCAAAAGCGATGTTTTAAGGATGCAGACCCCCGCGACAGAACGCGGGGGAAAACCACGATATCGAGATGTCTTATAAGGAAGACTTTAAAGAGCAGCTCGCACGCGGGCGGCTGTGACCTGCGACAGCTACTCCATCCGGCTGTGGGGGCCTCGACCCCGGGGGTCGAAGAACGTGTACAATGAGTGAGTGAGTGACCATTCGCTTTTATATATATAGATAGATAATAATACACTAATGTTTCGTTTTGGAAGACACCCCATGTTTGTCCTGTGATTCGATACTGCTCTTTACTAATGGACGACCAATTGAAAGCGGAAGATATCCAATACGATTGGTTTACAGTTTGCAGTCTTTAAATAGGTTTTTTAACCGATTACGTAGCAAAATAATAATGACTTTGGATGTTTATATATTATACAGGTTGTAAGTACGTAAAAACTTTTGATTTTATTTAAATAACAATATGCAGGATGTAAAAAGAGCAGTCACTATAACTTAGGGATATGATTATAATTTATTAAACAATTCTTATATTTACGTTTAAGAGGAAACCACACGGACGATAGAAATGAAAAATAGGTATTTGAAAAGTTTGTTGCCGTCTCCAATGCGCCTTGATCACGTGGTTCACGCCCGCTATCGATGTGTGAGTGTGATCGTCTATGTGTGCGTGACACGCCGCGCGCTGCGCGCCACCCTTGCTGGGCCTCTCGCTACTTAAAATGCTTAAAGTAAATCGGACTATATTTTATGATTATGACAAGAAATGGAATCTTCGTTAGACACTTTTTAGTTTTTACCTCGACTAGGTACCTAGTACCAGAAATGGTCGATGCTCGTATACAATAACTAGTGAAGTCCATAGTTTCATAATATTATGGTGTTAATTCTACATACTATGATTAAAGTATGTGGCTCATTCAATCCGAAATTGTCTAGATCATTGTGCTATTTCGGCACACAATTAAATTAGCCCGTTAAAAAATCTAAAAGTTTTATATACTCAAACACCTTCAAAAAATAATGTTTGGTTTATAGGCTATTGTTCGATAACTATAAATATTTACGAAATTTGAAAAAAATATCCTGAATGAGGAGGAAATTTAGCAAAAAAAGGTTACACTCCCGGAATTGTACCTCCATTATTTATATTTTTAAATTAACGCTGAAAATAGCCCTCCGCGCCATTGTTGCATGCAGACGGCCTCTTAGGCGTCAGTTAATATTTTTAAAGTAGGTAGGTACCTAAGTACTTAGAGTTCAATGAAAAATATAAAAATATGTAAAGTATAATCTAAATACTCAAAAGAATTGATTTCTTTCGGATTTTTTCATATAAACATTATATTTCAATAATTATGCTAGATTTTATCAAACTTCCGTTATCGTTATAAACTAAAAAATATTTAAATAATATCCGTTTATAGAATAAATAACTACAAACCAAACACTACTTTTGAATTTTTTTTGGGCAAATTTCATTGTGATCATTACGATCATTATGATTATCAAATGGTCAATGTGATCTAAATATCATCGGATCGAATAAGCTAACCACATAATATGTAATTTTAAACTTAAAGAAGTTTAAAATGTTTTTTATTCTACATACTAGGTAGTCTAGTCTACCACGAAAGGACATGGATCATGCTCCATAGAAGTCTAGGCCATAAATTCAAGTAACCAGCCAATGAAAACAAATATGCTATGCTCACACATAGCTATGTATAGTGAGTCAAACTGAAAATTTTCAGTAATGTAACTAAGTATTAAGTATTCTCTAGGAACACAGAAAAAAATATTTATAAGCATTATTCGGCGAGCGGTCATAACCGTGGTAAATTGTTTAGCGCCAACGCAAAATTACTTTTGCATATTTATATATTGCATTTGTTAGTTTTAGAACTTAGGGTACATTTGTTTAAAATTTTAATTAAAAAAAGCTTTTCCCAGTTTTTTTAACGGTTTATTTTTTTATTTAAAATATATTAAGTATCTCAGACTTGCTGTAACACTTATGACCATATTAATAAAGAAGTGTAAAACTAGGACTCTCTTGATTGATACAAACTCATACTAAGATTAGCTTCTTCATTTGATTAATAGTTTGATTTCAAGGACGTATCAGGTGAACCGGGTTTAGGGACGCTGTCTGAACTAAGATCTAACCTTTCAAAACTGCTTTTTAATGTGTGACTAGTAAATTATTATATAGCAGATTTATTAGTTTTATAACAAATATAATATTTTTCAAAATTTCTGTAAATGAATGTAACAAAAATCTTAATTATTACATTAAAAACCAGTTTTTCATTAATATTTTGGTAGAAATAAAATATTCCATCACAAAGAAAGTTCATATTCGGAACTAGAAATAGGTAAAACGGAATGAGATAGTGACATAAGCCTCAAAACAACTCTTAAATCACTGTTTACTTTCCAAAGCTCATCTACTCATATAGCAGTTTGACAGCTGTTGATAACGCTCATACTCAGTTGAGAAACCGTCTTTAAGTTAAGTGCTTAAGTACTATTTATTAATTCGACTGTCATCTCAAATACTGACTTGAGGTTGAGGTTGAGATCGTTTTATTTATATGTATGTTGTATTACTTAATTCAAAATTCACAATATTTTATTTAGAAATGAAACTTTACAAGCTATTTTCGGAAAGTCAACAAAAAGGCTACAACACCAGAAATGAGCTTGTGCTTATTTATTATTAAAAGAAAGTTATATAGTAGCTAGTATATATTTTGTCTACAAGAAAGTTATGTAAATGAGAGTTGTCATAGACTCTCCTTGCCTGTCAATGAATTAAAAAAATGGTATGTTGATTTATAAATTTGTAGAGCAAATTATACTTAGCAGATTTGGAGCATCAATAATATTATATAAGTCAATCGTAGTAATTTATATTTGAACGGCCGCGGGAAATTAATAAGTTGACGATAATAAACAATTTTAAAGAATTTATTTCAGTATATATATTCATAAACACAAAGAAAAACTAATATTGGTCCACAGACGCTGGAGTATGTGGACCAATATTAGTTTTTCTTTGTGTTTATGATATGTATTCAACAATATAGAAAAAAAGTATTAAAAAAATATATTTACTTTAAAATAACAATATTATAACTCACAAACAAGCCGAAATCTTAATAATTATTTTAACAAAAAATTAAAATGTATAATGTAATATAAAATATTCAAAACACTTACACCAACTGGGGTCCATTCATAAGATATTATTTCTACAAAAATAAAATAGGTATTTTAGTTAAGATTTATACAAATCGAGCTCAAAATTATTTTGGACACTCTTTACTAACATTTTTAGAGTATTCTTGCTATAATTATTCAGTTCGGTTGCCTTTACAACATTATAATATAATACGTTTTGGCCGACCGGCTATTTGACGTTATGGCCCAATACAATCCTCGTTATTTGGCAGTAAGCAT
Organism: Celastrina argiolus; assembly: GCA_905187575.2. Lineage (NCBI taxonomy): Eukaryota > Metazoa > Arthropoda > Insecta > Lepidoptera > Lycaenidae > Celastrina > Celastrina argiolus. The sequence continues at coordinate 8,514,621 of LR994594.1, read as the reverse complement.
GAGAGAATGATGGACGCATAATAGTTTTTTATGTTTTTTGAATATAATTTAATTAGATTTATATAATTAAAGTAAGTGTAATATAATAATTTAATAATAAATATGAATAAAGCTATAGACTTCACGAAAAAGATGTAAGAAACTAGAAATGTCGATATCGATAAACAACACTAGTTTATCGATATCATTATCCACTACGTGTCACATCACGCGTGTGTGTACGTATTTGTCCGCGTCCCCCTACCTCAAGCCTCGCCCCTCATAGTGCGATAGGGACAACTGCAGCTAGAACTGAAATTACCTATTAAAAGTACGAGAAATCGACGTTTAGGGGATTTCTGTTTCCTCCTCCAAAACTTAACCGATTTAGATAATTCTTTCTTTATTAGCTAAAAAAAGAAATTAACTAGGTTCCTATTTTTTGATTTTGTTGCATAATGTAGACAAATCTGTTTCCTGGATGTTTAAACACGGCGGAGAGTCTGGCGGTTTTTTTTAGGTTTTTGAACGTCCATATCTCTTTAAGTAATTAGTTTATTAAAAAAAGGAAAAAATAGGGACGTACAAATATTATTCATAGATATTCATGAAAAAAATAGTTACTGTAGACTAAATATCCAGGGAGGAAATAGAAATCCCCTAGACCTCTATTTTTGTATGGAAAAAAATTCGTGGTGTTTCCTCTTAAGTCGCAAGAATAACTAAAAGGAAAAAAAAATTTAAAAAATTACCTTTCTAGAATGTGAAAAAGTGTAATAATATTCCAAAGTTACAGTGACTATTATTTTTACTTACACCCTCTATACAGGGTGTAAAAAAATAAGTTAGTAATATAATTTAAAAAAAAAGTGAAACGTCATAGCTGAAAAGATTATGCCCATGTAACATAATAAATATACATAAAAGGGTTACTATTGCGGACAGGTTTAAAAAAACAAAACGTCTTTCATTGTCCGCTGCGCGAATCGAAGAATACTATAGTGTACTCTATAGGTCGACCGACAATCAATGCTATTGTCGTAGGAACGAACTAGGTAAATTGAAACACTACCGGTACCGTCAGCAGCTACGTGAAGTTTCTACTTTTTCTTTTATTGATTTTAGTTTTACCATATGACTGATTTTGTGACCTAAATTTTTTAGGACGTGTTGTACTTTTAAAAATTGTTCTTCTTTTTTTTACTTACTAAAAGTCGATCACAAAAAGTATGCCCTTAAGGGTGCATTAGCGCAAGCGAAAGAAACTTACTATGTATCCGTAAGGTTATCGGATGTCAATTGTATGAGTGCTGTCACTTTCATTTACTTGGATAATTTTATGAATTCGACAGGAGGGATTGGCAGGTCTCAAATGCACGTGCATATAACAAAAAAATTATGATTGGCAGGAGGGATTGGCAGGTCTCAAATGCACGTGCATATAACAAAAAAAATATAATGTTCAATAAAATCTACTGTTCTGTGAAAAATCTCTGTTAGGTACAGAGATTTTTCTTACAAAGGAGAGACTTCATTATAAATTTTAATTTTACTTATAGTTTTTTTTATTTGTTCTTGTTCTTGTAAAAGTTACTTATCAAATTTATGTATATTAAAATCTCACTGATGGATTTTTCAAATATTTTTCTCTTTCTGTTTTGCCCTACCGCCTATTATGTAGGAAATAGTTTGTCTTTTGCAAAATACAGCGTACGTGATGCAACTTCACATATTTTATAGTTTAAAAATTTGATGCTCTTATATACTGTAATCTACGATGCCAAGCTAAACGAAGCGCGAAGGGTACTTATGTAACTATAGTACGTCTGAGATAAATATAACCAACACGTAATCAAACTAAAAACACCGAAATTTTCACATTTTTATTTATTGTGCACACTTATCAACACTTTCATCTGAATTTTAAAGAATTACTCTTCATTATCCAATACATTTTATTACAATTAAACAATAATTAATTAATAAGTTTAAACATCAAAATATGAAAATCTTTCACAGAAAAAATACGCCATTTTGACGCTACCGATTGTAGCCTATAGTCTATGGATCTATGGATTCTTAGCAAACAATAATAATTTTATTAATATTGGCCAATTGGCATCACTGACTAGTCTATAGTTGTGTCTTAGACGGGTTTGTTTACGTTTGGGTAAAATTTATCTCGGACGTACTTACTATACGTCACCTACAAGCGTTTCGGTGATTTTAACCAGCGCTTCGGCGATTTTACCACACATAACTTCGGTTTGCATTGTTTTATTTGGAAAACAAACAGTGATGAAAAAACTACATAAAATTTAGATATCTAGCAATATCCCGCGAAAATGATAACCACAATCTGCTTACAAATGAGTGAGTGTACGCTTAGGCATGCGTTTGATGCAGTTCCCTCCTTCCCACACTGCTTATGCGTATACACTCGCAAGTGAAAACTTGAAAACACCACCACTACACAAGCAATAATGTTAGCACGATCGTGCAAAGCCCCACACCACCATGCAGGTTGCAAAACTCGACGCGCGTTTCGCTCCGACCCCGTAGCATCCTCAGGATGTAGACTATGCGAACAATGCTCATTCAGTGATATTTCTAGAATATATAATATATTAAAAATGTATGCTATTGACATTAACGCCTGATTCCCTTAAAAAATTTAGAAAAACTGCATTACAAGACATGTTTTCGCTGGAAATTTTATATTGCAATATATGCATCTTAAATACAAATATTTAAATGAGTCTCTAAAGAGTAAACTAGATCAAACGCGAGCTATTTCTCAGAATCTCATTTTTAATACACTTCTTAATTACCTATAACTTGGTGCAAACTTCATCTTCATAACAATCTGTGGTTTCTTGACGATATTGTTTTAAAATGTTTTTATTATTTGTTATTGTTTTAAAATATTATGGTAAATAATGAAAAAACATCACATGAAACGTTGAAGGATTAGTAAGTGTTACACAGATATATTCTACGTAACGAACTTACTAAATATATTATAACGCTTTAATTGCGTAATTGTTATACTTATTATATTTACAAAACCGTTGGTAACGTCACCGACTTAGTATTAATCAAAATTCATAGGCGATTTAAACGCCCTAAATACTGGTACATGAAATTTGGTGTAAATAGTAATAGGAAACTGTTACATAATGCTATACCATTATGAATTAGGCATAAAACAATGTAATGTCAAATATGACGTTTGACTTTGTAGCTTAAGATAGTCCTCTGGTAGAGGCCATAAAGGTGAGACCTATGTACCTAGTTATAAGATATTGTATATAATATCACCGTGAATAAAGTCAATATGATTAACTAGAGTGTTTATCATTGGACGTATAAAGGGAGCCTAGCACATGTGCAGTGGCATCGTAATATGCCACTGCACATGTTTATAATAATAGATCCCCATACCGATTTCGGTGTCGGTGGGCGATTTCGTTTCGCAGAAGTTATTTTATAGTGCCCAAATGCGCGCTCTTCCTTTTTCATAATCCAGTTTAACTGCTCACACACACACCTATAGCTGTTTAAGTGCAGTTCAATGCACGACAAATACCTACAATATAGGTAGGTCTTACACTAAACCTAATCGGACTAGAGTTCAGCCCTTACCTAAGCAAATGGAAGCTTGGAATTGAGGGCTTTATTCCTAATTTGAATAATCGCCCTTTACGGCTCCCGGCTCAGAATTGTCATTGATCAAGACTGTTTGAGCTTTAATTGCAGGCTGTTCATACCAAACGCGAAGTGACGCGACCTTCTCTACTGACTTAAAAAATGAAGGTTACCTTATAGGTTGTTGAAAAAGTCTTTTCGTATTATAGTAAGGTAAGTGATACAAATAAGGCCTATAATCAAATAAGGCCTGTAGTGGGAAAAAGTCTTTTAAAATATATTTACATCAAAAATACTTCACACTTACATAAACAAGAGCTCCACGATTCTGAAAACAATCCCCGAAAGGCCCGATCGCGATCACAACGACGGTAAAGACCAATTGTCTGTCGAGCATTGGTGTTTTCATTGCGCGCTATTAATTTGTCGTCATTTATATCGAATATTAATACGTTATTCTTTAAAGTTTTGTTTCAAGTAACGTATGCGGATTACAATATAACTCATCAAAAAGGTAACTATGACTTCAAATTGTAATTTTCAAAATATGCGAATTAAGTACTGCTTTTAATATTTTTGAAGTGCAATGTACTAAATAAGGCCTACTTTTTTAATAGTCCATATTTCTGACCCTAGGCCTTATTAGAAATTTACTCAATTTTAACTTTATTATGTTTGTTTACAGATTGATCATCTTAATCATTTTTAAATTATGACCACCGAAACATTTAAGAATTTATTCTTCTTCAGAAACAGAGTGTGACATCGCAAATGTAAATCCCAACAACGTTACTTAACCTAAGTCTGATGGCGAAGACACTAAAGATGACGAACCTCTGGCTAAAATTGCAGAAGACTGATTACCAAAAATGTATGCCTACTCCTGACTACAGTGTTGTTAAGGACCATCCACCTAGGAAAGCTTTAAATTATAAAGGTCAACGAGTTACCAAAGGCTTGACAAAAAGTGATGTAGACGTATTTGTGTTTCCTAATTGTCAGGGAAATTGATTACCTCTACTAGTACTTATTATCAGTAAGACTGATTAATGTTCTTAAGCAAATTATGGTACTTAATACGTTCCAAGGCCTTATTTAGTTACCTTGCTTAATTAAGGCCTATCAAAATATATTTAAATTTTCAATATTTAACATTTTTTTTGGAAGATATGTTAATTTGCTATATTTTTTTTGTATGGATACGTTTTTTTTAAATATTATTCTTTATTTGTTGTTCATATGCGACTTCAAGACTGACTTGCAATTCAAGCAATATATTTAGTAAAATAACTTGGGATGTTGCTCAAAGATCTCATGGAAATACTTATTAAAGGCCTCAGAAATACATATTTTATGTAGTTAATACTCTAATAAGAATATTTCTATAAAAAAAATATGATGTAAGTATAAAGGCCTTGTTAAATCACTATGTTTTTAAAAGGCCTAAGGCTAAGGTTCCAGATTTACCTCTTTTTAAGTGATTTTTAATTAAAGATTATAATATGTTTTCTTAAATAATGAAAATTTATGAACGGAAGAATAATGTATTGCTTTTATTTATCACTATATTCGAATAATTTATCAGGATATGAGTGTTTGAAATTAGGTAGGCCTTATTTGTATCACTTACCTTATGTATCAAATTGTCATAAAATCTCTTGGGCTATACCAATTGTATTATCTCTCTCTGATTTTGGTATCATTAAAAGTTACAATTTTACAGAAGACAAATCCAAATTCAAATTAGGTAAATGTGAGATTTTAATTTGTTTTTCTTGTTGTTAAAATTAGTGATTCTAATGAATAAATTTGATACATTTTAAAATTTTATTACAAAAAAGGTAAAAATGCAACACAAGCCGCGAAAAAATGTGTGATGTTTATGGACCTAATTTAGTATCTGTGAGGGTAACGCAATTTAGGTTTAAGCGTTTTCAATCCGAAATTTTTTATATCAAAGATGCACGTCGCTCTGGTCGCCCTGTTACGGATAAAACTGATGCCATTTAGGAAAAAATGGAGGAAGATCGGCATATTAGTAGTTACGATGTAGCTGAATGAATTGGGGATTGACCACAAAACGGTTTTGGCGTCCGCGTCGCGACGTCAGGCGTGGCGGCGTCGGCGTCGCGACGTCAGGCTTCGTAGCGTCGGGCGTCGGTGTCGCGACGTCGGGCGTCAACGTCGAACGAAACGAACAACGAAACGTGTAGTGTATGTTGGGGACTTTCCTTGCATGCACTGCATAAACGGTTTAAGTCAATCAAACACCACGCAAACGAAGTCGCGGGAACAGCTAGTTATGCATAGTCCTGGCCTTGCACCTTCACATTTTCACCTGTTTCGGTCGCTGCAGAATTTCTTAGGCAGTGTCAGGTTGACATCACAAGAGGACTGCCAAAACCACCTGTCGCAGTTTTTTCATCAGAAGCCTAAAATTTTATAGCTATGGGATCATGTCTCTACCAACGAGATGGAAAAAATTTATCGAACAAAATGGCACCTTAAAAGATAGCGTAATCATATCCCAAAGTTATAATGACTGTTATTTACACACCCTACATAGATTAAGAGAGTGTAAATCAAGTTTTAATTGAATAAATAAATTTATAAAACGTTTATTCACTAACACAATTGGATTTTTAACCGACTTCTATTCACTAATTGCTATCATAAATTTAATTGCTATCTTGGAACGTGCGCATAGCGTCTCGATGTAAGCTTACCCTTGATTGTAAAGGTAATATAGACTAATGCTGAGGGTTTTCGTCTTAATTCTCATTTATTGTATCGCGTAAATTTATGATTGTTGTGATGCCATGACGTTCATGTAATTTATTAATAACTTTTGTCTATACATGTCTTAAAATAAATGAGTGATAATACTTTAGGGTGTGTATGGGTCCTATGTAGAGTATACTGTGAAAGTACCAGCGCTGAAAGACTTACTCTTGACTTTCATGTTTCCATGAGTAATGCCCTAACATAATAAATTAGCCCACACAATAAGTAAAATAAAAGTACCTACCTCTTTCAGTGTTGGTAGGTACTCTCACACTAAACTCTATATACGGGGCCCATACATACCGAAAGTATTATCGCTCATTAATATTACAGCCTGTATTTCTATATAGATAGATAATCTATATTATTACTTTACGTCCCAATTTTTTCCTTCAACAGAAGGAAACATTAACAAATTAATTAATAATTTAAGGAGATATGGATGTTTAAAAATCAAAAAAAAATACCAGACTTTTCGCTGTGTTTAAACATCTAGAAAACAAATTTGACTGCATTATACTATAAAATCAAAACATAAGAACCTAGATCCAGCCTTTTTTAGTTTTAATGAAAAAAATATCTAAATCCGATAAGTTTTGGAGGAGGAAACAGTGGTCACCAAACGTCGATTTCTTGTGCTTTTAATAGAAATTTCAGTTCGTGATGCAGTTGTCTCTATCGTGCTAGTGCTGGCTAGCTAGAGCACTGCGAGACAGCAATATTTTTATAAATACCTATTTTGTATTTCTCTCGAGTTTCCTCTTAAGGCTATTTATAGATAACAAAGCATTACAGTTTAATTGTTTAAAACAACAGGGTAAAAACATAAACAACATTTACAATAAAGTAACTTTCACTTGTGTACAGTTATACGCGCGTTAAATTAATTCCCGGGATTGTTCTGTTTCCCAGTTATTCATAGTTCGTGAAATTTTAATCATACCGCCTTTTCGGACTTTGAAATTCAACATTCTATCAAACGAATTCCGAGCGGGTTTTTCTCTGTCAAGTTTTTCTGTCAAAGACATTTTTATTAGAGACTTTAATCTGACTACGTATATATACAGGGCGTTTCAAGGTTAATATATAATTCCGAATATATTGTGAAGAGAAGGACGCGTATAACATGTTTTGGCACCTCATATTTAAATTAGGTAGGCATAATCATATCCAAAAGTTTTTTTACAGCCAACCTGTGCAGACTATAATATTATTTGAATAATCGGGTTATAGTTTTTAATTTGTGATTATTATTTCGTCAAACGAACGAAAGGTCACGTCGTTTTATCACGGGATATTGCTAGATATTTAAATTTTATGTCACGTCGTTCGTTCTGTACCTCAAATTAGGATAACCACAATATAGGCTACGTAAAATATAATTTGTTATCGTTTCTAAAGTCGCGTCGTCGTGGGTATTATATTATATTTACTCTGGCCGAGCTACCACAAATTAGGTTGAACTTGTCTGGCCCACGGCGTACGGGTTAAATGCTCATAGCGTACAAGTAACTTAGTTACGAGACTTCAAACAGGCGCTAATAACCAGGGGCGTACCTAAGACGACGGGGCCCCTAGACTTAGTCAATATATATAATATATATATAAATAAATTATTTTCAAAAAGTAGTTAAAGAACGTTTGTGTGCTAAAGGTTATTATAAGATTAATGATTGATTATTACACACCTTGGGAATAAGGTGCCTCTATGCTAGGTTACAACTTTGTACACTTTATTTATATAAATTTATTTTTAAGATTACAATTTTCCCATCTTTTTGCTAAAACCGGGCGAGTTTCTTACGCCGGTTCTTCTTGCCGGACTAGTTTCCAAACCGGTGGTAGGCATCATGTAGGACAATTCTATACGTATTATTTAATAACCTATATGGAAATAAAAATATTTGATTTGATTTCAAACGAATACGATGGTTTCCTTTTGTAATGTCACAAAGCTTCGTATTACTTCTTACTTCTTAGCCTAAACTCGAAAAGCACATTTCGAGTTCAGACATTTCTAGGTTTAAGGCCACTCTTTTTAAAATAAATTTTACAATGACACAAAGATCTTATTAAAAAAAGTAATCGGTTCAAACTTTAAGTAAATAGTTGAACTAATTTATTGGCATTTAATTACAGCTCTAAATCCTATATTATTGTATTTACTCTCGTAACTAATAACTAAAACGGTCGTTTTAGTTATTACTTACGAGAGTATTATATATACTGGGTGTAAAAAGAGCAGTCACTATAACTTTCGGATATGATTATAGGACCTTGACTGATTCTAGAAATGAATTTTTTTAATTATTTATTTTTTGTAAAAAAAAAAATTTTTTTTTTGAAATTTATTATTTTAGTCGTAAGGCTGAACTGTTTGGAACAATGTTCTGCATTAAATTCTTAAAATTTACAATTTTTGCCCTAGTACGTAATGAACGTCTTACGCTTGCTATTGACCTCTCAGCGTAATCAGCTGATCGCTGTGTTGTGCACGTTGTACATTGCCTATTGAATTTTTTTTAATTTTTAAAACAGTGGATTAAAAGCAAATGACTAGTACCAATGGATATATCTCTTGCCTGGTTATTACCCCACGAAGTTATAGTGACTGCTCTTGTATAATATTAGTATGACTATATTGAAAAAAACCATACAAAGGATGAAAGCATTTCAGTGGGCACGATCCATCGCCTAATCTCTTCTGTCGTGTGTTGTACACGTGCCGGCTATAAACAACTGAAGGATTGGAACAGTTCGAAAAACGAATGGAACATTTTTAAAACAAAACCGCGTGGGTTCGGACTATTGTTTTCGAAAAGTCTGGAATAAAACCTCTTGAGTTTTTATTGAGTGCAAAGAAGTGTATAGGTATATTCTGTAGGAATATGCATAGTTTTCTATTGGCTTTTCAAAAAGTACGAACATAACAAGCTATGATTGAGGAATTGTCCTTATAATGGAATATTGTTTGAAATCTTTTAATTTGCCATTGCTATGAATATTCCATTCCAGTTCAATTCCATTCTATTGCAAGAACAATTCCTACAATATGCCAATCCACGATCAACTATTGATGCAATATATTTACGAAATTCGTTGGAGATCATTATATAAACACTTTAAGAAGATAAGATATAAGCTAATGACTTTATTTGCCGCAGAGTCAGACACCACAGTCGAAAATGTATTGGAGATTTTAAAAAAAATTTTTTTTACGGTAATTTGCTTTTTTTAAGAACCAAAAATTTAATTTATGTTTAGTCCTGGAATTTTTAAATTCAGAACTGATTGACTCTTTGCCTTTTTTTCTATACTACGTCCGAGATAAATTTAACCCAAACGTAAACAAACCCGTCTATGACAAAACCATAGACTAGTCAGTGATGCCAATTAGCCAATATTGATGATTATTGTTTGCTATGAATCCATAGACTATAGATATATTCTACAATCAGCAGTGTCAAAATGGCGTATTTGCATTCTGTGTATGTATATATTTGTTGTTGGATGCAGAGAGCGCACGACCGGTCGTTGTGGAAGTCCTTGGGGGAGGCCTATGTTCAGCAGTGGGCGTCTTCAGATGATGATGATGATGATGATGACACATATTTGAGATGTTTTTTATATTATACACAGGATATAGGAACAGAAATTATTTTGTTCCTTCAAGGAGATTCGAACCCGCGACCCGGAGATCGCAGTGGTTGGGTTAACCGGAGTTCGAGCACTAATGCTCCCAACCACTGCACTACGGAGATCGTCGTGTAATGTCCGTAACTTATTTATTAATATTAAAAATAATAAATAAAACCCGGCAGTTACTTTAAAAACAAACCGATTGCCTGATGATGAGCTCGCCTATTTCTTAGAAAAAACACAAGTAATATTCAAAGCGTAAAAACGACGCAAAAATAAAAAAGAAACATCTAGCCAAGTACCGTATAATGCTGCGGTTATAAATAAAGAACCTTTTTTTACTAAAGCACTCTTTTATCTTTTTATTTTTTAACAAAAAGGTTTTAAATATATTGCAAAGCTAAGATATTTATTATGAAAGCAAATGCACGCTAAATATTATCATTTTAGGAGCTAAAGTAATATTTAAAGTAACAAATCATATGGTCTTGTTTTTCTTGGGGAAAGTATTTTCTATTTTTAAATGAGCCACGTATTCAGTGTATTTGCATAAATTTGTCAATGTCATGAACCCGATCTTTCTTATTTCAATATTTTTAAAAGTATTTCTCATATAAACAGTCTAGGTGTTTGTATTTGTTTTTCTGTGTTAAAATATTAGTCCGTAATCATTTGTTTGAGCTCAGTCCATTAATAACAAAAGTACTTCAACCTATAGTGTAAAAGGACCTTAAAAATTATTATTTCATTTTCAAAGGTAATTTTACTAACAATTAGGCGTTTTTAGAGTGGCCTATGCCTGCCATGGATCTTAGGCCCGTATTAAAATAAAACAATCTCAAACCCAACCTCAACTTGAACCTTTTTGACAGATAAAACAACGTTTCGTTTCACTTTTAAAAGTAAACATCATTATTAATGTTACATAGTAATTTATTAAGCTATTGCATAGCTTCTATCGCGGGCCTTGAGCGTGGAGGATGAATCCAGAAATTTCGTAACGAAAATAACCTAACACCCCCCCCCCTCCGACCGGCACAGCGGTGATACTTTTTATTGCCATCTATCGATGAGTAGCAGAACTTTTAATGACTTTTAGTTCAGCAACTCGCCTCTAGGTGACATTGGTTGTATCGGATAAGTTGATAAAAAAATGGTATGCAATAGCTTTACCGCGGCAGTCCCCGAGTACCACACGTCTTTTTTTTTCTTTTTATACCGTTATATTCATGTTATAGATTACAGGAAACAATAAAATAAGTATAATGTATATTTTTATAATCTTTATTTTTACGATTTAAGAAAGAAAAAAATTAAAGTAAACATAAGTAAAATTCTTTATTTTTAAAAGTGAAACGCAACGTTTTTTTATCTGTCAAATAGGTTCTCAAGGTGAGGTTGGGTTTGAGATTGTTTTATTTATACGGGCCTTAGTGGCAGGTGCCACTACTATGTCCGCTGCCTACCCCTACGTGTCTCCGTGGTCATTACCCCTTATAGGGCACTTTGGTTTATGCATTGGTCTCTTGGATATTTTTTTCCCATTCCAAAAAGTTAGCTCTAGATAGTTATAGACACTAATGTTTCGTTTTGGAAGACACCCCATGTTTGGAATGTGATTCGATACTGCTCTTTACTAATGGAAGACCAATTGAAAGCAAAAGTCTGACCGGCAAAGCGGTAAGACTTTTTATTGCCACCTATCGACGAATTGCAGAACTCTTAATATATTTTTTGAAATATCACGCTTGTCTCTTTAGTTCAGCAACTCGCATCTAGGTGGCATTGGTTGTATCGGATAAGTTGATAAAAATTCATAAGCAATGGCTTTACCGCGGCAGTCCTCGAGTGCCACACGTCTTTTTATTTCTATTTTTACGTTTAAATTTTTTTAAGTCGCAAGAATAACTAAGCGAAAAAATATTTAAAAAAATTACCTTTCTAGAATGTGAAAAGGTGTAATAATATTCCAAAGTTACAGTGACTATTATTTTTACATCCTCTATACAGGGTGTAAAAAAATAAGTTAGTAATATAATTTAAAAAAAAAGTGAAACGTCATAGCTGAAAAGATTATGCCCATGTAACATAATAAATATACATAAAAGGGTTACTATTGCGGACAGGTTTAAAAAAACAAAACGTCTTTCATTGTCCGCTGCGCGAATCGAAGAATACTCTATAGGTCGGCCGACAATCAATGCTATTGTCGTAGGAACGAACTAGGTAAATTGAAACACTACCGGTACCGTCAGCAGCTACGTGAAGTTTCTACTTTTTCTTTTATTGATTTTAGTTTTACCATATGACTGATTTTGTGACCTAAATTTTTTAGGACGTGTTGTACTTTTAAAAAATGTTCTTCTTTTTTTTACTTACTAAAAGTCGATCACAAAAAGTATGCCCTTAAGAGTCAGTAGCGCAAGCGAAAGAAACTTACTATGTATCCGTAAGGTTATCGGATGTCAATTGTATGAGTGCTGTCACTTTAATTTACTTGGATAATTTTATGAATTCGTCAATTATGATTGGCAGGAGGGATTGGTAGGTCTCAAATGCACGTGCATATAACAAAAAAATATAATGTTCAATAAAATCTACTGTTCTGTGAAAAATCTCTGTACCTATCTTACAAAGGAGAGACTTAATTATAAATTTTAATTTTACTTATATATTTTTTTATTTGTTCTTGTTATTGTAAATGTTACTTATCAAATTTATGTATATTAAACTTTCACTGATGGATTTTTCAAATATTTTTCTCTTTCTGTTTTGCTGACCCTACCGCCTATTATGTAGGAAATAGTTTGTCTTTTGCAAAATACAGCGTACGTGATGCAACTTCACATATTTTATAGTTTAAAACTTTGATGCTCTTATATACTGTAATCTACGATGCCAAGCTAAACGAAGCGCGAAGGGTACTTATGTAACTATATTACGTCTGAGATAAATTTAACCAACACGTAATCAAACCAAAAACACCGAAATTTTCACATTTTTACTTATTGTGCACACTTATCAACACTTTCATCTGAATTTTAAAGAATTACTCTTCATTATCCAATACATTTTATTACAATTAAACAATAATTAATTAATAAGTTTAAACATCAAAATAAATCTTTCACAGAAAAAATACGCCATTTTGACGCTACCGATTGTAGCCTATAGTCTATGGATCTATGGATTCTTAGCAAACAATAATAATTTTATTAATATTGGCCAATTGGCATCACTGGGTAATCTATAGTTGTGTCATAGACGGGTTTGTTTACGTTTGGGTAAAATTTATCTCGGACGTACTTACTATACGTCACCTACAAGCGTTTCGGTGATTTTAACCAGCGCTTCGGCGATTTTACCACACATAACTTCGGTTTGCATTGTTTTATTTGGAAAACAAACAGTGATGAAAAAACTACATAAAATTTAGATATCTAGCAATATCCCGCGAAAATGATAACCACAATCTGCTTACAAATGAGTGAGTGTACGTAATAGGCATGCGTTTGATGCACTTCCCTCCTTCCCACACTGCTTATGCATATACACTCGCAAGTGAAAACTTGAAAACACCACCACTACACAAGCAATAATGTTAACACGATCGTGCAAAGCCCCACACCACCATGCAGGTTGCAAAACTCGACGCGCGTTTCACTCTGACCCCGGAGCATCCTCAGGATGTAGACTCTGCGAACAGTGTTCGTTCAGTGATATTGCTAGAATATAATATATATAATATATTCAAAATGTATGCTATTGATATTTAACGCCTGATTCCCTTAAAAAATTTAGAAAAACTGCATTACATTACAACTGCAGTACAACATGTTTTCGCTGGAAATTTTTTATTGCAATATATGCATCTTAAATACAAATATTTAAATGAGTCTCTAAATAGCAAACTAGATCAAACGCGAGCTATTTCTCTGAATCTCATTTTAATACACTTCTTAATTACCAATAACTTGGTGCAAACTTCATCTTCATAAACATCTGTGGTTTCTTGACGATATTATGGTAAATAATGAGAAAACATCACATGAAACGTTGAAGGATTAGTAAGTGTTACACAGATATATTCTACGTAACGAACTTACTAAATATATTATAACGCTTTAATTGCGTAATTGTTATACTTATTATATTTACAAAACCGTTGGTAACTTCACCGACTTAGTATTAATCAAAATTCATAGGCGATTTAAACGCCCTAAATACTGGTACATGAAATTTGGTGTAAATAGTAATAGGAAACTGTTACATAATGCTATACCATTATGAATTAGGCATAAAACAATGTAATGTCAAATATGACGTTTGACTTTGTAGCTTAAGATAGTCCTCTGGTAGAGGCCATAAAGGTGAGACCTATGTACCTAGTTATAAGATATTGTATATAATATCACCGTGAATAAAGTCAATATGATTAACTAGAGTGTTTATCATTGGACGTATAAAGGGAGCCTAGCACATGTGCAGTGGCATCGTAATATGCCACTGCACATGTTTATAATAATAGATCCCCATACCGATTTCGGTGTCGGTGGGCGATTTCGTTTCGCAGAAGTTATTTTATAGTGCCCAAATGCGCGCTCTTCCTTTTTCATAATCCAGTTTAACTGCTCACACACACACCTATAGCTGTTTAAGTGCAGTTCAATGCACGACAAATACCTACAATATAGGTAGGTCTTACACTAAACCTAATCGGACTAGAGTTCAGCCCTTACCTAAGCAAATGGAAGCTTGGAATTGAGGGCTTTATTCCTAATTTGAATAATCGCCCTTTACGGCTCCCGGCTCAGAATTGTCATTGATCAAGACTGTTTGAGCTTTAATTGCAGGCTGTTCATACCAAACGCGAAGTGACGCGACCTTCTCTACTGACTTTAAATATGGATGTTGAAAAATTCTTTTCGCATTATAGTATACAGTATGAACTTGCCATAAAATCTCTTGGGCTATACTAATTGTATCTGATTTTGGTATCATTAAAAGTTTTAATTTTACAGAAGACAATTCCAAATTCAAATTAGGTAAATGTGAAATTTTCATTTTGTTTTTCTTATTGTTAAAATGGGTGATTCTAATGAAGAAAATCGATACATTTTAAAATTTTGGCCTTGCATCTTCAGATTTCCACCTGTTTCGGTCGCTGCAGAATTTCTTAGGCAGTGTCAGGTTGACATCACAAGAGGACTGCCAAAACCACTTATCACAGTTTTCATCAGAAGCCTCAAATTTTTATAGCAATGGGATCAAGTCTCTACCAACAAGATGGAAAAAAATTATCGAACAAAATGGCACGAAATAAGATAGCGTAATCATACCCCAAAGTTATAATGACTGTTATTTACACACCCTACATAGATTAAGAGAGTGTAAATCAAGTTTTAATTGAATAAATAAATTTTATAAAACGTTTATTCACTAACACAATTGGATTTTTAACCGACTTCTATTCACTATTTGCTATCATTAATTTAATTGCTATCTTGGAACGTGCGCATGGCGTCTCGATGTAAGCTTACCCTTGATTGTAAAGGTAATATAGACTAATGCTGAGGGTTTTCGTTTTAATACTCATTTATTGTGGCGCGTAAATTTATGATTGTTGTGATGCCATGACGTTCATCAATCGTAATTTATTAATAACTTAATACACTTTTGCATTTACTTGTTTATTGTATACATATCTTAAAATAAATGAGTGATAATACTTTAGGGTGTGTATGGGTCCTATATACAGGATGTAAAAAGAGCAGTCACTATAACTTTGAGATAGGATTATAGGACCTTGACTGATTCTAGAAATAAATTTTTTTCATTATTTAGTTTTTGAAAAAATTTTTTGTTTTGCAATTTATTATTTTAGTCGCAAGGCTGAACTGTTTAGAACAACGTTCTGCATTAAATTCTTAAATTTTATAATTTGTGCCCTAGTACGTAATGAACGTCTCACGCGTGCTATTGACCTCTCAGCGTAATCAGCTGATCGCTGTGTTGTGCACGTTGTACATTGCCTATTGAAAATTTTTAAAACAGCGGATTAAAAGCAAATGATTAGTACCAATGGATATATCTCTTGCCTGGTTGTTACCCCACGAAGTTATAGTGTCTGCTCTTTTTACACCCTGTATAGTATACTGTGAAATCGCCGAAAGACTTACTTTTGACATTAATGTTTCCATGAGAAATGTTCCAAGATCATAAATTAGCCCACACAATAAGTAAAGTAAAAGTACCTCTTTTTTTACCGTTGGTACTTTCACACTAAACTCTATATACGGGGCCAGTACATACCTAAAGTATTATCGCCCATTAATATTACAGCCTGTATTTCTATATAGATAGATAATCTATATTATTTTAATAAATTTATCATTTAGGGAGATATGGATGTTCAAAAATAAAAAATAAATAGCAGACTTTTCGCTGTGTTTAAACATCTCGAAAACAAACTGGACTGTATTATATAATGCAGTCCAGTTTGTTTTATATAATAAAATCAAAATATAAGAACCTAGCTCAAGCCCTTTTTTAGTTTTAATGAAAAAAATATCTAAATCAGTGTTAAGTTTTGGAGGAGGAAACAGTGGTCCCCAAACGTCGATTTCTTGTGCTTTTAAAAAAAAATTCAGTTCGTGATGCAGTTGTCTCTATCGTGCTAGTGCTGGCTAGCTAGAGCACTGCGAGACAGCAATATTTTTATAAATACATATTTTGTATTTCTCTCGAGTTTCCTCTTAAGGCTATTTATAGATAACAAAGCATTACAGTTAAATTGTTTAAAACAACAGGGTAAAAACATAAACAACATTTACAGTAAAGTAACTTTCACTTGTATACAGTTATACACGCGTTAAATTAATTCCCGGGATTGTTCTGTTTCCCAGTTATTCATAGTTTGTGAAATTTTAATCATACCGGCTTTTCGGACTTTGAAATTCAACATTTCATCAAACGAATTCCGAGCGGGTTTTTCTCTGTCAAGTAGAAACATTTTTATTAGAGACTTTAATCTGACTACGTATATATACAGGGCGTTTCAAGGTTAATATATAATTCCGAATATATTGTGAAGAGAAGGACGCGTATAACATGTTTTGGCACCTCATATTTAAATTAGGTAGGCATAATCATATCCAAAAGTTTTTTTACAGCCAACCTGTGCAGACTATAATATTATTTGAATAATCGGGTTATAGTTTTTAATTTGTGATTATTATTTCGTCAAACGAACGAAAGGTCACGTCGTTTTATCACGGGATATTGCTAGATATTTAAATTTTATGTCACGTCGTTCGTTCTGTACCTCAAATTAGGATAACCACAATATAGGCTACGTAAAATATAATTTGTTATCGTTTCTAAAGTCGCGTCGTCGTGGGTATTATATTATATTTACCCTGGCCGAGCTACCACAAATTAGGTTGAACTTGTCTGGCCCACGGCGTACGGGTTAAATGCTCATAGCGTACAAGTAACTTAGTTACGAGACTTCAAACAGGCGCTAATAACCAGGGGCGTACCTAAGACGACGGGGCCCCTAGACTTAGTCAATATATATAATATATATATAAATAAATTATTTTCAAAAAGTAGTTAAAGAACGTTTGTGTGCTAAAGGTTATTATAAGATTAATGATTGATTATTACACACCTTGGGAATAAGGTGCCTATATGCTAGGTTACAACTTTGTACACTTTATTTATATAAATTTATTTTTAAGATTACATTTTTCCCATCTTTTTGCTAAAACCGCGCGAGTTTCTTACGTCGTTTCTTCTCGCCGGGCTAGTTTCCAAACCTGTGGTAGGCATCATGTAGGACAATTCTATAAGTATTATTTAATAACCTATATGGAAATAAAAATATTTGATTTGATTTTAAACGAATACGCTAATTTCCTTATGTAATGTCACAAAGCTTCGTATTACTTCTTAGCCTAAACTCGAAAAGCACATTTCGAGTTGAGACATTTATAGGTTTAAGGCGAGGAATAACCGCAACTAGCGCCACTCTTTTTATAATAAATTTTACAATGACACAAAGATCTTATTAAAAAAAGTTCCGTTTTAGTTATTACTTACGAGATATAATACATAATATTAGTATGACTATAGACTATATTGAAAAAAACCATGCAAACGATGAAAGCATTTCAGTGGGCACGATCCATCGCCTAATCTCTTCTGTCGTGTGTTGTACACGTGCCGGCTATAAACAACTGAAGGATTGGAACAGTTCGAAAAACGAATGGAACATTTTTAAAACAAAACCGCGTGGGTTCGGACTATTGTTTTCGAAAACTCTGGAATAAAGCCTCTTGAGTTTTTATTAAGTGCAAAGAAGTGTATAGATATATTCTGTAGGAATATGCATAGTTTTCTATTGGCTTTTCAAAAAGTACGAACATAACAAGCTATCATTGAGGAATTGTCCTTATAATGGAATATTGTTTGAAATCTTTTAATTTTCCATTGCTATGAATATACTATTCCAGTTTAATTCCATTCTGTTGCAAGAACAATTCCTACAATATGCCAATCCACGATCAACTATTGATGCAATATATTCACGAAATTCGTTGAAGATCATTATATAAAGGCTCTAAGAAGACACTGATAATGCATCGCAAATGACGTTATTTGTCGCAGAGTCAGACAACACATTGGAGATTATAAAAATATATTTTTTACGGAAATTTCTATGGACTAAAAATTTAATTTCAAATTCAGAACTGATGTCTTTGCCTTTTTTTTCTATACTACGTCCGAGATAAATTTAACCCAAACGTAAACAAACCCGTCTATGACAAAACCATAGACTAGTCAGTGATGCCAATTAGCCAATATTGATGATTATTGCTTGCTATGAATCCATAGACTATAGGTTTATATTCTACTCAGAATAAAGAATCCTATGGAACTGGCATAAGCATGTACTTTGCCTACATACCTAAATAAACAAAACTGCCGACAAACATGGCGGATTAGGGATGCCCACTTTCTTTCTTTTTAAGAATATTGCGGATTTTATACCTCACAACTGAGCTAACTCAAAGAAATTGTTTTTTAAACACTTATATATCAAATAAAGTAAAGAATATACAACAATCTAAATGAATGTTAGCTACTTACCGGTGATTTTGCATAGGCCACAACTTACTACAGAGCACTTCGTGTTACCTATCATAATGAATTCAGAATTGTTTTACAGTTTTGCGCAGTAATTAAATCGAAAATCACACAAGAACCAAAAAAATCTCACAATAACAACGTTTGACATATATAAACAAAGTGATAAGTAAAATGGCGTTCGTGACAGCAGAAGTATATCAAAGCCAATGAAGGGGGCGTTGATAAAAAGAGTGTAGATACTTATTTCTTACTTAAAACTCGTGTTGTAAGAAAGAGACAGGTAGTCTATTATTATTGCCGTGTGAAATTGAACTATTAGTACAGTTCCATATGATCTTTGTTCTGAGATAATATTCTACAATCAGCAGTGTCAAAATGGCGTATTTGCATTCTGTGTATGTATAATATATTTGTTGTTGGATGCAGACAGCGCACGACCGGTCGTTGTGGAAGTCTTTGGGGAGGCCTATGTTCAGCAGTGGACGTCTTCAGATGATGATGATGATGATGACACATATTTGAGATGTTTTTTATATTATACACAGGATATAAGAACAGAAATTATTTTGTTCCTTCAAGGAGATTCGATCCCGCGACCCGGAGATCGCAGTGGTTGGGTTGACCGGAGTTCGAGCACTAATGCTCCCAACCACTGCGCTACGGAGATCGTCGTGTAATGTCCGTAACTTATTTATTAATATTAAAAATAATAAATAAAACCCGGCAGTAACTTTAAAAACAAACCGATAGCCGGATGATAAGCTCGCCTATTTCTTAGAAAAAACACAAGTAATATTCAAAGCGTAAAAACGACGCAAATATAAAAAAGAAACATCTAGCCAAGTACCGTATAACGCTGTTGCGGTTATAAAGAACCTTTTTTTACTAAAGCACGCTTTTATCTTTTTATTTTTTAACAAAAAGGTTTTAAATATATTGCAAAGCTAAGATATTTATTATGAAAGCAAATGCACGCTAAATATTATCATTTTAGGAGCTAAAGTAATATTTAAAGTAACAAATCATATGGTCTTGTTTTTCTTGGGGAAAGTATTTTCTATTTTCAAATGAGACACGTATTCAGTGTATTTGCATAAATTTGTCAATGTCATGAACCCGATCTTTCTTATTTCAATATTTTTAAAAGTATTTCTCATATAAACAGTCTAGGTGTTTGTATTTGTTTTTCTGTGTTAAAATATTAGTCCGCAATCATTTGTTTGAGCTCGGTCCATTAATAACAAAAGTACTTCAACATATATTGTAAAAGGACCTTAAAAATTATTATTTCATTTTCAAAGGTCATTTTACTAACAATTGGGCGTTTTTAGAGTGGCCTATGCCTGCCATGGATCTTAGGCCCGTATTTAAATAAATCAATCTCAAACCCAACCTTTTTGACAGATAAAACAACGTTTCGTTTCACTTTTAAAAGTGAACATCATTATTAATGTTAAATAAAATAAAAATAGCCTTTATTCTACTCCCAAATTCACATACAATTTATACATACATATTCAACATATTATATTATTTTAGATCAATACATTATTTTATTTAGCATTTTTTTAATGTAATAATTTATATTCAGAATTTATTATCATTTATTATTATTATTGTTACATGTACTGATATAATTAAATTACTTTTTCATGGATGCATTTATTCAAAACAATTTTTTTTTCATTATTTAATTAAAGTTAAAAATTTAATATTATTACTATTTATTGATAATATATTATTATTGTTTTTAGGTAATAGTCGCCTCTTTGGCGTAGGCCTTATTAATGTTACATAGTACTTTAATTTATTAAGCTATTGCATAGCTTCTATCGCGGGCCTTGAGCGTGGAGGCTGAATCCAGAAATTCCGTAACGAACATCACCTAACACCCCCCCTCCGACCGGCACAGCGGTGATACTTTTTATTGCCATCTATCGATGAGTAGCAGAACTTTTAATGACTTTTTTGAAATATCACGCTTGTCTCTTTAGTTCAGAAACTCGCCTCTAGGTGACATTGGTTGTATCGGATAAGTTAATATAATAATGGCAGTCCCCGAGTACCACACGTCTTTTTTTTTTTTATACCGTTATATTCATGTTATAGATTACAGGAAACAATAAAATATGTACAATGTATATTTTTATAATCTTTATTTTTACGTTTTAAGAAACAAAAAATTGAAGTATGTAACATAAGTAAAATTCTTAATTTTTTAAAAGTGAAACGAAACTTTTTTTTATCTGTCAAATAGGTTCTCAAGGTGAGGTTGGGTTTGAGATTGTTTTATTTATACGGGCCTTAGTGGCAGGTGCCACTACTATGTCAGCTGCCTACCCCTATGTGTCTTCGTGGTCTCTACCTACCCCTATATTATGTATTGGTGGTCTCTACCTACCCCTATGTGTCTTAGTGATCTCCGCCTACCCCCATGTGTCTTGGTAGTATCTACCTACTCCTATGTATCTCCTTTGTCTCTTGGTAGCATCTGCTTACTACTATTTGCTTTAATAGTATCTGCCTACATCTATGTATATCAGTGATATATGCCTACTCCTATGTCTCTCCGTGGCCTCTTCCTTCTCTTATTTGCCTTAATGGTCTCTGCCTACCTCTGTGTGTCTCTCAGTAGTCCCTGCCTACTCCTCTGGATTTCAGTGGTCTCTAGATATCCCTATAGGGCACTTTGGCTTATGCATTGGTCTCTTGGACATTTTTTTCCCATTCCGAAATGTTATTTTAGGTTATTAGTCATTAGAATTTCAGTACATACGGTTAAAAATCCAATTTCATTTACCGCACATTCTTAAGAATTCATATTCAGGTCCAATATCGTTAGCGGATTGATACATCGCCTGCTCAGCATTCCTCGGCACGTTCTGAGATTATGGTTTTTAATTTCATAAAACGCTCAGACTTTAGGTGATTTTTATGAAAAAACGAATATTATCGTGGGTGTAAAAATGTATGACTTTTTAAGTAATACTTGTAAAATTATGGGTTTGTTCACTTCACTTTACTTAAGTCTAGGGATTTTATTGCTGATGTGTATAGTATTCAATAATGCTGTTTTACGATATTTCTATGCCACTTATTGATATTAACGCAAATAATATTAGGGGATTGTAAACTGATTTTGCACAATAATATTGAACCGATTAATTAGTTCAATGTGTAACCTACCATTTACGCTATGTTTAACCACATAATATCGCCTCCGTGGTCTAGTGGTTCAGAGCTTCGCTCTCGACCCGGAGATCGTGGGTTCGATTCCCGCGTTGGAACAACAAAAAATGTTGTTTCAAGTTTGGTTAGGACAATGCAGGCTGATCACCTGATTGTCTGACAAGAAAGATGATCCATGCGTCGGATGGGCATGTAAAAAGTCGGTCCCGCTCCTGTTCTCTCGCCAGTCGTGTCGGTTTACCGTCCCACTGGGTTATGAGAGTAAAAGGAAGAGAGAGTGCTTCTGTGTATTGCGCACACACTTGGGCACTATAAAATAACTCCTGCGTAGCTGGCCTGGTTTCAATGAAATCGGCTACCGGCACCGAAATCGGTGAGGCCCCTATTTTATAACAACATAATATATTATTATTACTATTTCGAAGTTTAGTTGACGCTTAGAGAAGTAAACAACACTCAAGAATAACAATTGGCGAATCATGTCGCATGGTTGCCCAGCACATATGGCATTCTGACGACAAGTCTGATCAAAAAATGACTAATCAATAAGTCTGGGGCCATGTGCGGGTGTCCTGACGATGTTTTCCTTCACTTGAGATTTGAAAAACTTTCAATGGTACGTGCCATAACCTAGGAATCGAACCTGCTCCCTTTCAAGTGCTGATCAACGGTACACCCACTAAACCACGGACGTCTACTGATCGACTATTGGGTCTATAATACACAGTTTATTGTGCACTGAAATGACTCGTATGTTTAGAAATGCACGCATATAGTTATCAAATTAATACTCGTGGTCTGTACACGACAAGTTTCTTACCGACATTAATTTCGTGTTATATGTTTCACCACTTAGCAGCAATTAAATGTTGCGGGCGACGTGCCAACTTACGAGTTACTTAGCGGGCTGGAAACGCCGGCAGCCATTTTGAACTCTGTCGAGCGGACTAATCTGCGAGACGTGAAAACAGTTTATAACATATTACTGTCCACTCGAGAATAAAAATTGTATGTGAAAATGGTTTGTATATGGCGTGTACATGTAATATAATAATATAATATAATATCTATGGACGCTTCACACCACGTCAATCTGGCCCTGTGCTAAGTATCCGAAGAACTTGTGTTACAGGTACCAGACAACGGAAATATATTTAATACTTTTATACTATACACATATTTAAGATTTTTTATTATATTATACACAAATTTTTTAATACACATCCATGACCCAGGAACATTGAAAACTTATTGTTCCCTCGGCGGGATTCGAACCCGCGACCTTTCGTTCGAGCACCAATGCGCTCAACCAACTGCGCTACGGAGGTCGTCATTGTGGCTCGAGGCTCATCATCGGACGTTCATTACTGGACGAAAGCCCCCGAACGTAAGGGGTAGTTACTAATACTCGCCACGCTTGGTTGGGGAGGTTGGCGAGAGCATTTAAAATAATAACAATGTTATATTAATCTATCGCTGTATATATTTTCCTCTGTCGCCTTTATGACACCCACTGGTTTGCTTGTATGCCTAACTTACGTACAGTGTATTTGATTTTCTTATTTGAACGTTAATTGTAGGGTTATGTGAAAAAAGTGTAAAACAGTATTGGCTATAACTTTGCCTTATGTTTTTTTTTTCATAGAAGTTTTAGTTTTTCCTTTTTTGAGATAATAAACAAGCCGTTGGGCAAAGAAATAAGCAGTACCTAAGGCAAAAAAAACAAGCAGTTGGGCAAACAAAGAAGCAGCTGGGCAAAAAAAAAGCATTTGAGCAAACGAACAAGCAGTTGCGCAAACAAACAAGCAGCTGAGCAAATAAAAAAGCAGTTGTGCAAATAAACAAATCCATTCAGGTTTGCATGTTAGCTCAACTGCTTAAGACCCGTATTTACCCTTCAGGTACAGAACCACGCAGCACCGCGTCTCGTTTCAGTGTGGACTGACCCTAAAAGTATTATCACGTGGATCAAGATAAAATATAACAATTAAACTGATTAATGGACGATATTACACTGATACACGAGCGCTGGCCTCTAATTAATAGACCTTACTGAACTAGAACTGAGAGTGAAGATCCCAGCTATATATGACGTAGGTCCTGAGTACATCATTCTTGTTATGCCCTATTTCTCGTATACTGGGTGTTTAAAGAACAGTCACTATAACTTGGAGATACGATTATACTACCATTCCTGATTTTGGAAACGTATTTTTTTTTAAACCAAAAAAAAGTCTTTTTACCATTTCTTACATTTTTGTCGCAAGAATAACGAAAAAGCAAATATATTTTTTATTTTATTTTTGTAAAAAGAAAATTAAAAAAAATACATTTATAGAATGACAAAAGGTAGTATAATCATATCCCAAAGTTATAGTGACTGTTCTTTTTACACCCGTTATAACTTAACTTTCACAATAAGACAAATGTAAACAAGACCGTGGGGTGCCGGAGTATGAATAGCATCTCCCCATTACCCAACTTTCCAGTGGAAGTCGTAAAAGGCAACAGAGGAAAAATATATCCGGAAATGGGCAGCAGCGTTTCCGCAACATTGTTATTATTTTAAAACAACGCTCACAACTCGCAACAACACCCCAAGAAATACTATGGCCCCCCCAAAGTTTTCTTAGGGTGTTGTTGCATTAATTTCATCAACAGATTTTTGAGTTAATCCTTCATTAACTATCATGTTGTTGCCTTATTTCCTGTCAATGAACGAGAAGGTATTTTAACAAGCCAATGACACTACTTGTTTGTGTTATCGGGTCTAAGTGCCCATTTCACCAACACATGTTAATGTTAATCCTTCATTAACTATTATGTTGCTCTCGTATTTACTGTCAATGAACGAGAACACATGGTATTTTAACAAGCCGTTAACACTAACAAGCGTTGGTGAGATCGGGACTCAGTGCTGTATAATATTATGTGTACAGAACTCAGTGTAATGTAACAAGCCAATTAACTTAGGGTGCCGTCATTTGTTCCGGTTAAATTTGTTCCAAATTCAAATTAGCTCTTAATTAAACCCACATCACTCAAACTACATAATATCACTGTTTGGTAAACTTTAACTATTACCGTTATTTTGTCGAAATTGATTTCAGTGTTTATTGTTTATGTATATTTCAAAACAACAACATTTTAACCGACTTCCAAAAAAGGAGGAGGTTCTCAATTCGGCCGGTTTTTTTATGTACACCGATTACTCTGAGGTTAATGATCCGATTTTCGTGAATCTTTTTTTTCGATACAAAATAGCTGCCATTTGGTCGCATAAAAATTTTACAGTTTGGAAATGTAGTTTTTATTTTATGAACATATTTCACCTGTTTCCAGAGGTGATATATTTGACTGTACATTTCGACTGTATGTGTATGACTTATGTATAATATGTTGTTTCAGTACAACTAAGTTAGGCGTTTTACACTTTCGCATTTATAAACTCTGGACACAAAAAGGAGGTGGAAATTATAAGCATGGTGTATGTGTCAGTCTGTCTGTACCATCGTAGCTACCAAACGGATTTAGCAGTTTCTTTTTTATATTAGAATTAAATCATAAGATATTAAAAAAATCGCGACTTCGTACACGCTAAAGAAAAACCAGCTGGAACCACGCATTTGTAGGAGAAAGAAAGAAGCCTTTTTGTCTTTTTTTGTCTTTCTATACTCTATCTGTCAAATTTCATCAAAATCGGCCATGTTGTTTCGGAGAAAATCCAACGCCATACTCTTTTGCCAATTACTTTAATACACAATTGAAGATATTAATGGATGGTAGTCATAAGTAACAAAAATCTGATTTGGAGAAAATTTAGTTCAAACTGCCACAAACATTTTAGAATACGTCGTAAAGTATTAAGTACATTAATCTAAAGATCCGTCTCTAGAATCAATGTACTCAGTACGTTACAAGTTAGAACATATCCTAAAATGTTGAAGTGGCAGTTTAAACTCAATTTTGTTGGTAAAAATTGTTTGCGACATATCACCTTCACATATCCATTCATGTCTTCAGTTATCAATAAAGGCGGCCGTTATAAGGCTCCATTTCCACTGACGTGGAGCGGGGCAGAGAGGAGCTTAGCGATGCCCGAATTGACCAATCACTATGCTCGTGCTGTTTCCGTGGAAACGGAGCGGAGATTTTGAGCATAGTAATTGGTCAATTCGGGCACCGCAAGCTCCTCTCTGCTCCGCTCCGCGTCAGTGGAAACGCAGCCTAATGCTACCTAATTAAATGTCACATATTTATCGCACAACGAAGAAATAAAATAGCACATATGTTTGGTCGAATTTCAGTTATTGCTTTACATTTAGATCACATTTCTCGGAAGGGAGATAGATTGCGCACTTGATAGACAGTAGCACAGAGATTACTACTATAATATATTATCTACTTATTTGTTTACGTCCATCACTCATTAATTCTCTTAGTAAACTTGAAAATACCTTCATCGTGTTCCATTCGATGTAAATCTATACTAATATTATAAAGCAGAAGAGTTTGTTTGTTTGTTTGTTTACACGTGCTAATCTTAGGAACTACTGGTCCAATTTGAAAAAATATTATTTTGTTGGATAGCCCAATTATAGAGGAAGGATTAAGGCTACATAACATTACGCTGCGACCAATAGGAGCGAAGTGTCAGTGAGAAATGTTGCAAAAACGGGGAGACTTTCGCTGCTATGGTTTATGTCGCTCAAGAACCACGCGAACGAAGTCGCGGGAACAGCTAGTTATATTATTATAGAGACATACAATTAATGATAATAATAATAATAATGCCTCCCATACCGATTTCAGTGAAGGTGTCCGGTTTCATTGAAACAAGGCCAGCTACCCAGGAGTTATTTTATAGTGCCCAAGTGAGTGCGCAATACAGAAGCACTCTCTCTTCCTTCACTTTCGTAGCCCAGTGGGACAGATAACCAACACAAATGGCGGGATATCAGGCGTAGGGCCGACTTTTTACATGCCCATCCAACGCATGTATCATCTTTCTTGTCAGACAATCAAGTGATCAGCCTGCATTATCCTAACCAAACTTGAAAACTTTTTGTTGTTCCAACGCGGTAATCGAACCCACGACCTCCGAGTCGAGAGCGGAGCTCTAAACCACTAGACCACGGAGGCGTTATAATCAGGAGGACATACAATTATATTTTCCGTTTATAGCAATCGTAGAATAACTTATTTCACCCATGTAGGTGGCTGGGTAAAAGTTTGCAAAATGGCGTGATCATTCTTAGTGCTTTTGACAGTTGCGCGTGAAACAGTTAATTATAATTGTAGAGGCACGCAACAACAGGAATATGGACGGAAATAACGAAACTTTACTTTTTATCAAGCTACAAATATATAGATAGCTAAAATATAGAAGCAGGCATTTTGCTTTGTCGTACGGTTAAAAACTAACATACTACCTACGGTCAAATGAAGCGATAGTTAAACTAAATGACGGTCATATGATATCCTTCAGCCCATCTTAGGAGTGCTCTTAATTATAGTTTCAGTTTTCAGTCGGCACGGTAATAATAAAGACTTATCTACTGATTATAAAAAAGAAACGTCTAAAAAACCGACTTTACCAGCTAAAACTTCAACTTCGAAAACGTCGAACTGAAATAGAATCACGCAAATCGGAACATTCATCTTAAAAGGTTCCGATTTAAGTGATATTTTTTCGTTTTTTTTTATGTATCCGACCTGAGTTTTTTTGTGAACCGATTACTAGAATAATCGGCCGAATTGAGAAACTCTACCTTTTTTTGAAGACAGTTAAAAATCTTTAGAGCCTTTTTACGTCTCATCATTTTATACAACAACTAGCTGACCCGTGCCTACTTCGTTGAGCATAGAAACCACGAACATTTGAAGACAAAAAAATAGCCGAATCGGTTTAGCCGTTCTCGAGTTACGAACGAACAGCAATTATATTTTTAACCGACTTCAAAAAAAGGAGGAGGTTCTCAATTCGTCTGTATTTTTATTTTTATGTTTGTTACCTCAGAACTTTCGCCTGGGTGAACCGATTTGGATGAATGATGGTCCCATAGAAATTTGGTCCAGTTCTCCATTAAATAAGTCTGAAATTTACATTAAGTATGTGCTCAACAAATGGACAATTAATAATAGCTCAATATCGTGCCAATCGATTTCGATGATTCTTTTTTATTATATACTCGTATAAGATATATTAGACGCTCCCGTTTTATATATGAAGAGTTTTAGCGAGACTAACGAACAGCGATTAATTTTTGTATACAAGAAGATAGATTAGACGCTCCCATTTCAAACATGAAACTTCTTTGCAGGTCGCGAGTGAAGAGTTCCTTGCACGATCAAATACACAGGCTGATGTTTGCTCTGTCGTTATCGCGTGATAGAACACAAGCCGTATGCAAACACCTTTATCGGCCGCGCGGTCTCAGTTTCTGAACTGAGCATGGATCTGACGTAGCGTCTCAAAGAATCAGCCAAGCTGGAGGACTTACAGACCCTGGAGAGTGCCGAGGGAGTGGGCGAGGAACTGGGCGAGGAGTGCCTGGCCAAGAACATCAACGGGACGGCCGGCTTCTGTCCCGCGTACTACGATGGGCTGATGTGCTGGGACCCCACGCCGTGGAACACCTTGGCGGTACAGAAATGCTTTAAGGAGTTCCACGGTGTGCAGTATGATGATACACGTAAGTTTTTTTTAATATAAGTGGCCAACGCTGACTTTTTTGTACAAAACACAAGGCTTTTTGCCATAGGTACGCTTTTAAGCAGTTATTTTAATGCGCATGACGTTTACACGTTTCCAACATTTATATTGTATAACACATTCATTTACTCGTATTAGTTGTTAAACAGTTTTTTTATATTTAAAAAAGGAAGCGATCATGTCGTCCTCAAACAACAAAAATATACTTTCTTAAATGAAACCATTTTTTTCTTTTGACGTAAGTGCGTCTACACTAGTTTATTAGTTAATAGTTAGTTTTATACAAACCTACAGTATCACTAGACATAATAAAAGTTCTAACAAAGCAATATCACAACCTCCCACGCTTTCAAACATTAATTTATTGTTTTCATATTTTAGATAAATTATATTTGTGATACGAGTGATAGATTTATTGCCATAACCACGAAGTTCTTTCACCTCCCACGTAAGTGTTCAATATCATAAAAATATTATGGAATTGTAGACAAACGAATAGTTTTCTCAAGCTTTTACAAAGAAAAACAGTTTTATAAAATCCGAGACTTTAACTTCAACGATGTCTTTATTTATTTATATTCGAAACTAAAACACCACGGGCTATAGATATGCAAAATAGGTATTTGTAAAGTGACTAAAGCCTATTGTGGCCCTGCAACTGCCCGATCAAACCGATACGTATCGTACGTATGAAATTACCTATTAAGAGGAAACAACACGGTTGAGAGAAATACAAAATAGGTATTTATAAAATCTATTGCTGTCTCGCAGTGCCTTAGCTAGCCAGCACTAGCACGATAGAGACAATTGCAACTTGGACTGAAATTACCTATTAAAAGTACCAGAAATCGACGTTTAGGGGATTCCTGTTTCCTCCTCCAAAACTTAACCGATTTAAATATTTTTTTCTTTATTAGCTAATAAAAGAAATGAGCTAGGTTCCTATTTTTTGATTTTGTTGTTTAATGTAGTCAAATCTGTTTCCTAGATGTTTAAACATAGCGGAGAGTCTAGCAATTTTTTTTAGGTTTTTGAACGTCCATATCTCTTTAAATAATTAATTTATTAAAAAAAGTAAAAACTAGGGACGTACAAACAATATCCATGAATATTCAGGAAGTAATTGTTACTCTAACAGCATTATCCAGGGAGGAAACAGGAATCCCGTAAGCCCCCTATTTTTGCATGGAAAAAATTTCGTGGTGTTTCCTCTTAAAAGTACGAGAAATCGACGATTAGGAGAACCCTGTTTCCTCGTCCAAAACTTAACCGATTCAGGTATTTTGTTAGGCTTGCGCTACTTTCCTGTGTTTCTTTTCTATAGTAAAATACACGAAAATCTGGTCATATTTTTTAGGTTTTTAATCGTATTTCTTTTTAAAGAAAAAAAAAATACTCTAGTGGCATTATCCGGGGAGAACACCTGGTGTCTACCCCTATGACATATTAAAAATAAAATAATGGTATTTTTCCTGCCCAACTAACCTTAACATATGTTATTTGATGTGAAATATTTGCTATTTACAAACAGAAGTAGGGATCTACGTAGTAGGTATGATATCAGATAAGTGTGTAAATTTTTATCGGCGCTAAGTCAAATATTTACGTCTTCGTTCGAACAGCGGTAAGGTGCCCCTTTGCATGAAACATAATTAAAAAAACTGAAACGATACTTAAATTATTACTTTTGTGTTATATCGCCTCCGTGGTCTAGTGGTTCAGAACTTCGATCTCGATCCGGAGGTAGTGGGGTCGATTCCCGCGTTGGAACAACAAATAATGTTGTTTTTAAGTTTGGTTAGGACAATGCAGGCTAATCACCTGATTGTCTGACAAGAAAGATGATCCATGCGTCGGATGGGCATGTAAAAAGTCGGTCCTGCGCCTGTTCTCTCGCCAGTCGTGTCAGTTTACCGTCACACTGGGTTATGAGGGTAAAAGAAAGAGAGTGTCTTTATAATAATAATAATAATATAATTTTATTTCAGAATTAATTTCCATATTATGTTAGTAATTACACTTTAAAACTTAAAACCTATGTTAGTATATTAAAATATTAAATAAATGTTATAAATTAAAATTATTCAGTTCTAGTCAGGCACTGAACTGAAACTCATATTATTTAATATGCACTTCAATCCAATGCCTCACCAGGCCATCAGGAGTGTCCGTCACTGCCCTTAGAATGCTGTTAGTGCTACTTCGGAGACGCTGCATTAACGACGCTACTCTTTTTCTTATTATGGCCTCAAAGCCGTCGGTGCGCATTTCTGCAAACATGTCAGAGGCACTACAGTACCTTGGTAGTCCTAAGAGCATTCTAAATATGTTGTTATACTGTACGCGAAGAGCATTGATCGCACGCTGGGTGTATGATGCCCACAAACTGCAGGTGTAAAAGGACTGGCAGTAGGCCTTAAATAAAGTCACCTTTACCTCTGCAGAGCACTTTGAAAATCTGCGAGCCACCATGTTCCCGCGTACCGCCAATGCTCTTCGCTCCCTCTCAATGTCCACATCATCAGCAAGATTGTCCGTGACCCAATGACCCAGGTACCTAAATTTGTAAACTCTTGCTAGCGGAGCTTTATTTAAAAACACAGGTGGTATTATTTTAATTTTGTGCTCACGAGGTTGAAATACAAGTAGTTCACTTTTCCTGGGATTGTACCTGAGCCCTTGAGCCTCGACATACTGTTCGCATCTGCCTAGCAACTTTCTAAGTCCACTGATTGAGGGACTGAGCAGCACCATGTCATCAGCATAACTAATGTTGTTTATTATTACGCCACCAATAGAACAACCGACACTGGTGCTACTAAGTTCCTCAATCAGCTTATTTATATACAAATTGAACAGACGAGGAGAAGTTAGTCCACCCTGTCTCATTCCACATTTCAATCTATACTCGTCGGAGAAAGACCCAGACCACTTTACAACGTTAACTTGGTTGTTGTACCAATACTCAAAAATATTTATTACCTCGTCTGGAAGATCCGTCTCATATTTTAATTTACGCCACAGAACGTCATAAGACACCAAATCAAACGCTTTTGTTAGATCGAGGAAACATGCATATACTGGAGTACTCCTGTCAGTATAATACTTGACAACCTGCTTAAGAGACAAAATTGCAGTTTCTGTAGAATGCCCAGTTCTAAATCCAAACTGAGCATCATGTAATTTAAGATATTTGTCTAAATGGTGATCAAGCAGACCGTCTAGGACTTTAGCAATTGTTGTAGCTAACGATATAGGTCTGTAGTTAGATTTATTGGACGAATCTCCAGTTTTATTTTTGATTATTGGTACAACTACCGTCTTCATACACTCATCAGGCAAGTAACTGTGCCTAATGCATAGAGTTAAAAATAAAGAGAGAACCCTCGGCAAATGAACTCCTGCGTATCTCAGATGCTCAACACTAATTCCATCGTGACCTGGGGATTTGCCCTTTGTCATATTACGTATTATGTTCGATACTTCTTTCGCAGTAAAACCTACTGGGTGTGCAGATGTACAACTGGACCTACAGATATCAGGGCCGATCATCTGAGACACACAGTCTGGTTTACACAAGGGCTCTACCATAAAGGTTTTCTTAAAAATATTAGCAATTATAGCCGGTTCCTGAACACCTTCAACATTGAGAGGAATGAGCGGCCTTGGATTGAGCTTATTTGTTTCTTTCCAAAAGGAATTAAAATTTTTGTTAGAATGATGAGAGGCTAGAATATCCATTTTTATTTTATCTTGATTATTCTGACACCACCTTAATTTTGATTTAAATACTCTTCGCGACGACGACATTTTATCAAAAATGTCGCCCGAGCGTGGTTTTCCATGAGACAACCAGACATGATAGTTGAGCCGTGCTTCTCTATGTACTGGCTGAACATGTTTATTCCACCCTACAACTTATATATTGCGTACACACTTTGGCAATATAAAATAACTCCTGCGTAGCTGGCCTGGTTTCAATGAAATCGGCCATCGACATCGAAATCGGTGAGGGGAGCTATTATTATTATTATTACTTTTGTAATGTAAATCTTTGTAGTGTTATGTTTTTGATGTGTCTAACAAATGCTCTTTAGGGTTTCGTACGCAAAGGGTAAAAAACATTTAAATTATAAATACTGAAACGATACTTAAATAATTACTTTTGTAATGTAAATCATTGTAGTGTTATGTTTTTAATGTGTCTAATAAATGCTCTTTAGGGTTTCGTACCCAAAGGGTAAATGGAACCTATGTCCGTCCGTCTGTTCATCACCAGGCTCTACTTTTTTTATTATCTACTTTGTGCCAGGCTAGAGATATAAAAAACCAAGATAGCGGATAGGGTAGTTCCGCGTTTCGGGTTCCACGTTACTGGTTCCACATTGCGGGTACCGCGATCTAGTCATATCTTTGTATTTATATTTTCATCTGTATTTTCTAATGATTAACATTTTAGTAACTTTGTAATATTTATTAACTCTCGATAAAAACATAGGGACGTTATAAGTTTTTCGCGTATTGTGTTTGTCTGTTAGTGGTTTCGTCGCTAGATCAAAATCAGTTATTTTGTTTCCAAACGTGTTTTTCATTCATGTTTATGTGTGTGCATTGAATCGGCTACCTCTGGGCTTCTAATGGGCCGATTATGATGAAATTTGGCCCACATAATATACAGGGAAATGACGTAAACTACTTTTATCGTTGTGGCTTAGTCCATAAAGCTCAATTTGCAAGAGAGCCTTCGTGTGCCTCATCAAAATGTATCCTTAGGGCGGATTTATGACATGACATTAAGACAACACAAACAAAAACATTTTTGTTTATTGTATTCGCATGTCATAACAGCGTGTTTGTAAGATTAATTAATAAGTTGCATTTTATATTTCTATTTATCAAATGTTTCAAAGCCACGAGGCTTCCCCGTTAAGAAGAAACATAAAGGTTGTTTTTCCATACAGAAACAGGAGTCTACCCGACCTCTGTGTCCTTCCCCTTCAATGCCACAGAGTATTATTTTTTTTGGTTTACTACGTAGTACATCCGACGTCCCTATTTTTATTTATTTTTTAAATTAATTATTAAAGAGATACGGACATTCAAAAAGTCAAAAAATATGGCCAGATTTTCAGCTGTATTTAGGATTTAGCTTAAAAATAGGATTAGAAAAATATGCATTATAATGCACATTTTTCTATCATATGTACTTTTTTTAATATTTTCCTAAATTATTATGATATGTGACCAGTGTGGTGCTGCAGCTATAAAGTTGTAAAGCTGTATTAGCTGTATATAACTCTCTAATCTTTCATTTTTCATATATATTTAATTTTAATATTAATAACCGTTACTGTCCCACTGCTGGGCAAAGGCCTCCCCTCTCTCTTACCACAAGTCACGATCTTTTGCTATGACTGGCCACTCTTTATATATTTCATATTTGTTCTTAAATATTCGTTCCAATAATGTTACAATAATAATCTACTGGAGAGACGGCCCAAAATTAATACATCGTTAAATTAACATCAGATATTGAAATTGTATACAAAATAATTAACAACCCTAGTTTGTAGACCGTTTTAATATTACGCCTACGAAATACGAATATTATAGTTTGGTAAACAAATATTATTGTACCGAAGTATGTATTTAATTTCGTATAATTACTTTAATATTAAACTTGATATAACAGAGAATTTACTGTGTAATTCAGTGAACTAATAAAATGATATCGTTATAGTGGTAATAAATCTACTTTATCTCGTTGAATTCATGAATTAACAATTTGTTGATGTACTGGTAGTGTAAGGCTCAACTCACATTGGGACATTGTGGTAGTAAGTTTTTCACCTACCTTACTTGTCACTATGATCACCACACTGCTTACGTCACGTCATTGTGGTCATCACACTGCTGACGTCACGTCATCACGGTCATCACACTGCTGGTGGTACGTTATAATTGTGGTCATTACACTGCTGACCTCACGTCACAATGATCACAACACTGCTGACCGCACGTTACTGTGATCATCATACTGCTTACGTCACGTCACTGTGATCACAACACTGCTGACGGCACGTAACTGAGATCATCATACTGCTAACGTTACTTCACTGTGATCACAATACTGCTAACGTTACGTCACTGTGATCACAATACTGCTAACGTTACGTCACTGTGATCACAATACTGCTGATTGTACGTCATTGTGGTCATCACACTGCTGAAGTCATGTCACTGTGATCATCGCACTGTTGACGTCACGTCACTGTGATACTCATGATACGCAGTAATGCCGATATATTACAGAGAACGCGTCTCGACTCTGCCTGGACGGGGAGTGGCACAACTACTCCAACTACGCGAACTGCACGGAGCGCATCGCCAACGTGTCCCCCACTGACGTCACCAGCCTCATCTACCTCGCCGGCTACTCGCTCAGCCTGGCCGGCCTGTGCCTCGCCGTCTTCGTCTTCCTTTACTTCAAGTGAGTACTTCTAGAATGTACTGGAAAAATTTAGAGATGTGTAGTTATATCTTTATTATTATTATCAGCCACAACTGTCCCACTGCTGGCCAAAGGCCTCCCCCAGTGTCCTCCATGTTTTTCTTATATACACGGTGTAAAATAAATGAGTGATAATACTTTAGGGTGTGTATGTGCCTCCTATGAAGAGAATGCCAGCGCTGAAACATTTACTTTAAACAATCATGAAAGACAAAAGTAAGTCTTTCAGCAGTGATACTCTACATAGTAGGTATATACACAACCTAAAGTATTATCACTAATTATTATTACAGCATGTATAATATTAATAGGTGGGACTTAAACATTGTAACCTTTATGAAAATGTTCGAACGTATCAAAATATCTTCAACACTTATTGAGAAGGAGTGAAGAATGCTTGTATTTCTGAAAATTATGCTAATGAATACCTAATATTAATAACAATAACATACACTAACATTACCATGCGCTGTATAATAAAAGTATCTTAGAGGCAACATCCTTAAAGCCTTGCATTATTTTTATAATGCAAGGCGTAAAGGATGTGCCTCTCTAACATTTTCAAAAAGGTAACAATGTTTAAGTCCCACCTATTAATATTATACAGCAACACCTATTAATACATAACTTTTTTAAGTTATACTTCAAAATAATTATCATGGTCGAATTTCGACCATCTAGTTCTTATAAAATTGTATATTATCCGTCCAGCTTTCTGAATCTTCATAAAAATATTTATATTATTATTATATAAGAAGATTAAAAGTGTTAATAAGACAATTTTAGAAGTTTCTTACAAATAATTTGACAATGTGCCTTGTCTAGTGAATAACGTTTCATAGCGGAGTTAATAAAAGTGGGCGCTCGGTGTTTTATTAAAAATTTCGGTAGCGAGAATTCGGCGCTTATGTATTTATACTTTTATTAATAAAATTTCACTGCCACTATTATAGACACCGCCAAAATGTAAACAGAGCCTAGTTACTTTTTTAATATTGATTGTTTTTGTTTACGTTTCACCCTACGGCGAAGCCAAAAAGAGGGTGTAATGATTTTGGCAGTCCCCGGTTTCTCGAACGCTATTCAAATGAATGATCAACTAACATGGCAAATCTACAGCCCATATTGAACGCTGATTGGTGGAATATGGTCAGACAGAAAGGAACGGACAGATATTTTATAATTACATCACGCTCGCACTTGCAAGATTGGTTAAAATTTCACATATACGATTTTAATCAACCTTCCTTTCTATCTTACAATATTCTATCATATAGTAAAACACAAACTACTTGCACTTTTTTTCAATTAAATTATTAATGTAAAATAACAAATAAAGTGGAAAAAGTGCAAGTAGATTGTGTTTTACTATATAACATGAATCCTACAGTACATTCAATAACAATACTCTAACAATCAGCGTTCAATATGGGTGGTTGATTTTAACGCCATGTTAGTTGATCATTCATTTGAATAGCGTACGAGAAACCGGGAGTATATTACTTATTCCATCGTAGAGTCCAAACTACTTGCCTGAATAAAATGTGATGTCAATAGATTCGTAATAATGTCGTTGACCTATGTATTTGCGTTTTCAATTATTTTTAAGCCTTTTTAGACGGGGGTCTGTAAACTCCGACTTAGGTATATCGTTCTAAAAATATGGTTTTCTCAAAACTTTTATTTATGTTTCCCAACAAGCAACAACATTGGACTTTTTATTTTATGTTTTTGTTTTATTTTATTTAAGAACCAGAAACTATTTTTACTTTCTGGTAGAATATAACAGTAACTATATTCCGAACGACGAACCGTTTTAAATAAAATATTGCTTCAGTCACTGATAAGTTAGCGTGAGAGTGACAGCACTTAGAGTAACAAGGACAGCTAAATAGGTCAACATCATATTTTCCCTAAGTGCCAATCAATGGCTACCCTATTGACTCAGAGTCCTTTCCAAAAGTATATCTTAGGTACACTTGCGCCAATTAAATTAATAACCCAGAGTTAGCAGGTATTCTATTATAAATTTAGAATTATAAATGTACACCCAGACAGAAATCTGCGTTTATAAATTTGTTATACTAACACTGCACTTAAGAGTTTTGCTATTAACACGATATATATGGATTTCTTAATCTGAAATAAATTATTGGAATTTTGAATTTGAATTATTGTCACTTCCGGCAAATAACTTGCCGGAAGTGGACAATAATGAGTAAGAATATAAATTGACTTTGAATTATTGATGAAATAAAACCTAGACTTCGCTTGGGCCTTCGTTGGCGTTCTTCGGTTTTATAATACAGTATATTTAACTACCAGCTGTACCCGCGACTTCGTTCGCGTGGTTTTTGAGTGACTTAAATCGTTTATGCAGCGCACGTGTCAAAAGGGGAAAGAAAATATAATAAAATTAAAGAAAGCTAAAATATGATAAAGTAGAATGGCCAAAAGTTAACTGTAAAAATATATTAAAGTGTAGATTTACTAAAATCAAAATTCAAAGTAAAACGATAATCCAATGTATTTATAAGTTTTATTGTATCACACTACTTATATTTTAATTACAAGAAATTAAGACAATTAGCAACACACCATTTTATATACTACATCATTCCTTTTATCAATAAATAAATGTAAATTGAAGTAACCAAAATATCTTAAACAGCTTTGTAGTATTTTTACTGTTATTAGTATTCCTAGGAATAGAATTTAAACAATAAATTAATAAACTATGGAATAAAATAAAATGTATTTAATAGCCTGGTAATTTACTTTTATTTAAAAGTACCAATCACATGATACTTTAGCAAATTAGACTATTTTTACAATATACCAATAATTTATCATCAAAATATATTTCCAAGAAAATAATAATAAATTATTTACTTATTTACTTATTTAAACACTATAATAAAACGAGACATAATAATATTACTTAGCTACAACATAATATAGAGGCTTTTAGAAAATATGGTACTTATCTTAAATTTGTTCACTTAATATCTGGTTCAGAACTGAAACCAATATAGCGGACACATACTTTTATAAGTATAATTTGGCGCCATTTACACCGGAAGATATAACACAATGACAATATTATTTTAAAGCGGAAGTTCGAAGAATAATTTACAATATGAAATACTGAAATTGACATACAAAAATGTTTACAATGAATGTTCAATTATTTTCACATTATTTCAGAATTTAACCTTAATAATTACATTTTTATGAAACATCTCAAATTATCAAATTCTAGAACCGGAAATAATATTAGCACTGACAAATATCAGTGACTTAAAAACTACTTTGTTAAGAATGACATAATTATTTGTGTTTATTATATTATTCACAAAATAATAAATTTATAGTTAGTTACAATTTAAATTTGTTACAAATTGACATATTAATAATCAAATCTGACACACGCAACGAAAGTCTATCTATAAATAATTTTCCTCGTTCTTGCAACATTTCTCACTAACGCTTCGCTCCTATTGGTTGCAACGTAATGATATATAACCTGAAACCTTCCTCTATAAAGAGACTATCCAACAAAAATTTTTTTTTTCAAATTGGACCAGTACTTACTGGAATTAGCGCGTTTAAACAAAGAAACAAACAAACTCTTCCGCTTTATAATATTAGTATAGATAAATTGCAATACCTTACTGACGAGAACCGCTTTAAAATCGAGAATAGATTATAAGTTCTGGTAAGTAATGCCGGTTTCTGAAGCAAATTTTTGCAACTTATCTATTTAATAACGCTGACTCGGCAAATTTTTGCAGCTTATCTCTTTAATAGCGCTTACTCGGTTAATTTTCGCAGCTGATATTTTAATCCATTCCCAATTAATAAGTTTACACTTAAATGTTTTGTAATATTATAATTAATAAATATAAAATAGAACGATAAGTAGGTGATGGACAAACAATTTATGACATAAAGTGATAATGTGGCCATTAACTTTATAATTGGCAAATATCCAATTATCAAATTGATGGAATATAATGAATGACTAAGGAATTAGTTCAAAGCCTAAGCGGTAACTTGTAATAATCATAATTAATCAAAAGATATTAAAGACGAAACCACTAACAGTGATGAAGGTAAAATTGCTCAAGTGAGTGAATGCTATTAGGCGGTAAACACACTACTGTGGTTTTCACAGCCTTGTGCTAATCGAATAATCAATTGGATACCGGCTTTATTTATTACGTTAATGAATAGTGATGTGTGAAATAAGAAAGTTTAGGAAGGAATAGTTTAGACTCTAAAGTACTCTAAACTATT
The DNA here is from genome assembly GCA_905187575.2 of Celastrina argiolus. Classification (NCBI taxonomy): domain Eukaryota; kingdom Metazoa; phylum Arthropoda; class Insecta; order Lepidoptera; family Lycaenidae; genus Celastrina; species Celastrina argiolus. The sequence continues at coordinate 8,474,704 of LR994594.1, read as the reverse complement.
CCTTCTCCTCCTCTAAACTTTAGAGAAACGGTCCATAATTAAATTTTTCAAGGTTAGTCTTGTAAAGAAGTCTCATACAAAATCACATTTTTTTTATTTTCCTTTCCTTCTTTTTTTTACGGGCATTAGCCTACCTCACATTCCCACCACTGCAACTCCTGTGACCCAGGATCAACAGCGGTAACCAACCAGTACAAACCGTTTGATATGATCTCAGGGGTGCCCGAGGGACAAGCTAAATCTGTCTTGGACCACAACGAAATTAATCTGAAGAAGAAAAAAAGGAGAAGTAAGAAGTATTCCAGTTTCCCTCCCCAAGCAAAGTGGGAGACAGTACAAAATTGTAATGACCCAAAAGTCCAAAAATTAAGTCAAAGCACCACGGGAATATATATTATTATGTCTTTGTAAGCTAATTATGAGTTTGTGTCATTTATTCGGAATTTATTGTGATATTGATGAATGTTATTAATAATAATTATGGCAGAAACGCTTTAAAGCACGGAAATTCCTTGCGCTGTCCACGAGTTCATCATAATATGCGACTCCTGATTTACAAATTAGGCTGTTTTTATAATAATTAAGCATTGTAGTTCTTTCATCTCACTCACATAGAATGTGATGAGTCGTTTGTTCAAAAATGTTGCCTACGGTCCGTTCATTCTTATGGCTGATTCAATCGTCAGATAACTCTTATCTGTCGAATATAAACAAGTGCCTTTGACATTTGTTTCGTACAAAATCTGCCAAAGTCACATATTTATTCCTCAGGTATAAGTTATCCGACTATTGAAAAATCGGCCATTAGCATAATAAATAAATAGTTTTGTAATTGATGTAAGTAAAATAATTAATTAATGTACGTTCTGAATGCAACTTTAAAATGCACCTTTTTAATTTTAAAACTCCACGTTAATAAACACGTACAACTTCTATTAAACTTAACATTAACCTAACCAGAGAATCGAAGCTAGATTAAGGACGAACACAATATTTGTGTGAATATATACATTCGCAAATCAATCTTGCCCGCAATGCCCGCAATCCGGCTCAAAGGACCAAGCCCATATTTATTTCCCGCATTTACATCCCGCAGCTCAAACGCTCATTGTTCTGATAAGTCGCGGGATAAATACGGATAAGGGCTAAAGCTGCCCTTAATTAACTTTTGTGACATTTGGAAATCATTTTTATCCTTACTAAATAATATTATATCATTGTAATAAAAGTTAATTTGTATGGATATTTTGTTATGGCATCAAAATTTACGGTACCCATGGGATCAGCAGCTCCCGGGTCACTGTCCTTTTTACCCGACTACAGCGAATCCAAAATGAAGGCAGTATATGTTCCAATGTAGCGCCTTTACTACTCATCCGATTATAATCGGATGATAATATCGGATCGGATAGTGAAAGAGGTGTAAATATATTCGTAATAATAGCCCGGGCGGGATAATATAATGAAAATAATAATATCCATGGATGCTTCACACTACGTCAATGCACCCGTGCTAAGTATCCGGAGAACTTGTGTTACAGGTACCAGAATTCGAATTCGGGTACCTATAACACAAATTCAAACCTGCGACCTCCCGCTCGAGCACCAACGCGCCCAACTACTGCGCTACGGAGGTCTTTGAAAGCAATATATATAGGCAACATAACGTATTTATCAAAAAGCGTCAAGTAGATACGTTAAGATTTTTATAAAAGTGGTTCTCTAATATTATAATAATAGGAACATTGAATAAGCATGTGTTCGTGTTTCACCAACGAATGTCAGTGTTAACGGCGTGTTAAATTTTCATGACATCTCATTCACTGATAGGAATTACGAACTTTAACATTGCTTGGTAAAGACCGCTCGTATTTCCTGTCAATGAATGAGATGGCATGGTATTTTAACATTGTGTTAACTTTAACATTGCTTGGTGAAACACGGCATTAGTCTTCAAGTTAAAATCACTTACCACTAATTTAGATAGACACTCACATAAACTGTTTTCAAGTTTATTACACAGTATATGTTTGAAATTTGAGAGACTTGATTAGTGCCTTGTAAGACCATATGCTACACGCTGTCACAGAGCATTTTTACACTATCCGATCCGACAATTATTGTCGGCTTGCATAAGTCACCGATACGATACCGGGCACGGTATTATTGTTACTATATTTTACTTGGCAAAGTAAAATGTAGTAACAGTGACGGCCTATTTATTCTCTTAGTTAAACTTTTATGAATTTTATACCAACCTCTATTCGTTTTGAAAATGTTACATAGGTATTACAAATATATTAATTGCAAAGTAGGTACTGAAAGAATATGTTATGAAGTTAATGATAATAATACCTAGATAAGTACAGAACTTTAATTTACCCACAGCTTTTCTGTTAGACAATGGATTTGTCAAATTATAACCAAACTCGAAAGCATTTTCGCAGCATTTGATCCAAGCGGTTTGGTCGGGACAAGTAAAATGTTAGAAATATATCGGATACGATATCGGGTCAGACTATGTGAAAGGCAGACATTTCATACACATTTTATTACACACAATCGCGTCATCCCAATACGGGTAGGTTAAAGGTCAATCCGACAGCGCAACGATCGATCGTATCGGATGCTGTTAAAACGCTTTCAGTACAAATACAAACCTCAAACACGACTAATTCGAAATATCTTGGGCAAATACCCTGTTTTGTATAAAATTAACATAGTATATTTAAACTATATTGTACATTTTGTGGGTTATACCTTTATAAGAAAGGACAAGTATCATATTGGGATACGAGGTCATGTATGCCGGCTACTTGAATTTGTGGCCCAGCTAGTATAGAGCGTAATCCATGTCCTTTAAACAGCAACAACATAACATTTTCTATGGGACTTTATTTTTATTACAATCTGTATCTTTTGAAAGTGTAAAATCCGTAAAAATAAAACAAAGGGTTTCATACAAACCCTGACGGCTTTAAGTCACTTTCACCTTTTCTTTTGTTTTGCGGATTAAATGGATTTTTCGTTAATTTTAATTGTTTCTCCAACTTAAATCAACCGCCAAAGGTTAAGCTGAGGAAGTAAAGCGATTAACCCAAATACTAAAGAGGATCGAAAAGTTAAAAGGTGCAAAGTTGTTGCGGCAAAGAGATAATTATGGTACAAAGACCGTGATTTCGGTACAAGGACAACCTCGTTCCAAAGTTTGGTGTTGCAGAGGTTTAATAAATAGATTTTTATAAAAGTTATTATAATATTTAGAAAAGATTTGATGTTAATAAAACTTATTATTTCATAGATTGGATATTAACATAATATTGTTGCAGAGATTTCATTTTAACATAAGTTATTGTTGCTAAAATTTGATATTAACATACGTAGTTTATTGTTGCGGAGATTTGACATTAACATAACTTATTGTTGCGGAGATTTGATATTAACATAGCTTATTGTTGCGGAGATTTGATATTAACATAACTTATTGTTGCAGAGACCTGCGATGCCTGCGCAACACGATACACACGAATCTCATGACCACCTACATCCTGTCCGCCTGCAGCTGGATGCTGAACCTAGCTTTACAGGTATGTTATACTCCGTCATCGCCTCCGTGGCCTAGTGGTTCAGAGCTTCAGTCTCGATCCGGAGGTGGGTTCGATTCCCACATTGGAACAACAAAAAATGTTGTTTTCAAGTTTGGTTAGGACAACGTGGGCTGATCGCCTGATTGTCTGACAAGAAAGATGATCCTTGCGTCGGATGGGTATGTATATAGTCGGACCTGCGCGGGATCTCCCGCCAGTCGTGTCAGTTATCCGTGTATGTACTACAAGAGTGAAGGAAGAGAGAGTGCTTCTGTGTATTGTGCACACACTTGGCCACTTGGTTTCAATGAAACCGGCCACTGTCACCGAAATCGGTGTGGGAGACATTATTATTATTCTCCGGTGTCTAGCCGTCTAAATGACACATTCCCGCCTCCTTTCCAGTTTTCCATCCAACCAAAGCATGATACTTATTTTAGTATTATGTTTTATTTGTATCTAAGAACTGTTAAGTGTTAATGTTTAGATAAGTGATAAACGCAATTAATCTTTTTATTTTATTTTTTTGTACATTTTGCTGCACACTTGAGTTTTGATGATTATTTTATTTTAGTTATGCGTTATAATAATATTATTTATTATTTTTTGCTCACTGAAAATCAACGTTGCAACATAATATAGGCTACAATTTGGTAAAATTTCAAGTATATTTTTTTATGCCAAGTACCTATGTCTTTTTGTGTATATTTTTTTTCTTGCTATCTGATTCATTATAGTCGAATTTATATATTATGCACTGCCGTGGAACAAACGAACAGTACGTTCTCTTAGGTGGTAATGGTCCCCAAATTAAGCTGGCGACGTTCATTTCGCAGTTTTGTTGTGAGCGGCAGAACGCTTCGGGAAATTCGGTATTTTCATAATAGGGTATAGTTTAGTACGTGACAAAATTGCAGGCCTGATACCGATTCTAATCGCCCCATTTACAATAATTGCTGCTGTAAATCATGTTTTATGTAACCCAAAACGAATTATAAGATACAATCGCATGAATATCGAGTGTTCTGATTAGGCAAAACATTAAAACTTGTAAGCTAAAGTTAAGACTACATTTTTTATAGCATGTAGCTGTAGCCATAATACATTTTTAATGTTAAGGCATCAAAAATAATTGAATATCACAAAGTAATGAAAAAAACATGTAATGAAACTATAGTACGTCCGAGATAAATTTAACCTAAACGTAAACAAACCAAAAACACCGAAATTTTCACATATTTACTTGTTGTGCACACTTATCAACAATTTCACCGAAATATTAAAGGAATATACTTCATCATCCAATACATTGTATAACCATTAAACAATAATTAATATGCTTAATCATCAAATGAAAATCTTTCACTGAAAAAATACGCCATTTTGACACTGCCGATTGTAGAGTATAAGCCTGTAGTCTACGGATATAGCAAACAATAATCATTGTATTAATTTTGGCCAATTGGCATCACTGACTAGTCTATGGTTGTGTCTAAGACAGGTTTGTTTACGTTTAAATTTATCTCGGAATATAAATACTTACCTAGTGAAGCGATTCATCACAATATGTGGGTTTTAATATATAATATGTATGTGCCATAGCCATATACACATGTAAAAATATCAGCCTCAGTTTTAGTTTAAAAATCCCTATTTTTTAAGATATTAAATACTTACTATAAAATAATTTTAAACAAAAAAAACCGACTTCAAAAGGTAAACTAAAAAAAATAAAAGAAGAAGAATAATATTAATAAATAAATAAATAAAAAAGAATCATCGAAATCGATTGGCGTGATATTGAGCTATTATTAATTGTCCATTTGTTGAGCACATACTTAATGTAAATTTCAGATTTATTTCATGGATACCATTGTCAGAACTGGACCAAATTGCTACGGGACCAAACAGGAAGCCCCAGCTTTCAAATAAATAAAAAAACATCCAAATTGATTCACCCAGGGGAAAGTTCTGAGGTAACAAACATAAAAAAATACAGACGAATTGAGAACCTCCTCCTTTTTTGAAGTCGGTTAAACAGCAGTAAAAACATTTATTGCAACTTAATAGATATTAATGATGGAATTAGAGTCTAGCTGATATTACTTTTACAAGCAAACAATATGAAACCCGCACTCGAAAGTTCGCACGTGGTTCACAACTTGTTGGGAATTCTGTAACCAAGACAAAATGAGACACTTATGTGGGTCCCATCATCATCGTTTCTTAGTGATATGTAAACATAACTAGTGTAAAAAGAGCAGTCACTATAACTTTAGGATATTATTATACTACCTTTTCTCATTCTAGTTTTTTTTTTTTTTTTAATTTTTTTTTACCAAAATTTCGAAAAAAATTTTTTTTTGGCTTTATATAAATTATTATTATTTTTGCGACAAAAAAATAAGAAATGGTAAAAAGAAAAATTTTTTTTTTTAGTTTTTGACAAAAAACATACATTTCCGAAATTAGGATAGGTAGTATAATCGTATCTCAAAGTTATAGTGACTGCTCTTTTTACACACTGTATATGCTATATGAGTAATAATTCACCGCGCAAATTATACCTACAGTAAGAATAATAAAATGGAAAGGTTTACATAATATTAGAATTAACGTCAACGAAATTAAAATAAAACGTTAAGTTTAAGATTTAACAAAAAACAAAAAAAACGGGCGCGGCTGTACAAAATAATTAAATTTATAAATAAAAATCGATTATTAATAATCGATTTCTAGGAAAAAATTATCGATAATTTTTCCATATCCCAGTCTTCATTTACCACACACATCTACGCTTGTAACCATATCTTGATAATACTAATTAGTAACTTTATAAATATTTATTAATAGCCCTGGTGGCATGGCTCTACAAATCCGCGTAGCTCATAAACCATAGAGAACACAACTTACGTCTTACAATGAGGTAAAAAACTTGATGAATTGATTCAGGGCCAATGTAAATTAAGCCTTATATATTTTTCCTTAATAAACTTGAAATACAAAATTTAATAAGGTGGGTAATGGTTTTTTAAAGTACTAGCTGTTCCCGCGACTTCGTTCGCGTGGTTTTTCAGTGACTTAATTCGTTTATCCAGCGCACGCAATGAAAGTCCCTAAATGTGAATAATTTTCCCCGTTTTTGCAACATTTCTCTCCGACACTTTGCTCCTATTGGTCGCAGCGTAATATTATATAGCCTTAAGCCTTCCTCTATAAATGGACTATCCAACAAAAAAAAATTTTTCAAATCGGGCCAGTAGTTCCTGAAATTAGCGCGTTTAAACAAACAAACTCTTCTGCTTTGTAATATTAGTATAGATGTAAGTTTATTTAATGAATGTATGTATGAAAATTATTGTTTGGCAGGCTCTGCAGACCGAACGGCTCGATAGATTTTAGCTAGAGCGGTGTTATTAAATTTGTATTTACAGTGACAGTGATACTGGGTCCACCAAAATAAAATAAAACAAAATGGCGGATTTTGGCGCCAAATTAAAATGTTTATTTTAGTTTTAAAATAATCGTTTTCTTGTTATATCGAACATATAAAACAGTCTTGTCGCATTGTCTACAACTGCGGTCGAATAACCGCATGTAGACAATTCCACCAGTCCGAAACTTAGACAACGACACGTACGTACCTCATTCTCGACAACACACAAACTCCAATGCCATGAAGTTAGCTACAGTTCTGAGCAAACAACCAAATCCAATAAATTTCATGTTCAAATCACATAGGTATAGACAGAATATTATGATTTACGAATATTTTGAACAATAAGAGAGAATATTAGCCACCTAATATGAAGGAGCAATATAAGTTAACTCTGGGTAAATTTACAAACCCAGACTGCTGGCGCAAGTGGCCAACAAAGTTATATGATTTTGAACATAAATTTTGATTATCAGATCACATTACTCGGTTAGTCATTTGGCTCTCAACCCGGAGGTCGCTGGTTCGATTCTCGCGTTGGAATAACAAAAAATATTTTTTTTCAAGTTTGATTAAAACCATGCATGCTGATCACCTGATTGTCTGACAAGAAAGATGATCCATGCGTCGGATGGGCATGTAAAAAGTCGGTCCTGCGTCTGTTCTCTTACCAGTCGTGTCGGGTAACAATCCCACTGGGATATGAGAGTGAAGAAGAGTGTTTCTGTGTATTGCGCGCATACTTGGGTACTATAAAATACGGAATGAAGACAGCTGAATCCAGTAAAAACGTACCGTCACCGGTGTGGGAGCATATTATTATTTTTAGTTACTGCCAAAAAACTAATATTATTGGGTACTTAACATAATACGGCAAACATAAACAATAGGAACTGAAACTGTAATTTATACTAATATTATAGAGCGGAAGAGTTTGTTTTGTTTGTTTAAACGCGCTAATCTCAGGAACTACTGGTCCGATTTGAAAAATTCTTTTTTTGTTTGATAGTACATTTATAGAGGAAGGATTTAGGCTATATAACTTTACCCTGCGACTCATAGGAGCGAAACGTCAGTGAGAAATGTTGCAAAAACGGGGAAAATTATTCACATTTGGGAACTTTCGTTGCGAGCGCTGCATAAACGGTTTAAGTCACTCAAAAAATACTCGAATGAATTCGCGAGCACAGCTAGTCTCAAATAAAGTAATACATTTCTTTGCATTAGTTTCGATATTGTTTGATGTTCCAAGCGAGCAGCTGAATCTCTGAATAATACAAATCTATATATCCCAGTAATTCCATTACATTCCCTTCATCTTTAGGGTTCTGTACCCAAAGAGTGGTAATAAATGAACCACATTTTTTATAAAACTTTAATCCGACTACGCAAAATTTTAATTCATTTAAATTTTATACATTTATTTAAATTTTATGCTATAGATCTGCGCAAAGTAACGTCTGATTCCATTTACTAGTAACCGAAAAACGTAGCGAGAATGTCCGAGCTGAAACGACAAGTAAATATGTAAGGCGTCATAGTATTATAATCAATACTAATATTATAAAAAGGAAGAGTTTGTTTGTTTGATTTAACGTGCTAATCTTAGGAACTACTGGTCCGATTAAAAAAAAGAATTTTTTGTTGGATAGTCCATTTATAGAGGAAGGCTTTAAGCTATAAAACATTACGCTGCGACCAATAGGAGCGAAGCGTCACTGAAAAAATATGTTGCAAAAACGAGGAAAATTATTCACATTTACAGACTTTCTTTTCGTGCGCTGCGCTGCACTGGTTTAAGTCACTCAAAAACCACGCGAACTAAATCGCACTGCAGCTAGTAATAAATATTTTCTTTCAGAACCAAGATTGTAGTTACAATAATTTTAAAAAACTACAGTTAATAAGCATAACACCTAAAACTAAATATTTTTTATTTATTTTTGTTTGTTGTTTTAATTCGTACCTAGTCATATTACTGTACTTACCGTCTTATTTGTTTTAGTTTTCTTTGTGATTAAAAACAATTATAATAACAAAACTAAATTCAATCAATGAATCATTCTATGATTTATTGATAACAAAGAATATAAATGTTGTGATAATATTTTAACATTGATTTCACTGTTAGACTTTTTAAAGTAAATCTTCTTTAGCCTACTTTGGGGAGGAAACGTTACAAACGTTTATTTATTTATGTATTTATTATTATCCTAAACTGTCCCACTGCTGGGCAAAGGCCAGTGTACTCCAGGTATTTCTTTCCTGCGCCAACGCTGGCCAGCCTGGGTGGTATGCGACCAGCTCGTCGCGCCATCTTGTTCTGGGCCGGCCCCGACGACGTTTAGTTAATACATGTTATGTTATTGAATGTACTGTAGGTTCTTGGTGGAAATTCATCTTATATAGTAAAACACAAACTACTTGCACTCTTTTCCACTTTATTTGTTATTTTACATTAATTATTACTTTAAATACACGACCGGTTTCGACATAGTCATCATCAGGTGTGTTTAGTAAAGAAGTGTTACAAAAAATGTGATAGGCGATGCAAACGGAAGTTGAGAGGGTAGGGATATGTTTGTGAAGATATAAAGACTTACGTTATTACTCTGTCAACGTTTCGTATATCTAAAATTTTCTTCTCTTTTTTCTTATATTTTTTATCAAAGAGCAAAATAACCTTTATTTTGGTGTATAATAATATGGACATATTAAGAATCCCGACAACAGGGCGTCCTATAATAATACTAACCGTACCTATAAAATATTTGATACATGTACAATATTATTATGGTTAGTTTATCTCGGGTTTTGGCCTTGTTCAGATGCCACTGGCGTTTCTACACTAATCTAGGCTTCGAGGATTATTGTATCTTGTAGAGTTGGGACTTTGCCAAAAATGATTACATTAATCACTATCACACTATTACTTTAAAAGGCTAGAATTTGTGTTTGTGTTTGATACAATTTCACACGGAAACGGCGGGATTGATTTTGATAAAACTTAGTATTCAAGAACACCTAGGCTGCCATCCTTAGGAAGAGTGCAATAATTCGAGTTTTCGAGTTAATCAGGAAAAGAAGCGGATTACGGATATGGTCTTAACTCAATTTGTCTAAAAACTCGACTCGACTCGACGGCAGTAGGGTGTTTACAAGAGAACAAAAGCTTATACTATACATCCTACTAATATTATAAACGCGAAAGTTAGTAAGTATGTATGGATGACTGGATGATTGTTACTCTTTCACATAAAAAACTTCTAAACGGATATTGCCGCGTACGTAGTAGCGGGAAACATCTAGATTTTGAGAGTATTTATGATTATTATTATTCCCCTAATCGTAACAAAGTCATAAGGAGGTCAAGAGAAGGGCGGAGTGCAGAGAGGAATGAATAAAGCTCCACCCAGAAAAGCGAAACTCTTAAGTTAGAAGAAGAACAAAGTCAAAAACTATTAATGGCACGTCTATGACCTCAATAAACAGTTAAACACTCAACCCGGACAACAAGAAATGTTGTTTTCAAGTTTGGTTAGGACTTAGTTTGGTTATCACCTGATTGTCTGACAAGAATCCATGCGTCGGATGGGCATGTAAAAGTCGGTCCTGTGCCTGTTCTCTCACCAGTCGTGTCGGTTTACCGTCCCACTGGGTTATGAGAGTAAAAGGAAGAGAGAGTGTCTTTGTGTATTGCGCACACACTTAGGCACTATAAAATAACTCCTGCGTAGCTGGCCTGGTTTCAATGAAATCGGCTACCGACACCGAAATCGGTGAGAGGAGCTATTGTTATTATTAAACATTTCTTTTAAAAAATGGCGCGTTGGTACGTAAAGGTTCGACATCTTTGATCAACTAGTTGTACAATAATACGGAAATGACGCTGTATAAAAACGGTATTTCTGGAAGCATTGATATTGTAGCCGTACCGTTCATACAATATTATGATGTGATTTTAGCAAAGTGGCGTCTACTTGAACGCTGTGTACGCTACGGCTTATGTGCTACGAGGAGATGTAGAGCCGCGCGTAATAAGGCTGAAGTCACCTATAGCATATTCATCTCTATTGTTACATCATTAAGAGGAAACGTCCATATCTCTTTAAATAATTAATTTATTAAAAAAGGAAAAAATAGGGACGTAGAAAAAATATACATAAATATTCAGGAAAAAAAATGTTACTCTAGCAGCATTATCCAGGGAGGAAACAGGAATCCCGTAGACCCCTATTTCTGTATGGAAAAAATTTCGTAGTGTTTCCTCTTAATGATGTAACAATAGAGATGAATATGCTATAGGTGACTTTAGTCTTATTACGCGCGGCTCTACATCCGCTCGTTTGTATCCATATTTCGATAGTACAAATTTATAAATTTGTACTATCGAAATATGGATACAAACGAGCGGATAAACGTGGACAACGCTTGCTATCATATTTCCATAATACAGAGGACATGGATTACTCCCCATACATATTTGGGCCACAAATTTGAGTAGCCGGCCAACGTCAACCTGAATATTATATTATATTATCACAACTATTATATGGTTCAAAAAGTATACAGAATTGAAGTTTTTAAATAACGAAGTTTAAAACTATGAGGGTCTTAAAAGAGTCCTGAATATTCGATTTAAAATTATATATTTATGTTGTCCCCATAACAACAAAAAAACTATTTAAGTCGTTTTACGACTGCCCACCACTTCCTTACCGCTCCTCTCCCCCCACCAAATAAAATCATGACAGTATATTGTATATTTTTCAACATCATACCTATAACTAGTATGTATGTGCAGAACTGGTCGGACGAGGCGCAACAGGAGCAGACCTCATGCATGGTGCTGGTGATCTGCATGCACTACTTCTACCTCACCAACTTCTTCTGGATGCTGGTGGAAGGTAAGTGGTAACTTCATCCTTACCTACACAATAAAGTAGATAATAAATCTACAGCAAAGAACCAAGGAATGGGTGATGATTTTGGCAAACTTTGTAAGTATGTTTGGACCGTAGTGCCTAAACTACTGCTACCTCTGTTTTATTGCCCCACTGCACCAAGTGGAGAAAAAGGCACTAATCTGGGCTCGAACGAGGGTATAGTAGTAGTATAGCTGATCGTTCCTAGGCCCCTGGAGATCCATTTAGCATTTGCTAACGGAAAAAGGGATTGTCGTACTAATCCGGTTTAAATGAAAAATACACTAAACAGATTCGTATTAATAGCCCGTGTAAACAGTTAATGGAATCATACGTTACTTCGCGGAAATTCATAGCATAAAATTTAAATATCTATCCCACGTAAAATTATAAGCACAATCGGCAAGCAAATGAGTGAGTGTACGCAAAGGCATGCGTTCAAAGCACCTCCCTCCTTCCCACACTGCTTATGCGTACTCTCGTGAGCAAAAACGTGAAAACACCACCACCACACAAGCAATAATGTTAAGATAGTCGCGCAAAGCCCCACACCACCATGCAGGTTGCAAAACTCGACGCGCGTTTCGCTCCGGTCCGGAGCATCCTCAGGATGTAGACTCTGCGAAAAATGTTCGTTGCTCAACGAACATTGTTCATTAAGTAACGTTGCAGGTTGTGTTATAATTTTTCGCAAGATATTTCTTTTGAATATTGTAAAATAAGAATACTGCAACCTCAAAGACCAATAGAATAAACTAGTAGTAGCATCTAGATCCTCTACCAAGTTTATAAAGTTTATGCCTCAAAGTCCAGACGAATAACTTCATTTTAAATTCCAATAAAGTGAATAAAGTATTGCCACTGCAATTCATCCGCCACTGCAGATTCTTGGCAGCTTTATTAGTACTGTACGGTATCAATATGTACGAGTAAACACATGCATTTTTGGGTTAATTTTGAAATCAATGGAATAAATATATTTTCAACACGCATTTTAGGGTTAATATTAATGGAATTAATATATATTTCTACGGGATTTTATGGGTTAATGTGGAAATTAATGGAATAAATATATTTTCTACACGCATTTTAAGGTTAACATTAAAATTATTGGAATAAATATATTTTCTACGTGAATTTTAGGGTTAATATTAAAATTACTTTGAAATATTAACATCCCCTTCACCAAATTTGTGGGCAGAAATTTAAATAATTTGTGGGTTTAGTATCATTAAATGTTGATTTCCATTGAACATTTAACCAACGTTAAACCAATTTCGACGAAAACACATCGTACCTACTAGTGGATTTTATACGTAATACCTTTGCGGCTTTATAATAGCATTTTATTCCAGCATTACATTTAATTAATAATTAAAAAATTGTTGCATACAAAATATCAAGGAAAACTAATTATTGCAAAATTTTATCGAATAAAAAATATTTAGAAGTTTCATAATTCTTATGTTTGACTTAAACTATGTTATTAGTTTCAACTTTCAAGTGAGATTTTCGATCTCAACGGCTTTGGGTGTTTAATTTGGTGGATTACTTTGAAAGTAACCAGATAAAGAAAATCGTTAGATCTTTTTGTACTCCTGACCATATCAATCGCCTGAGGATCAAAATAAACAAACGTCAATTTATTCGGGAGTACGCGGAACGATCGAATCTGAATCAAACCGAATCGGTTTAGAGAGGCCCCAGGGCTGCCCCAAACCATTTTCAATATAAGAAAGGTATTATCTATACTAATATTATAAAGAGGTAACGTTTGATTGTTTGTTTGTTTGAATGGAATAGGCTCTGAAACCACTGAACCAATATGAAAAATTCTTTCACCGTTGGAAAGCTACATTCCTAGCGCTGAACATAGGCTATATTATATGTTTAAAAAAAGTAGGGTTCCTTACTAAAACCCCAAAAATGTAGCCCAAAGTGTAAAAAAACGACCTCCAAAATTTCTTACATCGTGTGCGCTTCGACAACGGCTTGACCAATTTCGCAAATTTTTTTACGGTATGTTCGTTATTGTTACGAAAAGGTTATTATGAAAGAAAATGTTGAAAAAAATAAGCAGAAAATTAGAAAAAAGAAGAAAATACGTGATGGTCACGCGGGGTTTGAACCTGGGCTCGATCGATTCACGTCGTTGGCAGTTTATATGACACGGCTGTCATGGCAACGTCATTATTTACAAATGGAAAATAAAAATTATGAAATGCTATAAATACCGTTTTTATATCAGCTTAAACTATTTGGATTAAAAAAATTATTAGGATTAACAAAAACATGAATCCAAATAGTTTCAGCTGATATAAATACGGTATGTATAGCATTTCCTAACTTTTGTTTTCCATTTGTAAACAACGCTGTTACCATGGCGACCGGTAGACGTTATAGACGTTTGGCTGCGTTTCCATTGACGCGGGGCGAGGCGGACAGGAGCTTGCGGTACCCGAATTGACCAATCACTATGCTCGAAATCTCTGCTCCACTCCGCTTGGGAACCACTAAGTTCCTATGCGCCCCGCTCCGCGTCAGTGAAAACGCCAAGATTGGAGAAGTTTTCCAAATCTATACATCTATACAAACAAATAAAATTGAAGTGTCAGTAAGTATGTAACTTTCAATTAGCAACGTTTTTCTAAATACATATGACATTTTAAACGATATCTTCTGCTTTTTTTTGCATTGGCAACGATATTTACTGAAAACGAAAATGTAATTTAAAAAAAAATGTCTGTCAGCGTCTCTCTTTGCTCCGGCTAATCTCTGGAACGGCTGGACCGATTTTAACGAGACTTTCACTGGTAGATAGCTAAAGTTATAAGGATTAATTTAGGCTACTTTTCATCATCATCATCGTCGTCATCAAACTCATGATCACCGAATTGGCTGGACCGACTGTGACATTCACCGGGCTTAGCTTATGTTAGTAGGAGTAATCTATACATCTATATGTATAAAAGTAAGTCGTGTAAGTTAAATTATTTATAACTCAAGAACGGCTTTATCGATATGGCTGAAAATTGGTGAGGAAGTAGCTTAGAGCAAGTAGACGGACATAGGATACTATTTATTCCATATTATGTCAGCGTTGCGGGTTCTGTGTTGGGGTTTCGCGTTGTGGGTTCCGCGTTGCGGGTTCCGGGTTTCCGTGTTGCGGGTTCCGGGTTCCGCGTTGCGGGTTCCGCGTTGCGGGTTTTGGGTTCCCATGCTGCTGGTTCCGCGTTGCGGGTTTCGGGTTCCCATGCTGCGGGTTCCGCGTTGCGAGTTCCAGGTTCCCGCGTTGCGGGTTCCGGGTTCCCGCGTTGCGGGTTCCGGGTTCCCGCGTTGCGGGTTCCGGGTTCCCGCGTTGCGGGTTCCGGGTTCCCGCGTTGCGGGTTCAGGGTTCCCGCGTTGCGGGTTCCGCGTTGCGGGTTCCGGGTTCCCGCGTTGTGGGTTCCGGGTTCCCGCGTTGCGGGTTCCGGGTTCCCGCGTTGCGGGTTCCGGGTTCCCGCGTTGCGGGTTCCGGGTTCCCGCGTTGCGGGTTCAGGGTTCCCGCGTTGCGGGTTCCGCGTTGCGGGTTCAGGGTTCTCACGTTGCGGGTTCCGCGTTGCGGGTTCCACGTTGCGGGTTCCGCGTTGCGGGTTCCGGGTTCCCGCGTTGCGGGTTCCTGGTTCCCGCGTTGCGGTTCCGTGTTTGGGTTTCGCGTTGTGGGTTCCGCGTTGCGGGTTCCGGGTTTCCGTGTTGCGGGTTCCGGGTTCCGCGTTGCGGGTTCCGCGTTGCGGGTTTTGGGTTCCCATGCTGCTGGTTCCGCGTTGCGGGTTTCGGGTTCCCATGCTGCGGGTTCCGCGTTGCGAGTTCCAGGTTCCCGCGTTGCGGGTTCCGGGTTCCCGCGTTGCGGGTTCCGGGTTCCCGCGTTGCGGGTTCCGGGTTCCCGCGTTGTGGGTTCCGGGTTCCCGCGTTGCGGGTTCCGGGTTCCCGCGTTGCGGGTTCCGGGTTCCCGCGTTGCGGGTTCAGGGTTCCCGCGTTGCGGGTTCCGCGTTGCGGGTTCAGGGTTCTCACGTTGCGGGTTCCGCGTTGCGGGTTCCACGTTGCGGGTTCCGCGTTGCGGGTTCCACGTTGCGGGTTTCGGGTTCCCGCGTTGCGGGTTCAGGGTTCCCGCGTTGCGGGTTCCGCGTTGCGGGTTCCGCGTTGCGGGTTCCGCGTGCGGGTTCCGCGTTGCAGGTTCCGCGTTGCGGGTTCCGCGTTGCGGGTTCCGCGTTGCGGGTTCCGCGTTGCGGGTTTCAAGTTCCCGCGTTGCGGGTTCCGGGTTCCCGCGTTGCGGGTTCAGGGTTCCCGCGTTGCGGGTTCAGGGTTCCCGCGTTGCGGGTTCAGGGTTCCCGCGTTGCGGGTTCAGGGTTCTCACATGGCGGGTTCCGCGTTGCGGGTTCCGCGTTGCGGGTTCCGCGTTGCGGGTTCCGCGTTGCGGGTTCCGCGTTGCGGGTTCCGCGTTGCGGGTTCCGCGTTGCGGGTTCCGCGTTGCGGGTTCCGCGTTGCGGGTTCCGCGTTGCGGGTTCCGCGTTGCGGGTTCCGCGTTGCAGGTTCCGCGTTGCGGGTTCCGCGTTGCGGGTTCCGCGTTCCCGAGTTAGGGGTTGTTTTTTTTAGTTGAATTTCATCATAAACTGTTTTTATGCTCAACGAAGTGGGCAAGGGTCAGCTAGTAACAAATAAATTAGATATTAATCCACTGGTTATTTCAAAAGAATCCTCGAGTTCTTTTGAAGAACACCACACAAGTACAATGCACTACTTATCCCTTCTCTGTAGGATATATTCTAGAAATATATTTTTATTATAATTATGTTTAATTTTTTTTTTTCTTTTTGGTTTTTTTATTATTTTTGCTACTAAAAAAAATACCATTTTTATATACACCTACCTATATACGGGCTGTAATATTTTAATGAGTGATAATACTTTAGGGTGTGTATGGGTCTCGAAAGAGTAACTTGTATTGTATTATATTATAGTAATTAAATTACTATGATGTTGGGGGGGGGGTTGTGTTCTTAGAAACACGAAAGTCAAAAGTCCGTCAGCAACCTATGCACAGTAAACTGTACATAGGGAGCACATACACACCCTTAAGTATTATCACTCATTTATTTTCCACCATTTTGCTTTTGGCGAAAATATTTAAAAAAACCCATTTCTAATATTAAAAAAAGAAAGTATAATCTTTTATATAAAGATTTATATTCCTCCTCTCCTCCAACCCTCTGCAGTACACGAAAGACAGGCTTACTACTTTGACCCTTTTCAATCTGTTTCAAAATTTCGGGTATTTTGGGATATTTGCCGAAATACTTCTTTATCTCGTACAATCCAATTCGCTTTTATCATTGTTTCAAATATCTACCAAATAAGTTTTAAAGTAAAAATAAGAGCCGACTAAATCCTATTAATATTAAAAATGCGAAACTATGCGAATGTATGTTTGTTTTATGTGGATGTTTGTTGTTGTTGACGCACGCAATCGATTTTGATGTAATTTGGTATTATTTTTTAATTTGGTATCATAATTATTTTTTATAGTTCACATACTGGACTATGTTTCCCATGGGATATAAATGTTTACACATATTAGTGTGGCTTAAATGTTACCCGGGCTATTATTTCGAATCTATTGAAACGTATTTTATTATAATCGGTTGAGTAGTTTAGGCGGATAGGAAACAAACATATTGCATAGCTATCCAAAATCATTACGCTTTCTTCTAGCTTCGGCGTAATCAGGTAAATGAGGAAGAAATATTTATAGGTTTTTGAAGGTAATCACCAAGTCATTATTATTTTGAAGGGTTGTTATTTCACTGTACCTCAGATAAGCTCTAAGCGCTGCGTCAACATGCATTTATAATTAATTTAAGATGATATTGGGTTCTGTTATTAGATATTTGTGACTTTTGGCATTATTAAAATTTATTACGCGTGAAAAATGTATTGCAGACGACGAAAAAACAATATACTTTTTTTTTCTTTATTTAAAGGCATTTACGATCATGTCAGCCAAAAATCAATGTACTTAGACTTAAGTAAAACTATGTTATCACGTAAGTGGCATCTCGCCTTTGATGATAGTAAATATCTTTAAACCTTACCTAATTAAGGGATTTCCCTTAGATCTGACAACCTTTGTATAGTACGTCCGAGATAAATTTAACCCAAACGTAAACAAACCTGTCTGTGACACAACCATAGACGCCAATGGGATGGTTGAAGTGATGCCAATTGGCCAATATTAATACAATGAATATTGTTTGCTAGGAAGCCATAGACTATAGGCTAATTATCTACAATGGGCAAATGTCAAAATAGCGTATTTTTCCGTGAAAGATTTTCATTTGATGTTTAAACATATTAATTATTGTTTAGTTGTTATAAAATGTATTGGATAATGAAGCATAATCCTTTGATATTCCGGTGAAAGTGTTGATAATTGTGCACAATAAGTTTGGTTTTTTTACGTTTAATTTATCTGGGACGTACTATAATATCTATATAGAAATGTACATGAAAAACTTTTTGTTCCTTTGCCTGGATTGGAACCCGGGACAGTCAAATTATTATACACTTTTATAATTGCAAACATAAATGGATGAAGGTGTGTCGTCGCCGAAATGTCGCAAAAAAATTGCCCACAAATTTGAGTTTAAACTGTCATTTAATCATTATAGAATATTTATTAACGTATTAAGTAAATTGATTCTAGAGACAGATCTTTAGATTAGTACTTAATACTTTACGACGTATTCTAAAATGTTTAAGTGACAATTTGAACTCAAATTTCTCTAAATCAGAGTTTTGCTACATAACACCTTAAAAAATCGAACAAAGCATAATAATGTGCTATATTTGAATTTTCGTTCGCAAAAATAGTTCAACCAATGAGCCACAGTGGTGAACTAACTCAGTCATTCTAACCAGGGATCTTAGGGAGCTCCGTAACCGTAACCGAAACTATCGGATATCCGATATTAAAAATTATCCGTAACCGTGTTACGGTTACGGATAATTTTTAATATATCCGAATCCGAAATAAAAGTTTTGCTACTGTCCACAGGTAACCAAAATTTAATATCCGTAACCGAAATTATCCGAAACAAACGGATAATCCGAAATATTTTAATATCCATTTCATCCCTGATTCTAACATGTAATGATTTCTCGTTCCAGGTCTCTACCTATACATGCTGGTGGTGGAGACGTTCACAGCTGAGAACATCAAGCTCAAGGTGTACACCTCTATAGGCTGGGGTGAGTTTCATTATACATGACGTATCGCGTACGGTCAGCAGCTAAATGTGAGACGTTAGAGCGCATAAGGCGTATTTTAAACCTGCTGAGGACGCGCAATTATTCTTTTGAATGTTATTTTTTAATTGATGTTATTATAGCCCCCTGGTAAACAAATAATGTATAAAAAAATATTTAAGTGCCGTTAAAAATTATTAAATATAATGTGTCTTTAATATTCATTATCATATTATAATTGTTCCAAACTTGAATCTTAGCTTATATTTTTGTCGACGCGACGAACAATAATTTTTCGCCCATTAGTAAATTACCGATTTTTATTATTTTAAAATTTAATGTGCAAAGTTCAGACTAATTTACCATAATTATCTTTTATATATTTTTTAAAGAAAATAATTTAAAGTAATAGTTTATAATAGTTGCGCTGCAGTCTGTATACTGCAGTTTTTCCTAACTTTTTGTTGAACATCTACTAGGTAATAGTTTTGATGAAGTCCATGCTGCTGACCGTACACTGTCTTCATAATGTCGCGGTGAGCCGCAGCAGATACCTTCCTGTATTACGTCGGCTACATTATTTATGTTCATTACAACTAACGGCATGCAACCCTCTAGTTTCGTATGATCTAGTTTAATATCCCATATATATACAAATATTATAAGGCGAAAGACTTTGTTTGTTTGTTTAAATGCATTAATCTCAGAAACTACTGGTCCGATTTGGAAAATCCTTTTTTGTTGGATAGTCCATATATAGAGGAAGGCTTTAGGCTATATAACATTACGCTGCGAGCAATAGGAGCGAAGCATCAGTGAGAAATGTTGCAAAAACGGGGAAAATTAATCACATTTGGGGACTTTTGTTGCGTGCGCTGCATAAACGGTTTAGGTCACTCAAAAACCACACGAACTAATTAAATTACACACTGTCTAAGCTATGCAATGTTATTTGTTTGTCTGTGAAGTGAGTTTAAAAAATATATTCATCCCGCAGAAACTGTACATTTCACTGCCGTAAAATAGCCTACGTGTTAATCCAAATCTGTTAACTTTAACAGATTTGGATTAACACGTTGACTATTTATTTTTTTTTGAGTTTTTGCGTAAAAGAGTCACACATTTTTTTTGTATGAAAAGTGTGCCAATTATGCTATTCCTCTATTCGCTCAATTGATTGTAAAATTGAAACATATATTTTTGCTGCACGTAACCGTCACTAAGTAGGTACTATTACATAATATGATACTACTGTACTAATTATTTTGGAGTTGGAAATACACACTGATCCCAGATTTAACTCAACTTTAAACGCGGTTCACGCTGAACCCACATCGGATCTCTCTCTATTTCTCATTTAATGCTAGAACGGGACAGACAGATCTTAAACGCTAGCATCGTTTTAATACGTTGGTGAATTTGGCTTAGCAGTTGTAACTTCAAAGTGATTTGCTGTGTAATTTACTTTGGAAAATAATTAATATCGTACACCTTTGTTCTATATTTTAACACAAGTTCAAAGGGAGTAATAATTTAATTAAAAAATTTAAAATAATGTTTTCATTATAGATTTTTAAGCCCTAATAGTAGGGCATGGCAGAAGGTTATAAATTATGGTATTAAGTTACGAAATTCCTATTGTACAAATTACAATAACTAATAATAATAATAGACTGGTGGAGCATCCACAGTCATCGTTCTGAGTGGATACAATTCCACAACTTGTACATTACACTGCCTACCAAACGCTTCGCCGACCTACCAAACTTGTATTGATTGCCTACCAAACTTGATTGCCTACCAAACTATTCGCAGACCTCGAATTTTCAGTACTTTTGTCCTCTTTTTTTTCTTATATTTTTTTGTCTGTCCATTGTTGTTGTATAATTGCTGATCTGCAATGAAATCCTCCTTTAAAAAGTTATGCTATAAATATGAAGATTTGAATGCTCTGAAAAAATCTTCCCGTTGGTCGATTTTGTCTATCACGTCTACATTTTTCGATATGTTTTTTTTTTTAATTTCATAAATTTCCTTTTTTTTGTTTTTCAACATTAAATCAGTATATATATATATACAAAATAAATTAATCAAAAAAACCTTTTTAAGAAATCTTTTAGCTCTTTCATTTGATACCCATATTGTAGAAATGCATTAAAATCACTATTCCGCCATCTTTAATTCATCCGCCATATTGTATTTAGAATGACGTCACATTATTTTTCGAGTCACTCTCAACAAGCCCTTTCATTTGATACCCATATTTAATAGTAGAAATGCATTAAAAACAACTCCGCCATGTTGAATGGTCTGCCATATTGAATTTAGAATGACGTCACACAACTAATCGTGTATTGTCATCCAATCTAAACGTGCATACAAAATTTCAGCTTCATCGGTTGAGATTATCTGCTTCAAAATCGGGTCGCAAGATTCCACCCGAACATCCTTACATACATACATTGCAAGTTAAATAAAAGCTTTTAATAAGCTTTAGCGAGTTGTTTGTGAAAGAAAGAAAGTATTGAAAGTGATTTTTACGGTAGTACATATGCGGATGCGCAGTATCCGTTGTGACTTTACAACAGTTAGTTGCAAACTTTTCTTTTAATTGTTTACATTATATATAAAATATTTTGGTAAGTTCTTGGGTAAAATATCTTGGTGCCGTATCAGATGAGCATGGTGAGAGGTTTCATCAGGATATTATGCAAATTGAAAGACGCTACAATGGGAAATGGTCAGCAGCAATGCCTGCTGATTTCTGTTGGTCGATTCGCCGAGAAATTTCAATGCATACAAACATAATGAAAAGAAAAAAAACGACCAAATAACATCAATATTTGCACCATGATACGATACTAATATTTCTAGTATTTGTGACTGTAAAATTATAATTTTTCACTGTAAAACTAGGACCATAATTATTTTTCACTTTTTACTATTATATCATTTTTCGATTAAATGGACTTTATATAAAAAATCTATGTGATATAGTTATTTGCATGTTAAATCCCTTGCTTAGAGCACAAAATACCGTAAATTCATGCAAAAAAACAATCAGAAGAAAATTTTTGTTTTGCAGACCTGTGTTATGTCTGTTTCACGTCTTCTTCATGTCTGTTTCACGTTTTTTGTGTTCATCTTTGTTTGTTTAGTAATAATAATATAAGTCATTCTTTCTCAGGGGCACCAGCGATGTTTATCATCATATGGGTGATAGCACGATGTTGTGTCTCCATAGAACCGTCTACAGGCCCGGATGGGGTAAGTCATGTGTGTGATGTGTGATTTTTTAACTCGCTCTCCCGGCGAACTTCGTATTATTACGCACTGATAACAACGCCATCTACCGGGTTCAATTAATACACTTAAACCTTCCCCAAGAACCACTCTATCCATTGGTAAAAACAGTATCAAGCTAGGAGTGTTTGTTTATCGCAAACAGACAGACATACGCGGCGGAGGATATGTGAGGAAGGTTTTTTATCACTGGTGTAACAATAATAAGTTAATATTACTTCCGGTAATGTTATCATCACCGGATCACGTGGCTGTCATCCCTGCCAAACCCCTACTTCCTCGTAGAGGGTGGAACGAGGATCAGTCGTGTACTTTGTGTTGTAAGGGTAACTTATGCCCCAATACAGATTGATTGTGTATTATTATAATTGATTGAGTGTATCAATAGATCTATAAGTGAAGTACATAAGTGAATTGTTTTAATTCGTGAACATAAAACATGGAAGATTTCTGTTCACTTTATCCTACTTTACACAGGATTACACGTAATATATCCCCAAATACAATTAAAATCTCAATAAAACAGATCAGTAACTTAAAGGTCACTCACTTTGAACTAATGTTCTTTCACGAAAGTTAGATCACATTGGTTTTCTATGAAGCTGTAGTATCATTTCTCTCGTGGTTCTCCTACATATAGTTGTCTTTGTCGAATGAGTTAAGTTTTGCATGACTGCGGTGTTTGTCTCTGTCGGAGCAAGTTTTGATATTTGCTTCAGGGTACTTGGAATACATGAATATGATTGTCAGTTCCCAACTAATCTAGACAAACAATATAAGCCCAAGACTGTTATGAATTCTGCCAAGTTTTTTCATATTATTATCTCTTTCCCACGACAAAAACGATCGCGGATTCTTAGCAATAATTTATCATTATCAGATCGCTCAATGTTTTTCGGTCATTTTAACTTTGTTTATAGTTATATCTTCTTGTAAATAAAAAAGAATCCCTGTTCGTTAGCCACGCAAAAACTCGAGAACGAGTGAACCGATTCGGCTATTTTTAGTCTTAAAAAATTCGTGAAAGTCCAGGGAGGGTTTAAACGGTTTGTATGCTCAACGAAGTGGGCACGAGTTAGGTAGTTTTGTATAAAAGTCTCTATAAATACTCTATTCTGTTTCGATGTGGTTTATAAACAAAGCTTAATTAATATAGGCGGTTGAAATGCTTGCAATTTTAATGCCTATTATTCAACGCGCTATATCAAGTCAATTTTGTCAATTTTTGCATACGTATGGACACATTGAATAAAAACTAAATACACAAATTAAATATTAAATATATTTCTGTGTATGAAAAGGGAGGGACGAAGTGAATTCTATATTTAAAAAGGGCATAAATAATATATATTAACGCCGATACTAACCAAACCGAGCAAAAAAGCTTTGGAAATTTGAATGTCTCTCTAAAACTCAACTCACATTGCAAATTCATCTCTGTTTTGTCTTAAAGCAAATTCATCTCTGTTTTGTCTTATAGCATATTCATCTCTGTTTTGTCTTATAACATTATCTGTTTTTTCTCATAGCATATTTATCTCTGTTTTCCAATTATATTAAGGTACACAATATTATGACTATGCAAATATCAGCGTCGGATTGCGTCAACTCGCGTCGAGTCTTTCTGCTGAAGTGCGCGATTCTTAAAAATAACAGCCATTTTAGAAATATTTCTTCAAAACGCCAAGTAGGTATACTCATATACTTATTCTCAGCCAGCAAACATTAAATAATTGTGCTACAAGTTTATGAATTTGTTCCTAATATTTAGCGAAATTAACAGACTTCTAAATTCGCTAGAGTAGAAACTTGGCACGTGTGAAACAAAAGACTGCTCTCTATAGAAATATTGTCTACCGGCAAATGAAACAACTGAAAAGTGTGAAATATTGGATTCTTGTGAACTCTTCGTCAATGGATACATAGCATCAGAACAAATTGATCACCTCCGTAGCGTAGTGGTTCGAATCCCGCCGAATGAACAAAAACTTTTCTTAGTTCCTGGGTCATAAATGTGTTTTAAATTTGTGTATTAATAAAAAAAAGACGTGTGGCACTCGGGGACTGTCGCGGTAAAGCTATTGCATAGTATTTTTTATCAACTTATCCGATACAACCAATGCCACCTAGAGGCGAGTTGCTGAAATAAAGAGAGAGAGCGTGATTTTTCAAAAATTTCATTTAAAGTTCTGCTATTCATCGATAGATGGCAATAAAAAGTATCACCGCTGTGCCGATCGGACTGGGGGGTGTTAGGTTATTTTCGTTACGGAATTTCTGGATTCGGTCTCCACGCTCAAGGCCCGCGATAGAAGCTATGCAATAGCTTAATAAAAATTTTAAGTATGTGTACAGTATAAAATTATTAAATACATTTTCGTTGTCTGGTACCTGTAACACAAGTTCTCCGTACTTAGCACGGGACCAGACTAACGTGGTGTAAAGCGTCCAAATATATTATTATTATTATTAATCCGGGCTATTTTTGCGACTCTTTACAGCTCTTTCATTCAAAATGGAATAGTAGTTTATTGGCTACGTTGGAACTAACATACATAAATGCATGATGAAAATAATTATTACTTTTGCTTCGCCCCAGTAGGGTAAAAAGGAAGAGAGAAAGCTTCAAAATTGCAAGTCTGTAATAAACTGTAAAATGCATGTTTGGATAAAATCTCAGTCTCCCGCTCGCGTGCTATAGAAGTGAAACAGTTCAATTATCGACTTTCTATCATGTACAAAGTTCCTACTTCCTAGTTATTTTGTCAATATTATTGTCGCTTCTAGAGGGAAGCTCTTCATAATGAAAATATTTGTTAAGGATAAAATATTATGCACAAGTAATTCATCACCTGCTAATGAAAATATTTCTTATACGGCGATCAGTTATTCGATGTTGCTGTTTTTGTCGGATTTTGTATCCGAGTTCTTTAATCAGGGATGAAGTATAAGTCTCCCCCCTCTCCCTACTAATAAAAATATAATAGCCACTCAATGTTTCACAGCAATATTGAGCTGCTGAGAATTGGAAAGGGGTGAATATTTGCAACAATGCATAATTGAAGACATGAGTGGATGAAGGTGATATACGCATAATACTGATTTCGATAAAATTGAGTTCAAACTGTCACTTATAACATTTTAAAATATTTCGTAACGTATCGAGTAGGTACATTAATCTAAAGATCCGTCTTTAGAACAAATGTACTTAATACTTTACAACATATTATCATAAAAAGTTTAAATTAAATTTTAAAGTCAATTTTCTGGGTAGAAAATTTATGCGACATAATATATACCTCCATCCACTCATGTCTTCAATTATAATCGTGAACAGAAAATTCACGCTTTTGCGTTCACACACAAAATCACACCAAAAAAAGCCTTCATTTCAAAAATCCCATTCCTATTAAGTCTTTAGCCATATTAGAAATCGTGTGAATGACTACAGGCGTGTTTTCCGATCGACGCAATTCTTTCAGAGCACGTTTTATGATCGAGCTCACACAAGAGTGCTGCAGCAGCCGGCAGGTACGGCGAATAATAGGGTTGTCAAACACTAGAAATCAAAATATATTATATTTTCAGTGTCCGATAATTGAAGAAATGAATCGATGAAGGTGATACGCAACATTATTCTGATTTCGTGAAAAAGAAATTCAATCTGTCACTTGAACATTTTAAAATACGTCGTAACGTATTGAGTACATTAATCTAAATCCTGTAGAATATTGATTCTACAGAATTCATTCAAAAACATTTGAGGATATCAAAAATGTTTGAGTGAAAGTTTAAACATGAAAAAAAACTTTTTTCGGCATATCATCTTCATCCATTAATGTCTTCAGTTTAAAGATATTTATTTATATATTGAATAAGATGTTTTTAGTGCGTCTGTACGCCTAAAAAAAAACAACGCGGGAGCCGTACATTTTATCGCGATAAATCCTTCTACTTTTTCAAATTTCGTCAAAATCATTCCAGTACTTTCGGAGTCATGTATTTCTTCAAAATAAGATTACTGTAGGAAAGGTTTGAAATACTCAAATTGTAGTTAATATATTTTTTATTAAAACTTTCTGATTTGCGATGTGACCAAAGTTTTCGTGATATTGATCTTTTTCGATATTTCTCAATGGTGGTTATATATTATATATATATTTCTTGTGTGCGTGTGTATGTGACTGAACTCCTCCTAAACGACTGGACCAATTTTGATGAAATTTTTTGTGTGTGTTCGTGGAGATTCGAGAATGGTTTAGATTTACAATTGGAACCGATAGGTGGCGCTGCAGTCAGTATGTCAAGCAATTAATTAATAAGGCAATACGAAGTTTGCCGGGACAGCTAGTATATTATATATATTATAGATATCAAAGGTGGACCTGAATCGTTAGAATTTAGATGATACTAATTTATTGTTGCTGTAGAGTTTAATTTTGGAGAAATAAATGAATTATAGTATTATATTGTCTCTACAAATATAAACTAGTTACACGTTTCAATATACTGATTCTAATTAACCACGCTAGTCTGAGGTTAGGACGAGACTAACTTATAGTCGTCACAAATATAACTATGAGAATGCTTGGAACCAAAGGTGCAAGCATGCACTCTTTTGTGGTCCCTACAGTTGCTACACTACA
Source organism: Celastrina argiolus (assembly GCA_905187575.2). Classification (NCBI taxonomy): domain Eukaryota; kingdom Metazoa; phylum Arthropoda; class Insecta; order Lepidoptera; family Lycaenidae; genus Celastrina; species Celastrina argiolus. Next base: position 8,447,526 of record LR994594.1, on the reverse strand, counting down.
TTTTAGAAAATATCGTAAATAATCACCTGGTCTTTTCTAATTTGTATAATCGTGATTTCCTAATGTCTACGTATATTTCCAGCTGACAATACCAGGCGAGACGAAGATGTGTCTGTGGATCCACGAGCACCAGGTAGACTGGATACACAAGGCGCCGGCGCTCATCGGCCTGGCACTCAACCTGTTCTTCCTGATTAGGATTATGTGGGTAAGTAGCATTATAAGCGTTAGCATAATCGTAATCATAATCATATTTTAATGACAATAAACAGTTGGAACGGGTTATTGCTGTGGATATTCCTCAAGTCCGATACATGTAAGCTTAAGAATATAGAGCATCACTATCAACATGATTTTGATAGATATCATGATATATATAGGTAACCACCCCTATATATTGGTCTTTCGAGTCATATAATAGTAACGGATTTAGCAAAAACCTTCTCTCGCTCTCAAGGTAGAAAAGACCGCGACTTGCAACAGCGACCAGCAAACCTGCAAATCAGATTATGTACCAACGTCCACCGGTTGTGACCGGTGAATATCTGTGACCGATATCGCGATATTGAATCTAATTAAATGGATTGAGTTAAAATCATGCCCAGTTAGTATGAAATTGACACAAGCATCGTGTTTGTAACTGTCAAATTCCAATCCAAATGTCGATCCATTAAATAAGATTTAAGAGCAGGCCGACAGGTCGCGGAGTTTTTTTTTAGTCCTATACTCCTTCTACCTAAATTTGTAATATGAACGTAAATAGTGCAAGTTATGTTTGTGGGCATAAAATGATATTGTGTTCTATGTGCGTTTCTAACGACACAACCCTCCCCGCACCAAAATTGGCTAAATGTTTTGTTAGAAATGCTTCCTCTGTCACGAGTTTATTATCTAAGCGTAGATCAGAATACAGAATGCCACCTTTATGCAACGGTAACATTTAAATGAAACTGTTTTTAAAATAATCGTAGAAAAAGATTTATTTTCTCACGTTATTTCAACATCTTCTGATATTTAAACAATTAACTAATTTTGGCTTACGTCTGAAACTTCAATAAAGTATTTAGACAAAGAAATTATTTTAATATTATAATTAGATTATTTTAAATGTTTGCCGTTCATTGTAGCGCATGAATGCTTGGAACTGCATTCTCTCGAATATGGCGGGAGCTATTTTCTTGAACACCAGTCTAAGTTGAGAGAATAATAAAAGCTGTTGCCACATAGAAAAGCTTTAGAAGCGCACGTCTACTTAGTGCTTAGAGATAAGACTTTTCTTACTAATATTATAAAAGAAAATCGTGCGGTGATGTGAACATGTGGCTTGGTAAAATAAAGTACAGAAAATCTGGGTACATGATTTACTGCTTATGAAAAGACAGAAAAACAATTGAAACTCGAAAGATAGCTTTTTTACGAAAAGAAAATGACATTACGCATTCTGAGGAAGATAGGGACTCCCGTGGGTATGTTGGATTCGTCTGCCGTAGTTCTACCAGGCTCCTCTTGGGGAGATCTGGCCCCTGGACCGAACAGACGCCCCGCCGGGGCTTGCCCAGGACGCTATCGAAAAAGAGCCAATCGCTCAGCTTAATTATTCGCCTTGCAGTTGATTCAAATACAGCTTCAGTAATACATTTATGGATGTATGTTGTTAATTCTTCTTTTACATTATTTAATACTTTTAAACTATACTCATTTGATTCACATCTATCGATATTTTGTTCCATTGGCAGTATTAGAACCCGCGACCTCTAACTTGACAGAGGTTGTACCTCTGTCAAGTATGTAAGTTGGTATCGTTACAGGCTTGCCAAATACATGGCCAACTTTGTTCACAAGCGTGCGACATCTCATTAACACCCAACAGATAGAAGTGTTATAAGTTTATCGTATCGTAGCTCTCAAACGGATGTACTGATTTAGATCTGGGTTATCTTCGTAATGGAAGAGCGCTGTGGTCCGAAATACAGTAATCTTTATCTAGTTCAGACACAACTGTTTCACTATATTTTAGATCTATTTGTAATATTTGTAATGCTAATTTTAACTAATATGTATGTACCAAACCTTTGATGAAATAAATAAATAAATTATTTTTATTTTGTTTGGAAGGTGATCTTAGGTGTCATTTCCACACAATTCATCATAATTTTCCTTGACAATTCTTTCAATTACTTAATTTTGTTTATAATATTGTATTATCATCGACACGATGATAATATTCGGATTTCTCCCCCCAGGTCCTCATCACGAAGCTCCGCTCCGCCAACACCCTTGAAACAGAGCAGTACCGGAAGGCGACTAAGGCTCTTCTGGTGCTCATCCCACTGCTGGGCATCACCAACCTGCTAGTGTTGTGCGGCCCCAGTGATGACTCCTGGTTCGCGTATACCTTCGACTATACGAGAGCTCTGATGCTGTCCACGCAGGTCAGTATTATTATCTCATTAATTATAACGCCTCCTTTATTCAGCGTTGGTACAACTAAGTTAAGGTACAAGTAATAATTTTTTCAAATTTGATTTGGTTTGGATGCTATAGGTTTTATTTTCAAGTTTGGTCTGGATAATGCAGTCTGGTCACCTGATTATCTGACAAGAAATACAAACCTGCTTCGGAGGGGCATGCAAAAAGTCGGGCCTGTTTACGCTTGTATAAATAAAGAGATAAGATTTTATTGTTTATTTGCATTCAGGCTCCGTTGAGAGAGATAGCATTATTGAATAACCCGTACACAAACTAATGTTACATCGTCCACGTATATAAAATACAAAAAATTATCATTAAAAGAAAACTACTCGCCAAACTATCTATTTTTGTTTTATGGGACCACAATTATTTATGGCAATTATATATGGCAACTATTTTGAATTATACTGAGAACTTACTTTTTTGGAAGTCGGTTAAAAACAACGGGTGTACGGGACATGTTCTTTTCATCGCGGCAAAATATTGTTTAATTATAGTGTAAAAGTATGGTTCCTTCAGCGTTCTTCCGACAGCCACCTAGTGAGGACTCACTCGCACCCTTCCAGGCTTTTACTACAACTTCCGGCGTTCTGCCACTGTAATATGTACACAGTACCAGTGTACGCAACTCTATAACAAGCCATGAAAATTCATAGCATGTCCTACAGGTATCGGATATCGTTTAAAACAGTTTTTTACAGTGAATTAATAAAATGTGCTTTCATAATTAATTGATTGACTGACGTGTATCAAATTCTCGTGAACGTTTCTACGCTATTTTTATGCAATCATATTTTTAATCGCCAACGAAACAGAGGAGTGTAAGCTTGGCGTGTCTGTGTGCTAAGTGTGTCTTTCTGGCGTCGTAGATCCCAAAAGGATGAACCGATTTTGATCTAGTTTTCTTTAAAGCTGACTTGAACAAGAGTGTACGTATTTCCTTTTAGTTTGTTCCAATAAAAAACTTTATCCTGACTTCTAAAAAAAAGGGGTCTAAAAGGCTGAAACAAAAAATACTTAATTAATTTGAAATCCAGAAATGCATAGGTACAAAAATTATCAAGGTAATATTGGCATCGAACCTTGCAACGGCAGACGAATATGCTCTTTCAAGTTCTTCTTTTTTCTAACATGTATCGGGTATGAACATTATGCTTAGATTTTAGTAGCGGGTGCGACCACGGCTCTACCTTAACCATTTTTGTACCTATGCATTAATGGATTTCGAATTGAATTGTTTTCTTATTTCAGCCTTTTTAGATCCATTTTGCGAAGTCTGTTTATAGTTTTTCATTGTAGAACCGATAATTAATCAAGCAGATTTTTCCTCTATATTACTTCCAATCAATTTTTTGTATAATATGTAAACGTATACATATGTTGCACTATAATAATTGGACCTACTTTTGCAATAGGGAACCAACCAAAAAAAAAGTGTTGTTATTTTGGTAAGGGTCTTTAGGAGAGAAAGACCTAAAAATTACCAAAATAACAACACTTTTTTTTCTATACAAAATTTAAACAAAAATAGCTTTTTCTCAAAACTATGAGTGTGTGGATTGGTTACCTATTGCAAAAGTAGGTCCAATTATTGCTATTGCAGTCAGTATGTTCTATTTTTCAACTACAAAATGTCGTCATTGATTCTATTTTTCACCTACAAAATATCGTCATTGAGCACTTAATTACACACAAATACATTTTCACCAAATCTCGAGCTAGATATACATTAGAGATAGACATAGTCGAAAATTCTTTACATAAGAGACATAGTAATTAAAGTTTGTCTGGACTTTTGAAATCTCATTAAATTCAGTTCAAATGTTGGCCCAAGTTAGATTGGTTTCATATAACACAGAACACGATTTACGATTTACCGGTACCGGCTGTTCCGATTTTTGTACACTAATGTTTAAAAGACGCAAGATTTGTTTTCGTTTAATCCATGGGATCGCTTCTGAAGACCACAATGCTATTTTTTGTACTTACACCAATTTAAAAAACAGAAAAGATTTGTTTTCATTGAATCGACTCCAAAACTACTGGATGGATTCTGATGATAGACCACAATGGTAACGCCCCACGGCCATTATCGTTTGTTTTTAGAGTTCCGTGCTAAAAGGATACATCCTTCTCTATTTCTAAGCGAAGCCTTATTTGTCACCTGGCTGTATTTCAACGAAAACGATCTATGAAAAATGACGATAGATAGTAGAAACATGGCGTCACTGTGCGATGCTATCCCCCAGTTTTTCGAACGCTATTCAAATTAATGATCAACTATATGGTGGAATATTATCAGATAGAAAGGAACGGACAGATATTTTATAATTACATCACGCTGGCACTTGCATGGCTGCGTAAATCATGCAAAATACGATTTGAATCAAAAGAAGAAGGAAATTCCTCCCTTCCTCTTCGTATGAAGTCAACTAACTAATAATAATAATAAAAACATTTATTCAACAGTCACATACACATTACTCTCGATTTTGGCTCGATGCCAATAGCGGGTACGACCACGGCTCTACCTTGACCATTTTTGCAAATACCTATGCATTTCTGGATTTCAAATTGAATTATTTTCTTGTTTCAGACTTTTTAGACCCATTTTTTACGAAGTCGGGTTATAGTTTTTTAATCTTTTTTTATTTTATAAAAGTCTTAAAATTACAATTGAATAAAAAAAAACGCAAAACGGCTGTTGAATTGGAGTCGCTTTTCATTTTAAAATTAATTAGATTCTTTTTAACGTACAACACATTGTCTAAAATGTATTGAGAAGCAACGGTAAGAATACCAATTTGTTTAAACTTCTCTCTTAGAGATTCAAAAGAGGACATTTTGTAAATTGAACGTATGGCCCGCTTCTGCAGCACAAATATTGTGTTAATGTCGGCGGCATTTCCCCATAAGAGGATGCCGTAAGACATCCTACTATGAAAATAACTAAAATATACTAATCGCGCCGTGTCTTCGTCAGAAATTTCTCTAATTTTTCTAACCGCATATGCTGCAGAACTGAGCCTACTTGCAAGATTGGCAATGTGAGGACCCCACTGTAATTTACTATCTAGTGTTATACCCAGGAACACAGTGGAATCCTCTAGTTTCATTTTCTCATCATTTAATAGTATATTGGTTTGTAATTGCTTAACATTGGGCAAAGTAAATTTTAAACATTTAGTTTTTTTAGAATTTAATATTATTAACATTAAACCAATGTACTATTTTTGAGAGAGCACTATTTACCTCGTCATAATTTGACTGTTGTCGCTTCACATTAAAAATTAGTGAAGTGTCATCGGCAAATAATACTATCTCATGTTTATCTTTAACTAGATAAGGTAAGTCATTAATATAGATGAGAAAAAGAAATGGGCCTAAAATGGATCCCTGTGGGACACCTAACTCTATTTTAGTCCCAGTGGACCGTTTACTATTTACCTCCACCCTTTGAATCCTATTTGTAAGATAAGAACTCAAAAGGTTTAGGGCTGAGTCCCTTATGCCATAGTGCTTTAATTTCCTGATCAATGTAGCATGCTCAACACAATCAAAGGCCTTGGAAAGGTCGCAAAACACACCTAACGCATCCTGCGATCTCTCCCAAGCTTCAAAAATATTACAAAGCAGACCTATACCAGCGTCCGTTGTGGATCGACCCTTAGTAAAACCATATTGATTATTATGTAATAGATTGTTTATATTAAAATGTACTAATAACTGATTTAAAATTAATTTTTCAAATATTTTACTAAAAGTCGGCAAAATCGATATAGGTCTGTAATTTGTCGGATCAGATTTATTCCCAGCTTTAAATAAGGGTATAACCTTGCTATGCTTCATTAAGTCAGGAAAAACACCACTCTTTGTACAATCATTGAAAATCATTGCTAAATGAGGAGCTACGATGTCAATTATTGATTTCATAATTTTTGTAGACATGCCCCAGAGATCAGCAGTATTTTTGATATTTAACATCTTAAATGTATTAACAATTTCTCTGGAATCAATTTCTTTGAACTTAAAATTGACATCACATTCCTTTACATTATCTTTAAGTATTTTTTCAGCAGCTGCAGGAGACGAATCTAGACTTTTTGTAGTTGAGACCGGAATGTCAGCAAAAAACTTTTCGAATACCGTCGCAACTTCTAGATCAGTAGTTATTTTTTTATTTTCAAAACTAAGTTCATAGTTTGTGTTACGACAGGTGACGTTTCCAGTCCCACCAGCTATTATCTTCCATGTAGTTTTAATCTTATTTTTAGAATTTTGTATTTTATTTCTAATATGAAGAGCCTTTGCAGCTTTACAAACTTTTTTGAAAATTTTAGAGTAATTTTTAACATATATTTTAAAAGTTTCACTGTTATTTATACATTTTTCACTGTATAATTCATATAGTCTTTGTCTGCTTATTTTAATTCCTGCAGTTGCCCACTCAATAAAGTTACCTTTTTTGTTGCTAATACCGATACCGCGATCCCTGGTATTATATATTATATCCCTGGTATTATGTGGATCCATTTGTCTGGCGAACGACAGATGCACACAGGCAGAGTCTAAAAATAAAATAATAAACTAATCGGTGTCTTTGGTGAATTAACCTTATCTGTGGAAACTTGACCAGCCTTAGAAGTGCGAGCGTGATGTACTCGTAAATTATGAAATATCTGTCCGTTCCTTTCTGTCTGAAAACATTCTACTGATCAGCGTTCAATATGTGTTATTGATTTGAATGTCATGTTAGTTGATCATTCATTTGAATAGCGTTCGGGAAACCAGGGGTACATCTATTAGCTATGTATAACATCGTACATATTGTATGTATTCCGTTAAAACAGTTACGTACTGAATAAAATATTAACGAGAAAACGAGTTAAATCAAGGTTGAGTAGGCTTTACAATCTAAAGGATATACAGGGTGTAAAAAAGCAGTCACTATAACTTTGAGATACGATTATACTACCTTGCCTCATTTTGGTTTTTTTTTAATTTCTTTTTTACAAAAAATTCAAGAAAAAAATATTTTTTTTGCTTTATTGTTATTTTTGCGACAAAGAAATAAGAAATGATCGAAAGTAAAAAATAAATTTTTTAGTCTTTGACAAAAAAATATAAAAAAAATACATTTCCAAAATAAGGCAAGATAGTATAATCGTATCTCAAAGTTATAGTGACTGCTCTTTTTACACACTGCCACGTGGACAACTCACGGCACACTTTTTGTAGTCCGAATATTAATCGGACAGATTTTTTCTCCATATTATTTCTGACCGATATTAATATGACATGTGCAGTTTTGCAATCAGTAAATTTTATTTTTTCCTACAAAAAGTACAGTCACCGATTCCCACGGCATACTTTTTGTGGGACCGATAATAATCGGGCAGATTTTTACTCCATACTATTTCTGACCGATACTTGTAAGACGTGTCCGTTGCAGTTTAGCAATCAGTATGTTCTATTTTGTTATCTACAAATAGTCGGTAACCGATTATCGCACGTTTGCACCCTTAAGCTTGAGAAATTAGTAGTAAACCTACGCATGTAGACAGTAATACCTACATGTGTAGGTTTTGACTGCTCAAATCCGAATGAAATATAACTCCTGCCACCTACGCCAGTGTTTCCCAATCAGTGGTACTCGAACCCCCAGGGGTACATGAAGTACATCAAGGGGTACGCGTGGCTACCAGTAAAAAACAACAATTTCCAAAGTATTATTTTATAACGATTTCAAAATTATCATTGCTGCAATAAGGGATACGCAATTTGAGGTATTTTTTGAAATTATTGAAAATTAATTGGGGAATGGCCTACGCGATTTTTTTCATCAACTATAGGATATATCATACTTGTATACCGTAGGAGATACCTCTTGCCGAATGAAAGATTTGCTGTACTAACGAGATGGTATAGGTAGGCAGGAGTACCAAATGTGTGCGCAAAACACAGAAGCACTCTCTCTTCCTTCACTCTCGTAGCCCAGTGGGACGGATAACTGACTCGACTGGTAAGAGATCAAGCGCAGGACCGACTTTACATGCCCATCCGACGCGTGGATCATCTTTCTCTTCAGACAATCAGATGATCAGCCTGCATTGTCCTAAGCAAACTTGAAAACAACGTTTTTTGTTGTTCCAACGCGGGAATCGGACTCACAGAAGAAAGAGAGGTGGTGTGACACAGAAATGTCATTTTACTGACTGAAATTATAAATCAGTGTATAGTGTTGCGAGCTTCCTCCATTTTAATTTCTATCGTCTTCCCTAACTGCTTACCTTTTTAAGAGCTATATTCAAGTATTTAACTGGAATACAGGAGAGGGCTTCCCGAATGAGAACCACTCATCGCCTCTGATACATTACTAATCTCCCTCCATCTCATCTGTCGATTTATGTTTCTTGCGTTGCCTATTTCCTCCTTTTTTCCTTTATCACAGAAAACATTATGGTGAACGAGCTAGATTAGGCCCAGGAGGGCATTTATTATATAATTAAAATATCTATTTCATATTTCTTGTGCAACGTAAAGGAACAAAGGAGTTACTTATCTCCTAAGTGATTCCTATCAGGACGCTCCTGTCCTTTGATGTGCCCCGTACAATATTTTCATGAATAATTTTCAAATTCGGCCAGATATAAGATAAGTTTACGTAGCAATTGTTCTTTAAATTGTTTTTTACCTACTTCCAAGAAGGAGGCATTATTATATATTATATTAGCAATTTAATGTGAATCTCTGCGCTACATATGTAGTGTTTTAACTTTCAGTTATAGATATAAGTGGTGTAAAAATAACAGTCACTTAAAAAAGGCTTAAGACTTAATTAAACTACCTTCACTCATTCTAGAAATGTTTTTTTTTTAATTATTATATTACGATAAATTTGAAAAAAATAATTCTTTTTCAAAAAAATAAGAAATGATAACAATGAAAAAAAAATGTTTTAGTTTTTGACAAAAAAAGTACATTTCCAAAACTCATTTTGTAAATGTAATGGAAATGTAATATTCCTCAGAAAGGTAGCATAATCGTATCTCAAAGTAATAGTGACTGTTCTTTTTACACCGTGAAACGGGCCATTAGTCAATACTGTAATGAAACAGTTTCAATACATTATGTAAGCCGTAAGAGACAAGAAAACTAACGCATAAACAATAAAGTTATTCGGCACTCGCTACACAATCAAAACAATCAGTAACATAATATAACATATATTTCCGACACGAAGTTGCCATATAAGTTGTAATTGTGTTTCCTCCTCGCTAACTATCGAGTGGTGCAAACGAGCGACTCTAGCGCGCGACACCAATTCCAAACATTTCAATCACACACCGAGGACCCCTGAACAGGACCCCGGGTGGATAACAACGACCAGGGATCAACGGACCTCTCTACGTAGGAACAATACAATTAAAATAGCGCGCCCAGTACAGGCCCAAAAGTCAAGAGTTCCAAAGATTTCCAAACATGTAAACTCTGGCTGATAGTTAAGGGAATCTTGGTGAGCATATCCGCACATGTATTAACCTATCATTCCTCTGGATAGGGGCTTTCAATGTGAGACTGCCATATGTTCTGTTCTGGGCAAATACGACAATTAAAACCGATATTCAAAGAGTGTTAGGTCGCTCGGAGAATACTGTATAAATCATCAACTAACGGATGAAAAGCCTAAATTTGAACTGTCTAGATATAACGGGTGTAAAAAGAACAGTCTCTATAATCACAAATTAGATATATAATTATAACTTTGGAATATATTACTTACCACCTTTTCCCAGAAAATGTATTTTTTAGAAAAAATTCAAAAAAATTTTTTGGCGACAAAAAATAATAAATGGTAATAAGTAAAAAAAAATTTCGTTTTTGACGGAAAATTAAAAAAAATACATTTCCAAAATGAGGAAAGACAATATTATTATTATAGTCGTATCTCTAAATAGTGACTGTTCTTTTTAGCCCTATATAAGTCTAGTAGCGCAACAGCCACAACAGCCACTGGTCGTCGGTAGCTCGTTTGCGCAGTGTGTCTCAAAGTTTCCACGAAATGCAACTAGATAGAAAACTTATGGAACGAAGAAATATGACAGTGAATTTTGTAATTGAAGAACTTTATCACGACTTACATATTGACGCCTCAGTGGTCCAGTTGTTTAGTCCTTGTTAGTCCTTGACTCGACTTCAAATCTCGTATGCCGGTCCCCGCATTGGTTCGATCTGTCATATCTGTCAATTAATAATAATAACGCCTTCCACACTTTCGGTGACAGTGGCCGGTTTCATTGAAACCAGATCGGCTACACAGGAGTTATTTTTATAGAGTGTGCGCAATACACAGAAGCACCCTCTCTTCCTTCACTCTCGTAGCCCAGTGTGACGGATAACCGACACGATCAGGCGCAGGAACGACTTTTCACATGCTCATCCGACGCATGGGTCATCTTTCTTATCAGACAATCGGGTAATCAGCCTGCATAGTCCTAACCAAACTTGGAAACATAAATTTTTTGTTTGAGACGCGTGGATCGAACCCACGACCTCCGGGTCGAGAGCTAGGCTTTACCACTAGACCACGGAGGTGTACTGGGTGTGTATAACTATTAAAGTATTCCAAATTTCAATCAAATAGTATTGATCAAATAATTCCAATCAAACTCGGACCTCAAAACATAAGTTTCGGACAAAGCTCAAACTTCTGCAAAGATTGCGCACACAATACACGACAAATATTCCAATTTATGTCAATTACGGACTAATTCCAACTCGAAATGAACTTTGGGAATTTGGAGTCTGTCACTGGCAACTCGCCCAGGATTTAGAAAAAAGAAAAGTGGAATAATAATAATAATAATAGCTCCCCTCACCGATTTCGGTGTCGGTAGCCGATTCCATTGAAACCAGGAGTTATTTTATAGTGCCCAAGTGTGTGCGCAATACACAGAAACACTCTCTCTTCCTTTTACTCTCATAATCCAGTGGGACGGTAAACCGTCACGACTGGCGAGAGAGAACATGCACAGGACCGACTTTTTACATGCCCATGTGGAAAAGTATAAAAGTGAGTGTAAAAGTGGAATAGAAAAGCATAAGATGGGAAGTAGAACCAATATTAACAAAATAAGTAAACCCCAGTTGCCAAGCAGTGAACTCATGATGATGAATTATAGCTAGCTGTGCCAGCGACTTCGTACGCGTGGTTGTCGGAAACACTATCGCGATTATCTTTTGATTGCTCACGTTGGTTTTTGCTATTATGATTATTAAAAAGGAATAATTCTGTCATTACACATTTTTTGAGTAACTTAAACCGTTTATGTAGCGCACGCAACGGAAGTCCTCAAATGTGAATAATTATCCTCGTTTTTGCAACATTTCTAACTGACGCTTCGCTTCAATTGGTTGCAGCGTAAGGTTATATAGCCTTTCTCTATAAATAGACTATCCAACAAAAAGAGAATTTTTCAAATCGGACCAAATGTTTCTGAGATTAGCGCGTTTAACCGCTATAAAATATTAATATAGATAACTGTGACATTAATTAATAAAAACATTTGTTCAGTAAGATATTTAGGCATTACACTACATTAAAATCAATTTAAAAAAAGGAGATGTATTAAACAAAATAATAAAGGAACCCGGAATCGTCAAGCCTAGAGCGAAATGATAATGATGAATTATAACTCAAGGATTGCAAACAAAAAAACGATATCAAAATCGGTTCATCCATTTGGACTCTACGATGCCATAGGCGCACACATAGAGAGACACATCAAACACAAAACACCCCTGTTTTTGTCGGGGTTAAAAATGGGAATAGACAAACATAATGAAGAAAAATAAGATGGGAAATAGAAAAGTAGGAGTAAAGAAACATAAGTGGGAAAAGGGAAAACGCGGGGAAAGAAAAGTGGGAAATAGGGACAAGCAGGAAGTGCTCAATTCAAATAAGTTTCGGGTCTGAATTACAACTTCGAGTTAGGACAGATGCTCTTATATATTGCTGTTTGCATATTGAAGTTCTTCTATTGACAAATCTGTACTAATATTATAAAGCAGAAGAGTTTGATTGATTGTTCGTTTGTTTAAATGCGCTAATCTCAGGAACTGCTCCGATTTGAAACATTCTTTTTTTGTTGTATAGTCCATTTATAGAGGAAAGCTTTCGGCTATACAACATCACGCTGCGACTAATGGAAGCGAAGCGTCAGTGAGAAATGTTGCAAAAACGGGGAAAATTATTCACATTTGGGGACTTTCGTTGCGTGCGCTACATAAACGGTTTAAGTCACTCAAAAACCACGCGTACGAAGTCGCGGGCACAGCTAGTATTTTTATAAGCCAAGCAGGAACGATTGACAACAGCGTTTTCGTAACAATATCCTGTGTCAATTGTATGATCATCATTCTCATACAATTCTCTTTCATGAACGTTACGAATATTTCTTTTTGATGTAAGAATGTTAATTTTATAAATTATATTCATTTAATTGTACTTTTTAATACACTTACTGTTGGTACAATATTTGAAGAGAATACGTAGCTTCCAATTGTTCCTGCTAACCCCACAGTTTCTTTTCTACACCATTACAGATATCATTTTCGTGTTTTATTGAAAAGGCCCATCCCGTACTTTGTTATCTTTTATTATTGTGTTCTATATATACAGACAATGTATCGAAGGGAATAATAAAAACTAGCCAAGCGCGAATCGGATTCGCACACGATGACAATTCTTTAGAAAAAATCTCACTTAGGCCCTTATAAAACAATCTCAAACCCAACCTCACATAAAATTCAAATAACATTAAGCGGTGTTAAATCATAACTGATTCTAAATATTTAATCAACTCCTACTGTTTATAGTCAAAGAGCCAAGGATTTTTTGTTTCTAAATTCGTTGTTAATTATTCAAAGTTGAACGGCCTTAGTCTCGTAGGCAATGGGAGTGCACATCAAGAATTCATCAAAGCCTGGATTGAGGTCGGCCTGATTGTCGCAAAGTCAATACAGGTTTTCACAGACCGACTTTATTTATTGAAAAGATATAACCGCCGCCAACAATATATTACGACTCGTGCTCGTCAGTGAGTTCGCGTGGTTTTTGAGTGACTTAATCCGTTTATCCAGCGCACGCAACGAAAGTCCCCAAATGTAAATAATTTTCTCCGTTTTTGCAACATTTCTCACTGACCCTTCGCTCCTATTGGTCGCAGCGTAATGTTATAAACCTAAAGCCTTCCTCTATAAATGAACTATCCAACAAAAAAATAATTTTTGAAATGGGACCAGTAGTTCCTAGCGCGTTTAAACAAACAAACAAAATCTTCCTCTTTATAATATTAGTATAGATAACATTCATAGCTTAAAAATCTAGTACATCATACTCTTATAGTGTTACTTAATACCTAACACAATTCTCCATACATTAAAAAATAAGTTTTATCAAAATTATACAGAATGATTCTTGGATAATATATTAAGCCGTTTTAATGTGAAGAGAATGACGCGTAGAGCATTGTTTGTTTTAGCACCTCATATAAATCACTTACCTAAACGCGACAAATTACGATTAAAGATCTCCATAAAAGTCACAAAAAAGATGAGTTTCAATCCTGGTTAGGTCTAAGGTCAACAACCAGTGCGTTCCTGTGTATAGACTAGGAGCCTACGAGCCCCAGCATGGTAAGATTCACTTTTGGTTTTTGATCTCCTTGTGGTCATTTTAGAACTTTTTTTTTTTTAATAAACATATAAAATATATATATACATAATAATATAATCTACGCTTCATTCTCTTCTACATTCAAATGACGTGTAGAGCATTTTTTGTTTCGGCACCCCATACTTTTACTTCAAAGCCTAAGCTACCACAGTTTAGGCATTGAAGTAAATGCCATAAAACCGTTGGTTTTGCGTTTATTAAACCTTTTGATTACTTAATATTGGCTGACTTGGGTAATAGTATAATTATATATGTTAGCATCGCAAAAGTTATGTTACATATTAAAGTTATTTTATTAACGCATAATATTATTTAAAACGTTTCATTGTTTATTATTAATTATTAAAATATATAATATATTTTGCGAACAATTGGAAAAGTGGAAATCATACATCCAAAATACTAGATCTTTGATTATATTAGTCACCATAATATATTAGGTCCTGTCAAAAACGCCACTGACATGAACATAAATAATAAACATAATATTATATATTTTTCTTTGATTTTGTTGCCAAATTCGTGACGAACCGTACTAGAGCTCGTAATAAATACGAATAAATCAATTCTGTAACTCGATTGGAACATGTCTTATAATATTAAACAGGAATAACTTGAGTCAGTCTTTCGAGGAGTACCGATAGCTTACACAATTTTAGACACCATGCGAGATTTAGAAATGTCAGGAGTGAGAGAGTTCATCTTCAGTGGATCCCGTCTCACGTGGGGCTAGAGGGTAATGAAGCGGCGGATCGGTTGGCCAATGAAGCAGTTTTTGATGGTATAAATTACAATATTGTTCCCTTTTATACTGACGTATTACCTAAACTAAAAGAGAAGGTCCACAAGCCTTGGTCTGAGTATTTTGATTGTGTATCGGCGAATAAAGGTATCTGGTATAGAACGTTGCGGTCTGAGCCATATCGTATCCATGGTTCCACAATAGTAAATTTGATAGGAAAACTCTGGTCATTGCCTTTAGGATACGATCTGGACACATTCCACTTAATAAGTTTGCGTTTTTAATGGGGAAGACCGAATCCTCCAACTGCGATGTGTGTGGCAATATTGAAGATGTCTACCACATTCTGGTGGAATGTGCCCGGAACGAATCATTTAGAAGTTGTATTTTCAATAATTCAATGTTTAAAAACGTGGGAGGCTGTAATATTGCATTGTCAGTGCCTACGTCTAGTGATGCTATAATTTTGTATAAATTAGTTAAAGCTGGTCTAGATGTAAGACAGTAATATAAGTATCTAATGTAAGACATTAATATAAATAGTGTAGTAAGTGTGTTTGTAGCCATATGAGGACGACATGGTCGCTTCTCTTTGTGTACCAAGTCCTTAATAAAGATTAAAAAAAAAAAAAAAACTTGAGTCAGTCCTATACGAACGTCGACGATAGAGATAAGTGATAGAATAGATTTTTTTAGACCGCGCGGCCAGGCCTATGCCATGTATTTAATTTTAGGAATACATAAAATCCATTAATACTACTAATATTACAAATGCGATAGTTTATAAGAATGTTTATACATGTATGTATGGATGTATGTTCGGTGCATTTCACACCATAACTACTGAACAGATTCTGATGCAATTTAGTGTGGTAGTTGTTTATATTCTGTATTAACATATAGGCTACTTTAACCAAAAAAAAACGTACGGTTACTGCGGAATTTTGCGCGTATGAGTAGCAGGAAACATCTAGATAAGGACTTTTCAACGTCGGCGTTCAAATTACAAATAAAAATATCTTATACTCGTACATAAAAATCTACACTAATATTATAAAGAGGAAAGATTTGTATTTATGTATGTAACGACTTAACTCAAAAAGTAATGGACCGATTTTAATTATTCTTTTTTCATTAGAAAGCTACATTATCACTGAGTAACATAGCCTATATAAAATCAATTGCTGTTCGTTAGCCTCGCTAAAGCTCGAGAAAGGCTGAACCGATTCGGCTATTTTTAGTCTGGAAATATTCGTGGAAGTTCAGGGAAGGTTTAAACGGTTTGTATACTCAACAAAGTGGACATGGGTCAGCAAGTCTTTTTATTATATATAAAAATGAATTGCTGTTCGTTGGTCTCACTAAAACTCGAGAAAGGCTGAACCGATTCGGCTATTTTTAGTCTGGAAATATTCGTGGAAGTCCCGGGAAGACTTAAACGCTCAACTCTCAAGTCTCTATGCTCAACGAAGGGCATGGGTCAGTTAGCTTGTTATAATACTTGGTATTAATAAATTTGATATAATATTTCATATTAATAAACTAAATTATAATTTATTCAATAGTTTAGAATACATTGTTGTTTGTAATTAATCTGTAATATCAATGCCCACGAGAGTCCAAATCTCATTTAAACCGGAACTTAAGCATATTATTACCTACTAATTTATGTTAGGAATTATTGAAACGGTCACGGCCTCAAATGTTGGACTCCCAACAGTATTCAGCTTTTACTAAGCTCAGGGACTTCATTCTTAATCCGGCCTATAACTAATTCAGTAATGATTTCAAATTGGAACTCCTTTGATCTAAGTTAGGTAATGTTTTTGACACTGATTGACTTGATCTAGGTTCCAGGATCGTTTTAGACGTTTAAGGATGATTATTTTTATATTCTAAATTGTTGTAAGTAACTACAGAAACACTGGTCAAATGCATATTTGACTCGAATACAAAATCAAAATAGCTTAATATCACGGTTGTTTCATGGCAGCGCCCTTATATTTTTACTATTTTCAGACTAGTAACAGGCAGACGGACAGAAAATCATAGATTTTATGCAAAATAAGATTACGAGAAAAAAAATCGCCATTTTCATAATTTGTTTTAGGATCTTTAATGACATACAAACACTATGTTTCGCTTGAGACTTGACCCAAAAAGTTAATTTACTATAATATTATCCTGCCCTTTTCGCAATTAATATTGTATTCCATAACACATTATCGTTCATTACTTAGATTGGTTTAAAATTGAACCGCTTTTGAACAGTTTGACGCCGAACAGCAGATCACGGGTCACGGAAAATGAAAAATTATGAATAATTATTCATAATTTTTCATTTTCCGTGACCTCATGAATATATTATTGCCGGTTATTGCGATCATGCGCTTGGGTAGATTATTAAAAACTACTTTTATGTATGAAAACTTTGTATTTAATCGGATTTGAAGGGATTGGCTATTTTTTCGGCTGCCTGAAAATTATGATGATTCATCAATAGTAATAAAATAATATTAATAGCTTCCCTCACCGATTTCGATGTCGGTAGCCAATTTCATTGAAACCAGGCCAGCTAGACAGGAGTTATTTTATAGTGCCCAAGTGTGTGCGCAATACACAAAGACACTCTCTCTCTTCTTTTACTCTCATTACCCAGTGTGACGGTAAACCGACACGACTGGCAAGAAACAGGCGCAGGACCGACTTTTTACATGCCCATCCGACGCATGGATCATCTTACTTGTCAGACAATCAGGTGATCGGCCTGCATCGGTCCTAACCAAACTTGAAAACAATATTTTTGTTGTTCCAACGCGGGAATCGACCCCACGACTTCTGGGTCGAGAGTTAAGCTCAGAACGACTAGACCACGGAGGCGCTTATTTTTCACAATATGCTTACTACACTGACCTCTTCTTGACGAGACAGTCGTCATACTAGTTAGCATAATTTATTACAAAACTTCAGTAGGCAGTTATTAAACATTTTCAATATCTTGGATTCAAATGATGCTAATCTTCTTCCTTTCAGGGTTTCACAGTAGCGCTGTTCTACTGCTTCATGAACACAGAAGTCCGCCACGCGATCCGCTACCACGTGGAACGGTGGAAGACTGGGCGGACGGTGGGCGGTGGGCGGAGACGAGGGGCCAGCTACTCCAAGGACTGGTCTCCGCGATCCAGGACTGAGAGCATTAGGTAAGAAAGATATCCAGAAGCGAAGCTTATTAAATGAATTACCTCCTGACTTAATTAGAACGATTACGCGAACAAATATTAAACATAAGTTGAAAACCCACTTCTTACAGAACAATATTGAAAAACCCCGAAATTTTGTTTTTAAATAATTTAAACAGTACCTATAAATCCTATAATATTATAATACTATAATGCACTCACCTAACTACCTACCTACTACAATCTAGTCTAAAACTTTTGAGTCGTTTGATGTTATAATTAAATAGATAATAATTAATATTATGATGTAAACTTGTAACTAGCACTTGTTGTTAAACCCTACGTGGTTTTTTTAGTGCGTAATTATAAATTGTACATTGCTTTTTTTATAAAAAAAAAAGAAAAAAAAAGCTACTCACTGTATAAGTGATAACTTCTCATGCAAGGCTAAATCGCAGTTATTGCGTATATATTGCATAAGCAAAGCAATCGCAATAAATTCTTCTCTTGTTCTACTCTTGTTCTTTATCCACGGTTAAAAGGTAATAAGAGATAAGGACATAAGCGCCGAAAACCAAATTTAACGGTTGAGCAGTTTAGGGCGTGTTTCACCAATGTTAAAGTTAATCCTTCGTTAAATGTCATGATGTTCCTCTCGTAATTCCTATCAATGAATGAGAAGGCATGGTAATTTAACAAGCCGATATCACCAATATGCGTCGTTATTATTGCACAATAATATATATAGACGCTTCACACCACATCAATCTGGCCCTGTGCTAAGTATCCGAAGAACTTGTGTTACGGTTCCCAGACAACGGAATTATATATTTAATACTTTTATACTATACACATATTTAAGATTTTTATTATATAAATACACAAATTTAATACACATCCATGACCCAGAAACATTGAAAACTTTTTGTTCCCTCGGCGGGATTCGAACCCGCAACCTCTCGGTCGAGCACCAACGCGCTGAACCACTGCGCTACGGAGGTCGTCGTAAAATCGGGACCTTAAGTTTAAGAATTGAGAAAAATTATTTTTGCGGATGTTTGTTTGACGTAACATTTAATTGATAGTTCCTATGATTGCCACTAAATTGTTTTTGGTGCTAGTGTCATAGCAAAAAAGAGGTGTCACGTTATTTTTGCTAATCGCTATTTCTACGTACTAATCCAGCCGTCACGTAACGCATAACGGCGGCAGTCTGTCTGACTAAGTCCCGATTTCACCAACGCATGTTAGTGTTAACGGCTTGTTAAATTACCATGCCTTCTCATGCATAGATAGGAATTACGAGAGGAACAACATGATATTTAACGAAGGATTAACTTTAACATAGCTTGGTGAAACACGCTCTAAGTTATCACTTTTGTTTGAAAACACTTTTCAGCTTTTCTTCTTTATTTATTAAAAGGATTTTCGTACTTAGAAAGACGATGACAATCCTATTACTCTAACAGATTATTTACAAAAAAAAAAACTAAAAAACCAGAAATTAGTACTACAGTCTATCCTACCAGTTAAAATCAAACCTTACCAGCATTCTAGCCGCATCAGAGTTTGGTTCGGCTAGAATGCTGTGTAGAGCGCCTACGTTCAATATATTTATAGATTATAGAATGTAGTAAATAGTAGAAATCTTTTGTTATTATTCCTGATACATTCCATCTTAAGATAAAGTTAGCTTGACATATCAAAAGCAAACAGAAGAAGATAATATACAACACCAACTCCTCTCTTTAATATGAGTTACAATCTATTGGAAAATATAACGAAATCAGTTTATCAAGTAGATTAAAAACCACGTATCTCTAATGCAATGTGTTTAGTTTATAGTGGCCTAGTTGCAGTAACACACTTTTCTTCGCTAGTGCAGCCGCATGGGACTCCGGTCCAATATTAATTTATCACGGTTGGTGCATGATTCTAATGCAAGGGGAAAGTTTTCATTCGAAATAAAATTCGTGTTCCAACTTTTGAAACGAAATACCAAGCTTGTCCGTTCTAAAAAAGAAGACGGGTTACACTCCGTGCCAACAGGAGTGAAACACGATACAGAAAAGCGAGTAGACCTCCCTCGGACTTACGAATTTTTGATCAGGGCTTCGATTCTCGCTCCTCGAACTTCGTTTCGAATATCAGTCTGTCCCGCACGCATGATTTGGCGCGCGTGCGAGCCGGATAAACTGACGTTCTAATCGAAGTTGTTGGCACTAGAATCGGGCCCAGGAGCACGATTCTCGGGCAGTGGAAAAAAGTTCGAATAATAGTATATCCCGCTCGCACGCGCGCTAAATCTCATTTGCATGAGCGGGACAGACCGATAGTAAAAACTAAGTTCGAGGCCTGAGAATTAGGGCCCAGGTCTCGTGTAATTTTTACCCGTCCCTAAAAGTGCACCATAAATAAGTTTTCATTTCAAACATCACATGCTTTCTTGTACCGCCCACACTACCCATGTGTATAATATGTACACCGCAATCTTTTGATGGATCGCTCCGAACGTATGTATGATCATTTATACGCCTCTCTACGCCAGTATTCCTTTAGTTCTAAAATAATAGGAACCTCGTACTTATATTTGAATATAAACTTTTCTCTATTGCACGAGAATCGAGTCCTGAATCATTTGTGACTATAGTGCACCCTATTCTGTAAAATAAAATTTTTGAGTACTCTACTTCAATATTCTTAGTTTTGAGACAATGCATCTTCCAGACATACTTTAGTACGTGACATAATGTATTTTTACGTTATTGCGACGCGCTGTGCATAGAAAATCTGAAAGACTGTCGACGAAACTAGTACTTGCATTCTAAAGATATAATATGCACTAAGTATATACAAATACTCGTACATATTAATCCATTTATGCAATAAAATAGTACTTAATCATTAAAAAATCTACACTTTTGTACTAAGTAGTAATGGGCCATATGTATATTACGTAGGACGATTGTCATTAGACACTAAATAAGTTAAAAAAAGGTTTTTGTTCATGATTTGACAAAAGCAAGATATGCTCGACCCCCTAATTCGACTTAAGTTATAAATTAAAGGCAAAATTCGAAGGCAAATGGTAAATACTAATACCACCTGGTATGTTTGACCAGCGACCAATATCTTCGTTGTTGGTCGTTCGGTTGGTTTCTCAGCACCACTTTGTCTATACTCCGCGTTCTGTCGCGGAGGGTTCGGCCCTTAGAACTTTGACTTTTGCGTCCAGTACTAGTACTGGGCGCGTCACTTTTTGGCTTTTGGTATCCCACGTGGAGGGATCCATCCCTGGCCGTGGTCCTCCACTCGGGGCTCTGCCTGTATTGAGAGCATCCGTCGAGTGTGAGATCTCGTCGATTTGGCGACCAATATCGTATAGGCACTATTAGAGAGTAAAAGGTCCTCGCTCTTGCTCGTTTTCCGGAAACAATATACGTAGTACAGAACGTCACGTTTAATTTTAACCCAAACGTAAACCAACCCGTCTATGACACAATCATAGACTAGTCAGTGATGCCAATTGACCAATACAATGATTATTGTTTGCGACTATGAATCCATGGACTACGTACAAATGTTTGTTATCCGTTTCCTACAGGCGTCTTATAGTAATTGTAAATTATTTTATTTCTACAATATGTATATCGCCCTTACTTTTTGTCTTTCTTCACTTTCTCACTTCACTTTCGCAGCCATTACTTGTAAAACTCTAAATTAATTTTAAGTATTTTAACGTATATTCTACACTGCCGTGTCAAAATGGCATATTTTTCCTGAGAAAGTTTTTCATTTTAATGTTTAAATATATTAATTATTCTTTAATTGTTATAAAACGTATTCAAAGATGCAGTATGATTCTTTAATATTCTTTTGAAAGTGTTGATAAGTGATCACAATATGTGATTAAGAAAAAATTTCCGCGTTTTTAATTTGTTTACGTTAAGGTTAAATTTACAAGGGGCGTGTTATGAAATTCAATTCGTTAACTACTAAATTAATAACGTTTGTAAATACATTTTAACTTCCGACGCAAAAATGGCGGGGTGTTATAAGTTTGACTTGTCTGTGTAAACATGTAATGTGTCTGTCTGTGGCATCGTTGCTCTGAAAAAACCTCAATATCTGATTTTATTAAGGTTTTTTTTTTTGTTTGCTATGTTTGGTGGAAATCGGTTCAGGTATTCAAGGTCATCAGGTCGTTTGTTAGGTGTGATAGAAATGTTACACGCTAAGTCAGAGTTTTTTTTTTTATTTATTTAGTTTTAAACCGCGGTACCCTAAAGTAATTTCCGTCACTCGGAATTGGAATACAAATCTTCAATCTACTTCCGAAGCTCTCCGTATCACGATTCTTCAATATTTATGCAACGCGCCCGCTACAATACTCGGATCGTGTACGAGAAACACATGACGTGTTACTGTAAAATACCGAATTACGGTCAATCCCGTAAGGTCTAGACTTACTGGATTTATTAACATGGTCATTAATGAAAAACATTTATTCAACAAATTTTGACGTTCAAATGACTTGATTAGTCATTTATTTGCAAGGAATATGGTACATATGATATTAGTATTTTACATTTCCATATATTCTACTAAATTTATATAGTGTACAAATATGTTAATTTTAGTTATTTTATAGATTTCAAATATAAGATTATAAATTGATTAAAAATATAAGAAGCAGTAAATACAAGAAATTTAATTATTTTTACACTACAATCAACTAGTTACACTCCGATACAAACACAACGTGAAGAAAAATTTACTTCAACAGACACCATAATCGAAATAATAAAAATTAAATAAATAAAAAACACAGACGGAAAATTTTCGAGTAGGTATACACTTTTCCACTTTATTACGTTTTACTATTTTCCAAAATAACACGACGGGTTTCGGTTAAATCATCATCAGGTGTTATGGACAAAATTTGAGTTGATATTATTGTGAACGTGAATTTCAATCGAGAACCAACAGTACATTCAATCAGTTTTTACAAACAAGTTAGTAGGTTTAGGTTTAAAGATATTTATTATCAACAAAGGCGAGATGCCATAGTAGATGTTAGAAATAGTAATAGAAGAATATTCATTCCGGGTTTTTCCATTAGAATACAGGTAAACAGGAATATAAACCTCAAAAGATAAAAGACCGAATTTATAGATTTTTATTTTACCATAGGATTTGTTGGTAAATCTTAGGTTTTACAGTAACATTTGCACATCACGCCCGCGCCATGTTGCAATGTAGATACGCCTTTTTTCTTTTATTCGTCTTGAGCAGAAATCTTCTGTAACGTATTATGCATAGAGATATATTTTTAAAGTCCTCTTCGGCCTCTGGGCTTACTAATGATATTTATTATTAAAGTAGGAGTTATGAAGCCTCTTACAATAAGCTCAATACTATGTTAAGAACATCTTTTTATATAAATATTGCATGTGCTGTATATACTTCTTTCCCACATTATCTAGAAAGCTTTTAATCGAAATAAATGATATTTCATCCATAATCTGGTTAATATGCACGATGGTTTATATTATCTAACAGGCATAATGTATTTAATATACTCTGTTTCAAGTCAATATGATCTACATTTAAACAAAAATTTTAATTTGTTCAAATTGTTCTCTTATTGGTTTTCTATATATCACGACGCATAAGTGACATTTAAATTTAAATCTTCCCGATTTAAGCTTTGTTTATATTAAGAGCACATTGAAAAGAAACGGAGTGTAATGATTTCGTAAAAGAAATATTTTCTTAAAGGCAAAAAATATGTATCATTATATTTTATATTTGTACTTATTTCCAACTGGCAACACCACGCAAGTCTCATTAATATAGAGTAGTTACCAAATCCATATCTGACCATTAATTTTTGTTTAGGCTGACCGTTTGAAGATGGGTTCGGGACTTTTCGGATCTTTTCGGACGTTCACGAAGATAGTCGAGGACACATGTGGATTTGGACGAGCATTTATATTTTGTTACATTTGTTGCTATTTAATAAACTATATGTAATCTCCCGTATATAGTTTCCTTAACCTTGCTTCTTATTATTTAGTTATGTCAGATGGGGTAAGAAGGTCAGGCAGACATAAAAATTGTGTTTCTTCTGACCCTAATGAAAGAATGTTGGCTCTCTTGCCCCAACTGACTTTATTAATTATAATTAACACTGCTCTGCTCTGTGGAATTTTTAAGTTTTAGCATGGATTGCAAGCTAAGTTAGTTAAACAAAATGGGATAAATTTTACTATTATCGACAGACTCATATGAATATTGGCATGATAGCAAGCATGATTACAAAAACGCTTATACTTCGTACACTTATTGGTTTTTGGAAAATAATTAACGGAATGTTTTTTTAAATCCATTCAATAATCTCCAGAACGTTTCTAGAAAGATTCGTTTAGCTCCTCTTGGCGGGGCACTGCCGTGTCCCCATTATTATATTTTAGTAATAGTCACATTTCCAGTCTAGCAAAATACGCCTATACTTCAGTTTACCTTATAAAACATATATTAATAAAATACAATTGTAACCTTTATTTCTGGCTACATATTTAAAAAAATATTTCAAATTATTATTAATGCATGAAAATTATTTTTAGACAGATGGTATCAAGCAAACATGATGTTATGAAAATACATATGGACTACCTAAGTTATATAAGGAATCGGGGTTACATCTAAAAAAATAATTATTAATAATGGCTTTAGTACTGATAACTTTATCAATAGCGTGCAACTATTAATAAAAATATCGTTGGAAGGGGATACAAATGTGAATAGTCAAGAGGCTTATTATGAGAAGGTCAGAGAAAAGCAGACAATTAGCCTGAAATAGAAGAAATATCAGCACACAGATATCATAATTCCTACAGCAGTAATTCTAAACGCCTCCGTGGTCCAGTGCTATAGTGCTTGGCTGTCGACCTAGATGTCGTGGGTTCGATTGCCGCGTAGGAACAACAAAATATTATGTTGTTTCCTGGTTTGTGGGCCCTGTATCAGACTAACTAGTTGACCCGTTCCCACTTCGTTGAGCATACAAACAGTTTGTTATGAACCGAACCTTCCCGGGACTTCCACGAATATTTTAAGACTAAAAATAGCTGAATCGGTTCAGCCGTTCTCGAGTTTTAGCGAGACTAACGAACAATTCTGTTTTATATTTCGGAGGTAGATTATATGTGGGCGTCTGTTTGATTGATTGGTATCGTCAGGAAATAATAACACCAAGCTGAACGTGTTTATATTATGAACAATCAATCCTATTGCTACAAGTATTTAATGCAAAGCAGACATTGAACGTAAGCGAATTTAGTCAACTCTTTTTTTTCTCAAGCCCCGCCATCCCATCGCGCGCCACCTGCCCAGTCCTCTCTGTCATCGGTGACACACGTCTTCTCCTTCCTCTTTTGTAAGCGGCGACCGGCCTCTTGGCAAATATGACTAAACTTGCTAGGCTTTCTTTTTTTTTTTTGCAAGCCTTACGTTTCAACTCCGACACGGCCATTCTGACTAGTCACACGTCCTCGTGTGCTGCTCCTGTGAAAGAAAAAAAACCAGCTGCAATATCACAAGCCTTTTGCTCGGCCTAACCTGACTCTACAATTTTAGGCCAATTTGCTAGTTTAATCTCTAATAGTAATCTCAACAGATACTTTAACTTCTTTAATGCACAACAATAAACTACGCAAAGTCTCAGGTAATGCCTATATGACCAGGGCTCTTTAGTCGAAATACGTTAGCCGCGTAACACGACGTGTTCTCCCCACGGCTAACACGTGTGCATCACTCATTGAATACACATCATGTGGTCTGTGTAGACCCCAACCTTCCAGCATCACACGCCCGCTGCGCTCCGCGTTCTACTTGAGTTGCCCCAAGAGATACCGACTTTTAATGGTTGCTGCTGCGAAATGATGTCTGGTAGGTCAAATATTGTCATCAGAATTTGACTTCTATGACACGGCTCCATCGCCGACATACGTCAACCGCTTAACACATTTGTGTTAACCGCGGCTACCCGTGTGCACATGCACAGCGTATGGTCTGTGAAGACCCCGACTCCGCCAGTATCACACTACAGTCAGTAGATAAACAATTACGCTCACCAAATAATTTTGGTTTCGAATGTGATACTTCAACGAAGTACAGACGACAGTCGTCTAGCCGCCGCGCCACCGCGCTGCGCTGCATCGCTCGCCGCGCTCCGTCGCGTCGTGTTGCGTCGCTAGCGTTGCTCGAAGCCCGATCCACTGTACACAAAATGAAACAGCACAAAAAAATGTTCAGACTATCTAAAATTAAGTTTTTTTAGGGATTTATTTACTAAGACTTCGCTGTGCCTGTCTGTCTTTAATCAGGCTGTATCTCAAGAACAAAACCATCGCGGTTTAAATATCAGCAACAACAATGAGATTAAAATGTTAGATTTCACTATGCAGTAAAATTTATTTAATTTCCTTTCAATGATCTAACTGATTGAATGAAAATAAGCTATTACTTTAGAGTCACACAATAACAAGTGATCAGATTGCACTGTCCTCACTAAACTTGACAAAAATAAACATTTTTAGTTGTACTGTCACGGGAATCGAACCCACAAAGTCGAGTACTAGGTTCTAAACCACTGGACCCCAGAGTAATTCATAATAATAATAATAGCTCCCTTCACCGATTTCGGTGTCGGTAGCCAATTTCATTGAAACCAGGCCAGCTACGCAAGAGTTATTTTATAGTGCCCAAGTGTGTGCGCAATACACAGAAGCACTCTCTCTTCCTTTCACTTTCATAACCCAACGAACGGTAAGTTGTCGGTAGCCAATTTCATTGAAACCAGGCCAGCTACACAAGAGTTATTTTATAGTGCCCAAGTGTGTGCGCAATACACACAAGCACTCTCTCTTCCTTTTACTTTCATAACCCAGCGGAACGGTAAGTCGACACGTCTGGCCAGAGAATAGGCACAGGACCGACCCTTTACATGCCCATCTGACGCATGGATCATCTTTCTTGTCAGACAGTCAGGTGATCAGTCTGCATTGTCCTAACCAATCCTAAAAACAACCTTTTTTTTGTTGTTTCAACGTGGGAATCGAACCCACAAATACGGGTCAAGAGCTAAGCTCTGAACCACTAGACCACGGAGGCAATTCATTCGTCATTCATAATACCTGAAGACTCGCTAGTGCGTTTACAACCTTTTACATAATCACCAAGTTGGTCGAAGCTAACTGAAGTCACTCAATGAACTTTCTGATCTTCCACCGCATCAGTGGACTGCCACGGCCTCTGAGACTCTTGGACCGTTGAGTGTGTGATGCCTTATTCACCATTAGTACCAGCTTACATACAGTAACTTCTGAAACATGAAATTAAAATGTGTTAATTCCATAAAACTCATATCACAAACAATATTATCCTGTTGGACGAATTTTAAACTATTCCATATTGCATAATGTTCTAAAAAGTAAGTCTGTTAAATCTGTAGGTAATATGTATTCCAAATTTACTTTAACAGATATTTTTATAGCCAGCTTAGGAATAAATAACAATGTACAAGACATTATTTAAAGATACTCTTTTTTTTTTTTTTTTTTTGTTTTTGTTTTAAACTCACCAATGAAAATTACATTTAAGTATGTAGTTTCAAACTACCTACTTATGTTAACCCTCAAGACCCCATGATCAATTTATTGATTTATTGACTACTCTTAAGATTTGTTGTAACTATAGATTTGTCAAGCCCTCAGCACTTGACTTTAAAACGGACTTCACGTAAAAACTAAGGGATGACACATTAATTGCATCCCAAGATTAATTATGACCAAAGCTTTGTTTATTTAACACACATGTGTTGTTGTATTTTGTTTCAACTATTGTAAATGCTCCCGATGGGGACATTTGATCGTGGCATGAATTTCTGCTTGGTTGTGTCCCTACAGAAGATAACTTGTAAAAGCTCTGCATGTTAACCCTAATTAAGTTTTAAACTTTAATAAGTTGTAACTTTAAATAAATTTTTAATTCTTTTTGAATAGTCTTTCTCGCTCCTACAAACTTGTCTACCTACTTACTATCATGTAAACAATATTTACAAAGATCATGTCAATGTTATTGTATAAGCCTGTTTGTTTACAACTTGTGCTCACCTGCATAAGACCTTTACTTGTTGTGTAATAATAATTATTATCATTAAAATCAAACTTTGATTTCTTCTTTATTAACTGTGTTGATTTCACTCTATTAATAAGAATATAGCTAGTATAATAACAAGTTTTAAAACTCACATAATTTAAGTATCAAAATACTGTAAGATCTTTTACTTTGAATCTCTTTTCTGTTACTAATACTGTGATTATAAAACCAGACTAATTCTGAACTTTACAATGAAATAAGTAATGATACTCATACTACCAGTTCACATCTTTGCGAAGCAAGTAGAATAGTCCATAAGATACACAATGCTCATCTGCGTTGGTTGGTTACCCAGCAAAGCTCATTCTATGCATCGGGCAAGCATGCAAGCTATGCAATGCTATGCATCGTCCAGTCCAGCACTATCCCAGTGTATTGTCCATCTACAAATAAAACAAAACAGCAATACAAACGAACACTAAACTTTAAAGTTTATTTATATTTTTGGGCAAGCAATTTCATGGAAACTTTGAAATTGTATTTACTTTGAAGGCTTCCAAATTATTACGAGGAATAAAAAGATTGCTACCACCTGTTACCAAAGCCATCAAGCTTATAACCAAGACCTGTCGTTGACTAGCCAATATCGTGGTTCTATTGTAAATCGTCACGTTCCCATTGTCAATCGTCACATTCCCATTGTAAATCGTCACATTCCCATTGTCAGCACGTTACCATCGTCAGCAGCGCTGTAATCCCATCAATCGTCTTTCTGCTATGCATATACCATGCTGCCTTTGGTAGTGGAGGCTCCGTAATATAATCTGTTCCGTCTCAACGTGATTTGAATGTCCGCAAGGCCATATCCAATCCAGCAATTTGTAGGTACCCTGTAACCATCTATCTTGATTTTGCGGGTATATCCCACTCTGATTTCGGAGGTAGATTATATGTGGGCGTCTGTTTGATTGATTGGTATCGTCAGGAAATAATAACACCAAGCTGAACGTGTTTATATTATGAACAATCAATCCTATTGCTACAAGTATTTAATGCAAAGCAGACATTGAACGTAAGCGAATTTAGTCAACTCTTTTTTTTCTCAAGCCCCGCCATCCCATCGCGCGCCACCTGCCCAGTCCTCTCTGTCATCGGTGACACACGTCTTCTCCTTCCTCTTTTGTAAGCGGCGACCGGCCTCTTGGCAAATATGACTAAAGTTGCTAGGCTTTCTTTTTTTTTTTTGCAAGCCTTACGTTTCAACCCCGACATATATATAAGAGAAGATGTAATGTAATGTAATTTGCATACCAAACAATATAGGACCGATTATATTTACAAACTTGAAATCAACATAAACCTACACAAACCCCCACTACTTAACCCGTATCAGCAGCGGGTACCTTTCGACACTGTTTGTAGACACACGCAAACAACCTTTTAAATATGGGTGAAATGTTACAAGGTCCAGACGTTGAAATGGTTGATTTTGATTGACAAGTTTTTCTTTTAATCCTCAATAAATTTAGGGATTTTAGCACACATTCACCCGGCTTCTCGAAACCCAAGTTCTTACGTGCTAAGATTAGAAGGGCTAGATTGATGTCGTATGAAGCGTCCATATATATTATTATATAATTAAAAAATAATAATTACGTATTCAGTATTACATTAATATCAGTAGGCTGATCCGAATTCATCAGCAGCTAAATTATTATATATGTCGGAGTTGAAACGTAAGGCTTGCAAAAGCCTAGCGAGTTTGGTCATATTTGACAAGGGACCTACTGCGATTGCCGTAAACAAAAGAAGGAGTAGAAGACATGTGTCACCTATGACAGCGATGACAGATGTCAGACTCGGGCAGATCATGGCAGGCCTTGAAAAGAGATAGACTAACTTCGCTTTACGTTTCGATAGATAGCAATGTAATCAAATAATAACTTAGAACTGTAATAATTACTTGATGGCTCATAATATAAACACGTTCAGTTTGGTGTTATTATTTCTTGATCCTATAAAGTGACGGCCACAGAATACCTCACTCCCATATAATATATTATAATATACGTTTATAAATAGTAATGTAGTTTATTTTGAACGATGGGATTGACATAGACACAAATCCCCTGTTTCTCGAACGCCTTTCAAATGAATGATCAACTAATAGCGTTCATTATGGGCTGTTGATTTGAATGCTATGTTAATTGATCATTCATTTGAATAGCGTTCGAGAAATTGAGGTTTTGTGTCTATGCCATCGTTCAAAATAGAATACTTTACTAATTATAAACGTATATAATAATTTAGCTGCTGATGATTTTAGGATCAGCCTACTGAAATCAATAATGTAATTCTGATTACGAAATTATTATTTATATGGACGCTTCACACCACATCAAAGCCCCGTGCTAAATATCCGAAGAACTTGTGTTACAGGTGCTAGAAAACGGAAATATATTTAATACTTTTTTTATACTATAAACATATTTAAGAATTTTATTATATGAAATACTCAAATTTAATACACATTCATGACCCAGGAATTCGAACCTATGACCTCACCAACGCGCTCAACCACTGCCCTATGGAGGTCGTCTCAAATACCCATATTCATTGAGGAGAAAAGTATATTTCGTGTTGGTTCAAACGATTGCGGTGTATAAATAGCTCCCCTCACCGATTTCGGTGTCGGTAGCCGATTACATAGATACCAGGCCAGCTACGCAGGAGTTATCTTATAGGGCCCAAGTGTGTGCGCAATACACAGAAGCACTCTCTCTTCCTTTTACACTCATAACCCAGTGGGACGGTAAAGTGACACGACTGGCGAGAGAACAGGCGCAGGACCGACTTTTTACATGCCCACCCGACGCATGGATCATCTTTCTTGTCAGACAATCAGGTGATCAGCTTGCATTGTCCTAACCAAACTTGAAAACAACATTTTTGTTGTTCCAACGCGGGAATCGAACCCACGACTTCCGGGTCGAGAGCGAAGCTCTGAACTACTAGACCACGGAGGCGATCAATTATAAAATTATTTATATAATAAAAAAAATGGCGATTGCGGTGTATACTATATCTATACTTATAATAAAACTGTAGAGAGGTCAATTCTGTACATTGAATATTTTTTCAAAATACATATTGGAGGATGATTGGCGATCGATACTGATGCCAAAAATGCAATTAGTAAAATTTTTGTCTGTCTGTCTGTCTGTCTGTCTGTCTGTCTGTCTGTATGTGCGCGATAGGAACAAAAACTACTGAAGGGATTTTAACCAAACTTGGTACGATTGTAGCCCATATTCCTGGGCAGGTTATAGGCTATATAACATAACGCTACGATACATAGGAGCCGAGCAGTGACGATAAATTGGAAGCGCGCGCGGGCTGCGGACGAACGGTTCATGCGGGGGGCGCGGGGGGATCGCTTACACAGTGACGCGAAGCAATAGAATGTGGCACTAAAGTAGATTAGAACTTGAAATAAGTACCTAACTAACAGATTTTTTTTTCTGAGATGAGTGTTTCCACAGTGTCATAATAATATAAAAATTGTATTTTTGAACTTGCTTCACAAATTGAAATAAATTATCATTTATTGTATAAATCAACTTAATTAACTGTATTATTAAAAGAAAGCCTTTCGCGATAATCTAAAAAAACGGGCAATTAAGCGGTTTTTGGTAAACTATTTATACCATCACGGTATTAATCCTTATCATTTTTAATACGTTAGTTGGCTTAAGAATTTCATGAAGACTATATTTGCCCTTTATACCTAGCAAGTATAATTAATAGTTTAGGAGATAATATAGCAAAATTAAAATCGATTCGCCGTGATTCGACCGCCGCATCGCGGCGCCGCGCGATACAGGCTGATGCGTGACGTCTCACATCCGAGTCGGGGTGTAGTGTAGATATCAGATGCTGGTAGGTAGGAATTTTGGCGAAGGTCAACCAAAGGAACTCCACCCCACTGCTGGGTAAAAAATACTATTAAAATGTGCTAACAGGCAGTACCGGTAGTAGTATGAATTTAACCACGCACAGCCGCTAACTGTGCCCCCAGTAATAATCGTGTTAAAAGTACGGCGTATGGCGTATAGATGTCGCTTTGATTTGAAGATATATGACAATAAAAAAAATACTGGACGTTTGTATGAAGCGCGGCGGGACCATGCTGCTTCAAACATTCAAATTTATTCTTTTTTTATTTTATATTTTGTTTAAAACAAAATTTCATTTATTTATATTATTATTATTAATCTTAGGGTAGGTTATAAAAAACGCTACTAAAGCCGATCGGCGCGGCGCGCCGAGCTGGGGCCTAACTCTCCAAACTGATTCGATTTTAATTCGGATTCGATCGTGCCGCATACTCCCGAAGAAATTGACGTTTGTTTATTTTTATTATCTGTCGATTGATATGGTCTGGTGTACAAAAAGTTACGTTCTAACGGTTTTCTTTAACCTTATTAATTTCAAAGTAATCTACCAAATAAAACACCAAAAACCGTTAAGATCGAACTGATTCGATTCTCAGTTGTGTCGAGAGTAAGCCTGCTGGATCCTCGGCGGGGCGTGCCGCTGCGCCTATGTCTAACCGAGAGTTCCGTTTTAAAGACCTTAGTAATTGCAATATAAGTTTAAATTTAATAATACTTCAAAACATTAATGACAAAAACGGTAATAAGTTGAAAAAATTGAAAATATTTTTATGGTTTCGCAATTTATCCTATGTCGTTTAAATTTGATATGAAGCAACATTTTAATAGTGCTTAAATAGATATGTTGCTTCATATCAAATTTCTATTCCCGGAAAGTACCCTTTAGGTTTTGGTTCCCTTTGGCGTGTCGAAAATTGCGAAAATTAGCGATATAAACGGCTGAATCTTTGGGTAGATGTGGCCAAGATGCCTGTTTCTTTTCACAGTCAGAAGGGACAGTAGAGCTGAGTTTTTAATATGATTTTTAGCTTGATACCTACACGTGTTAAAGTTTTGACACCCAGACAGACAGACGGACATCGAAGTTAAATACTTTACTAAATTAACGTGAAAATATGTCTGGGTCTATACGGTGCATTCGAATAATATTATCCTAACTTCGAATACCTTTGCTGACTTCTACATATTGTTCGAAGGCCTACTTCTTTTGCCGAGCTCCGAAAGGATAGTAATATATTATTACTATACCCTGCATACCAAGAGGTTTGCCGGGTACGTGTCTTGCTGGATCGGGATCAACACTGGGATGCACTGGGAAGTACCTAGTAGCGAAAGTTCTCAGCGGTTGCGCCAATAAACTAAAAATATATTTAAAAATACTAAAGTGCCCTAAATCACTTTTCCACGCGTACGAAGTCGCGGGCACAGCTAGTATTTAATAAGATAAGTCAAACGATTAAATATTATTTGCTAAAATGTTATATTCGACAACAGTAAACTTACCCTACTATATAAAGACAATATTTAGGTAATTGTTCGTAATCTGGGCTCTGATTCAAGATACCATCGCTATTATCACTCACGAAGTTCGAAAACTAAATGTATGGGATTTGACATAAGCTTCGCTAAGTGTATACAAATTAGCTTGTTATTTAGCGAACTTCTTCTTCTTCTAACTTAAGAGCTTCGCTCTTGTCGGTGGAGTTCTCCATTCCTCTCCGCACTCCGCCCTTCTCTTGACCTCCTGATGCGACACGACCATCACTTTCTCCTTCACCTGGTCCATAAAAGTTCTTCTCGGCCTTCCACGTTTTCTTCTACCTTCTATCTTTCCTTCAATTATTTCTCTTATAAAGTTGTCGTGCCGTATCAAGTGTCCCAACATCTTTCCTCTCCTGTTCTCGATGGTTTTTAATATCTCTCTCTTTTCATTCACTGATTCCAAAACTTCTTCATTACTTTTCTTTTCAGTCCAACTTATTCTTTCCATTCTTCGCCAACACCACATCTCGAATGCCTCCAATCTCTCTCTATCGCGTTGTGTCATAGTCCACGTCTCGCTACCATACAAAGCAATGCTCCAGATATATATTTTAACTAGCTTTTTTCGGATGTAACGTGATACACGGGCTTCAAAAAGGTATTTTTGTTGTTGAAGGCTTTCTTTGCTAATGCTATTCTTGTTACTATGTCTGATGTACACCTGGAGTCACTTGTGATGAGGCTTCCTAAATATTTATTTAACGAACCTTATGTCAAATTCTATAAGGGCCCGTATGTGCCTGTTTACTCAACTCTACGAAGCCAAAAGGAAGTTTCATTAATGTGCATGGCGCGCTGTCTAGCATGGATGTAAGTTTGTTCTACCGTACTCCCTAAACTACTGCTCCACCTATGTATCAATATCCCGCGAGAAATGATAGGCATGCGTTCAAAGGACCTCCTTCCCACACTGTTCGCAGAGTCAACATCCTGAGGATGCTCCGGGGTCGGAGCGAAACGCGTGTCGAGTTTTGCAACCTGCATGGTGATGTGGGGCTTTGCTTGATCGTGTTAACATTATTGCTTGTGTGGTGGTGGTGTTTTCACGTTCTTGCTTGCGAGTGTACAGCAATGTGGGAAGAAGGGAGGTGATTTAAACGCATACCTATGCGTACACTCACTCATTTACTTGCAGGTTGTGGTTATCATTTTTGCGGGATACTGCTAGATTGTTAGGTTTAAATTTTATGTTATGGATTTCCGCAAAGTTACGACTGATTCTATTAACTACTGTTCCACTTTAATAAATGATGTGCTGTCAATAGATTGGTAATAAAGTTACATCTGGCAATAATTTTCACGTTGTCAAATTATAGTATTTCACTAAAGTTGAAATAGTAATTAAATAGACATAAAAAATCAACCATAATAAATCCCATCCGTAACCATGGCAACTAGTTAACGATCCACGATTTCGGCATCAGATAATATTAATCGCTGCAATCTAAATTATCTATCAGTGTCCGTCCCTCGTTACGGGGCCCAATGTACCGTGAACCCGTTAATCGATCGGTCAAGGGTTAACCCTTTAGGACCGCTAGACTGGATTTTGCGACCTAAAAGTCAATTCCGATATGATATTTATTAATAGGAACAAAAACCTTAATCGGATCGCTTTTGAATCGTCTGAAAAGGAAACAATTAATATGAGAGGATATTTATGTGGCTTAACTGAATGCTCTATATGTATAACAATAATAGTCAGGGTTCCCCCATACATTGTTTTCACTTGGTTAGTATCTCTAACAATAATATAATGAGAGATAGTTAGTATGTCTAACAATAATATAATGAGTGAGCATATAGGCTCCGTTTAAAGCACTTCCCCTCTTCTAACACTGCTTATGATACACATATCATACTACACTCGCAAACAAAAGATTTATTCTAATATATCTAACAATAAATTAACCTTAGGATTTTCTAGATTATTATAGTTAGATATAACTTATTTATATTTTAAGGGGTTTACTTTACTATTTCACGCGGACGAACTGCAGCACATTTTAAACCGACTTCCAAAAAAGGAGTTCTCAATTCAGTCGGACATTCATTTTTTTTAATTATTATAACAACCATAGATATACGTAGACAATGATAAAGTAGGGTGCACCAATACAGTAAACCACTATACCTATGTAGGTTGTACAGCCACCCGTCGAAGCGCGAGTCAGCAGCATCGGAGACCACCACCACGACGCTGCTGGTGCCGCGCATGTCTCTGGCGCCGCACCACGACAGCAGACACCTACACCCGGTGAGTACTGTACTTGTACGCGTCATGGACTCTAGTTAAAGAACCTGGCCACTGATTTAATATGCCAGCGCTATCGGGTGCGGTACTCGTTACCCGCTCCTGCGCCGCTGCCGCTGTTTTCGAGAATGCCGGTCCATTTGATTTTACGCAAAAGATCCTGCCGCTCCTGCGCCGCCGCCGCTCCCGCCCGCAAAATTCGAGGCTGAGGCCTTACGAAGTACGAAAACAAAATGCGATGGCAACTCAAATAAGGGCTCTTCAACTAGAGTCTAGAAAATACCCAAAGAAAAGTGTCCTCTACACTTTAGCCACAGAATAATACGCATGCTGGACTCTAGTTGAAGATCCTGGGCCCTGATTCAATATGCCATCACTATAATTGTCACATTTAAAAAATAAAATAAGCTGTATTTCAGGCCAATTACCCATACAGGGACCGTATTATGATCTTTTACAATACCAACCTGGTTCCAGGCAATTCAATAATACGGCCTTAAACTGCCTTGATCTTTTTCATAATACAGCGACATGTTAAACTGAATGGATCCACCCTAGTTTGG
This sequence comes from Celastrina argiolus, assembly GCA_905187575.2. NCBI lineage: Eukaryota > Metazoa > Arthropoda > Insecta > Lepidoptera > Lycaenidae > Celastrina > Celastrina argiolus. The sequence continues at coordinate 8,410,917 of LR994594.1, read as the reverse complement.
TAGTCTGAAAATGACATTCGGAAGCAAGTCAAGTGTCACGTGTCCGCTAACTAGCTGTCATAATGCAGTTATTATGTGATCGTAATACGAAAATTCCAGGCAGCCATGTTGTATGGCGTAAACTGGCTGGAATTAAGAGCATGTAATAGGCCCCCTGTAATTACATTTTTTTCTTATTATCACTTCAAGTTCGAATACAAAATGTATGGGATATGAGATAATGTATGAAGCCTCGCTAAGTAATATGCGAGTCGCATACATTTTGTTTTCGAACTTCGTACGAGTACGTGGCCAAGGTTCTTCAACTAGAGTCCTTTCGATGAAAGCACTCCCCTAGATGCAGCGCTATGATCGCCCAAAGGCACGTTAGATCCACCTATTCCAAAATATCCAAAGAAAAAAGTGTAGTAGAGAATAAAAATCAGTAGCTAACATTTACGGAGATCGGGCTATTCCTACTGAGCGCTTGTAACCTAGTGGATGGTCCGTTAATTAGCTCTCAAAAGGGTACAGGTTCGATACATTGTGGCATGTACCAATATGACTTTTTCAGATCTCAAGTATAATACATAAAAAAATGATCAAGCCCAGAATTTTTGACCAATCTAGTCTTGACCAGTTAATAATCCGAATCAATGTAAGTAAACATAACAAAATATTTAAACCGGACCAAATCAACATGTCATTTAAATTAGTAGCATTATAGGACTTAGTGATCTTTGTTTACATTTGTAATATATTAAATCGACACGGAGTATTTTAAACAATTCCTGTAACTATAAACACCACAATTTCATTTTGTCTGCAATATCTTAATTAACGCTAGTAACTGACACGGGGTTTATGAAATAATTGCCCTCCCAGGGATAAGGTGAAACGGAAATCCAATGATATTAATTAAATATAAATCGGTATTTCCCAGCGTGAACATCGAGGAAAGTAATTTATAGATATATATTTTATTTAATATCTATACTTAATTAATTTGATTTTTTATTTTAATAAACTACAGTTACATAATAAATTACATAGAAAACTAATTAAAGTAAATTATTATCTGAACTATAAACTTGATGGTTTTTTAACTGTCTAACCTTTTGTCATTTATTTAAACCTGGGGTGGTTTGTGGTGAGACGGCCTCCACTAAGTCAATGAGAGATAAATAAATAGGGAGAAATAGACAGACTTTAGACTTTATAGTGACTGTATCTCAGAATATATAAAAAAAAATCTCAGCATAGTATATTTTTATCTTCATAAACAGTCATTATTAAAGTTAGGTTAGGTTAGCAACATCATCTTAACTTAAAAAAAAAAGGTTAGCAACATCAATTATTAAAGTTAGGTCAACTTAGTGTGTTAAATAACGCGTCACCACACATGTATAGTGTATACTACTCCCGTTCATATTAATCTTTCTGTACCAGGACTTCATAACCAGCGGGAGCGCCAGCGGCGACCAGTCCCCTGTCTGAGGCTCCCGGCGGGGGAGGCTGCTGCGCCTGCGAACTCTGCCCGAGGAGGACCTCACCTCTCCCGCCTCCCCCGCCGAGCCTGAACCTGCACACAACTGTACACAGCTAGACTTTACTGCACGCGACTGTACTCAGCGAGACACCACTGCACGCGGTTGTACACAACGAGGCTCTACTGCACGCGACTGTACACAAATAGGCACTACTGCTCTCTGTACTCAGCGAGACACCACTGCACGCGGTTGTACACAGTGAAGCACTACCGCACGCGACTGTACACAGTGATTCACTTGTGCACGCGTATGTATATTGTCATAATCTTCTTCATGTTACTGTTTACATCTAGACACTAGCACGACTGCACGCGACTGTACACAGCGAGACAACACTGCACGTTACTGTACTAGACACTACTCCACGCGACTGTATACAATGAGATACTTGTGCACGCGATTGTACATAGTGAGACACTTCTGCACGCCTATGTGCATCGTACAGAGCGAGACACTTCTTGCAACTCTTAATACTTCTCTACGCAACTGTACGAGGCACTCATAATAAATCCTCGGAGAGCTAAAGTTATTTCTTTACACGCCTGTACACAGCTATACCACATAACTGTACCGAGCGTTCAGCAAGTTTTACCACAAACAAGACTCTAATATTATGTCTACACTTTTTTACGCAACTGTACAAAGACCGCTATCCCAGCTGCAAACTACCTCATACAATGTACAATCATTGACAAAATAGCTTAATCTAATTAATTGCTAATTAATAAACTAAATGTCACCCTTCTCCCTGTGTGGAATATCGACAAAGCTCCTGCTCGATCAGTTACTAAACATATTATATATCAATACATTAGGAAATGGTGAAAAATCCTGAACAGCCAAAAGGACTTTTAATAAACAAAATCAGTCATAAGTAGTTTTAACCAGTTCAAAGTACTTTTGACTGGTTAAGAATTTTAGACTGCAAACTGTAAATCAACATAAAGTTAGTGACCGCATCGACGTCGTGGTTATGATCTTATGGCTGGTCGAGCGCCAGCTTGCTCGATTATATCTAATCTTGAATTCCTTTGGGTATTGTAAAACCAATTATTATATTTTTATTCCATTTTTTACCCTACTAAGGCTACGATACGCAATGTAAGTAAATATTTTCGGAACTATCTATGCTGTAAAAGTGAATATTTTTTGGAACTTAGTAATAATTTTATTCAAATAGAAATCACATTTTATAAATATAAGATAGATGTAAAACTGTTATAATAATATAAATAATCAGTCGTAACTAAGTTCAATATTTAACTTAACAAAGGTTTAGCTGCTATAAATGAAAATAATGTGTGTTTGTTCGTACATAACTATTAACTACGAAGACTTCATTGTACCTCAATACTTGTAAAAAGCTCATTAAATAATTAAGTAATTACCAAATAAAATTTTATTAATTTTAGTAAAAAAGATTCCTCATATTTTAAAGATTTAATTCATACTACATAAGTACATAATTTTTTGTAAATTCTTTGATATAAATATAAGCATACCTAAAACTGTTCCGATTTGATGTGAGATTAATGTAAACAAAGCCTTATATAACAGGTATAATGCTTTCAATTTATATGTCACTTATTCACCTCGAATCTAATACACCGTAATTTGGTAATATTATTTGTGTTTACATTTATATCACATTAAATTGTAACAGAATAGAGTAGTCACTAAACTATTTTAAAAAATGTACTTAGAGCTTATAAAGGTATTTATGGATTTGATTATAAAAATTAAAAATGTAATTAAGTAAAAGCTCGATACTAAGGCCAGGATTAATAAACAAGTATTGAACTCGGTAACCACGTCTACATGAGAACCTATTTAATAGATAAAACAACGTTTTGTTTCACTTTTAAAAATTAACAACTTTACATATTATATTATAGTTTTATTTATTTTTTATTTCCGAAAAGAATAAATATAGATATAATCAAAGATAAAATCTTTTTCCCATAGTCTATATTAGGAATACTTCGTTTTTAAAATGAAAAAAATTAAGGTTGTAAGATAAGTAAAGTTGTTCATTTTTAAAAGTGTAACGAGTGTGTAGTGTTTAGTGTTAAGTGTAAGTGTGTAGTGTTTTATCTGTCAAACACGTTCTCAAGTAGAGGTCGCGAATAGCAATTCTTGAGACCGAGTTTGAGATTGTTTTATTATTTATAATAAATAACCCAAAAAGGGCCCAAATTTAGAATGTAAAGTCAGTTGAGTGTTGCCAAATGTGCGTAAATTAAAACACTAATTATATTAGCAAAATATTGGGAAACGAAACGCTAAATAATGTTAAATATTGTAAATAATATTGTAGCTGTGTCTAAAAAATTAACTTTATTGCGAAAAAAAAATAGTTTATATGACGCGTTGATTTAGAAAAAAAAATTAAAACATTTGTTCTTTGACCAACCTTTAACCTGAGACTAGAATCCAGAATCAAGAAGTCCGAAGAGAATTCAGACTACTCAAAATAGGACTTTGTTCAATTATGTACTTTGTAGAATTACAATAAAGTACAGTCAGACAACTCATCGCGTAGATTTTCAAATCTATAAGAATAACCAAAAGTTCTTTAATACTGAGTACCTACTTTGAATCTTAAAGTTGGAGTCTTTAATCTTTTAATCGGAGTTTTTCAATTTTATTTATTAGAGTCGGATCCAGTCTGTGCCGGTCATCCGGATTCCGGATTCTTATAGTCGCAGTCTCTCTTCTTCAGTCTGGCCATAAATACTGTTACAATTAAAAATAAATAAAATATTCGATTTGAATTTGGAATCTGTCATTTTTACATGATTATTCATTGTGTTTTCCTTGTTTTGAAATGGAGTGAGACCTCCTCTGTTTGTGACAGAAAAAGATCTGGCCGACCACGCTGTGTTCGTACGGCAAAGGTGGTTAAGGCAGTAAGAGAAATAATTCGAAGAAATCCGGTTCAAAAACAAAAGATTTCGGGAGATGAAGATAGTCACTAGAAACATGTCACGTATTTTAAAAGACGACTTAAGACTTTCAGCCTATAAGAGACGTACTGGTCATTTTGTAACTGATAATTTAAAAAAGAATAGGGTGCTAAAATCAAAACAATGCCAATTACGGTACGCAATGGGAGGTCACAGAAAAATTTTGTTTACTGATGAGATTTTTTTTACAATTGAACAACATTTTAACAAGCAAAATGACCGTATTTATGCTCAAAGCTCTAAGGAATCTTCTCAATTGGTTGTGAGAGTGCAACGTGGGCACTATCCGACGTCAGTGATGGTTTGGTGGGGTATTAGCTATGAAGGACTGACAGAGCCATACTTTTGTGAAAAAGGTATCAAAACGTCGACACAAGTGTATCAAGATACCATTCTTGAGGAGGTAGTGAAACCCCTTAACAAAACTATGTTCGATAACTAAGAATGGTCCTTCCAACAAAACTCGGCACCAGCTCATAAAGCTCGCTCTACGCAGTCTTGGTTGGAAACGAACGTTTCCGACTTCATAAGAGCTGAAGATTGGCCATCGTCTAGTCCCGATCTTAATCCGCTGGATTACGATTTATGGTCAGTTTTAGAGAGTATATCTTGCTCTAAACGCCATGACAATTTGGAGTCCCTGAAGCAATCCATACGATTGGCAGTGAGAAATTTTCCCATGGAAAGAGTCCGTGCTTCGATTGATATCTGGCCTCAACGTTTAAAGGACTGTATTGCAGCCAACGGCGGCCACTTTGAATAAACTTTTCATATTTTAAATACCTTTTTATTTATGAATAAAACTGACACACTGTAAAAGAAATAAATTTTATTTGTAATAGAAAAAAATATATTTTTCTTTGTATCAGTATTTATGGCAGGACTAGGTATAGGCCGTGAGGGTAGCCTAAAGCTTTATATTTTACGGCATGCACTATGCATTTAATATACTAGTGTCTATAAATTTATTTAATAAATTAATTAACAATATTGATAAGTGTTGAAATGTTAATATATTATCATAACATTGTATATTTACCTCACAATATAATAAAGTTATTAAATAACTGTATTGTTTGTAACTAAGTAGGTAAATAATGTAGCAAATTCGCTTGTCGTAATGTCGTAGTCTACATTTTATTTAAAAAACCGCATTTAAGACACAATGTTATTGTAAGTGAAGTTACGAGCTGCATAAGTAGTGAAACAAAATACGGTAACTGTAATATTACTATCAAATTGTAAAATAACAATTGTATCTATGTACTATGTTAAATGTTTTTAAATTTATTAAAATATTGCACGTAAACGCTTTTTACTTTTATGAAACCTAAATGATAATTACACGAAAAGTATAAAGTAGAAGGTTTGCATGTGTTTGTTAACCGACTTCAAAAAAAAAAGGAGGTTCTCAATTCGTCTGTATTTTTTTTATATCTTCACGTGCAAACGGCTGAAGCACATAGTCTACTTTTTATCAAAGTACAGTATCCCACGGAAACTGTGGGCTGCTCAAGTGTTTAAGTAGCTCCTAAACTCAATGTAACAAATTGTGGCAATACTTCGGTACAGTGGTATTAATTATGAATAATGACGCATCGCACCACGTTCATTTGGTCGCGTATTAAGTATACGTATATATTATAATATATTTTATATAATACACATATTTTATTATATACTGCTAATATCCTACTAATTAATAGTATTACAAATGCAAAAGTCTGTAAGAATGTAATTATGTCTGTTTGTTGCTTTATAAACTAAACGGATTTTAATGAAATTGTGTATGACAGAAGCACATTCTGGTGTTAAAAACTAAGTGTTAATCACTTAGGCTACTTTTACCACCGAACCACAGAGTTCGAAATGTTTGCCCGGTACCAGGTAAAATGCAAAATATGTTGCGAGGAAAAATTAATTTTTAAACTCGCTCGCTCCACAATTGCTTTGAGAAAATTGTGTTTGCCCCGAGACTTCACGATATGAGGTAAAGTGAGTATTTTTATTAAAAGTTCTGAACATTCTTTGTTATAATATGTCTATGGCAACAACATAGTATAGTACAACAACAACCATGAATCGGGAAGGTACTCAGCATATTCTGTGTGATATGTCTATGGCAACAACATACTATACTACAACAACCACTAATTTGGAAAGTTCTCAGCATATTATGTGTGATATGTCTATGGCAACAACATACTATACAACAACAACCACGAATTTGGAAAGTTCTCAGCATATTCTGTGTGATATGTCTATGGCAAGAATATAATATACAACAACAACCACGAATTGGGAAAGTTCTCAGCATATTCTGCGTGATATGTCTATGGCAACAACATACTATACTACAACGACCACTAATTTGGAAAGTTCTCAGCATATTATGTGTGATATGTCTATGGCAACAACATACTATACAACAACAACCACGAATTTGGAAAGTTCTCAGCATATTCTGTGTGATATGTCTATGGCAAGAATATAATATACAACAACAACCACGAATTGGGAAAGTTCTCAGCATATTCTGCGTGATATGTATATGGCAACAACATACTATGCAACAACAACCACTAATTTGGAAAGTTCTCAGCATATTATGTGTGATATGTCTATGGCAACAACATACTTTACAATAACAACCACGAATTTGGAAAGTTCTCAGCATATTATTCTGTGTGATATGTCTATGGCAAGAAAATAATATACAACAACAACCACGAATTTGGAAAGTTCTCAGCATATTATGTGTGATATGTCTATGTCAACAACATACTATAAAAGAAGAACCCCGAATTGGGAAAGTTCTCAGCATATTCTCTGTGATATGTCTATGGCAACAACATACTATACAGCAACAACCACGAATCGGTAAAGTTCTCGGCATATTCTGTGTGATATGTCTATGACATAGACATATCACGCAGAATATGCTATAGTTTGTTGTTGGCATAGACTCTATGGCAACAACAAACTATACACAAACAACGGGATGTTGAATGAATGATATTTAAAAGTAATGCAACCTGCATTCTGACCGCTGCTGCAGGATTTTTTATATGACATATAAATAATATTATCTCTGTGTTCACAATTAAATACCGCATAGTTTGATATAGAAATGATTTGTTTAAAACCTTCTAAAATATTTGCCAGGATTATTATATAGTAGACAACATTATTACACATTTTATAGGTTTCTTCAAGAAAGCCTGGTCAGAATTTTTTAGACACCAGACTTACATTTACATAGACTAAACGATAGGTGAAGGTTGTTATAGTTCGTCCGTGATAAATTTAACCTACCGAAAACATCGACATTTTCACTTATTCACTTATGGTGCACACTTGTCAACACTTTCACAAGTATATTAAAGGATTAAACTTCATTATCCAATACATTTTATAATAATTAATCAATAATTAATATGTTTAAACATCAAATGAAAATCTTTCACAGAAAAAATACGCCATTTTGACACTGCAGATTGTAGAATATAAGCCTATAGTCTATGGATTCATAGCAAACAAAAATTATTGTAATAATATTGGCCAATTGGCATCACTGACTAATCTTTGGTTGTGGCATAGACGGGTTTGTTTACGTTTAGGTTAAATTTATCTCAGACGTACTATACAACTTCGGTGGCTGATTACTTAAAATAGCGATTAGCAATCGATTGCTAAACGTTAAAACAGCATGGCGGTAAACTATTGTCACTCATCTGGAATAGAAGGGGGAAAGCAATGTGCGTTGCAGATCCCTAAGAGTTTCCTAACCCTTGCCCTCCAGCATGGGTGTACAACACTATGATTTAATCTGATATTCTGGGACACCGTGCTATCTCACCATCACGCAATGCAAGCATGACTCTCCGACGATTAGGTAAGAAATAAGAAACAAACATAGGTGCCTATGAAGAGGAATTTTTAGTGACCAAGTGTGTACTATACTATGGCATAAAACGTATTACTAGATAACCAATGGAAGCCAGAGTAAATATTTTCCCGCTAAAAGGACAACAAAAAGTTTCAATTGAGAACAGTTACAGGAATCTGCAGTATTTAATTCTGCAATCAGAAACACAACAAGGAAAATTAAAACTAAACAAGAGCTTGTAACTGCGACGAGTCCCGAGGCGATTCAATTCAAACTAACGAGGATCATAAAACCAATCCTTGTGTTTAACTTTCATTTTCCTTTCAATGAATCGTCGGTCTGATATCATAAGGCCATCCCTTACTACTAATATGTATACGTGTATATAAATATAATTATATTAAAATTAAGTATATATAAATATTCTTATTGTGACAGACTTTTTAAATAAATAAATACCATTTATTTGAGGTGGCATAGGCCCATATTATAAATTAGTAGATTTGCCCCTTCGTTCGTGTGGTTTTTGAGCGACTTAAATTTTGCAGCGCACGCAACGAAAGTCTGCCCGTTTTTGCAACATTTCTCACTGACGCTTCGCTCCTATTGGTCGCAGCGTAATGTTATATAGCCTTCCTCTATAAATTGACTATCCAACAAAAACAGAACTTTTCAAATCGGACAAGTAGTTTCCAAGATTAGCGCGTTTAAACAAACAAACAAACTCTTCCGCTTTATAATATTAAGTATAGATACATTAAAGACTACCATACAAATTACAAAATACTTAAAAACTAAACTACACTACACGTGTTGTCGGCGACGTGTAGCGCGCTTCATTCCGGAGTCTCCCCCGGAACCTCCAGTAGACCAGAACGCGTTGGCCAGAACTCCTCAGCCTCGAAGGTCGAAAAAAGATGAGTCGGTACTCTAACCACAACTGAAGTTGACCTTGTGGCGAGACTCCAGACGCTCAACCCTCAAGGGGAGGGACGTCTTCTTCCGGATGTAGTCCACGACGTTCTTAACCTCCATGGATCAGTCCAGGCGGGTCACCGCAGGCCTTTTTTGTTGGTGAAAAATATAACATACTGATTGTAATAGCGCAAAGCCTACGCCATATAAAACATAAAAGTCGGTCAGAAATAATATGGAGGAAAAATCGTTCCGATTATCGGTCCTACTTTGACCCACGGCATACTTTTTGTAGGTAAAATGTATGCCAAAGTTGGGCCGATAGGATACAATTTTTTTTTTACATCGGGACAAAAAATTTCAAAGCATACGTCATACAAAAAGTCGGTCAGAGAACCTGAGAAAAAAATCGGTCCGATTTTAAAGGATGCCATAGGCACCCTGAACTGACATACTTCTGACCAATCACACGTTTGTTTAGAGTTTGGACCTTTTGACGCTGGTTGGTTCGCCGCTTGACGCTTGTTAGGGTGCTGGAGTAAGAATGACACCTCCCCATTAACCATCTTTGTCGTCGTGTCGTAAAAGGAGACAGCAGCAACCGTCGAGATTTCTATCATTGTTCTGTTGTTACAAAAATATCAAGAAAGAATGTTCTTGTTCCAGCTCTTTGTTCTTTTGATGTAAGCCTTTATAGCTTGATTATGATTGGAAGTGAATAAGAGCTTGGCTCACGACTCCGAAGGTAACAACAATGATTTCGTCTTAATTGCAGGCTGATCACCAGATTGTCTTACGAATTTGATTTATTATATGTAAGAAAAAAATAATAATTTTAAAACAAAAAGTGATAATCATTGTAGGAACACTTGAAAAAAGCACAAGCTCGATATACCTATGATCAGGCTTAGCAAAGTAAGCAAATCTTAAAAGGGTAATGTATACCTACGCCTATACAATAAAATCTTTTTCCATTAATAAATTTCAAAAAGTAGATAAAGAACGTTTGTGTGCTAAAGCTTATTTTAAGATAACTGATTTTGTTAATGATTGCACACCCTGGGAATAAGGTGGCCAACGATAAGGGCTGCTTATATTTATTAACTATAATATGTATTCTAACTTTTATAATATTCATATTTTTTATTATTATAATTATTTCATTGTAAAAAATATATACTTTTAAAAAAGGTTAATTTTCCATTTTTTTGCTAAAAGGTGGCCCCGTACGAGTTTCTTACGCCGGTTCTTCTCGGCGGGTTAGTTTTGAACCGTTGGTAGCGTGTTTTTCTTGTTGACTTTCCGAAAATAGCTTGGTAAGCTTCATTTGGAAATATTTTTTTTATTACAAGACATGATTTCAGCGTCCGATGGGTCAGTGAAAAGTCGGTAGGTAGGTACTAGATTTTATTTATCGAAAATGACTGGCGAGAAATCAGTCACAGGCACATCGTTTTACCATCCGGCGCATGGATTTATTGTCAGACAATCAGGTGATCAGCTTGCACTGTCCGAAGTCCGAACCACACTTCAAAACACATGTTGTTCCTACCCGGGGATCGACCCCACGACCTTCAGAATTGAGAGCCAAGCTGTTACCCACAGCACGAAGACAATTTATATGATACTAATCTCCATCATTTTTATTCTCTTACTTCTTCTTCTGTTCTTCTTTGTACCTTCTACAAACTTCGTTCAACTTTGTACGTTCTACATTCTGTATAGGTTTTGTTACTATTATTATAGTCGTACTGTTATGTCACATTATCTAGGAAATCGTCTCGAAAAGCGCATAATTTACGTTCCTCAGTCACTTTTTTCATAAATATTAAACGATGTAATCGCGCGAAAAGTTTCTCTAGGACACTGCAACATTTTTACTCGAAAGGAGATGAGGCATTCTTGATGTGATATATATCCCATTTCAATGAATACAACGTGCAACAGAAACGACAGATTTTTTAACCTCCGACTGTGTCAACGTGTATATTATGTCTGTCTGTGGCATCGTAGCTCCCAAACGAATGATTTTAATGCGGTTTTTTTGTTGATTTAGAAAGGTATATCAGTCGAGAGCTATATATTTGGTAGAAATCGGTTCGAGTCTTCAAGGTCATCGGGTCGTTTGTTAGGTGTGATAATAAGTTTAGTTATGTGTTTTGTATAAGTTTAGTTAAGTCGGGGTTTTTTTTAATGTTTAATTTAGTTTTATTGCTGTCGCAATTCTTGAGTTACGGGCAATAATTAATATTACATAAGACGATTTTTCTACATTTTAAAACCCTAAACAAGACAAAAACAAGACATGGTCGAACGACATGGAATATGGACACCTGAGTCGTAATATACTATTATATTTCGTTGCTTCATTCTCGATATAAAATAAATATAACCAGGTAGTCCTCTTTTCTTGCTGGCAACATTCGCACGAAAAAGTACTTTTAAGTAATTTCTAATTTATTATCCCTTCCGGTTGTGTATTCGCCCTCACTAACTGACCGGGCGCCATCATTCTTTTTTCGTGCGCGGCAACAGACGCACACTCTCTTGGTTATTTTTTGAAAAGTTTAAATCAACATTACAATTATGCCGAAAAGAAAGGGCAAAAATACAGCAAGCTTGGAAGAAAGTAAACGTCGCAGGATTCGAATTATTTCTTCAGATTCTTCAGAATCGGAAGAAAATTCAGGTTAGTATTTTTTAAATCTACCCTCAAAATACATAATAAAGTGCCGATAATTTGCTTACTTTCCTAGAGTAGCCGAGTGTTACTTCTAGGTATTTTATATGGCCGTGTGTCATTGTATTTTACATCTAAGAAATAATTTCTAGATTGGCCGCGTGTCATTTCTATGAAATAATATTGGCCGTGTGTCATAATATTTTACATCTAAGAAATACTTTCTAGATTGGCCGAGTGTCATTTCTATGAAATAATATTGGCCGTGTGTCATAATATTTTACATCTAAGAAATACTTTCTAGATTGGCCGAGTGTCATTTCTATGAAATAATATTGGCCGTGTGTCATAATATTTTACATCTAAGAAATACTTTCTAGATTGGCCGAGTGTCATTTCTATGAAATAATATTGGCCGAGTGTCAAGATGTATTTCTAATAAAAAGATAAATTAGCTTACCGGAAGATTTAAACGATGTGTCGTTAGCGTCGCCGTGTGCTCAGACGCATAATGAGTCATCTTCAGATAAAGAGGAAGATACAAATTTACCTCATATCCCTGAGCTACCACCTGACATTTTGAGTGCCCTCGGGGACTCAACCGACGACATCCCGGATTTTGGCGAGGATATCCATCCCAATCTAGCGGAAAGGTGGGCACCAATTCTTCGCAAAGGCTTGGACATAGATTTAAAATCAAAAGTTATTGCGGAATACAAAATACCAGGTAACTGCACCTTACTTAAATCGCCCACAATAAACCCAGAAATCGCCATTGCGATCACAGAATCGCTCAAAGCTCGAGATAAAAAGTTGGAAACGGCGCAACAACAGCTGGGGCTAGGTATCTCAGCTATAAATAAAGCAATGACATTATTGCTTACCGGTGATAATAAAATACAAGCAATTAAAATTTTATCCGATTCTTGTCGGATTCTGGCCGATTTACATTATATGAGGACAGATCACAGAGTAAGACTCTTGACTCCTAGTTTAGACAAATCTTTTCTTGATATTGTAAAAGACAATGGAAGAGATGAAACTCTCTTTGGGAAAGATTTGAGCGATAAAATAAGGATTGCAAAGGCAATTGAAAAACAAGGGTTGCAAATAAAGAAGAGTCTCCAAACGACAACAAAGCCACGGTCTACGGCATCTACATTTCGAGGACGAAGTCAGGGAAACTGGTCAGCTCCTCCCCACTTACCTTCGAACAGGAGGGGGGGGGGCGGGGGGGATACAGAGCGAGCCCAGCACCGACGAACCAGCTCGCGCAACGCCGAGCACCACCGCCGCCACCGGCGGCCGCTGCTGCCAGCAGCCGGTTCAGCAACACCATGAGCTTCAGATACAACCAACGTGCTCCACGGCGCCACTAATCCAGGTGCATGCTGCTCGCTTACAATATTTTTATAACTGTTGGTTAGCTATCACAGGAAATGTTACTGTATTAGACTGGGTACGAGAAGGTGTAACTATTCCTTTAAAGGAAAATTTTACTATACCTAATAATAATTATTACACATCTAATAATTATAAATGTAATCCATCGGATTACAGAGACATGTCTGTAGCTATTAGTAAGCTATTAGAATTAGATGCTATTTCACTGTGCAGGCCCAGTGCCGACCAATACATGTCTAAAATTTTCTTAGTACCAAAGTCAAACGGGGAAAAACGATTTATTTTAAATTTAAAAACTTTTAATAAGTACGTGGAAAAAACACATTTTAAAATGGAGGACTTTCGAACCGCTTCCCGGTTGATACCTCAAAATGGCTATTTAGCATCGATAGACCTAAAAGAATCTTATTTACTTGTATCAATTCATCCCAATTACCGAAAATACCTACGATTTCAGTTTATTGACCAAAATTCAAAAGTATTAACTTAAGAATTTAAAGCACTTCCTTATGGTTTGACCGTGGCGCCTAGAATTTTTAGTAAAATTATTAAGGAAGCGATAAAGTATCTGCGCTTATGTGGCTATACTTCAGTAAATTATCTTGACGATATTTTGTGTATTGGTTCTGATTATAACGAATGTCATAAGAATGTACAGGAGACAGTTAAACTTTTAGAGTGCTTAGGCTTCATTATTAATTACAAAAAGAGCTCTTTAGGACCCAAACAAAATAGTACATTTCTTGGTTTTGTTTTTAATACTATAAGTATGACAATGTCCTTGACACATGAAAAACGTTATAGAATAGCACAGTTAGTAAGCAAATACAAAAAACTGCCTGTTTGTTCTATAAGAGAATTTTCTCAGTTTACCGGTATCCTTGTCGCAGCTTGTCCCGCCGTCAAATACGGCTGGTTATACACAAAACTTTTTGAAAGGATAAAATATTTAAATTTAAAAAAGTTTACCGATTATGATCATAAAATACAATTACCCCAACTTATTTTACCGGATTTGTTATGGTGGGAAAGTATCATTTTTAAAACATGCACTTCTTTACATGTACCTGATTATAGTCTAGAGATTTTTACCGATGCATCTAAGACAGGATGGGGTGCATTTTGCAACGAAAAACGTGCAAATGGTTTTTGGAAACAAGATGAACTCGAATATCACATAAATTATCTAGAATTATTGGCTATTTTTATGGGATTAAAATGTTTTGCCAGAGATCTTTGTAACTGTGCTATTCTACTAAGAGTAGACAATGTAACAGCTATAAGCTACATAAACCGAATGGGCGGTGTCCAGTTTTTACATTTAAACCAATTGGCCAGAGACATTTGGCAATGGTGCGAAGCTCGTGAACTTTGGTTATTTGCGTCATACATAAACACCAAAGATAATTTTGAAGCCGACTTTGAATCAAGAAACCCGGACACTGAATTTGAATTAACCCAAACTGCTTTTAAAATAGTAACAAAACAATTAGGCATACCTACAATTGATTTATTTGCTTCTCGCGCCACGGCCAAATGTCAACAATACGTTTCGTGGAAACAAGACCCAGATGCTATAGCGGTGGACGCATTTACTATTAATTGGGGTTCATATTTCTTTTATGCTTTCCCTCCATTTCCATTAATACTTAAGGCACTTCAAAAAGTGATTACTGATAAAGCGACTGGAATATTAATATTTCCCTACTGGCCTGCACAACCCTGGTTCCCACTTATTAAAAAACTGTTAATTTCAAAGATCATTATACTAAAGGAGCGGTTATGTTCTGTTTTCAGAACCCGGGTACTGCAACACCATCGACCGCCGCCAGCTACCCTGGCTGCAGGAATTGTCTCCGGATAGCCTTCTCTCGCAGAGACGTCCCGGACTCGGCATTAGATTTATTATTATCCTCGCTATAAATTAACACTCTACGCCAATATGGTGTACAAATTATGGTGGGATTTTTGCCATACAAATAACATTGATTTATACAGTTGTTCAATAAGATGTGTATTATCTTTCCTTATGGTCCGATTTAATAAAAATGATTCATACGGTTCTTTAAATAATCACCGTGCAGCTCTATCTATTTTATTAGATGGGAATATTGGCAAAAATGATTTAATTTCGCGATATTTTAAAGGTGTTTATAAATTACGTCCTAATAATCCTAGATATTTATGCACTTGGGATCCTCAAATAGTTCTTGATACTATTGCACAATGGTATCCAAACTTAGAACTATCTTTAGAAGTTTTAACTAAAAAAGTTGTCATATTACTAGCTTTGTGTACTGCACATAGGATGCAAACAATATCACTTATAAAACTTTCGAATATCAAAATATATTCCAATGAAATCAAAATAAATATAACTAACGTAATCAAAACTTCTAAAGCTGGCTCCGAACAACCTCTATTGTGTCTTCCGTATTTTAATCAGAATCCAAAGATTTGTCCTGCTAAAACCTTAGAAGATTATATGTCTGCTACTAGGAGTATAAGACCTGATAATATTGATTCTCTTTTGTTAACTTTTAAACGTCCCTACAAAGCTCCCACTACCCAGTCGATCGGTCGTTGGATAAAGGATGTACTTCGTGTGAGCGGCGTGGACGTGGCGACGTTTAGCGCGCATAGCACGCGGCACGCCGCCACGTCGGCGGCGCTCGCGCACGGGACCAGCCTCGACCTCATCAGGCGAGCTGCTGGTTGGACGCCCCAATCGCAGACCTTCGCTAAATTCTACCATCGTCCTCTCGCGGATAGTGGAAGCTTTGCAAAGACAGTTTTACAATCCTCGTCAGCCAATAATAATTAAAATTAAATATAAAACATTGCTAACACAATCATATTATTATTATTGTTCGCATAATATTATGTTATGTCATAAATGTGTACTTACTCTAAGATAATGACAATTGATTAATTTTAAGTAAAGTGAACCTGTTATCGAAATTATACAGTATTACTTTCTAAAATTAGTTTATTTTATATAATATATCTAATTCATCCGAATTTTGAAATGCCCCATATTTAATTGACTCTAAACATCTACCTGGTTATATTTATTGTATATCGAGAATGAAGCAACGAAATATAATTGATGATCAAACGAACTTCTGGAAGTGAAGTTCGATCGATATTATATGAGTTGCTTCATTCGAAGATATAAAAACCCTTCCCTCCCATAGATCCGGAAAATAAACTAATGGTCAATGGTCTCTAAAGAATGATGGCGCCCGGTCAGTTAGTGAGGGCGAATACACAACCGGAAGGGATAATAAATTAGAAATTACTTAAAAGTACTTTTTCGTGCGAATGTTGCCAGCAAGAAAAGAGGACTACCTGGTTATATTTATTTTATATCTTCGAATGAAGCAACTCATATAAAATCGATCGAACTTCACTTCCAGAAGTTCGTTTGATCATCAATAATATGTAAGATAATTTTGTATAAATAAAATATTATGATAAACACAATACATTGGAGAAGTGGAAATAATGAATTAGTTCTAATCTACAATAATATTATAAAGAGGAAAGATTTGTATTTTTGTATGTAACGACTTAACTCAAAAAGTATTTTAATAATTATTTTTTCATTAGAAAGCTACATTATCACTGAGTAACATAGGCTATATAAAAATCAATTGCTGTTCGTTAGCCTCGCTAAAACTCGAGATCAGCTGACATGATTCGGCTATTTTTGGTCTTGAAATATTCGTGGAAGTCCCGGGAAGGTTAACACGGTTTCCATGCTCAACGAAGTGGGCACGGGTCAGCTAGTGTAAGATAATTTTGTAGTAATAAAATATTATGATAAACAAAATACATTAAAGAAGTGGAAATAATTAATTTGTTCGAATATCAAATAAAACAATTCCGGGAAATGAAATGAATGAAATGGCCACTTATACACGGGTAAAAAACTCCTATTCCATTGTTACCATTGTTTTTTTTCATAACATAATTGCTGACGAAGTCGCCCCTTGTTTTTGTTTGGTTGAAAAACAAATCAAATATTCATAACTGTGAGTGGAATCAAAGTTTTATCAGATTTTATCAGGACTTTCGGTAGGAGCGCTCTTTTCATCGTATTATAGAGAGCATTTTCTATGATTTACATAGTAAATTATTGAATGGTTAAGAATTATTTATACTGAATGATTCCCTATAGACTAAATTCTAGGTATTTTTATTTTGACTCAACGCGTTTAATTTTTATTCGGTTGGAACTTTGGAATTATTTATTTTCAAGCTTTGCTAATTATGTTCTTGCTAACCTAGCTGACCTAAAAACGATTTTTATTATAACATCTATAGTATCATATGGTCTCACTGCGTATCTATACTAATATTATAATCTATACTAATATTATAAAGCGGAAGAGTTTGTTTGTTTGTTTGTTTCAACGCGCTAATCTCAGGAAGTATGATCCGATTTGAAAAACTATTTTTTTGTTGGATATTCCATTTATAGAGGAAGGCTTTAGGCTATATAACATTACGCAGCGACTAATAGGAGCGAAGCGTCAGTGAGAAATGTTGCAAAAACGGGGGAAATTATTCACATTTGGGGACATTCGTTGCGTGCGCTGCATAAACGGTTACTCAATAAAAAAAATTAAAAATCTTTAACCCGACTTCGCAAAAAATGGGTCTAAAAAGTCTGAAACAAGAAAATAATTAAATTTGAAATCCAGAAATGCATAGGTACAAAAATGGTCAAGGTAGAGCCGTGGTCGTACCCGCTATTGGCATCGAGCCTTGAATTTTTTTCTACCGTATTTCGGTGTGAACTAATGCTTAGATTTTATTAGCGGGTACGACCACGGCTCTACCTTGACCATTTTTGTAGATAGTTTTTGAGGTATAATTTTCAAAGTATAAAATTTTTCAAAAAATTATATAGCCTATGTTACTTGCGGCATTAATACAAATCGATTGACACCTCATTCATCAAAATCGGACCAGTAGTTTAGCCGCTACGAGGGAACATACATACATACATACATACATAGACTGCCAAAATCATTACCCTTCCTTTTGGCTTCGCCGAAGTCGGGTAAAAACCACGCGACCGAAGGAACAGCTAGTATAATTTATACCTATGTCACCCGATATATCATTACAAACCTTTTGACAGCACATTCATAAAAATCAGATAGGGGCATTTAGCACTATTATCAATTACGAAGTTCGAAAATATAATGCACGGGATTTGACTTTTAGGGCTAAGTGACATGCGAATTCATATGTGCGCTGGCATTTGGACAAGGTCCCAGTAGTTATTAGGTACCTATAATAAGCAAGTCTGTAGTCGGTTAAGAACTTAGGTTAAGAAGGATAAGTCACCATTCCATCAGTATGGTAGGTAAGTTTTTATTTCTTATAGTATGTAGTGATATGATTTTACTACCTTTTCTCATTCTAGAAATGTATTTTTATACATATTTTTCTTGCTTTTCTGATATTGTTGCGAATAAAAAATAATAAATTGTAAAAATAAATTTTTTTTTGGTTATTGACTTAAAAATAATCAATCCTATCCCCATAATTGTATCCCTAAGTAGTGACAGCTCTTTTTACAAATCAAATAAAATCAAATCAAAACATTTTTATTTAGGTTTTTTTTTACAAAATGTTTTCTGAACTGATACATCCTGGATACATCCCAGTTCCTAACACAATAGCATCAGCTAAGTAGCAGACAAGCGGACCTCATAAAATATTACGAATATAATCCGATTTGGGGCCGACAGCATTAAAAATATATTTCAAACCTGGAAGCGGGAACTTATAATGGGAAATACAATTTATCGGTGCATTATTGTATTGGAGTCATAAAAAATATATTATACTTACTACTAAGCCCCATCGCTAAACAAAACGTTTACATTTTTTTATATAAAAAGAGAATTATAAGTGTGCTCTTTTTTTGAAAGTAGGTTCGAATTAAAAAGCCAGTCATGTACAGGGGCAATATCGAGAACAAAATATGGATAAGTGGTGATATTTTATTCAAAACATGAAAACGGGATGAATGTGAAACAAATTACATGCGCAGGTATATTTTATAAGATATCATCGGTATTTACGACAGAGACGTGCCTGTAAAACGTATGGGAAAGGTATAAAATACGGTAATGCATGTAAAACAAGTGTATGAAAAAATTGGGTTTGCACATAAAATACCAAACAGGGAGATAAGGTGCTATAAAAATAGACCTGTGTAAAACATGTACCATCCAGGAAGCTCGACCTTTGCCTTTCCAAACGCCTTGTTTACAATAATTAATCTAAGGGCACGGGAGTGCCTCCGTCAAGACGACCCAAGCGAAGCGCAAGGGCACACCTACCTTTTCTCAAAAGGTTTCGTCGTTTTTTTGAGCTCTCATAACTTTGCTTTGGATGGTGCTACATAGTTGAAAATTTCAACATATAATGAAACCAGTAAAAACATAAAACGTACGAAGTTTGAAAGCCATTATACTTTAGATTTTATCAACGTCTAAAAATCCCCGATTTCGTCACTGACTCATTTATAGATCATCAAAATTCATAAGGTACTTCCTGACGTCCTAGTAAGCTGATATTATTTATGTAAGCTGTTATTGCTACAAAACCAACAAAAAAAATATTAAAATATAAATGCCGCCATTTTGAATCCAATATGGTGGACGGTACAAAATTGATGTTTAATAATATATGTTTATTATACGGATATGATCTTTAATACATATAAAAGAAATATTATATTATACAAGTACATAAAAAAATAAGACCTACTTTTTGTAGGACCGATAATCAGTCAGATTTTTGCTCCATATTATTTTGTATCACACGATATCATTATAGATTTACTGTATTATTTTAATAAGTATCATCATGCTTTATTAAAAGTAATCTCCCTCGTATATATAAGTAATTCTCAAATTCTCGAATGTTTATTAGTGTTGAATTTATACTAGTGGCATCCTAGGATATCCAAATAAGAAGTTTCACTCCAGCAATAAAATAGTGTATATTTTATAATTTATATAATATAATAATATATCAAATAAAGAAATATGGACGAGACATTTATTTGAAAAATTTAATTCTGAGTCGATGGCCGAGAGTACAAAAAGTTACGATCTAACGATTTTCTTTTCCTGATTAGTTTCAAAGTAATCCTACAAAATAAAATACCAAAAGCTGGTGAGATCGAACTCATTCGATTCTCGATTGTGTCGAGTGTAAGATTACGAGAGTAAAAGGAAAAGAGAGCGTCTTTGTGCATTGCGCACACACTTGGGCACTATTAAAATTACTCCTGCGTCTGGCTTCAACGAAATCGGTCACCAATATCGAAGTCGATTGATGATGATAATTAATTAAGGGCTTATGTATCAGTGGTATGCGTCGGCGCTCTAACCGGAAGTTACAGCCACGGATCAAAATTCAATCCCCAAGGGGGTGAAAGATACAAAATGCAAAAGATCAAGTTTGAGGGTAGATGCAAAAGATCAAGTTTGAGGGTAGATGCAAAAAAACAAGTTTGAGGGTAGATGCAAAATATCAAGTTGGGGGTAATGCAAAAGTAGATGCAAAAAAACAAATTTGAGGGTAGATGCAAAAGATCAAATTTGAGGGTAGATGCAAAAAAAAAACAAATTTGAGGGTAGACGCAAAAAAACAAATTTAAATGTACAGCTTGGCAAAAAAGAGTGTGGAATAAATGAGGTCGCTTTTCCTTTTTCATTGGCAACCCTCAATTTTGTCATCTCAAAAAAGTACCTCTATAAACAATTTTAATACTTGTAATTCTTAGTTTTGACCTATTTCAACGAATATAATGAAAGGTCTATCTGCTTATTTCATTGAATAACTAGCGCGTCTTAGACATCGTTAGTCTTTTTTCTTTGAAATAATATGATATCGTTCTTAAAGACTAACGATGTCTAAGACGCGCTAGTTGTTCAATGAAATAAGCAGATTCAATCAGATGAATGCGACATATAAATTATAAACACAGTCTTATTCTATTAATAAAATGTATTTTTAATTTAACACTTAAGTTTACAGAGGGAATGGGTATGTTAACCCTTACTACAGGTTTAAGGGTAGACGCAAAAAAAAACAAATTTGAGGGTAGGTGCAAAAAAACCAATTTGAGGGTAGATGCAAAAAAACAAATTTGAGGGTAGATGCAAAAGATAAAATTTGAGGGTAGATGCAAAAAAAAACAAATTTGAGGGTAGATACAAAAAAACAAATTTGAGGGTAGATGCAAAAAAACCAATTTGAGGGTAGACCCAAAAAAAAAACAAATTAGAGGGTAGATGCAAAAAAACAAATTTGAGGGTAGATGCAAAAAAAACAAATTTGACGGTAGATGCAAGAAAAAACCAATTTGAGGGTAGACGCAAAAAAAACTAATTTGAGGGTAGATAAGAAAAAACCAATTTGAGGGTAGATGCAAAAAAAACAAATTTGAGGGTAGATGCATAAAAAACCAATTTGAGGGTAGATGCAAAAAAAAACTAATTTGAAGGTAGATGAAAAAAAAACTAATTTGAGGGTAGACCCAAAAAAAAACTAATTTGAGGGTAGATGCAAAAAAACAAGTCTACGGGTAGATTTGAGGGTAGCAGGTAGCAGAAGGTAGTAGCATCACGTTTTAACTCAAATATAGCGTAAGTGAAGTTAAGCCTGGTGAAGTAAGGGCGCATAGATCAAGAATTTTGGTTCTACATGAGATCTGACCACTTTTTGATAGATTTTGATTTAGGTGTAGTGTAGAGCTTGGCTTTATACGATATCTGATAACTTTTTCACAGGGTAAGCTGTGTAGGCTCGTCTTGACAACATTTTTACATGAAAATGTTTTTGGTGGGATCTTCTTTTTCTTTATACATAAAAATGAATTGCTGTTCGTTAGTCTCGCTAAAGCTCGAATAAATAAGCTACGGCTGAAATATTCATGGCAGTCCAGGGAAGGTTTAAACGGTTTGTAATATGCTCAACGAAGTGGGCACAGGTCAACTAGTACTTATTAGTTTTAGTTAGTTTTTAGGGTTTCGTGTCCAAAGGGTGAAAACGGATATTACTGAAATGAAAAAGTATTTATTCAGAAACAAAAACAACTATTACATATAACTAATGTCTGCCAAACTGTATAGCAGTTTGTCGGCAGAGCTGGCTCACTTTATCATAATAATATACACTTTTATTTTACAAGCGATTACAAATACATAATCAGAATCAAAATATTTTATTTGCTAATTAAATGTAACTTAACAAGCTTTGTTAGAACAATCAACATAATAGATAACTGAGACTTCGCTGTCAGTCTGTCCGTCCGTCTGTCACCAGGCTGTATCTCTAGAACGGTGAAAACGTTCAAAATTTTTCAAACAATAACTATAAGAAAGTAGCCAAAGAACGTTTGTGTGCAAAAGCTTACTATACAGTAAATGATTTTATGAATGACTAGCTGTGCCCGCGACTTCGTACGCGTGGAACAGTGATTTAGGGCACTTTAGTATTTTTAAATTTATTTTTAGTTTATTGGCGCAACCGCTGAGAACTTTCGCTGATAGGTACTTCCCAGTGCATCCCAGTGTTGATCCCGATCCAGCAAGTCACGTACCCGGCAAGCCTCTTGGTATGCAGGGTATAATAATAATACAGTGCAACCTTAATATAACGTACCTCAATATAACGACTTCCTCGATTTAACAAATTCTACGTAATCCCCTTGAATTGTCCATAAGAGTCAATATAAAATATACCTTTACATTGCGAACATTCTTTGCGTACAACCTCTTTATAACGAATTTTCAACTGTCAAGAAAATGTATTCATACCTCTAATTAACGAATTTTGCCAACCCAAAACCTTTATATAAAGTTTCCACCAATAATATAATCTTATAATGTGATTCATGTCTCGACATGTTTCGACACGCTTTTGTTTGTAAAGTAATCGTTGTTGTTTTGATGGAAAGTAATGTAAACACTTCTGCTCGTCACTATTGTTAAAGATTTAACTTAAAATGGCTCAGAAACGTAAAAGGTGTTCCTTATCGGTCGCAGAAAAGCGAAAATCATTAATTATGTTGACCAAAATCCCATGACGAAAAAGAATCTAAAGATAAGTTTTCAGAAGAAAGTGGCTTGAATGTAAACAGTAAAAGTTTAAAATCATGCGAGTTCAAAGACGTAGAGGAATGTGTGTTAAAGTGGTTAAAACAGTGCCGAGACAAAAAAATCCCAATCGGAGGCCCTATTCTTCAGGAAAAGGCTCAGCGGTTTGCATTTCTATTCTTTTACCTCTTTATAACGAATTTTAGACCAATCTAACCTCAACATAACAAACCTCAGTTCAACGAATTACTTGATATTACGAATATTTTC
Source organism: Celastrina argiolus (assembly GCA_905187575.2). Taxonomy (NCBI): domain Eukaryota; kingdom Metazoa; phylum Arthropoda; class Insecta; order Lepidoptera; family Lycaenidae; genus Celastrina; species Celastrina argiolus. The sequence continues at coordinate 8,387,128 of LR994594.1, read as the reverse complement.
TTGTTCCCCTCCGATTTGTTATATCGAGGTTGCACTGTATATTACTATCCTTTCGGAACTCGGCAAAAGAAGTAGGCCTTCGAACAATATTATGTAGAAGTCAGCAAAGGTATTCGAAGTTAGGATAATATTATTCGAATGCACCGTATAGACCCAGACAATTTTTCACGTTAATTTAGTAAAGTATTTAACTTCGATGTCCGTCTGTCTGTCTGGGTGTCAAAACTTTAACACGTGTAGGTATCAAGCTAAAAATCATGTTAAAAACTCAGCTCTACTGTCCCTTCTGGCTGTGAAAAGAAACAGGCATCTTGGCCACATCTACCCAAAGATTCAGCCGTTTATATCGCTAATTTTCGCAATTTTCGACACGCCAAAGGGAACCAAAACCTAAAGGGTACTTCCCGGGAATAGAAATTTGATATGAAGCAACATCTTAATGCACTATTAAAATGTTGCTTCATATCAAATTTAAACGACATAGGATAAATTGCGAAACCATAAAAATATTTTCTTAACTTAACTTAACTTATTACCGTTTTTGTCATTAATGTTTTGAAGTATTATTAAATTTAAACTTATATTGCAATTACTAAGGTCTTTAAAACGGAACTCTCGGTTAGACATGGGCGCAGCGGCACGCCCCGCCGAGGATCCAGCAGGCACAACTGAGAATCGAATCAGTTCGATCTTAACGGTTTTTGGTGTTTTATTTGGTAGATTACTTTGAAATTAATTAGGATTAAGAAAACCGTTAGAACGTAACTTTTTGTACACCAGACCATATCAATCGACAGAGAATAAAAATAAACAAACGTCAATTTCTTCGGGAGTATGCGGCACGATCGAATCTGAATTAAAATTGAATCAGTTTGGAGAGTTAGGCCCCAGCTCGGCGCACCGCGCCGATCGGCTTTAGTAGCGTTTTTTTATAACCTACCCTAAGTATAATAATAATAATATAAATAAATGAAATTTTGTTTTAAACAAAATATAAAATAAAGAAAGAATAAATTTGAATGTTTGAAGCAGCGCGGTTCCCGCCGCGCTTCATACAAACGTCCAGTTTTTTTTTTTATTGTCATATATCTTCAAATCAAAGCGACATCTATACGCCTTACGCCGTACTTTTAACACGATTATTACTGGGGGCACAGTTAGCGGCTGTGCGTGGTTAAATTCATACTACCGGTACTGCCTGTTAGCACATTTTAATAGTATTTTTTACCCAGCAGTGGGGTGGAGTTCCTTTGGTTGACCTTCGCCAAAATTCCTACCTACCAGCATCTGATACCTACACTACACCCCGACTCGGATGTAAGACGTCACTCATCAGCCTGTATCGCGCGGCGCCGCGATGCGGCGGTCGAATCACGGCGAAACGATTTTAATTTTGCTATATTATCTCCTAAACTATTAATTATACTTGCTAGGTATAAAGGGCAAATATAGTCTTCATGAAATGCTTAAGCCAACTAACGTATTAAAAATGATAAGGATTAATACCGTGATGGTATAAATAGTTTACCAAAAACCGCTTAATTGCCCGTTTTTTTAGATTATCGCGAAAGGCTTTCTTTTAATAATACAGTTAATTAAGTTGATTTATACAATAAATGATAATTTATTTCAATTTGTGAAGCAAGTTCAAAAATACAATTTTTATATTATTATTACTTATGACACTGTGGAAACACTCTTCTCAGAAAAAAAAATCTGTTAGTTAGGTACTTATTTCAAGTTCTAATCTACTTTAGTGCCACATTCTATTGCTTCGCGTCACTGTGTAAGCGATGCCCCCGCGCCCCCCGCATGAACCGTTCGTCCGCAGCCCGCGCGCGCGAAATTCCTCCGACTTGCTTCCAATTTATCGTCACTGCTCGGCTCCTATGTATCGTAGCGTTATGTTATATAGCCTATAACCTGCCCAGGAATATGGGCTACAATCGTACCAAGTTTGGTTAAAATCCCTTCAGTAGTTTTTGTTCCCATCGCGCACATACAGACAGACAGACAGACAGACAGACAGACAAAAATTTTACTAATTGCATTTTTGGCATCAGTATCGATCGCCAATCATCCTCCAATATGTATTTTGAAAAAATATTCAATGTACAGAATTGACCTCTCTACAGTTTTATTATAAGTATAGACAACACACCTTGTGAATGACAACACACCTTGAGAATAAAGTAGCCCTCTGCAAGGCTATATTTATATACTATAAAATTACTGTACTTTTGTTAATTAAAATTTAATAAAATTTAATTAAAATAAAATAAATAATTAATAATTAATCTCACACAAAAAAATATGCCCGTACGCGAGCCCCAGCTCGCACTTGGCTGGTTTTTACTTTATTGTTGATGATTTTAAAGTTAATTCTAATTTTCTTTTATGCATATACGTAATTATAATTTAATCATAGTTTTTCTATGAAAATTATAGATGACTTTTATTACATACTTTGTGGTCCGGATAGAATAAAAAGTATCCTAAGTTTTACCTTACAATACCTGCAAGAATATCTAAACAGCCTGACTGGTGAGACAAGTGCAATACTTACGGAGAGTACTCTACGCGCGGTATCCATGCGTTGGGTAAATAATTATTCAAGTTTAAGCTACATTTACTCGGTGATTAATTGATATTATTTTTTTTCATCTATTTGGCTATTATAATCGCCAAATATCACGTCCTCAAGTATTGCTCATGTCTCAACAGTCACACTGTATACAAAGTTTCATGATGATCGGTCAAGTTGATTTCGTGTGAAAGCGTAACAAATTAGACATTCACATTCATATTTATGATTTTAATAAATAGAATCAAATTTCTTCCTTATGCTGACTATTATTTGTTATCACTACACAGAATACTTGACAATTTACCGGTGTGTTATTTACTCATCGTCCTTTACTTTTATGTTTATATCTGTTTACTTTACGCCCGTCCTTCCCCGAAAGCCGGATATGCGCCATTTTGATTCCGAGAGGTTCTGTAAAAGGAGGAAATCGGACAAAAAATTACGTCAAAAGGTAATTATTCCGGCTGGGTGCCCATCAATTTTCTTTATTGCTCCCGCTTTAACCCCCTTTATATATTTACACACCGTATAAGCTGTATCTGGGGGCACGGTCGTGCCCCGCCAAGACGAGCTAAGCGAAGCGCAAGGGCACTACCTACCTTTTCTCGAAAGTTTCGTTTTTTTTTAACTCTCATAACTTTGCTTTGGATGATGCTAAATAGTTGAAAATTTCAACATATAATGACAACAGTAAAACATAAAACGTACGAATTTTTAATGTCGTAGCCATTATACTTTAGATTTTATCAACGTCTAAAAATCCCCGATTTCGTCACTGACTCATTTATAGATCATCAAAATTCTTAAGTTACTTCCGAAAGTCTTAGAAAGCTGAAGTTATTTATGTAAGCTGTTATTGCTACAAAACCAACAAAAAAATTATTAAAATATAAATCCCGCCATTTTGAATCCAATAATTATGGTGGACGGTACAAAATGGATGTTTATTGTAGGTACGGATCTGATCTTCAATTCATAAAAGGAATATAATATACAAGTTCTTAAAAACCTACGACCTACTTTTTGTTGGACCAATAATCGGTAAGATTTTTGCTCCATATCATTTCTGTCCGACTTTATGAATGTTGAGTGCGTTGCACTACTGTCTACTGCAATCAGTATGTTCTATTTTTCATCTACAAAAAGTCACCGATTAATAATCGGAGACCGACTTTTTGTAAAAAATATATTTATGAGAGGAAAATTTGTATTTTATCCACTTATAAAATTAGCGCGAAAAAGTAGGCAGCAAGTTGTAAATTGCTGTCGGTGAACAAAATAATAATATTATGTGAATTATGTCAAACCGGTCCGGCACAAGCTCCCTCTAATGTTAAATAAAACAACAAATTGATGTGACAAAAAAGTAAATCAAATTTGCATTTACTACAATTATACTGAGCGCAATTTTGATCTCATTTATTCTTTGTTTCATTCTTGAAATTTAATGTTATTTATTTTAGTTATTATTATTTGTTAATTGTTTTGTTTATTATTGTTTTTAATTTACGATGCTCACTGAAAATTAGCGTTGCAGATTATGTTTGCAACACATGCTGAGTGGGCCCCGAATTGGTATAATTTCATGTTTTTTTTATAAAATTGCAATTTTTATGTTGTATATTATTTTACCAATTTTTTTTGTTTCTTCTTTATTCCTTCTTCTTTCTTCTTTATTGTCATTCGTGAGATGACCCTACGAAATCAAAACTAAGGATATCGACCCTGTAAAATTTTATAACAAACGCCTAGAAAAATATGAAACCATACTATTGCGCAATGCATATTAAAATCAGTTAGCAAGATGAAAGGAACGGAAAATAGCATTAAGTGCATTTTGTAGAGCCACTGTGAGAAACCCTCGTGCTACAAGAAAGTATTATTATAGAAACGAGGAGCACTTATAATCACCTAATAAAAAAGTATTTCTATAACTAAATGCAGATTGTTTAACTCAATTGTGCCCGCGGCTAAATGTGTATATGTAGGTGTATCTGGGGGCACGGTAGTACCCCTGCCAAGGTAAGCTCGGCCGTACCATACTTTTCTCATAACAATTCAGGCCATTTTCAACCCCATATAACTTCGTTGTCTATAAAACTGTAACCCTGCATTTTTACATACTAATTAGGCATTGTATAAACACGGTATATTTCAAATTTCATTCAATTTGAAACAGAATTATAACTTGTAAAACTTCTTAATTTTGTTACTTACTCACTCCGATCACCAAAAGTATTAGGCACTTCTAGCAGACATAGAAGCTTCAAATTTGGAATACAAGTAGCGTTTAGTGTATAAATAATGGACAAACCTAAAAAAATTGGGATTTCTATCTAGTTATTTAGATACGCCAACTGCATAATTAACTTTTTAATCCCATATAAATGTATAGGATCTTCTACAAATAGAACTGAGATCCTATCAAAAACATAACTTGTAAAAAGTGCTAAGTCTCTCTACTTGGGTTTGATTTGACATAAGCTTCGCTAAATAACGAGTGAATTCGTGTAACATTTAGCGCAGCTTAGGGCGTGTTTAACCAAGCATCGTTAAAGTTAACGCCATGTTAAAATACCATGCCATCATCATTCATTGACAGGAAATATGAGAGGGATAACATGATATTTAACATGGCCTTAACTTTAACATTGCTTGGTGAAACACGCTCTTAATATGTCAAATCCCATACATTTTGTTTTCGAACTTCGTAAGCGATAAATAGCAATGGCATCTTGAATCCCCTGATTCAAGTAAACTCATGAATACTAGCTTCTTTTTCAATGAAAAAAATCTAGTATTTTAAAATAATCAAATATTTGTAATAAATATAATAAAAATATGAGTCAAAGAAATATACAAGCCCTATTGTGACAACAGTTTTAATCAATTTTGTACACCTATTAACAGTCTCCATGGTTCAAAATGTTTCCGCCCGGGATCGAACCGGGGGCCTTCTGCGTGTTAGGCAGATGTGATAACCGCTACACCACGGAAACTTATGACTAACATTTCGTAAAACAAGTTTTATGAAAGTTTTGAAGTATGTAAGGTACAATCAGCTCATAGATTACCGAGGGATATCAAGAAATTTATTGCACTGTATTTGATAGCTACTATAATCAAAAACAGGCCAAGTGCGAGCTTCGCACACGCAGGGTTCCGTACATAATATTTTAGTTGATTGAATGAAAGGTAAAATGCAATTTACGATTAATAAAAAAAATCGCGTTCAAATCAATTTTCGGTGGAAATTTGCACATCATATTATATTATTTTTACATTAGTTTATTTTTAACCGACTTCCAAAAAAGGAGGAGGTTTCTCAATTCGACCGTATATACGTTTTTTTATGTTTGTTCGCGGATAACTTCGTCGTTTATGAACCGATTTTAAATATTATTTCTGTGTTGTGTAGGGTATAATTCCAATTTGGTCCCATTGTCACCAAAATGGTGACCTGATGATGAAATCTGTGATAAATCGAGGGAACTCCTCAAAATTTATAAGGAAACACATATCGATTTTTATTTTTTATGAAGTAACTCAAGCATATGTTAGCAAATAATAATTTTTTGCACCATATCCTGGACCTAAAAGTACTGATCAGAACTTTTAAGTCCTTAGATATGTTTGAAGATTTCAGCGTTGTTTAAATAAAATAAAAATAAAAATAAAAAATAAAAAAGCCTTTTATTTCGTTATTTTACAATTTACAAATGATTTAAATAATTACATAATATTTTTTTAATAATTTATATAAATTTGTTAGCCATACTAATTTGATTTTAATTTAATATAAGATTAGAATTTTTACTTTATTTTACATTTTTAAAATTCATTTTTATTACGTAAATTTAAAATATTACACTATAACGAACCCCTCTTTATTCGAGGGTGAAGGCCTCCTCCAGACAAGTCCACATCTCTCTCTCTTGGGCTTTATCTAGCCACTTTTCTCCCGCCGTTTCTTTGAGCTCATCCTCCCAGCGCGTCACCGGTCTTCCTCTTTTTCTATTTCCTTTCGGTCCTGGCCATGTTGTGACTATTTTTGTCCATCGCTCGTCTGCCGTCCTGGCAACGTGGCCAGCCCACCGCCACTTTAACCGTTTAGCGTAAGTGCTAGCGTCTATGACTCCAGTTATTTCTCTAATTTTTGTGTGTGGTATGCGTTGTATTTTTTTAATATTTGTCATACTCCTCTCCATTGCTCTTTGACAGTGTCTTATTTTTTTGCAGATTTTTCCAGTGAATTTCCACGTTTGTGACGCATAGGTCAGAGATGGTAACAAGCAGGAGTTCATTGCACGTCTTTTTAGCTTTATAGGCATGTGACTTTTGAAGATTTCCTTTAGGTACCAGAACTTTTGCCAGGTACTGTTGACTCTTTTATCTACCTCTATCTCGTTACTTTTTAATCTTTTTAGTATCTTAACTTTTATGTTTAATGTGCTAAAAGTTACTATGATAGGTCTGGTGTTTTCTCCTTTTTTTCCTAGCCTTCTTACTGATTCTATGATGTTCTGGTTCCACTGTATGTTTAGTATATTTTTTATAATATTTTCTACCTTTTTTTCCAAGTCACTATAGGATCTCTCTCCTTCTTCAACTCCAAAAAAGACCAAATTTTTCCTTCGAATAAATTTCTCTACGTTATTTAATTTACCTTTTTGTTCTTCTAATTGTTGCTCTAAAAATTCATTCTTAATTTCTAGGTTGCGGAACCTTTCGTTTATATTGTTAATAATTGTGTTTTTCAGATCTTCTTTCATTTCCAGCATATCCGCCTTCTGTTGTCTCATTTTTTCTTGCATATTGATTAGCATGTTTTTTATTTCCTCCATTGTTAAAGATATGTTTCTTTTATACTATAGTTTTGGCTGATTTTAGAGTTCATATAAGAGTTTCATCCACTTGTCACTAGGGGCGCTTAACAGGGATTCCTTGGAGAGAGAACTTCAGCGTTGTTTAAAGGAATGCAATTTTTTGCTTTTTAGTTTACATATTGAAGTCGGTTTTTTTTTTTGTTTAAAATTATCATTACATTACCTTATTTTAGAAGCTACAGGGGGGATACACATTTTTCTACTATTCAGTTTAAATATAAATGATTTTAGAAACCTCAATATCAGTTTTGGAAACCTATTCATACATATCCCACACGCGCGACACGTGATTTGATAAAAAAAAATATTTTCAGTTCTAAGTATGGGGAGCCCCAAAAATGTATTGTTTTTTTACTATTTTTGTGTGAAAATCGTAATGAGATCCACAACCAAGTTTCAAGAGTATAGTTCTTATAGTTTCGGAAAAAGTGGATGTGAGATACGGACGGACGGACATGACGAATCCATATGAGTTCCGTTTTTTGCCATTTGGCTACGGAATCCTAAAAATTACAAGTAGAAGAGATTACAACATATATCAATTCGATAATAATAATTCAAAATGTGTGCAAGTAGTTTGTGTTTTACTAAATAATATGAATTTCCACTAAGAACCTACAGTATATTTAATAATATATATAATATTATGTTTAATTCAAGACTTGGATTTTTGTTGAACGATAACTAAGTTAAGACAACAGCTAGTAGTAATCGTCATAACCACACAAATAAAGTCATAACCATCATCATCCACTGCTGCCTATTTCCGGATTTAAATACCTTCTGTCGCCTTTTACGACACTCACGGGAAAGATGGTAGATGGGGGATGCTACTGTTTACCCCACACATATTCTGACCAGATCCAGATCCTGGCATGTTTGGAGCTTTTTAATTCCAACCATAAGAGTTAGGTTCTTGGGTCCAAACAGTATTTTAACCCAGTTGGGTTAAGGGCGTGTTTCACCAAGCAATGTTAAAGATAATCCTTCGTTAAATATCATGTTGTTCCTCTCGTAATTCCTATCAATGAATGAAAAGGCATGGTATTTTAACAAGCCTTTAATACTAACATGCGTTGGTGAAATCAGGACTAAGTTAACCTGTTTTGTACCTAGGTCTGGTTAACCTAATAAGGCTAGACCCAAGGCTGGAGGTTGGAATGGAGACGGTCAGTGGCGTATTTATAGTTTTGACACATCGGGACTGTTTCCAACTATGTTAAGTCCCGGTTTTATGAACGCTTGTGTTAACGGCTTGTTAAAATACCATGCCTTCTCAGTCATTGAAAGGATATTCGAGAGGGATAACGTGATATTGAATGAAGGATTAAGTTTAACATGTGTTGGTGAAATTCGCACTTAGTGTGGCTTTTTTATCTAGCAGGGGTAAGGACAATGCCTCTCCCAGGATGGGTATCCTGGGGGTATATGGGACTCCAGTGGCCGATGCCAATTCAGACACTACACTACATTAATAATAATGCCTCCCACACCGATTTCGGTGACGGTGGCCGGTTTCATTGAAACCAGGCCAGCTATGTAGGAGTTATTTTATAGTGTCCAAGAGTGTGCGCAATACACAGAAGCAATATCTCTTTCATCAGTCTCGTAGCCCAGTGGGACGGATAACCGACACGACTGGCGGGAGATCAGGCTCACGCACCGACTTTTTACATGCTCATCGGACTCATGGATCATCTTTCTTGTCAGACATTCAGATGATCAGCCTGCATTGTCCTAACCAAACTTGAAAACAACATTTATTGTTCCAACGCGGGAATCAAACCCACGACCTCCGGGTCGAGAGCGAAGCTCTGAACCACTAGACCACGAAGGCGCTACCTACTGAATGTATAATGTAAATTGTATCAATTTAAATACTTTTAAACTTTCATAAAACTTGTTTTACGAAGTGTTAGTCATAAGTTTCCGTGGTGTAGCGGTTATCACATCTGCCTAACACGCAGAAGGCCCCCGGTTCGATCCCGGGCGGAAACATTTTTGCTTATTTCAAATAGTTTCTTTTTTCGCCAATTTTCTAACTAATTTGGAAATTTATTAGGAACAATGTTCACCCTTTTGATGTGTATATTTTAAGGTTAGAGGAGGCAGTATCTGGTTTACGAGACTAGAGAAGGAAATGACAGTGTCCTCGTGTATTGCGCACATACTTTGGCACTTTAAAAATGATCAGAAATCTGTTTATTATTGTAGGTTGAAAACATAATGTGACTTTGAAAGCAAAATTACTGGGAAGTGAGGCGATATATTAAATGACCAGCAGAGAAAAGTTTAATCCGTCCATGTTATAAGTTAAACAAGAGTTCGGTGGAATTGGGTCGGGCTCAGCCATGCCAGTAATTACTCAAGCCGTAAGGGAGTACACTAAACACATTATTGGCCCAATGGGGTTAGCAGCAACAAATCACAACTACGTTCATCAAAAAGAATTGCATGAACATTATTCTAGCGTGAACGTCGTCGGAAGACGGTTTCATTTAAGCGGGATTAGATTGACGTGCATATTTACATATTTGTTATATCGTATATTTCGATACTGTTGTAGAACACAGACCGATGTGACGATATAGTTATATACCCAGTTGTAGAAACAGAGAGCAATTTAAATAATTAACATGGTGCAAGAAAATATGCTTAAAGCAGTTATTCTATTTATCTATAGTCTGAAATATTTAAGTGCCATTAAATATTAGTTTTATTATTTTAAAGCTTTTAATTACAATTTTAAAAGTAATGTCGGTACAACTACTAAAGTGATACTATTACGCAGAACCGACATTCTTCTACCTAAATAAAATTTGTTAAATTTAATTGATACAGCAGTATGCCTAGTTTTTTATGACATTTATTCATGTTCTTCAATTATTTACTACCTACTTTTGATTTTATAATGTCGTAAGTTTAAATGTTAAGTTTTACTTGTAAATTATGTAAAAGTGACTTGTAGACATACAACGTTGTTCTCTATGATTTTTTAATGCAGCATACTGAGAAATCAGCCCTGTCCCGCCCGTTACACCGTGTGTAATTAAGTTATTCCAATTTCAATTATTCAGTATCGGTCCAGTAGTGGATATCATAGCCAAAATGATAAATTATATAAGCACCTCCCTTGTCTGCTACCCGTACCTAATGCAATTTCTTCGAGAATTTTACACGCTGCCAGATTAACGTGGTGTATTAACGTCCATATATATAATTATTATGATTATCAGGCGATCCTTTTGCTCGTTTTCGTAGTAAATTGCTTATCGGGCATTTATTTAATGGCGCCTAAATACCGTAAGTAAGGGATCTTCTGTGATATCTTGCACATAAATAAAATGCGCGTTACTGGCGTTACGTAAGATTACCCAAAGCCCCTTTTTCGTCAGATTATGTGATGAAAATAATTTGTTCTTCTTATGGGGCACTCACGTAACCTCAACGTTCCCAGGGGTTCTTCAGGCCATAAAATTTACGTAGATGGGTTAAATTTTTGTTTATACGATCAGCGGTTATATTTTTCTAAAAATGTCTTTCATATAATGTAAAGTATATTGAAATGTAAATAAACAGAGACCTTACTCTGCTATCGCTATTAGATATGAGCCGTATGACTTACGAAGTTATAAGACAAAAATGTATGGGATGTGAAATACGAATACGGCTGTACACTTAGCGAAGCTTATGTTTGACATACATTTTCTTATGAAAAAAGTGTTAACTAAGTTCGCCTTTTACATTACATATATAACTTTGGCGGCGATCATAGGTAGGGCTGCCATCCGTCCGGGTTTCCCCGGATTTGTCCTAGTTTGGAGGCCGTCCAGGGAGCGTCCGGGCGAGGTTTAAGTTGTAGTCCGGGTATAACCCAGAGGGACGAGCACTCCCGTGCCCCAGATTTTAAACAAGATGTAATTTAATAAAAACAGTATTGAAATGTCCGGGGTGAAAGCTCCAAAATCCGGGGAAATTACGCTTCCGGTACTGGGTGGCAGGTTTTAGAGATGGCAACCCTAATCATAGGTAGCTCGCGACGCTAGGCAACCGGGTTTTCGAGCGCATTTTTCAATACAACTAATAATAATTCTTACCTTGAAGGTTTGCTTACCTAGAACAATGAATTTAAAAAGGTAAATAAAATAATAGAACCAAACTCTTTATTTTCAAAATTTTCGTACATATCCAACTCCGAAATAAAAAAAATTACTGCCTGCAGCATAACAAAAAATCTGATGGGGCAAGAATGACCTGGAAAAACTAAAGATGAAGAGAGAAGAAAGTCGTACAATCCGTTGACCCGGGAAGAAGAAATGGGAATTCTCTTGCCCCAACTGACCTCGAATAAATAATAAATTACCTAGTTTTAAAGGTTATTCTAGTGTCACTTACAGTAATAAATATTATTAGTTACTTAATTTAATATTCAATAATATGATAATTTTCCTGTGCAATTAAAAATTACCTTCACTTTATTTATAAACATAACATGACTATTAATAATGACTATAATAAATAAACAAACAAGAAAAGTAAATAAACAATATTTATAGGATTCGTAGGAAAATATATATATATAAGTAGTGTTTTAACGAAAAAAATTATATTTACATTAATTTCACAACGCCTGTAGCACATTATCATTGTTTTAGGTCTTTATACGTTTTATGAATACGAATAGTTAGTAAGTTATAATATAATAAAACACGATTTTTAATCAACGATATAGTTCTGTCTTTTGTCGTTTCAGCTAGGACGTGTAAAGTTTTCCAGTGAATCCCTGCGACCTTTGTAAGTCGTAAGTTTTGGCTCTAAGTATGTAAACTTAAGTAAAACATTGATATTCGATTTAAGGTTTTTTACACATGGAACAATGAAGTTCAACGTAAAACGAATAAACTAAGCATATAATGTCTATAATATATATTTTTTAATATATTGAATACAACAACTTAGTTTAAAGAACTAATTGAATAAAAAGTTGGTGAGCGTTACACGGGAGTCCAGATCCGTCACCGCATGAATCTCCTGGTTCAGCTCGTATTGGGACATGAGGAGCTCCAGGAGCCGAGGAGATCGCTCCAGAGGGAGTGCTCTCTTTTTAAGATGGAAGTCCGGTCCCTTATCAGGTAGACCGGCCGGTTGGGGGGGGGGGGGCATGGCCTGTGTTTTGAAAGATTCAGGGCACTCCCCCTAATAGCGGCTGATGGTTCTTTCGTTTCTTGGCAATCCGCAAGTGGTTTTTTGTGGGTAAACCGGCCGCAGGTGCCGGGAGTCCCATATAGGTGTAAGGCACTTGCAAAATAAAAAAAAAGGATGAGATCCAGGATCACCTTGAACTTAGAATTATATTTTAATCGTAGAATATATACATAGTATGTTATAATAAATACGTAGTACATATTATATATCATGTCAATCTTTAATGAATATAAAAGTTTTAAAAATAAGCTTTTATTTCAATGCTCCGAGTGCTTGTCACTAACAAAACTATTCAAACAAGTCCAAACTCGGTGGTTTTGTCTTAGTTTAGTTTGGGAGTTCCTATGGGCACCTTCCGACGCCATCTTGAGACCAGCTTCATAGTACAATTTTATTGCATTATCACCGAAGTTACGTTGCTAAACCAAATTTACACCGAATCTAAAGATAGGAAGTGGTCATATGTTTACTCGCAAGATTTCTCCCACACTAACATACTAACAGGACAAGTTGAATAAAAGCTTTTAAAAGATATTATTGTTGATTTTTTTTAGTTTTATCTGTCAACTTTGGTCTTTTTTCCAAGCTTACACTAAAGCTACGAAAAACTAATTGACCAAGGAGTTGGCTAGTTTCCTCAGCTGTATGTTGATGCCGTCAGCTGCGGCGGTGAGCGTCGCGCGGGAGTCCAGCTCCGTCACCACGCTAGTCTCCTGGTGCAGCTCGTACTGGGACAGGATGAGTGCCAGGATCACCTTCACGTGGAGCTGCCCAACCTTCATACCTGAAGGAAGAGGTGGGAATTAGGTATGACCATTAATGAAGACATAAAGGCGATATGCACCAAAATGATGATTTCGAGAAAATTGAATTCAAACTGTCACTTAAACTTTTTAGATTACGTCGTAAAGTATTAAATACATTAATCTAAGGGCGTGTTTCAACAAGCAATGTTAAAATTAACCCTTCGTTTAATATCATGTTGTTCCTGTCGTAATTCCTATCAATGAATGAGAAGGCATGGTATTTTAACAAGCCGTTAACACTAACATGCGTTGGTTAAATCGGGACTAAAGATCCATATCTAGAATCAATGTACTTAATACGTTACTACATATCCTAAAATGTTTAAGTGACTATTTAAACTCAATTTTATGGGTTTTTTTTGTGACATATAAGCTTCATCGATTTATGTCTTCAAATGTGAGATCAGCTTGTGCAGCGCGTACTTGGACAGGATGTGAGCTAGAATCACTTTCACGTAGAGTTGACCTACTTTCATGAAGGTCATTCCTGAAGGAAGAGGTGGTAATTAGAATTACCAGATATGTGATTGTTCTAGTTGGTGTTCATCATGTGTACATGCTACGTTGTGTACGAACAAAAGTAGATGTAGACAGTCATGATTAGATAATATTTGGCGCCTACAAAATAAAATAAAATAAAAATCGTTTTATTTCCAAATGAAACAAGCTAGAACGCTCACTTTCAATTGCGACAGTGATGAATGACTTAATTATCGTTTGCAATGCTCTCCTACGATCTCACTTTTGTGACGACTCATACATATGCCACCAAGGACAATATTTTATATCGCTGTGGAATAAAACTATCGAAAAGCCAAAGCCTTAGCAATATTTACTAACTAACTACATGCTATAATATTAATGAATGTGGGTGTATATGGGTCTCGTATATAGAGTTTACTTTGCTGATAGAAGAAAGAAGTAAGTCAGCGCTGGTACTTTCACAGTATTCTCTACATAGGAGGCACATACACACCCAACTATTATCACTTATTTATTTTGCACCTTGTCGTACACATAGTACTTACCCACACACATCCTTGGTCCAATTCCAAACGGTATATTCGCGTCAGATACCTTCCTCCCCTCGGCGAAGCGCTCCGGGTCGAAGAGAGTGGGGTTGTCGAAGAACTGGGGGTCGTTGTGTAACCCATAGAGAGAGATGAAGATAGGCGTCCCTTTCTCTATCACTATATCTGTGTCGGGTATCTGGAATGGATTATATGGTGTAATGTATATTTTTTTGTTTTTTTTTGTAACTTGTTGTATGCACAATAAAGTATATTTGTATTTGTATTTGTATTTGTGTAGGTTTCAGGTTGTAGATTTCAGTGTAATTGAAGATATGAAGGTACCTAAATAGTATTAAGTACATTAATCTAAGTATCCGTCCATGAAATACGTTAATACATCCTAAAAATTTTAAACATTTAATGTTTAAGTGACAGTCTAAACTCAATTTTCTGAGTAAAAAAATTTTGAGACACCTTGTCGACACCAATGGATAATAATTTCTTCAATTGTAGGTTCAGGTGTAGGTTGAAGCGAAAATAAAAAATAATCCAAAGCAAATTATAATATAATAAATGGCTAACGTCACAAGGATGAAAAAATTATAATTATTTAAAAAATGCTAATAAACGTGTGCGCGTCATAGTGGATTAGTGACGCTACTAACTTAATAGTAGGGGAGCCGAAGAGGGGATTTTTGAACTCAAGCGCGTCAGATTAAGATAGTATAATATTATTATGTGTCCCACATGCCTCTGGTAATCTAGGCATGATTTTTTATTTGAATTCTGGTGTTATAAAAAGTTTTTAAAAGTATCGAAAAATTAATTCGAGGCGCCAGATTAAGGTTGGAGATGTTGAGTTAAGTTAAGCAAAGAAGCTCCTACAGAAAGCACTGAAAGTTGGCTAACCTCATAGGAACTTATGTAAAAGCTAAATAATTGAGTATTCTCAAATATTTTATATTCGACTCAGATTGATACTGGTGTCAATATTGTCGAATTGAAATATGAATAACCTATATTATAATACTATTTCATAACAATTTCGACTTTTTAAAGTTTAAATAAGTCTGTTTCCTGTCATTCCACAAATAATAAAAAAACTATCATATGTTTTTTCCCCTAACATCTAATCACCAAAACCTACTAGTTCTCCACAACGCTTGAGTAACTACACGTTTAGCATTCTGGGCTCCCCTACTAAAGAATCACCACAAAGACTTCCGCACAAAACTGCGAAAATGTTTGTAGTAGAGACCCCTTATTTTACTAAACTTACTCAAAGTGTACTAAAATAAGGAGGTCAGGTTTGTTAAAGTGTCAACAAAATTCATCATCTGTGAAAACTTAAACTTAGCTATCAGTGGCGAAGGTTCTTTATAAGAGGGAATAGATAGAAATTTGAATGAGGGTAGAATAGATAGGAATTTGAATGAAATCGCAATGCAAGGGGGTAAGTGAAGCTGATAGAAACCCTGTCACTGATAGCTATTACGGTCAAGAAGATACAGCCTAGTGCAGGAGTCAAATCTCAGGAGTAGGGTTTCTACTTTTTGGGTTCTACTTAAAAACTAAAGCTACTAAATAATCAGTAATAATAAACTTTTACATTCAGATTCTATAATAAACTAGCTGTCCCGGTTAAGGCCACGGAACACTTTTATGTCGTCAACAGCGCAACTGGGCTGTGAATCTAAACCATTCTCGAATTCATTTAAACACACACAAAAGTATCATTCAAATCGGTTCAGCCGTTTAGTTCTCTGTCAACAAGCGTACAGAATAATTATATATACAAGGTATACACAAGACAATAAATGAGTGATAATGATTTAGGGTGTGTATGTGCCTCCTATGTAGAATATACTATGAAAATACTAGCGCTGAAATGAGAAATGCCCGAACATCATAAATTTTCCCATACAATAATTAAAAAAATACTTCTTTTAGCGGTAGTATTTTCACATTAAACTCTACACAGAGGACCCATATACACCCTACAATATTATCACTCATTAATATTTTAGCCAGTGTAAAGATAATTAACTGGAATAATTTTTGTTTTATCACTACCTTATTGTTACTATGTAACATGAAGTTTCACCAAGAACCTACAATACAATAATTGACGACCGCCATAGCGCAGTGGTTAAGCGTTGGTGCTCGAGCGAGAGGTCGCGGGTTCGAATCCCGCCGAGGGAAGAAAAAGTCTTCAATGTTCATGGATGTGTATAATATGATAAAAATCTTAAATATGTGTATAGTATAAAAGTATAAAATATATATATCCGTTGTCCTGGTACCTGTAACACAAGTTCTTCGGATACTTAGCACGGGGCCAGATTGACATGGTGTGAAGCGTCCATAGATATTATTATATTATTATTATGATTATTATTATTAATAACATACCTTGTAATCCTCTTTAGTATAGCGGTCTATGGTCGACACTGCCGGATGCAGCCTCACTCCCTCAGCCACACACTGGTCTATGTAATTCATCTCGTTGAAAGCTTCTATAGTCCAGCCGTGTTTGTCTATGGCCTGCTTGATGTCCTCCCTGGCTCGGTCTTGCAGAGGCTTCTGCTTGGCCAGCTGCATCAGGGTGAAGGCAACCGCTATGGAGCTGGACTCGAAACCGGAGAAGAATTGTCCAATTTGGAACATCAGGTTCTCGCCTTCGAATTCTGGAAATGAATGGCCTTTTTAGCCGGCTCCAAAAAAGGGGTTTGGCTTATTATGGCAATAACGGTTTTACGTGGCATAAGTAATTCTTTGGTTCCCTAGTTATCCAGTGGTGTAATTGAAATTTGGATGTATACACGGTGTAAAAAGAGCAGTCACTATAACTTCGTGGGGTAATAACCAGGGAAGAGATATATCCATGGGTACTAGTCATTTGCTTTTAATCTACTGTTTTAAAAATTTAAAAATATTCAATAGGCAATGTACAACGTGCACAACACAGCGATCAGCTGATTACGCTGAGAGGTCAATAGCACGCGTAAGACGTTCATTACGTACTAGGGCGATAATTATAAAATTTAAGAATTTAATGCAAAGTAATAAATTGCAAAAAAAAAAATTTTTTTTCAAAAAATAAATAATGAAAAAAAATAATTTCTAGAAATAGTTAAGGTCCTATAATCATATCCCAAAGTTATAGTGACTGCTCTTTTTACATCCTGTATAATAGATATGTGGCTTCAACACTGTGTCCCCCGATTTTGTTTCAAAATAATGTTGCACGTTTTATTCACTTTAATGTTCACGATTGTATTTTATGTTGGTTATGAATGGTTCTACTGAGTTAACCGATTAGATAAGTAGTTTAATTGAAAATATTTAAAACTTACTTCTTAATTAAAAATTAAAGACGGGAGGTGTGTATAATTTTTACATTAGAAGGTTTTTATTTTTTACTTTAGATTTGATAATGATTGCATGGTTAATAATTGCTGGAGATAAATTGATGCTCTAATGTACCAATTTAATTTAGTAGTAATTACTCGTTTCAAAATACATTCGCTCGTTTTTAAATTTTAAGTTTTTTCTTTAGCTAATGTTTATAGAACAATCATTAAAATTTATTTGGCTAAGGTGCGTGAAGTGAAAAGATAATTTATGGGAAAGGAAGGTGACCTTCGGCCTTACTCTCCAAATTGATTCGATTTTGATTCAGATTCGATCGTGTCGCGTACTCTCGAATAAATTGACGTTTA
Organism: Celastrina argiolus; assembly: GCA_905187575.2. NCBI lineage: Eukaryota > Metazoa > Arthropoda > Insecta > Lepidoptera > Lycaenidae > Celastrina > Celastrina argiolus. The sequence goes on along the minus strand of LR994594.1, from coordinate 8,368,909 downwards.
TATATATTGATTCTCAGTCGATTGATGTGGTCGGGATTACAAAAAGTTGCGATCTAACGATTTTCTTTATTCTGGTTAGTTTCAAAGCAATCCACCAAATGAAATACCATAAGCCGTTGAGATCTCTTATTTAGATTCTCGATTGTGTCGGGAGTAAGCCTACTAGGAGATCGCCGAGTGAGGTGGTATGGTGGATCATGCTGAAGGCTATTCAGCCTGTAGATATACATATAGGGCCGAACTAAGAAAACTTCGATTGCGCGATTCAGAATTGTGCCGCCATTTTTATTACTTACTGTAAAGATTATTCTGCTCCGAGTTCTTTAGTTGAATGATGGAATCGATAAAATCCCCTCTTTTAATCCCAGTCTTCTCGCGGGCTTCGATCGTGCTCCAAAATAATTTCTGTACATATTTTGAATTGACGAAAACGGGGTTACCGATAACTTTGACCAGTTCAGGCATAAAGAAAACAATAACTAATGCCACCATCCGTTTGAATCCTCTAAAGAAGTCCATAACTGAAACAAACATTATGGTTTAGTAATACCCGACTCCCGAGGCAATACTTAAATAAACATAATCAATTTTACGTTTTGGCTTATTCCCCACGGACTGGAGTTTGTTTTCCAGAAATCGATGCTGATTAACTCAACAGAGACCTTCCGAAAATTTTGATTCACCCAAGTGATTTACGTCAAGCAATTATTAAAAATATATAAAAGTTTGTGTGGAATGGATTATATCCTAGACCTATTTTGTAGGAGTTATTTTATAGTGGCCAAGTGTATGCACAAGAGTATTCTGTCTTCCATTGCAGCTCTCAAGTCCCGATGGGTAAAACCAACACGACTGGTGTGAGAACAGGTTAATGGATGAATGGAAATTAGTTACTCCTTAGCGCAAAGTTACTCAACGAATTTTGATGTTTGTATGGTAGCAGTTCTCTGGACTAACATATAAGCTACTTTTCAGCTAAGTCTGGTTCTCCTTCAGATAAAAACCTTAGTATGCATGATAGGTGAGAGTCCTTGAAAGGTAAGTAGGTAGGTGGAAAGGAGATGTAGGACACACAACTGCTACTTATATCCCGAAAAAATAGAGTTTTTCCGTGATGTGGATTATTAGTTTTCTAGCTAGCTAGCGAGTGGTTCTACAAATACTGTATCATGAACGGAACCATAGACAAAAGTCAGCGTTTAATACAAATAGAACTTTATACTTACAGAACTTGTAGAAATCTGTGTCGGGGTTTTTAAATGTATTTGTCTTCGTCCCCAGCACGATATTGGCGATGAGATCAGCAGTGTAAATATAATTAACATCTTGTACGTCGACAACTTTTCCATTATCGTCGCGGATTTCTCTGTCGAGGTACTCCATCATCGGCTGTCCGGTTTCCATCATGAACGGCAGTATCTGTTTGAGTTTGGTCTTCGTGAGTAGCGGGGAGACCTTGCTCCTCAAATATTTCCAAGCGGGGTTCTTCAGGCCGAACAAGTTCTTCATGCCGACGCTGTCCTTCTGCCACGGTCCTCCGAAGTGGCGATCGGAGAAGTTGTCGAAATCTCTTATTAAAATCTGCTTTATGATCTGTGGGTCTTTCAGCAGCAGACACGGTTTGTGGAGGATGTAGAAGCCGGCCACTGGTGCGTCTTTCGGTGCCTGCTTGTACACCTCACCCAGGTGGTAACCTGGCGCGGTGCGAAACAGGAAGCCATTTTTGAAATGGCCGAATAAGAAATTCGCGTTAGGCACCTCTCTAACGCCGCGCCTCTTCCAGTAACTCAATTTGTACCGACAATAAATATAGAATAGAGCTAACAAAATCGGTATTGCACTTATTATAGTGGTCTTTAAATCTAGACTTGGAATTATCATTTTGTTCCTTTGTTCCGTTATTATTAATAAATAAATTTAATTGGTTAACGGAATGTCCAAGTAATTCTGACCACGGTGTTAGTTCTACTGAGTTAATCTCTGTCCAGGCCGTATTAATATTATAATGCTACTCGATTTTGTTGCTACTGTCTTATTTGAATATTGGGGTTTCTTGGACATTTTCATAAACCCATAATAAAATTATTTTTTTATTGCAATTGTCAAGGTTCCGTCGTTTTAAAAGTATTAAGGACGTAACTCAGTGGGTTGTTTAGGTTTATCATCCATCCATGAGCTGGATGGTCGCGGTTTCGAATCCAAACCGCAAATATTTATAGAGCAAATATTTCCAATGCCATGCCATACAATAAAAATCTTAAATATTATGTAAAGTATTAGGTAAATAAATTTAATGGTGGAGGTTAGATAGGAGTTATAGATAAATATAATCTCGATATAATCGTAATTATAGCCCGGGTTATATTATTTACGTAATAAGGTTAAAGATTTTATAGAAATTGTGCTGACAATTTTCTGAAAATAATGTCGTTAATAGAGTGTCTTCTAATTTTAATTTTTACTTGATCAGAGGAGAAACTTGCACCCCTCTTAGGTCCGGTTTCTGAAAGGCTAATCAAATCTATGATCAACTAATATGGCACTCAAGTTAACAATTCATTTTGGACGCTGATTGGTGAAACATTTATCAGAGAGAAAGAGTGATACAGATATTATATAATTACATCACGCTCGCACTCATAAGGCTGGTTAAATAAAATACCACAGATAAACCGTATGTTAAGTGTCGGTGTCTTTTGGTGAATTAAGCTTATTTGTGGTATTTTAACCAGACTTGCGAGTGTGAGCGTGATATTTCAATTATATAATATATTCTGTCCCTCTCTTTTTCTCTGATAAATGTTTTACCAATCAGCGTTCAATATGGGTTGTTAACTTGAATGTCATATTAGTTGATCACAGATTTGATTAGCCTTCCGGAAACCGGCCCTTAGTGTTTTAACTTACTTTCCTTATTACTGTCACGGGCTAAGTAGGTATAGATCGGCCTAGCTACTAAGTAGGGCATAGGCAAATGCCGTCAGCCTAGGACTAAGTTATATGCAAGACCCAGTCTTGCATATAACTTGTTACCTGAGATTATCGATTCATCGAATAATCTCGTATGTATAGTGTGTAATTTCAATATCATATAATGTAATCTCGATTAGTATATCTGATTCCGTATTTTCTTATCTACGCCAACTCGGAACTACCGTAACTAAATACAAACTATATTTTGTTTTATCTTATCATAGAAGTTGCGTAACAAAAACATGCATGCACAAAAAAAAATAAGAAGATACCTAACCTACTTGGTTTTTTCAGCTAGTTTTAATTTTTTGTCAGCTGTTCGAAATTTTTTGATGTATAATTGCCTTCCTTTGGTTTTCGTAAGTCTTTCCCGAGGTACAGTACCCACATACTAGGTACATTGTACAGACGCGTACGTACTGCATAATTATTTTAAGGGCACTCGTATTAAGTATTGAAAACTATTTCCTACATAAAAATATTATTATCTTATACCAAGGATAAATTAATTGTCTGATAAGAGTAATGACTCGGCAAAGTCAGCTATTTATAATACAGAAAAATGTGACCGCCTTAACAGTAACGTTGGGACTATATCTACACTAATATTATAAAGAGGAAAGATTTGTATTTTTGTATGTAACGAATAAACTCAAAAAGTACTGGACTGATTTTAATAATTCTTTTTTCATTAGAAGGCTACATACAATACATACATTATCACGGAGTAACATAGGCTATATAAAAATCAATTGATGTTCGTTAGTCTCGCTAAAACTCGAGATCAGCTGAACTGATTCGGCTATTTTTGGTCATGAAATATTCGTGGAAGTCCCGGGAAGGCTTAAACGGTTTCCATGCCCAACGAAATGGGTCAGCTAGTTTATTATAATCCGGAATCGGAAAGTGCAGAAAATGTAGAGCACTAAAAATTTATATCTGGGCTAATACTTGTTACTATGCTAATTAAGTTGAATTTAGTTAATATGCTAATAAAGTTTTAAATAAGTAACATTACAGTTGAAAATCCAACACACAAATTTCCAAATTGCTATTTAGTCCATGGTACATTTGACATTAGTGTTCCGCATTTTCTAGGACCAGAGAAATATGGGCAATATGTACTATATTGCCCCATATTTCCCTGTTATCAACCTTGTAGTATAAATTACTATGAAACCTGATTACAAAGACACTGAATGGTATTTTTTTTTTCGTCATGAACTTTTTTTTTAATTTGTAAATGAAATAATTAAATACATTTATTGAATGAGAAAAGGTAGTATCATCATTTACCAAAGTTATAGTACTTGTTCTTTTTACATCCTGTACCTATAATACGAAGGATTGCTATTTCTGTCTATTTATAAAGCTTCGGTGAACCTATGAATAGCATAATTTTAATGAATGAAACAAGAAAACAACAAGAAACACGCAGATTATAAAACATTTTTTTTAATCAAATTAAATTAATATGGACGACGGCATATTATTTTTTAAGAATTTATTCAAACAAGTTTGCAATGTCAATTGATGTAATAAAAATATTTTGCACAAGAAATATCTAAAATATTTGAAACTTGTAAATGACGCAAAAAATTATGTTTTTTGATCACGGTATGCAAATCGCGTCTTATACTTTGAAATGTTTATTTAATTTATTTTATTTAACATTTTTTGAGATAACGAATAACGAAAACTTTAATGAAAATTAGCATAGAAAATTACCTAACAAAAGTCACCTAATTAATTTACAAAGTAAATTTAATATAAAACCTAAATGTAATAGGTAAGATAAATTAGACGTGTGTGTTATGCTTTTAAAAGGTCTTTAATTTATTACGTTAAAAGTTTTTACTGTTCTATGTCCAAGCATGTCAAAAATAACACATGGACCTCCCCCCTCAATCTTATATTATATATTGTAAAAAAGTACCACTTTCAGCGATGGTACTTAATTTTTTAAAAACTATAGTAAACTCTATTTATGTGGCCCATACACACCCTAAAGTATTATTCCTCATTAATATCTATTATTCCCAGCTGGGAAGAAGACATACTTAGAATAGCGGGAAAAAGCTGGCAAACGATAGCCAAAGATAGGGAAAAGTGGAAAAATCTGGAGGAGGCCTTCACCCTCACATAAGAGGGGTTCTTGCATGCCAATAATATAATAATAATTATAAGATTAAAATAAAAGTAACAATAAATAATAATAACAATGTAATAATAAATAGTAATACCAATATAATGTAATAATGAATAATAATCTAAAAGTAATTATAAATAAATTGATATTAATTATCATTAATAATAATAAATTCATTAATTTTATAATATATTAATGCATGAATTGTAATATAAGTACTAATATTTTTTTGTAATGAATTTACGCAAGAAATAAAAGGCTTTTTTATTTTTATTTTATTTATTTTTATTAATATCTATTATAGTCAGTTTTTCACGATTTATTTAACACCAACATCTCCTTGTTGTGGGACGTGTCGTGGGCCCAATTTATTTTAATCCCACATACGGTTTACGCCATTAGGTACATAATATAGATAATGTATATCTAGGCCTCTTGCAAAAAATGGCATAATTTTTTTGTATCACTTATTAGATATGAGTTTAATAAATTGTTAAACTACATTCCGATTTTATCAAGGCTTGTTAGTGTTAACGGCTTGTTAAAATACCATACCATCTTATTCATTTACAAGAAATACGAGAGAGATAACATGATATTCAATAAAGGATTAACTTTAACCATGTGTTGGTGAAATGGGCACTAAGTCTGAAATAAACGCATTTGTTTAATTATGGTGCCCACCCTGATTAAAATGAATTGGGACATAACATATTGTTTCTGTGTAAAGTGAAATAGGTTTTTGATAATGATTAGATCAAAGAGGCAACCCTTTTAATCTTGTCAAGTCACTGGTTCAGAAACATCCATTACTGTTTAATTTTATTCCCGGACCCAACATTCCGTTAACGCGGGACAATCGACAATTCTCTTTCTGACACCGAATTTTCTAATTGGTATGTAATATAAAATTAATTTTGATCCTCACTTCATAGTTTTCATTTATCTAAAACGGTTTGTCTAGAGTGTCTAGAGTCACTCTAGACTAACCATTTAAAAAGCTGCTTTTATAAAGACTCGACATTTAGGTGTTATTAATTTATGCCTATATATAAATACGCTTAAAAATAATCACCGATTATCGGACGTGGGTTTAAGGCTTTGTATAACGCCATTGACTTTTGCATGGCGAGAAGGGATATTGCGCCTATAGGAGTGTATTGAAATAGCATTAAAAACAAAGAAGTCAAATTAGCGACTTTTTGATAAATATAATGAAGATAAATATATTTAGGGATTTGTCTATAGCACTGTATTGAGAAAGAGGGTTTTAAGGTAGGCACTAGGCAGGGGCGTGGCTACCACTGCATCAGCCGTATCCATTATACAGGGCCCCCAACGCGACGTGCATTTTTTTTGTGAGAAATCTTTACCCTCCATAAGGGCCCCTAAACAAATTTTCATACGGGGCCCCGGCAAGGCACGCTATGCCACTGGTACTAGGTACCCCAATTTTCAGCTTATAGCGCGCGCTGCCTTTATCATGCGTCGCACGCGCAGTAGTCGCGACTTCGTTACACCTTTGCTCGCGCCTGCGCGCTTCGCCGCGGTAGAGACCGCTGGGACTCGCCGCTGAAGGACCGCTGCTGGAACGCTGGGACTCGCCGCTGCAGAACCGCTGGGACTCGCCGCTGCAGCGATGGATCTGTCGCTATGTCAGTATATGTCTGTATAATAATAATCTATGCTTCATGAAACAGTCAAAGTGCTACAGTGTTTATAAAAGTAATGAGCGTTGATTTGCTTTTTAAAAACCGAGTGTTAGTTTCTAACCTAATTAGAAATAAAATGTTTTTTAAATTCAAAACTCGTGAGAAAACCTGCAGTTTTTAATGCTGATTCTCGTAACTCGAACTTCTATACGAATCTGAGTCTGTTCCGCTCATTTTTCGTTTCGGTCGTCAGACTGACGATCGAAACGAATTTCGAGGCTCGAGAACTGTGGCCCTGGACTTTAGCGGTGTTTCACTTTTAAACTTAAATGGTAATAATCACTAATCAGCACCGATGACCTCCGTAGCGCAATAGTTGAGCGCGTTGGAGCTTATGCTGGGATAGCGGGTCATAAAAAGTTTTCATTATATATCGGTCATGGATGTGTATAACATAGTTAAATTCATAAATATGTGTATAGTATAAAAGTATTGAATATTATAATATATATTTCCGTGGTCTGGTACCGGTAACACAAGTACTTCGGATACTTAGCACAGGGCCAGATTGACGTGGTGTGAAGCGTCCATAGATATTATTATAATTATAAATCTTGTATGTGTGAAGACTGATGGTTGGTATTTTAAGTATGTTTTTACGAACGTTGGTCAAAAATAAACGAGATTTATTTCTTATTTTTAACTAGCTGTGCCCGCGACTTCGTACGCGTGGAAAAGTGATTTGGGGCACTTTAGTATTTTTAAAAATATTTTTAGTTTAATGGCGCAACCGATGACAACTTTCGCTAATAGGTAATTCCCAGTGTATCCCAGTGTTGATCCCGATCCAGCAAGTCACGTACCCGGCAAGCCTCTTGGTATGCAGGGTATAATAGTAATATAGTACCATCCTTTCGGAGCTCGGCAAAAGAAGTAGGCCTTCGAACAATATGTAGAAGTCAGCAAAGGTATTCGAAGTGAGGATAATATTATTCGAATGCACCGTATAGACCCAGCCAATTTTTCACGTTAATTTAGTAAAGTATTTAACTTCGATGTCCGTCTGTCTGTCTGTCTGGGTGTCAAAACTTTAACACGTGTAGGCATCAAGCTAAAAATCATATTAAATACTCAGGATCTTCTGTCCCTTCTGGCTGTGAATAAAACAGACTTCTTAGCCACATCTACCCAAAGATTCAGCCGTTTATGTCGCTAATTTTCGTAATTTTCGACACTCCAAAGGAAACCAAAACCTAAAGGTTACTTCCCGGGAACTCAGAATCTTTAAATTTGATATGAAGCAACGTCTTAATAGTGCGGACATAGGATAAATTGCGAAACCATAAAAATATTTTAAATTTTTTTGAACTTACTACCGTTCTTGTCATTAATGTTTTGAGGTACTTATTAAATTGAAACTTATATTGCAATTATTAAGGTATTTAAAACGAAACTCTCGGTTAGACATGGGCGCAGCGGTACGCCCCGCCGAGGATCCAGCAGGCTTACTCTCGACACAACCGAGAATCGAATAAGTTCGATCTCAACGGTTTTTGGTGTTTTATTTGGTAGATTACTTCGGAACTAATTCAATTTATTCAGGAGTATGTGGCACGATCGAATCCGAATCAAAATCGAATCAGTTTGGAGAGTTAGGCCCCAGCTCGGCGCGCCGATCGGTTTTAGTAGTGTTTTTTTATTAACCTACCCTAAGTATAATAATAATATAAATAAATGAAATTTAGTTAATAAAATAAAAAAAGATTAAATTTGAATGTTTGCATGAACATGAACGGTTCCTGCCGCGCTTCATAGCTAAACGTCCAGCATTTTTTTTTTAATTGTCATAAGTTTTTTATTTATGAACCGATTGAGATGAAATAAATGTTAAGTCAAGATTACTACATTAAAATATGATTGAACCACATCTAAATCGGATTAGCCGTTTCTGAGATTAGCGTGCACAAATGCACCGACAAACAGACAAAAATTCAAAAAATTATTGTTTTGGGTACTATTGCATAAATAAAAGTCTCCTATACTAACACAGGCACAGTTAGCACAGTTAGCGGCTGTGCGTGGTTAAATTCAAACACCGGTACTGCCTTAAGAGGCAAAGTTTTGACACCTAGCCTTAGCACATTTTAATAGTATTTTTTACCCAGCAGAGGGGTCCAGGAGTTCCTTTGGTTGACCTTCGCCAAAATTCCTACCTACCAGCATCTGATACCTACACTACTCCAGCCCGGCTCGAACGTAAGACGTCACGCAGCAGCCTGCATCACGCGGCGCCCGGTCGAATCACGGCGAAACGATTTTAATTTTGCTATATCTCCTAAACTATTCATTATATTTGCATGGTATAAAGGGCAAATATAGTCTTCATGGAATGCTTAAGCCAACTAACGTATTAAAAATGATTAGGATTAATACCGTGATGGTATAAATAGCTTTCCAAAAACCACTTAATTGCCCGATTTTTTAGTTTATCGCGAAAGGCTTTCTTTTAATAATACAGTTAATTAAGTTGATTTTATACAATAAATGATAATTTATTTCAATTTGAGAAGCAAGTTCAAAAATACATTTTTTATATTATTATGACACTGTGGAAACACTTGTCTTCCCAGAAAAAAATCCTGTTAGTTAGGTACTTATTTCATGTTCTAATCTACTTTAGTGCCACGTTCTATTGCTTCGCGTCACTGTGTAAGCGATCCCCCGTGCCCCCCGCACGAACCGATCGCCCGCAGGCCGCGCGCGCGAAATTCATCCGACTTGCTTCAAATTTATCGTCACTGCTCGGCTCCTATGTATCGTAGCGTTATATTATATAGCCTATAACCTGTCCAGGAATATGGGCTACAATCGTACCAAGTTTGGTTAAAATCCCTTAAGTAGTTTTTGTTCCATGCGTGCACATACAGACAGACAGACAGACAGACAAAAATTTAACTAATTGCATTTTTGGCATCAGTATCGATCGCCAGTCATCCTCCAACATGTATTTTGAAAAAATATTCAATGTACAGAATTGACCTCTCTACAGTTTTATTATAAGTATAGATATAGATATAGATTTAGAAAAGGACCAAGGAAATCTCGATACCTACATACCTAGGTACTAGACATGAATGAATTCGGGGAAGTAATGGAATTCAGGAAAATTACTACCTGCCTTAGTAATTGGTTACATAGTTAGTTAAATTTTTTCAAGATTTTCAAAAATCTATATCGACGAGAATAAATCAAAATATTTTTTTTAATTAGTACCTACATAATATAATATGTATTTTACTAAAAACATTAGCTATTGTCTCTAATTACCTAAAGTACTATTTTAATATCATTCTTTTCAACTGTTTAGAGTTCAGTAGTCCATAGGTACCTAGTTTCGTCACGTGAGTTAGGGTCTTAGGGTCCGGCTGTCTTAGGATTACCGTTCAAATAACGCGTTAGTGTTAGTGCGTAACGCATTTCCCTTGAAAAAAAAAAGGGTAGCCGTTCAAAAGGTAGAGTTCAAAGGTTAGAGTGCTGGAAAGAAGAAACTTTGCATGCACAATTGACAAAGTAGTAAAACAAAGTCGATACATTTTTAATGTCCATGATTTGATTTGAGAAAACCACTTTCGGTTGGACTCTAGTTAATAAAATCATCTACACTAATATTACAAAGTGGAAATTTGTATTTTTGTATGTAACGAATAAACTCAATAAGTACTGGACCGATTTTAATAATTCTTTTTTCATTAGAAAGCTACATTATCACTGAGTAACATAGGCTATATAAAAATCAATTGCTGTTCGTTAGTCTCGCTAAAACTCGAGATCAGCTGAACTGATTAGGCTATTTTTGGTCTTGAAATATTCGTGGAAGTCCCGGGAAGGTTTAAACGGTTTCCATGCTCAACGAAGTGGGCACGGGTCAGCTAGTAATTAATCAATGTGACTACTGACCCAATCACCAATGCGTGATCTTAGTCGGTTTTTTCTTGTTGCTTGCAATAATATCTTTTAAGACATATATTTGAAGATTTATTTTCTACTTAATTTTAATTTTATCTGTCCGGTTTTTTGCTCGGAAATTGTTTTAATTGTACATCATAGCTGCGTAGTTTCGAGTTTGTTAATAATTATTATCTTATTAAGTATTATTGTAAATATATACTATTATTACTATACAGACGAAATATTTGTTAATTTGAATGATTTGAAAATACGATCGATTTTGGAATATACAGTAGAATAAGTAGTACAATAATTAGAAGGATTAGAAAAAGATTTTACTGTTGTAAGGCTACCGTATATCCGTAGATATATAATAAGTATATATTATTCTAATAAATCAGATATCATTACTAAAACGCCAATAATAATTATCCGAATTAAAAAATTATATATTTGTGCGCTGTGAAAACGATTGACGATAGAACAAAATACAGTAGGTACGAAACATTTATTTTTAATTTTATTTCAAAATCCGCTTCTATAAAAGTATTTTTATTAATCTTTGATCCGTATCAAAATATATAAAGTATAATAAGTCCATGCTAAATCAATTAAAAAATTAATTAAGTCCAAACAATACCAGAATATTTAATTTGATTGTATGCCAATTATTATGTAGCATTTCATAGTACCTATTGTTAATCATACAAAAATTTACTTTTTCCTAAGTTTAGGGAGAAAAAAGTTTCATAATTGGCAACACAATAAATAAAACTGTGCACAATGTTGCAAATTAACTATTTAATGTTGTAACATTAAATTACGGTATGACACTGTTATGCTGGTTATTCCGCCTGCCGAATGGCATTTTGGGCATTCTCTGTTTGTTCTGGTTCACCACAACTGCGATATCCGATGTAAGTAGCTGGTCCAGAGTCTGCAACAAAATAGTATTTATAAAGATCCCACTTAAAAAAAAAAAGATCCTGCTGCGTCAGTGTAGTGTGTAAAGTTTAGAACGTCCGAGATAAATTTAACCCAAACGTAAACCAAGCCGTCTATGACACAAACATAGACTGGTCAGTGATGCCAATTGGCCAATATTAATATAATTATTAATTATTATTGGCTACATGAATCCAGACTATAGACCATCAAAGTAACGTATTTTTACTGTAAAGGTTTTTCATTTGATGTTTAAATATGTTAATTACTGTTCGCCGAACTGGTCGGCGCAGTGGAGCGGACCTCGTCAGGTGATGCCGCCGCAGCCGAGGAGCGTCGCGGGCGGCGCATTGTGGTGCGGCTGACGCGGCGTGACCTGCGGGATGAGCTACTTCGCGCCGCGCGCGTGCGCCGCACGCTCAGCAGCGCCGACCTGGGCGCGCCCGGGGCGCCGCGTCGAGTCTACGTCAACGAGCGGCTGACGCGCGCTAACCGCGTGCTCTTCCACCAGGCCCGCGAGGAGTGTCGTCGGCTGCAGTGGCGGTACTCGTGGACCAAGCGAGGTAGAATCTTCGTGCGCCAAGGTGATGGGAAACCGGTGTTTTCAATAAGAACCGAAGCAGACCTAGCGCGGGTTTTTAACGTTGGAAATGTTAGCTAAACTTTATAATATCGGTCTTCTCAAGTGTGCCTTGTTTCTTTTGTTTTTCACTTTAACATATTATTATACTTCTAATCCTATTTCAATGTATCGACAAAAATCTCACTATTATATTTACTACGCTATTATTATATCTATAGTATATACATACTGCAAACGTAAATTATCACAATTGTATTGGTTTACAGTAGCATATCCTTTGTTAATATTAAACAAGACAATATTATATTATGTCTGTGATTGTACAGTGTACCTGGATAGATTCATTCAAAGTTTCTGTCTAATACGAGTAAGTTTAATTGATACTATCTGCATTACATTTTGTTTTTATATAGGACGTTATCGAAAAGTGTATCATTGCACTTATTACTGTAGTTTAATGTACATATTTTACATATTATTCATTCCAATTATGCTAACTTTAAAGCTTGTTTTAACTACGATAGATTATGTACTAGATTTTAAGCTACTACTGTACGTTCTGAGAACAATATCCAACAAACACAAAATATTATTAATTTCCGCAGTGCAGCGACACGATTACGATAATATAATTTTTATACCAACTTATTTATGTATTAGTACATACATTATATATTTTACCCTATTCAATTTAAGGTGGCTAATGCCGGTAATTTATCAAGAGTATTTATTATTTTTTATTACATTACTAGGATTATACTTCATTTTATATCAAAATGCTTAAAATCAAGAAAGTTAAAGTTGGTTTTTTAAATCCCGGCTCCTTAGGATCTCGGCATGAGGAATTTTTAGTAGCCATGAATAGACATAATTGCGATTTAGTCGCTATTAATGAAACTTGGTTGAGAGCCGGAGAGGATGGCCGCGCACCCAAGGTCCCTGGCTATCGACTGTTACACAAGCCCCGGCAAGACGGCGTGCGCTCGCGCGGTGGTGGCGTAGGCTTTTTCATAAGAAAGGGTTTATCTACACAAACACACACGCGCTACTCGTCACCACCTAACGTTGAGCAAATGTGGCTGTCGATGAAGGCTAACGGCAAAGTTATTTATATTGGTACAGCATACCGTCCGCCCTGGCTGTCTATAAATCTGTTTTTAGATGCCCTCACTGACACTATCACTACCTTACCTGCTTATGACATTATATATTTAACTGGAGACTTCAATATTAACTGTCTGAACCAAGACAACAATAATTACAAATTGTTAAATGAATTTCTGTCCATTCACCGGTTGCGTCAATGTACCTCGCAAGCAACGCATTTTACATCTAATACCGAAACGCTCATCGACCTAGTATGTACTAATGCTGACCTGGACCGAGTATCTATCGACTATATAGCCGACCTCAGTAGTCACGCGTTCCTTACGTTTTACATAGACATTCCCAAGATAAAACCTGTGGTGACAAAAATCAATTATAGACCTATTAAAGATATTGACATGAAGGACCTTGACGATATTATTAATTCTATTGACTGGCATTATATAATTAATTTGACAGACGTTAACGACATGACACAACATTTTAGCGAAACTGTCCTAGTGATATTTGACTTGTTAGCTCCCATTAAGACATTAACTGTTAAAGAACGACAGTATCCGTGGATTACCTACAACATTAGACTTATGATGAAACTACGCGACGATGCTTATAGACGAGCTCGTAAGACCAAAAATATTGCGCACTTCAACTATTACAAAGATCTTAAGAACGAGGTATCTCGTGCCATAAATAGAGAGAAAGTAGCTTATTTTGATACTTATATTAATTCAAAAGTTGACTCGCCAAAACAAATGTGGAATCACCTAAAACATAATTTAAATATGAATAAAGATAAATCAGATTTTACTCTACCAAAACATCTTTGTGACCCATCCCTCATAAACAACTTTTTTCTTGACGTCCCTGGAAGCAACGAAGTGCCGCAATCTGCATTTACTTACTACGAGACTAACACGTTCGGTGCTTCCAAGTTTAATTTCTCTACCGTAAGCGAAAATGAGGTTTTCAAAATTCTTAAGTCGCTACATTCTAATGCTTTGGGTATTGACGGCATATCGCTGGACATGTTGTTGCTTTTGGTTAGCCGTTCTGATTTGACTCTTAAGACTTTGACACAAGTAATAAACACATCTCTCATAACTAACACCTTTCCCCGAGTATGGCACCGTGCAATTGTAAAACCGATTCCTAAAAAAGACAGTGTGACCGACTTTAAAGACCTTCGGCCTATAAGCATACTACCGTCAATGTCTAAAATACTCGAAAGAGTGGTTTGTGCACAAGTCAGTAAATTTTTAGAAAATAATAACATTTTACCATCAGCTCAATCTGGCTTTCGTAAAAATCACAGCACGTCCACTGCACTCCTTGATGTTGTTGATAACATACTTACCTCTCAAGATGCAGGCGAAGGAACTATCCTGGTTTTACTCGACTACTCGCGCGCGTTTGATACCATAAATATACCCTTATTACTATCTAAACTAAAATATTATGGTTTCGATGATAGTGTAATATCCTGGTTCTCTACTTACCTTACAGATCGATCACAAGTCGTTGAAATACGAAATAGCGAGGGTGTATCTGCTCGGTCGGAACCATGTAGTGTAAATAGAGGTGTCCCACAGGGATCAGTTATTAGGCCTTTAATTTTTATTTTATACTCTGCAGATATCATTCAGCATATCCTTCACTGTAAATATCATATTTATGCTGACGATATACAATTGTATATATCTTTTAAGCCAGGCAACTTAACAAAGGCTTTGGGCTGGATAAATGATGATCTAAGGCGCATATCTGAATGGTCCGAAACAAACGCATTAGTATTAAACCCATCTAAAACTAAATTCATGATTCTAGGCTCAAAAAATCAGGTGTTCAAAATTAGTAATGTTCAGTTTACGGTCCATATAAAAGGCGAAGAAATTGAAAGAGTCCGTGAGTCAAAGAATTTAGGAGTTGTTATGGACGAAAATTTACAATTTGAGAAACACATAATAAAACTAGTTAGTAATTGTTTTTACAGATTAAAACTATTATATAAAATTAGAAACTTTTTGCCAAAAAAATTGCGTGTAACCGTATGTGAATCCATCATTCTTTCTAAATTAAATTATGCAGATGTAGTAACTGGTCAATGTATGTTATCAAGATCAAAGAAATTAATTCAAAAAGTACAAAATGCATGTGCCAGATACTGCTTGTCCATCCCTCCTCGAACTCATGTATCTCCGTATATAAATAGCGAGCGATGGCTGAACATGGACGGCAGACGCCAGCTACATTTTGCCACCCTTCTCTTTGGGGTCGTTAGGTTGAAAAGTCCCCCCTACCTTTTCAGTAAGCTCCAGTGGGCTGGAGACAAACAGCTATCTATGACCACTAGGGGCTCGAGTTTTTTATTAATCTCTCAACCACACCACTCTGCTGCGTTTAGAGGAAGCTTTAGACACATGGCTAGCAAGGTCTGGAATAATCTGCTACCGCCGCTTCGTGCTCTAAATTTTCTTAATAATTTTAAACTCAAATTTAAAAATTATCTTTTACAACAACAAAATATATAATAGCTACGTACATATTATGTCTCAAAATACTTTTTATGTATATGTAGTATGATACTTTTGTTTTATTTACATACTTTATTATTATTATTTATTATATATTAGTTATACATATACATAATGTATAAATATAATATATATATATATATATTTTCAAGCAATAAATTATACAAATTTTATATCCTTTATCCAAATACACTTTTTTTTTTATTGAACCCAAATATAACTCGAACTATATATTTAACATTGTAGTCAAATTATCACTTTCCTTCAACAATTATTATTAAGATTTTACTAGTTTTTATAATACTGTCCTATGCATAGTTTAAAGTGTTTTAATTGTTTTCTACAGTTTCATTGTATTACGGGGATAGGGGATCACGGAAGACCAGGGATAGCGGCAACAGTCGCTGTCATAACCTGAGGGATCTCCTTTTCCTTTTTTTGTTGGGCATTGCACTGCCATAATATACATATATGTATTTTATATAAATAGAAAATAATATTTTATTTAACTAATGTTAAATTATTATAAGAATATTTTTGTTTTTTTTTTCGGAATGTTTTTCTTATGCTTTCTTTTTTAGTTTATTTTATTCTGTTTTTTCTTATAAGTACTATTGTTTTTTTTTGTCTTATTGTATATGGTTGTGTAATGTTACAGAGAAAAGGAATAAACGATTATTATTATTATTATTATTATAATTATTGTTTAATTGTTTGAAAATGTATTGAATTAAAATATACCTGTGAAAGTGTTGATAAGTGTGCACAATAAGTGAATAAGTAAAAATTTCGATGTTTTCGGTTTGTTTACCTTTAGGTTAAATTTGTCAGGGACGAACTATAGTAAAGCGTTTAAATCCTGCTATGGAACAAAAAGTAGATATTAAATATAATAAAACCGGTCAGTGCGATTCAAACACGAAGGGTTTTAAGAGGAATTGTAACCAATCTTCCAAGTGCGAGCGTATAATGTAATTCTATACTAATATTATAAAGCGGAAGAGTTTGTTTGTTTGTTTAAACGCGCTAATCTCAGGAACTACTGGTCCGATTTGAAAAAAATTTTTTTAGTTTGATTGTCCATTTATAGAGGAAAGCTAAAGGCTGTATAACATTACGCTGCGACCAATAGGAGCGAAGCGTCAGTGAGAAATGTTGCAAAAACGGGGAAAATTATTCACATGAGGACTTTCGTTGCGTGCACTGCATAAACGGTTTAAATCGCGCGCTGCCCCACGCGAACGAAGTCGCGGGGGCAGCTAGTAAAATATCTGTCCGTTCCTTTCTGTCTGATAATATTCCACCAATCAGCGTTCAATGTGGGTCGTTGATTTGAATGACATGTTAGTTGATCATTCATTTGAATAGCGTTCGAGACACCCGGGGATAATAAACCTAAATATTATGTATCTCTTTTTTTTTAAACGGGGATTGGCCCCTCACATTCCCACCACTGCAACTCCTGTAAGCCAGCAACCTTTGATATGATCCCAGGGGTGCCCGAGGGACAAGCTAAATCTGTCTTGGGACCCACAACGAAATTAAACAGAAGAACAAAAAGAGGAGTAGGAAGTAAGGATGAATGAGTAATTATGTATCTATAGTATAAAAGTATAAGACAAGTCGTAACATGCTCCTGTTTATGTTTTGCCTATGAATCATACCTGTTTATCGACTAATCCTCTATCCCGGAGAGCTTTTTCAATATTCTCAAACTCTTTCGTCAGGTCCTTGTTGTCCGCTCTTGTCACGCCTTCCTTTACCTTTTTTATCTGAAACATGGTTGAAATATTACATTACCTAGTCTAGACAAAATAAAAGTCGAGGATTCTAATGCCGCCGAAGGAATGTGTATTCTATATTATTATCTCCTATACAGGGTGTAAAAAGAGCAGTCACTATAACTTTGAGATACGATTATACTACCTTTCCTCATTTTAGAAATGTATTTTTTTTATATTTTTTTAAGTCAAAAACTAAAAAAAAATTTTCACTTTTCATCATTTCTTATTTTTTTGCCGCAAAAATAACAATAAAGCAAAAAATTTTTTTTTTATTGTTGGAAAAAAAAAGAAAAAAAATACATTTCTAGAATGAGAAAAGGTAGTATAATCATATCCCAAAATTAAAGTGGCTGCTCTTTTTACACCTGTTATATATTAAAATTAATTGTTGTTCATTAGATTCGCTAAAACTAGAGAACGGCTGAACCGATTTGGCTATTTTTGGTCTTAAAATATTCGTGGAAGTCCAGGAAAGGTTTAAACGGTTCGTCTGCTCAACGAAGTTGGCACGGGTCTAATTGTGTATAATTATAATCTCTAAATAAAATCTGTACGCTGGGGCCTTACTCTCCAAACTGATTTGATTTTGATTTAGATACGATCATGCTGCGAACTTGATAATAAACTGACATTTGTTTATTTTGATTCTCAGTCGATCGATATGGTAGGTAGTACAAAAAGTTACGATCTAACAATTTTCTTTATCCTGATTAGTTTCAAAGTAATTCACCAAATAAAATACGAAAAACCACTGATATCGAACGGATTCGGTTCTCGATTGTGTCGGGAATAAGCCCGCTGATTGGTGAACATCACTCGCAACAACTTCGCTCACTCGCTACGTTCATCAATGAGAATGGCTGGTTAACTCAAATGTTAGCTGGTCGATTTGATCGGCCTTTCAAAAACCGGGAGTTGGTATTTTTAGCGCAGTTTCCAAAGCACGTACATAAAATAAAGAACATACCGTCTCTTCAAAGAATGTGTGTTTGTCTCTTTGATCCGGTCTGTCTACTTCTAGAACTCCTCTTAATATCGGCAGTGCGTCGTCAATTCTGTCCATGTCTGCTAACGCCATAGCCTACAAATAATAATATATTAATACTTAAAGAATACATTTCGTACCTCTTTTTGTTATGTAGTAACGTATTAAGTACCTATACATTGATACTAGGGACGGATCTTTAGATTACTGAACGTTACGACGTATTCTAAAATGTTTGACTAACAGTTTGAAGTCCATTTTCTCGAAATCAGAATTTTGCTACATATTATCGCCTTCATCCATTCATGTCTTCAATTATTTTGTGCACACATTCATTGTGCACAAAATAATTACAAATACACTAAAGTATATTTGTATATACTTTAGTATATTTGTAATACAAATGTACTTTATAATATACTAAAGTATATTTGTAATACAAATATACTTGAGTATATTTGTATTTGTTATTTTTTATTGTACTTCACTCTGAAAAGTTGTTATAATTTTTTTTCGGTTACCTTGATATTTCTGACAGTGATGTAGTGTGGTTTCTGCTGCGACAGTGACTCTAGGGCTATATGTGGCGCGTGTTGATTTAGTGCAAGTCCTGTTGACACATAAATGTCTTGTAAGTAAAGTACCGAGTACGTCCCAAATAAATGAACTCAAACGTAAACAAACCAAAAACACAAATTTTCACATATTTATTTATGGTGCATACTTATCAATTCACCGGAATATACTTCATTATCCAATACGTTTTATAACAATTAAACAATAATTGTGAAACATGGTCCCTCACCAAAACCCACAGAGAAATATTAGCAAAATGCCAGAAAGCTATGGAGCGCAGAATGATGGGTTATAGCTACAAGACCGACACCTAAGCTCGAAAATTAGAACTAAAACCAAGGTTGTAGACATACTCAGGCGCATAGATATGAATAAATGGTAATAGGCGGGACACACTGTACGATGCAAAGAAGAAAAATGGAGTCAGAGAGTGACTATGTGGTATCCAAGGGATGGCAAAAGAACAAGAGGTGGGCCAACCATGAGATGGGAAGATGAGATAAAACTCACTGCTGGCCCCTTCTGGACAAGAGTAGCGAGGGACAGAAAATACTAGAAAGAACTGGAGGAGGCCTTTGCCGACAGGCACACCGAATTAAGAGACTACAAAATATAATAATAATATAAATATGAAAATTCGAAACAAAAGGCTTAATAATAATAATAATAATTAAAAAAAAACAATAATTAATAATATGTTGATCGATGTATGAAAACATCAAATGAAAAACATTCACTTTAAAAATAAGTACGCCATTTTGACACTGCCGACTGTAGAATATTATAGTCTATGGATTCATGTAGCGAACAATATTCATTGCATTAATATCGACCAATTGGCATCACTGACTAGTCTATGGTTGTGTCATAGACTGATGTGTTTACGTTTGGGTTAAATTAATTTGGGACCTACTATACAACATAAATAGTACTAGTCTAATTAAAATTTTATTAACAACTATCTGTCCCAGCAAACACTTTAGAATTAAGTTTCTCGACACACTAACAGCGGCGCCACTTACCAGGTCTAAATAATACACTACAACCATTCTCAAGAAGCTCTTGGTCTGTTCGATAACATGCTCCACATTACAATATGAAGTTAACCGTACAATGTAAAAGTATTAAATATACTTCCCTTGTCTGGTACAAGTAACTCAAGTTCTTCTAAACCTTATTTTGGGACTAGATTGACGTGATGTGAAAAGTGTTTATTATTATTATTAAATAGAAAATAAATACAAAACAGACCTGCCATAAAAGTAGCTGATCTTCTTACTGGTGATGTGCCGGACGAGATCATTTCAGACCATAACCTAGTTGCCTGTTGGAAGCTCTTTGGTGTATTCTGTAAACAAATAATATGCATGTTATCATCATCACACCTAAGATGTCCGTTACTAGATATATGCCTCCCTCGTGTATTTCATGGGGCGTATTTAAGAGGAAACAGCATGGTTGAGAAAAATACAAAATAGGTATTTATAAAATCTATTGCTGTCTCGCAGTGCCTAAGCTAGCCAGCACTAACGCGATAGAGACAACTGCAACTGAACTGAAATTACCTATTAAAAGTACCAGAAATCGACGTTTAGGGGATTCCTGTTGCCTCGTCCAAAACTTAACCGATAGTGTTTATAGGTAGTGTTTCCTCTTAAGCGCAATACACACTGAGCCCGCCGACGAAGCTCGGCGACACAACCTGGCGGCCTGTATGAAAGAATCATGTCGACATAAAAATGCTAATTTTTCAGTAGCAGAAAGACAAATATTTAACAAACAAAATAAATTCCATTACAATAATGAACCCTCGGAAAAGACCTCATACGCAAATGTCACAAAAAATAGATACTATCATGTGCAGGACCCAATTACGGAAACCAAAGAACCAAACAATATGGCAGAACTCATAAATGTGATGTTCGAGAAATTCCAAAACATAATAAGTAATATGTTAGACAACATGATGGATCGTATGATTCACTTAGTCACAAGCCTTATCAAAAATCCATAAATCTAAGGATAATCACCTGGAACGCCAACGGACTAAATGAACGTCGCCAAGAACTGGAACTCTTTCTTAAAACAGAGAAAGTCGACGTAGCTCTTATTTCGGAAACAAGATTTTCACATAAAACACATTTCAGCATAAAAAACTATGTAGTGTACACTACAAATCACCCTTCTGGTAACTCACACGGCGGAACTGCAATAATAATAAAACAAAATATAAAGCATTATCCTCTCGAACAATACAAGACTGAAAAGATACAAGCCACCACAGTCTGTGTCCAAGGTCAAAGTTTTGATTTTTCACTGTCCGCAATATACTGTCCGCCTAGACATACTATAACGAGTGAGGACTTTAAAATGTACTTCAACACATTAGGAACCAGATACATATGCGGAGGAGACTGGAACGCTAAACATGTGTTCTGGGGCTCTAGGTTAACTCTTCCTCGAGGACGTCAACTGTACAATACACTTAAGGACCTAAATCTACAGTGCTCTTCACATGGCGTCCCAACATATTGGCCCTCGGATCCACAAAAGGTACCAGACCTACTGGACCTTTTTATAACAAAGAACATCCAATCTAGTCACATAAACGTAGAGGAATGTACAGACCTGTCCTCTGACCACACACCGGTTATATTAAACCTACACAATAAACCTTTGTGGATAGTAGCACCACCGAGACTATACAATAATAAAACAAACTGGGATAGGTATAAATCAAAAATTGCGGAAGGCATAAATTTAAAAACATCGCTAAACAAAGTAGAGCTTGTTGAAGAAGCCATAGAAACACTTATCAAACTAATTCATACGGCAGCTTGTGAATCAACACCAGTATTAAAACCAAAATTCTCTAAACAGTCCCTATATTCTAAAACTATTAAAGAAAAAGTTAGTGAAAGAAGAATGCTACGTAAAAGATGGCAACATACAAAATACCCTTGCGATAAAAAAGCATTTAACAAAGCCTCTGAAGAATTAAAACAAATGATTTCGAAGGCGGAAAACGAACACCTACAAAACCTTTTGGCTAACCTAACACCATATAAGGATACAAATTACTCGCTATGGAAGATTGCTAAAAACTTAGAACGACCCACAGTCCACATACCACCTATTAGAGACTCCACTGGAAATTGGGCAAGGACCAATTATGCGAAGGCACAGGTCTATATGGAACATCTTACTTCAGTTTTCAAGCCATTACCATGTACCAATTTAGCTCACGACCAAGAAGTCCAAGAATACCTTGAAACACCACTCCAAATGTGCCTGCCAAATAGAAGTGCTAGTCCAAAAGAAATTTCGAAAGAAATCTTAAAACTAAAAGATGGTAAAGCGCCAGGTTTTGATCAGGTCGATGCTAAATTGCTTAAACAACTGCCTAGAAAAGGTATAATATATATTTCAGCCATAATAAACGCCTGTCTTCGACTGGAGTTCTTCCCTGCCCAATGGAAAATTGCCCAAATTATCATGATCCCTAAACCCGGAAAACCATTACATGACGTAAAGTCGTACAGACCGATAAGTCTTCTGCCTGTGCTGGGTAAACTGTTGGAAAGAATACTGCTAAATCGTATGCTTGAGTACTTACCACATGTTATCCCCAACCACCAGTTCGGATTTAGGCAACATCATGGAACGATAGAGCAGATTCATCGAATAACAGATACCATAAATCGCTCGCTAGAAAACAAAAAGTACTGCTCTGCTGTATTTCTTGACATCAGCCAGGCATTTGATAGAGTGTGGCATGAAGGGCTTCTTTATAAACTAAAAAAGTTATTACCACATAGCTTCTTCAAAATCCTCAAATCTTACCTAAACAGTAGATGTTTTGAAGTAGTGGTAGGGGACGAAACCTCAGTATTGGGCCAAATAATGTCAGGAGTTCCGCAAGGAAGCCTACTCGGCCCAGTGCTGTATTTAATATATACTGCTGACTTACCAACAAGCGATGATACAACTACAGCCACGTATGCTGATGATACAGCATTTCTTTCTGTACATGAAAATCCCACTATAGCATCAGCCAAATTGCAGGCTCATGTTAATAAAGTTGAGGATTGGCTAGATGACTGGCATATCCTGGCAAATCAGGAAAAATCGGTTCACGTAACTTTCACTCTAAGAAGACAAACTTGCCCTCCAATAAAACTGCATGATAAAGACATCGCTCAGTCTGAAGATGCCAAGTACTTAAGCATGCACCTGGATCGAAGGCTCACCTGGAGAAAACATATATGGACAAAGCGGAAACAGCTTGACACAAAATTTAGATCTATGTACTGGTTACTAGGTCCCAAAGCTAACCTATCGCCAGAGTGTAAGATATCAGTTTACAAGGCCATCCTAAAACCCATCTGGACATATGGTATTCAGTTATGGGGTACTGCTAGCAATAGCAACATCGAGATTCTGGAAAGATTTCAGAACAAGGCGATAAGAACCATGCTGCATATCCCATACTACATCTCAAACAAACACATTTACAAGGACCTGGGTATGAGCACAGTAAAGGAAGAAATTACTAAACACAGTGAAGGCTACCAACGAAGGATAGCAAACCACAGTAACACTCTGGCAATGGGACTAGCAGGCGCAGGAAGTGTCATCCATACTAGACTAAGTAGACATAGTGTACCGACACTGAAGCTCAGATTTAGTCAAAACTAATTACACTTTGGAGTGGAGACATCATAAGAGTAAAAGCCGCCCATAAAGGCTTTCTGTGCTCTCAGAGCTAACTAAATCAGATTTCCTCCATAAAAATGGCTTATTGTGTAACCACAGATCGCCAAGTTGCAGTATTCATAAGAGAAAAAAAAAAAAATAAAAAAAAAAAAAATCTCATTTTTTTTTTCACTTTATAATTTAAATCAAAGTCAAAAGTACTTTTCAACAGTTTTTGCAAGTCAAAAGTATTTTTTCTGTTTTGACTGCAATACCCCTTTTGGAAGTTGGTTAAAAACTAACCTGTTTATAAAACGCAGCTAGCATGAGGACAACAACATATTTTGGATACTTTGTCATGTTCACTTGTTTCTCTTGTATTTTCTCAAAAACCTCATTCATTTCATCATACATCTCATGTGTGTACAGCAGGTCACATAATATTTGAAACGATATCAACTGATCAAAGAAACCATTATTGTCTGGATCTTGGAAACACTGAAATATAAAAAATAACAGTATGTATAGACATAATAAATATGCAGACCAAAAAAAATACATTGATAGCTTTTATTAAATATTAGAAAAGTTATTGTTTTTTAACAACTTCAACAATCCTAATTATTAAATCTACATATTAATATAGACTACCTATACTTATCCAGGAATTAATATTTTTTTTGTTTGCATTGAATATGTTTTAGAAACGACTGTACATAATCTGATAAAATTTGGCACACAAATAGTATAGACATTGTTCATCACAGTCACAATTTTTATCACAGCTAAATGTTAGTATAGTTCATTCATTTTTTGCGCACAAATTTGCTGCAAACATTTGGTAAATTATAAAACCAGTTGTATGTGCATAGCTAAAACAACAGGCTAAATTCAAAATCGGTTAAAATGCACTACTATTGGGGTGCACTAAATTAAATTAAACTATGTATTTAAACCACTCACTGCTAAAGCTTCTTTAGGTGCATCAAGGAAATGAAACATTCTCATAACTATGGGTCCAAATATAAAAGAACCAAATCTAAATTCTGTTTTCTGTGTATTAAATCTGAAACCGACAAACATTATTATTCAACTTTATGAAGGATACTTCAATAAGCTTAATATTATATGAGCTTAAAATATATTTTACATTTGATTAGCCAATCTATAAGTACCTATATACTGTCTTAACATACAGACAGTTAAATTTTCTGATTTAACTAGAAAATTTAAATTATATTAATTTATATATTACTAATAATATAAAATAGTCAACCACTGTTGGAAGATTTTCATAATTCAACTTGCAAGCAGGTGAAGTGTGGGCTAAGCCATGGGTAAAAGCCAAATTTTAAGCACATTTTAATATTATATTCCACACAAGTTCATATACAGTACACATTCAATTTAAATCTTACTTTTTAATCATTTTTAACACTAATTCAATGTCTGTAGGTTCTGCTATGTGAGTCATATTCTTTAAGTCTTCAGTAAAAATCATGTTTTTAGGACTATCAATAAATTCAATCATTTTAGTCCTAAACTTATCTGCTAAGTCCCCAAATTGTTCCTTTGTTTTCTTCCTAGATTGAAGGTAGCCGTCGATTCCTAACGACGTTGTAGTGTAAAGGTTTTGAGCTGCAAAAATATATTTATTATTAAGAACAGGTATCTAATAAAATAAAACTCAGAATAATGTATACTTTAACTTGTAAAGCAATCTCAAACTTCTTACTTTGCATAACATTCTGATATCTCAAAGGACTGATTAATCTCAACGTGTTTTGTATTTTGAATATTGAGTTTAAAAAATTCGACATATTTACTATAAAATATTTTATGGCTAATATAGTGTATTAATATAATTCAATTACAAAATTCTTTTTCAAAAAAATTGTTTTGTTATATTTGAGGTTATGATTTTTATAGTGTCAAAACTCAAAAGTTTTTTTAACAGACATAAAGAGTATAGATACGGGCGTTCAGCTTAAAGCTAAAACGTAGTGATTATATTCTCTTTGCTTAAAGCCAAATCTTATATTAAGTATTACTCTTATCTATGAGCCAAATTACTAATGCGAGTGTTACATTGTATTAATATTATGCCTCATTTACATTACATTCAGCTTTAGTGAGCAGGGATGTAGGCATGACGAGTATGTAAACGTATACTTCTCATGCCACTGCTAATGCTACTCGCGCTGCCCAGCGCTCCCCTAAAGAGTGGTTTTTAGTGCGGACGTTTTTAGTGTGCTTATCAGTAGTTAAGCGTTCACAGTATAGACACTCTTAACTACTGTTAAACGTGTATCTATTGTGCATTGCAAACACAATACTTTGTGTAACTATTTAGTAATCTGTGACTTTGTGTACATAACTTGTATTTAGTTGCAACTACTTTTATAAAAATGCCGTACGATTGGAGCAACGACATTATAATTAAGTTTAATTTTTTTTCCATTTGATTTATTTTATGTATCGCTAAAAGAATAAAGGACACAGCGCGGATGCTGCAAAAATTTGAACGTCTGCCACTGCCGGAACTTGAATGCGAAGTAAGAGGAAGTACAGTATGTAAACACACATATCCATCGATCCTGCCGCAGCAGTATTATGGGAATTATTGCCGGCAGCGCGAGGAGCAGGTCACACACTAAGAATAAAATAACACAAGTTCATGG
Organism: Celastrina argiolus; assembly: GCA_905187575.2. Classification (NCBI taxonomy): domain Eukaryota; kingdom Metazoa; phylum Arthropoda; class Insecta; order Lepidoptera; family Lycaenidae; genus Celastrina; species Celastrina argiolus. Next base: position 8,342,300 of record LR994594.1, on the reverse strand, counting down.
AAGAAATTCAGAAATCATAGTATCGCCTTTTTTCTTGGGGTTGGACTTGGTCATAAGTTTTACTGTCTTATTAAAAAATACAAAATGTCAATAATGTGTCAAACATGTCAAAGTAATAATCTCAATCATAGATTAGAGTAATTATGATCTCAATTCTCAATTCTCAACTCATTTTTCCATGGCCCATCTACAAAAATTGAAAATTAACTTAATATTAATAAACAATCTATATTTGCTTCGCCTGATTTCCAATCAAGTAAGTTAAACTTAAATGTGGCCATAATTTGCAATCTAAAATACTGTACTTATGGTAATTGAAACCCATTGAGACGCTTTCTCAATGTGCAACTATGTTGATTAATTTATCAAACGTAAAAACTTGTTACCAAATGTAAGAAATTAACTTACCACTCCCTAATTTCCTTTTAGCACAAAAGAGTAAGTAAAAATATTGAAGCCATATGAATTTTAATCAGTGAAACATAGTGTAAGTATAAACTACGCATTACGAAACGAACGGTCTTCATACACCATTCACTCTTTCTATACAGTGCTCATACCATGAATGATAAAGTTTCAAAATATTAATATAATCGTTTATTCATGCTATGTGTACTATTATTATAACTTAATTTATATTAAAACCTAACATTTACACATTTAAGACATATTATGGGCTATGTAATGTACATTATTTGCTTCATAATGTGTTTTAAATGTATTGGTTTTAATAAAAATTATATAAAAGATATTATTTTTGTGTACCAGTTAACTATTATCATTGTCAGAATTAAAGCAATATGAGTAACCTCAGTTATAGCACTATTTTTCTATTTGGTGAGATAGTTACTTTCCAGACTAAAAATATAAAAATTTGAAGAAAAAAAAGATTGCAATATCTTATAATAGTTATATATTGGACATTAACTATTGATATATAAGGAGGAACGGGTTTTAAACCAATGTGGAGCCAGTGTGATATTTCTGCAACTTTCTTGCCTTTATCTTACACAAATCAGGTTTTATGCATGTCAATTTATATTATATGTTGCAAATAGTCACAAATTCTTTTAAAAAGGTTTTCAAAGTATATTATTTACTTAGTTAATTTCAACCTGACCTTGATTTAAACAATTATTAACTCTTCATTTTTAATATAGATAACCATGGATGGCAAAGTTAAGTGACAGCCTAGCTGATGGCATTACATGGAGACAAGAAACATGAAACATGAAAAGTTCGGAAACTGAGTAATGTTGGAATGTACCGATGACATAGCAGGGTGGAAATGTAATCATTGATATAGTTAACAGTACTTCTTATTCAAAGTTATCCATTGTCATTTTTTGATAGACCAAAGCTAACAATTTTGTATAAATTAAAAAGTATACCCATCAAGAAAGTGACAACTGGTTTGGCTGTTTATATGTTTATACTAATTTTAGAGTTTTGTAACTGATACCTTATTTAATCCTATATTAATTTTACTAATTACAGATGCAGATTTCTCAAAGATAAAGACACAATTTCAGATCCTACTAGTTTTGATAAATTCTTTAGGAAATGGCTGATAAATACAAACACTCTAGTGATTCTAAGATGAGAAACTCCAAAGATAAAAGAAAGAGTAATAGAAGCACAAAAAGTAGAGGTTCAAGCAGTAAAAAGAGATACTATTCTGAGTCCAAAACTCCACCACTTCCTACACATACTAGTATTGAAGAATTATTAAGGAAAAGAGAGTCAATTAAAGAAGAACTCCAAATTATAAAGCATAAAGATACAAAAAGTGATGATATATCTCCTCATAAAAGAAAACGCACAAAAGAAAGTTCAGAAAATAAGTTTAATGAAAATCTAGAGAAGAAGGAAAAAAGTAGAACAGTCCAAAGAGATGTATCTCCAGACCACAATACTGTGGCACATGTTGATTCAGAAGATGAAGAATATATTATAGAACAAAGAAGAAAACAGAGGAAACAGTTGGTTGAAAAATTACTAACAAACATAGATTCAAAAATTAGTAATCCGGAATCTTCAAAAGATAAACAAATGATCTCAAATAATATAGAAGGTGAAACAAAGTCAAAAACTCCACAAATGAATACAAAGTTAGTTGACAAAATTACTGATATGTTTTCAGAAGATGATTTTTTAAATAAATCTGACAAATCAAAACAAAATACTGAAAACAAAAATGTTCAGTGTGATAATTGGGACGACGAAGAAGGATATTTTAAAATAAACATTGGTGAAACTATAAATAAATATACTATAAAACATTTGTTTGGGCAAGGTGTGTTTGCTAATGTTGTAAAAGCACAAGACAATATTGGAAAGAATGATGTGGCTATTAAAATAATTAGAAATAATGATCTTATGTACAAAACTGGCCTAAAAGAAATAGCATTACTAAAAGAAATAAATAAAAGTGACACTGAAGATAAATATCACTGTGTTCAATTGTTATCACAATTCATGCACAAAGGACATCTATGTTTAGTCCTTGAGTGCCTACACATGGATTTGCGGAGTGTCCTGAAAAAATATGGCAAGAATCAGGGCATCAACCTAAAGGCCCTTACGACTTATAGCAGACAATTATTTCTGGCGCTTTGCCATTTAAAAAAAATCGGCATTATGCATGCAGATATTAAACCAGATAATATTCTAGTTAATGAAAAGAAAACTATATTAAAATTATGTGATTTTGGTTCTGCTATGAAAGAAAGTGATGGGGAACTTACGCCATATTTAGTGTCAAGGTTTTATAGAGCACCCGAAATTATTTTGGGAATTCCTTATTCGTTTAGCATAGATATATGGTCAACTGCATGCACAATATACGAATTGTCAACTGGAAAAATACTATTCACTGGTAGTTCGAATAATAGAATGATAAAATGTTTCATGGACTTAAAAGGCAAAATACCAAATAAACTACTCAAGAAAAGTAAATTTAAGGATCAACATTTCAATTACAACAATAATTTCCTTTTACACAAAAAAGACGAATTCACAGGTCGCGATAAAGTAGTAGAGATTAATAACATTGCTATTACAAGAGATTTATTTAACGATTTGTTGAAAAGTTACCAAAATCCTTTGCCTATTGAGGAAAAAAAAGTGTCTCAACTAAAAGATATGCTAGACAAAATGTTAACGCTAGATGCTAACCAGAGACTATCTATTGCGGATTGTTTAAAACATGTATTTATACAAGAGGAGTTTGGAAGGTGATTGCTCAAAATAAAATTATTGTTACATAGACTTTGTATTATTTGAAATTATTATACTCCTTCACCCTGGTAATAAGTGAACATGGTACTAAATCATTTTAAAAATGTGCTCCTATCCACTGCAGTTACAGTACTACACTTGTCTGAACCGTGAGACGTGGCACGGAAGTTCATTGACTACTTATACATAGTCGATGAACTTACGTGCCACGTCACATGCTGGTCGTGTGACCATGGTGGAGAAAAATATTTTATTTTTAAGTAGCAGAATAGTCTACGTTTTGGAAGGGAAAGTTCAATAAAAAGATCCATTATTAATAAAATCGTTACTTTAATTTCTTAAAATCGAAAATAACAAAAAAATATATGCCGTCAACCAAAATATCACCCAAAGTAAGTATTTTATAACCACATAGTAATTATCTACATGAGAAATATCACACTAAACATAAGTTGTCAGTCAGCACAAACGAAGTTTATTCGCAAATCTGTTAAATTGATTATTTATTTTATCAAGAACTTAATATGATTCTTCTCCATGGAAAAATAATTGCATGAATGATAACAGAAATACCATTTATTCTAACAGTCCATCGCCCAGTTTCTGAAAGGCTGATTAAATTGATCAATTGATTAAATCAGCTAATCTGAACGCTCATTGGTGAAAACAGTGACTGCAAAGTGATGTTCACCAATCAGCGTTCAGATTAGTTCATTTGATCAATTGATCAATTTGATCAGCCTTTCAGAAACTGGGCCCAATATCTTTGATCACTGGCGCTGATGATTTACTATTATATATATCTTTGAATTTTAAACAAATATGTAATTTAAAAAAGAGTAAGTAAACAAATAAAAATAAAATTTTTGTAGGTATAAAAACGCTATTTCATAGAATCTGAAGAATCGACCGAATATATTTTTTAATAACTATAGGCAAAAAAAACTATTAGGCGACGTGAGTATTATTGCAGTCGCGACAGAAAAAAACTGCACTGTAATATTTAGTTGTTGCAATAACTCTTATTAAATATTTAGTATAACTACTGTTCTGTTCAAGTACTGAGTTCTATTTTTTCTACTGCTAACACTAGAAACTCTCGTGGGTACGTAGCCTTACCCCCGGTTTCTTAAAAGCTGATCAAATCGTCGATCAGCTAACAGAACTGAACGCTCATTGGAACATCACTCGAAACAACTTTTGGCTTTCTAGCTACGTTAACCAATGAGAGTTCAGAATGGCTTGTTACCTTAATTGTCAGCTGATCGATTTGTTTAGCCTTTTAGAAACCTGGGATTAGTATATAGATTTTATGTGGCTGTAAATTTTGAGTGTTGCCAACATTACTTCAAAGTAGCAACATCCTTAAAATCAGTAGTTCTATTGCATGGTATTATAAATTTTACCTTTTCGTTTTATTTCCGTAAATTAAATGCTGGCAGACCACTTAAAAGTAACATATAAATTAGATATACAGTTCATAAACATATTATATTATCCTGTTTTTGTCAGCTACTACAAATATTATACACCAATTCTATTTGTTTTAAAAACAAAATTTTAATATTATATAAGATTTTTAAACTAATAAATTCTGTACAAAATAAAACCTAAAATAATATAACAAAGTAAAATAGGTAGGTTTATCATCACAGTGCAGTATAGTTTATGTCAATCAATAGCACTTTACACATAAAAATATAACATCTATTTTATACTAAATGCTACAGCACTCAGCACTGCTTTTTCTTATAGTCAGTATATTTAGTTTCTTATTGCCAAGAAGATAGAATGTAATCTTGTTTCATAGAAGATTAATTTCAAATTAAGATTATTGTGGAACAATACAAAAATCCGAAATTAACTTACGTAGAAAACAATCAAATCTAATTTATATTATAATCAAATCTAATTTATATTATAAACTTATATTTCATTAAAAATATTTTTCTGAAATAGTTCATACTTTATAATATGCAGTATGCGACTGAATGTAGCATTTAGTACAATAATATAACTTAAAATTAAACATGACAATACTGTTCACTATTTATGTTGAAATGAATATTATGTGTAACATGACTTCTAAGGAAATACACAAGGGGTTAAAAAATCTAATAACAATAAATTGACCAATAGTTTGAAGTATTCTATAGTATAGGCAAGAGCATTGCTTTGTGTTTCAGTATATTGTTTATCGTTAATTGCGTGTAATAAACAAAACTATTATCTTATCAACATGAATAAGTAATACACAGTAGACTTATCAATAAAAGCAAACTTTTATAGTAAGTAATCATAAAACATTTTATTTACAAAAAAAAGTAAGAACATGATTCCATAACACAGCCCTTATATAAAATCTGACCAAAGGTATAATATGCTACGGTGTCACTAGATATTTTGTGAAACAGAAAAAACTAAACTGCACAAAGAACTCCGTGCTGATATCAACATTAGAGATAAAAATCAAAGTTTCAAATGTCAGATTTGACCGTTCGAATTTGAAATATATTTTGGGCTGAGTTCTATTTACAGTGCAGTTTCTTTTGCAATCACCAAAAATCTGCCGTGGAAACGTAGCCATACTGTTCCAGCAGTTGGCAATGATTGCGACAATCGCTGCAATTAACTTTATAGTGACAAATTCATTGGTATGGTCTATACACAAGAAGAAGTCATATACATTTTGACAGCTGTCACTCTTTGCCAACTGAAGTAATATTAAGCCGACACGAAACTGTCACATCTACCCCCTAAAAATCCTAACGTTTAAATTTATACAGCACATCCTTTGTCTACGCACCAGACCAGAACTACCCCTACGTGAGCGCATTTCCATTATTAGTCTAATAATTGTGGATGGATCATGGATGTATCACATATGGGTTGCCAGATCTTTGTAACTGATGTTAGGAATGTTTATTTTGTATTATTTCTGTCTACTAACTTACCAGGTCTGGCAACCCTCATACTAAAGTAGTCTTAAAATAGAAGTGTAGAGACTATATTTTTACCTCGTTCTATTATGGGTTAATTATTACGAAACATATTATCGAAAATTTGATGATACCCATTTCTGATTGAAGTATGTAAATAATATTGTATCTACATTATTTAATTTCTTAGAAGGCAATCACAACTATTAATAATTATGACAGTATATTTTTAGCATTACAACCCCTGACAGGCAATTCAGTGTTGTCATATACAAAGTTTACATTTGTCACAAAATTTAGCACTATTTTAAAGCTCTACACTTCATAGTCTTAATGATGCGAATTATAGTCTCATTATCACTGCACTATCACAATTTGAAATGGAATAAGGAGATTCAAGTTATCGCTACTCGAGTAAAAAGCTTTATATCTATGTACCTAACTTACATGTATGACTCTTTGGATCGTTTATGTTATGTCGACAGCATATTCTGGGAGTTGAAGGTGGGTCCCATGTCTATGGAGTTTCCTGAGGCTATGGAGTCTGGGCTCTGTAGTGAGGCGCTATATACTGGATTCATGGGAGTAGTGCCGCCTGCTTCGAACAGTGTACTGTCGTATACGCTGTTGCTCTGCTGAAAGTATAGATAAATAATTATAAACTAGTACATCCCAGATAAATTTTACCCAAACATAAACAAACCCATCTATGAAATAACCATAGACTAGTCAGTGATGCCAATTGGCTAATATTAGTAGGTACAATGATTATTGTTTGCTATAAATCCATAGACTACAGACTTCATTCTACAGTCGGCAGTGTCAAAATGGCGTATTATTACCGTGAACGTTTTTCATTTGATGTTTAAACATAATTATTAATTATTGTTTAATTGTTATAAAATGTATTGGATAATAAAGTATGTGCCTTTAATATTCCGGTGAAAGTGTTGATGAGTATGCACAAAAAGTAAATTTGTGAAAATTTCGTTGTTTTTGGTTTGTTTACGTTTGGGTTAAATTTATCTGGGACGTACTATAGATCAATATCTATAGTACGTCCCAGCCAATGCTGCGACGCGAGGCAGCGCGAGGAATTTCGCGCTTTCCAGGTAGAACAGATACCTTTATATTATGGTAAAAAAACTATAACCTGACTTCACAAAAAATGGGTCTAAAAAGTATGAAACAAGAAAATAATTCAATTTGAAATCCAGAAATACATAGGTACAAAAATGGTCAAGGTAGAGCCTTGGTCGCACCCGCTATTGGCATCGAGCCTTGAATTTTTTTTTCTACCGTATTTTGGTGTGAACTAATGCTTAGATTTTATTAGCGGGTACGACCACGGCTCTACCTTGACCATTTTTGTACCTATGCATTTCTGGATTTCAAATTGAATTATTTTCTTGTTTCAGACTTTTTAGACCCATTTTTTGTGAAGTCGAGTTATAGTTTTTTTATCTTTTTTTTTAATTTAATATTTTTCTGTTTCCACATCAAATATAATAATTATTATATTTTTATTTAATTGTCCATTACATAGAAAGTATCAACTCTTAGATACTACTTGTACGACCGCATTTTAAACCTTTATTTTGAATTTAACAATAAAATATAATAGTAAATAGAAAATATAAATACATATTCGTAATGTGCTTGCCAAGACCTATCTTTTGATACCAAACACGAGATAAATATCTTAATAAATTTTTTTTTGGATAGTTTTCAAAGTCCAAAATGTTTCAAAAAATTATATAGTCTATGTTACTCGCAGCATTAATACAAATCGATTGACACCTCATTCATCAAAATCGGACCAGTAGTTTAGCCGCTACGAAGCAACATACATACATACATACATACATAGACTGCTAAAATCATTACCCTGCCGAAGTCGGGTAAAAATTATATACATATTTTCATCTGTGCCAATTTCATCAAATTTGGTCCAATACTTTCAGTCTACTACAAGTATTTCAAACATAAGTCCCGGAATCAAGCACCAACAAATTGGTACAGGCATACTTTTCACGAAAAAGTCATAAATTTTGTGTAGGACACAGGTACTTACAAGGTTTGTAACCGAGTCACCTTTAGTTTAACAAAGAAACCTTAGGTAAGACGTCTTTTGAGGGGTGAGAACTGTAAGGTTTCGTATCAAATAAACGAAACTAATCTTTGGGTATTCAAAGAAAGCAGTATATAAAGAATAACACTAAGGTTGTGGTAAATATATAAGTAACTATATTTATATACCTATTACAATAAAACGCATCAATGAGGTGTATGCAAAAGATGCGATCGATTTTTCTTATAATATAACTATTTCTCCGGTGTATTTTAAAAACCATTAACATTTTATTTGATTTGTGGATAAATTACTGTGTACTTTAATTTAGAAAATTATAACATGAAATCATTATTTTGTAAATTAAATACGTTTGTACGTCGTGTGCCCACTTCGGTGAGCTTATAAACCGTTTAAACCTTCCCGGGACTTCCACGAATTTTTCAAGACTAAAATAGCCGAATCGGTTCAGCCGTTCTCGAGTTTTAGCGAGACTAACTAACAATTCTTTTTTATACATAAGAAAGAAGACACTAGACGTTGAGCGCTACTTCGTCTGCAAAAAATAAAATCCCTCAGAGATCGTTCATTTTTCACTATTATTTTTAACTTATGTTATTATTCCCCGTGATGTACTCTACATCTGTACCAAATCTATCAAAATCGGTCCAGTAATGTGAGCCCATTCAACGCAAACAAACAGTCAAATCTTTCATCTTTAGTGATCTTTATAATACTAGCACGAAAAAGTATTAGCTTACTTGATAGATATAATCGGAGTCCGTCTTCAGTGAGCTGAAGCTCTGCTGATGGGGGAGGGAGACCTGGTCATCATCAATGGGCTCGTCCATCTGAGCCTTGTACGAGAACATTATACTGGGTTGGGACACGCTGAAAAGAGATAACGCCAGTTGTAAAGTGAAGTCGTAAATTGCGATGAAAAAATATATACAAAGCACATACCTACATAAATATATACAAAGCACATACCTACATAAATATATACAAAGCACATACCTACATAAATATATACAAAGCACATACCTACATAAATAGCAATGAAGAAACCACGCGGCAGTTATAAACAATTTTTAATAAGTAAGTGATTGATGGCATCCAGGCTTTTGTTACATTATACAGAATGTTGTATGGTCATCACATATCAAGTCAAGTTTCATTTAAAAATTCAAAATAAACTACAGTTAAAAAAAAATTACTTTAACAATAATTAAGAATCATAAAATAATACTTTTATAATGTATTTACAACGTAGTTTATTTTTTATTTTTGACTTTTTTAGTGTCTCTTAGTCAAAGTAAGAGATATTTCCACCTCCTATTTGTGTCAAGAGTCAATTATAAATGCGAAAGTGAAAAACTTCCAAATTAGCCGCTCTGAAAGTACATTCATAAATCATAGACAAAAATGTACCGATTTAATGTTAATCTGTTAAAAATGTTCATAAAATAAAAAGTACAGCGCCAAACTATGTAAAATGTTTATGGGACCAAATGACAGCTATTCTGCGTCGAATAAAAAAAGAATCACGAAAATCAGATCATTAACCTCAGAGTAATCTGTGTACATACATAAAAAAACCGGACGAATGGTTAACCTCCTCCGTATTTTAGAAGTTTAAAAATAATTTTAATTCACCCTGAGCGTGTTACATGACCAGCGTAGACGCACGTAAGCAGAAGAATAAAATACTGACAAAATAACAGATTTCGTTATTTTATCTATTCTTTCGAGGTGAAAACCATTTCTACAGAGGTCATATCACGCGGAGGTTTCACAACGTCAATTCGCTAAATTATAACCATGACGCGGCGGAACGGGTTTTTTTTTTGGATTTAATAACATTATGTGATATTATTAATATCTTGATGGCCAGAAATACGTGCTATTAAAATCTTAGATCGTGAAGAAGTAAGAAATCGTATTTATTGTAACTAGCTGTGCTCACGGCTTCGTTCGTCGGATACATTATCGTGATTATCTTTTGATTGCTCACAGTTTTTGTTGTTATGATTATTAAAAAGGAATAATTCTTTCATACATATTTTTTGAGTAACTTAAACTGTTTATGCTACGCACGCAACGAAAGCCCTCAAATGTGAATTATATTCCCCGTTTTTCACTGACGCTTCGCTCCTATTGGTCGCAGGGTAATGTTATATAGCCTAAAGCCTTCCTCTATAAATGGACTATCCAACAAAAAAATATTTTTTCAAATCGGCTCAGTAGTTCCTGAGATTAGCGCGTTTAAACAAACAAACAAACTCTTCCGCTTTATAATTATATTAGTAATAGATATGTTCTATCAAGTAAAATCATCTTCCATCACATCATAGACCATTTACAATACAAAATCGGTATATGGCAACACTTAAAATAATAAGTATCAAATATCAAAGCAAATCTACCCAAAGACGTCACTTACCTGAAAAACTCGCTCAAAAAGGTGTGGTAAACCAGCGGGGTGTACAGCGAGAAGTATATCCACGTGGTCACGTCCAGTACACAGAGCCCTGGGTCAGATGGACCCCACGCGACCAGCCCCACGCCCACCGCCTGCGTGGTGTCGAGTAACGCCAGCAGGAGGATGTATAGGTAGAAGGATATTTTCGCTGAAAACAAAAAAAAATAGATAAAAATAAGTTCTTCCGCGTGGGAGCTACGCAAGGACGCACACAAGCCCATCTGGTTTTTTGGCGGTCCAAAAATAAAGTTCTTAATATCAATATAACGTATCTATCTATCTATGTACACATTAAAGGCAATGTACTGTCTGACATAGACGCTCTCACAGCCGATAATGGCAGAATCTTAATTATAAATTATAAATTTGGACTGTAGTAGTATAAATTTACAAGTATGTCTGTTTGTTGGCGATAAACTTAAAGACTACTACACTGTTGTTATGTTGTTCTCACAAATGGATAGAGTGGAAGATGAAAGAAGATTTGAATGTATTAATTGGACCCGGTAGGTGTCGCTGCTGTTTGTAGCTGTCCTAACTTTCAAAGGTCGTCGGGGCAGCTAGTTTTATAGACAATGATGGTCACACACATACCAACACCGCAATATACGCACGCTAGCAATGTGTACAAGTGTCAATTTTCGTTTAGAAAAAAATATGTGTAAAATATGAATATTTTCATTATACTTAATACTTTCCATTATTTTTTTACAATGCATTTTAAATATGGGTAACAAAAACTGGCTGGTATCTCTGATAACAAAAAAAAATAAGTAACACTAAGATTAAAATATGAACCTTTCAAAATATGATTATTTTTATGACAAGCTGTAAAAGTAGGTGAAATTTCAACAACCAAGATTAATAGATGTGTGTCTTTTGTCATGTGAATTTAAAAAAATGTTGCTCTGAAGTCAAACAAAACTATATAACATTAAAATGTAATAAAAAATTATTAGTGTTATTTAATTGTCTCATTCTAACACAATAAGTACATTTATAATTAAACATAAACACATTATTACAAAGTTATTATTTGTATTATGTACATTTAATTAATCAATTACCTTCATATTACTTTTTTATTATATAAACATTGTAAATTCATTACAAGGAAACAATAATAACCTATCCACATACTTGACTTGGACATAAAATGTTGGGTAAACAATATTATCACAAGTAATAAAGTTATAATCAATTATATCATAGGGTCTACGACTTCTTTCCTACAAAAAACTTTTTCTATATCAAATTAATGTGGAACAAAATCATAAAAACATACTTGTATAAATAAACATAGGATTTAATAGGATATTTTATTACAAAGTATACTAACTTAACCTTAACCCAAGAAAGAATGAGCTCTTACATAACAAAGAGAAACCTTTCATATTAAGCGTTAGAGATTCATAATACTCACTATTCATTACTTCTTAGCCTAAAAAAGTAATTCTAGATTTTTTATCAGCTTTGTGACTGTGTAATTTTTTGTACATGTATTTTTTAATCAAACCAGAATAAATAATAAGCAGTTACTTACATGGTAAAGCTAAATATTCCCTAAGCGGAACCCATGGCAAAAGTAATATTATGAAGTATATTACTGCGAATACCATTGATGATGAAAACCAAAACATCAGTCCTCCATGTCCAAACAAATCGTAATCTCTCGTGTCGATGTGAAACATATCATTTGGTGTCCATACCTCCAGGGTGCCTTGTGTCACGGAAAATGCAAATGATATGAAGGATGTAGCCAGGAGCACATATTTTATACTACTCCGACTATCCATATGACCTGAAAGATATATTATGTATATTATTATCATTAGCTCGAGTTCTCTTTTTGTTTAGTTAATATTTGTATTAAGTGACCCGTTTAAAAGATGATAAAAAAGTAAAGTATAGTCAATTGTAACAAGTACAATATGGCCATGATCTCAATGTATCTCTGTATTGTTTTTTTTTATTATATTTTTTGTTATTCATATAAACCTGCCAGAGAAAAACTATAATTGCCAAGCACTAGTTTAACTGGGTTACATTGAATTTCTATTTACAACTTTATTATATTGTTACTTTCTGTTACATCTTGATAATTCTATCTGTATATTATTGTACTTATGAAATATAAATAAATAAAAAATAAAGGCATATGAAAATTTACTCACCAAAAGCCAAACCAAATATAACCACACTCATTTCAGTTGCCAGCAAAAAGAAATTTACAGTTACCCAGAGGATCTTGTCTACAAGACTCCCTTCTGTTGTTGCTGCATTTACTGTCATTGACACTGCACACCTCACCAAGCTGACAATTACATTCCACCATACCAGTGAGTAGAACGTTAGGAAAATAGGACTACTGGTAGCTCGTAACTTTAACTGGGCCTTGTTAAACCTTACGACTAGGAATAATACAAATAACGCATTCGGTATCAATATTATTAAGTCCCATATTCGAACCCTGCAAAGGGAAGACAATGTTAGAATGATCATAATAAACAAAGCAAATTACAGGTATTGTGTTCAATTCGTTACCTTGAATTGTTTATCTCGTAGTAAAGAACGTATTTACAAAAAGTCTCCTCGGTAACAGGCGGAAAATCGGAACCATTCATACTATTCATTTTCACTTTTATATCACTTGGCCATTGGTGTTACGAAATTATTTCAAGATCCTTCTTGCAATTTTTATTAATCGAATTAATTTTAACAATGAAACGTCATCTTAGCCCTTACATTCAACACACAATCTTAACTAAACACTAGCAACTTTCATGAAATTAATCACTGTGTTTTTAAAACCAGACACTAGGTTTAATGTCGAGACTAATAACAAAAACACTACTAAACCAACTTGTCTAATTAGAATTCAAGTTCTCTGCAATACAATTTGCGAATTGCGAAGAAACTTTGTCAATTTCTATTTTTCTCGCATCTTGACCATTGACAATAAAATTTATGACATTGACACCTGACAGTCTGCTGTCAAACTGCTGTAATTTAAAATACTGGCAACACCTAATATTTTTTATATATTATGTAGTATCGGCAACAGCATTTAAAGTCCAAGTGATATTAGACTTGTATTCAGATTAAAGGAATAAAAAAAACTTTAATTGCTAAATGGAGAAGTGACGTGGACATTGCATTTCAAATTTTCAACAATAAATTATTATCAACACATCACCGGTATTGTCGGCATTACGTCGGCAACTTATTAGACCTTAGTGCTGTATAAAGTTTGCAAAATATCAAGAAATAAGAAGAAACTTGTAATCATGGGGTTCCTGCTAACTACGTTTGGTATTCTTCTTTGTGTTTTCTCTGCCTGGAGCGAAGAAGCACCGAAAGGTCCTAAAGTAACCCACAAGGTACTCTCAAATATTAAGCTTAATATAATCAATTAAGTCTTAGTCAGGGTTTGTGTAGAAATATCAAGATATTAAGGTTCAAAAATGTAACTCACCTTAAAAGGACAAGGTTATTGACCTAAACCCCAGCTAACATCATCATGTTTTTACTTACGTTCTAACGGTTCTTTAACTTTTTAGCGATAGATGTAGTCCATTTTTCAATACCGATAATTTTTAGTTCTGCTTTAACAAATTTATATTTCCAGTTTTAAATGCTTTATTTTATAGTATAACATAAAATATGTAATTTGTTATAATATAATGCATTTTCAAACTTCAATTACTTAAAACTATCACAGGATTCATATATTTCTTTGTTCTTTATCAAACAAAACACTCTTTGTTCTCAGGTCAAATTTGACATGACCATTGGCGGAGAGCCAGCAGGTACAATTGTAATTGGTCTCTTCGGCAAGACAGTACCCAAGACAGTAGACAACTTCTTCCAATTGGCCCAAAAGCCCGAAGGTGAGGGGTACAAGGGCAGCAAATTCCACCGTGTCATTGACAACTTTATGATCCAAGGAGGTGACTTCACTAAAGGAGATGGTACTGGAGGTACGTCTTTAAAAAATGAGTTTTTAATAATGTAAATTATAACATTAGTTTAAAAAGGGATTAAGCATAACATGTTTAATAACTTGTTTTAAAAACAAAAAATATTTATTACTTGATGTCTTTGTTTGAATTGCTCATAAATAATTTCACAATGATAGGACGCAGCATTTATGGTGAGCGTTTCGAAGATGAAAACTTCAAGCTCCGTCATTATGGTGCTGGCTGGCTGTCAATGGCTAACGCTGGAAAAGACACAAATGGATCTCAATTCTTCATCACTACTACCAAAACTCCCTGGTTAGACGGCAGACATGTTGTTTTTGGAAAAGTTATTGAAGGAATGGTATGTAACTCTTAACATAAACCTGTATATCTAAAGCTTTTTTTGTTATGTCTATAAATATATTTATTACATCATAGGTCATCTGATAGCAATTTATCAGTTAGCGTCTATTTTCCTTAACCCTCAAAATATGTGTGTTTGGTATCTACTTTAATTTAACTTTATGATATTAAATCTTTGTTTATTCTTTTTTAGAGTGTTGTTCGCAAAATAGAGAAGCTCTCGACAGGTGCCAACGATAAGCCTGTTAAGGATGTGATGATTGCCAACACTGAAACCGAAGTTGTTGCGGAACCTTTCAGTGTCAACAAGGAGAGTGCAAAATAACATTAGTTAAATAAATTTTATGTTATAGCAATAAGACATAAGAAAAACAAGTGATTTGTTCAATGCATTTAACAATTTTCCTTGTGCAAAAGTTTAAGAGATTATGTCACAAACTTTGATATTACTAAAAAGTTTGAAATATAGATAGAATTATGGTTATTAACAATAATTATTTTTTAACTAATTTCAAATATTTTAAAAAAGGAATTGATACACAATTTGTTGCAGGGGAAATAATAAAAAGAAATAATTACGAGGCATTTTTTACTTCCTTCAAACAAAGTTCAGCTTCCTTTTTAATTTCATCATTTTTACCCATAAAGGCTATCCTCCATCCATATCCACATGACTTTCTTGCTTTCTCTATTAACTGTTTCTGTAAGTATGCTCTTCCAAGATTTACATATACAGTGCCCATTACAGTCATTTCAGGCAGTTTTTTTCCAAGGTCTACAGCTTTTGTAAGATACTCAATGCTCTCATCGGTTGCACCAAGTTTGTAACAAGCAGTGCCAATATCATTAAGTTCAATAATTAAATGTTCTGGTTCAATCTCGGGTATATCTTTCATATTTTCATACGCTTTCTTTAAGTAGTCTAAACCTAATTCATGTTTATTGCAATCTAAAAATAACCGTCCATACCAATCCTCGGTCATTGCCAGCAGCTGTTTATTTACATCAGATGGATCTATTTTTACAATAAAATAAAGTTTTTCTAAACACCAATCAAAACCTAACTGGGCAGTTGTGTAGTCTTTTTGCATGTGACTTATTCGTGCAAGTTTTGCACTCAAATGGATAACTTTGGGATCGTTTTCTGATACACCATCTGCCATTATTCTTTGGGTAACTGTTACAAAGAGCTGTTTGGCTTTATCATATTGTTCTCTTTCAAGGGCTAAATTACCCATGACGTCGTAAATATAGGTAATGCCTTTATTGTGCTGCATTTGTTGTGCTTGCCTTAAAGCTACATGTAGTAGTTGTTCAGCTTTGTCAAATTCATTTCTCTGGATAAATAGGATACAATGTTTGATTGTTAATATTAACTCGTCTTCTGCATTTAATTTCTTCTCTAAACCAATCAATGTTAAAAGTGAAAAACCTAAAGCGATTGGTCTAGTACCTATTATGTATGGGATCTTGCGTATATGTTCAGTATTAAAGTTGCGGTAACTAACTTTGGCCTGAACTACTCTTCGCCATACAGACCTGTACCTTGAAAACATTTTTGTTCTTATGATATAGAAAAGTATTATGTAAGTTTGATATAGCGATCACTATGATGTAAAAAATCAGTACCTATTGATATCCACTTACAAAAATGTTAAAAACTCCTAACCTACTTTGCAAATATTTTTTTATTTGTATTTCGTTGAAATTAAGACTAAAATTGTGTCTATAAAGTATAACCTCAGTTCAAACTACAATAAATACTATGATTCCAACATTTATGCTTACTTTTGAGCACAGTTTTTAGGTTACTTAATTCAAATAGTTTTAGAGCAAGCTGACAGCTGACTGTTGACACTTGACAATATGACATATTCCCTGTTTTCCAGTATACCCTGTGTTCCAGGAGCTGATAGTAAACGAAAATAACGTTTTTTTCGTTCAGATTCGCGTTTCTTTAGCACTTTAAAGAATCAATAAGATCGTTTTGAACTGTTCTTACTCGTGTTCCACAAGCAGGTGTCAGCTGTCAAAAACTGTTCAAAACGCTCAGAATGATCCCATCATAGAAATAGGATATACATAGAAGGAGTGTAAAAAGTAGAGCTAAAAACAGCGATCTATCTACCAAATTTCAAATGCAAAGATTCATGAGAGTAAAAGAGACAGCAACTTCATGATTTTTCGCGTTGTCACCAGGTCAGAGGTCGATTTGGTGGTCTGTCAAATTTTGGTGGTCTGTCAAACGTATCAAACCAACCAAATAAAAACGTCTTTATAATTTTATAGCTCTTTAGAAATTAGCGACAACTTCAATTGGTAGCATTATATGCCATCCTATTATTGTGTCAAGAATAAAACATGAAGAAAACATTTTCTTTTAGATTTTATTATTATAATGTAATAGATAATAATTCTCATCTGATTTATTACAGTTTTTGCAATTTACAACATAACTGTTTCGGAAAAAGCCTTGCTTAGTGAATGCGTGTAAAAGTTATACCTACATCTCGAAAAGAAAACTGCGACGGAACAATATCTTTTCATAAGTATGTTTTTAATGTTATAGGCTTAGTAAATATATCCAAGTAGGCTAGAACTACTTTATTTTAATAGATGTATGTGTATAATATTATAGTTTCTACTAGTATGCGGTATTTGCATTATATTAAAAATTATTTGTTTACATAACATAGAGGTTAATTTTCTCCTAGTGATGTACATTTCTATATCGATAACCCTTCGAAATAATCTCTCTATGTTTGACTTTTATTATTTTTAACCATACCATGTTACCACACCAAGTTAAATATAATTAATCTGCTAATTGGTATTTACAGGTTTTTTACAAAATCATGCTCCAAAATTAAAATGGTTCGAGTTCATAGGAAAACCAGAAGCTACATAGAGTCACGTTTGCTCTAAACATTTACCACCAATTATTTTATTGCAAACGAGAATATTGTATCACCTTGATGTTGATGCACACGGGTTTCCTGTGAAGCCGAGGTATGAATCCGGTCCTGTCGGTCCATTTGTATCGTCAAATTCATGGCTCTCCTACTTAACTGCATGCTGCGTTGATAGACTGAGAGAGCTTTTTTGTATTTTTGGTGCAGTTTTTTGTATGTTTGTAAGCGTTGTTTACCATTGTTAATTTAATATTATTATCTATACATATAATAAATCTGTAGAGGGGTCATGTCTGTACATCTATACATATAATAAATCTGTAGAGGGGTCATGTCTGTACATTAAGAATATTTAAGTGAAAATTAAAAAAAGGGGGTCTATAAAAGCCACAGAACCTAAAAATAACATTTTTGAAAAAAATGTCTGTCTGTCTGTCTGTCTGTCTGTCTGTCTGTCTGTCTGTCTGTCTGTCTGTCTGTCCATATGGGAATGTTTGTCGTCGCATCACGCTAAAACCACTGTATGGAATGAAATGAAATTTAGCAGGCAGGTAGCTTACGACCTGAAGAGCATTATTGGAAACTATTATCCCGAAAAACGAAAGGGTTCCCGTGGGATCTTCGAAAAATTGTAGCTACCTATTTGACGGTATTTCAGCCAAACTACTCAACGTATTTAAATGAAATTTAGCAGGCAGGTAGCTTATGATCTGAAGAGCATTATTGGAAATTGTTACTCCGAAAAACGAAAGGGTTCCCGTAGGATCTTCAAAAAATTGTAGCTACCTATTTGACGGTATTTCAGCCATACTTCTCAACGTATTTTAATTAAATTTGGCAGGCAGGTAGCTTATAATCTGAAGAGCATTATTGGAAATTGTTATCCCGAAAAACGAAAGGGTTCCCGTGGGATCTTCAAAAAATTGTAGCTACCTATTTGACGGTATTTCAGCCATACTACTCAAAGTATTTTAATTAAATTTGGCACAAAGGTAGATTATAATCTGAAGAGCATTATTGGAAATTGTTATCCCGAAAAACGAAAGGGTTCCCGTGGGATCTTCAAAAAATTGTAGCTACCTATTTGACGGTATTTCAGCCAAACTACTAAACGTATTTAAATGAAATTTGGCAGACAGGTAGCTTATGATCTGAAAAGCATTATTGGAAATTGTTATCCCGAAAAACGAAAGGGTTCCCGTGGGATCTTCAAAAAATTTTAGCAACCTATTTGAAAGTATTTCAGCCAAACTACTCAACGTATTTAAATGAAATTTGGCAGGCAGGTAGCTTATGATCTGAAAAGCATTACTGGAAATTATTATCCCAAAAACCGAAAGGGTTCCCGTGGGATCTTCAAAAAATTGTAGCTACCTATTTGACGGTATTTCAGACAAAATACTCAACGTATTTAAATGAAATTTGGCAGACAGGTAGCTTATGATCTGAAAATCATTACTAGAAAATTGTTATCCCGAAAAACGAAAAGGTTCCCGTGGGATCTTCAAAAAATTGTAGCTACATATTTGACGGTATTTTAGCCAAACTACTCAACGTATTTAAATGAAACTTGGCACAAAGGTAGATTGTAACATGAAATAACCAACATAATATTTTTAACTGACTTACAAAAAAGGAGGAGGTTTCCCAATTTCAGTAAATATATGTTTGTTTTTTTGTTTCTTCGCGGATATCTTCATCGTTTCTGAAACGATTTTAATTTTTTTTTATGTTGTGTAGGGTATAATTTAAATTTGGTCCCATTGTCACCAAATGGTGACCTGATGATGGGATCCGTGAGGAATCGAAGGAAATCCTCAAAATTTATGTGGAATAATATATTGATTTTGATTTTTTCTGAAGTACTCTAAGCATATGTTAGTACCAAACAGTAAGGTTTTGCACCATATCCTGGATCTATAATATCAAAAAATTTCGCGTTTCAGTACACTATTAACCGAAATTTTTCAATATATATATATATTGAAAAATTTCGGTAGACTTTTTCTCTTTCTACTATCGTCTAATCATTCGAGAATTATCCCTACTCAGTCTATACCCATCACTAAAAATCTGAAAATTAAATAATTTTAAACAAAAAAAAAACGACTTCAAAAGGTAAACTAAAAGGAACAATTAAATTTACTTCGCACAAAGTAATACTTATTTTCCAGTACAAGTGAAAATAATTATTAGGTACTTTGTGCAAAGTAATTTATTATTATACTTAGGTTTTGCAAATACGATTAATAAAGTATAGGCGTAGGATAGTTTGTTTTCAAGATATGAATGAGATGTCATAGGTACATTTAAATTAGAAAAGTTATGTCAATATAAGTAAGATTTATGTTTTTCATGATATTTTTATTTATTAGTTTTCATGCTAGGTACGGCTTGGGTTTTTTCTTTCTTTTGGACTTTTGTTATTTTGTCGTCTAAAGGAAGTTAGTACTTTAACCGTAAAGTCCCTAAGTAGGCTACATGTTTGTTAGCGTAGGTGATTAATAAATAAAAAACCGGGCAAGGCCGAGTTGGAATTGCGCACCGAGAGTAGACTTTTAAAAAATTTGGCGCTTGGCGCCAGCAGCGCAGCGTAGATGTGAAAACGATCGATCAGCGTACTATCAAGTAGTCCCGTTCGCATAAAAGAAAAAAAAAATTATACTTACATACAGACGAATTGAGAACTTCCTCCTTTTTTTGAAGTCGGTTAATAATACACAGTCATTTTACGAGCTGGTAGTAGGAATTGTTAGCCATCATTTGACAGTAAACTATTATTATTACTCCATCGGCCTACTTCTTTTGCCTATGCACGTCTAATACCGTGTATAAAGAAGCATTACTAAAAATTAGTGATTTTAAAATATATCCAAACGACAGTGTTCATAAACTAAAAATGTATTTGAACTGCTGCCCTAAATCACTTTTCCACGCGTACGAAGTCGCGGGCACAGCTAGTACGTAATAAATATATTTTTGAATACATTTTTATTACTTAACCCAATCCAAATGCTAGAAATGTCAAATGTCTGTATGTGTCTGTGTTGTTACACCATTAAATATTACTTGCACTGTACGATTTCCATACACCAGCAGTACAGTAAAATGGGATGATAATATTATACTTTTTATCTAATAGTTTTTTTTAAATAGTATTATGGAAATAGAAAGGAATAAAAAAATCTTTTTTTGAACATAAAATACAATCAATTGTATAGTAGATAAGTGCAATAAGAGGAATTGTACATAAAGGCGGTTTTACTGCTTACAGCAATCTCTTCCTGACTTTTGATTATGGTGTAAGTATATATGACTTTACTTTTTATTCATATCCTCTATCTCAACATTCTTAATTTTGTCAAATTGATTTTACACGTAACGTTGTTTTGAATAGATAGCATTACGTCCATTACAAACGCTAAATATACTGTTGTTTTTCCAGTTTCTTTTATGTAGTTAAATAGTGTTTTAGTAGATGAGATTCCTCCAGAATATTGAACGGCATCACAATCTTTATATTTTAGCAATAGTAGTACCGAGGTACTCGTATATCTAAGTATATAAGATGCTAATACTTCTTAGATTAGATGCTTATTGACTTAGGTTTTTTAAATCATTAAAAACTCACGCGGAAGCAATGTATCCTATTCATAATATTAGAAAACTTCCTCAAGAAGAAATCTTGAATATTTTTTGGGGCAAACTAAAATCCCTTAAGCTTAATAGACATAGACGGAGATTAAGAGGAAAGTAATTTATACTGGGTGGTAGATAGTATAAACATTATATCTTCTTCTTTATTTTCATTTTTATCGACATGTGATGTCGACTCCATGTGTCGACTATGGACGTCCCTCGAAATAAAGACATCAAATTAGCTCAAACTAGCTGTCATGCAACTTGTGAGCAATTTCGTACAGAGGCTTATAAAGAGGTGATCGCCCAAAGTGGTGACAAGCCTAAAAAAATAAAGTAACGGACAGCTAGACTTCCCTTTCCTTCCCATTAGCATGTGTCGTATAGTGAGACAAGAACAGAAATATGTCTCTGCTCTTGCTTTTTACCCGGTATCTATGCTTTAGTTATTAATCTGAGGTCACCACTTTGGGCGATCACCTCTGTACGAAATTGTCACAAGTTTCATGTCAGCTAGTTTGAGCTAATTTGATGTCTTTATTCGAGGGACGTCCATAGTCGACGTCACATGTCGATAAAAATGAAAATAAAGAAGAAGATATTATAATGTTTATACTATCTACCACCCAGTATAAATTACTTTCCTCTTAATCTCCGTCTATGTCTATTAAGCTTAAGGGATTTTAGTTTGCCCCAAAAAATATTCAAGATTTCTTCTTGAGGAAGTTTTCTAATATTATGAATAGGATACATTGCTTCCGCGTGAGTTTTTAATGATTTAAAAAACCTAAGTCAATAAGCATCTAATCTAAGAAGTATTAGCATCTTATATTCTTAGATTCTCGTACCTCGGGACTACTATTGCTAAAATATAAATATTGTAACATTGTGATGCCGTTCAATATTCTGGAGAAATCTAATCTACTAAAACACTATTTAACTACATAAAAGAAACTAGAAAAACAACAGTATATTTAGCGTTTGTAATGGACGTAATGCTATATCTATTCAAAACAACGTTACGTGTAAAATCAATTTGACAAAATTAAGAATGTTGAGATAGAGGATATGAATAAAAAGTAAAGTCATATATCGAGGGTATAGTGCTAAAACCCAATAAAGGTGAAGTTGTTACTTTCGAGATATTCAATGTTAAAGGTTCAAGAACAAAAATACATATTTATTTCAAATAAAAACATTAAAATTAATATTTGTTTTATAAGGGTATATATTTTGTTAAAATAGAAAGATATTTTTAAGTCCATAAAGTGGTTAATTTTTTTATAAAAAATATATAACTTTCGTAGGGTACCGACTTATTGGGTTATTGCCCAAACAAATAAGACACATTTTGTATTTTAATCAATTTATTTTAAAGAAATTTAACAATAAACAACAATACTTATTACTCCTCCTCACTCTCAAAAGCCGGTTGTTGGCTGTGTGTTTTCATATCTCGTATCCACGCATGGAGCTCTTCGGGTATAATAAGTTTTTCGCACATTTTCATGAGATCTTTCTTTTTTGCGATACTTATAGGAATACGAGTAGAATATAAAAGCTCAATTTCAGGTAATTCTTGTAAATTAACTGAAGGCGGGTTTGAATATAGTTTTGCTCTGGTTTTTGGTGTGTTGACATAATTGTTCGAAATATCAATACTTCGAAAATTGTTAGACATATCGTAATTATACAACTCTGCCTCTAGATCCTTCAAGAGGGTTATCGCCGAGGCAAAGTCGGAGCACATTGGCAGAATTGGCGAGAGACTAGTTCGCCTTCCTTCGGGAACGCGTGCGTTCTGGTCTCTCGCCAAGGCTGTCTTTCCACAAGGCTGTGTGCAGAAGAAACAGCGTCGGAGAGCTATCTCCGACGCTGTTTCTTCTGCATATCAATGACTTGTTGCAAATTGGTGGCATTCATTGCTATGCGGATGACAGTACTGGAGATGCCTTTTACACAGGCCGAGCAAATATTTCTCGGGAACATGTCAACGAGTGTCGGAACAAACTTGAGTCTAAAGTCGAAACTTTGTTAACTAAAGTCTCGGACTGGGGCCGACTAAATCTAGTCCAATTCAACCCTAAGAAGACTCAAGTTTGCGCGTTCACCGCTAAAAGAACACCTTTTGTCGTATCTCCTCGGTTCGATAACACTCCCCTATTTGCCACAGCTAGCATCGGAATTCTTGGAGTTGACATGTCGAGCGACGTTCAGTTTCGCGGTCATCTGGAGGGGAAGGCTAAACTAGCTTCCAAAAAGCTGGGGGTTCTCAATAGGGCGAAGCAGTACTTAATACCTGCTCACCGCCTGCAACTGTACAAGGCGCAGGTTCGGCCCCATATGGAGTACTGCTCTCACCTTTGGGCGGGGGCTCCCCAATACCAGCTCCTTCCATTTGACCGCATCCAACGTAGAGCGGCTCGAATCGTCGACGACCAGGCTCTTTTCGAGCGGCTTGACACTTTGGCCTTGCGTAGAGATGTCGGTTCACTCTGCATCCTCTATCGCATTTATCATGGGGTGTGTTCCGAGGAACTGTTTGGCTTAATACCTGCAGCTATATTTCGACATCGAAGCTCGCGCCGGAAGTTCCACCCACATCATCTTGATCTCCACAGATCAACCACCGTGAGATTCTCAAGGCACTTCCTGCCTCGGACCACCATCTTGTGGAACCAGCTGCCACCCACGGTATTTCCGAACCTATACGACTAAGGAGCCTACAAGAGTAGAGCCTACCTCTTCGTCAAAGGCCGGCAACGCACCTGCAGTTCCTCTGGAGTTGCGGATGTTTATGGGCGTCAGGATTCACTTAACATCAGGTGAACTGCCTGCTCGTTTGCCCCCTTTTTCCATAAAAAAAAAAAATAAAAATTTCATTGCGAATGAAAAGTAATAAAAGTACTAAAAAAAATGTGATTTTACCTGTTATTAGTTGTGTATTGCAAGCTAGCTGCACTAGTCTTCTTCCTCGATCACCCATCTTATGTTTGAAAAAAATAAACAGCACTAAACACAATAGTTATTACAAATAATTCGCGCGTCACTTGCCCGTGTACGATGCTCGTCGCAAAATGTCAAATCTTGCCCGTGTCCGTATTTATTGAGTTCTTCCTCAAACAAGATTTAAAGAAATTCGGTTGACGAAGCGAGCAAGAACCGTATATCTAAACATTAGCTGTTAATTTTGAAACATAATTAAACAGTTAAAGCCGACAAATATTTTTATATGGTTTTAGTATTTTTGGTTTGTGTGTTGTCTTATCTATTTAACTAAAGCTAAAATCCAATAAATACAAATAATGGTAATACTACTTGAAAACTGTAAATACTAAATACAGATAAATCATATTTTGTGGTTTTATCTCAAAGAAAAAAATTGACTTAGAAAGTTAACACGCGTTATAGTGTTTTAGTTTTACAGTCATGCCTAAAGAAGGGAAATTTATTGGGTTTTTACCTCAACTAACTCTCTTTACACTGTGAATTCTGCTTATTTGATTACACTACTAGAAAGAGCGCAAAAAACTTATCAAGATGGAGTAAAAAAACAATTTTTGATTTTTTTACACTTATTGGGTTTTAGCACTATACCCTCGATATACTTACACCATAATCAAAAGTCAGGAAGAGATTGCTGTAAGCAGTAACACCGCCTTTATGTACATTTCCTCTTATTGCACTTATCTACTATACAATTGATTGTATTTTATGTTCAAAAAAAGTTTTTTTATTCCTTTCTATTTCCATAATACTATTTAAAAAAACTATTAGATAAAAAGTATAATATTATCATCCAAGTCATTCTTATCATCCCATTTTACTGTAGTGCTGGTGTATGGAAATCGTACAGTGCAAGTAATATTTAATGGTGTAACAACACAGACACACACAGACATTTGACATTTCTAGCATTTGGATTGGGATAAGTAAAAAAAATGTATTCAAAAATATATTTATTACGTATAATAATATTAAATTAACAATGGTAAAAAACGCTTACAAACATACAAAAAACTGCACCAAAAATACAAAAAAGCTCTCTCAGTCTATCAACGCAGCATGCACTCCAGTTACGTAGGAGAGCAATAAATTTGACGATACAAATGGACCGTCAGGATCGGATTCATACCCCGGCTTCACAGGAAACCCGTGTGCATAAACATCAAGGTGATACAATATTCTCGTTTGCAATAAAATAATTGGGGGCAAATGTTTAGAGCAAACATGACTCTATGTAGCTTCTGGGTTTCCTATGAACTCGAACCATTTTATTTTTGGAGCATGATTTTGTAAAAAACCTGTAAATATCAAATAGCAGATTAATTATATTTAACTTGGTATGGTAACATGGTATGGTTAAAAATAATAAAAGTTAAAAGTACCGAATATATCTATTCAAACATAAAGTGATTTTTTCGAACGGTTATCGATATAGAAATGTACATCACTATGAGAAACTTAACCTTTTTGTTATGTAAACAAATATTTTTTAATAAAATGCAAACACCGCATACTAGTAGAAACTATAATAATATACACATACATCTATTAAAATAAATTAGTTTTAGCCTATTTGGATAAATTTACTAAGCCTATAACATTTAAAACATACTTATGAAAAGATATTGTTCCGTCACAGTTTTCTTTTCGAGATGTAGGTATAACTTTTACACGCATTCACTAAGCAAGGCTTTTTCCGAAACAGTTATGTTGTAAATTGCAAAAACTGTAATAAATCAGATGAGAATTATTATCTATTACATTATAATAATAAAATCTAAAAGAAAATGTTTTCTTCATGTTTTATTGTTGACAAAATAATAGGATGGCATATAATGCTATCAATTGAAGTTGTCGCTAATTTCTAAAGAGCTATAAAAATACAGAGACGTTTTTATTTAGTTGGTTTGATACGTTTGACAGACCACCAAAATTTGACAGACCACCAAATCGACCTCTGACCTGGTGACAACGCGAAAAATCATGAAGTTGCTGTCTCTTTTACTCTCATGAATCTTTGCATTTGAAATTTGTTAGATAGATCGCTGTTTTTAGCTCTACTTTTTACACTCCTTCTATGTTTATCCTATTTCTATGGATCCCATCTTGTTTTTGACGTTTACTTAGATTTCACTGATCTCGATGTTATTTTTAAGTTACGGATGGAGCAAATTTATTATAGATTCTTTTATAATGTAGTTAATATTGTTAATTTAAAATATAAATAGAATTTATGAGATAAAAAGGAAATGTTAAATTTTGACATCTGTCAGTCGTTCCACTAGCAGTAAAGTTTGTTGAAACGTTCAGATCGAAAATTTCATTAATGTGCTAAAGAAACGACTGTGTGCGTTATGAATGATCTGAGCGTTCAGTGTAAAAAGAGCGCTTAAAGGAACACGCCCTTAGTAAACGAAAATAACGTTTTTTTCGTTGAGATTAGCGTTCCATTAGCACTTTATAGCAACATTATGATCGTTTTGAACTGTTTTGAGTGTTCCACACGCAGCTGTCAGCTGTCAAAAACTGTTCAAAACCTTTAGAATGATCACGCCATTTTGCATAATTTTACCCATCTTGTTTTTGACGTTTACTTAGATTTCACTGATCTCGATGTTATTTTTAAGTTGTGGATCAAGCAAATTTATTCTAGATTCTTTTATAATGTAGTTATTATTGTTAATTTAAACTATATAGAATTTATGAGATAAAAAGAAAATGTTAAATTTTGATATCTGTCAGTCGTTCCACTAGCAGTAAAGTTTGCTACAAACGATCCTGGGCCCTGGGCCCTGATTACCTAACTTCGGTCGCTTTCCCGTCTCTTGAGATCAACTGCCATTGTGACGTTACATCTTTTTAAAACAATATTTAAAAAGTTAAAACGTCAAAATTATGACATATAAACTTTTTAAATCGTGTTTTAAAAAGTTTTAACGTCACAATGGCAGTTGATCTCGAGAGACGGGAAAGCGACCGGAGTTCGATTAGAAAAGTTTTAGAAGTCGGAGACGATTTAAAAAGTTAATATGTCATAATTTTGACGTTTTAACTTTTTAAATCGTGTTTTAAAAAGATGTAACGTCACAATGGCAGTTGATCTCGAGAGACGGGAAAGCGACCGGAGTTACGTAATCAGGGCCCAGGTAAATTTCATAATTTTCAATCGTCCTAGGCTATAGCGAGGAATAACCGCTACTAGCGCCACTTTTTTTAAATAAATTTTACAACGACACAAAGATCTTATTAAAAAAGTAATCGGTTAAAACTCTAAGAGTAAATACAGTATAGGATTTAGAGCTGTTATTAATTGCCAATAAATTTGTTTAACTATTTACTTAGATTTTTTACCGATTCCTTTTTTAATAAGATTTTTGTGTCATTGTAAAATTCATTTTAAAAAGAGTGGCGCTAGTAGCGGTAATATACTTTTTGTACTACCGAATCCCTATATTAAAATAATTACTCTATTATATGAGCGAATCTTACAAAAAGTATGACGTGGGTTTCTAATGTCTCTAGTTTTTAACTATATTATATACATTGTAATAATTAAGTTTTTGACATACATATTTAATGTAAATCGACTTTGATGGCATGAGAAATAAGGATAGCACACTACTCTGCTCCTCAGGCATAATAAAATAATAACGTACTTTATTTTAGAGTATTTTAGTTCATCTGAGGGGACGGGAGTACCTACCCAAGCAATGCATACTATGGTAATACCCTTAGATCATAATATTTATAGTATGGATGAGCCATAGCGACGATTTCCCCTCAAGGTACAAAATTAAAAAAACTAGCGCAACCATAAAAACTAATTACGGAATCAATTTTAACCATTCAGTGAATCCGTAGGTACAGCATCGCAAGGACGATTAATACTGTTCAGCTAAAAATCCATTTAGCGCTGTTATTTTCTGAAAAACCAGTCCCATGTCAAAAACATATAAAACAATCTTTCATTTGTGATTATCATTTTATTTAATTATCATAATATAGTTATTTCCATTTAAATCTTACAGATTTTAATCCGTGCTTTATAGTTCACATTATAAAAGATAGAACATCTTTATTTCTTTCTTACGTCTTTTTTAAATGTGAACGTTAATAGTGTAAGTTATACTTGTGTGCAAAAATGACCTTGTGTTCTAAATGTGCGTTTGTTTAACAGAATGTTTTGACTTTTGTTAGAATTCTTTCGTGCGCCAGTTATCCATGAGTATAATATTATAATACTAGCTGTGCCCGCGACTTCGTACGCGTGGAAAAGTGATTTAGGGCAGCAGTTCAAATACATTTTTAGTTTATGAACACTGTCGTTTGGATATTTAAAATCACTAATTTATAGTAATGCTTCTTTATACACGGTATTAGACGTGCATAGGCAAAAGAAGTAGGCCGATGGAGTAATAATAATAGTTTACTGTCAAATAATGGCCGTTTTTGTCGTAAATGTTTTGAGGTATTTTTTCTATGAAAATGCTAACAATTCCTACTACCAGCTCGAAAAATGACCGTGTATTATTAACCGACTTCAAAAAAAGGAGGAGGTTCTCAATTCGTCTGTATGTATAATATTTTTTTTTCTTTTATGCGAACGGGACTACTTGATAGTACGCTCATAAACGCGACGAAAATCTCTGTACTGAGACTTTACGCCGCAGCGACTGCAGACGATGATCGTTTTCACACCGACGACGCTGCGCTGCTGGCGCCGAGCGCCAAATTTTTTTAAAGTCTACTCTCGGTGCGCAATTCCAACTCGGACTTGCCCGGTTTTTTATTTATTAATTACCTACGCTAACAAACATGTAGCCTACTTAGGGACTTTAAAGTTAAAGTACTAACTTCCTTTAGACGACAAAATAACAAAAGTCCAAAGGAAAGAAAAAACCCAAGTCGTAGCATTAAAACTAATAAATTAAAATATCATGAAAAACATAAATCTTACTTATATTGACATAACTTTTCTAATTTAAATGTACCTATGACATCCCATATATTGAAAACAAAGTATCCTACGCCTATACTTTATTTATCGTATTTGCAAAACCTAAGTATAATAATAAATTACTTCGCACAAAGTAATAATTATTTTCACTTGTACTGGAAAATAAGTATTACTTTGTGCGAAGTAAATTTAATTGTTCCTTTTAGTTTACCTTTTGAAGTCGTTTTTTTTTTGTTTAAAATTATTTAATTTTTAAATTTTTTGTGATGGGTATAGTATGAGTAGGGATAATTATCGAATGATCAGACGATGATTATTTGAGGACGGAAAATGAAAAACAAAAACGATTAGATAAAAAAAAAATAGTAGAAAGAGAAAAAGTCTACCTAGCCTAGCCTGGCGTAAGCCAGAGCGGCGCAATTTTTTTTAATATATATATATATATTATGTATATTGTATACAGGGTGTCCCAAAAATCAACGATAAACCGAAAACGGGTGATAGGCCAAATCATGACAGTTATGAGAAAAATTTGAAAAAAAATCTTTGTCATGTATTTTTCACATTATAAGGACTTTTAAAAATATCGGAAAAACTGACACCCTGTGATGGTCTTTCATGTCCTAAGACTACAAATATTACTTTTTTGTGATTTTTTTTCGGTATTGTAGTCATGACTAACCCTTCTGTAAATCACAATTCATAATTTAAACATACCTGCCTCAGTTTTCAATAAAATGGTGTGTTTTGCCCAAGATTAAATTCAAAATAATTACTACACCCAACTTTAATCGTCTGTACTGTAAAAAAAAATTACTACAGTATTTTGGCAAGTAACTTTAAAAGATGGCGCATTTAATCTGGATTCCAAAATGGTATGATACTTGCTGGATTACTTCTTTGTTGAGGAAAAAAAAATTTTTTTAACGGAACCGGATGTTAGGCCAACTCTGTTTAAATTTTTAAAATGTTGGTATTAAGTTGTTATGTGACGACGATGAGTGACGTCATCTTGTCTAGAGTGAGCGAGACAAACAGTGACGCTAAGTGCGGGTGCTTTTTTATTAAAAAAAAATTGTATTGCAGTGTAGGCATTTTTAAGACTTCAATTTTCAGGTATGAATACAATGCTCTTTTGAAAATGTGAGTGGTTGAGATACAGAACAGACGCCACCTTGTTATCAAGTATGTAATTAGTTAGTTTTAGGTGCAAGTTCGAAATAAAAGTCAGTCAATGGATTTCTTCAGTTATTACTTTAATTTACAAAGATTTACAGCAAATGTTCGAACTGTTTGCCTTCAGCTCTAATGCAAGCCCTACATCTTCTTAAAAATGATCGCGTAATAAGACGGGCGTATCTTCTTGAATTAATGTGTTCAGCAGCTTCTGTAATTTTTTGGCGCAGCTCGGCTAAATCTCGAATTGGTTTAGAGTACACTTTTTCTTTTATTGTTCCCCAATAAAAGAAATCAATGGGATTTAAATCAGGTGAACGGGCAGGCCACGAAATTGTACCACCCCGCCCAATCCACCTATCGGGGTATTCTCGGTCGAGAAACTCTCGTACTGTGCGAGCGTAATGTGCTGGGCAGCCATCTTGTTGGTACCACATGCTGCCGTAAATGTTTAGTGGCACTTCTTCCAACAAATCTGGTAATTGGTTCTGTAAGAAGTCCAAATAAACCTCGGCAGTTAAGTTCTCCGGTAGCTCAAATGGACCAATAACAGTACCATTCAAAATTCCCGTCCACATGTTCACCTTAAACCGGTACTGCGATCTGTCTTCCCGCATCAAATGTGGATTATCCACGTGCCATTCGTGCAAATTATGGAGGTTCATGTAACCATCTTTTTTAAACGTGGATTCGTCAGACCACAGAATTTTTTCAAAGAATCGCGGATCATCTCTGTATCTCTGCAACATCGTTTGACAAAATTGCAATCTCTCTGGGTAGTCTCGGGGTAACAGGCTTTGTACTCGTTGTACATGGTAAGGATGAAACTGGTTCTTTTGCAAAATACGATGTGCAGTACTTTTGGGCACTCCGATGTTCTCTTCAATCCCACGTACTGAGATACTCGGGTCTTGTTCGACCGCCTCGAGCACTTCGTCCTCGTAGGGTATGAAAGGCCTTCCCTCGCTGGTATTTTGATTAGGGAATCGACCCTCTAAGAGTGACCGATGCACGTTAATAAATACCCGATAATCAGGATGACGCTCAGCGTTTGGGTATCTCTCACGATACATTCTAGCTGCAGCATTAGCGTTGCATAAGCATTCTCCATAGATGAGATGCATATTGGTGTATTCTTGTGCGGTGTATCGAGATGGCATGATAACACACTACAATGGAATCACACACTACAACCGAAGATACGACAGTAAAACAAGTCCAGGGTCGTCAGAAACGGGGCAGATAAAACCAAATCACAAAGCAAATCAAGTCCAATAAACAGAAGCACAGTTGTAAGTACGAAGTCAATACGGATACAGAAAGATGCGCAATGAACGAAAGATCGTAACATATTATTATACTCTATGATCGTAACGTACTGTAGTTTTGCACGTTCATCACTGTGTTGTCGGGTTGGCGTCACTATCTATCTCACTCGCACTGAGCGTCACTGTCTGTCTCGCTCACTCTAGACAAGATGACGTCACTCATCGTCGTCACATAACAACTTAATACCAACATTTTAAAAATTTAAACAGAGTTGGCCTAACATCCGGTTCCGTTAAAAAATTTTTTTTTTCCTCAACAAAGAAGTAATCCAGCAAGTATCATACCATTTTGGAATCCAGATTAAATGCGCCATCTTTTAAAGTTACTTGCCAAAATACTGTAGTAATTTTTTTTTACAGTACAGACGATTAAAGTTGGGTGTAGTAATTATTTTGAATTTAATCTTGGGCAAAACACACAATTTTATTGAAAACTGAGGCAGGTATGTTTAAATTATGAATTGTGATTTACAGAAGGGTTAGTCATGACTACAATACCGAAAAAAAAATCACAAAAAAGTAATATTTGTAGTCTTAGGACATGAAAGACCATCACAGGGTGTCAGTTTTTCCGATATTTTTAAAAGTCCTTATAATGTGAAAAATACATGACAAAGATTTTTTTTCACATTTTTCTCATCTGTCATGACTTGGCCTATCACCCGTTTTCGGTTTATCGTTGATTTTTGGGACACCCTGTATATAGTTTACCGCTGCTCTGGCGTAAGCCAAAGCGAAATTTTCAATATATATATATATATAGTTTACCGCTGCTCGCGAAATTTTTTTTGATATTATAGATCCAAGATATGGTGCAAAACCTTACTGTTTGGTAACATATGCTTAGACTACTTTAGAAAAAATCAAAATCAATATATTATTCCACATAAATTTTGAGGATTTCCTTCGATTCCTCACGGATCCCATCATCAGGTCACCATTTTGGTGACAATGGGACCAAATATAAATTATACCCTACACAACATAAAAAAATATTAAAATCGTTTCAGAAACGATGAAGATATCCGCGAAGAAACATAAAAAACAAACATATATTTACGAATTGAGAAACCACCTCCTTTTTTGTAAGTCGGTTAAAAACATTATGTTGGTTATTTCATGTTACAATCTACCTTTGTGCCAAGTTTCATTTAAATACGTTGAGTAGTTTGGCTGAAATACCGTCAAATAGGTAGCTACAATTTTTTGAAGATCCCACGGGAACCCTTACGTTTTTCGGGATAACAATTTTCAATAATGCTCTTCAAGTCATAAGCTACCTGCCTGCCGAATTTCATTTAAATACGTTGAGTAGTTTGGCTGAAATACCGTCAAATAGGTAGCTACAATTTTTTGAAGATCCCACGGGAACCCTTTCGTTTTTCGGGATAATAATTTCCAATAATGCTCTTCAGATTATAAGCTACCTGCCTGCCAAATTGCATTTAAATACGTTGAGTAGTATGGCTGAAATACCGTCAAATAGGTCGCTACAATTTTTGAAGATTCTACGGGAACCCTTTCATTTTTCGGGATAACAATTTTCAATAATGCTCTTCAAGTCATAAGCTACCTGCCTGCCGAATTTCATTTAAACACGTTGAGTAGTTTGGCTGAAATACCGTCAAATAGGTAGCTACAATTTTTTGAAGATCCCACGGGAACCCTTACGTTTTTCGGGATAACAATTTTCAATAATGATCTTCAAGTCATAAGCAACCTGCCTGCCGAATTTCATTTAAATACGTTAAGTAGTTTGGCTGTAATACCGTCCAATAGGTAGCTACAATTTTTTGAAGATCCCACGGGAACCCTTTCGTTTTTCGGGATAACAATTTCCAATAATGCTCTTCTAGTCATAAGCTACCTGCCTGCCGAATTTCATTTAAATACGTTGAGTAGTATGGCTGAAATACCGTCAAATAGGTAGCTACAATTTTTTGAAGATCCCACGGGAACCCTTACGTTTTTCGGGATAACAATTTTCAATAATGCTCTTCAAGTCATAAGCTACCTGCCTGCCAAATTGCATTTAAATACGTTGAGTAGTATGGCTGAAATACCGTCAAATAGGTAGCTACAATTTTTTGAAGATCCTACGGGAACCCTTTCGTTTTTGGGGATAACAATTTCCAATAATGCTCTTCAGATCATAAGCTACCTGCCTGCCAAATTTCATTTAAATACGTTGAGTAGTTTGGCTGAAATACCGTCAAATAGGTAGCTACAATTTTTTGAACATCCCACGGGAACCCTTTCGTTTTTCGGGATAATAATTTCCTATAATGCTCTTCAGGTCGTAAGCTACCTGCCTGCCAAATTTCGTTTCATTCCATACAGTGGTTTTAGCGTGATGCGACGACAAACATTCCCATATGGACAGACAGACAGACAGACAGAAATTTTTTTCAAAAATGTTATTTTTAGGTTCTGTGGCTTATATAGACCCCCTTTTTTTAATTTTCACTTAAATATTCTTAATGTACAGACATGACCCCTCTACAGATTTATTATATGTATAGATAATCTAAATTCTAAAGGCAATAGGTACCTCACCAAATCGAGTAATAAATATTAAAAATGCAAGTTCTGTAATTGAAATCATTTAATTCTGCAGGCCAACTCGCCAAAATGGTATATTTCTGTAACAAAGATTTTTGTTAAGTCAATATCTTCTTGAGCCAGTGTTGAGCCCAGAGCCCAAAATTCTTAAAAAAATTAAAGATAGTTGAAAACATGAGCGGACGAAGGTGATATGTAGCCAAATTCTGATTTCGATAAAATTCAGTTCAAACTGGCACTTAAACATTTTAGAATACGTCGTAAAGTATTAAATTTATTAATATTCCGTCTCCAGAATCATTGTACTTAATACGTTAGGTACTACTTATCTATCCTAAAATGTTTAAGAGACAGTTAAAACTCAATTATCTGGGTAAAAATGTTTGTGACATAGCACCTTCATTCATTCATGTATTTATTCAAACCATTTGTAAAAAATATTCTAAATAAAATGTTCTGATTTCGTTTGTTTGATTTACCCGAGGTGGGACATCGAAATTCCTCCGTAGTCCAGAAAAAAAGAATGACTTCTCAATTCGTTCATGTAATAAGTATCTATGTGATTGTATCAAATGATCATGATGTTGATAAGTACCTAATCAAAATAATAGATATGTATTTCGTATACTTTACAATGACGGGTCAATTCACGACGCGACGCGGTGCGTTTAAGAGTCATACAAAGTCCAAATTAGTCGAGGCATTGCGTACACAGCACTTATTACAGCATCGTCGCGTCACGTCTCGGTGTGAACGGACCCTTAAGCTAGGGATACACATGCCGTTACTTAGCTAGTTACTAGCTTACACACTAGCGTACCAACTCCTTGCATGTGCCAGCTACTACAGCTACAGCTGTCGTGTGTATACATATGCTTACTGATGTACGTAGCTAGTACAACATTTGATTAACTTGGATGCACGCGAGGGAGGAGACGAGAAGGTTTGCTAAACTGACACGTGTGAACAGACGCGATGGCTACTTTACCGATTTACTGCCATGTGTATACCCAGCTTAGGGCGTGTTTCACCGAGCAATGTTAAAGTTAACGCCATGTTAAAATACAATTTTTTCACTTCACATTTGTTGACAGGAAATACGAGAGGGATAACATGGTATTTAACTAAGGATTAACTTTAACATTGCTTGGTGAAACACGCCCAACAAGGTACTAGTTAACTTTGTACAGACTTACATTTCAATTATATTTACGTTTGTAAGTATCATTAGGCTTTGAGAGTAACCCCCAATTTCTGGAACGCTGTTCAAATGAATGATCAACTAACATGGCATTCAAATCAACATCAACTACTTAACATGGTATTAAAATCAGCCGACAACGACCTATATTGAATGGACAGATATTTTATAATTACATCACGCTCGCACTTGCAAAATATTGATTGGTTAAAATTCCCCAGATAAGGTTAATTCACCAAAGACATCAATTAATTCGACGCCGCCGTGGTCTAGTGGTTCTGAGCTTGGCTCTTGACTCGGAGGTCGCGGGTTCGAATCCCGCCGAGGGAACAAAAAGCTTTAAATGTTCCTGAGTCTTGGATGTGTATTAAATTTGTGTATTAAAATAATAAAAGTCTTAAATATGTGTATAGTATTAAAGTATTAAATATATTTCCGTTGTCTGGTACCTGTAACACAAGTTCTTCGGATACTTAGCATGGGGCCAGATTGACGTGGTGTGAAGCGTCCATAGATATTATTAATTGACATACGATTTGAATCAACTTTATCTGAGGAATTTTAACCAATCTTGCGAGTACGAGCGTGATGTAATTATAAAATATCTTTCCTTTCCCTTCTGTCTAATAATATTCCACCAATCAGTTTATCAATATGGCTTGTTGATTTGAATGCTATGTTAATTGATCATTTATTTGAGTAGCGTTCGAGAAACCGGGGGTGAGTATGCAATGTATAATACGAGTACTTACAACTTTTTAACTGTTTCAATGTTGCAAATAGCTGTTGTCTTATTTCGATCGTTACACCTATACAACCATTGTTTTGTAGGCTCCATTAGTTTCGACTTGTAGGGTGTGGGAACCTTTTCTTCATCTTCTTCATAATCGGAGCTGTAAGTAGACGAAATATGAATTGAAACGCAAATCAGAAGTTGTCCAAAAAAATCTGTGAGCCTGTGTTAATAAGTTGAAAATTACCTGTTTTCACTACTTGCAGAAATATTTGAAAACGAAGAGTCATTCTCACCTGAAATTAAATTAATGAGTGATACAAATAATTTTGTAAGATTATACAATTATTGAAATAAGACAGTAATGTGTTTTTAATTATTGTACTTCGGGTGTTATGCGCAGGCAAACACATGACAAGTTTGATACGAAATATTAAAAAAAAATGTATTATTTTTGCCAGATGGCTCACGACGTTTTCACGTATTTTGAGTTCTTCTAAAATAGTGTGTTGCTTTAAATAGAGCAAACATTGATTTTTCCTCATAGAGATCGAAACAAGCATGACAATATCTAGTAGGTACCTACATTTGGTATGCCAAGTATTGAGTAGCAACTGGCAACTGAGCAACAATAAGAAGGATGTTTGTCAACGTTGCAAGAATTGAAAGATTGTTCAAATTGCTACCATCCTGGACAATAGAATGATCATTATTGTGATTTTATAATCTAATATTATGTACCTACTATTAATTGAAGACACGAATTTATGAAAGTGATGTGTCGCAAAATTTTTAATCGAGAAAATTGTGTTTAAACTGTCACTTACACATTTTAGGAATTTTAGGATATTATGTTGTAAGTAACTTGTAACGTATTAATTACATTGATTCTAAAGACGGTTAGTTTAGACTTTAGATTAATACGTTACGACATATTCAAAAATTTTAAGTGATTGTTTGAATTCAATTTTCTCGAAGTCGGAATTTTGCAACATATCACCTTCATCAATTCATGACTTCAATTTTAATCTAGCTTCTGTTAACAATTTTTTATAAGTTATTTACTACCAAGTTGGTATTAAAATAACATAAGCTCAAGCGAAAATATGAGTCCCTTTACCCTTGTAGTATTTAATTAGGGACCCTAATAAACAACTTGCTTAGGTACTTCATATAATTATTGTTGGAAGGAAAACTAAATAATTATTAATTTGGTACTTACTGCATTTCGACGATAATTTTTGAGTTTTATCATATTTGACTCTCATATTATTCTCCGTTGATTTGATCTTCTCTTCGTTTTGATACTGCGATAAAATAAAAATAAAATATGATTTAAGTTTATTTCCGTTTTTTACATTTATATACACCTTATGTAAGGTAGATAATTAGCGAAATTTTGGTCGAAGCTGAGTTATTTAATATACATGCCGCTATTCCCCGCTTTTGAATAAGCTCAGTGTTTTGTCCGAAAAATCTGCTAATTATGTTATAGAGTTATGTTACATAACCACCTGTGCACTTCTATTATGTAGGTAAATATTATATTGAAAAAAAAAACAGGACACTTACGTTAGTAAGTTTCTTATACTTTTTAATCTTATTTCTATTGTCTTTCCACTTGTTAAGGGCATTTTTCTGACAGGTATACAGTTCTAAGTACTGTATGTACCATTCAATGTGAGAAACTATGTCTTCCCGGTTTGAACCTACAAAAAAAAGTTTATAAATGTATATTTGCAAAACAACTTGCAAAATCTTTGTTTTTTACATTGTTTTTATTTTTTAATTTTTCCGTGTTTCTTTTGGTGTCCGTTACCCCAGCGGGATATTGTGAATTTTGCTAACTTTTTACCTACGCTCAATTAGAGCATTGTCTTCTCTAATTGAGCGTTATATTTTCGTAATTTGCTTGATTATAGTTTTCTTGAAAAACGCAAAAAACAAATCCGGCTGGAGTAACGTTTCCAAACGTTACTCCAGCCGGACGTTTCTTTAAATAATAATATTTTCAAGAAAATTTTATGCGGATAATTTGAGCGTTCCGGGGCTGTAATTGAGCGTGCAAAAATTTCATTTGTATCTTGATCCGTTGTGAAGATATTCAAAATCCTGCTGAAATGACGTTTGGTGATTTCTTATATCTCGGAAACTGCTGGGTGCAGTTCAACAATTTTTGGCACACGGCTTCGCCTGAATTTGCTTGAATTTGCTTGGCAATAAAAAAATGTTAATAATACACCATTTAAAAGTTATTCGATATTTTAGAAAAACTACTTAGCACGGCCTTACACTTATATTAATCGATCTAGAGACCTAATTCAAATCGTATATTAAAGCTCATATCGGTCTTCAATTGAGCGTAACTTTTCATAAAGATCCAAAAGGTAACTATCCAGTTATGAAGAAATTTACCCAGAAAAGCGCACAATAATAGTGAGAATCTTTAAAATCATTATTATGCCCATTTCCTATTTTTTGATGATACAAATAATTAGAGCGTTGCTTTAATTATATACAGGTAAATTTTTTGATGAAAACACTCAATATTTAAGGAGTTATGCGAAATAATAACAAATCAATAAATAAGGTTAACAACGCGACCAAGCTAAGATGGTCACAAAAAAGCGGCCGTTCTATACATTATGCTGTCATTCTGAAATGTATTGGATATTATCGGCTAGGAAAGTACAAGTATGTAAAAAATGTTTATGACATTCTCCATACTATCCTAATATAATCACATTTTGACATTTTAAACAAATTTTCAAATAAGTTTTTCGTAAATACGGGAATACTTATTTCAAATAATTATGTACTTAAAAATCATTACATATTAACAGTTGGTAAGTTTAAATTTTTACTAAATACCTAATCAATACAAAGGCAGCCTAGTATTACTATAGTTTTACTATGACATAAGGGAATAGTATTTTCTATACTAATGAGTTTTTTTAATAGATACAGTTTTAGGATGTTTCTTAAACTGCTCTCGTAGTAGGTATAGTACTATTTTAAATTGTTTTATTTTATGACATAAATCGTCGTACAAATTAGAATATCTTTTGAGGAATTGGAATTTAGTTATTTTGTAAATAACTTTTTCTCGCGACATCGTCCGAACGACATAAAACAATTACATTTTTTTGCCACAAATCACAATTCTCAATAAGGTTCTGCTTCTGTTTGTCGTAGTAATACCTTTAGGC
This sequence comes from Celastrina argiolus, assembly GCA_905187575.2. Taxonomy (NCBI): domain Eukaryota; kingdom Metazoa; phylum Arthropoda; class Insecta; order Lepidoptera; family Lycaenidae; genus Celastrina; species Celastrina argiolus. The sequence continues at coordinate 8,302,520 of LR994594.1, read as the reverse complement.
TTCATGGATAAGGATATCGAAAACTAAGATTTTTTTGAAATCTGAGCAGAAATTATAATATCAGTATAGACTAGCTTTTGCCCGCGACTCCGTCCGCGTGGAATTAGTTACTACGGCAGCTAATAAATAATCTGTTTATTTTGTGTAGTGAAATGCCTCCCATGTTGGTACTCCGTCAAAATGAACTTCTCCATTGCCGCTCCACATTTAAGACACGTCTTCTTTGCTCCACATATTTAAAGATAAGCCAAAACGGTGAAAATTAAAAATGATTCTTAAATACTTATTCAACGATACTCCAATTGATATTGTGTGGTGCCCAGTAATCGCCAAATTGATTTTTCACTAATGTCACGTCTTTAGTGAGATTTGCTGTACAAAGAAGAATTGATTGAAATGGAAATTATAAAAATCGGCCCAGCGGTTTGGTCTGTATAATGCTTTAAAGGAACATACATACGTACATACACAGGCTGTTAAATACTATACAACTCCTTTGCGTCTCACAGTCGGGTAAAAAGGATAGACCACTATAGTGTCTTATATTTTATGTTTATTAAACTCCCTGTACATTGCTGATAGTTGTGAACTGAGAAGTCTTTTTTGTTGTTACCTTCAATAAACTTTATAACTCGCTAAAACCTTTAATTACTTATTAGATTTTGTTTTATAAATTTTCCCTACCTTTTTTGGATAGTTTCATTTAATAAAGTAGAGTTTCATAATATCTTAGTTTGTAATTAATTAAAATTTTAACACTTTTTGCCATACCAGTACCAGTACTATCCAATACATTTCAGAATGACAGCATAATGTATAGAACGGCCGCTTTTTTGTGACTATCTTAGCTTGGTCGCGTTGTTAACCTTATTTATTGATTTGTTATTATTTCGCATAACTCCTTAAATATTGAGTGTTTTCATCAAAAAATTTACCTGTATATAATTAAAGCAACGCTCTAATTATTTGTATCATCAAAAAATAGGAAATGTGCATAATAATGATTTTAAAGATTCTCACTATTATTGTGCGCTTTTCTGGGTAAATTTCTTCATAACTGGATAGTTACCTTTTGGATCTTTATGAAAAGTTACGCTCAATTGAAGACCGATATGAGCTTTAATATACGATTTGAATTAGGTCTCTAGATCGATTAATATAAGTGTAAGGCCGTGCTAAGTAGTTTTTCTAAAATATCGAATAACTTTTAAATGGTGTATTATTAACATTTTTTTATTGCCAAGCAAATTCAAGCAAATTCAGGCGAAGCCGTGTGCCAAAAATTGTTGAACTGCACCCAGCAGTTTCCGAGATATAAGAAATCACCAAACGTCATTTCAGCAGGATTTTGAATATCTTCACAACGGATCAAGATACAAATGAAATTTTTGCACGCTCAATTACAGCCCCGGAACGCTCAAATTATCCGCATAAAATTTTCTTGAAAATATTATTATTTAAAGAAACGTCCGGCTGGAGTAACGTTTGGAAACGTTACTCCAGCCGGATTTGTTTTTTGCGTTTTTCAAGAAAACTATAATCAAGCAAATTACGAAAATATAACGCTCAATTAGAGAAGACAATGCTCTAATTGAGCGTAGGTAAAAAGTTAGCAAAATTCACAATATCTGGCTGGGGTAACGGACACTTTCTTTTGTCCATGTTATTTTACTGTTCTGTATGTCTATAGTGAATAAAGATTTTTTTATTTTATATAATAACATTAAACTTCTTATAATACGCAAGGATATTAAGAGGAAACACCACGGGCTAGATAAATGCAAAATAGGTATTTGTAAAGTCTATTGCTATCCCGGAACTGCTAGATCAAACCGATAGAGACAACTGCAGCTTAAACTAAAATTACCTATTAAAAGTACAAGATCTCAACGATTAGGAGACCGATTTAGGTAATTTTTCATTATAAACTTTAAAAAAGCTGGAGTTAGGTTCCTATGTTTCGATTTTATCATAAAATGTATTCTAATTTGTTTCCTGGATGTTTAAACACAGGCCAATATTTTTAGGTTTTTGAAAGTCCATAGGTCTCTTTTGATTAATGTATTTAAAAAAGGAAAAATAGGGACGTACTAATAGTATACATAGATATTCAGGAAAAAAATGTTACCTACTCTAGTGGCATTATCCAGGGAGGAAACAGGGATCGCGTAGACCCTTGTTTCTGTATGGGAAAAAGCCCGTTGTGTTTCCTCTTAACAGTCTTTCTTACGCTACTATCACACTATTGAAGTATTATATAATAGGTAGCCGGTGGCGTAATGCCTCTGAGGTTTAGTGGTTGAGCGAATCAGTGCTCGAGCAGCAGATAGCTGGTTCGAATCCTGACGAAGGAACAAAAGTTTTCTATGAAAAAAAATCCCTTATCTGGTGCGGTGGTAGGTACGTGTAAACTGTAATACAAGTTCTTCGACACTTACACTGCCAGATTAACATGATGAAAGATATAAAAGAAGCATTATTATATTATTCTATTACCTACTTAAATATTACCTACCTACTATTTTGTCCGCAAGTTCGTTGATAAGTTTCAGGCACGTTTCAGAATTCATATCAATTTCTTTAGTATTGTCCAGACCCGGGCAGCCGTAGTATGTGTTCCAAATTTGAATAAATTTGTTATGGTCGTATTCATTCCAACCTCCGTTCCGTTTTTTACGTTTCATAAATTCCTGAAATTTTTGGACTTCCTGCAAAAAATATGGGTATGTGACTTACATAATTTAGGGGTTAAGGATTAATTTAGAGGGGTTTGCCAAAAAAAAAATACAGAGACGGCGACTCAGATCTTCCGTCGCCTCCTTCTCTTCCGAGGCCGAGAGAGATAGCATAATGTTTCTCCGTCATCTTCCAGCAGAGCGAGGCGCATAGTGTCAGTGTGTCTCTGTCTACTGAGCTAAACTGCAAAGTGGTTTAGAGTGAGTGCGGTAGTAGGTATGCGGTACAGCCACAGATTGTAAGTCAAAAGAGAGAGAAAAAAAAATTCAAAAATTAAACGAAAGACTAAAAATTATAGAAATAGTAAAAAATATTTTATTTTATTTTACCTATTGTACCTATGTATTTTCAAAATGATAAACAAAATTAATACGTATATCTTATATCTTACCAAACATTTCAATGGGGATTCAATTAGAACCTTTACAGGACTCGGTGCAATCAGTTTAATACTTGGCATAGTGCTTGATACTGTTTTCATCTTTTTATTATTAATTTGATCCTCCTAAAATATTACAAAATGTTAGAATTAAGCAAGAACATTATGGTCTTGAAGGTTTTTCCCTCAGATAATAAATCAATAGAGTGCATCGAATACTCGTATCTAGATGAAGTATACATAATCAAAATCAAATACAATTTATTTGATATATCAAGGGTCAAGTGTCCCCAATTTCCCTAATCTTACGTTTAACGCTATTTCTTCTTCTCCCAACGTCTCCAATTCATGTTGCAAATATTTCTTAAATTCCTTTATTTTAGATTCTAGTGACAAAATATTCTTGCGTATTTCATCAATATCTGAAAATATTAAAAAGACAACTAAGTAGGTATGTAATATTAACAGTTAACCTACAGAAGCTACTCATCATTATCATTTCAGCCCTGACGTCCACTACTAATTAGCCTTCAAAGTATTTCATGGAGGGTAGTTATCTAGTTGCCTCACTTGGCAGGCGGGTTGCCACAGATATCTGATAATAACAATGTTCGCGGAAATGCTGCTGCCCATTTTCAGATATATATTCTCTCTGTCGCTTATTACGACACTCACGGCAAAGATAGTTGATGAGGAACTTGAGGAAGTGCTATTCTTTCTCCGGCATCCCATGAATAAGCTACCTACTTAAGATACTCATCCTGTTAAGAGGAAACAGCACGGTTAAGAGAAATACAAAATAGGTATTTATAAAATCTATTGCTGTCTCGCAGTCCCTTAGCTAGCCAGCACTAGCGCGATAGAGACAACTGCAACTTGAAAAAAAATTACCTATCAAAAGTACCAGAAATCGACGTTTAGAGGATTCCTGTTTCCTTCTCCAAAACTTAACCGATTTAAATATTTTTTTTTCTTTATGAGCTGAAAAAGAATTGAGCTAGGTTCCCATGTTTTGATTTTGTTGTATAATGTAGTCAAATCTGTTTCCTGGATGCTTAAACATAGCGGAGAGTCCGGCCATTTTTTTAGGTTTTTGAACGACCATATCTCTTTATATAATTAATTTATTAAAAAAAGGAAAAAATAGGGACGTACAAATAATATACATAGATATTCAGGAATAAAAATTACTCTAGCAGCATTATCCAGGGATGAAACTAGAATCCCGTAGACCCCTATTTCTGTATGGAAAGCAATTTCGTAGTCTTTCCTCTTAACGGAGTATTGAATCGTTTTTTTGTAAAGCCTAATGTGCTTCTAAGTTATAAACAATAAGACAATCAAACGAGCACAATCAAAAGCAAAAGTTATCTGTTTTATTTGAGTCGTGTTTATATTTAACTATTATATTTATGGTACCTACATAACATGGTACAAGCTTCAATTAACTCAACTCAACAAACATTTTTAAGCAACTAAATCTTTGTCATTTACATTCGCCAACTAACAGGCCGTTCGAACAAACTAAGAAAAAATGTTCTAGTTTGATTTGCATCAATTTATCAAGTGTACCCGGCATAATGATGTGTTATTATTCTATGGGTACAAAGCTTCATTAATTGACTTTAGGAGTACTTAAGTATGTATCTAGTGTATACTACAATGTTACAATCTATTAAGGCGCTTACCTGATGTTTTGCCAGTATTTGTTTCCTCGGTGAAAAATTTTATATCCTCATACAAATTTTTAATTTCTGTAAATATTTTCTTAATTTTTCCAAAATATGTCTGATCATCCTTATTAAATAGCAGATTGTTACCAATGGAATAATCATCTTCCAGAAATTTGGAATATAAATGTTTAATTCCTTTCTGAAGTATATTCTGCTGGATTCTTAAGCGTCGCAGACAAGCAGGAGTATTTTCAGTTTGAGGGTCAGTCTTATTTTCTCTGGCTTCCATTTCGCCTTACCATTATATATATAATGAATAACATAATAGTTTATGAAATAATAGTTTAGCAAATGTATTTTTTTATTTCGGTTTATTGATTTAACATTTTCGTCACTACAGTAACTGTCGTTTATGCCTTCTTAATTTGACCTTTAAAATGATGAGCTGTCAACTTCAAATGTGACATCAGTTGAATACTTTTGACAGTTAAATTTTGTCAACTTTGGTTGCAACATATTCGGTGCGGTTTTCTTCTGCGAGAAGAATATGATTTGTTTTCAATATATTTAAAGAAAGTGCAGGGTTTGTGAAACATAAAATATAAATTACCAACAATGTTTTCCCGATCTAGACTGTTTTTATCGAAGGCTTCCATAGTAAAGGTACATAGTAAACACTACAGTCAAATAAGAATTTTTATTATTTGTGTTCTTTACATTTTTATTGTTTTAGAATGCATTTAAACTGGAACACCAAAATGAGGGGCGTTTACTTTACGGAATCACTGCTGGAGCTTCAAGAAATCGATCTACAACACCTATAAATACTATAGTTATGTTTGTTCCACAACAAGAGGTTAGTAATACAATTTTATACAAACAGCGGACAGCCTCACTTCGACTTACAAAACATATTCGTGAAGTAATTTACAATTAATATAAATGTTATAAATATTATGCTGACTATTGTATAATAAGTAGATATCACTTAATCATTTTAATACACGGGCAGTATGTTTAATGATCTGTACACTAAGTATCAGACAGATAATACATATAAATTCAGCGAAATTTTACTAAATATTTTACAATTATATTATATTCATTGGTTTGTTACCTCTAGAGATGGCTATTGTAATATTATTGTGAGATGATGTATTCTTATGCAATACTTGTTTTTCTTATGTTATTGTAATTTATTCTGCAGTATTTTTATAAATATTTTATCTGTAAATATGCTTAGTACAAATAAATTAGAAGACTACAATATTAAATTCATTTACAGTAACACAGGTTTTTGGGTACTTATCATGGGGCTAGATTGATGTGGTGTAATATCCTATTATTTACAATTAATAATAATTATCATTATTATTACAGAATTTAAATAAGGGAACATGCCCATACTATTCAGGCTTTCTTTTTATTTTTTTGTTTCTTTTTATTTACAGGCATGGATTGTTGAAAGGATGGGTAAATTCCATAGACTTCTGGAGCCAGGTCTTAACCTGCTGTGGCCAATTTTTGACAAAATTAAATATGTTCAAAGTCTGAAAGAAATTGCCATTGACGTACCAAAACAAAGTGCCATCACGTCAGACAATGTGACCCTCAGCATAGATGGTGTGTTGTATTTGAGGATTGTGGAACCATATTTGGGTAAGGCATTTGCACAGTATATCCCTTTTAAATTTCACCTAAATGGAAAGAAACCAAAACACTGAAATTTGCTTATCACAAGCAGTTATTACCACTTTCATCAGAATATTAAAGGATCACTTCACTATCCAATACATTTTATAACAATTTAACAGTAATTAATATATTTAAATTTTAAACATCAACTGAAAAACTTTCACAGAAAAAATACGCCATTTTGACACTGCTAACTGTAGAATATAATCTATAGTCTATGGATGCATAATCACAAACATTCAATAGTTTGTCCCAGATAAATTTAACCAAAATGTAAACAAACCCGTCTATGACACAACCATAGACGAGTCAGTGATGCCAATTGGCCAACATTAATACAATAGCTATTGTTTGCTACTAAGAATCCATAAACTATAGACTTTATTCTACAGTCGGCAGTGTAAAGCTGGCGTATTTTTACAGTGAAAGTTATTAATTTTATTTTTATTTTTGAAGCCTAATAAATTTGGGCCACTCCCTAGTCTGATTGTGTTGAAATTATTAATAACAGTATAAATATTTTAAATGTACCAATATTTTAACCGACTCAATTTGGTCGGCCATTTTTTATGCATGTCCTAGACATGGGCTGCGACGATTTTGGCCGGCACTGCAGGTTTATACGAATTTTTCCATTTCGCATTTATAATTGACCCCCAACACAAAAAATAGGTGGTGTTATCAATAAATAAAAAAAGCCATTTATTCAATTCATAAAATCTTTAAATAGTGCAATTCTTGCTAATACCAAAACAATTACCGATTCAAATAGAAAACGGGTTATAAAGGGCTGGATAGCTACTGGCCTTTTAAAATGTCTTAGAAACAAAGATAGACTCCATTGTAAAGCTAAAAATAATCCAGAAAATAGCATTATTGTTACAACATACAAGAGGTACAGAAATTATTGTTATGATTTTGTAATTAAAAAAAATAAAACATGATTATGAAAAAAATGAAATATTAAAAGCTTCTAAAATAAATAATAAAAATCTTTCGGACACAGTAAAAAACATTTCGAATATTCCTAATAATAAGAGAAATGGCTCAGATTTTCTCTTATCAAAAGATAGCGCTAATCTAAATAGTATTAATAATTTCTTTATAACAGTGGGTAAAAACCTGGCCGATAAAATACCGGAGAGTAATAATAATAATAATAATGTTCCACTCCCAAGATCATCCCATCCACATTCTTTTGTTCTTCTTCCAACTGACGAAGTAGAGTTGAATAGGTTAATATTAGAGCTAAAAAATAAATATTCGGTTGGAAGAGATAATATATCGAGTGCCTTTCTTAAAAGATATCGACAGTACCTTATACCACCCTTGGTGCACATATTTAATACGGCAATTAGCATAGGCACTTTTCCTGACGAATTGAAATTTGCGGAGGTTCTCCCCATATTTAAGTCTGGTGACGGATCCTGTATCAATAATTATCGACCAATTTCAATCCTACCAACACTGTCGAAATTACTTGAAAAAGTTATTAATAACCAACTAATTAAATATTTAGAAAATAAATCATTGTTATCGTCTTCCCAGTTCGGTTTTAGAATCAGTCGCTCTGCTAACGACGCTGTACATAAACTAACTAGCTTCATTGTAACAAATCTTGATAATAACAAAAAAGTTGTAGCTAAATTTTTGGATCTTGCGAAAGCATTTGACCACAGAGTCACAGTGTCCAGACAAACAGTGTCCGTCCAGATACTTTTAAAGAAGTTGGAATGCCTAGGAATTAGAGGTGACCAACTTAACATTTTTGATAGTTACCTTCAAAATCGAAAACAAAGAATAAGACTTGGGGATGTGGTCAGTGATGATATTTTGCTTACACACGGAGTCCCACAGGGCAGTATACTTGGACCCTCCATGTTTTTAACATATATTAATGACCTGTGTGATCTTAAATTGGCCAGTGGGGAAATTATTACTTTTGCTGACGATACAGCAATAGTCTTTGCAGATGAAAACTGGGCGGATGCTCTAAATTTCGCTCAACAAGGATTTAATACTGTTGTTTCGTGGCTAATACTCAATAAACTTACACTAAATACTGATAAAACTAAATACATGTTATTTTCGATCGGTAATTATTCTATTCCGAGCGGAAATGACATTCAAATGATTGCTCACTTATGTAATCCCCCGTATTCTGCCCTGTGCTCATGTCCTAAAATTAGTAGAGTGTCTAGTATTAAATATCTTGGCGTTCTCATTGATTGTAATATTAATTTCCAATCACGTATAGAACAAAGAACTTCTAGAATAAGAAAGGTTATCTACATATTTAAAAATATAAGACATATCGCAGATTGTCATATAATAAAAATGGTCTATTTTGCCCTTTGTGAGTCTATCATATCTTATTGTTTGTCAGTGTGGGGTGGATCCGCAAAAACAAATATGCTGAAAATAGAGCGAGCACAGAGGGCTGTTCTAAAAGTTAGTCTTTGCCTTGCCGTTCTTGCACCCCACAAAAGAAGTATATGACATATGTGGAGTACTATCAGTACGTCAGCTCTTTGTTCTAGCCACTATTTTTCGTCAACACACCCAATTTGATTCATTTAAATTTATACAGCAACGGCGGAAAGTCACAGTGTTCCCGACTGTACGCACTAACACTGCATTTGCCCAAAGACATTTTGATTTTCTTGGTGGGTACCTATATAACAAGACTAACCAGATATTAAACATCTATAATCTTAACAGATACCAATGTAAAAAGACCTTGTTTAATTGGCTTCATACTTTAGACTACAAGGACACAGAAAAGTTATTAGAAACAATCAAAATTTAGTAGAATGATAAAATTATATTATACTATATTGGTTTGATTTAATTGTATTGTGTAAGGTTATCATTACGGTTATTTTGTTATTTTTCTGCTTAAATCATTACGGTATAAAATTAAACATAGTACTTACTGAGTTGTACCTATTTGTAAAGAGGGAGCCTGGTGATTCTGTAACACAGGTTCATCCTAGCACAAACACCAGGTCTCTCACGAAGGTTATATTATGTTATTATGGGCGAAATTGTATTGTAGCTTAAATACCAAAACCTTTGTGGAGAAAGCAATAAATAAAATTATTATTATTATTATTCAATTTCCCTTTGTTACAATTTAGTGTTAGTATTATCTTTACAGTTTATTAAATAATGTTAGTTAATAATTATATTTTTGTTCTTGTTAGAGCTGATTTTTCAATCGTCAGTTATCTTATACCTAAGGAATAAATATGTGACTCTAGCAGATTTTGTATGGAACAAATCGGCCCTTGATCTGAGATTATTCTGGAAAATTTACCCCTTTGTGGATATAGGCCTCCCCCAACTTTTTCCAAACTTCCCCGTCGTTGGCTTTGTCAAGCCATTCGATATCAGCCACCTGCCTTATGTCATGTCACCAATTGCTGATGTCATATGGAGTGGGCAGCAACGTTTCCTCGTATACTCTTAACACTGCGCTCGCCAACCCGCCTGCTAAGCGTGGCGAGTAGACTGAAAAGACATAGACGCTGATTAGCTTCACTTACTTTTTTTAACTACAAAAGTCAAACAAAAGATAACGACATATTAAAAAAAATACAAAAAATCAGAAGTGAAGCCATAAGGAAAAAAACAAAACCAACAGATGCTCTAACGCAAGCTCTAAAATTTAAATGGCAATGGGCAGGACACGTATCAAGATACAATGATGACAGGTGGACCCTAGAGACCACTGCATGAGAAAAACCCACTGGAAATAGAAGCGTAGGTAGGCCCAAAAGTAGATGGGCAGATGACATAATAAAAACAGCTGGCAGCGACTGGCTCAACACAGCAAAGGATAGGGACGAGTGGAAAAACTTGAAGGAGAAGTTCATCCGCCAAGGGCCCATGCTACACAATAATAAAACTAACATACTAACAAAAAATTTTTTACATAAAATCTAAGAATTACTAAAACTTAAAAATTGTAAGAATATAAATAATGTAGTAAGTGGATAATAAAGGTTTTTTTAATTTTATTTTATTTACTTTTTTTCAGCTTCCTATGGAGTGGAAGACCCCGAGTTCGCGATAACGCAACTGGCTCAAACTACTATGAGGTCCGAGTTGGGAAAGATCTCATTGGACAAAGTCTTTCGAGAGAGAGAATCACTGAATGTACAAATTGTACATGCGATCAACAAAGCCAGCGAGGCGTGGGGAATTGCGTGTTTGAGATACGAAATACGTAAGATATTTTTTTTTCTATATAGTAGTCTAATGCCCGTTTTCACCGACTGACTCCTAAAAGTGTATCTTAGCGGCAATTTATGGCACCTCAAATTAAGTATAGTACGTCCGAGATAAATTTAACCTAAACGTAAACAAACCCGTCTATGACACAACCAAACACTAGTCAGTGATGCCAATTGGCCAATATTAATACAATGATTTTTGTTTGCTATGAATCCATAGACTATAGGTATAGACTATAGGATATATTATTATATATAATATTCTACAATCGGCAGTGTCAAAATGGCGTATTTTTTCATTTGATGTTTAAACATATTAAATTATTTATTGTTTAATTTTTATAAAATGTATTGGATAATGAAGTGTAATCCTTTAATATACCTGTGAAAGTGTTGATAAGTGTGCACAATAAGTGAATAAGGGAAAATTTAGATGTTTTAGATTTGTTTACCATTAGGTTAAATTTATCAGGGACAAACTATAGTCAGAAGTGCAGACTTAGTCTTTGAGTTTATGGTGAACACATAGACAGACAGAGCGGCAGAGGACTTGTTTTATAATTATGTAAGAATGTTATTCAATTGACGACCTCCGTAGCGCAGTGGTTGAGTCCGTTGGTGCTCGAGCGGGAGGTCGCAGGTTCATATCCTGCCGAAGGAACTAAAAAGTTTTCTGCGTTCCTGGGTCATGGATGTGTATTTATATACATAGTAAAAATCTTAAATATGTGTATGGTATAAAAGTATTAAATATATTACCGTTGCCTGGTATCTGTAACACAAGTTCGTCAGATACTTAGCACGGGGCTGGGGTCTTACTCTCCAAACTGATTTGATTTTGATTTAAATACGATCATGCCGCGTACTTCCTAATAAATTGGCATTTGTTTATTTTGATTCTCAGTCGATTGATATGGTCGGGAGTACAAAAAGTTACGATCTAACAATTTTCTTTATCCTGATTAGTTTTAAAGTAATTCACCAAATAAAATACGAAAAACCACTGATATCGAACGGATTCGGTTCTCGATTGTGTCGGGAGTAAGCCCGCTGAATTGACGTGGTGTGAGGCGCGTGTAGGCGTCCGTATTTATTAGTATTATAATCTTTGATATCTCACTGAAGAACTTTAATTTATTATCTGCAAAGTCCAGCTAAAAATACCTTACTTATTCTATTTTCGGTTAGATAGACGCAGTGTGAAATTTCCATAGATATTATTATAGGGCTGATATTTCAATCGTCTGATATCTTTTATCTGTCGAATAAGCATGACACTGACATTTGTTACATACAAATACTGTCAAAGTCACATATTTTTTTCTAAGATAAAAGTTATCTGACCCCACTCCTGACATTGGCAAATCACTAAGGAGTCATTTTTTAAAAGAAGGAGAAGAAGAAATTATCTGACGATTGTAAAATCGGCCCTAAGTATTTATTATTATTGATTTCCAGGTGATATAAAGCTACCGACTCGCGTGCACGAGGCTATGCAGATGCAGGTGGAGGCGGAGAGACGGAAGCGGGCGGCCATACTGGAGTCCGAGGGCGTCCGGGCGGCCGACATCAACGTGGCCGAGGGGAAGAGACAGGCGAGAATATTGGCATCAGGTAGAGTGGCCGGTCTTTAATGCAAAGTATTTTTACCGTTTACTTTTTTACGTAGTGTTAAGTGTTTATTATTTTTGTTTTGTTTAATAATTTTCTATTGGCTGTGTTTTTTTGTTTTTTTTGCTACTGTTACGAAGATTTCATAGGTATTCGGCCAGAAGTAAGGGCGCATAGATCAAGAATCTTGGCTCTACATGAGATCTGATAACTTTTTTACACATTGTGAGTAAGCTATGTAGACTCGACATGGCAACATTTAACGTTTTTGGTGGGATTTCAATCATTTTTGTAAGTTGATTAATGGATTTTCTTAAGTTAAAAAATTCTCTTTCATTTGATATTGTGGAAGTACCTGTGAAAACGATAAATCGCTATTTTGGATTCAAATTGGCGGCATTCATAAAATCTTGAACAAATTGTATTTTTCTTCTCAAGCTCTCCCATCATTAGATACCCATATTGTAGGGATTGTTATGAAAACGATAAGTGCCCTTTTTGTACCGTCCACCATATTGGATTCAAAATGGCGGCATTTACAAATTTTTTTGTTGTTTTTGTAGTAATTACAGCTTAAATATAAAATGTAAAATTTCTAGGACTTCAGAAAGTACCTTATGAATTTTCATGATATATAAGTGAATCAGTAAAGAAATAGGGGGTTTTTCGACATTGACAAAACCTAAAGTATAATAGCTACGACATTCAAACTTTGTAGGTTTCATGTTTTCACTGGTGTATACACCAGTTTTGAAATTTGAAATTTTCAACTATTTAGCATCATCCAAAGCAAAGCTATGAAAGTTCAAAAACGACGAAACGTAGTGCCCTTGCGCTCCGCTTGGCTCGTCTTGGCGGGGCACGACCGTGCCCCCACATTAGAGAATAACTATTAAGCTCAACTCATATTGACACAGTGGTGTGTTCTTTGTGTTTATCCCCTATTATATTCGTCTTAACGTCGAACGCTGATTGGTGATACATTATCAGAGAGAAAGGAAGGGACATATATTTCATAATGACATCACGATTCAAATCGTATGTCAACTAATCGGATTTAATCATTGGTACTAAACGTAAAACGGAGCGACCGCGGTGCGTGGACTCGCCCTAGTGAGGCCCATTAGTGCGTTGCGTTCCGTCGACGCTGCGTCCATACAGGATGTAAAAAGAACAGTCACTAAAATATTGAGAGAGATCATTTTAGAAATGTATTATTTTTGTATTTTTTTTATTTTTTACTAAGTATTATTTTTTGTCGCAAAAATAACGAAAAATAAAACAAATATACATTTCTAGAGAGAATTGAGAAAAGGTAGTATAATCATATTCCAAAGTTGTAGTGACTGTTTTAACACCCGTTATACAATGCGACGACGTGACGAAACGCACTAATGACGTCTCATTTATGTTTAGTGCCACAGCATAATATGTTATTAGGATCCAACTATACGTCCAATAATAAACACTTCTAGCTAATCGTATTTGGCTTTATTCACGTAGATTATATAATATAATGTATATTAAGCATAAAAACAACTAGAATCGTAGATCTAACCTTTACGGGTCTCGCTAGAGGACTAATAGTAAAACTATCTTAGGCTTCAATGTCAATGTCATCTTTGACACAATGTTATCTTAAAGCTAATACATAAATGACACAGCATTATGTAACAATTTACATTTTTTATTTATTTCTAGAGGCTGAGAAGCAGGAACAGATCAACAAGGCGTCTGGTGAGGCGCAGGCGATGCTCGCGGTCGCGCAGGCCAGGGCGAAGGGGCTTCAAATGATCGCCAGCGCACTCTCCCTTCCCGTAAATACTATTATCTAGCAATATACCGCGAAAAATGATAACCACAACCTGCAAGCTAATGTGTGAGTGTACGCAAAGGCATGCGTTTAAAGCGCCTCCCTCCTTCCCACACTGCTTATGGGTACACTCGCACGCAAAAACGTGAAAACACCACCACCACATAAGCACTAATGTTAAAACGATCGTACAAAGCTCCACACCACCATGCAGGGCGGCGATTCTCGCTATTAGAACATTTTCCGCATGACATTTTTTCATGATTTTTTCCATTCTACCGAAACGTTCGAGCGGTTTACAAAACACGTAATGCGCATGGTTCTCAGGCAGTGGAAAAAAGTTCACATTCGAATAAAACATCGAAATTCGGAAATTTTAAGAACGAAAAACACTTGTGTATTCTCAGATCTATTGCTGTCCTGCAATTTGACGTTTTGTTTCGTTTGACGTTTGACGTGCCAATGTTTACATCGTACTAGTATTTAAAATGTTTTTAAATTAAATAAAGTGGATAAAAAGGTGTAATCAGTGTAAAATAACAAAAATAAAATCTTCTAATCACTAGGATCATATGAAGTTCTCAGTGAAAAGACTGTAAAAACCTGTAAATAGTGTAAAAATACGTGATATCAAAAGTGACTTTGTTAACCGTTACAACTTCGTATAAACCCATTAATTGGTCGTAAACTGTGCAAAATAATATTGTTGCGTGAGGTTATTATAGAAGGATTTCGACCAAGGTACAAAAAAGGGTTCAATTATAAGAAGCACAAATTACTGTAACCTCAAAAGTTCAAGATATGACTCAGTGATTTTACGAGAAATACGTGCAGCGCCATCTGTTATTCCACACAGAAATCATCAAGATAAAATAGCGACTATCAACCCAGTGCAGAACGAAGAAACAAATCGGCTTTTTCGCGGCATCTAGCGGAATCCGAAGACAACGCTTACAGCAGAATCGCTACTGCCATCTAGCGATATCTGTCCCTACCACAATATACAGGGTTGGACTACCTATTAATAATACAGTGCTCTTCTCATAGAGGTCGCTAAGCGTCACATTTATACTATCTCTTCAATGAACATGGATGAAATAAAACAAATGCTATTAAAAATGCAACAGGACATGGCACAACAAAAACAAGATATGATAGACATGAAGGAGGACATAAAAAGTACAATTAACAACAACATTAACGAAAAATTCAACATTTTAGAGCAGAAAAATGCTATTTTAGAGAAAAAAATAGAAGAACAGAGCTTTAAAATAAACAACTTTGAAAGACATATTAGACGCAAAAACATAGTCATGTTCGGGGTGGAAGAATGCGAAAAATCTTACCACGAATTGGAAGACAGAATAATCGATATCGTGAATACCTATTTTAAAGTCCAATACAATAAACATCATTTCGAAGCTATTAGAAGACTGGGGAAAAAGGGCGAAAAAATCAGACCAGTGGTAATAACATTCTCCACGATGGGGTTTAAGCTGAATATTCTGAAAAACAAATCTGGCCTTCAGAACACGTCATACTATATAAAAGAAGACTATCCCATGGAAGTCCTTAATAAGCGCAAGGAATTACAAGCCCAACTACAGAAGGAGAAAGAAACAGGCAAAACTGCTTTTATAAAATATGATAAACTTATAGTATTGAATAAAAGTGAGAGTAATAATCGTCAGCAACTAAATAAAAGGAACTTGTCTGAATCTCCAGAGAAAATATTACCTAAATCAGTAGGCCAAAAATCTCAACACATGAATAACAACAAACAACCAGCGAAGAAAAATAAATCTTCCAACATGAGAGATTATATACTTCAGAAATCAAAAATAATCCACACGCAAAATGATGCGCCGCATAACCATGCAAACACATTGCAACCTAACCTAGCATAGCAAGCATCGTCGGACCCTCTACTCCTCACACATCTCCCACCACGGCTGGTCACCGCGGGAGAGTCAGACCACAACCCTCCAAAGAAGAATAACCTTCAAAAAAGAAAAATATATAATCAATATTTGTACCCTTAACGTGAGATCTCTATCATATCCGGAAAAACTGCTTGAATTAAAAACGGCCCTCAGAAATGTAAAACACGACATTCTAGGTTTGTGCGAAGTGCGCAGACTAGGCGAAAATATCATAGAAGATGAAAATTATATTATGTATTACATAGGACAAACAAAGGGTCTATATGGCGTAGGTTTCCTAGTCAAAAGAGAATATAAACAACATATAATAAATTTTTCAGGAATATCAGAAAGGGTTTGCATGTTAGAAATATACCTAGGAAACCAACACTTTGCTATTATACAAGCATACGCACCAACAGAATGCTCTACCCAAGAAGACTTAGATAAATTTTATAAAGACTTAGAAGTAGCTCATGATATGATCTCTACACAGTACATTATAACCATGGGTGACTTCAATGCACAAATCGGAAAACAGAAGAGCTATGAGAATAAAGTAGGGGGCAGTCACGGTTCCGGAATCAGAAGCAAGAGAGGCGAAAGACTAATAAGTACGCCTACGAACACAATCTGAAAATAGTCAATACAATGTTTAAATTAAAAGATAACCGAAGATGGACCTGGATTTCGCCTGACAAAAAAACTAGAAAAGAATTAGACTACATAATAACAACAAAACCTAAATTATTCTCAAATTACGAAGTGATAAATTCTTTCTCCTTTGGTTCAGATCATAGACTGTTGAGAGCGACTCTTTGTTTAGGTACGGTAAAAAAGAGCAGAAAAAACTTCACCAGTCCTAGGAATTTACTAAAGACCCCAGAAGAAATAAATATGTACCTAAAAAACTTAAATGAATTTCAACCTGGAATATTACAAAACTACGAAAAATATACTGTCAGGGAGTACTACAAAAAGATAGAAACCTCTATCTTATCAAGCATGAAAAACAAAAATATAAGATCAAATAAAAATTCAATCCTAACGGATAAAGCAATTCAGTTAATGGAAAAAAGAAGATCTCTACAAAATAAAGATAATCATACTAAAAAGGATAAAGAAGATTTAAAAATTTTATACAAAGAAACAAATAAGGAAATAAAAAAATGCTACGAAAATCACAGATTAAATATTCTGAAAAAATGTATTGAACATACGAGATCGGCTAAAATGGCGTACAAAGTATTAGATACCTCAAAAGAATGGATCCCGTCTCTACAAAGGGGCTCTACAATTTGCAAATCACGAGCTGATATTATAAAAATAGCCGGAGACTTCTATGCTAGCCTGTATAGTTCACCCGACTCAGAAGGAGATACAGAACAAAGTCAACCAACGAATACGCTGACTGTACCAAGTTTTAGTCAAATTGAGATACTCAAACAAATAAATAAATTAAAACTAAACAAGAGCCCAGGACCGGACAATTTAAGTAATGAATGCATCAAACAGGGCAGAACATTTTTATTAACACCCCTTACAATATTATTTAATAAAGTACTACAAGAGGAATCTGTGCCGCAGGAATGGACAGAGTCGGAAATTATTTTACTATATAAAAAAGGAGACCCTAAAGACATAGAAAATTATCGCCCGATCAGTCTCATGTCTTGCCTATATAAACTTTTTGCATCCTGCTTGCTAGAAAGAATAACCTCACAAATCGACTCATGCCAACCCATAGAACAAGCGGGATTTCGAAGCGGTTTTAGTACAACTGACCACATTCATACCGTTGACCAGGCTATCGAAAAGTATGTCGAATACAAAAAGCCGCTCTACATAGCTTATATTGATTATAAGAAAGCTTTCGACTCTATTTACCATAAAAGTATCTGGGAAGCATTAAGCAAACAAAACATAAATGAGAAATATATTAACATTATCAAAAATATATATATTAATTGCACCAGCAGAGTCAGACTAGACAGAGTGGGCACTAAGATAAACATTAACAGAGGCGTCAGACAGGGTGACCCTATCTCACCGAAATTATTTATAGCAGTCCTACAAAATGTAATGGAAGATTTACCCTGGTCAAAGCAAGGAATTAGTGTGAATGGGAAACATTTAAGCCACCTACGCTTTGCGGACGACATCGTCATATTCTCTGAAAGTTCATATAAGCTCAATACAATGATTAACGAACTTCAAACTGCAAGCGCTCGCGTCGGTCTGGAAATGAACTTGAAAAAAACTAAGGTCATGACTAACAGCGACCTGACACCAATACTGGTTAATAATGTGCCACTCGAATACGTAGAGAGTTATATATACCTTGGTAAACAAATTTCATTTAGAAAAGACCGTAACGTAGAGGAAATAAATCGAAGAGCTGCTATTACATGGAAAAAATACTGGGCACAAAAAGAGGTTCTAAAATCTAAACTACCAACTAAAATGAAAAAGATAATTTTAGACACGACAATCCTTCCCTGTCTAACTTATGGCTGCCAAACGTGGACCTACGACAATAAGGCTAGACATAAAATCCAGACCACTCAGAGAGCCATGGAAAGGAGTTGCTTAAATATAAAGTTGAGAGATAGAGTAAGAAACACAGAAATTCGTAAAATTACCAATGTAAACGATGCTCTACATTTTGCTAAAAGTCAAAAATGGAGATGGGCTGGTCACGTTGCAAGATATGGGGACAGTCGTTGGACAATCAACACGACAAATTGGAAAGGACCACATGGCGCGAGAGGTAGAGGTCGTCCGAGCGCCCGGTGGCAGGATGAGATTGTGGCCACCGCAGGAAATGACTGGATGACCACCGCCAAGGACAGGAAAAAATGGAATTCTTTGGAGGAGGCTTTTACCCTTAGGGGGTCCACATTACCAAAATAAAATAATGAAAAAAAAAATAATAATAATTTACTATTATGTCAAATGCATGTTTGTATAATTATTAACAATTTTTATTATAATACTAGTGAATATAAAATGGAATTATGTAGGTAAATTATTTATTTGATATGTATAATGTATATTAATTGTGGATTGAATAAAGCTATATTATTATTATTATTATTATGATTTTTAAATTTGCTTTTCTCCTTGAAGGGTCCTAACTGAAGTTGCGGGCTTGTGGCCAAACAACTTCAGGTGCGATGTGTTTTAACTATTTATAGATAAAAATTTCCGGACAATCCGGCAAGTGTTAAGAATGACGGCTTTTTGCAGGGTGATGTATGTGAGTGGATGTATGTTAAGTATTTTAAGGGATGTGTGTAGTGTTTTAGGGATGATGCCAGTAGTTGAGATGATTATGGGTATGGTTTTGACTGAGTTAACTTTCCACTGAGTTTTTAGTTCTATCGTCAAGTCTGTGTATTTTGTGACTTTTGTTGTGTGAGTAGTAGTAAGGTTGTGTGTATTAGGTATACAGGGCCAGATTGACATTGTGTGAAGGAAAAAAAAATCTCGACGCGCGTTTTGCTCCGACCCCGGAGCATCCTCAGGATGTAGACTCTATATATACAGGGCCAGATTGACATTGTGTGAAGGAAAAAAAAATCTCGACGCGCGTTTTGCTCCGACCCCGGAGCATCCTCAGGATGTAGACTCTATATTCAATGTTCGTTTTTTTCGCGGGATATTGCTTCATATAATATATTTAAATTTTATGCTATGGACTTCCACAAAGTAACGCCTGATTCCATTAACTAGGAATAAATGATTCTATGTTCAATATTATAATATTCTTTTTTATAAAGCGGAAGAGTTTGTTTAAACGCGCTAATCTCAGAAACTACTGGTCTGATTTGAAAAAATCTTATTCTGTTGGAATGTTCATTTATATAGGAAGGCTTTAGGCTACATAATATTACGCTGCGACCAATAGGAGCGAAGCGTCAGTGAGAAATGTTGCAAAAACGGGGAAAATTATTCACTTTTGGGGACTTTCGTTGCGTGCGCTGCATAAACGGTTTAAGTTACTAAAAAAATATGTATGAAAGAATTATTTCTTTTTAATAATCATAATAACAAAAACCAACGTGAGCAATCAAAAGATAATTGCGATAGTGTTGCCGACAACCACGCGAACGAAATAGCGAGCACAGCTAGTATCATATATTTAAATTTTATGCTATAGATTTCCGCAAAGTAACGCCTGATTCCATTAACTAGCAATCAATGATTCTATGTTCAATATTATAATATTCTCTATTACCATTGACAGGAAAGTAAGAATGCAGCATCGTTGTCTATCGCCGAGCAATACGTCGCAGCATTTAACAAGCTGGCGAGAACAAACAACACACTCATACTGCCCTCAAACGCAGGAGACATTCCCAATTTAGTTGCACAGGTGAGGTCTTCATTTATTTATTATACAGGCTGTAATATTAATAAGTAATAATACTTTAGGGTGTGCATGGGTCCCGTATATTGTTACAAACTTCTTCAGTCTCGCCAGTGATGCCCACTTCCAGATCCGTGATATTACAATTATGTGTGTTTATATTATATTAGTGTTAATTTCATTGAACTGTTTATTAATAATTTATCAATCAACTGATTGTTATAGATTATATTATTGTAGTTATTTTAAATGATTTAATATTTAAATATTGGCAACCCATGATGTCACTTCTATAATAATAAATTGTCATACAATTTATTATATAAACATACCAAATTTCGGCAAATTCGTTTAGTAGTTTTTGCGTGAAATACTAATGAACATAAAACCACACAAAGTTTCACATTTATAATAATAATAATAATTCTTTATTTTCAGACAACTTAGGCCCAGATGTTAGTTACAGTAATCTTAATAAACTATAATATAAAAGAAATAGAACCAGCTTAAGCCGGCGGCTTCGCCCGCGTGTTGGAACAAAAAAAATTAACGCCACTCTTTTTAAAATAAATTTTACAATGACACAAAGATCTTATTAAAAAAGTAATCGGTTCAAACTTTAAGTAAATAGTTAAACTAATTTATTATAGTAATATACGCTTTTCCTTTCCTAATTTACACAACCTATCCTGTAGACCCTTCAGACGCACCCTTCTAGATATCCCTTCCCATCGCACTGACTTCTTTGCCTACTCCTTCACTGTACACGCTGCTAAGCTCTGGAATTCTTTGCCTGCTCAGATTCGAGAGTGTAAGACTCTAGGACTGTTTAAAAAAAAATTGCGTGAACACTATCATAATTTAGCCTGACAGCAAACCCCGATTTAAACTAAATATATTTAATTTTTATTAGTCTATTATAATGATTATGTATAATATGTATGTACAATAGTAATGATTATATATTAGTATGTTATAGTATTATTTATTTATGTATTCGTATTTAATTATATATATATATATATATACTTATATAATATATTTCTTACCAACTATTGAAGTATGTTGTACGCGCCTAATTGTTTAAATTTAAGTTTTTCCTTTGTTAGGTCTACTGGAAGAAATTCCAAATTGGAATAAGTAGCACCTTGGCATTTAAGTTTCTATTGTTTTTTTTTCTTTTATGTGTGTACATAAATTATTAAATAAATAAATAAATAAATAATAATTATACTTATATTATATATTATATCTCGTAAGTAATAACTAAAACGGCCGTTTTAGTTATTACTTACGAGAGTAAATACAGTCAGTGTGTTCCTTTAAGCGCTCTGAACGTTCAGATCATTCATAACGCTGACATTGACAGCTGACAGTGCCTGTGAAAACAGTTCAAAACGATCCTAAACAGTGCTAAAGAAACGCAAATCTGAACGAAAAAAACGTTCAGATCGTTTAGAGTTAGGAAGTGGAACAGGGGTAGTATAGGATTTAGAGCTGCCAATAAATTTGTTTGACTATTTACTTAAAGTTTGAACCGATTACTTTTTTTAATAAGATCTTTGTGTCATTGTAAAATTTATTTTAAAAAGAGTGGCGCTAGTTGCGGTTACTCCTCGCCTTAATGAACAACTTAATTTCTAAGCATTTCATATAAACTCAATTATATAGTAAACTCATCTTTATTTACATATTTCAGGCTATGTCAATATATTCAACGGTATCAGGGAACAATAGACAAGTGGCTCACGGAGAGCCAATAGTTCCGGATATAATGTATGATGATCCCATGTACAAACTCAATTTAACGGAAAAAGGCACAACACTAGCCGGACAACCGGTACCAGATGAAGACTTAGCAGAATATTACTCGGACGATGATGAAAGAGCAAAGGCACAGATAAGAAAGAAACCGACATTAGAAAAAGATACATAAGTCATGTTAATGTTATTCAATAAAAGATCTATTTCTCGCGTAAAATTGACTTTATTTTTTTATAACAAATATCAAATATGGACTGAGATTTCTAGCCTGCATGAATACAATTTGCAAGTGCAAAATAATCATGTTACAATGAATTTGCAAGTTTGTGTCGTAGATTGGTTTCGAATTTTTGGTTCAAGACTATTCAAAATAGGTTTATAACAACAATAAAAAAATAAGTATTTGATGTCAATTTCACATTAAAATATTTTATTGTTATGAATCTACTTTAACATAATCAGTTCAAAATCTGTAGGAAAAGTACAATATTTTCTATAGCCCCTGTAGTATAGTATTGGCCCATCACACAAATAGCTGGTACACGTTAATACTACTTATAATATTATAGTACGTCCCTTTTAAATTTAACCTAACATAACCTAAACCTAACATATCCTAAAAACCGAAAATACCTAAATTTTCACATATTCACTTAGTACACACTTAGCAATATATTTTTCCAGATTCAACGAAACATTTTCACCGGAATATTAAAGGATCATTTTTCATTATCCAATACATTTTATGACAATTAAACAATAAAATTAATATGTTTTAACATCAAATGAAAAACTTTCACTGTAAAAACGCCATTTTGACGCTGCCGACTATAGAATAAAGTCTATAGTCTATGCCTATGGATTCATAGTAGCAAACAATAATTAATCATTGTATTAAATAGTAACAATATATTGAGCAAAACTTATACAATAATAAAATATTATTATGTGTAGTCAGGCAGGTTAGATATTTATGTCCAATTTTGTCAGTCGGGGCAAGATTTAGGTATTATTTTAGGTAGGATTTTGTTAAATATGTTCCTTTTGACCTGAAAAAACACCTCTTGCCCCATTTAACTTATTCCTAGTTCTATAATGTAAAGTCTTAGGTATGTTATTAAACATTATATGTACACATCGTCCTGATTTAATGTTATCTAAATGTAAACAAAGGTTAGTTGGCGCCAAATTCTTCGATATTAATTATATTTGTTTTATATCTCCGGACAGTAAATAAAATAATTTAGGCGTTTTTGTATACATTAAGATGACATTCAATCAGAACGGATAACAACAATATATTTGGCCGCGCTAGAGATCCCCCTATGGTGAACGCACATCGCCCGCGCTTTTGTTAAGGTCGATATCTATCAAACAAACTTATAGCTAGAGTTAGAACAAGAGCATTATTTCGTAATCTTTAATGTAAACGAAAGCTAGAGGTATCGATTTACATTAAACGAACATAGATCTAGAGCCATAACGATCGCTAGAACACAAGAACGCTTTAATGTGATCGCTCAGTGGCGCTAGCACGTCCGAACACGCTAAACGCTCTGAGAAACTGTTCGGCCGAAATATTGGCCGAGCGTTGCCGAGCGGCGGCCAACGCCAACGTGTCAGTCTATTTGTCTTGCCTTGTCATCGCTCGCCCAGCTGGCCGAGTGAAGGCGAGCGCCAACGTGTGGACGGCTCATTTTCCGACACTTGTCTACGCTCGCCGTCGCTCGTGACCACTCGCAACCACTCGCCTCACTTCGGATCGGTGTCAGATTTTGTGCACAAATCAAAGGCGCTCGGCCAATAGCGTCCACACGTTTGTATAGCCGCCATTGTATTATGTGACATTTATCGCTGTCAGGCGAACGTGTGGGCAGCTGTACAAACGCTCGTCGACATTGGCCACTTGTGTGCATTTGCCGACGCTCGCGTTGGCCTCCTCTCGGCCAATATGTATAAGTATGTAGGCGACTTTAGAATATTCTATAGAATCTTTGCGAACGCGCTAAGAACAAAGAAGTAATGCTCTACTGTTTACACTAGAAGAAATTGATGTTGTGGTGATAGAAATTGGAATGAGCATTCGCTAGTTTTGATGTAAATCAACCTTAACGGTAGTGCGGCGACTGCGGCACGGGTAGGTTGCATACAACTTCATAAAAAAACGCACGGCACAAATCTGTGTTCACCACCACTCTACAGGGCCCCAATTCTCGAACCACGAGTATCGGTTCGTATATCATCCGTCCCGCTCGCTCACGCGTCACATTTATCGGCGCGAACGAGATAGACAGTCAATAATTTTTACTAACTGTAATAAATTCTCTCTTATATTTAAATGGATTAAAATACAATTTACAAATATTGAAACATTTTAAAAAATAACTGCCTAGAGGATTTTCAAATATCAGTTTTCAACAATTCATGTTATTTTAACAAACTTATCCTGTTGGTTAAAGTAACTGACTGACTGACCTTCTTCCGGTTGGCTTTGCAATTTGTGCAGGCCTAAATATGAAGCTGATATAGGGCTCTCGTCAAACTGCCTTAAATGAATCTGTAAATAATAAAATAAATTTAAAAAAAGTTAAGAATTTTCACTTTAATGACAGCATTACCATACAAAAATAAGTTTTCGTTCAGACTACATTTTTATGTTAGCCTAACAGCAGTAGACCAGGACATATACTATATAGGACACTAATAAAAATGTTGACTGTATAATCAGATGTGTAAATATTTTTATTAGTGTAATAATAAAGTAGGAATATGTATGCATCTTTACTGTGCCTATACATATTTTAATAGTCACCTATAATATTTACTGTGAAAGAAAGAAATATGTACAATAGTAATTTTTAATATTTCGTGATCATGATGATAAAGATCTGGGCCCTGATTCAAGATGCCAACACTATTATCACTCACGAAGTTCGAAAACAAAATGTATGGGATTTGACATATGACTTCGATAAATGACATATGAATTTGCATAACATAAAGATGTGAACCTATCGTCAAATCACATACATTTTTGTTTTGTTTTTTTATTTTTCTGTTAGTCAATAGTTATACCTACACCAAACAATAAACATAATATATTAAATATATGTATGCAATAATTATTTATTGACTTTAAGCTGAACCTAGGACTGACATATTATTCACCTTGTGAAAAAAGCTCCTACAATAAATAAAACGGAACTCACCAACAGATGCAAATTAACTTCATCGCTTCTGCTAAGGTAGGGAAAGTTGCCACCACTTTTGAGATGTGCAAGTTTTGCTTGAGGGTACGACTTGTAGAGGTCTTCACGGACCTTGGAGCTCAAAGCACTTTCATCCCAGACATCCAGTATGGTTGTTGGTATATGACTTAACAGCTGCGGTTGGACATGGCTTGGTGAACAGTTAAGGGTAAGTCTTGATGCCAATTCTGTTTGGTTTAGGGTTTCCAGCTACAAATATTACAAAAGTTAGGTTATATCACGGCCTACCATACCATCCCATACAATCTATCTTTAATACAAAAAAATTACAATAGATGTCACTACTATAAATGTTGGTAAATGTTAAAATGTAAATATTATGCCGAATTAAGTACAAATATTGACATGAAAATAAGCATATATTTAAGCATAACATCACATTAAGCTAAATTCAACTACTTAATTTTTTTTTCTCGAACCAGTGGAAAGCATCATTACAAAGGTCAGAAAACATTCTTATTAGGTTAATTAATTTTTGATTTTAAGATAGGAGGTAGTTTAAAAACATTTTTCATTTTAGATTTTTCATGGTAACTATTATTATTGTATGCACAATTATTGTCACAATGTACTCACTCTTTCTACCATAAAGTCAATGGACTCTGCAATTCTATTGTCCACTTTTTCATTTGTGAAGTTACCCATCAACATTCTCTTCAACACCAGGGATGGAAGGAGCCAAAACAAAGCAGCGGAGTCTCGATATTCAAATACCGATGTGTCTGTGAATGTGTTACATAGAACCATTGAAGCAACTCTTGGATAACTTCTAGAGAATTCAGCAAATTTCTGGACCATGAAACCTCCTGAAAAAATATTTTTTATATCTTAATAACTTTGTACTGTAATTATTGTTTATATATACATATAAAAATTAATTGCTATTCATTAGTCTCACTAAAACTCGAGAATGGCTTAACCAATTCGGTTATTTGTAGGTCTTGAAATATTCGTGGAAGTCCAGGGAATTTTTAAACAGTTCATCACAGACTGTTTGTATGCTCAACAAAGTGGGCATGGGTCAGCATGGTAGAGAATATCAATTTTTAAAATGATTTTAACCATAAGTGCTAATACTGGTGGGCATGTTTTACCAAGCAATGTAAAAATTAATCCTTCGTTAAATATCATATTGTTCCTCTCGTAATTCCTATCAACAAATGAGAAGGCATGGTATTTTAACAAGATGTTAACACTAACAGGCATTGGTGAAATCGGGACTTATTCTATTAGTGTGCTGCCATATCCAGAATAAATAAGAAAGTACAGCAAGCAATAAAAAGCGAGTCAAACCTAAGGATGCTCCAAACAAATGTACTTTGTCTAATTCAAGACAGTCTAAGAGGCGTCTGAAACCATCACACCATTCTTTGACATTCCAATAGGATGGTGGCTCTGCTGCTATGACTCGGACTCCTCTGGAGCTTAGCCCCATTATCTGTTTGAAGAATATATCAGCGGTGCCCGACACTGGTGGTATACATACTAATGGGCATGATACCGACTTTGGTCCACTGTCATAAATTTTCCAAGACTGAAAAAAAACATCTGCTACAGATTACGAATTATTTGTTAAGTAAGTAATGAGACTTGGTAGTAAGAACTCAAATTATATTTCCTTAAGACTTTATAGCTGTATAGTTTCAATACATAAACGACATTTAGTTATCATTTCAAGTAATACATTATGATTTGATGACGTAAGATGTATCAGCATAAATTTTAACGATTTTAATGATTAACTAAGTTCATAAACAACTAAGAGTTCAACATAGTCCAAGGACTATTATTTTAGAATTTACTTCGCAAAAAATACTGTACATATGGCACATAATGTCCTAGTTTTTATAAGTTTTATTTGATCGAAACAAACGTTAAATCTTGTTTTTTATCATATATGTAAATGCCCTATACATTAAGAAAGTCTTAAGGGTCAGCTAATAATAAGTTTATAAATTAATTGCATTTTTACGATAAGGACAAGATTTGTTTACCTTCGAACCATCTGAATTTACTATTATTCTTCGTAGAGGAATACTGCTTCTGAAGCTTAAATATTCACTAGATTGCGATAAATCACTTATAGAACCCATCTTTGATAGTTGATTAGTTATCTAACTTTCCCTAATTATTATTTTTAGTTTGTAAATTAGTTTGGGTTATTTAAGTTTTATTTACAACTCCAAATTAGCTACGAGTCAACTGTCAGTGTCAACTTGCTGTCAAGTGTCAATAATCAACATCAAAAAATATGAAAGCTATCTTCTTCTTTTACTTAAGGCAATCATTAACTACCTGTTGCCACTCTTATTAACGTCCTTGTTTATTCACATTTGACTAGCCCACATTCCCACGAGAGGATTTCTGCCGCGACGATAAAAAAAAGGTTCATTCGGGAACGTAGCCAAGTCACTGACCAAATAGTGAAACGATAATTGTACATGATGTCCTTGTCAATTGTCATTCCACCAAGTACTGACTGTGAAACGTTCATTACTGAATGGATCGCATATTCAATAATGAACGTTTCACTATTAGACAGTTAGTAATTAGTAGGAACAGTTACTTGTACTCAAATATATTTTGATGTTCTCTCCCGCTTCGCGTCAGTAGCGTAGCTTCTACTTTCCGTTCCTACTTAATTTACCAATAACATCTACTATGTTATGATTGGACCCATATGCCGACGTCATAAGGATCTAATAGAAACTGTGAGGTAAAATAACGATAAAATAGCAAATGCATGTCCTGTTTTCAAAGTATCGTGATGGACAAATATTTGTGAGTGCGTTTAATTTATAAGAAAGTCGGCCTTAGTACTTGTTGGTGTAGATTACTAGAATTCAGTGGCGTGGGTTCCTTTAACTCCATACCAATCGGCTTCGCTTACCAACCACTCTTTGAAGGCCCTCATCGAAATTCCACCTAATACACAGGCTACGGTTTCCCTCCAAGGATAACCAGCCCTCGCCAATGCTAGACTATAATATATGTAGTATATTATTTAGCTGTAACTAATCATACTAATTACTTTTAAGAGTAAGTCATAATCTCATGCACTATATACACGGCGGAAACCGTTAAGACACCTCACCCATTTATTACAAACATATTGCAAAAATAACCAACGAAAGGACAAAAATAAAATAAGTAAATTCATTCAAATTTATATTTTTATTATCGTTTAATATGATATTAACATTCTCATCTTGTATGCCTAGTGTAATTTCCAAACCACTTATAAATACGAACTTATTCTAAATAATGGATAACTTCGGACGATATTAATTTTCATGAAAAGCATTGAGAACATTCTAACTCGCACCTAGTTACACATCTTAAGAGCTTCAGTTATTTGAATTCTATCAGTAGATATTATTACGTCAAGCAACCTGTATTCTTCTTAACGTAAGTGGGAAAAAATATACGAAAGAAAAAATGTTCAGCTATAAATGTAAGTTTTCGGTATTTTCGACGCAAATAATAATAAGGACCACGGCAGATTTTTAGTGGTTGCTACAAAACTGCACTGTAAATAGAACACATAACTAATACAATAAAGTTGAAAATCTAACATCGCTGTTTTGATTACCCGGATTCGTTATTTTCAGATTTATTGAAGTAGTACAGCGTTCTTTCTACAGTGTTGTTTGTGTCGCAACTCGCGACTGCAAAATTACTATCATGGGGACGTAGGTCTATAATTAATTAATGAACACAGGTATATTGACAGGTCGTAAACGATAAATGTGTTAGAAATTAGAACGGCCCGTTTCAATAACGTACCTATCTACAACAAAATTATAGCCACATTGGCTTTTAAAGATTTGTTATAGACAGAACATTGAAACGGACCATTAAACAATGAATTGAAGACATGAAGTGTCGCAAAATTCTGATTTCGTTTCGAGTAAATTTAGTTAAACATTTTAGCATAATATATAGTAACGTATTAAGTACATTAACCTAAAGAACCATCTTTAAAATCAATGTACATAAATATGTGTAATAAAATGTTTAGGTGACAGTTTAAACCCAATTTTCTTCATCATTCATCTTCAAAATTTTGCGACACCTTTATCCATTCACGTCTTCAATTAGTAACTTTTAATGATATTTTCCAAGTTTATGCAAGATATTATTAGCACTTTCTACATTAATATCATAGACAAGATATTACGTAAGCTTGCATATACTCGAGTTTTTATCGAAACTAGAATGTTCATATTTAAAAATACATTTTTCTACTACATCATAATATTTGTTTTTGTGCGCTGTCCCACACTTATCTATAATAGTGACATATAATATTAGTTTTTCACCTTACCACACTTTGGGTAAATCGTTTTTTATTATTATTTCTCGTCTAAACACACTAAATAGTATTTTTACTGCAGTAACATGTGATTCGTTTTGCAGTACAACATCTGACTATAGACAAACATCATTATTCATACTACACTTATAAAATTAAAATACATAGAGTGTAGTAAAAAACGGTTCTATAGAAGAAGTTGCCTCTCGACCAGGATCAGTTCATAATTGTTTTCTAGCACCGACGTATACTCATGTATTCAATCGTGTCTGCAGTCGATGGAGTCATAGTATTATAAACAATTGAAGACAAGACTGGATGAATGTGATATGTAGCAAAAAAAAAATTAACTAGAAAATTGAGTTGAAACTGTCATTTAAACATTTTAGGATATTATGTAGTAACGTATTAAATACATTGATTCTAGAGACGGCTCTTTAGATTATTACTACTTAATACGTTACGACGCATTCTAAAATGTTTAAGTGACAGTATCGACTCAATTTTCTCATAAATCATAATTTTGCTACATAACACCTTCCATTACATTCATGTCTTCAATTGGTGCAAACGAAAATGTATAGAGACGGGTCGAGCAGGAACTTGGCCGTTATACATTTTATATGATTAATGATACACAATATACATTATAATGCTACAGTTGTACATTATACGTTAACTGAAATGAGAAATGTGAAAATACTTTTAAAATGGACTCAGTAAATGTAATTATTTCCTGGCTCAGACTATACGAACATTATACAAGCACTTATGTAATAACGAAATCTCTTTTGTTTTGCTAATTATATAATACAGTTTACTTCTATACACTGTACTAAGCAGACAACAGCACTAGACACTCACATGAAGCAAAATGTTTGTACATGTTCTTAGAAAGGTTTTAAATTACTTATTTTACCAAGTATTAGACAGTGAGACTATTGAAACTAGTGACAAACACACAAAATATATACGGCCATTGTATTGATAGTAATATGCCTGCCTTAGTGGCTGGGTTAATTTTACACATTAAGTCCCGATTTCACCAACGCTTGTTAGTGTCATCGCCTTGTTAAAAAACCATGCCTTCTCATTCATTTTTTATTTTTATTTTGGAAATAAGAGAGGGATAGCATGATATTTAATGAAGGATTAACTTTAACATTCTTCTCAGGATAAAATTAAGTATCCGTTTGTTCCCTTTTTGGGTTGAGACATGGACTATATTCAGAATCAGATGTTTTTCAAAAATCAGTCCATAATTCAGGGCACTAAAAATTAAGTATTGATAGGTAACTCGTGGGTTCAGATCTATTGCGTTAAACCCAGGCTTTGCTAGTGCTCAGAATTTTATCAATAGTCGGATCATACAGGTCCTGCCGTAGTCTTAACACGGAAATTTGTTTGTTTGAATGTTTAAATTGTTTGATAAATGTGTGAAAACTTTTATACCTACTAACAAAGACTTATTGCTGTCAGATTATGACTACAGTTGGTTTAGTTATTTTTCCTCGGATTTTATAAAATTGATCCTTATGTTGACGACATAAAGGTACTGTCAACGGTAAAATAACGCTGGTAATCTCGGCCCTGCGTTTAGCATTCCTAGAATTAACTGTTAAATCGTCAATTCCAGTTTATACTATTTGCAGACAAAATATCTTACATAAAAAAGTTGGAATAAAGTTTCTGTACATATTCATTGTATATTATTTACATGTTACATTAATGTTTAAATGAAATACCATACATTTAACAAGTTCATTTCTATAGCTTTCTTAATGATTTATCATTTATTTATTGTATTCAGGTATAATTGCATTAATTTCAAAATATTATTGCTATTAGGTATGCCAGGCACTGTGTTTTAAAAACTGTTTAATGTGGCAAGAATTGTGTTCTAAATATCTGTTGGCCTACTGTAGAATCTAATTTCAATAGATCGACATTGGAATTTGACAGTTCTCTACTCTGGAACATGACGTTGTTATGAAATTTAATGTCGATCTTATGGAACTAAATAAAATCAAAGTAAGCCAAGTTGATGTGTGTGTGATGTTAGTTTATGAGATGATGAAGAGTAGAGAACTGTCGAATTCCAAAGTTCTATTGAAATTAGATTCAATAGTAGGCCTACTGGTAGATAGGCAATATAACTTTTTAAGGTGCACAAAAATAAAATGTTACAATTATCCGAGACATTGACATCATGAAAAAATCCAATTAAAGTATTTTTAATAAGCATTTTGGTTAATTCTGTAAAGGTATACTTTATTTATAATACAACTTAGCAAATGCAACTTGGTAACAGAAACTAAAAATTTTCGAGACTGTAATTTTTTATGCATATTAGATTGGAATGATACCTATATTATATTTATTTAAATATATATAAATGTAATTTACGTCATTCCGATCTTCGTCTTCTTGTAATAAGGATAAAAGATGACACAGTCGAATTTGTTTTAGTTTATGCTGTCACCGCGTCACTTTTTTATGCCAAGCTGTAAGTTACGAATCAAAAAGCTCTATGGTTTGTCCATAAAAAAATTTAGCTTTCAGTACACATAGCCTCAGCTAAATTCGAACTTATTTAGCATATGTTTTAATTAGTAAAATAATGTCATGTTTTAATAAAAGATTATATTATAAAGGCAATTTTAAGCATAAATTTCTTAGAAATTAAGAAATTCATACTATATTATAAAAATCTCACGTGGCATGCCTTTGTGATGTTACAATAATTATTAATTATTATGCATGCAATATGAAAAAAAAACAAATAAATAGACAATACAGGACTTAATCATACACAAAACCCTTGCAAATTGACAATCACATTTCAAAATATTAACATCTAGAGAAAATAAAAACCTACTTAATTTTCTGTCTAGTAAGTGTAATGAAATAAAAATTACTTAAAACTAACAAACTGATTGAATTACGTAGATAAATTTATACAATAAATGCAATCAGTACGGATCATTTCATTTGGCATTTGGCGTTTTAACAAGGCTGTAAAAATGTTGACACACCTAAGAATCCTTCTCTCAAAAGTAATACTGGCCAGTGCGGTTTGACGTTACGTCTGAGAATTTAGAAAAATAGTAAGAATTTGTACTGTTGAAATTCTGTACCGGAGAGTGGCCATTTAGAACGGGATAATAGATGTACTTGTCCGGTAGTAGCTGGTTCATATTATGTTGATTTAATCTCGGTTTTATAATTGTGACTTATAGCTGAAATCAGTCGCAGTTACACCGCCATCGTTACAGCTACTATCAATTCTTTAAGTGAATCAGATGTCAGAATACTTTAAGACTGCTAGAATGTAGAATCCATTCCGTGAAAGAATTCCCAGGATCTAAATCTTATCTAGATATACTGAAAGTCAATGTTCAAATAGGTAGAAATAACACGTAAATGAAAACACTCGATCCCAGTAAGTACCCTTTTTTTGGGGATCTCATATGGATGGTTATACATTCTGTAGCGCGATAACAGCGCCGCGTCAAGATAAATTTTTACACTGAATGTACCATAGATAGAATGGACTCTAGGGCCCGTATTAATAAAACTATCTCAATCGAAACCTCTACTTGAAATCCTATTTGACAGATAAAAAAACGTTTCATTTCACTTTTAAAAATGAAGAACTTCACGTATGTTACATACTTAATTTTTTTTTAACGTAAAAAAATAAAAAAAATATTTAAATATAGATTATATTTTAATGTTTTCCTATAATCTATATTACGATTCAAAAAGAAAAGAAATTAAAGTACTATGCAATAAAGTTCTTCATTTTTTAAAGTGAAACGAAACGTTCTTTTATCTATCAAATAGGTTGTAAAACGAGGTTCTGTTTGTGACTTCTTTATTAATATGGGCCTAGGTTAATGACAGACGTGCGCCTGTCAAAGCCTGTCAACTGTCAACGCCAATGTTAAAGTCGTCTGGTGGTCCGTACGTGATTGCGCGAGATCTCGGTACTAAGAGGGGCGTGGCCTCACGACTCGCCGTTGCCGCTGTCATCCCCGTCCTCACCTCCCTCTAACTCGCCCTCCGAGTCCGTATCCAGATCATCGTAGTCGTCATCGTAGAAGTCTGTCATATCCAACTGAAAATGTAATTGATAAACATATTAGACCATTTTGATTGACATACTGGCGCCAGCAGACCTTCTTGAATCCAGAAAATTTAATTATTGAACAAAATAAATTCATCGGGCTCATTTTCATTTCATTTAGTTCCATAAAACCAACACTCAATTTCAAAATAACTGGGCGCTAGCATCGTGTTCAAGATTAGAAATAATATGTCAAATTCAAATACCGATCTATTGAAATTAGATTCATGAGTAGGTCTAATGGGGTTAAGACAACAATTATAATACGATAAACATTGAGTAAACACAAAGTATATTGCAGATTAAACACAGATAACATTAACATTTTCCATTATCCACCAAGTTAATAATAATCAGTTATCTTTGCAGTAACATTCATGCATTAACCCATTAACCGCCAAATTAAAACCAACAGAGATTTTTTCAAATAATGTTTGTTTTATGACTGTCTACAAGTCAAATAAACACAAAAATAAGAAAAAACAGAAAAAAGTTATTAGGTATCCCTACATGGGGGTGTACTCAAATGAGTACAGCGGCGTATTACGGGTGGAAAAATTCAAGAAATTGTTTTTCAAGTCATAGTGTTTTGACATACTTTTTACATTGCTAACGAATTCTTGCATTACAAAATATAACATATCGCAAAGGGTTTTAAAGCTTCTGGGGACAATATCCTAGTCCGTCTTGAGACAAGCTGGGACTATTGAAAACTAATTTTGAGCTTTATTTTTGGTATTCTGTCGTAAGTAGTGTGTAATGGTGCGTCGAAATAGCAATTGATCCATACTGTCACTAGTTATACTGATTACATACAAATGCCAGGCATTTGCAACAGTCATAATATGTTATATTATAGGTAAATAAAACCCACCACCACTTTTATCCATGAATCGCAATTCTATAAAGCGAAATTGACTAATCAAAGCCGTCTACTTCACCCAATATTTTTATATGTTTAGAAGGTTTTTTTGGAATAATGGCATTATCCTTTTCTCGTAACACAGTTATAGATCATAGTTTCACAGCTCCTAACGGTTAAATTGTATCATTATTGTAAAAAGTCACTATTGCGCAAACACCTTAAAAAGTTGTCAAAAAATACTTGATGATACGTTGGATTCATTTCCAATTTTACCAGTAATGTTTTGACAACTCTTGGTCCTTAAAGATCAGTGGATACTTCGACAGATTTTCCATAGTAAAAATCTAGCTGCTACCCAGTTTTTGTAAGCAAATCGCACTGGCTTTCCTATGATAAAGTGCTTAGCATGATGATAGCCACATTATTTAACCATCGAATTATCAATCAATATTTTATTACGATCACTTATCACTCTCCACTGAAGAAACTTATCAATTAGATTACCAGATAAGAGCCGAGTTTACAGCAATATATTGTTCCTGGTAGTTTTATTCCTTTCAAAATCCCGAATTTTTGGTCTGGGCATATAAATCTTCATAGTAGGACCTATTATAAATCTTCTCTAGGTTGTTTGAAGACCCAGAAATAACAATATGACAATAAACTGTTTCAAGTCAAAAGCGTCTATTTGTAATATATCAAAACTAATTGTATCAAATACTTGAAACATAACAATGTTAGTATATGGATCCAGCCGCTGTACGCAAACAGGTACACTTGCATATAAAGTAAGATTTCTCTGAAAATATAGGTTTATTTAACATTATCTGTCATTTATTTTATAAATGAGTATGTAATTTTAAAAAATATTGCCATTTAACAACATAATTGCAACAAAAAATAATAAAAAGTAATAAACATAGTGCCTTACTCATATAAACGATTTTACTGATACCTATGCGTCCTCTAAACGTCAACTGGCATAGGCACAGACATTTCAATAGATATTATAGTAATGTACTTACTCATTACTAATAATTTAAGCGCAAAAAAACGTCAGTGACACTTAAAGTTTTTTAACTACCCTCATTTATTTTGCTGTACCTGATTGGGTACAGAGGCGCCAAATGGGTTAAGATAAAATGATGAGCTACAGTAAATTGTTTTATCATTGAATAAGTATGTAAGATTGTGTTTAATGACATCACAATGCTTTATCAGCTGTTGTTACAGTTACAAAATATTGCAAGTACTTATTTTAAACGCTTCATTATTTACTACTATTCTCTGATCCGTTTCAATGTGATATAAAAGCTCAATATGGGCGGCTGTAATGCTACCACGCTAGGCAAGCTGGATGACGAGCGTAGTTTTAATATCAATGTCCGCGGAAATGCTGATGCTTATTTCCGGACATATGCCCACGGGAAAGATGGTTGGAGATGATGATGAGATGGAGAGCTGTTATTCTTACTTCATCACCTCACAGGTATACCAGAATTACTAGACGTAAACACATCTAAACTATACACTGATTTATAATTTCAGTCAGTAAAATGACATTTCTGTGTCACATCACCTCTCTTTCTTTCCTTGTCAGTTAGCAGAGACAGAATGATTTTTGCCTGTAATTTTACTGACCGAGATTAAAAAACAGGGTATACCTCGCGCTGGTAAATAAA
This sequence comes from Celastrina argiolus, assembly GCA_905187575.2. Taxonomy (NCBI): domain Eukaryota; kingdom Metazoa; phylum Arthropoda; class Insecta; order Lepidoptera; family Lycaenidae; genus Celastrina; species Celastrina argiolus. Next base: position 8,266,057 of record LR994594.1, on the reverse strand, counting down.
GTTTCTTACCTGAGGTTCCTGTGTTGATGATTTAACTTGTGTCTTAATACAATAGTCTTCTAAAGTTAAAGGTACAACTATTCCCTCCTTCTCAGCATCCATGCGCGCGACTTGCGCTTGTTTCCTGAAATTTATTTTAAGTAAATTAAATATTGCTGCCATGTCAAATAAAAAAGGCAAGACAGATTTTTTCATCAATGTAGTGCGCATGTACCTACATTACATATATTTATATACGACAGCCACATATCCCACTTTTGAATATTATACAGAAGTAGGATGAATTTAAATTAAATCTAAAGACATGGAAGTAATTTCTCATTACAGTAGAGCCTCGCGTATCAAGAGAACGCCATAATCTGGATGTAGGTATATTTAAAAAATTACATTACCTTATCGCAGAGACTTGCTTTGTAAAGATGAGTTAACATTAAAAGAGCGGATGCTTATTCTATCCCCACTCTTATAGTGTAAACAGACGTAGAGCTTTCTTTAGTAGTACCATGGGTAGTACTATCTACGTTCGCTCGCGTCTGCTCGTTGATATATTGAATTGAACGTATTCGGCTCGTTGAGCCTTACAGCAGAAACTTACTTTTTTGAAGAAGAAAACGAACATTTCTATAAACAACTATCTATTTATATAATTCTAGTAAGCACTACTTATCCTTGTCCTTGTAATCTCTCCAGCGTCAATAAATGACGCGCGTCCAAATTGGCCGGGCTGAAGACGTTTGGCTTCTTAAGCCTTATAGAGACATATTTTTTGAAAGAAGAAGAATATTTTACCATAAAACCTTCGGTCCATGACGCTCTTGTAAAAGAACTTGTGGGAATACGAGTGGAAGCCCCAAAGTGAGATCTCCAACCGAGCGAGATGGTATGCTCGGTCGAGCCGGACTTCGATAGCACGATGCAGGATTGTAGCGCAAGTAGTACCGCCACAAACTAATATTTTTTGCCAAAAAAAAAACAACTGTCACTCACCTTATAATATTTTCGTACTCCTTGTCCTTGCCCTTGGAGTCTCTCCAGCGGCGGTACATGACGCTCGCGTCCACATTGGCCGGACTAAACGTGTTCGGCTCGTTGAGCAGCGATATGACGGACAGCAGGACTGTGCGCACCGACTGCGTCGGGTTCCAGCGCTCGCAGGGCAGCTCGCCGGACTGGGGGTCGTCTACTGGCGGATGCAGGATAGATATGCAGAGGTCTCCGTTCTGGAAAAAAAAAGATGTTTTAGTATACGTGGTACGTGTGGAATACGCTTTGAAAGATTTTTTTTGTGGGTAATTTTCAGGTAAGGAGTAACTCCGAGACAGGCAGCAGTATCTGACAATAAGAGATATAATTCGAAAAGGATAGCATTCTTTTGCTTTCCTTCGTATTCACAACTATCCGATATATATAAGTTGCAGTTGAAACAAAGGTAGGTTTGTGTGGTGGTGTAGGAGCAGTTATTTATTTAGGAAGAAGTTAGTCGGTTCAGCTAGTTGTAAATGTTTTTAAAGTGTGTAACTAAAAATTGTATGTACCTACATTAAATAAATATGTATGTAACAACATACAAAAATGTTCATAATATTACATACATTGCCGGGACGCTCCAGGGCCCTGATTACTATCGAACCTCACCATCTACTTTCTTGAAATCAATTGTCATTTAACTTTTTAAAAACACTGTATATTAAAACTCTGTTCGTGTTTAAAAAATTCAAACGTCACAATTACATTCGATTTCCACAAACGGTAAAGCCATTGAAGTGACATTATCAGGGGACAAGTATTCCTTTATGCCTCGATTGCATAGGTATTGTATGGGATACCTGAATTATACAGATTGCCGGCAACATATACACCGAGTACATTGTGAGAAAGAAATTCAATGAAATACATACGTTAGAAATCGCTTTAAGTGAAAGCATGTTGTATAGTATAATATTGTTTAAATTACGTTCTTCACAGCCCAAAGACCGTGTAATCGTCTGCAATTATTTCAAGAACTACCGATTGCTTAAATGTCTATTACCAAAGAGCAAATACGTACTTTACTGTAGAGTTTTTTTGTAAAGGTTATTTAGAGAGTTTATTATTAGGACTTATGAAGAATTGAAGACATGCATGGATGTCGCAAAATTCTAATTTCGAAAAAAATGGAGTTCAAACTATCACTAAATCATTTTAGAATATGTCGTAACGTATTAAGTACATTAATCTAAAGATCAGTCTCCAGAATCAATACGTTACTACATAACCTAAAATGTTTAAGTGACAGTTTAAACTCAATTTTCTGGGAAATTTTTTTGCGACATATCAAATCATCCATTCATGTTTTCAATTAAAAAAAATGGAGGCTGTGTTATTTGTACCAATCAGTTTCGTCGGGTTCCTCATTTCCATTCCTGTGGGCTTCCCTTACTCCTACCCTTTTGAAGACTGTACTACACTCGGGGGTACTGACTACAGCGGGGCTACTCTCTAGCCCAAATAATAGGAGGGCATTTTAGGATAAGGGTCTTCAAATGGTAAGAGCCAGTGAAGCCGATAGTAATGAAGCGCAATATACTTTAAGCAGTGTTGCCAGTATTATTTCCCAAAAAGTCCGACTGGCTTTCTGAAAAGGTACAGGTACGGTTTCGCCAAAACATATAAAATGCTAATAGTCTACCCATACCCTTTTATAGTTAGTATTAAAAGTGAATTACCAGTATAATTATAAGGTACGGTCCACATTGAGGTACGGTAGTGGTAACCATAGTCAAAACGAGCGTCGAGTCAAATGTCACTGTCAAATTTGACAACTTAACTCTTGTTCGAATTTCAACTCAAAGTAGATATATAACAGAGACACGACCTAGTACTAGAAAATGGTATCACCCTAATACTGGCAATTCGACTAGCTATATTTGTTTTCTTCGATTTCCAGGCACATTCCGGAAACCGCCATCTAGCGCCACTATTGGAAAATACTACTTACTAATTTCGTTTCGTATCTTCTTCTTAATTATTAAGGAGTTGAATTTAGCTTAATGTAATAACATTTTTATGCTTAAAAAAATATGCTTATCTTTATTACCCGACTTCGGCGAAGCCAAAAAGAAGGGTAATGATATTGGCAGTCTATGTATGTATGTAATTTTAATGTTTTATTTGTACTTAATTCGGCATATTTACATTTTATAATTTATAATTTACAAACGTTATAGTAGTGACATCTATTTAAATTTTTTTGTATTAAAGATATATTGTATGAGATGGTAGGCCATGCCGGAACGGAAAATTCAGAATTATAATACCTATAGTCTGTGCCTAGACGTTTGTACAAAAACCACTTCCGTCCGTTTACTAATTCATAAGTTTACGCAACAAGAATGCCGGCGTATCCAGTGAAGGCATGCAATTTATCGCTAAGCTACGGTTCAGCTGCAGAACATAACTCGTTATATAAACTGTAGCAAGCAAGAACAATAATTGACAACTGAGTATTCGTAGCGGAGCGTCCATAAATTACGTAACACGAATTACATGATTTTCAGACCCCTCCCTCGTCCTTGTTACAGCAGGGTTACTCCCGACACAATCGAGAATCGAATGAGTTCGATCTTAACGGCTTTTCGTGTTTTATTTGGTGAGTTGCTTTGAAATTAACCCGGGAAAATCGTTAGATCGTAACGTTTTGACCATATCAATCGACTGAGAATCAAAATAAACAAACGTCAATTTATTCGGGAGTACGCGGCACGATCGTATCTGAATCAAAATCGAACAGTTTGGAGGGTAAGGCCCCAGATAGTTGTGGGACTTCCCCGTCCTTAGTGTGACGTCACATATTTTGCAATTATACTTCTAGAAATTATATTTTTACATTTACATTAATAAAAAGAAGACTGGTAGTTTTTAAGTGACATCACGAAATTCAGGACCACCCGTTTGTCCCACAATGTCATACTTCGTCGAGCCCCGGCACCGCCGCTAAGGAGTCAACTCGGCGCGCCGAACGGTTCTTGTGGTGTTTTTTTATATGAAAACGGTGACAATTCCTACTACTAGCTACGGTACGGTAACGGGACTACTCGATAGGAAGACACATACGAGCCGAAGATCTCTATACTTACCAAAAAATAGATAAGTATATGTACATATAACAGAGACACGACGAATATAATCGTTAGATCGTAACTTTTTGCACTCCCGACCATATCAATCGACTGAGAATCAAAATAAATAAAAGTCAATTTATTCGGGAGTACCCGGCACTATCGAATCTGAATCAAAATCGAATCAGTTTGGAGAGTAAGGCCCCAGTAGTTACTGAGATTAGCGCGTTCGAACAAAATATTCAGCTTCATATTAGTATAGATTACTATTTCAGTCTCTTGTCTACAATCGAAACCCCGTTTTAATAATAGACCAATTGACTATGTCAGAATCTAAACATAAGTGCCAAAAATAACCTAGCCATTACCAAAGAATCGCTGTTGCCAAAGCTAATTTCTGTTCGTAATTAAACTGTGCGCTTGTATAATCGTACAATATATTCACAAGTTACTCAGGGGGTTTAAATTATTCAAAATTTCTCCTCGTACTTTTAACCCCAAAGTATACCGGAAAGCTCCGTAATGTTTGGGCTACATGCACGTCCGTGGGGTGTAGGAGTAGAAAAAGCACCTCCCCATTAACGCTCTGTCCCCTGGGGTGTAAAATGCGACAAAGGGAATATATTATATCCGGAAAAGGACGTTTCCGAGGATATTGTTATTATTTAAAACTGTGCCCGCCAACTCGTCTGCCAAGCGTGGTGAGTATAGGCAACTGCCCCCCCATGTAAATATATTGGGCGAGGTTGGGAGGGTGGTTAGGTTTGGTTACTCCTACCCTCCACACCGATTTTGGTGACGGTGGCCGGTTTAATTGAAACCAGGCCAGGTATGCAAAAGTTACTTTACAGTGCCCAAGTGTTTGCGCAATTCACAGAAGCACTCTCTCTTCCTTCGCTCTCGTAGCCCAGTGGGACGGATAACCGACACGACTGGTGGGAGATCATGCTCAGGACCGACTTTTTACACGCCCATCCACAACTGTTGATGATCAGCCTGCATTGCCCTTACCAAACTTTAAAACAACATTTTTTGTTGTTCCAACGCGGGAATCGAACCCACGACCTTCAAATCGAGAGCTAGACTCTAAACCACTAGACCATGGAGGCGTATAATTGGTATTCCAGCGGCATACATTTTGTGGAACCAATAATCGAGCAGATTTTTCTTCCATATTATTCTGACCGACTTTTTGTATGCGTATTGCAATCAGTATACAAGGTGTAAAATAAATGAGTGATAATACTTTAGGATGTGCATGTGCCTCCTATGTAGAGTTGACTGTAAAAGTACCAGCGATGAAAGACAAACTTTTGACTTTCATGTTTGTATGAGAAATGCCCCAACATTATTTTTTCGATACTATATCTAATTTTAAAAAAGTACCTCTTTCAGCGCCGGTACTTTCTCAGTAAACTCTGGGACCCATACGCACCCTAAAGTATTATCACTCATTAATATTATAAACATCGGTGGCCGATTATCAGTCGTGGGCGGGTACAGACAGGGGCCTTACTCTCCAAACTGATTTGATTTTGATTCAGATACGATCATGCCGCGTACTTCCTAATAAATTGACATATTTTGTTTATTTTGATTCTCAGTCGATCGATATGGTCGGGAGTACAAAAAGTTACGATCTAACAATTTTCTTTATCCTGATTAGTTTCAAAGTAATTCACCAAATAAAGTACGAAAAACCACTGATATCGAACGGATTCGGTTCACGATTGTGTCGGGAGTGAGCCCGCAGTTTTATTTACCGCTTATCAGTAGATCGTAAAACGGATCCTAAATAGATTAGCTGTAAAACAAAGAGAAAGTGACAGTGGCCAAGCCGGTTGCGTTAACGGTCCTGGCTAAGGAGATACAGACAGGTCTTGCCAGCGATTTGCAACGTTCGGGGGATTCCTGTTTCCTCCTCCAAAACTTAACCCATTTAGATATTTTTTTCATTATAAACAAAAAAAAAAGGCTTTAGCTAGGTTCCTATATTTTGATTTTATTGTTTAATGCAGTCAAATTTGTTTCCTGGATGTTTAAACACAGCTAAAAGTCTGGTAATTTTTTAAAGATTTTTGAACGTCCATATCTCCTCAAAAAAATAATATATTAAAAAAATAAGGACCTACAAATAATATACGTAGATATTCAGGAAAGCCATTGTTACTCTAGCGGCATTATCCAGGGAGGAAAAAGGAATCGCGTAGACCCCTATTTTTGTATGGAGATGCTCAGATAGGATCTCCCGCATATAGTAATACGCGGGAGATCCTAGAGCGAATATCAGTTTTTAACCTGCGACAAATACAGACACGCCGTATGCCTGTCAGTCTGTGGCATTGTATCTTTGAACCGATTTTTAAGAAGAAACATCACGCCTGTTTTCTCCATACAAAAATAGGGGTCTACACGATCCATATTTTCTCCCTGAATAATGCCGCTAGAGTAACAATGTCTTTCCTGAATATCTACGTATATTATTTGTACGTCCTTATTTTTTTAATATATTATTTTTTTGAGGAGATATGGACGTTCGAAAATCTTTAAAAAATTACCTGACTTTTCGCTGTGTTTAAACATCCAGGAAACAAATTTGACAGTATTATACAATAAAATCAAAATATAGGAACCTAGATAAAGCCTTTTTTTGTTTTTAATGAAAAAAATAAATGGGTTAAGTTGTGGAGGAGGAAACAGGAATCCCCCAAACGTTGATTTCTTGTACTTTTAACAGGTAATTTCAGTTCGAGCTAAACGGCGAGTTAAACGGCTCCAAAAAAGAAATAGGTTCTCAATTCTGCCCGTTTTTTGTACTCGTATGTACACCGATCACTCCGAGATTTATGATCAGATTTGCGTGAATCTGTTTTTGTGACGCAGAACAGTTGCCATTAGGTCCCATAAAAATATAGTTTAGACGAGTAGTTTTATTATAAACATTTTGTGTTTTATTCATACGTGACGATGTAATTTTTAGTTTATGTGCGGCTAATTTAGGAGTTTCTCGCTTAAAAGTAAAAATGTAAAAAGAAAAAAAAGACTACGGCGTGCCGCTCAGAAATGACGGCATAGCGCTCAGGGTTATCTATACATACTAATATTATAAAGCGGAAGAGTTTGTTTGTTTAAACGCGCCATTATCAGAAACTACTGGTCCGATTTGAAAAAATATTTTTTTGATGGATAGTCCATTTATAGGGGAAGGTTTTAGGCTATATAACATTACGCTGCGACCAATTGGAGCGAAGCGTCAGTGAGAAATGTTGCAAAAACGGGGAAAATTATTCACATTTGGGGACTTTCGTTGCGTGCGCTCCATAAACGGTTTAAGTCACTCAAAAACCACGCGAACGAAGTCACGGGCACAAATAGTCTTATGATATAGTAACAGCCTTCTAAGAGTTAATCGCGTTGATTCATTTCACAGGTAAAATTTGTGTAGTCTAGTAGTTTCTTTTGATTCATTTTTTTGAAGCTCACGTGATCGCGGATGTTCTTAGCTACAATTCAACATCATCAGTTCGCACACTGCTTGGCAATTCTGGGTTACAAGTTTTCTTAATTTTGTTTATAGTTTTAGTTATACTACCTCGCCGGCCTCAGTCTCGATCAAATACTACGCCCATGCGATAACAATTCACAGATAAAACAAGTTGACCTATTTATTAATATTGTGGCTCTTTTGAAATTTTAAATAAAGAATTAGTTTATAATTTAGTTAGATAGCGTTAGATCGTAACTTTTTGTACTCCCGAGCATATAATAAATCGACTGAGAAATAAACAAACGTCAGTTTATTAGGGAGCACGATCAAATCTGAATCAAAATCGAATCAACTTGGAGAGTAAGGCCCCTGATCCCGTGAATCTTTCATGTTAGATGTGACAGGTCTGCATTGGCGTTTCATTGCGGCAATCGAACCCACGACCTTCGATTACCCAACCAATAGACCGCGAAGGCGATACAAAACTTACTATACTTCATTCCGATTTAACGTGAACTAAATGTAAACAAAAATTAAATTCGATCAACTTAACGACTCATTTTTTTTCTTTATCTATACTAATATTTTAAAGCGGAAGAGTTTGTTTGTTTGTTATTTTACGCTAATCTCGCGCGTTTAAACAAACAAACAAACTCTTCCTCTATAAATATAGAGGAAGGCTTTAGGCTATATAACATTACGTTGCGACCGAAGCGTCAGTGAGAAATGTTGCAAAAACGGGGAAAATTAATTACATTTGGGGACTTCGATTGCGTGCGCTGCAATATAACGGCTTCAGTCACTCAAAAACCACGCGAACGAATTCGCGGGAACAGCTAGTTTATTGTATTATCATTTCAGGTCCACTATGTGATATTAGCCTCCCCCAAAGTATTTTATGGGGGTAGTTGCCTATAGTCACCACGCTTGGCAGGCGGGTTTCCAGATAATATATACACCCTCTGTCGCCTTTTACCCACCCACTTGAAAGATGGTTGATGGGGAGCTGCTTCTTAAATTGGACGCATTATAGCCACGCACTTTGTTTACATATAAATCACATTGTATCCGAACGGAGTATAGTAGAATACATTTACAAATTATAATTTTTATTCAAAATGGTGCTACGAAAGCTAGAAAATGTTAGGAGTTTTGTGTAGAGATATAATATAAGATCATAATATTATGATAAGATTTTTACAGCAAGTTACAGTTTTAACACGCTTTTATAACCTTGGGTTGTATGTATGTAACGGAATCTTTGAGCATAATATCACCAACTTCTAAAAGTCGGATTATTTTGAAATTTTGATACGTATCAAGGACCAGTGACAATGCAAGTATTTTTAGAGCCGATTACGACGCACACATTACGCGCTTTTTGACGCGCGCTTTGCTGATGTATTTGGATAAAGAAAAATCGCGCGCTTGAGTATATGTACAAAGTACACAGTCTGTACAGAACTCCTGGTTCTCAAAACGCGCGTTGACAAAGCGCGCGCTTGAGTATATGTACAAAGTACACTGTCTGTACAGAACTCCTGGTTCTCAAAACGCGCGTTGACAAAGCGCGCGCTTGAGTATATTATGTACAAAGTACACTGTCTGTACAGAACTCCTGGTTCTCAAAACGCGCGTTGACAAAGCGCGCGCTTGAGTATGTACCGAGTACACTGTCTGTACAGAACTCCTGGTTCTCAAAACGCGCGCTTGAGTATGTACCGAGTACACTATCTGTACAGAACTCCTGGTTCTCAAAACGCGCGTTGACAAAGCGCGCGCTTGAGTATGTACCGAGTACACTGTCTGTACAGAACTCCTGGTTCTCAAAACGCGCGTTGACAAAGCGCGCGCTTGAGTATATGTACAAAGTACACTGTCTGTACAGAACTCCTGGTTCTCAAAACGCGCGCTTGAGTATGTACCGAGTACACTATCTGTACAGAACTCCTGGTTCTCAAAACGCGCGTTGACAAAGCGCGCGCTTGAGTATGTACCGAGTACACTGTCTGTACAGAACTCCTGGTTCTCAAAACGCGCGTTGACAAAGCGCGCGCTTGAGTATATGTACAAAGTACACTGTCTGTACAGAATTCCTGGTTCTCAAAGCGCCTAATGTGTACTCGCTCTTAAACTGTTATTTACTATATTTGATTGTAAAAAGTCATTACACAAAACTCTAAAAAGAAAAAGTCTAGATCCACTTTCACCAGTTTATATTTAGTATTTAACCCTGGCACAACTTTCGAATAGAGAAATTTATTCCTTCCATTCCTTCCTTTCCCTAACAAGGGGCGGCTAAATCTAGGTTTATATTTAACCCGGACTGGCACAATACAATATTATAATTGTCTGTTATGTTCACGTTATACTAAAGCCTAATGTCTGACCCACTGGCACACTTCTCAGTATTTAACGGGGCCTTATCTAAACGGATTTACCTTTCTTTTCACCGCTTTTATTCATTTCAAGTATTCAAGTACCAGCTGCGCCCGCGACTTCGTTCGCGTGGTTTTTTTAGTGACTTAAACCGTTTATGCAGCGCATGCAACGAAAGTCCTCAAATTTGAATAATTTTTACCGTTTTTGCAACATTTCTCACGGACGCTTCGCTCCTATTGGTCGCAGCGTAGTTTTATATAGCCTAAAGACTTCCTCTATAAATGGACTATCCAACAAAAAAGAATTTTTCAAATCGGACCAGTAGTTCCTGAGATTAGCGCGTTTAAACAAACAAACTCTTCCGTTTTATAATATTAGTAACCTACAGATTACTTGACTGCGGCGAAGGAAGAATAATGATTTTGTCAGTCAGTTTGTTCCACTGAAGCGCCTAATCTCCCAAAATACGATTTTAATAAATGACGTAACAATGGATTCGTAACAACTAATAATTGCACAGGCAATATACAGGATGTAAAAATAACAGTCACTATAACTTTAAAATACAATTAATCATATTTTACCTTTCTTATTTTTTTGAATTGAAGCAACACCTAGGAGATATTAAGAGGAAACACAACGCCTATTTTTCCATACAAAAATAGGGATCTACGCGAGGGGTTTCCTCCCTGGATAGTGGCGCTATAGTAACATTTTTTTCCTGAATATCTATGTATTATTTGTAGGTCCCTAGTTTTTCCTTTGTTTTTACTTATTTAAGGAGACGTTCAAAATATTAAAAAAAAAAACAGAATTTTCGCTGTGTTTAAACACATCCAGGAAACAAATTTGACTGCTTAAACTATAAAATGAAAACATAGGAACCTAGTTCAAGCCTTTTTACTCGACTTCGGCGAATCCAAAAGGAAGGAAGGGTAATGATTTTGCCAGTCTATGTATTTAAGTTTAATAACGGTTAAGTTTTGGAGGAGAAACGGGGGTCCCCCAAACGTCGATTTTTGTGCTTTTAATAGGTAATTTCAGTTCGTGCTGCAGTTGTCTCTATCGCGCTAGTGCTGGCTAGGGGTTGTCCATTAATCACGTGATCTTTTTTTAGCATTTTTTAACCCCCCCTCCCCCATTGGTGATATGTAGTGAGGTTTAAGACCACCCCCCCCCCCTCCCCCTTCTCAACATCACGTGTATTTTTAGTATCTACAAAGAATCTTAAAATTTTCTGAATATTATCTTAATTTAAATACAGGTAGGTCTCTACACGCCGCGCCTTGCCGCTTAATATTTGTTTAAAAATCGCGCGTTTGACGAAAAATAAATACACGAGATATCTTACTTACTACACCCCCCTCCCCCTTGTGTTATTTTCATAATTTTTATCAAACACCTCCCCCCCACTTTCAAGCCTCACGTGATTAATGGACAACACCCTAGCTAGGGCACTGCACTGCGAAACATATGAGGTAGACCGGCCGGCCGGTCGTGGGGGGCGTGGCCGGTGTTTGACAGATCCAGGGTACTCCCCCAACATAGCGGCTGATGGCAATCGCAAGTGGTTTTAGTGGGTAAACCGGCCATAGAGAGCCGGGAGTCCCACATACTCCTAGGGAGGGTCTCGGGGGGAAGCGAAATGCATTTCCCTTGCGACATCAAAACAAAAGGGCACTGCGAGACAGCAATCTTCTTAAACATGTATATAAAAATGAATTGCTGTTTGTTAGTCTGGCTAAAACTCGAGAACGGCTGAACCGATTCGGCTATTTTTGGTCTTGAAATATTCGTGGAAGTCCAGGGAAGGTTTATACGGTTTGTATGCTCAACGAGGTGGGCACGGGTCAGCTAGTCTTATATATCAAAATGAATTGCTGTTCGTTAGTCTCGCTAAAACTCGAGGACGGCTGAACGATTCGGCTATTTTTGGTCTTGAAATGAAGAAGTCCAGGGAAGATTTAAACGGTTTCTATGCTCAACGAAGTGAGCACGGGTCAGCTAGCAGATTTTATAAATACCGATTTTGTATTTCTCTCAACCGTGGAGTTTCCTCTTAACGTGCATTTTGGACGTCACACAGCCATTTACTGACGGAAGGGTGTATCAGATGAAATGCGACGTAATGATGCGGCGTGAGATGCGGTGCGTCGCCCTCGGCTATTAATACCCGCTGCCTCACAAAGAAACGCCTGCTGACCTTCCGAGCTACTTATACTCATCGTACGGTCACCTAAATTTTCGGAAGACGATTTCGGAAAATCAAGGTTAGAAGCGTTTGGTGAAACACGACGTTTATTTGACGACCTTTGTAGCCCATGGTTCAGCGCGTCGGTGCTCGACCGAGAGGTCGCGGGTTCGAATCCCACCGATGGAACAAAAAGTTTTAAATGTTCCTGGGTCATGGATGTGTATTAAATTTATGTATAATATAATAATAATCTTAAATATGTATATAGTATAAAAAGTATTAAATATATTATTTCCGTTGTCTGGTACCTACCTGCAACACAAGTTCTTCGGATACTTAGCACGGACCAGATTGACGTGATGTGAAGCGTTTTTAGATATTATTTTATTATTATTTTCCCCTTTACTTGTTCTACAAGATGTAAAATGAATGAGTGATACTAATTTATGGTATGTATGTGTCCCCTATGTAGAGTTTACTGTGAAAGTACTGAAATACTTACTTTTGACATTCATGTTTCTATGAGAAATGCCTCAACATCATACATTTGCTAATACAATAAATTAAAAAAAGTAACTGCTTCAGCGCTGGTACTATCACAGTAACTCTATATACGGGACACATACACACCCTCAATAATATTACAGCCTGTATCTCTACATAGGTCTTCTCCCCTCTACTTTTCCTTCCACAATATTCTTAAGAAATTCGTTGTGTCGTATCAAGTGCCTAACCATCTTTTCCATTCTGTTGAACTTGAGAACCTATTTGACAGATAAAGCAACGTTTCCTTTCACTTTTAAAAATGAACTACTTTACCTGTGTATATACATACTTTCATTTTACTTCTTACGACTCTAATATAGATTATAGGAAAATATTAAAATAAGTATAATCGATATTTTCCTAATGTAAAGTTCTACGTTTCAAAAAGAAAAAAAATTAATGATGTTACTTAAAATTGTTTATTTTTAACCTCCAACGCAAAAACGGTGTGTTATAAGATTGACGTGTATGTGTCTGTCTGTGGCATCGTAGCTCCCAAACGGATGATTCGATTTTAATGCGGTTTTTTTTGTTTGAAAGGTATATGAGTCGAGAGTGTTCTTAGATATGTTTTGATGAAATCGGTTCAGGTCTCCAAGGTCGTTTGTTAGGTGTGAATTGTGATAGGAATGTTACACGCTAAATCGGATTTTATTTTTATTTTTAATGTTATTTAAAGTGAAACGAAACGTTGTTTTATCTGTCAAATAGGTTCTCAAGTAGAGGTTGCAATCGTAGTTCTTGAGACCGAGTTCGATCTTGTTTAATACGGGCCTAAGTAACAATTTTAATTGGAAGCGTCATAATTATTCATAGCCACTTTGCTTTCTGCTAACATTTATATCACATTAAATATACTTGAGATCCACTTTATAGTTAAACTAATAACCTAGAGTTAGTCATCGTTCTCGAGTTAAATGTTTAACACATTGATAGAGTCATTCGGCACAAGTGGGCCAAAATGTGTCAATTGAGTGATGAATTCAATTGACACATTTTGGCCCACTAAGGGAAAAAAATGAAAACAAATGACTTACAAAAAACTGATTTTTTTTGTAAGTCATTTGTTTCAAATAGTTTCAGTGGCGCAATGACACAAATGACAATGCCTATCCATTTAATTTGCATAAAAAACAAATGAACCAACACAGAGTTAACGGCCGACAAGCAGTAGGTAGTAGGTACCTAACTAGTAACTACCTATTGAGTTAGATAGATACTTTAACATAGGGTGTAAAAAGAACAGTCACTATAACTTTGGGATATGATTCAGTATACTACCTTTTCTCATTCTAGAAATGTATTTTTTTTACAAAAAAAATGTCTTTTTCGTTATTCTTGCAACATTTTTTTGTCTTTCGTTACCTTTAGTTAGTCTTACCAAGAACAATGGAGGTTGATCACCTGAATCAAAAAACATATATACGGTCGAATTGAGAAACCTCCTCCTTTTTTGGAAGTCGGTTACGAAAAGATGATCCATGCGTCGGATGGGCACGTAATAAGTCGGGCATGCGTCGTGTTCCACTGGAGAGAGAACATGGGTTATGAAAGTAAAAAAAACGTATCCTTTCACACACACTTGGGCACAATAAAATTGACACCTGCCTTGCTTTTAATAATGGATACCGGCCACACAAATCCGTGTGTATTTACATGGAATAATAATTTAGTACTAGTATATAAATAATTATATATTTACTACTAAACAATTACTTTACTAAAGTGCTACTTCGCCCAAGTTCTGTACACGTGTGCGGCCTTCAGGTCAATGGTTGTCTTGTCAAGTGTCAATGTCACCAGCCCAGACAAGTGCTGATCCGTCATCGAATGCCGAAGGGACTTACGGCATTTCAGATTCTAGATTATTCAACAGACTCTCACTTTACCTTTCTTCGTAAGAGGAAACACTACGAAATTGTTTCCATACAGAAAAAGGGTTCTACGGGATATGGACGTTCAAAAACCTAAAAACAAATGGCCAGACTCTCCGCTATGTTTAAACATCCAGGAAACTGATTTGACTACATTATACAACAAAATCAAAACATAAGAGCTAGCTCAATTCTTTTTTTAGCAAATAAAGAAAAAAAAAATTAAATCGGTCAAGTTTTGGAAGAGGAAACAGGAATCCCCTAAACGTCGATTTCTGGTACTTTTAATAGGTAATTTCATTTCAAGTTGCAGTTGTCTCTATCGCGCTAGTGCTGGCTAGCTAAGGCACTGCAAGACAGCAATAGATTTTATAAATACCTATTTTGTATTTCTCTCAACCGTGCTGTTTCCTTTTAAGGTTCCACCACACAAATATGACCGTTTTTGTGTCCTACTTTATATAAGACGTGTGTGTGCACTTGAAATCAGTACCTATAGTTCAGTAATCAGTATAATTCATGCAATAAATGTTCTTACTTCTTATAGTAAACTAGATATATCGGCGAACTTATTTATTGACGCATTCGGCTTAATATATGAATCATGAATCATTCTGTATATTATATCTAGCAATATCCCGCAAAAAATTGCTAGATATAAGTCCCGATTTCACCAACGCATGTTAGTATTAAAGGCTTGTTAAAATACCATGCCTTCTCTTTCATTAATAGGAATTACGAGAGGAGCAACATGACATTCAACGTAGGATTAGCTTTAGCATTGCTTGGTGAAACACGCCCATACACCCGGTTTCTGAAAGGCTGATCAAATTGATAAATTGATCAAATCAGCTAATCTGAACGCTAATTGGCAACATCACTTCGCAGTCACTGTTTTCACTAATGAGCGATCAATTTGATCAGCCTTTCAGAAACCGGGCGATAGTCTCTTATATTTAAGGTCCGTATAAATTTAAGGCCCTTTTGTAATTGAAAATAGAACATTTAAATTGTATGCTATGGATTTCCGCAAAGATTTCCTGATTCAATTAACTAACGGTACAGACTACAGTCCGTTCATAGTTAAACCTCTGACAGTAGTCAGGAACTTCACGAACTAAATAAGGAAACTCCGAGGTAAAATAATACTAAACGGGCTGTAGTGATTAAATCCGACTACGGCAGACTACGGCTACGTCAAGAGTCATGACGTAATGGTAGTATGTATGTTTGTACTGTGTTCCATCGCAGCGCCTAAACTATTGATCTATGAGTCTTACGCCCGGTTTCTGAAAGGCTGATCAAATTGATCAAATCAGCTAATCTGAACGCTCATTGGTGAAAACAGTGACTGTGAAGTGATGTTCTCCAATCAGCGTTCAGATTAGCTGATTTGATCAATTTGATCAGCCTTCCAGAAACCGGGTGTAAACGTGATAAAATCAAAATTTTTAACATTGACATTAAGTATTTTTTCCAGAATGCGGAAATCCAATACAGAATCATAATGGCTTATTAATTAATTATTGTTCTTAGCTCATTATGATTTATTTATCGGTGCGGTAAACGGTGTCCGACTTTTTGTGGGTAAAAAATAGAACATACTGATTCCAATAGTTAAGAGGAAACATCACAAATGTTTTTTCCATAAAAAATAGGGGTCTACACGACCCCTATTTCCGGCCCGGATAATACAGCTAGAGTATTTTTTTTTCCTGTATATCTGTGTATATTTGTACGTCTCTATTTTTTCCTTTTTTAAATATATTAATTATTTAAGAAAATATGGACGAGAAAAAAAATTACCAGGCTTTTCACTGTGTTTAAACATCCAGAAAACTAATTTGACTGCATTATACAATAAAATCAAAACATAGGAACCTAGCTCAACCGTTTTTTTTATTTATAATGAGGAAACCTCACGGACGTGAGAAATGAAAAATAGGTATTCATAAAATCTATTGCTGTCTCGCAGTACTTTAGCTAGCCAGCACTAGCGCGATAGAGACAACTGCAGCTTGAACTGAAATTACCTATTAAAAGTACCAGAAATCGACATTTAGGGGATTCCTGTTTCCTCCTACCAAACCTTAACCGATTTAGATATTCTTTTCTTTATTAGCTAAAAAAAGAATTGAGATAGGTTCCTACGTTTTGATTTTGTTGTATAATGTAGTCAAAACCATTTCCTGGATATTTAAACATAGCGGAGAGCCTGGCAATTTTTTTTAGGTTTTTTATGTCCATATATAATTAATCTTTAAATAATTAATTTATTAAAAAAAGGAAAAAATAGGGACGTACAAATAATATGTACATAGATATCCAGGAAAAAAATAGTTACTATAGCGGCATTATCCAGGAAACAGGGATCACGTAGACCTATTTTTGTATGGAGAAAACAGGCGTGATGTTTCCTCTTAAGATCACAATATCTACGTAATTATTGCCAGGGAATAAAATTCAAGTCCAAGGCAAAATGTTCAACCGTCGCTCGTCACAACAGCACTTGAGAATTTAAGAATAGCGTCCATTTTAATTTTAAACACATTGTTTAGGTCAACTCCCACCGAGGCGAAACGCGGTGCGGAATTTAAGGTAGCGATTTGTTATAGGGTTTTTCGAAAATCACTTTTTAAAAATTGATTTATTATTAACTGAAAGAGATCACAATTATTATGAATATTAATTAAGCCAGGCAAATGTCGCGCGCGAATAAACTGAGGAATTGTCTGGATACTGGCTGGATTGGAACTGAGGAGCGGGACCGATTGCGGGGATTAAATATCATATGGAAAAGTGGGTGCTAGGCATTATTGTATACTAGACCAGTATATATAACAGATTCAAAATTAACTTGTATTCTCTACAAAATAAAGATGTTCATTGCAAGAGCAGCGCCTTGAAATTTCAAAAAGAATTCTTGCAATAAAACGTGTTATTACTTCTTATAGTAAACTAGATGCACCGGCGAACTTCGTAACGCCTTAGAATTAAATTTCTTGGCGCACTGACAAAAGCGCCACCTACCGGATCCAATTAATACACTAAAACATTCCTGAAGAACTATTCTATTAGTTTGTGAAAAGAGCATGAAAATCTGTGAGGTAGTTTTTGAGTTTAACGCGAACAGACAAACTTGCTTAAACTCTACTTTCTAGAGTAGTGATTATGTAAATTGTAAAGTGTAAGGATATTATAGTTCAATTTTGAATCGCAAATTTGTGGGTGGCCAGTGCTCACTGCCAGTCCACGAGCTATTGTTGACCGACTTATTAGGAGTAGGTGAAAAAAAAAATAATTAAAAAAACCTCCGACTTTTCGTGTAACATTCCTATCACACCTAACAAACAACCTGATGACCTTGAAGACCTGAACCGATTGCCACCAAACATAGCTAAGAACACTCTCGACTGATATACCTTTCAAACAAAAAAAAAACGCATTAAAATCGGATCATCCGTTTGGTAGCTACGATGCCACAGTCTATACGAACACCTCATCGTTTTTTGCGTCGGGGGTTATAAATATAGAGGAAAAATCGGCCCGATTAATGGACCTACAAAAAGTGGGTCATTGGCAGTTGGGACGCTAATAACACCGTGTAGCGTCTTGTACTAAACCGTGACAAAGTGTTAAATTGTAATCAGGGTAATAATTTAAGTGTTTTGTCACAAAATATAACATCCCAAACATTAATGTTTGCTAAATTAATTTTGTTTTCAAGATTGTATAAATTAAAATTTTCTAAAATTTTTTTTTTTAGAAGGCGGTGTATGTGCCGCAGTCATCTAATTGAATCCGCCATTTAATTGAATGACTAGCGCTTTCATTGAATCCTGTTTTTACTAACAAATTTTAGTATCCGAGACTAGGACAGCCATTTAATATTTTAGTTTTAAATTTCGAAATTTCCGAATGTGTACTATTATAACGTATATTAAAGTAAATTAAACAAAAAATGTATCAACTATCAACACATTGCTATCTGTACGAGCTGTTTGACGCCATTATATGACTGCCTAGTGATTCAATTAAATAACCAGATTCAATAAGATGACTGCGACATATGTATTGTGTGTTGTAATTCTCAGAGTTGTATTTTGTAAAGTAAGCTATACTGGTGGCGTGGAATATAATAACTCCTGCGAGAGTTAGTCGTCTGCCCACCGTCCACTAACCCTGTGTTCCAGGAGACGCTCTGAACGTTCAGATCATTCATAACGCTGACATTGACAGCTGACAGTGCCTGTGAAAACAGTTCAAAACGATCCTAAACAGTGCTAAAGAAAATAGTAAACGAAAATAACGTTTTTTTCGTTCAGATTTGCGTTTCTTTAGCACTGTTTAGGATCGTTTTGAACTGTTTTCACAGGCACTGTCAGCTGTCAATGTCAGCGTAATGAATGATCTGAACGTTCAGAGCGTCTCCTGGAACAGGCCCTAAAATGGTCGTTGAATTAAGTAGTTCAGTGCATCAAATATTTTATTGAAGAACCCAGCCATAGTTCACTAAAAGATCTAATTAAGACTTGCTTCTCAATTGTTTCTAGAATATTCTCGTACAAAAACCCGCGGCTTCCGTATAGGAAACACGGAGGTCATTCACAATGAGCGGCCACGTGTATATATGGCAGTGTTGTTGCGGAAACGGTATTAATATTTGTGCATTAACACTTAACAGGCGGCGGCCCTGAGTACAATGACCTTAGCGAAAATTTCAATCGGCTCGCAATCGATTGGCGAGTGGCGACATCTATACTAATATTATGAAGAGTTTCTTGGTTTGTTTTTTCCTTTGTTTGTTTGAACGCGCTAATTTCAGGAACTACTGGGCCCTGGCCCCTGGGGGCCTACTCCCGACACAATCGAGTACCGAAAGTAGTAAGGATACGCCGGTTCTGGCTCAAGAGCCAGAACCGGCGTATCTACAGGGGTTGGTCGGCCAACTACAGGGGTTGGTCGGCTAAAAAAAAAAAAAAAAAAAAGTTTGGTGTCAAAATAGGGGTTTTCCGCTACGCCCGATCGATAGCAAGCATTCCCATGGCGCTATCTCTCGCCGTTCCTGACTTACGATATGATCTAATAAACTCATTAGTATTTATCTACTCCACTAATGACATTCCTCATTCATTACTATTGTCCTATTGTTCTATGTCAAGCCCTTGTTCACTGAGTATTGGGCAGGTTATTTGAATGATTTCATTAAATAAAAAACTTATAATTTTATTGCAATTGTTTTATTTTATGTATAACTTTCTTAATAATACACAGTGTTAATTACACAACAATCCAACGTGATGTTCATATTTCAAAAACAAGACTGAAACATCATATGCAATAACATATCATTTTTCAAAGTATCTCTACTATTAAAATCGCTTATAAAATCTATCAACGACTTCTTATTAAACTTATATAACAAATATGGGCAGGTTATTTGAATGATTTCATTAAATAAAAAACTTATAATTTTATTGCAATTGTTTTATTTTATGTATAACTTTCTTAATAATACACAGTGTTAATTACACAACAATCCAACGTGATGTTCATATTTCAAAAACAAGACTAAAACATCATATGCAATAACATATAATTTTTCAAAGTATCTCTACTATTAAATTCGCTTATAAAATCTATCAACGATTTCTTATTAAACTTATATAACAAATATGGGCAGGTTATTTGAATGATTTCATTAAATAAAAAACTTATAATTTTATTGCAATTGTTTTATTTTATGTATAACTTTCCTAATAATACACAGTGTTAATTACACAACAATCCAACGTGATGTTCATATTTCAAAAACAAGACTGAAACATCATATGCAATAACATATCATTTTTCAAAGTATCTCTACTATTAAATTCGCTTATAAAATCTATCAACGACTTCTTATTAAACTTATATAACAAGTACATTAAACAATACTCTCCACAAACTGAAGTGAAATCGTTTTGCACCTGGTACGGACTAAAATTCCAATATTTCGAATTCCGATTCATGAACTTTCTGTGATGACCCGTGGGTGCTCTTCCATATGTGTCAAAAAATTGTCCAATACCGTGAATGTCTATGTGTATAGCTATCCAATGAGAACCTGGTTGTGTGTCCAAATCCAAATTGCTTATAATGTATGCAGGGAGTTGAAAATGTATGGGTAATCTGTTTGCTGCATATACATTGTATTGTAAGCTCGGGTGTATTTTTCCCAAATTTTTTTGAATTTCAATAGTATTCATTTTGACATACAGAAGTAGTACATTACTTAGTCAATGGCTTTATTACATGAGAGTGAAAAGACGCGGGTAAGACATCCACATTTTATGGATATTTATATTAGAAGTGGTAAGTAGTATAAATAAAAGATATGTATAATATATACCAATGTTTTATTTAAATCATAAACCTATTTGATACAAAATTTGTTATCCCTAGCTACTATAATCTACAGTTACATTTCTATTCTTATCTATTTCAATTACATTATCAAACTCCGCATACACAACGCAGTTTATTGTTTCAGTAAGAGTCGATTCGAAACGCACCTCTAATCTTACACTACCATGTTTTATAAGATTCCAATGATTGGATGAGTTGGCTGACAAGTCTGGGGTAAGATCAAATGCTAACAAACAATAACCATTTGAATATTTATCGCGGGATATTCCATTACCTTCATTTAGAAAATGTATACCAGTTCCTGAGAATAGTGTATGATAAGTTGAAGTAAACATATTACTTTCAAATGATGGTTGTAAGGCTTTTGATGGTATTTGTTGACCATCTATGTACAAACAAAATGAACTCATATCGTAGTTTTCAAAGTTAAATGGATTTTTAGTGAGAATACCATTAAAGGCTGCGTTATTAACAAATCCAATAATACACCTTTTAGGAACTTGTCCTAGAAAAATATTATCGAGTGTTTTTCCTTGAACTCCCGATGGTATTGTTAAAACTTTTACTTCAGCTCGAGTTATAGGATATTTTGCTGTAGTGGACGAGAGAACTTTTTGATGTGCAAGTAAAATACTTGGATTTATTTTTGCTCTCCTTACAATGAGAGTTGCATCTGTTATGCTAACTTTAAATTTCGAAACATTTGATGGTGCCATAAGATTGAAAGATTCACGAGATCTAACCATCTTTACACTCATTTCAACACCATTGAGTAAGAACTTTTCTTGATTAAATATATCACCATGAAGATGTCCGATCATTTCTATTTCTTTACTTTCAGATACTAATTGTTGTCTTTTAGTAAAACCAACATTTTTGTCATCAGTTGAATTCATTTTCCCCTCAGTATCTTCATACCAAAGACTGCATGTTAAATGAGATTCTTTTGCTGCTGGAGCATAGTTTAAGAGAGTTTCCATATAGGCGCGATATGCATATGTATTATTAGGAGGTGAAACTAATTTTTGATTTAAATAAACATCTAACTGACTAAATAGTGTATGTAGCCAATTATTTACAGGGGCTACTACAGTAGCTGCACTTAATTTTGTTGAGTCTTCATTTAATATTTTCACTTTTAAATGTAACAAAGTATGGGACAAATCAACATAATCATCTCCAGTTCCGGGTACTTGAAATTCTATAGGGCCATCATCACCTAGTGAAGATATGGGTTTGTAGTGTACCCATGTTCCGCTTTCTATACTAGTTTGTGTTGATGGTAAAGCAAATAAATCCAATTCCGATTTAATACACTCACAAGAATTATTATGTAAAAAGGACATTTTGATTTATGAAAAAATATCTTTGATCTTTCGAGGAGCTTTATTTCTCCGTTTGTTTATTCCTTTCACTTTAACAGTTGACGGTGGAATGAATGATGATATTAGTTTTCTCTTTGTTATATATCCTGAACCAGACATTATTTTATCAATTTTATCATCGGCTTTCCTTTTTAAATTAGAACTAGCTTCTTTGAGTCTACTTTTGATAGACTCTTCCATTGGTCGAGCTCTAACCATGTCTGATAACAACCCTACACCAGCACTTAAAGCTTCTTTTCCTACAGCCTTTGCACCACTTGAAAATATTGGTAAAACTGAACGAAATAGCCCTCCCAAAAAGCTACCAATACCATGCCCACGTTGATAAGGTGCTCCCTTATATATTACTCCCATTCCTGAACCAGCCTGATGAGTGTAGTAATTTTCATATGGGCAATTTGGATGATCTCGGGGATACATTATATTTTTTTGAAGTGTAGTTTAACACACACCGTCCCAAATTGAAATGGTATTTTTTTACCTGTGCTTGATCTTATATCTATTTCAATAGTATCGAATTCTCTTCGCATTACAGGTATGTAGTGTGGGGGTGAAAATACATGCATTTTATTAGCACCATATATATACTTAGCGGGGTCCAAAGGAATAATTCTTAACAGTGGTGTAATTACATCACCTACAATTTGGGGTTCTACGATATCACAATAAACGAAAAGTTGGGATGGTAACCCTAAATGTAAATTTGCAGGACATTTACCCAAACCTTTCTCTACAAGATTTCTATTGGGTTCATATCCTAATTGAAGACCTAACTTTGGTGACAACGTTAATGATACAATTGATTCATCACTAACTGTCACGGAAACAAATTTTGATATTTCATCATAGCGAAATCTCACTTTTTCCCTTATATTATTTAATGCCGTTAAAATATGTTTTATATCATCATAATTTGTGGCTGGAATGTGGGCCTTATAGTGAACCACTGAAGGAGTGTTTTCGTTGGGCATTAACATATGTTTAGTTATATATATAATATTTTCGCCTTCCTGAACAGTGAACATAGTGCATGGATATTGAAATTCAACCAGACCAACGACCCATTCTCCCTCTAATTTTATTGCTTTGGGTAGTTTAGTAGAAAACATTGTTGTCCTATTTTGAGGAAAGTATTCCATCGAACTATTGCTTGGTAATGTTATGTAAAAATTATGTTTTATCATATTGTTTCCAAATTCGAAGCTTGTATCCAACTATTGAACTTATCAGGATAACCTTTCCACTTCACTAACACCTGCTTTCTGGAGCCTGAATAACGAAAACCTAGTATTTTATCAATTTTATAAATAGATGTTGGGTTGTAATTTACTTGTTGTAGTTCTTTTTCATAAAAAGTCCCTTCAATCTCCTCATCTTTTAAATCTTTCAATGTGTAGACTACCCAAGGTGATCTCTCAATAACTGAAGTTATCACAAATATTTCATCACTCCAGTTAGACTCATACCCTTTTTGGAATATATGTTTATATTTGGTTATTCTAACATGATCACCAACATGAAACTTAGGCAATGGAATATTTTTAGGTACCTTTAATGTTTTTCTATCATATAAATTATTCCAAACCGTCATAATATTACCGGAATTTACATCACATGGTGTCATTTTAATGCTTGAATGATAACTATGATTATAGGAATACATTAAATCTTGTAAAATATCAATGTATTTGTAAGTATTTTTATGTGTAAAATATCGCCACATTTTGGTTTTCAATGTTCTTTGAAATCTTTCGACAACACTTGCTTTGATATCTGGATTGTTCGTAGTATAATAATTTATTTTCTTAGACTTAAAATATTTTTTAACATCTTTCGAAACAAACTCAGTTCCTTTATCTGATTGTATATGGGTTGGGGTTGTATTTGCTTCACTGAATATGCTTTCAAAACATCGTTTTACTGTCTCAGAATTTTTACGTTTTAGAGGTCTGGCGTAGGCACACTTACTAAATACATCAATTACACACAGTATATAATTAAAACCATTATTATATTTACTATAAGTTCTCATATCGCTTAAATCTACTTGCCAAAGTTCATTTAAATTAGATAAAATATATTTATTTCGAGAAAATTTCTTCTGTACTGGTTTATGAAGTGTATACGTTTCTTGTGACTGCAACCATTCCTTAACTTCTTTTTTAGACATTTTACCTTTCATGGCATTTGTAAGTTTATCGATACTACTAAAACCAGCAGGGTTCGATGGATCATAATAAATATTATTAATATCTAGTAAGGGGTCCATTTTTCCCAATCGATTTTATTTCGAATTTTTTTAATATGTTTTTGATTAGGTGTAGAAAATGATCTCTCACCAAAATCTGTTTTATCATATATTTTTTTTGGACTCGATGTAGGTGTAGAAAATACTACCTCTTCGGAATCTTTAAACTCTATTTGATTTATAAACTGACTTCTTCTAGGATTACCAATATAGGTAAGTGGTATTTTCAAATCTTTTAAAGTCCTTGCAAAATTTTCCCACCCTATTGGATCACTATTTTTTAGTGGTCTCAATACATCGTTTATTAAATCTATTATATTGCTCCCAGTTTCCTTTTTGTTATTAATGAATACTGTACCCTCTTCATCCCAATTTATTTTATTTTTGTTAATCGATAACAAGTTCAATAACTGCTCACCCTTTTTTGAATATGTCTTTGGTATCAAACTTAAAATTTGTTTAACTGAATAAACAGGTTCTCTCTGTGTAATGTTACTGTTCAGGTTGATATCTTCTTCATTAAACGCCTTATTGATAACTGAATCTTTAGAAACTGTTTCAACATTTTTATTAATATGTTCTTTTTTTGGTAATGTTTCAGGTAAATCATTTGATGTTATTATTGGTAGTTCATACGTTTGGCGATCTTCTCCAGTAAAGTGTAAGTACCTTTGCAAAACTTGTAAATACAAAATCCATTTCTTTCTATCATCTTCTTTGCCTTTTAAAATATTTTGCATTTCAATATCCAATCTTGATTTTGGATCATCAGAAGACCCCTTTTGGGTTATTTTGTCTATGAAACTCGGTTCAACAAGGATCATCCTTTTAGCATGTTCCATTTTAAACTAAACCACTAACTAATCCACTTAGTATTGAACCCAATATAATAGGTAGAAATGAACCACCTTTTTGTACTATTATATTTTTTCTTACTTTGTTTGTTGTTTTGCGTACAAGCTTACGAAGCAAGGATTTATATTTTTTGAGAGATTTTTTCTCTTTTTCTTCCAATGGAACTTTACCTTGTAGAACGTTGTGAATACATTCACAAATACAATTTATTTCATCTTCATCACACGATTTTAATAAAGCTTTTTGATATTTTGGATTTAACGTGTGCAATGCAAGGAGTAAATCTTTATGCGTCTTCAATCTTCGATCCATTATTTGTAAATGACAGAAATTTGTTGATTAATGTCGTATTTAAACCCTTTTTTTGGTACATAAATAGAACAAAACCCATCGTCGGGGAATATTTTTGATTTAATACGACATAAATCATTAGTATTTTGTTTAAGATCTATCATTAAATATCCATGAGCATCCAAGGTTGCGTCCTTGTACGCTTCTTCAACAAACTTAGTATTTTCCGGTACTACTTGACGTGCTAAATAGCGAATCTGTGTTTTATCACGAGGGTTTTTAAAAAATATTATGTAACTTGAATTTAAAGAAATGTCCCGCTGTCCTTTTCCTTGATGGAACAAATTTTGAGTTATATAAAAAACACTCAAATTCCTGTGATGGCTTCCTTTAGTGAAGATGTCAACTATACGTCCATCTGATTCCCTCATGAGATCATCTATTATAATAAGATTAGGCTCTTTACCATCAAACATATTCAGATCTGGTAATCCTTGAAAATAGTTAACGTTTTTAAGGTTATATAATGGCTGCATTTCATCAAAACACCAAGTTATTTGAGAAAAAATAATGTTACACATCTGATTTCTATGTTTGATAAAGTCAGTTACAAAATGTGACTTTCCACATCCACTAGGCCCAGCAATTATTGCACTAAAAGGGTGGATAAAATGATTCATGTCGTTTACGTGTGATTAATGTGAAATCAAGGAATAAAGTAAACAATTGTAGTTTAAAACATTATATTTATTAACTTCTTATTTGTAAAGACACAATAAAATATAACATAAATAATTTATAGGACAATTAAATAAAACATAAAATCATTTTCATTTACAAACTTTCTTAAATGTTAGACACATATAAATTTATTTACACATTAATATCAAAAACATATATACATAGCTTATCTAGTAAAGTAAAAATAAACAATATAATTATGTAAAAGTAAATAACAACAACACTTTATCTTAATGAATAATGACCCCACGCTAATGTATCAATGAGATTAGGTAAAATGTAACGCTTAGTATCATTATATGACAAAGAAGTTTTATTAATTTTTTGGGTGAATATTGTGTGTTTAATTGATTTAAATCTATGCATACTCTGGTACTGAACATTTTGATTAAAAAGACATGATTTGTAATTTTCAATATTTAATTTTTTAGTAGTGCTTTTATTTACACCCTTAGCTTTTGCTATAAGTTGGTTACCTACATTATATGCATACATTTTTGATCGTAATCCAACAAATTCTTCTAAAATTTTACCATTATTTTCATCTTTGAAAAATCCTAACCTTTTTTTATTTATTTTGGGGTAATTAAAAATATTATCAGTTGGATAGTCGGACGTATCAAACCGTGTAGCTAAATCAGGTCTGAGTTCTTCATAAAAATTATTGGTGAATATTTGATAAATAAAACTGTCAGTATCGGTATACAACAGTTTGGTGTTATCATTAAACTTTTTTAACATATAATCATAATGAAATTCATACATAAGAGTCTTAGAAATATCTAAAATACAAAATCCTAGATAAATGGGTTTATTATGAATAACTTTTGTTTTGCGCAATTGGACGGCAACTAAGTTTTCCGAGAATATTGTAAGACTATGAAATTCTGGTCGTGCGATTAAGTCTTGTGCACCTAAAGATTTACCACAATTTTCCCAATGGGTTAAAAGCTTAACATTTACTCTCTTCTCTACGTTTTCCATTGTTTTACCAAAAACTGAGTTGTTCATCAGCTTATAGAAGTCCTTTTCAAAATCTGACATTGCCTTTGTCCTCAAATTATTATTTAAATCTATATATTTTTGCAGCCAGGGCTTTTGATTAAATTTTAATATTCTATGAATTTTTTGCAATTTCATACCTAATTTAAGACATTGTTTTAGATTTCTATAGTGAATTACATATTTTGTTTTATTATTAAGGTTTGATATTAATTTTACATCTTTAGAATCGCCTACACAAATGTTTTCGGGGCAAAGAGGAAAATCAGAATGTTGGTCATGAAGTTCATCAGGATACATTAAATCTACTTCTAAAATGAATCCATTTTCTGAATTGTCTGGCACATTGAAATAGGTTGTAGGAGCAACCCATTCAAATCCTCCTACGGGGAGATATTGAGACATAGCCCAACCGTATAAATTATTTGCATCGAAATATGCGAGATAAGATTTCGTTTTCGTGTTATCATAATTGTTTAGATATTCATTATTAGCCTTTGCATACCTGTTACTACATTGAGATACACCACCACGAATACCATTCCTTATAAAAGCAATTTTGTCAAAGTCAGTCAATAGTTCTAACTGTATTTTGGTATATTTTAACATCGCATCCCAACTTAAACCTGGTGCTGTATAGTAGTGTGCAGGATCAAGATTATAAGTAGCAATACAAAGGTCTCTAAAATTTTCAAATATGTCTGTTAATAGTAAAACATCTGTTTTTTGATATAAATTAGAATAGTCCTGCATATTTATACATTTAAAGTGATTCCAAACATCTTGGGCATGCCTATAATCATCCTCGGATATGTTTGAATTTGTTAAAGTACTGTAAAACTCTTTTTGACTAGGTAAAAATGGCACCTTTAAACTATTAGAAGAAGTCATAAACTCGTATGGGAAAATACCTTTTTTCCTAAGACGTATAAAATCATCATTTTTAGGAAAACTCTTTTTAAGAGTGTGAAATTGATTATCTTTAAGATTTTTAGCTAACTGATCAAGACTGCATGGTAAAAACTTTAGTGAATCTATAAATCTTAAATTTATTCTTTGGTTATTTATATTTAATATTTTTGAAAAGGATATGTATTTTTCCTTGTTTTGTGGAATTATTTCTACTGGGCCATCTTTAAAATTAAGAGCATGAACAATGAAATGTGAATCATAGTGACTTAAATTATGGAGAAATATTGGTATAAAATGTACAGTTTTTTTCTTTTTTGTACATACTTCATGAGCAACACCTATAAAATCACCCGTATACCAATCAAAATCTAAATATTTTTCATCATTTAAATTAGTCTCACAAATATGACAAATTGTACAATCACTTATAATGTTTTTATGTTCTACACTCAACGATTTTGGACATTTTTGAAAATTATTTTTGCTATAAATTATTTTCAACTGTTCGTACAAACTATTCATAAACTGCTGTGTACAATTAACCCCACAATAAGACACATATTTCGATAAATTGTCATCATAAGAACACTTCACATAATATCCGAAACTATAAGGTTCATGTTTTTGAATGTTATCTGTATATGATTTAGATGGATTATTAGAACATGAATGGATAGGATTTAGAAACGCTTCAAAATCTGCGTATATGACAAAAGGAACCTTCAGTTTTCGTTCAAAATTATTAAACATAACGCTATCGTTAGATGTGGGCTCTCCAAACCAATTTTTAAATATGAGATTACTAGTAGGTAATTCAGTTACTACGTGGGAACAATCTTGTTGTTGATGATTTGATAATCGATCGCCAGTTGAAAAATGTAATAGACATCCATCACATATATAAACAGAATGATCTCTACTTGAAAGTTGTTTGCTAACTAAACGAGATAAATTTTTGATAAAACAATAATGGTTGTATGTACCATTACTCAAATACAACAAATTTATATGACTATTCTTACGACTTTTTGTAAAATATAATGGACCAATCACATTATTTCGTTTAGTTCGTTTATCAAATTCTAAACCAAAAACGTTTATGCTAATATTATTTAATTTTTCAACTCTAGGAATATCGGTTAATTTAACAGGGAATGTCACATTTGTAAAGTTTAATTTGTTAGAATATTTAGAGTATGAGAATACGCGTTCAGCATTTTTACAAACAGGATATAGAGCAGAGAGTAAAGCCCATTTAAAACACAAATAGTCGGTATTCTTAACATTAATGACAGCCTTTTTTGTAGCAATGTCCTTTGGTAAATCAATAAATGAAGTACCACGAAGAGGATTAAATTTATTGATATTCATATCGATACTTTTTATATTTTTAAGACTCCAACCGCTATCTTTTTTCTCAAACGTACTTATTTTATTTGTTAATGTGTTTGATAAAGATGTAAAAAATATATCAAAATCATCTCCACGAAAAATTATAAAGTTACTAGTTTGGAAATCAAATGAATTTGTCATATCATTTTTACTTTGTTGAATAAAATCTGCATGTAATATAAAATTAACTTTAAAAATAGTAAGATTTACAATAGACTCTTCAATTAAAAATAATAAATTATCTTTAATTGAATTCAAAAAAGATTCAGGAGTTTGCAATGTTGATTCTAGAGATGGGTTTGATTTAGTGCAAATATTATACGTTATAATTCTTTGACCAAAAGCTGTTTCAATAACTGATACGTTATCAAATTTTTGATGTAATTTTAAGGAGTTGTTTTTATGTGTCTTACTTTTTAAATGATTCACAAAATATCTTCTACTAACTGTAATTCTACAAGCATCACATTCTACTTTATCTGAGTGATTACCTGTGTGGGGTCCTGATATCCTAGAAGAAGTTGAAGGTGTCTCTTCAGTTATTTGACGTTTTGCTTGGTGATCAGAAGTTTTCAAATCATCGTGAACTAAAGACCTTTTGAGTGATCCCCCTTCTTGAAGTGGTTGACTGGAACAAATAATAAAAAAGTTATACATTTGATTTATAATGTTATGAAAAAAAAAATTTATAATAATTAAAAAAAAACACTCACTTAATGTAATTTTCAACAGAAGCACACACAAACTCCTCGTCAAAACATGAATTATACAATTCACATCTCTCAACTTCTTCGCAAATCTGGATCATTTCACTATCGAGAATTTCGTCAACTTGAGAACAGAAGAAGGAGCTTTCACATGTATTGGAATCCATTTTGGGTATTGAGTCTCCAAATAGTCAAAGCTATGACACGAATAATGATTTCGAGTTGGTTACAAACTCAATGTTTTTCGAGTACTTCTATGAGTACACAATAAGAAATCATTAGCGTTGTTTTGATAATGCTGTTTTAACAATCTATTTTTACAACTAATTAACTAGTGTATCGACAAAAATGAAATAGATGAACTTATTTAAGGAAGCTATTGTTATAAATTATATATTAAACAATATTTTGAAAATAGTATTTCTTACAATTATTGTCACTTGAAATATCTTTTGTGATATTACATATTAATTTTTGAATGTTTTCATAGTTAGCACTGTTGTTTTGCGTGTATAATTTTACACGCATTTCAGTGTGTTTCCAATGTTCTGATGGTGGTAACTTAGATATCTTTTTTAAATCAAAAATTTCTATCTTGATATAATGAGTTGCATTACTAGCATCATCTGAGTTTGAAGAAATAAATCCAGTGCCTCCTTCTTGAGTTCTAGACACCGAACTCGATTGTTTCTTTTTCTTGTTCTTAGATGTAATTTTAAATAATTCATCTAATTGCTTTGTTTCGTTTGTATGTTTCCTTTTCAACGATGTAGGTTGGGTCGGCAATATTTCTAAATCTTGTGTTTCAGAATCAGTATGTGATGCATTATAATAATCTTTAAAGGTGTTATCACCGTTCAATAGATTGAATGAGTTCTGTAACAATATAAATAAATCTAATTAATATTTCACATTAATCTAAACATTTATAACATAAATAATTAAAAAAAACATTTATTACCTGCATTTTGTTTAGGAACACTTCACAAACTTATAACTCACTTAACAAGAATTCTACAACACACTGTGACTTACAAAAAATATTTGTGGCCTTATATACTAATGTTTTCAAATATTCATTAAGATAACTTGTTTGACTAATAGTAATGGCATAGATAAGAATACAAAGGACACAGTTTAGAATGCGTAACACAAATTATTTATGTTACGCATCCTAAACTCTACATTCTTTAAATTTTACATCTAATTGCTTTGTTTCGTTTATATGTTCCCGTTTTAAGGATGTAGGTTGGGTTACTTCTAAATCCTCCGTTTCAGAGTCAGTAGGTGATGCATTATAATCTTTAAAGGTGTTGTCACCGTTTAATAGATTGATTGAGTCCTGTAACAATATAAATAAACCCAATGAATATTTTACATTAATTAAAATATTTTTAACAATAATTTATGAAAAATATGTTATTACCTGCATTTTGATAAGGAACACTTCACAAACTTATAACGTGCTTAGCAACAATTCTACACACTGTGTCTTACAAAAAATATTTGCGGGCTTATATACCAATGTTTTCAAATACTCATAAAGATAACTAATTGTTCCACTAATGGTAATGGTATAGATTAGAAAACAAAGGTTTACATTCTTTGTGTTACGCATCCTAAACTGTACTAGCGAGGTTTTTTGTTTCGAAATTTAAAGTTGTTATTAAATTTAGTTATTAAAAGTTAACAGATGCAACTCTCATTGTAAGGAGAGCAAAAATAAATGTGTATAATTGGATTTGTTAATAACGCAGCCTTTAATGGTATTCTCACTAAAAATCCATTTAACTTTGAAAACTACGATATGAGTTCATTTTGTTTGTACATAGATGGTCAACAAATACCATCAAAAGCCTTACAACCATCATTTGAAAGTAATATGTTTACTTCAACTTATCATACACTATTCTCAGGAACTGGTATACATTTTCTAAATGAAGGTAATGGAATATCCCGCGATAAATATTCAAATGGTTATTGTTTGTTAGCATTTGATCTTACCCCAGACTTGTCAGCCAACTCATCCAATCATTGGAATCTTATAAAACATGGTAGTGTAAGATTAGAGGTGCGTTTCGAATCGACTCTTACTGAAACAATAAACTGCGTTGTGTATGCGGAGTTTGATAATGTAATTGAAATAGATAAGAATAGAAATGTAACTGTAGATTATAGTAGCTAGGGATAACAAATTTTGTATCAAATAGGTTTATGATTTAAATAAAACATTGGTATATATTATACATATCTTTTATTTATACTACTTACCACTTCTAATATAAATATCCATAAAATGTGGATGTCTTACCCGCGTCTTTTCACTCTCATGTAATAAAGCCATTGACTAAGTAATGTACTACTTCTGTATGTCAAAATGAATACTATTGAAATTCAAAAAAATTTG
The DNA here is from genome assembly GCA_905187575.2 of Celastrina argiolus. Classification (NCBI taxonomy): domain Eukaryota; kingdom Metazoa; phylum Arthropoda; class Insecta; order Lepidoptera; family Lycaenidae; genus Celastrina; species Celastrina argiolus. The sequence goes on along the minus strand of LR994594.1, from coordinate 8,233,129 downwards.
GGAAAAATACACCCGAGCTTACAATACAATGTATATGCAGCAAACAGATTACCCATACATTTTCAACTCCCTGCATACATTATAAGCAATTTGGATTTGGACACACAACCAGGTTCTCATTGGATAGCTATACACATAGACATTCACGGTATTGGACAATTTTTTGACACATATGGAAGAGCACCCACGGGTCATCACAGAAAGTTCATGAATCGGAATTCGAAATATTGGAATTTTAGTCCGTACCAGGTGCAAAACGATTTCACTTCAGTTTGTGGAGAGTATTGTTTAATGTACTTGTTATATAAGTTTAATAAGAAGTCGTTGATAGATTTTATAAGCGAATTTAATAGTAGAGATACTTTGAAAAATGATATGTTATTGCATATGATGTTTCAGTCTTGTTTTTGAAATATGAACATCACGTTGGATTGTTGTGTAATTAACACTGTGTATTATTAGGAAAGTTATACATAAAATAAAACAATTGCAATAAAATTATAAGTTTTTTATTTAATGAAATCATTCAAATAACCTGCCCATATTTGTTATATAAGTTTAATAAGAAATCGTTGATAGATTTTATAAGCGAATTTAATAGTAGAGATACTTTGAAAAATTATATGTTATTGCATATGATGTTTTAGTCTTGTTTTTGAAATATGAACATCACGTTGGATTGTTGTGTAATTAACACTGTGTATTATTAAGAAAGTTATACATAAAATAAAACAATTGCAATAAAATTATAAGTTTTTTATTTAATGAAATCATTCAAATAACCTGCCCATATTTGTTATATAAGTTTAATAAGAAGTCGTTGATAGATTTTATAAGCGATTTTAATAGTAGAGATACTTTGAAAAATGATATGTTATTGCATATGATGTTTCAGTCTTGTTTTTGAAATATGAACATCACGTTGGATTGTTGTGTAATTAACACTGTGTATTATTAAGAAAGTTATACATAAAATAAAACAATTGCAATAAAATTATAAGTTTTTTATTTAATGAAATCATTCAAATAACCTGCCCAATACTCAGTGAACAAGGGCTTGACATAGAACAATAGGACAATAGTAATGAATGAGGAATGTCATTAGTGGAGTAGATAAATACTAATGAGTTTATTAGATCATATCGTAAGTCAGGAACGGCGAGAGATAGCGCCATGGGAATGCTTGCTATCGATCGGGCGTAGCGGAAAACCCCTATTTTGACACCAAACTTTTTTTTTTTTTTTTTTTTAGCCGACCAACCCCTGTAGTTGGCCGACCAACCCCTGTAGATACGCCGGTTCTGGCTCTTGAGCCAGAACCGGCGTATCCTTACTACTACCGAATCTGTTCGATATCAGTGGTTTTTCGTATTTTATTTGGTGAATTACTTTGAAACTAATCAGGATAAATAATATTGTTAGATCGTTTTTGTACTCCCGACCATATCGATCGACTGAGAATCAAAATAAAGAAATGTCAATTTATTAGAAAGTACGCGGCATGATCGTATCTAAATCAAAATCAAATCAGTTTGGAGAGTAAGGCCCCTGGTTCAATATGCAATCGATATTTTATCACTTACGAAGTTCGAAAACAAAATGTATGGGATTTGACATAAGCTTCGCTAAATATAGGTACACATGAATTCGCTTGTAATTTAGCGAACCTTATGTTTACTAATCCCATACATTTTGTTTTCGAACTGATATAATAATATAGCGATCGCATCTTGAATACCTAGTTCGATTAGAAAAAATATTTTAGTGTTGGATACCCCGTTTATCGAGGAAGGAACGTATGATCACGCTAACACTAATTGTAGCGGATGAATGTTTCAAAATCTTCTTTTGTTTTCTTCTTCTACTAGGTATATAATCTTTTTTTAATCTTCCTGCTTCTACTGCGTGCGCTGTGTAAACGGGCTGTTAGTCAAAGCGTTACGACGCAGTGACAGGTCGTATAATATATTCCTTGTGTAAGTAACATAAATCATAATATATAAACGCATCCGTGGTCTAATCAGAGCTTCGCTCTCTGCCCGTAGGTCGTGGGTACAATTTCCGCGTTGGAACAACAAAAAAATGTGGTTTCCAAGTTTGGTTACGACAATGCAGGCTGATCACTGATTGTCTGATTGAAAAACCAAGTCGGTCTCTCGCCAGTCCTGTCGGTTAATCGTCCCACTGCGTTACGAGAGTAAAAGGAAGAGTGTGTCCTTGAGTATTACGCACATACTTGGACACTATAAAATGTATCCTGCGTAGCTGGGTTGGTTTCAACGAAATCGGCTTCCAACACCGAAATCGGCTTCCAACACTGAAATCGGGGAGCTATCATCATTATTATAAATGTAAAGTCAACAGAGCATCGTTTCGTACGAATAGAGAGAACTCTATGAGTAATTTTCACTTCCAGGGAAAGAAATGCGTCATTTATCTTTAACACCTAATATTATAATGTTACTAACTATTTTTACTACTTTATCGACACAAACAGAGCACCAAAAATCAGCTTTACATAACACATAAACAATATTATTTAGTTTAGTCAAAATACTCAAAACAGATATTTCTCTACCAATTTTCAACTCAATGCGAATTTTGTTTTAGAATTATATCACACTAATACAAAGGCGAAAATTTTGTGTGTATGTTTTTTACTTCTTCACGTCTAAACGGCTGAAGCAATTTAAATAAAGTTTGGTATCGAATTAGCTGACACCCTGGATAAACACATAGGCTACTTTTTACTGTTACTCGGGATTTCATGTGAGTACGAAGTAACGGAAAACATACATTTTTCGTCAACTTTTACTACACTATGTAAAAATGTATTAGCTAGTTACCTCGTCATACCCAAACATCGCACACTTTAACTGGATTTAAAAAACAATTAAGTCAACATATTATAAACAAACATTAAAATATTTTAGGTTACTAAAACTCCGTATCTGCTTACATGTGTAAGCTCCATATTATTATTTTATTTATATCTACAATCTACATACTTACAATAATATTATTTCCACATTGGAATATTTTATTATTATACATTACGTTTTGAATACTACCCTACAAAGAAATTTAACGTACCTGTAATGTTCCGATCTTGAGAACTTATGTTAACCCGAAATAAATGAAATTGTTTTATTATAAGTATATCTTTTTAGCTTATGAGATTAGATAGAATTGGGTTCTGTTATTGCTCATTTGTGACTTTTGGCATTGTTAAAATTAACTATTTGTGTAAATTGTATTGCAGACGACGAAAAATCAATGTACCTACTTAGATTAAGTAAAACAATGTTACCACGTAAGTGACATCTCGCCTTTGTTGATAATAAATATCTTTAAACCTAAACCTAATTACGCCTTATTTTTTTTTATTTAAAACTCATGGCATAGAATTTCCGAACCAGCCAATTGCAGTCGCAAATGTGCAAGTGTTTATGACAGGTCCATGGATTGTGACTAACAGCCGTTTGTACTAATAAAGAGAATTGCTAGCTCGTTCATGACTCATCTAAGCTAGTCTTCAAAATAGTTCAATGAACCGTGATCTAAACTTACAGTAGATAATATTTCACACGTTAACTATACTGTGACAGGTCAAAAATCTGACAAGTGGTGAACCAATCAGCAACCTTAGTTTTGAAATTGGAATAATTAAAATTTTAAAAACAAAAAAGTTGCAATTATAGTAGGTAAGTACGTCCCAGATTAATCCAAACGCGTCTATGACACAACCATAAACTAGTCAGTGATGCCAATGAGCAGTTTTTATTTTGACAGTTCTACTAGTTTAAGAAAAATGCTGATAGATGGCATTAAACCTAAGTAATACGTCAAGTCCTGTGTAAAATGTCAATTTCCCCTTTGTTTTTTGTTTGTTTACCTTTCAAATTTCTTTCTTTCACTTGCAATAGTTTATTATTTATTAAATGTGCCCTGAGAACTAAACTAAACATGGCTAGTCCATGCGTAGTACAATTTTGTAAAAATATAGGTAACCACCGCTTTCCCCAAGATGAAACTCGGAGATCAAGATGGATAGAGGCTATCAAACATATAAAAACAGGATTAACTATAAGAAAAAAACCTTCATATTATGTTCAACTCACTTTACGCCAGCAGATTTCATCCCTCCGTCATCACATTTGGCAAGAGCCCCAAGAGGTAAAATATTTATCTTAGTGTGCAATAAGAAATAATAATAAGGATAATTGACATTAGACTTAAATTAGTTACATTTTTTTAATTTCTTAACCTAATAATTATTTGTTTGAAAAATCAAAGATATTGAAGCCAGCGAGCTATAATGTATGTAGGTTTCCTCGGAAGTGTAGGAGATGACTAAGAAAGGAATTTGAAAGGATTATTTTTGTGTATGAAACAGCATACCTACAGCGACTTAACCACTTATATTAATGAATAATTTCACTACCTGAAAATGGATAATAGCTATAATCTGGCAACCCTAATAACCACCCAACAAAGATCACAGATTTTTTGACATATTACATTATGCAAGCGCCATCTTACGGTAGTCTTTGTACCTAAAAGTGACACTTCGAAAACCCCTCATTGGCCAATATTAATACAATGATTGCATTATTGCTACAAAGAATCCATAGACTATAGACTTTATTCTATAGTCGGCAGTGTCAAAATGGCATATTTTAACAGTGAAAGTTTTTCATTGGATGTTTAAATATATCAATTACTGTTAAATTGATACAAAATGTATTGGATAATGCAGAATGATCGTTTAATATACCGGTGACAGTGTTGATAAGTGTGCACAATAAGTAAATATGTAAAAAAACATATATTAGCAGCGCGGTTTAGAATGTTTAGATTATATGTCTAAAACGCCAATTTAATCCTTAAAAATGTTTCAATTAGAGGACAACTCTTCAATATTGTTAGTGAAATGAATTCTGCGACACTCATGTGATCACTTGGAACGAACACCGCGTGCGACAAAGAAAGCACGTCAACCGGGGTTGCGCCGTTCTATTTTGGAAGCCGCGTGAATGTAGTGCAAGTTCAGACGCAGGTTGATTAAGGTTAATTACACCAAGGTCGAGGCGAAGGCGAAAACGTGCGAAATCCATTGCGACTCTTTTCCTTCAAAACGTCACGTTTAGGGTCACGGCCCGCCCACGCCACTTCTCGTGGAACCGATAATCGGGCACAATTTTCTTCCGTCAGAAATACTGACTGTTGTCAATCAGTCCAGGAGCCAGTCACAGATTTTCAGGACCAAGGGGGCCAAATCCTAATCAAAACTTGCATGCATAACCTCAAAATTCCAAACCGCAACAATTACTTTCAAAAACCTCTATTTTTTGTGGGTAATGAATACTTTAAATAATAAAAAATAAATGAATAGTGATAAAAGTGTGATGATGAAAAATAGACTACCAAAGTTTATTGTATCCAAATTGACCTTTAAAATTACTGCTAATTCTCGCTATTTCTCGAGAACGGCTGAACCGATTCGGCTATTTTTAGTCTTGAAATATTTGTAGAAGTCCCGGGAAGGTTTTAACGGTTCATCACAAACTGTTTGTATGCTCAACGAAGGGGGCACGGGTCAGCTCAATAAAATCCCCAAAATATCTAAACTATTTATACCCATAGAAAACCCCCTGTAGAGATTTTTTGTCCCCCAAATTTAGTATAACCCCTGCTGGCAGCACTGCCTATTTGGCAGGTACGCTTTCGAGAATCTACGTCGAATTATTACGACATGGAAGCCGTAGAATACGGATTAACACATGTAAAACCCACCCACCGCAATACTATTTTGTTACCGAACCAATTAGTTCGAGTACGAAAAAAATAAACGCAAACGTAAAAACACGCAAGTCTTTGTTGTAAGTTGTAACGAGATTTCGTTGTCAGAAATGTTCCAACAATGGAATCGGCCTTAATTTTTTTTGCCGTCTTAATCCATGCCTCCTCTGCTTGTTTTTATGCCACCATTTTTTTAGGGTTACGCACACAAAAGGTAAAAACCGGCCAGGCGCGAGTCGGTCACGGACGCGAAGGGTTCCTTACGGAATAAATAATACAAGATTTTATGCCGTATGGGAGGCCCCTTAAGTCCCGATTTCACCAACGCATGTTAGTGTTAACGGCTTGTTAAAATAACATGCAATTCTCATTCATTGATAGGAATTACGAGAGGAACGACATGATATTTAACGAAGAATTAACTTTAACATTGCTTGGTGAAACGCGGCCATAATTTTTATTTTGTGTTTCGTATTTGTTGTTATAGCGGCTACAGAAATACGTTATATTTTTTTTTAAATGTCTAACTATCGTGATTTTTGAGATATAGCGTCCTAGTAACAAACAGACATACAACGTTTTAGTAATAACTAATAGCGTCCAGGCTTTACCCTTCAGGTACTGCACCTTATAAACTGAACTCTTACAGGTCGTCCCGTTTAATTTTACTAACGTAAACAAACCCTTCTGTGACACAACCATAGACTAGTTAGTGATGCGAATACAATATAACGATTATTGATTGCGACTATAAATCCATAGACAATATTCAATAGTCGGCAATGTTAAGGCTATTTTACTGTAAATTTTTTTTTCTAAGATACTAAGACCCGTATAAATAAAACAATCTCAATCGCCTCTACTTGAGAACCTATTTCTAAGATAAAACAACGTTTCGTTTCACTTTTAGAATTGAACAACTTTATTACATAGTAGTAGGTACTTTTATTACCTTTTCTTTTTGAACCGTAATTATTCATAGCATAGATCATAGGAAAACATTAAAGTAAGTATAATCTTTATTTTTACGTTTTAAAAAAGAAAAAAATTAACATAAGTAAAGTTGTTCATCATTGAAAAGTGAAACGAAACGTTTTTCTGTCAAATAGGTTCTCAAGTAGAGGTTTCGATTGAGATTTTTTAAAACGTAAAAATAAAGATTATACTTATTTTAATGTTTTTCTGTAATAGTTTCAAAATTACGAAAAAATAAAAGAAAATAAATTAAAGTATTATGTAACATAGATCTATAAAGATGTTCACTTTTAAAAGTGAAAACAAAAACTTGTTTCATCTGTCAAATAGGTTTTCGAGTGAGGTTGGGTTTGAGACTTCTATATTAATACGGGCCTTAGACTTTGCTGTACGTCTCACCAGCCTGTACCATGACAGCTAGACAGTTGAAATTTTAACAGATGGTGTATTATACCAACAAACACCAATAAGATAGTTTTAGGGGGCCTACCGCGGGCCGACTTACTCATCAACGTTTCGTACGGAACCCTACGTTCGCGAGTCAGACTCGCACTTGGCCTGTATTATTTTTTGTACCGTGGGAGAGGCATTCGCCACGAATTCGGTTCGACCGTTGAACGAAAACCGCCATGAAATATACTTGTCCACGAAGGAGTAACCCTTAACCGATTTCGGTGTCGGTAACCGATTTCATTGAAACCTGGCCAGCTACGCAGGAGTTATTTTATAGTGCCCAAGTGTGTGGGCAATACACAAAGACACTCTCTCTTCCTATAACTCTCATAACCCAGTGGGACGGTAAACCGACACGACTGGCGGGAGATCAGGCGCAGGACCGACTTTTTACATGCCCATCCGACGCATGGTTCATCTTTCTTGTCAGACAATCAGGTGATCAGCCTGCATTGTCCTAGCCAAACTTGAAAGCAACATTTTTGTTGTTCCAACGCGGGAATCGAACCCGGGTCGAGAGCGAAGCTCTGAACCTTTGAACATTGAACACAACAACTTTTTTACCCTTTATTTTTACCATCAAGAATAAAATAAAAATTAAGTTTGTTAAATAAGTAAAGTCCAATTTTACAAGTGAAACGAATAGTTGTATTATCTGTCTAATAACAGGTTCTCAAGACATCATTCTTGAGACCGAGTTTGAGATTTATTGTTTGTCAAAATGTCGTATTTTTACTGTGAAAGTTTTTACAATAATCTAAATAACCGTACTGTTAACATTGAATGTACTTAATACGTATCCTAAAATTTTAGTATAAGTGCCAGTTATGCCCTGTGTTCCAGTACCTGACAGTAAACGAAAATAACGTTTTTTTCGTTCAGATTTGCGTTTCTTTAGCACTGTTTAGGATCGTTTTGAACTGTTTTCACAGGCACTGTCAGCTGTCAATATCAGCGTTATGAATGATCTGAACGTTCAGAGCGTCTACTGGAACAGGGCCTAACTCAAACTTTCTTGATTAATAAATTTTGCGACATAATATCACCTTCATCCATTCATAACTTCAATTAATTATTAATGATGATGCTTGACGATTGGCGTTACTCGTTACAATTCGTGGATGAGTCATGGTTTGATGACCTGTCTCACAACATAACGGTGATCGCTACTAGTCACTTTGTTAATGTTCGTTGTGCTGTCTCGCTCTTATGACCTGAGAGGAAGAGGGAAGTAATGCACATAATATGGTTTTAAACCCCCGACAAAAAAGGGTGTCATAAGTTTGACGACATAGTTTGTCTGTGGCACCGTAGCTCCAAAACGGATGTACCGATTTTGATCTAGTTTTCTTTATTTGAAAGCTAACATGATCGCGAATGTTCTTAGCAATAATTATTCAACAGTTCACTCACAGCATAATTATACAATTCGGGGGTTACTTAAAATATTTATTTTGTTTTTAAGTTTCCAAAAATAATTATTTTTGTCAATATGTAACAAGGTGTTTAACAAGGTGATAATACTTTAGGGTGTGTATGTGCCTCCTATGTAGAGTATACTGTGAAAGTACCAGCGCCGAAAGACTTACTTTTGATTATCATATTTGTAGGTATGCGAAATGCCCAAAAATTCCTAAATTTTCCCATAAAATTATTTAAAAAAGTACCTCTTTAAGCGCTGGTACTTTCAAAGTAAACTTAACATGTGGGACCCATACACACCCTAAAGTATTATCACTCATTTATATTATAGCCTGTATATATACAAAAGTTTTATTACTCGTTTATATTCACTTCAGAACCTGGGACTATAGAATGGACTAAAAACTAGAAAGTAAAATGGGTCAAGTGCGAATCGTAGCCCTCGCAAAGCTTAACTGCTAACAAGGATCTCTGTGTGATAAGCACGAAAAATTGACAAGAACGTATTCGTAACTGTTTCGACTGAACAGTTCAAGAGAACATGCTACACTTATCATCATCATCATTTCACTCATGACGTCCACTAATGAACATCCGACGTAATACGCATCCTCCAGGCTTACTCCCGACACAATCGAGAATCGAATCAGTTCGATCTCATCGGCTTTTGGTATTTTATTTGGTGGATTACTTTGAAACTAACCAGGATAGAGAAAATCGTTGGATCGTAACTTTTTGCACTCCCGACCATATCAATCGACTGAGAATCAAAATAAACAAACGCCAATTTATTCGGGAGTACGCGGCACGATATAATCTGAATCAAAATCGAATCAGTTTGGAGAGTAAGCCCCCTATATACTATAAGATTGTAAAGCAGATCTTTTAATAACTAAACTGTAACGGTCAAATACTGACACGATAGTAAAATAAAGAGTCGTCAAACACACTCTATCCCTTTTCCCCAAGCAGTGAAAGTGACAGCCCGTGAATAGAGAAGCTCATTTATTACCGTTTCAATATATAATCGGCCGTAAGATTTATATTTTTGTAAACAACATTTAATTATTTTCACAGACTTTCAAACAACGTTACGAAACCTGTATTTCAAAGAAAACTAACAATTATTGTCGAAGTCACGTGCTGTATGAAATGGATATGAAATTTCGGATACCGATATGGATATTAAATTATTTCGGATCCGTTTGTTTCGAATAATTTCCATTTTTACAGTAGCAAAACTTAAATTTCGGATTCGGTTATGGATAATTTTAATATCGGATATCCGATAGTTTCGGTTACGGTTACGGAGCTACCTAACATCCTGATCTATACCTGAGAATTATACTGTAAAATACTGATGGGCAAAAAAAGTTATATATATATGTATTTTTATTATTAACTTTTTATTTATAATTAACACTTTACCCACATTAATAAACGAATTATTAATTTATTCATACCTAATAGGTATCTATTAGGTATGAATAAATTAATAATTCGTTTTGAAACTCGAGTCTATATAATATATATAATAAATCAGGTGTTACTTTGCGGAAATCCCTAGCGTACAATTTACTATAAAATAGAAAATATTATATTTGTACATAAAAAAAACCACACTTACACCATAAAGTAATAAAAGGTTTTGTACAAAAAGACGGTCTTACTGCTTACAGCAGTCTCTTCCAGACAACCTAATAATACTATATTATATCTATCAATATCTGGGGGTACCCCCGCCAAGTTGAGCACGGCCGTACCATCCTTTTCTCGAAACAATTCAGGCCATTTTCAACGCCCTATAACTTCGTTGTGGATAGAACTAGCCTGCATTTTTAGTTTCTAAGTAAGAATGTTGAGCACGGCCGTACCATCCTTTTCTCGAAACAATTCAGGCCATTTTCAACTCCCTATAACTTCGTTGTGGATAGAACTAGCCTGCATTTTTAGTTTCTAAGTAAGAATGTTGAGCACGGCCGTACCATCCTTTTCTCGAAACAATTCAGGCCATTTTCAACTCCCTATAACTTCGTTGTGGATAGAACTAGCCTGCATTTTTAGTTTCTAAGTAAGAATTGTATAAACAGGGTATATTTCAAATTTCATTCAATTTGAAACACAAGTTTAAGAATTACAACTTCTTAAAGTTTCATAATTTTGTCACTGACTCACTCACCCACTCACAGATCGATCATCAAAAGTATTAGGCACTTTTATTAGACATACAAGCTTCAAATTTGAAATACAAGTAGTGTTTAGTGTATAAATAAAATAAAAATCAAAAAATTTTGGAATTTCAAATTTCTGTCTAGTTATCTAAATACGCCAACGGCATAAAGAACTTTGTAATCCCATATAAATGTATAGTATTACAACGTTATATTTGCACTTTTTGATAAAAATACTAGTTTAAGTTAATCTTCTACAAAAAGAACTGAGATCCCATCAAAAACATAAATTGTAAAAAGTGCCAAGTCTCGCTACTAAGATCTTTTGCCGTAAAAAGTTGTGAGATCCATGTGATGCCAAGCTGGGGTAATGTTTTTGATGGGATACCTATTGTCAAGTAGACAATAGGTATATTATGTCTATCATTAAAAAAGTACTTGTCTCTCAATATCCATTTGACTGGTTTAAAAATTCAAGTCGGTCAGATGAATCTAGGCCAAAATCACGCCACTCGCCAGGTCAAAGACGCGGCCTGTCGCGAGGCGCAATCGAGATACAATTATTATTGTCTACTTTATACAATGGGGACCGTTCATAAATTACGTCACAGTAAGGGGGTCGTCAAGAGTGACGTTGTGTGACAAGGAGGTGGGAGGGAAAACGGTAGTTCGTGACGTCACATTTCAAAATCGACTAGTTTTAGTTTAATTAATGAAAATGCCAGCTACGCAGGAATATTTTTTATAGTGCCCAAGTTGTGCGCAATAACTCCTTCAATCTCGTAGCCCAGTTGGGTGGATAACCAACCCGACTGGTAGAAGAACCCGAATGCCCATACGAAGCATGAATCACCCCTTTCTTGTCAGACATTCAGGTGATCAGCTCGCTTCGTCCTCACCGAACTTGGAAACACTTGATCCAACGCGGGAATCGAACTCTTGACCACGGAGGGGTTCATCAGCGCATTATAACACGTCTAGGTCAAATTCCATGGGTACTAGGTTGGCATCAGTGGCGAAGGCTGATTTTCAGAGGGTTTTCTGGTAGGTATTTGGTAAGATAAGGCTATAAGATAAGGAACAAAGGAGAATACCATAATTGCTTTTTCCCGAGGCTCCTCCGCGTAAAATCAAGATGATGGTGATGATTTAAAAAAACACTCGACAAACAAAGCTGTGAAGTGTTCAAAATTCAAACGTTTAGTATTCCAGTGCCGAGTGACCGTATTACAAATGACTCAGAAAAATGTATGTTTCAAGTGGTTTGTGATCCGCAGCAGCATTAAAGCCCGGTGCCCGCGAGATGACATTTAGGCCCGGTACCCGCGACATGTCATTAAGGGCCGGTAGGTACACGCGAGATGTCATTTAGGCCCGGTACCCGCGACATGTCATTTAGGCCCGTTACCCGCGAGATGTCATTTAGGCCCGGTACCCGCGAGATGTCATTTAGGCCTGGTACCCGCGACATGTCTTTAAGGCCCGGTACCCGCGACATGTCATTTAGGCCCGGTACCCGCGAGATGTCATTTAGGCCCGGTACCCGCGAGGTGTCATTTAGGCCCGGTACCCGCGAGATGTCATTTAGGCCTGGTACCCGCGACATGTCTTTAAGGCCCGGTACCCGCGACACGTCATTTAGGCCCGGTACCCGCGAGGTGTCATTAAGGCCCGCTACCCGCGAGATGTCATTTAGGCACTCAGCTTTATAATTAAAAAAAATTGTATAGATTATAATTTGAAACTGAATTATAAGTAGCACGCATGTGTATCGCAACGATAAAGATTAAAGATGCATTAAGAAATACCTACACGTAGAAAAACTGGGGCACCTATCTAGTAGCCGGCCCGTACACAAGTGTCATAAACTCATACCACTTATTTAACTTTTAAAGTTTTAATCTAGAGGAGAATGCAAAATTAACATGAAAATGAAAATAATTTATAAATACCTATTATAACCACCATAATATGATAACATGTGAAAGGATCTAATCAGGTTAAATTTAAAAACTGTAGCCTTTATAGTTTATACCCAATGCAAGGAATAAAGAATAGTAGGTCCCCAAAAACAAAGTACGTAGAGGGGGAGTCCTCAAAGTACTACGCGTGGATTTGTCATCTATCTATACTAATATTATAAAGAGGAAGAGTTTGTTTGTTTGTTTGTTTAAACGAGCTAATCTCAGGAACTACTGGTCCGATTTGAAAAATTCTTTTTTTGATGGATAGTCCATATAAATAGAGGAAGGCTTTAGGCTATATAATATGTATTACATTACGCTGTGACCAATAGGAGCGAAGCGTCAGTAAGAAATGTTGCAAATACGGTATTTCTCTCTTTATATCTCTATATGTATGGACTATCCAAATACGGGGAAAATTATTCACATTTGAAGATCAGCTCAACGAAGTGGGCACGGGTCAGCTAGTTATAATATAATATTTAAGGGGACGCCCAACAAACATGATTATTTTTACCCGACTTCGGCGAAGCCAAAAGGAAGGGATTTTGGCAGTCTATGTATGTATGTATGTATGTTTGTATGTATGTATGTATGTTTGTATGTTCCCTCGTAGCGGCTAAACTACTAGTCCGATTTGAATAAATAAGGTGTCAATCGATTAATAGTAGTCCCGCGAGTAACATAGGCTATTATAATAACTTTTAGTAAAATTTTGGATTTGAAAAATTATACCTCAAAAACTATCTCAAAAAAAAATTAAATTAAGATAATAATTGTATGCGGGTACGACCATAGCTCTACCTTGACCATTTTTGTACCTATGCATTTCTGGATTTCCAGTTGAATTATTTTCTTGTTTTAGCCTTTTTAGACCCATTTTTTGCGAAGTCGGGTTATAGATTTTAACTTTTTTTAGACCCCTTTTTTGCGAAGTCGGGTTATAGTTTTTAACTTTTTAATTATTTATCGTTTAGTACGGAAGACTTAGTGCGCGTGTCCACTCACACTCGGTCGGTTTTTTTTCGGTTTACTAAAAATATATATACCTACCTATCTAGATATTAGATATTATAGATATTATATATTCTACACGACAACTAGGAATTGAGAGTTTTGAATAATATTGAAAAATTACATTGGTTAAATGATTTGAATTTTTTTAGAGCAGTGTAAAATTCTAATGCAATGCCACTATCAAAATCTATAGAAATTATATTCAAGGCTCAGTTCAAGATTGTACCTAATTTATGAAAGAAAATTTATTTGGTAAACTTATAAAAACAAAACAAAAAGTATAAACATTAAAGAAAAAAAAAACAAAATTTACCAAATTGGTGTTCACTCAGCATAATGTTGCGAACATTACAATTCGCAACGCTGATTTTGAGTGTCTATAATATTATTATAAGTACCTTGTCTAGGGTATTTGATAAATAATGATGTCCATGACTCCAAATCGAAACAAAACGTCCTAATTTACAGCAATACGAACATACAATCGCCATTGTTCGACTTTTATATATTTTTTGGTTATATGCAGGCATTGTATCTATTTGTAAACTGGGTTATGTTTGCAAACTTACACGGACATACAAATTTGAATTCTATTGTTGAAGCAACAGATACCATTTTAATTTTATCTGAACATAATATTATGTAGTACATTTTCATTGAACGGCATATAATTTTATGATAGTTATTACTTACTTATATTATTATAACTAGCTAAAATAGTTGTTCATATCAAAATGAAATGTTTATTTAATTCATTATTATAATCTTAATATATTATGGAATATAAGGAAGGGCAAAGCCTATTTCACCAATCCATGCTGGTATTAACGGCTTGTTTCAAATTATGCCTTCTCGTTCATTGATAGGAATTACGAGAGGAACAACATGATATTTAAGGCACTTCGGTCGTGTTTCACCAAGCAATGTTAAAGTTAATCCTTCGTTAAATATCATGCTGTTCCTCTCGTATTTCTTATCAATAAATGACAAGGCATGGTAATTTAACAAGGCGTTAACACTAACATGCGTTGGAGAAATCGGGACTTAATCTAGTACAAAATACAAACTAAAATGACTACTCTGTTCGGACTCAATTTTATCCAAATGTAAACAAACCTCACAAGAGGCGGGTATAATGAAGAAGTGCAATGGCGCATATTTATTTGTGCGAACTTTTTTGTTTACTGAATGTAAATTAACAGTCTTAAAAATAATGAAAATGGTACTCACTTCATAAACATTCGGATGCCATACTTTTGTTAAAAATCTAACTGTGGGTGGAGAGTATGGGTAGTCCGGAGGGAATTTCATATGTGCCTGTAACAAAAATAATGATTATTATTTTGCTGAATAAAAAATACTTTTTATTGATGTATAATTTTCTGTGCAGTACTTAAAAAGTAAAAAGCTTTAAGAGTCTAATGATAATGTAAAAGTGGTACTCTCTAATCTTACAACACCGTTTATGAGAAGTACCTAAGTGTGAATTTTTAATAACAAGACCTAAAATAGGGTGATAGTTAAAATAATAGATTGATGATTCAATCTATTATTTTAACAATAGACAGAAACTACCTATCTATATAGATTGCTGTTATAAGTTTGTGTTGTCTGTCTGTGCGTGTGTGTGTTTATTTTTATGTTTGAAAGCTAATATGATCAAGTGTTCTGATGATGAAGTAGCTATATCATAAACATTATCAACAACAACTTGTGTGTTTAAAGATTTTTAAATGATAATAACATACTTAATATTATGATAATTTTATCTTAAAAGTTAATGGCCTAGTTTTTGAACCCATTGAGTAGAATAAAAAAAAATCATTATTTGTATATACAAAAAGAAAAAACATCAACAATCAAAAGACAATGAGAGGAGCAACCTATAGCAACAGTCTCAGTTTTATTTATGAGTTGTCCATGTGGTAAAATCACGCATTGTAGATAAGGAAATAAGCATGAAATATTTTATAATCAGCATAAATTACACCAAAACTACACAGTTATAGTTTAGTGATTGTTACAGCTTAGTAAAATCAATTGAAATATAGGTAAGTACCTATTTTGTTCTGATTCTAACGCCCGGTTTCTGAAAGGCTAATCAAATTCATAAATTGATCAAATCAGCTAATCTGAACGATCAGTGGTGAAAACAGTGACTGCAAAGTGATGTTCACCAATTTTTGAATTTGATCAGCCTTTCAGAAACTGGGTGTATGTAATTTAAAAATAAACAAAGCTTAGGGTATCTATAATGTTTAAAATTTAAATATTAGTCTTTCAATGCACAATAAAAATACAATTTGACATTGATTGGGTTAAATTTCATATTTTTTCATTGAATTGAAACAGTAAATTTGAATCTTTATTAGCAATCAATTAGGTACATTGATAAAAATATAACATAATGCCTTGTACATGCATTTGCTATAAGATATAACATAGTTTATACATATTATAGAGAATAATATATAAATACTTTATGATCAATATTCCCATAGTAGAGTGTAAATGAAAGTTATTCTTAGTGGGGGGCAATTTACTTAACAACAATTTGTAACTGTTTCTTAATATTTTCAAAATGTATTAGGTGTCTTTATTTTGTAAGCGCTTAATTTTTTCATACAAAAGTTTTCTGTATTTGTGAGTTTGTTATATTTTGGCTACATTCCAAAATGAAAGTAGTTTCTGAGCATTTTTTGGCATGATAGTAACATCTTATTTGAAGTGTTATGTTTGTTAGTTTGTATTAGTTCTAATTACTCTACCTAGGTACCTTTATGGTTATTTCAACTCATTTATAGGATTGTTTTATTAAAAAAACTATTTTAACTATTTAGATATAGAATATAAGAAGAGCACTCAAAGTATGAAATATCTTTTGACAAACCTTGAAATATCCTCCTTGATATAACGTGTCCGGTGGTCCGAAAATTGCAACCTCCCACTCAAACAAATTGTCCTCACCCAGCAACTTCACTCTGAAACCCTCAACAGGTTCCTCTTGCAGGCTCTTGTACTCTAAGGCCAAAGCCCTCAAAGCGGAACTAGTCGGTACCGTATTCGACATCTTTGCTAGTAACCGTTTATTGTCTTTAAAAACTAAAATTGCTATCTAATCGTTGAGATTATATCAACATTACACTAAACTCTGCTCGACGTCCACGTATTCTCGAGACATTTCAACTCGTCTCGGTCACAACAACGAATGAATTTTGGTAAACATCACAACATCTCATGGATCACAGATAACGCCACGATTTCGACACTCGCAAACGAAAATACTTTTCAACGACTGTATTGTTTCACAAAATTTAGCAAACAGTAAGAATACTGTTAACTACTAATATCCAAACAATGCACTTCCAAGGAAAGTTTGCGTGGTCATTCGTACGCAACTACCTCCTGAGTTGCCCGAGTCCGACGGAATATGGTAGAACAGCTGTTAGTTATTTCCGTGCTCGATTGCGCAGTGATCTGACGCATGGAACTACTTATCGACTAACGATGTTTGAGTGACATCTGTTGGTGAAATAAAAAAATATTTAGACACTTGAGTAGCTAGTTTACATAGGTAGTATTTTTTATCAGTCACTGTAGATGGCGCTTTTCAATTTTTAATAATTGTTGTATCATTTTACTCATAGATGTCGCTACAGAGGACATATTCGCAGAGACAGGCAAACCGCAACAAGACTTAGGTAGGTACCTCACGATCAAAGAGAATATAATCACTACGTTTTACTCACGATATTGTCTGATAAAAAGTACCTATCTATTGTAATAATATTATGATCAATGTTATTCGTTTTTGTAAAAGAGTTGAAAGGGTGACCAGAAACACAAATGTTAAAGACAAAAGAGTACCGTGCAACATCTTTTGTTATTTTTAAGGTTCGGAGTTCCGAGTTCCGTACCTAAGCCAAAGGGTAAAAACGGATTTCTGATACTTAGGGCCGATTTTTCAATCGTCAGATAACTTTTATCTGTTGAATAAACATGTGACTTTGACATTTGTTCCATACAAAATCTGCCAAAGTCACATAATTATTCTTTAGATAAAAGTTATCTGACGATTGAAAAATCGGCCCTTAGTTGCGTATATTTTGTCTGCAGGCAGTATTTACAGAGATACAGCCACGTTAGTTGATGACAGTCAGACAGCGTTGTTTCAGTAATGTCTAATATCCGTGACAGCTAGAGATATAATTTTCATAGAATTTATGTAGGTATGTATCTACTAATGTATATGTTATAATAATAAATACTAAAACAGATTAAAATTAATATTTACGTGGGGCGTCCTTGTAACAAAATATGTCATTTTATATTGTTTGTAGGGGAGAGTGGGGCAAGACGGGGTGCGGGGCAAGACGGGGTGACCGATCTTGAGCGCGAACGAATTAGCCAATCAGGATCGTTTTAGCAGCTGACGTCGCGCCGCCATTACGGCAATCAGTCATCGAAGTGAGCGGACAAAGACTCCACGCGTTTTATTTGTTTTCTGGAAAAAACTTTTTTTGACAAATAGCTAGTGATTTTTCTATACTATATAGGGAGTGTAATTTACGTAAATAATAACACCTCGGAATTGATTTAAATGGTATCAAATGTGACAATAACTACACTAACAGGTAAGAACTTGTTTTTCTCTGTGCTGCGTATTGATTTTATTAAGTATTTTTTTAAATTTGATTCGGCATGCGGGGGCAAGATGGGGTAGGTGTTAAGGGGCAAGATGGGGTACCTACCCCATCTTGCCCCTTAGCATTTGCTAGCGGCGTATAAATGTCTAATTTTACTGTGTATTTTGTTCTAGAATGGTGAGAAATTATAAAAAAAAAACAAGTAGAGGGGATTGGTCCGAAGAAAGTATGAAAGATGCTGTGAAAAATGTGGTTGAAGGAAAAATGGGCTACAAGCTTGCAGCAAAATCATTTTCTGTCCCACAGACAACTTTAGAAAGAAAAGTGAAGCTTGCTCGAGAAAGTTTAGATAAGAATGATCCAATGACTGTTAAATTTAAGGTACCGTTAGGCCCAAAAGAGCAAGTTTTTACTGATAATGAAGAGGAAGAGCTATGTAAATACATAATAGATATGGAGAGCAGGCTTTATGGACTGACAATGAAAGACTTAAGAGGTTTAGTCTATAAACTAGCGGTAAAAAATAACAAACGTCATCCATTTAACAATGAAAAAGAAGAAGCCGGGAAAGACTGGGCATTTGGATTTTTAAAAAGGCACCCAGAACTGTCTATTAGACAGCCTGAAAGTACCTCAGCTGCACGTGCTGCTGGTTTCAATAAACAGGTGGTAGACCAGTTTTTCAATTTTTTGGGCAATGTTTACGATGAACATCATCTAACACCTGATCGTATATACAACTGCGATGAAACTGGTATTTCAGTTGTGCCCAAAACCAAATCAAAAATTATCGCAAGAAAGGGCAGAAAGCAAGTGGGAGCCATAACATCTGCTGAACGAGGTACGACTATTACAGTAGAAATCTGTTTTAGTGCTAGTGGTAATTTTATGCCACCCATGATGGTATATCCTAGAAAAAGAATGGATCCGCAACTTATGATTAATGCTGCCCCCGGAGCTTGGGGAGTTTGCAGTGATTCGGGCTGGATGACTTCAGAGCTTTTCCTAGATTGGTTTAAAAAGTTCGTCGAATTTAGCGGAGCAACACCTGAGCGTCCTGTTTTGTTATTATTGGATGGACATAGTACTCATACGAAGAACATTGATCTCATAAATGAAGCACGCACTCACGGCGTTATCATTTTATGTTTCCCACCACATACTACTCACCGTCTTCAGGTTGCAGACGTTGCTTACATGAGACCGTTAAGTACCTACTACGATCATCAAATCACGGCGTGGCTTCGCAGCAACCCAGGAATGACTGTCACTGTCCGACAAGTAGCTGAAATTTTTGGAAAGGCGTTCATACAAGCGTCTACGATGTCAACAGCTGTCAATGGTTTTAAGAAATGTGGGATTTGGCCATATGATCCAACAGTATTCTCTGAGACCGACTTTGCTCCGTCTTTGATGACAGATATTCAGCTTAATGTATCCGACGCACCTGCAAGCGATAATAGTTCGTTGACAATGGAATCGTCATCCACAGAACCAGCAACAAATAATCAGAATGCGCCAATTATATCTGAAGCCATTTCTGTTGCGGCAACTTTGACGGATGCAGCAGTGACACCAGTAACAGTGGAAACAGAAACATTGTCGAGACTTGATACTGCCGCTAGTATTTCTGCGAGTACGTCACTATCCACTAATCTGGTTACTGCACCTACTGTGCTACCTAATACAATGTCAACCCCTGAACCAGGATGTTCTTACTGGCTCGATAACTCCGATCTACACGAAAGACCACGAACTCCGCAGCAATCAATATTTGGTGTTGTAAGTCCGCAGCAAATAATGCCCTTTCCAGCAACTACAAAAACATCTCGCTCAACTAGAAAACGAGGAAAAACCGCGGTGATCACATCTTCGCCATATAAGAATGAGTTAGAAGAAACGATTAAGAAAAAGAAACAAGCGGAAGAAGATAAACAGAGAAAAAAAGAGTTGAGGGAACTTAAAAAATCTGAAAAAGACCCGGCAACAAAGAAGAAAAGAGTAACAAAGAAGAAACAAGGGGCTAAGAATAGATCATTAAACGAGAATAGTGACAGCGATATTGAAAATACACCTTGTTTGTATTGTAAAGGCCTATATTTGGACTCGAATGAAGGCTGGGCTGCTTGTTCAGCATGCGGCAAATGGGCTCACTGCAGCTGTGCAGGTGTGGACGACGAAGATGCAGATACCGTGTTCACTTGTGAACATTGTGAACAGTCCTAAATGGTCGTTTGCTGCGTACCCCATCTTACCCACGGGGTACCCCATCTTACCCTAGGGGTGGGGCATGATGGGGATGAGAGTGTATTTCTACTTTTTGTTTTTTTTTAATTTTATTATGTTGATAAGACTGCCAAATACTCGTTAACAATGAAGACTGATTATCTAAGAAGATTATAAGATTAAAACAAATTAATAAAACTCTTTACGGTCAATTTTATTTACCATCAAACCTTAAGGACCCCGTCTTACCCCACTCTCCCCTACGGATCTCGGTGAGCGGGTCCGACTCGCACTTAACCGGGACTTTTTTATCGAATAGGCCTGAATAGGGAATCGACAAAACGGATTTGATGGACAAACAAACAGATACCTTCGTGACCTGCAACACCAGAAAAATTATAAGTGTTGTGTCATCCAAAATTGACGACAGTGTTATTAAATGACTTTAGTAAAATAGCTTTCATTTAAATTAAATTGTTTTATGAAAGTTATATCGAAGTTATGATTAATTTAGCTGCAGTCTGTGGGCGCGTGAGTCAAAAGCGGGTCGCCCACAGATGCCTTGAAATGGCAAAGCTGGTTGTGTGCAACCCACGGCTATATCCGATTTAACTTATCACTTTTATGCACGAGTTAAATTAATATAACCAAACGATCTTTCTCCTCAATTAGAATGAAAAAAGGACAAACATACAAAGCGACATTGTTACTTTCGGAAATAGGAATGTATTAACACGAAATGACTTATTTCGTGATTCATATCCACAGATTTGTAACACCTGGATGTAGAATGTTCATAAAAACGCATCTCAGTTTGAAACAACTAATGAAATTATAAACCTCTTCTTTTATTGAATATCATTGGAAACAACTAAATCCATTGACTAACAGGCCGTTCGTAGAAACTAGGACAAATTGCCCTAGTTTGATTTGCGTCAATTTCTCACGCGTACCTACTCGACTTCTAGATGTTATTATTCTATATCCATATCTTAATTTAGTCAACACGATTGTGACTGAGATGTTGAAAGTGAAGAATAAGACACAGTGGACTTTAATAAAATAAAAAGTATGTGAAATCCTCGTCCAAATAGCAACAGTAATAACTATGAGTTTATTTTTTAGCCCAGACTGGACCTTAATGATTACTAAGCTGTTTGGGCACTTGTATCCTCAAGGTGTAAAATAAATGAGTGATTTCTGTTTGCTAATTACAATAAAATTGAGGACAGCACTTTTAAACAGTTTGGTCAGAGTATTGGAAGAACTTGGACTAGAGTTATCGCCGGTAAAATCCAGGTATTGTGTTTTCAGTAGAGCTCGAAGAAATCAGCAAGTACAAATTTATGTAAAAGACTCGTTATTGAACTCCACAGAATGCATCAAATACCTTGGTTTCTATTTGGATAGATCTTTGAGATGGTCGAAACATATAAATAAAACGTACGAAAATGCTTGTAAATTTGTAAATTTATTAAAAAGTTTAGCCGGTTCAAATTGGGGCGCACATCCTTTACACCTCCGTAGAATGTTTATTTCAATTGTTAGGAGTCGGTTGGATTATGGTTGTTATTTATATGACAACGCAGCGAATTGTCATTTGTCTAAATTAGATCGTGTACAAAATCAAGCCCTCAGAGTAATAGGTGGATTTATTAGGTCTACCCATAATACACGTCATGGAAAATGAAATGTGCATACCAAATTTAAAATCAAGGAGATTATATTTATCTTATAAATATTGTTTAAAAAATAATTCTTATTTGAATAATGTTAACAACCAATTATTCGAAAAACTATAATATGTATTATTATATACTAGATATTGGTTGAATAAAAAGAAACCACTTTTGGCTTCATGTTACGCCGAAATAAAGCAGGATGCTATCTCATCATCATGCCAATTAGAAATGTTCAAATTAGATACGTGGGTATCTAGCCAACATATAAAAAATAAAATTTATTCTAAATTAAGTCTTAAAGAGGCAAAATCGCAGTTCCTGGATCATACTATTTTAAAGTTCGAAATCAATCAAGAGTTACAACAAAAATATAACGGTTATCACATAATTTATACAGATGGATCAAAAACGTTAAGTGGTCTTGGCACTGCGTATTTTGACCCAATTAATAATACTTATAAGATTCATAAAATTAAAAATAAGTATTTATCTATAATGACTGCTGAATTGTTTGCCATTTCACAGGCTTTATCTTATGCTTTTACTCTAGATTGTCGTAAGATATTAATCCTGACAGATAGTCAGAGTGCTCTCCTTCACATTCTGCGGTGTACTTCAAGTAGTAGATGCGTGTCAATAGCTTACACTATTCTAAAACAAATATGCCAAGCCACCAGAGGAGGTAGGAATGTAGTTCTCCAATGGGTTCCGTCTCACATTGGGCTATACGGAAACGAAGAGGCTGACAAATTAGCAAAGAGAGCTATAGTGGAGGGTGAAGAAGTTGATGTTTTGCCAAGCTATTCTGAAATTTTGGGTAAATATAGGTTTAAAAGTTTTATTTCGTTTAAAGAATACTTTAATGAACGGTCAAAATATAAAGGAATTTGGTATAAAACCATACAATGTGAGCCTCTGCGGGTCCCATGGTTCTCGGCTTACAAATTAAATAGACATCAAATAGTTAATGCATGTAGACTGCGTTCCGGACACATTCCCAGTAAGAGTTTTGGATTTCTAATAAGAAAGGTAGACTCCCCTAACTGCGAACAATGTGGTATAATATAAGGGATGATATTTACCACAGATTGATTGAATGCACCCGGAACGCGGATCTAAGAGAACAATTAATTAATAAATTTCAGTTGCATGTAAGTAATTTAGGTATATTTCAAAGCATTCTAGCTGAACCTAATTCAGCAGCAGTTAGAATGCTTTACTCTTTTAATTTTAATTTATAGTTTTATTATTATTTGTTTAGTGTAATTAGTTTAAGGTACGATGGGATTGACATCGTCAATTTTGTACAAAAATCCCTTAAAATAATAAAGATTAAAAAAAAAAAAATGAGTGATAATACTTTAAAGTGTGTATGTGCCTCCTTTGTAGAGTATACTGTGAAAGTACTAGAGCTGAAAGACTTACTTTTGACTTTCATGTTTGTATTATAAATGAGCCAACATCACTGAACTTTCACAATAAACTCTACTTGCCTATACACATCCTAAAGTATTAACACTTATTAATATTATAGCCTGTATAGTAGTTCCTTTAAGGTCTACTCCTTTGTCGGAGACAGGGTGACAAGCTTCGGCATGCTCTGGAGTATCTTTAAAGACTGGAGGCGGTGTTGGTACACGGTCATCATAGTTTTCTATTATTGTGTAGACAAAACCCATTAAAAAACGGAACTAAACTGCTCTATTCCGAGACTTACTAGATAATCGGAACAGACATTATAGCATTACGACATTACAGCTCCGGAATTGATTCGGATCGGAGCAGTTCCGATTGATTAGTATCGGAACAGAGCAGTTTACTTAGTACTTATCGGAAAAGAGCAGTTCCGATTACTTAGTACTTATCGGAAAGGAGCAGTTTCGATTACATCGTAAGTATCCGAACAGAGCAGTTTCGTTCCGTTATCGGAATGAAGCAGTTCCGATTTATTAATACTCCTCGGAAGGGAACAGTTCCGATCACCTAGCACCGGGACCGAACAATTCCGATTTACTAGCATCGGAACTGACCCTTCCAAGTTCCAATACTTACTTACTTGTCAATCAGTACCAGACTAGTCAAATTATTATAAATCCTATATTACCGGGACTATTATTACGAATCTATTGATAGTTGACAACTCTTTAATTAAAATTGGATCTGTAATTTAGGTGCCGCGGTAGAACTAACATACAAACTTACATAATAGACTGTTCTCTGACTTTTTAAATTAAAATTAAAGTACTCTAATCTATGTCTCTGACTGACAAATCTTTACCCTCCTTTTTGACTGCGCCGTAGTAAAAACCTGCAACTCTCATCTCAGAGGCGCGTCATCCATAAAAAACTGTTTCATCGTTTTATTTATGATCGTTACGTCATGCGCATGCGACACGTCACGAATTTGTTTTTGAATTTAGAATAGAATCGTGTTATTCACTTTACAAATATTCTAGAATTTTGTGTTTCACAATAATAAGAATAGCGTCGAAATCATCTATGCACCTATCTGTTTTGTCCCTGGATTCTGTAAATTGAGAAACTTCTCCTAGGTAATAGGCTAGCTTCTGCTAGGTCCTACTCGCCTAACTATGGCCGAAGGTCATTAGGGCGGCCTCTGCGCTGGGCCAGCTCCTACCGAATGTGGGGGGGCCCAGCGATGCCTGCAGGCGGCTATACTCCGGAGTTGTCAGAGTATAGCCCTGTACGGAGCCCCTATTTGGGCAGATTCCCTTACCGTCCCCAATAAGGCTCAGCTGCGGAAAGCGCAGCGGGTCACGGCGGTGAGGGTAATCAGGGGCTACCGTACAATCTCCTGGGTGGCAGCCACTGCTCTGGCTGGAGATCCGCCGTGGGAGCTCGAGGCGTCGGTGCTCGCCGAAGTGCACCTCTTCCGCGCTGAGAAGAGGCTGCAAGGCGAGGTGCCGAATTGGGAGGAGCTCTCGCGACTGCGGAAGCTGGGGCAACAGTGGCAACAGTGGTTGCTACGAAGGTGGGGTGAGGTTCTGGCGCAGTCCCCGTATGGTCAACATACGGTAATGGCACTGCGCCCAGTTCTTGCGGCGTGGATGCGCCGTAAGAGAAAGCCCCTCACCTTCCGTCTTACACAGGTACTCACCGGACACGGATGTTTCGGTGCGTACCTGTGTATGATTGCCTGGAGAGAGCCTACGCCAGCTTGCCACGCATGCGGCGCTGCGGAGGACACGGCCCAGCACACCTTAGAGGTGTGCTATCGATGGGCCGTGCAGCGCCACGATCTCGTGGCAGTGATTGGGCTGGACCTCTCGCTCTCGAGTGTGGTTCGCTGCATGCTCCAGAGTGATGAGGCCTGGCAGGCGGTGGTCTCCTTTTGCGAATTCGTCATGTCGCAGAAGGAGGCCTCGGAGCGGGACAGAGAGACTGATCCTCTCTCTCTTCCGCTTCTCCGGCGCAGGACGGGGGTGCGGAGGCGTCGTTTTGCGGCCCACCCATCTCACGTCTCGTACGGGGCTCCGAGTAGAGGGATGGGTAACCTCCCCGGCTTTGTCAGTCTCGGCGCCGAGGAGAGCGCTTCAGTTTGCCGGAGCGCTCTCTTAATTTGATGGAAGTCCGGTCCCTATAGAGGTGACCGGCCGGTCGAGGGAGGAGTGGCCTGTGTTTAGACAGATCCAGGTACTCCACCCTACATAACGGTTGATGGCAATCCGCAAGTGGTTTTAGTGGGTAAACCGGCCGTAGCGAGCCGGGAGTCCCACATACCCCTCGGGGACCCACCCGGGGGGATGCGTAATGTATATCCCTTGCGATATCAAAAAAAAAAAAAAAGGTCCTACTCGCCCAATAAATAATAATATACTTATTAAGTATCTAAGTAGATATATGTATATTGCACCTAAATGAAAACAGCATCCATTAGTTGAATCTCAATCGCACAAGAGAGAAAATAGAATTTAGCACACTCATAGGTAGGTATTTAGTATTTAGATTTTCATGCAACTTTCTGAAATTCCTGATAGAATGCCCCCGTGAGGTGACATTATCGTTTAAACCAATAAACCTATCACCACCATGCCGGTTTCAAAAATCGTACACTCACTCATTAGGATGCTGTTTGTGGTTATACTTTTTCGCAGGATATTGCTAGAATCTAGCACCTAGATAGAATATATTGAAATTATATCAACCCTGAATTCTAACAGAATTTACTTTATCGACCACAATATGACTCAGATCGGTCTTACATCATGCAGTTCTGAAAACAATGATCGTCCTTCCCCTAGTAATTTAGTACTAACCAAAAAATAATATTATTGTTGTTTTATGCGAGTATATTCCCATTACAATGGTCAACGACTAGACTATTGTATACCTTAATAGAGTTTGTAAAATTATATATTTTTAATGCAGTTTTGTATAAAACATAGATAATATTTGAGTAAGTAAATTACTTACTAACTACTTTGGGAAATAAATGGTTTATATTCTTTATTATTATTATATTGTTTATTGTAGATTGTTATTGATGGTAGATAACACCTATCAGTGGTAAAGGCTGTTTCTTCTGTAGAAGGAAGCCCCAGCAGTAATTTTACTGTGTTATTTAAATCAACGAAAATAACATAAAATAAGTTCTTTATCGTACGAGTAGGTATGGTAGGTATAGGTATTCACTTTAATTCACATATTTTATCATCGGGATTATAAACTAGACATAAACTAGACGTTATCTAGCGCCTACGCAAACTAGAATTTCTCAGACGTTCCAGACTCGCCAGGGCAGTGATCCTCATACTTTTATTACTTTTCTGGTCTGCGGGTACTCCGCTAAGGCTGGATCTTATTTTCATCCGGAGAATAATTTGATCTCTGAAGAGTAAAAATAGAACTTTGGGTAACAATCTTCTTCTTCTTCTTTAAAATGGCCTCCCTTAAGGAATAGCCAGTATCAGTGATGAGTTTGTACAGATTTAAATGACTTTGTTGGATGAGGCAACAACCTTGCGAGTAGTAACTCTCATAATTTTAGTAATAGCTAAAACGGCCACTTTAGAGCTGTAATTAAATGCCAATAAATTAGTTTAACTATTTACTTAGAGTTTGAACCGATAACTTTTTTAATAAGATCTTTGTGTCATTGTAAAATTTATTTTAAAAAGAGTGGCGCTAGTAGCGGTTATTCCTCGCCTTAAGCGCTGCGTAGCTTCTCGGTGTGAACTGATCCTTATGTTTGTCAGAAGATGACTAGAGCTGGTGACCTCCATCTAACATTGGAATAAATTACTCATTGGTCTTTTTAGTTCTTCCCGAGAACAATCAGGGTCAAACTGTATCAATATAATCTAATCAATAAATAAATAAATTACTTACTACAAGTCACAGGTCAAATGCATTTTTTTAATTTTTATTTATTTACAAAGGAACAGCTCGACTACTACTATATACTTTAATACAAAAATTACATTATGAGGAAACACCACGTTCTAGAGAAACGAAAAAAATGTATTTGCTGATCCGCAACTGCCCGATCAAACCGATAGAGACAACTGCAGCTTGAACTGAAATTACCTATTAAAAGTAAAAGAAATCGACTTTTAGGATTCCTCCAAAACTTTACCGATATAAGTACTTTTTTCATTGAAACTAAAAATTATTTTTTTTAGTTTCAATTAAATTGTTTTTAATTGTTACCTAATTGTTACCTGGATGTCGAAAATCTGGCCATATTATTTAGGTTTTTTAACGTCCAACTTTTTTTTTATAATTAATTTATGGAAAAAATAGGGACGTTAATAGTATTGTGTACTAGTGGCATTATTCAGGGAGGTGACAGGAGTAGCGTAGACCCCTGTTTTTGTATGGAAAAACGGCCTTCTCTCTTCTCTTCTCCCCCTTAAGAGGGCTCACACGCACAACATCACGGGCTAGAAAAATGCAAAGTAGTTGCACATATTTGTGAAAGCTATAGTCTCGCAGTGCACCGATCAAACAAGCAGAGTGTGATAGACACAACAGCTGTTAGAAGTAAAAGATATCGATGTTTAGGAGACCCCTATTTCCTCATCCAAAACTCAACACCTGTTTTTACCCGACTTCGGCGAAGCCAAAAGGAAGGGTAATGATTTTGGCAGTCTATGTATGTATGTATGTATGTATGTATCTTCCCTCGTAGCGGCCAAACGACTGGTCCGATTTTATTAAATAAGGTGTCAATCGATTCGTAGTGGTCCCGCGGGTAACATAGGCTATATAATTTTTAGAAAAAAAAATGGATATTGAAAATTATACCTCGAAAACTATCTTCAAAAAAAGTTAAATTAAGATAATTGTATCGTGTTTGGTGTCATAAGATCCTTGACGAGCACATCACGAATATGCATTTAAATATTTTATTAATTCTTACATTTTATTGTTAAATTCAAAATAAACGTTTATAATGCAAAACGTTTAAAAAAAAAAGGGTGGTTCATGGTTCATATAACAAGCCGAATATAGTGTAAAGAGAGCATTACGCGTAAAGCATTTTTTGTTTTGGCTCCTCATAATTATAAATTACTTAATATAACTCATAAAAATCATAGGTCAAAAATGACCACAACGATTGAATCTTACTATGGTGGGGCTCGCTGGCTTCTTGAAACACGAACACACTGGTTGTTGACCTAAGACCTGCCCAGGATTAAAACTCATCTGCTTTGTGATTTTTATGGAGATTGGTCGTGTTATGGTAAGTAATTTATGTGAGTTGCCAAAACAGAAAATGCTCTACGCGTCCTTCTCTTAATACTAACATTGAATCACCCTATATGTTATTGAAATGCAGCATTAGTCTTTTTCCGTTTCTAGGGTAAAACACGCCCAGTAAAAATAAAGTCACTAAAATACGCGCAACTTTTTAAAACATCGATCGATTAATTTATTTTTCACTTTTAAAAATAATTTACATTATTCATGAACGACGACTATTTTTTCATCTCAGAGGTTTTAATTTTTATCGAATAATCGGATATAAAGTGGGTCATTGTAAGTAGCATTCGTAAGCCTTAGTTGTATGTAAATGTATGACGAATAAGGCATGTGTCTTGTAGAGAATACTGTACTTGTTTTTATGTTTATCGGTAACCGTTCAAACGTATAGGAGGAAAATCTTTATTAAATCTACATTGACACTAATACAATAAAGAGGAATATTTGTTTGTTTTCATTAAATGAGCCCTGAAACTACTTGACCGATTTTGACAAAGTTTGGCACATATTACATTATGTATTCGGGGAATTAAGTCCACGGGTCTTTAGAACATAGTGCGAAGTGATCGTAGTAGGTACGGTTAACACAAGATTTTCTTAAGCGCAAAAAATCGTAGGTATATATAGCCCTATATGTATAGGGCTGATTTTTCAATCGTCAGATAACTTTTATCTGCCAAATAAACATGTGACTTTGACATTTGTTTCATACAAAATCTGTCAAAGTCACTTGTTTATTCCTCAGGTAAAAGTTATCTGAAAATTGAAAAATCGGCTAAATTTTGGTATTTTAATACGAGACTAAGGAGTCTCGTATTAAAATACCAAATTCAAATTGCACAATTTGCAAGCTACAAGAACTAAGTGATGCATATCCGTAGATTTAAAACAAAATAATGTCAACGTCATTTTGACATACTTTATGATGTGACGTATGACAGTGATGCCTAAAATAGTCTATATTATTCGGCTAAGAGAGTATGCAAGAATATGATCTATGTATCTTATTAATAAGATGTATCCTATACGCTAAGTATTTACGTAATAAAATAATATAAACAATAAAAACTATAAACAATAAGTTGTTTGTAGTTTGCATGAACCTTTAATGAGAAGATTTTAACATTTACTATTTAAAATTAATTAGCCTACGAATTTAAAACTCAATAAAGTATCAAACTTTCATACATTTTAAAATAATTAAATGAAATTAATTTTTGCAAAGTACTAAAATTGGTGACTTCATCAGCCTCAGTTGATGTCCTTATTAGCCGGATATCCTTATCAAATTGCCGGTAATTAATCTTAAAATTAAGTAACCCATATTTTATTATTTCTTGTTCATTTATTTTAAGTCAAGTACAATACTGAATGCCTAAGTAAATCCTTTAATGTAAAGGAAAGGACTCAAAGGGCCCGTGAAGTCCACCAATCGTAGTAAGGTTTCAGTTGCAAGGAAATAACTTTGTGAACGAAATTTTTTATCAGATTCCTGTTTCTTTCACTCTGAGTTCATACAATAAAAAACATAATGTGATTAAAAATTTTGTTCAAATCGTTATTTCCTTGCAACTGGAACGCACCTGTAGTAAGTAATAATAATATCTATGGACGCTTCACACCACGTCAATCCGGCCCCGTGCTACGTATCCGAAGAACTTATGTTACCATATTATGGTACCAGACAATGGAAGCATATTTACATATTTAATACTTTTTTATTATTATAACACATATTTAAGATTTTTATTATATTATACACAAATTTAATACACATCCATGACCCAGGAACATTAAAAATTTTTTGTTCCCTCCGCGGGATTCGAACTCGCAACCTCTCGCTCGAGCACGCCCTTAACCACTGCACTACATAGATCATCGTTTTATCGTATCGGATATTATTATCGTCACTATTATTTAATAGATGTTTCTTTTCCTGTAATTTACTTTATACCTATTTCTTTCTCTATAAGTTTCGGAATCAATTCAATGCAAACTAACAAATATTACGTCTCTTCCGATATTAGTATAGAGTTGTGGACTATAGAGGAAGCGTATGTTGACTTTAATAAACCCACATATTATACTGCAGACATAGATGACTCGTTTTTATAATTATATAATTATTAAGGACAGAAAACATGATATCCACAATTTTCGGTTATTTTATTTCTAAAGGAAAGAATTTAAAATCGCATGAAAACGCATATTGAAAATCTCTATAGAATAGTCAAATCTCTATGTAATACAAATTTGTTGGTATCTATGATCTAGTGGTTTAAAGCCTAGCTCTTGACTCGGAGGTTGTAGGCTCGATTCCCGAGTAGGAACAACAAAAAATATTCTTTTCAAGCTTGTTTAGGATGCTGGCTGATCACCTGATTGTCTAACAAGAAAGATGATCCATGCGTCGGATGGGCAATGGGCATGTAAAGTCGATCCTGCGCCTGGTCTCCCGCCAGTCGTGTCGGTTATCCGTCCCACTGGGCTACGAGAGTGAAAGTAGTAAGAGTGCTTCAGTGTATTGCGCACACCATTGGGCACTATAATGTAACTTCTGCATAGCTGGTCTGGTTTCAATGAAACCGGCCACCGGCACCGAAATCTGTGTGGGAGGCATTATAACTATTTGTTGGAATAAAATAATTTTAAGCTCGTGTTAGTCCTTGTTAGTAACAACTAAAACGTATAAAATATGAAAAAGTTTTAATTACTGGCTCTACAATTGCAAGTAGAGTTTACATAATACTTTGTCCCTTAATTTGTTTCGTATTCTTTACTTAAATAAGTTAGGTACAACTAAAAATAAGTTTAAAAGTTCACGAATCGTAATCTTTATACCTATTGTAAGCAGGAACATCTGACAACTACATAATATTCACAACCTTATCGTATGTCAATTTTATAATCGCTGTCATAATTTTCATACAACTTTCATTCGATAACTTTACGAATACGTAATTGTTAATTGTTCCCACAGACAAAAGGTGACAATAATATTGTCCAGGCCTTGAAATTTATTAATAAAAAACAAGGACAAACATCAACGCTTTACTGTAACTCTACCATTAAATATAGATTAGTGCATTGTGATTTGTGTTGTGGTAAAAAATAGAATGGAGTTAAGCATGTAGGTTTTACCAACGTAAGGCTTTATTCCTTTACAAGTTCAGCTACGGAGTAAACGATGAGTTTCAACATACAGCAATTTTGCGAAATATTGTACAATATTCCTAGTGTTTATGTAGAGTCTATTTGGGTGGGTGTTCGTTACAATTGTGCAAGTGTTATTGTGTATTTGTCAATTAAATTTCATTACGTACGTGGGATTTGTCCTCAGTATGAATAATTGAAAGGTTTCCGTTAAAAAATCTGAGTGAGAGAAAAAATGTGATCTCACTCGACATTGGCGAGTTGTAAGAAAATTACGTTGCCCATATTTATTATGATTCGTTGTGCCTTTTTTGGTCCGAGTCCGACCGCGAGATGTGAGCGCTTACGTGTCGCGAAGGCCTGTGGCCTGTGGGCGACAGTGCGGGGCGTCAAGGTGTGCCGGGGGGCGCCGGCGCGCGCCAGAATCCGCGGGTCAGTTGCGAGCGGCGCGCGCGCACACCGACACGAACGACTCTCGCGAATTGTCTCGCCCGGCAAACAGTTTGACATTTTATATTATGTGATATTTACACGTAGATTAATTCGCATTTAAGAATCTCGTAGACTTTAAGACGTTTTAATTTATTTATACTAAATATAATTAAGTGTTTACAAAATGACTATAAAAAATAAAAAGACTAAGGAAGTGAGTTCGAAGGCTTCGAGCAGTGTACAAAAATCCACCGCGACCACGTCCGTGCAAAAGAGCAGCAGCACCCTGCAGAAGGTCAGCTCGTCCGGTAAGAAGGTCCGATACATAGATGTTAAGGTCGAGGAGGACGATCCGTTGATGATCACCGATATCTCCGATCACGCCTCCCTGAGCGGCTCCACCGTCTCAGAGCTCTACAACAGCCACCCGCATTACATCATCACGGAGGCTCCGTCGATCTCCGATCTGTCACAGTCGAGGTCACTCGAACACACGAACGTGAGCGACATGGCTCAGGCTACGACAGGTGAATTCGTGTCTTCTTCGGTAGCCCAGGAGTCTTCCTCGCACCAGCAAAGCTCTACCAGCCAAACATTCCATTCCACGTCCACGTCTGTGCAGCAGTCTGACTCATCACACAACCAGACTTTTGATAGAACGATGGACTCGTCTGTGGGCAACAAGACGCACAATACTGCTTTCATTGACAGTTCCTCTCAAAACTTAAGCTCCAACAGCAACACATCAAGATCTCACGGTGCTAATGAAACTCAGTCTTTTATTCAGTCTGAACGTCAAAATTTAATGGACACACATTCCAGTACGTCGCGTACATCACAAGATAATTTGAAAAATACAAAGAGTTCTGCAGTAGATTCTAAAAATATTCGCGAGAATGAACGCTATAAAATAGTTCCTGGTACATCACAAAGAGACAAGACGGTTAAATCTGATACGTCTAACTTTTATGGAGGAGAAGGAAGTCTTGACAAAAACAAAAACGTTAAACAGTATTCGTCTACATCGAGCACCAGTGAAGCTAAAAGCAGTAATGTCGTGAAATCTTCATCTTCTTCATATGTAGTTGAAATTGTAGATGGCAAGGAACGCATAATAGACAGCTCGAAGAGAGAATGGGGTGATGCACAAGAGTCAGCTTCAAAGGAAGCATACGGTAGCATTAGTGGCACTGGCATAAAACCTGAAACCGTATACAGTGCACAGAATTACGATATGAAATCCAAGTACGATACAGGAAAAGATGGAAGTAAGCCCATAAATGAAATGACTGTCATAGAAGACTCACGATTGATAAAAGATGGTAAACAAATAACGAGTCATGACAGCATTATTTCTCACAAAGACAATTTAACGCAACAACAGCATTCCTCAATACAAGATTATTCAACATCTAAAGACAAATATCAGTCTAATTTTTCTGAAACAGACGCTCGTTATATTAATAAAGATACTTCAACAACAAACACAATAATTAAAGATAGCAAAACAAGTAATCAAACTTCTGATATAAGAAAAAACATGAATAAAACTGATTCGTCTAACTTCTACGGCTATGACGCTACAATACAAAATGAACTTAAAAAAGTCGGAGACATATTGCATGTTAACGATGTTAACAACTTAAATTACTCAACGAAAATAATGAAAAGTAACACTAGTAGCGCTCAGCAAGCATCGTCATCGTCTTACGTGTTTGAAGTTGTTGACGGAGTGCAAAGAGTAGTTGATAGTTCTCACAGGGAATATGGTGATAGTAAGGAACACGCTACTCACGAAAAAAGTCATTTCGTAAGCGGCACAGGAATAAAACCAGAACACGAGTACTCAAGACATGTATTAGACAAAGAATCTTACTATGACACAGGTAAAAATGGCGTACCCAAAAGTGCTACACAAATTACCGAGGAATCAGCTTTGTATAAGAACGGCAAAGAAATTGCGTCAACAAGTAATACATATGCAGGTGACTTTACTAAGAAACCTGCAATTACTGAACTGCATTCCACTGTTGTAGGAGAGACTGATAGTAACAATATATCTAGGACTTCAAATACAAATGTTACTACAGATCGTCACACATCTACGGACACATATAAGACAACTCAAAAAGATATCAAAGATACGAAGAATACTGTAAAGGATGTTAAGGACATAACGAAAACGACTGATTTTATTTCAAATGAGAAGGATAGTTTAACAAAAGAATCAACGTCTAAGACTGAAACAAAAGACACTCGCACCACATACGAGAGAAGCACGGGTACCTGGAATGGTAAATTTGTTTACGAGAAAGACGAAGACAGGCCTCGGCGTCCTAAAGAAAGATCACCATTTGAGACACCAGAACATCAACAGCCGAGACATCACTTGAAAAGACAAGACACAGAAGATAACATTATTCTGTCTTCAAGAGATATAAAAGATTTTACATCAATAAGTGATCTGCGTAAAATTATCCAAACATCACAAACGAATAAAGACATTAAAGTTAGTAACAACAACATAATCATTAAAAGAAATATCGATGACAGAGTATTAAAAGAAATTATCGAGACAGTAAAGAAGTACCCATTCAAACGAATCGATAAAGTTACATTCGGTACAAAAATTAATGAAGATGTTAAAGATCTTTACGAAGGTACCGATACAGAGCAAACTACTGTTATTAACAGAACAACTGGTGATGGAATTAAAAAATCATTTGAGGTAGAAAAAACTAGGAGTCAAATTGAAGTGACTAAATATATCACAGAAAATGGAATAACTCGAAAAGTAACAACCTATGAAGAGGCCAAGGTAGACGAAAAGGTGAAAACGGATGTTTTCGTCGACAACAGCTCGCTGGACGTCAAAAACTTGGTAAGTTGAATGTAAAACTTGATTAATATTTATGTAAACGAGTATGAAATTACGAAAACTAATGATTGACATTTTTAGAAGGATGTCCGCACAACGAATGAAGTAATCGACTACGATGTGGTGGATCGAGCAATTACTGACACGAGGGAAGATACTGTAGTCCGCACTGTCTACAACGAGTCTATCGTAGACGATAGAAAGACTGTGCGAGACGACAGAACCGTCGTCGAGGAGACTGTCTACATTGATGAGACCAGGCCGCGACAAGGCGGCCCCAAGAAACCGGAGAAAATTGTTCATAAAGAACAGTGTATCTGCGAAATTTGTACCTGTGGGTGAGTAAATGTTTTTTTTGTAGGTTATTAGTATCATAGTGTTTGAATATTCATCTTATGATGAAACAACGAAGTGACCGATTTCGACTCTTGGTAACAAAAATAATCTATGCTGCTTAGGTTATTGACCTCACACTCTCAACTTTTAGTGTACCTAGTCTTACGTAAGGACCAAGTGTCTCTCTCCTTCCGTATAACTTTGGATAAAATAGGGAAGTAAATAGATAATTTGGATAAGTTATTATAAAACAAGATAAGCGATAAGGATTAATCATACGGACTAATCTAAATACCTAAAGTCGACCTTTGTTTATCTAACTTTACTTTATTGTTATAATATTCTAAATTCTGATGCCCACGAGAGTGACCATGCTGTCATCAGTCCTAATGTGAACCGAAAGTCACCTTTAAGATAATATTTCTTCTGACTTGTGTGTTTTTATGATATTATCTGTTCTCTCAAAGTATTATTGCACTTGTAGGAGTGCTGAGTAGGTAGTGATTTTGTATGTTAAACCTATTTTAGTTTACAGTCGTCAAGTCGAAGCTGGTTAATGATTACGTAATACTCAACTGGGGCAACCTCCTACTTAAACATGGTACTGAGCCTTTCAAAATAGGTACACTACTGCTGTTTTAAAAATGTGCAAATAAAAACCAACAACTACATTTTTTTTATATTAAAGATGCTGCAATAAAATAGTTTATAAGTAGACAAAAACATTAAACAGGAAAAAAATTATTGATATGGGTACAAATGGTTCTTATCACACGTAGGTAGGTACTTAAAAAAACTACTAACTATACAATGCGTGACCTAAATATTTATATGTCACATACTAACCTAACATTTTATCTACGGATAGTTCTGTGTTTTATCTCAAATTTCAATAAGATAAGACGTATTCTGTCCTTTACATCTTACGCACAGATAATGAAGATACAAAACATTTGCACTTTATATTTGTTTGACCTTCAGATTTCTGAGATGACCGCTTGTTTAATGAACTCATAAATTAGTTTTGTAAACCGTACGTACCTATACAATATACATAATACCTATAAGTAATTTTGGACTTTAGATTCACTGGAAAGTGTTGCGTTTATGCTATGTTAACGTTAATAATTTAAATTACTATGCCAATTATTCTAGCCTAATTTTAACTGTTCATTCATCCATATAGTGTACATTCATGTGATGGTTTTATTTATTATTGCCATACTAATCAAGATGCATATGTCTAATTTCACTTTCAAAATGTTTTAAGTAGAGTAGGTTTGACAAAAGGCAGCAGCAGCAGGCATTTATTTATTTAATAATCACTATGTGTTTTGTTAAAATAAAAAAGGGTCACAAGTGTATTAAACTTGTCGCTCGGAAAAAAAGTATAATATTAGGTATAACATTTAAAAAAATTATTTCATTAAATATTATTGATTATATAATTTTACAGCGACGTCCTAATACTAAACCTATTTAACTAATTTACATTATATTAATGAAAATGGTTATTTAAGAGATTAATCACTTGATAGAGTCATTGCTAATACTTATATTTGACATGTCACTGTTGATAGACTTCGCTACTAGTGTCCTACTCCTACATAATAATTAGTAATATTAATGAATCACTTATACATATCTATTAAATACAAGCTAGTACTTTGTAAATAGGTACAAAGTAACGCGAACTCTAATATTGTAGAGACGTTTAAAATTGACTGTTCCGACTTGTCATCTTGTGTATATATATTATAAACCAGCAATGCTATCTGAAATCAAAATCAACTTTCACCCTAAACAGATTATTTTACTCAGCGACAGTTTAAACCAATTTCAAAGTGATTTGTAATTGCTTAAAACCTGTGGCTCACATTGGCCTTGAATATACAAGCCGTTAAATAAGAAATTGTGTCACACATGTAATACTTTTACGAACTCAAGCATAATACTTCATTTTAAGTAGGGTAAAATAATATTCACAAACAGTAGCTACATTTACGCTGTATGGTTTTGTTCTTCAGTTATTTCGATAGGTATGAGTTTTTTTTTAATTTCTGTACACGATATAACAATTGATTATAATATAAAGAAAGATAGAAATATATGAACATTTAACTATTTCATATTTAGTAATTTATATGATTCAAATATTGTAGAGTAAGTACATAATTTACTAGATGTTGCCCGCGATTTTATACATTCCACGGGAATCGTACTTTTTGCGTATAAAAAGTAACCTGTGCCTACTGCCTATGTGTTATTCAGAGTCTATATTACGTAAATATACTGCATATTATTATATTATTGCGCTAAAAATAAACATCTATACATTTATAATACCAGTAAAGAAGTAAAGATAAAAGTGCTTTATTAATCCTACATCAACATACATAATAATAATGATTAATAACATAATCTCGCAATGCTGCAAATGCATTTACCTAGTGGCTGATGAATGATAAATTATTATTATTAAACAATTGTTTCCTACACATTTAGTAAACTGTTATATTTGTATTTGAGGAAATGATAGAGTAGTGTTAAAGCCTGCTAATTGTAAATAAACAATATTGAAATCGTGATTGAACCTATACTAAATTAAACTTGGTTTTCTGTGCTCGCTTTTGTTTTTTTTTTAATCTTAGATAGTTTCTAAAAGTTTAGAATAGAAATATAAAAAGGACATTATTGTTTTATGAAATTTAGTAAGGAAAGAAGGAATGAAATTGAATATTTTTTAAATTGTAGACGACATGGGCTAGCTAGTTTCAAACATTATGCGAATCAAGTACAAAACAGGTTTTACCCGTGTGAAATCGGAGGTAGAAAAGAACGTTTTAATAAAGTAATACATTTCTGCTCTAGAATAGTGGTTCTATTTAATTAATAATATTAAATTGCTCTAGAATAGTGGTTCTACTTAATTATTATTAATAATATTAAATTGCCTATCAATACTACAGAAGTGTCATCACTAATTTTTGCTACTACTTACATAATACAAAGATTCAGATTTTTTCTGTAGGAGGAGCGCTTTAAATTTAGTCATTTGCAAATAAAATCTATAATTGTTTACAAAGCTTAGTTTCTTGTTAGAGTTGTTAGTAGTGCTCTATAAATAAATATGTTGCAATACATGAGCAATGCAGTGATTTCCGTACGAATAAATGACGTGATTTTATTTGAATATCAAGAGAATATATTATTATTTTATTTTAATGTTTGTAAGACTGTAATAATTGGTTTAAACCTGAATTTGTAATTTAAATTATGTACAAAAACCATATACACGAACTTTGTATGAAAAATAAGTAAATTATAAAATTTAACAATTTGAAAAAAATAATTGTTATTCTGCTATAACAATTTTTTAGTAAAATCGTACGATGTGTGTAAACTTAGACGTTCGCAACTGGCATATTCCATGAACTGCCCTATTCGAAATTAGGGCCCTACATTTGTGTGCAGTAGAATTGTTTTCGAAGCGAAAATAAACTGAACTTGTTCTCCTATTTCCTGATGGATATAACCAATATTTGATATGTAAACTGTAATATATCGAGTTAGTGTGTGGTGACGCGACACAGAGATATAAACCCTGACCACAATAACATTACAACACATATCGTTTTCTAATACCTAAGACACAATAATATGCAGTATATTTATTAAAACTTGATTATATTTAAAAAAGTACCCTGTATGTGTTAATCCAGGGTGTCGGGTAACTTCACACAAAATTTTATTAAAATCTCTCCAGCCTTGCACAATAAAAAAAGAAACATGCACACAATATTATGTAATTTGTCTTTGATAAAACACTTATTTTATACAATAAAACATAAGTCGTTTGAATAAACTACAAGTTAAGGAAACTTTAATTCCGTATCGATGGTAATCAAAATAGGATTCAGAAACTTTTTTGGAAAATCATCTAATGTTGTAAAAGTAATATTTATGTTTCATCTGCATTCACAGAAACTACTTAATAGTTTGTAGCACACCATATAATTTAAAAAAACGAATTTTAAAATCGAAATTTAAAATTAAACAAACGAACGAAACTAATGACAAGACAGTATAAAGTCGTAACCTTAGCCTGTGTGTCATGAACGAAGTTATAAAAAAAAAGAAACGAGCGATTTATGATATTTTTTTTTAATTTTGTTAACGCATGTGTTTTTCTATTGTATTTACCATGTTACGTACTCGAGTGCGACCAAATATGCGGCCATTGTCACAGTATTGCGACAGTCAGCACTGTGATGCAAAAAGGTCTTTGTACCACATCCGATTTGTATGCAAAGGTGGGGCATGCAGCTTTCACATGAAATGTTTGTCTGTCTATGTGTTTAGCTCGTCATAGGTTTAGAAAATTGATGTTTAATTATATTATACTGCCATTTCCCGCTGCTCCGCCTGCGTATACAAGGTGTAAAATAAATGAGTGATAACACTTTAGGGTGTGTATGTGCCTCCTATGTAGTGTATACTGTGAAAGTACTGGTGCTGAAAGACTTACTTTTGACTTTCACGTTTCTATGAGAAAAGCCCCAACATCATAAAGCCTATAACATAATTTAAAAAAAAAGTAATATGGGACCCATACGCACCCTAAAGTTTTATCACTCATTAATATTACAGCCTGTATACAGTATCCGGTTTTGGGAATAAAAAGTAACCTATGTGTTCATCCAAGATTTAGCTTACCACATTTTATCAAAAATTTTTTTTACCGTTTGCGAGTGAAGGAGAAACAAACATACACACAATCTTCCGCCTTTATATTATTAATGTTATTTAAAAAAAATTGTCAAAAACTGTTTTTATATAAGTAGACAAGTAAAAGAGTAATTATTTAGGTATGTAACCTACTAAGTATGCTTTTGTTTAAAAAAAAATTGCGTGTAAGTTTCATAAATATGTTATCATGGGAAAAACAACGTAAATTAAACGTATATTGTGGAATTTAATGAATACATAAAATACCTATTTATAATCTAAATATTTTTGTTTAGTAGGTAGGTAATAAATAACTTATTGAAGAATTTTACAAGTTTTCGAATACGATAAGAAATATGACCCTCTAGGCTCAAATGTAAAGACGGTTGAATTACGCTTACAGCAATTTTCACTAAGTCGAACTCATGTAATAGAATTAGAACGCATAAGTTAGATCGTTTATACCATATTTTATTTTAGTACACAGACCGGTTTGCAAATGGCCGACTTAAAGACTTTGTGTAGGCAAAACTTATGGTACTATCTCAGGCATTAAATATATTTGCATACATTAAATTCAAATTTAGGCGTATGTTAGTTATTGCTCTTATATACTTACATATAAATCATGCAACGAATACATGAATGTTTGAAAGTGATATGTATCAAGAAAATTTTTACCCAGAAAATGGAGTTTGAACAGTCACTCAAACATTTTAGGATATGTAGTAACAGGTAGTAAAAAGTACATTGATTCTAGAGACGGATCTTTAGATTAATGAACTTAATATGTTACGACGTATTCTAAAATGTTTAAAGAACAGTTTCAACTCATTTTTCTCAAAATCAGAATTTTGCTACGTAACACCTTCATCCATGTCTTCAATTAATTCTAATACAAATACAAACTTTAATGATAAGGTAGAGTATTTTCCCATACGGCCTTCGTTACAGATTATTTTGTTGTTCTTTAAAATCGTATGATTTTATAATATAAACTAGCTGTTCCCGCGACTTCGTTCGCGTGGTTTTTGAGTGACTTAAGCCGTTTATGCAGCGCACGCAATGAAAGTCCCCAAATGTAATTAATTTTCCCCGTTTTTGCAACATTTCTCACTGACGCTTCGCTCCTATTGGTCGAAGCGTAATGTTATATAGCCTAAATCCTTCCTCTATAAAATGAATATCCAACAAAAAAATAATTTTTCAAATCGGACCAGTACTTCCTGAGATTAGCGCGTTTAAACAAACAAACAAACAAACTCTTCCGCTTTATAATATTAAAGTATAGATTACGAGTATAAGTAAAAACTAAAAAGCGTATCTAACTGTAGTACTGTTCATAAAACTTTTATTAATAAACAAAAATAAATTATCTTTATCTTAGTAGACTTCGAATTATTTGTAATCACGTAATGCACCTAATCTTTACATTGCTCGAATAAATAAATGTTTAATCTATAACTATATTTTTTTATTATTTATTTGATATTATATTTAATTACAATTTAATATTTATAAAATGTGTCAAAATTACGATTTTTTTTTGTATTACACACAAATATCGTACGTGATTTCGTCCTATATCTAAGCTAGGCATTCAGCACACGTCCTGGACAAGCTAGATAGATGGATATGGTCTTGAGCAATTATTTTTTAGATTCAGACAAATCGGACAGACACGTTTCTGATATGAACGCGCCGCGTGACATGTATGTGTATGTTTATGGCGCTACATTATAAATGCATTTGATTTGCATATATTATGTCTTCAAAATTGCTTTCAATTGGACACGGGCAAAGAAAATTGGGGAGATAGAGAGAGATTGGAGAAGCAGTTGCAGCTACGAGCAGGTCATACCTGATGAAATTAAGATAATAATAATATTTTAATAAAGGAATTTGAAATGGATTAAATGCTATGCTATTTATAGGAGGTCAATTTAATCCAATTTCAATATTAGGGGATAACACAAGGTGTAAAATAATTGAGTTATAATACTTTAGGGTGTGTATGTGTGTATGTAGAGTATACTGTGAAAGTACCAGCGCTGAAAGACTTACTTTTGACTTCATGTTTCTATGAGAAATGCCCCAACATCATAAATTTGCCTATACAATAATTTAAAAGAATTAACTCTTTCAGCCTTTAAATAAAGAATAAAAAAATAAAAAAAAAACCTCTTTCAGCGCTGGTTCTTTCTCAGTAAACTCTATATACAGGACCCATACAGACCCTAAAGTATTATCGCTCATTAATATTATATTAAGCTGTATATAGGAAGGTAGGTTTTTTATCTTTTGTATCCAAAATTAATTAGGTCCTAATTAACTTGATGGAATCACATAAGTCATAGTTCATTTCCCTAGTTTTATTGTTTACTTTGTGCTTTAGTTTAGATCTATGGAATAAATAGTTTTTTATAATGTCGACAAGAGACGACTTAGAGGAAAACTTGCATGTTGTCCTTCTCGAAATTTGCGAGGAATCTATAGTTTCCTCGCTAGGGAGTCAAAACATTGTAATTGTTTCAAATTCTGTGATTTTTGTCCCAGAATCGAACAATACGCCATTTTTGCAAAATACTTAGATCAAGACTACTCAATGCCTATAATGTAGAGTAATATAGGAACGGCGAGTGATAAGCTATTTATAACCGTGGCGAATTAAATTATAAGTGAGAAGAGAAATTGTACGCGACAGTCTTGCTCCATTGGCCGCGCTAACAGCCTAATGGATGCAATTGCAAATGTCTTCATCCGCTATTACACACATGAGAACATTAAGCTTTAATTGTTAAGACAGACGGAATTAATTTAAAATGATTGTATCTGGCACCTGTCTGGAATTCCTACGTTTAATGTAAGAATCGTGCATAATTATTTTGAGAAAAAAGCCGCCATTTTGAATAGGTACGTCTCCGATAGCGTTGTGCTGTTTGGTTTTTCATTCTATCGATCAACACGTGACAACAATTTCGTGACTTGTTTACATGGTGTACGCGCATTGTATGTAAATTGCAATGGGATTTTGTATGGAAGACATAGTGTGTTCTGCGAAAAAAGAAATTTGCGAGTAGAACGCGAGTAGACTATAGAAGTAGAACTTATGATAAATATATTAATATATATGTTTTAATATCATAATATCTAAATTACGGTCGGTGCCTATTTAATTGTGAAATAGTACTATACTTTATGAACATATGGTCGCCATCCGCCATTTCCAAAACATTTTAAATCTCTGTGGCTCGTAATTGGTGCTG
Source organism: Celastrina argiolus (assembly GCA_905187575.2). Classification (NCBI taxonomy): domain Eukaryota; kingdom Metazoa; phylum Arthropoda; class Insecta; order Lepidoptera; family Lycaenidae; genus Celastrina; species Celastrina argiolus. The sequence goes on along the minus strand of LR994594.1, from coordinate 8,189,252 downwards.
AATAGCTGATTGGTTTTAATGTCAAGGCTGCGTGTGTCAGGTGAAGGCACCAAACAGCCGTTTCATTTTATTTTAAAGTGTGAATAGTTTACACTTTCATACATACATATTTTGTAAATATGTCATCAGGAATTGAAATTAGCTTGTACGAATAGGATATGAGACATTAGCTACTCTATATATATATTACTAGCTGTTCCCGCGACTTCGTTCGCGTGGTTTTTGAGTGACTTAAGCCGTTTATGCAGCGCACGCAAGAAAAGTCCCCAAATGTGAATAATTTTCCCCGTTTTTGCAACATTTCTCATCAACGCTTCGCTCCTATTGGCCGCAGCGTAATGTTATAAAGCCTTCCCCTATAAATGGACTATCCAACAAAAAAAGATTTTTTCAAATCGGACCAGTAGTTCCTAAGATTAGCGCGTTTAAACAAACAAACAAACAAATAAACTCTTCCGCTTTATAATATTATTAGTATAGATAATTAGCTACAGCTAGGAACATTAAGCCATAATATTCCATAACTTATACAGCATACGTAAGGAGTAAAGTATTAAATGATCGCGTATGCAAACCCTTAGTCAATCATGATAACATTATGATTACCTGGAACGAGCTAGTTCACAGCTAAATTGCCCATAACTTTACAAGCCTAACTGCTTTTTAATACTAGCTAATAAAGGCATGGATGACGTGTGTATGTATGCTGTGGGCAGTGGGTAACACAATGCGCCTACACCCAGTGCATCAAATGAGGCATAAATCTTACTTATTGCCTTAGAAGGACGAGGGTTGACTCTAGGGTTGTCTCTTTTCGTATTTTTAACCGATATAAAAAAGGAGGAGGTTCTCAATTCTTCGGAATATTTTTTAATGTATGTTCATCGATTACTCAATGACGCCTGTGCCGATTTGCAAAAAAAAATTTTTTTTATAGAGTATACTTTCCAGGTGGTCCCACAGTCATCAGGTTAGAATGTGGTGATATCCTTGAAAATTTATACTTTCTAGTTGTTGAAGTCGGTTTTTTAAACGTATTTCCTTATATTATCTATCACTAATACGTATAAATGAATAAAACCAGTTTACATTTTAAATTAAAAGAATATATAGGTAGAGATCGTATTTTCATAGTTATGAATCTTCTAAGTCTGGGAAGTTTATTTTCCGGAATCTCGGAAGTAGAAAAACGTATACGAGTGAGACAACCCGACGTTGTCAAATTTGCCATTGACGCTCGTGTGTTCGATTTTCAATTATTTTTTTAGCCCAACGTTCTAATTTATAACTTTTCCCGCTCTTCTAGATTTAAAATGATAAAGTACAGCCTTATTATGACGTTTATTTATTTTAAAAATAAGCGCGCTTTAGTAAGAGCCTAAGCATTACGAACAATTTCCTATCAAACGTCAAACCCTTATTTTTTTTTAAAAAGAATACCTCTGGATAAGAGGCTATGCGCTAAAGTGACGTAAGATTTAGGTTTACACACAAGTAAATAAGAAACAAGTTCGAGCGAGGACGTAGGTTCGATGAGATCATCGCCGCAAATAGCAAGAGGTCGACTGCCATACAAGACTCACGAATTCGCGCGAGCTTTCCACAGATAAGAAAGCAAACGACGCCATACTTATTTTAAGAACCAACACAAATGCATGAGTTGCAATAATGCATTACGCATTTTGTGACTTCTTATTACCTATGTTCAATTTTTGAATAATATTATTATGATCTACCTTTACTTACGATGTAATTAGTATTAAAATATTATGAAAAATATTTAAGTAATTAATGAATGAAAAGATTTTCACTTATTTATTTAATTCTGCTGCTTAGCTCATCTTTGTTAGATATTTTTTAAACGTCACTTAACAAATAAGACGAGGTCTCTAGTCTCTAAGGCTCCCTAGTGCCAAATATTGTTCAAGTATTAGATGTTTAACTCTAATTTAACTCGAGAAGCTCCTGGCTAACTCTAGGCTATTAAGTTAACCCAGACTGGAACAAGTCCACTTGTACAAGTCTAGGTTAAAAATAATAACCCTGAAATATAAAAATATTAAGGGCTAAACTCTGTTCTGGAGTTAACCCCAACAATTTAACCCAGATTTATTTGGTGCAAGTGGGGATAATAAGGTTAAATATAGACATAAGGCAGATGTTATTCGACTTATCATTTGTTGTGGTTAATATTGGATATTACTCATGCAATAATTGGATAGAAACAATAATAATATTTTGCTTGAACACTTAACGATTCCATGAAGCAGGCACTGTCTCATCTCGATCTTGGTATAACACGACCACGATTTCAATATTGGCCTTTCGAGACTCGTAATTTTAGGGTACCCTATTGTAAAAACCCTATTAGTTGCTACTAAGACTGTTGTTCGTCCGTTTGTCTGTCACTATATTATATCTTATGAACCGTGATATATACTAGTTAGAGAATTGAATTTTTCACTTATGTTATGTAATACGAGTACCTACTTATTATGTTTTACCTTAATTTACTCGATGACTATGGGACCACCTGGGAAGAGTAGGTACTCAATCAATAAAAAAAATTTTTGCTAATCGGTCCAGGCGTCTTTGAGTAATCAGTGAACATACATAAAAAATCCGACGAATTGAGATTCTCCTCCTTTTTTGAACTCGGTTAAAAAAGGCGCCAATCACAAATCGTCGCTTTACCTTCTCAACCTCGTATCTAATTTTATTTTGACATGGATTTTGGATGTATACTGTACATAACTGAACCTCATATTTAAAAACAAAATTCATGTCATAATGAAATCTAAAATTATTAAGTTTTTTGACTCTACCGAAAAGTTGTAGTTTTATAGATACGAGGTTTAGAAGGTAAAGCGACGAAAATATAAGATATATTTTAAATTATAAAACATTTGACCAATCTTAAAAGAAATCTCGTACTTATAGCCTGTATTGACCGCGATCCCCGCGTCTCAGAAAGCAGTTGTATCACCAAAAACGGCTGCTGGTATTCAGGTCCATAGTCTCAAGTCTCCACACATAGCTTATAAGGATGCAAAAAAAATAATAGCTTGTCAGAACTTAAACTTATGGGGTTTGATGGAATACTGTACCATGAAAGCTGAAGTGTTGTTGTAAGTACGATCATAAAATATTAAAAAGTTAAAAGTGAGTACTTGTGAGTTAAACGCCACTTCATTATTGTAAAGTTTAAAATATTTTAGTATTCGGCCGTAAGTGTTCCATTTGGAATTATTAGTAAAGTTTTTTGCCATCTCCACTTTTTGGAAGTCAATTAAAAGTATAGTTCTGGCCTTCTGTATTTTCGAGAAATAACATCTGGGCGTATTCAAATGAGCTGTTGACTGCTATTCGTTTGTGTTTCACTTACCAAAAATGGCTCTATAGATACTTGATTTGTTGGTTTTAAAATGTAAAATATAAGAAAGGCTTTTGTGAATTTCACATTTACTATGAATGGATCTGATACCATTAGTTTATAACATAGTCCATATGACGTGAAGTAAGGTATTGTACTCGTAAAAATACTTAAAAATATATAGGTACATATCAATCAAATATAGTTTTCTGGGCAGATATAATATCTAGTGTTTTCAAAATCTAATTCGAATAAAAAAAATACATGCAACTAATAAAATATAACCCAGCACCAACGTGTTTATTGTTGCTATATGTCTTCTTAATTCGGCAATTGTTTAATAAGGTTATCGCATATGTGTGCATCCTGTGATAAGATAGCGCCTGTCTTAATAGCTAAATGACGTGTGACCCTACCTTAAATTATTTTAGCATTTTTTAAGAATATTTTTTAAATGTAGAAGGTACATAGCACAACTACGTAAAATAATAATATTTTATAATTTGGGCATTATTCAATTAATTCAACTTTTCCCATCACTAATTATTATTATACAACGCGCCGAAAAGTAGAGTTCAAAGAATTTAGAATCACTTTAGACGCAAATCTTGATTTTTGCATAGTTTCTAGTTTCCGATAAAACCGGATTGCATTGCTAAAATACCAGAGGGCTTAGTCAACAACGTGTCATCGTTAATTACAATGACGATCTTCGAAATTTAAAATACATAATATATACAGGCTATAACATTAATGAGTGATAATACTTTGCACACCCTGTGCATGGGTCCCGTATACCTACAGTTTACTGAGAAAGTACCAACGCTGTAATACTTTTTTTATTATTGTATGGGAAAATTTACGACATTGGGGCATTTCTCATACAATGATGAAAGTCAAAATTAAGTCTTTCAGCGCTGGTACATTCACAGTATACTCTACATATGAGGCACATAAACCCAAAAGTATTATTACTCATTAATTTGACATAACGATAAATGTTTGATTTCCTACTTTGTCAATATAAAAAGTGATCTTGGCTAAACACAGGAATTTTATTGCAACAAAAATTAGCGGTATTATTAAAAAAAATGATTACGTAGCCTTCGAAACGTGAAGTCATGTTTTTAAACTTAAGCCACGTAGGCGTAAACTGTTAGCCAGTCTGTATAAGGTCGTCGACCATATGGTCTGGTATACATACGAGTTGTATAATTGCCAATTGGCGAATTATACATGTAGGATAAACATGTATATTTGGCTCTACCTATGGCTCTACATTGTATATTTTTATCACTATTTTTCTAGATAATCCTAGTTTTGGCTTTAGCATTAGCAGTTTAGGCTGCTAATTATTTTGTTTTAAGCAAACAATTAAGTCTCCGAAGTCGGACATAAAATACGTAAATACGTAACACGAGAAGTATAACTAAATTAAAAAACAGTTTTTAATGTCTGAAACATGTTTGTGGGTTATATTGACTTGAATAATAATTATGTTATCTACATATTTGCATATTTTATGTTGTACTGTAGACTACTTATGAAACCGCAGGAAGAAAAATAAAACTATTGCTTATATAACATTCTTATTTTGAATCTAGACTTTATCTCGAGGCGCAGTATGGATTAAAAGTTAATAATAATATTTGTTGGTTTAATTACGCCGGTTTTTCTTGACGTGCTATCAATTCCGGTGGTAGAATTTAGTGTTAACATATCGATAATAACTTGTTATTTTAATTTTAATTTGGAAATAAAAAATTTAATTTACATTCCCATTGTACGCATGTATAATATTATTATATGCAGTTTATTACTAGTCAATTTCCTAAGTGTACTTTGTGCATGTTTAGATAAAGCTCGTAACAACCTAGGATCTTTATTTAGTAGACACTAAACTCAACTCTACTTGTAACAACTAACAACATACACTAATGTATGGTTACTATAATTTAGGGCGTGTTTCACCAAGCAATGTTAAAGTTAACGCCATGTTAAATATCATGTTATCCCTCTCGTATTTCCTGTCAATGCATTTTTTTCCAAACTTAGATCTTGTTTTAACATCAAAACGAGTTCGTGCCTCGTGGATAAAATTTTAGGAATTCAAAACACACAGGTATGAAATCAAATTACATGCGGTCTCAAGGTCAGACATGTTTTGCAAGTGGGGAGATAATAACTAACTAATTCTGGTTAGACTTACACCAATATTGGTAGCAATTTTGCAAACATAATAATATAGGTATGTTACATAATAGCGTAGACCAATAATACTGATTGGTATAGGTATGTTAGGTACGTACGTCCAAAAATCAAAATGTCTGTTTGAACATTCACTGCGCGTAATGCGTCCATATTTCTCACTAAAGCGTTATGAATTGTTTGGTTAAGTATTTTTCATAATTAAAGACATGAATAGATGAAGGTGATATGTAGCAAACTTACGATTTTGAGAAAATTGAGTTCAAACTGTCACTTAAACATAGTAGAATACGTCGTAAAGTATTAAGTACATTAATCTAAATATCCGTCTCTAGAATCAATGTACTTAATACGTTACTACTCACTACATAATATCCTAAAATGTTTAAGTGATTGTTAAAACACAATTTTCTGGGTAAATTTTTTTGCGACATAGGTATCACCTTTATCGATTCACGTCTTCAATTATTTCTAAGTTTCATTTTGGCTCGTTCTTATTTAATTTTTTTAATGTCCTTTACACAAACAATAATTTTAATGTTCTTAAAGTGTTCTCTGAATATTATTATTATAGCAATTGTACGAATAGTAAGCAATGTTGCCACGCCGAATACATTTCCGACATTTGATTGTTTTGTACTTGAAACAACAATAAGTCACCTTGGACATTCGCGTAGGCCAACGCGGCAATAGCTAATAAGATATCACACGGACCGTACATCCTAGGTAATTTTGTAGGTGTTTATTGACTCTTATCTCTATCACACAATGGCCTGTGTCCTGTTACTTGTTACTGCAATCCTTTTTATCTGTGGTTGAACGTTTTACGAGTATGATCGTCGTTTCAGCTATCAGCATATTCCTTTAAACGCTTTTTTTTATCAAAACGATCAGATCATTGTCATTTCTTTAGCACAATATTGACAATAATGAAAAGGTATTTTACATCACCTATGGTTTATTATCTACTCTGTGCATTCGGTAAAGATGATTGATGGGCACTATTCTCTTTATGCACCCCACGGACGTTTTTAATAAAAGAAAACCTCAATTTAAGTGTTATAAGTAATACCTAAAACTCGCTTCAATACCTGCTTACATCATAATATTTACCTACAAACTGATTTCCTGCTTATAATAAAGATTGATAATGGTCATTGACCTCACAACTGATTAAAAAAAAACCAACAAGATGAATAATTTCAATCATCAGCTGTTTGAGGTTACTTCTTTTTGTATAGCATATTAAAGTAGACCCGTAAATAAAACTACAGCAGGCACTAGGCACATATTGCCTCACAAAATTACAATAAATATTACCTACTTTAGTGAGGTCCCTATTTTTTTCTTCCAAATGCGACATTTAAAACAAAAATCTAATAAAGGAGCTTATAGGTATTACGTGTTTCGACTTTCATTGTCTGTTCGTAATACCCATCGTAAAGATTTAATTCCGAAGATTATTATATATATTATATTTATTACTAACCAAATTCTCTGCATCTTAATTTTGTTAAGCAGCTTTTTACGTAAGTTACTTAGGCTTAGGTCAATGACCAATGGTTCCAAAAAAGAGATTACAATACTTTTATTGTTTTCGTGGGAACAAACGTAGTAATATAAACGTAAATAAGTAGGTATTAACCGGTAAACTATGTTTATATAAAATACTCGAACATAGAGATCATACAGAGATTCCAATCAAAAATATTAAGAATGATAACAGGTGCCCCTTGTCTTTCATTACTTATGTATAGTAATGAAAGACTACACCACGACCTAAATGTAAATCCAGTCAAAGAAGAGATACAAAATAAGATAAAATAATTAAAAAATAAAATTTCAAACCATCCAAATATATATGCCAAGGACCTAATGGGTAACATAAATGAGCCAAGGAGACTAAAAAGGAAGCTCCCGCAGGACCTGTTGTTATACGCTGCTTATAACAAAAGCGTTCTTAACAATGGTTAAGCAACGTCCAGAACTTGAAAATTCGCAACTAATATTAAGGCCCGTATATATAAAACAATCTCAAACCCAACTTCACCTTGAGAGCCTATTTGACAGATAAAAAAATGTTTCGTTTCCCCTTTAAAAGTGAACGAACAACTATATTATATATGTATGTATGTATATATATATATATATATATATTATTGATTTAATGTATGTACTTATATTTTATTTTAATATTGAATTTAAATTTATTCTATTTTATCTCGTTTGGAAAGCATCTACTTATTTTTGTCTCTAAATCACCTAAAGGTTGACTGGTAGAAAATGCCTTGAGGCATTAAGTCCGCCTATGTACAAAATGTGCATGATGTTTAAATAAATAAATATACGTTACATAGTACTTTAATTTATTTTCTTTTTATACCGTTATATTCATATTATAGATTACAGAAAACAATAAAATAAGTATAATGTACTATATTTTTATAATCTTTATTTTTACGTTTTAAGAAAGAAAAAAATTAAAGTATGTAACATAAGTAAAATTCTTCATTTTTAAAAGTGAAACGAAACGTTGTTTTATCTGTCAAATAGGTTCTTAAGGTGAGGTTGGGTTTGAGATTGTTTTATTTATACGGGCCTAAATGTCTCTGGAGAGATCGTAATAAAAAAAATGTTTATAAAAATTCCATCACCCAATATAAATCTGTAGAATTGCAATGAACGTACATGGTAACACTGTTGTTGAGTAACATACGAATATAGAGAGTATCGTCACCAACACGGAGATCGGTGACTCATCAACAGATGGTGGCTTCTGCTTGCGAAACTACACTGTATGAAATACAGCCTGATATCCATACTCATCTCTATACATATAAGATTATAAAGCTGAAGAGTTTAAACGTACAATCTCACGAACTACTGGTACGATTACAAAAAATATTTCAGAGTTGGATAATCTATCGAGATATAAGCTTTATAACGATGCGCTAATGTCAATAGGAGCAGAACACCAAAGAAAAATGTTTCAAAATCAGTAGGCTCACTCCCGACACAATCGAGAAACGAATCAGTTCGATCTCAACTGCTTTTGGTGTTTTATTTGGTGTACTTTGAAACTTACCAGGATAAAGAAAATCGTTAAATCGTAACTTTTTGTACTTTTTGTCGGTAGCTTCGCTAAGAGACACAGTCATAACTGTACATGTATGTCACTCATGTTAAATCGCATACATTTGTTTTCGAACTTAATATGCGATGGCATCTTGAATTAGGGCCCTGGGGCATTACTCTCCAAACCGGTTCGATTTTGATTCAGATTCGATCGTGCCGCGTTTTCCTGAATAAATTGACGTTTGTTTATTTTGATTATCAGTCGATTGATAAGGTCTGAAATGCAAAAAGTAACGTTCTAACGATTTTGTTTATCCTGATTAGTTTCAATGTAATTCACCAAATAGGCCTGCTATGCTGTTTTGGTTATGCTGTTTAGGTCCAGTTTCGATGTCATCTAACTGCAAATCGTATTCCCATAAACATCTAACTGTACAAAATAATTATATCAAACGTCTAGTAGAAGAACGACTTTGGGTCGATTTATGATAACAAAGTTTCAAGACATCCAATTTATAAAGTCATTGGAAGTTAAGTTACACACGAGAATTGTGCCTCTATTGGTGCCATATTGTTCCAAATTCAAAAACCACTCTCAACAGAATCAAAACATTGCTTCAAAATGTTACTTCGGTAATTAAAACAAAGTAACATTATATTTTAAGCGCAATTTATTCGGAATAATTACAAATGCAGAAATATTTAAATGAAGCAAGTGATGAAGTCACTTGTATTTTAATCTCAGTCAGGGCTACGTACGAAGAAATAAAAATATAGTATTATGTCCCTTCCGGTTTAGGGTTGCCAATTGTACTCGTACTTTAACCATTGTTAAGAAATATCGTACAACTTTATTATCTACTTTGTGGCACAAGACAACGTGTCAATGTATAGAAAAATAATATAACATGAAAAATACTATATTTTCATCGATTTAATTATAAATTGTCGAGGTTTTTTATATTACTTGAGTGACTGGATGGAACGTACCGTGTATGAAACATCATAGTAAATAAATAAATACATTTTGTCAAAATGATGAAAAATATATGTACTTTCTAACACTATTTCCTGAAAGTGGTATATTTTTGCAATTATTTTTATCCATTTCATTTATCCAAAAAAAAAAAAAAAAATATTTATTTACTCTTTTTGCACATTGTACAATGGCGGACTTAATGCCAAAAGGCATTCTCTACCAGTCAACCATAGGGTGGTGCAGAGACAGAATAAGCGAAAAGGTGCTGCAAAACCATAAAGGAAATAATGTTAAATAATTAATGGAATAAAATCAAATTTCTTTTATCCAAAAAAAATATGGTGGCAACCCTACTTCCGATACACAATTGTAGGACACAACCTTGCGTCTGTAATGACTGTGATATAGGGTAAAGGTCGCAGAGTCCTTATACACAATTCCTATCGAGTTTCCTTTGAAATCACAATAATCATGTTAACAAATATATTTTATTTGAGTAGCCTTAACTCCTGATTGTATCTGTGGCGTGCCCGAGAAAGAATAGCGGCTCCTCATCATTTCATCATCAAATTCCCGAGGATCATCTCAAAACTACACTCTCAACAACCCCCATGAAATACTTTGGGGGAGAGTTAGACGTCATAGCTGAAACGATACGAAACGAACTCCTAATTTCATTAATTTATTTATTTCTATCGTAAATGTAGCTAACGAAACCTCGTTAAACAGAAATTGGTTTAATAAGAATACTGGCTCAGTGCTAAGTATCCGAAGGACTTGTGTTACAGGTACCAGACAACGGTAATATATTTAATACTTTTACACTATACACATATTTAAGATTTTAATTATATTAACACAAGGAACATTGAAAACAATTTGTTTCCTCGGCAGGATTCAAACCCACGACCTCCAGCTTGATGTCGTTAATTGGTAGAAGGTATTTTTAATCGACTTCCGAAAACGAGATTATTAATTTCTCTGTATGTTATGTTTGTAAAGTGTAAGTTCGGTTAGTCGTCTGTAGTCAGCTACATTTATAATTGAACTTATGTGTTTTTGAAAACTTTTTGAAAACTGAAAGCCAAAATGAACCCTTGCCAGAGTCAAATATAATTGATGACTCAACCGACTTTTAATTCATACATTAGTAATTAGTATTGATCAGACACTAGACTGATAACGATGCCGTTTAAAAACGATTTAGGCCGCTATCGATTGATAGAATTAGGACACGTTTGGTTTGTATCACTAGGCGACATATCGTATTATCTTCCTATATTTTACTATTAGTAGATAAGGGTCAGTACAAACATATGCGGAAGCGCTGCTTTTTAAAGTTCCGTATTCAAAAGGTAAAAATTGGGACCCTATAACTAAGACTCGTCCGTCCGTCTATCACCAGGAACCCGATTCTCGTAACACGAACTTCAATTCGATCGTCAGTCTGTCACCCTTGCATGCGAGCCTTATTCATATGTGCACGAGTGGGACAGACTGAAATTAGACTGGATGGCGAGAATCGTGGCCAGGCTGTATCTCTTTTGTTTCTTTTGGTTTTGGGGATACATAGAGAACACATTCACTCTTCTAGTGTTGCTAGATACCTAGGATAACTTTAGTGGTAAATATAATAGACCGGGGGGCCTACTCAAGATGCCATCGCTAATTATCGCTTAGAAAGTTCGGTAAGGGATTTGACTTATGGTACGCTAAATGACATACCAAATCGCGATAATTTAGCGTACCTTATGTCAAATCCCATACATTTTGTTATCGAACTGATAATAAGCGATGGCATCTTGAGTAGGCCCCCGGGAAACTAGAGCTTAATACTAAACAAATTTGTCAGCAGTAAATGTCGTTATATCAAGCGGGCCATTTTCTAAACGGCGTCAGTTAAAAGGATAAGTGTTTGAGTCAGCGCTATATCGGGATTCTGGACCGCCTACGCTGAGTGCGCTCTTTGTTACTAGTTATTCATCCTTTAACTTTATATCTCTGATCGAATTAAATAATCTGCCGTGTGCGAATCGGGCTTGTGCACGCAAGGTTCAGTGCCAATATTAATAAGTGGCAAACCCATTTTATTTTGTCTTATTCCGCTACGTCGAAGCCAGAAAGAGTAATGACAGGCACTTTGTGTGTGTTTATGTATGATATCACAGTATCGCCTAAACTACTCATCTGATGTGAATAAAAGAAATGTCAGAAAATCGTAACACGATATTAACGATATCTTCGATGAACAATAAAATATAAAATTATTAAGTTTATTGACGCTACTGAAAAATTTGTAGTTATATAGATACGAGGTTGTGCAGGTTAAGCGACGTTATGTTTTAGTGCAACCTGCTAGGTTCATAACCTATAATCGTGTAAGAATTTACAGGATTTCATACTTGCCTTTGTAGCTTGAACATTTCATGGTTTGTTTCCGTTGCCATGGTAACTTCAGGTAGGTCAGCCGTCTATCGTTGAACTACTGTAAATAACTTTAGGACCTCATTATTTCTATATTCCATTAGAATGTAAGCTATTGTAGGGTTAGCCATTAATTATCTTTTGCCTAAAATATACACTTCCCATAAATATAGCAGAGATATAACGTTAATAATGGATATAAGATTACAAAATTGGATATAGTGTACGTCACTCACGGCAGTCGAGGATTCACAGGCGTATGTGTCCCTTGGGTGTTGAAAATTTTCACCCGTGAATGTTAAAATACACCTTGAATCTTTCCTTTGTTATTTTGGGGTGTAATTTATGGAGTGTTCCTTTTAAAGTCAGGCGTTTAAATCGGTACAGTGATATCTTTTGAAGATCGCGTGAAAATATTGGGGATTTTCATCCATTAAAAGTGTGTTACAAAAGTGGTTAAAATCTCGCGATGATATCGTGTGATGGCAGTACCTCTGACGCTGCCCCCGCTGCCAGCCCCCAGACGATTTCCACTGTACCTTCATCCTTATCGCTTGAAAAGGTTTCAAATGATTACTTACCTTTTACTTATCTTTTCTGTTTATGAGCGACAAAAATAGAATTTAAGCTGAGCTAAGCTAAGATCACTTTTCTGTCGTTAATGCAAATTTTCCAAATTAAAACAGTAAAGTTAGTACTGAAATCTGTACTGTACCTAATTTATATGTATTAGGTAAGTTATTTTAATATTTACCTAATATTAAAATAACTTACCTAAATATTTTATAACTAAATATAAAACTGTTAATTAAAAAAATAATATTAATACGAGTATGTAAGTAAAATTAATATTTAAACTCAGTCTTAGACGTGACGAGTAACGACATTAGTTGGTTTTCGGTCACCAATCGCCCCCATTAGTAGCTACCAAGCTAAAAATACAAGCCACACACTCCGGGTTCAACGCACTAATTTGACATTTCTGTTGCAGGCGTCACCGCTGCCCACACAACGATGTCCCGGAGCCATTGTTCGATGTGGAGCGCACGACGAGCGTGGTCTCCGCGTACCAACAGGACTACGATGAGAAGCACGTCAGTCGCACCACAGCCGTCCACCATGAAGACCATCTGCGACTGGAAGGAGACTTCCAGCAACCAGAGAAACCTCGCTGGCAACCAGCCCAGCGACCCAAGCCCACGAAACCCGAGGACAACCTGAAACCCGAAGGTGATTTCGAAAAACGACGTCCCGAAGAATGGCGCCCTGGCGATAGAGCTCCCACTCGGCGCCCGGAAGACAATTTACGTCCAGAAGGAGATTTCGTCACTCCGGAGAAACAACAGTGGCAACCGGCCGAAAGACCGAAACAGAAGAGGCCAGAGGATAATCTAAAACCCGAGGGAGATTTTGAAAAACGTCAACCTGAAGATTGGCGTCCCGGTGATAGAGCACCCGTGAAACGACCCGAAGACAACCTAAGACCTGAAGGTGATTTTGAAAAACGCAGACCTGAGGAATGGCGTCCCGGTGACAGAGCGCCGACTCGTCGCCCGCAAGACAACTTGTTTCCTGAAGGTGACTTTGAGACTCCCGAAAAAAAACCGTGGAAACCAGCAGAAAGACCGGAACAAAAGAAACCTGAAGACAACCTTAGACCTGAAGGTGATTTCGAAAAACGTCGTCCAGAAGAGTGGCGTCCAGGTGACAGAGCTCCAACTCGTCGCCCGGAGGACAATCTGCGTCCAGAAGGAGAATTTGTCACTCCGGAGAAACAACAATGGCAACCGGCAGAAAGACCGAAACAGAAGAGGCCAGAGGATAATCTTAAACCAGAGGGAGATTTTGAAAAACGTCAACCTGAAGATTGGCGTCCAGGTGAGAGGGCCCCAGTACGTAAACCTGAAGATAATTTAAGGCCCGAGGGTGATTTTGAAAGGAGGAGACCAGAAGAATGGAGACCAGGAGATAGGGAACCCGTTCGAAAGCCACAAGACAATTTGAAACCAGAAGGCGATTTTGAGAAACGACAACCAGAAGATTGGCGTCCCGGTGATAGAGCTCCAACTCGCCGTCCCGAAGATAATTTACGTCCAGAAGGTGATTTTGAGACTCCTGAAAAGACGCCTTGGAGACCGGCAGAAAGGCCGAAACAAAAAAAACCAGAAGACAATTTGAAACCAGAAGGTGAATTCGAAACTCCTGAAAAGTCACCCTGGAGACCAGCAGAAAGGCCGAAACAAAAGAAACCAGAAGATAATTTGAAACCAGAAGGAGATTTCGAAAAAAGAACACCTGAAGAATGGCGCCCTGGTGAGAGAGAACCAACACGCCGCCCAGTTGATAATCTTCGACCTGAAGGAGAGTTTGTGACTCCAGAGAAGCCACAATGGAAACCAGCCGAAAGACCGAAACAGACCAAACCGGAAGATAATCTAAAGCCCGAAGGAGAATTCACGACTGAACGAACAATCACACAAGATTACACAGTTGTGATTGGTGAAAGAGCTGAAGTGATACGGCGAGAAGACAATCTTATAATGGAGGGAGATTTCACAGGTAAATAATTTTAGCTATTTGTTTGGATATAATGGGTTAAAAAATAGTCACAATTTTGTTTCTTAAAGAAATAAAAGGAATAAGTGTTGTTACTTTTTGCTAAACACAATACTGTACATTATTTTATATTATTATGTATTCATTAACTTGTTTATATTGCGGTCCAAAAATGTAACAGTGTCTTTTTATTACAGATACAACCACTTCTCGTACAGAGTATGTCGTAAAACCTACTGAGAGACCAAAACCAGTGCGAAGAAATACTTGGACGAAAGTTGAAGGTGATATGATGACAGAGACAACGAGTCAATCAGAATTCATAGATTATTCTGACACCATCGAAAGAACAACTTTAGTTACTCGGAAAATGGATAATATAATACAGGAAGGCGAAATAGAGTTTGTTACTTCCAACCAAAACGATTATACACAGAAAAATACATTGGTGGAGCGTCCGCAAAGAAGAAGAACTTGGACCAAGGAAGATTTTGAAAATATTCACTCTACAGAAGAAATAGAAACCCTTACCACAACTCAAGAAGAATATCAAACATATGAACACAGACAAATAAAACGACCAGAAATAAAGAAACCTAAGGACAACCTTAAACCAGAAGGAGATTTTGAACAACCAAAACAAGAAGAGTGGTCCCCTGCTGAAAAACAAAAACCAATAAAACCAAAAGATAACCTTAAGACTGAAGGTGACTTTGAGACCCCAGAAAAAGAGCGATGGCAACCAGCTGAACGCCCTACCCAAAAGAAACCTAAGGACAATTTGAAGCCTGAGGGTGAATTCGAAAGACCAAAAGAAGTAGAGTGGAGGCCAGCTGAACGGCCTAAACAAAAGAAACCCAAGGATAATTTACAACCAGAGGGTGAATTCGATAGACCGAAAGAAGAAGAATGGAAACCAGCTGAAAAACAAATTCCACGAAAACCTAAAGATAATCTTAAACCCGAAGGAGATTTCGAAACTCCCGAAAAAGAACGTTGGCAACCAGCTGAACGACGCCAACAACAAAAACCCAAAGATAACCTACATCCAGAGGGTGATTTCGAAAGACCCAAGGAGGACGAATGGAGACCGGCAGAAAAACAAACTCCAACGAAACCAAAAGATAATCTTAAACCTGAAGGTGACTTCGAAACTCCAGAAAAGGAGCGTTGGCAACCAGCTGAACGACCAACTCAGAAGAAACCCAAGGATAACTTGAAGCCCGAAGGTGAGTTTGAAAGGCCAAAAGAGGATGAGTGGAGACCTGCTGAACGTCCTAAACAAAAGAAACCCAAGGATAACTTACAACCAGAGGGAGAATTCGATAGACCTAAAGAAGATGAATGGAGACCTGCTGAGAAACAGACGCCGCGCAAACCGAAAGATAATCTCAAACCAGAAGGAGATTTTGAAACTCCTGAAAAAGAACGTTGGCAACCAGCTGAACGACGTCAACAACAGAAACCTAAAGATAACCTACATCCAGAGGGTGAATTCGAAAGACCCAAAGAGGACGAATGGAGACCGGCAGAAAAACAAACTCCAACGAAACCAAAAGATAATCTTAAGCCTGAAGGTGACTTTGAATCTCCTGAAAAAGAACGCTGGCGTCCAGCTGAAAGACCAGTTCAAAAGAAGCCTGAAGATAATTTAAGACCAGAAGGAGAATTTGAAAGGCCCAAGGAAGAAAGATGGCGACCAGCTGAAAAGCAAATGCCTCACAAGCCACACGATAATCTTAAACCTGAAGGTGATTTTGAAACACCAGAAAAAGAGCGCTGGCAACCAGCTGAACGACCAACTCAGAAAAAACCCAAGGATAACTTGAAGCCCGAAGGTGAGTTTGAGAGGCCAAAAGAGGATGAGTGGAGGCCTGCTGAACGTCCTAAACAAAATAAACCTAGGGATAATCTACAACCAGAAGGTGAATTTGATAGACCTAAAGAAGAGGAATGGAGACCTGCTGAGAAACAGACGCCGCGTAAACCGAAAGATAATCTTAAGCCAGAAGGAGATTTTGAAACTCCCGAAAAAGAACGTTGGCAACCAGCTGAACGACGTCAGCAACAAAAACCCAAAGATAATCTACATCCAGAGGGTGAATTCGAAAGACCTAAGGAGGACGAATGGAGGCCAGCAGAAAAACAAACTCCAAGGAAACCAAAAGATAATCTTAAACCTGAAGGTGACTTTGAAACTCCAGAAAAGGAGCGTTGGCAACCAGCTGAACGACCAACTCAGAAGAAACCCAAGGATAACTTGAAGCCCGAAGGTGAGTTTGAGAGGCCAAAAGAGGATGAGTGGAGGCCTGCTGAACGTCCAAAACAAAAGAAACCTCGGGACAATCTACAACCAGAGGGTGAATTTGATAGACCTAAAGAAGAAGAATGGAGACCAGCTGAGAAACAGAGACCTAAAAAACCAAAAGACAATCTCAAGCCAGAAGGAGATTTTGAAACTCCTGAAAAAGAACGTTGGCAGCCAGCTGAACGACGTCAGCAACAAAAACCCAAAGATAACCTACATCCAGAGGGTGATTTCGAAAGACCCAAGGAGGACGAATGGAGGCCGGCAGAAAAACAAACTCCAACGAAACCAAAAGATAATCTTAAACCTGAAGGTGACTTCGAAACTCCAGAAAAGGAGCGTTGGCAACCAGCTGAACGACCAACTCAGAAGAAACCCAAGGATAACTTGAAGCCCGAAGGTGAGTTTGAAAGGCCAAAAGAGGATGAATGGAGACCTGCTGAACGTCCTAAACAAAAGAAACCCAAGGATAACTTACAACCAGAGGGTGAATTTGATAGACCTAAAGAAGATGTATGGAGACCTGCTGAAAAACAGACGCCGCGTAAACCGAAAGATAATCTTAAGCCAGAAGGAGATTTTGAAACTCCCGAAAAAGAACGTTGGCAACCAGCTGAACGACGTCAACAGCAGAAACCTAAAGATAACCTACATCCAGAGGGTGAATTCGAAAGACCCAAGGATGACGAATGGAGACCAGCTGAAAAACAAACCCCACGTAAACCTAAAGATAATCTTAAGCCAGAAGGTGAATTTGAATCTCCTGAAAAAGAACGCTGGCGTCCAGCTGAAAGACCAGTTCAAAAGAAGCCTGAAGATAATTTAAGACCAGAAGGAGAATTTGAAAGGCCAAAAGAGGATGAGTGGAGGCCTGCTGAACGTCCCAAACAACAGAAACCTAGAGATAATTTGCAACCAGAGGGTGAGTTTGATAGACCTAAAGAAGACGTATGGAGGCCTGCTGAAAAACAGACGCCGCGGAAACCAAAAGATAATCTCAAGCCCGAAGGAGACTTTGAAACTCCAGAAAAGGAGAGATGGCAGCCAGCTGAAAGACCTAAACAGCATAAACCAAAAGACAACCTACATACAGAGGGTGAATTTGAAAGACCCAAGGAGGACGAATGGAGGCCAGCTGAAAAACAAACTCCAAGTAAACCTAAAGACAATCTTAAGCCAGAAGGTGACTTTGAAACTCCAGAAAAAGAACGCTGGCGTCCAGCCGAAAGGCCAGTACAAAAGAAGCCTGAAGATAATTTAAGACCAGAAGGGCAATTTGAAAGGCCCAAGGAAGAAAGATGGCGACCAGCTGAAAAGCAAGCGCCTCACAAGCCACATGATAATCTTAAACCAGAAGGTGATTTTGAAACTCCAGAAAAAGAGCGCTGGCAACCAGCTGAACGACCAACTCAGAAGAAACCGAAGGATAACTTGAAGCCCGAAGGTGAGTTTGAGAGGCCAAAAGAGGATGAGTGGAGGCCTGCTGAACGTCCTAAACAAAAGAAACCTAGAGATAATCTGCGACCGGAAGGTGAATTTGATAGACCTACAGAAGAACGTTGGCGACCAGCTGAAAGACCTGTTCAAAAGAAACCACAAGATAATTTGAGGCCTGAAGGAGAATTTGAAAAACCACACGTTGATGAATGGCAACCTGCTGAGAAACAAACACCAAGAAAGCCTAAAGACAACCTGAAACCCGAAGGTGACTTCGAAACACCCAAGAAAGGTCAATGGCAACCTGCTGAAAGACCTACACAGAAAAAACCGAAGGACAACTTAAGACCCGAGGGAGAATTTGAAAGACCAAAAGAAAAGGGATGGCAACCAGCTGAAAAACAGACTCAACAAAAACCGAAAGACAATCTTAGGCCAGAAGGTGATTTTGAAACTCCAGAAAAACAAAGATGGCAACCAGCTGAGCGACCAATTCAAAAGAAACCTCAAGATAATCTCAAGCCAGAAGGTGAGTTCGAAACTCCAGAAAAGGATCGCTGGCGACCGGCTGAACGACCAGTGCAAAAGAAACCTAAAGATAATCTGAAGCCAGAAGGTGAATTCGAAACTCCAGAAAAGCAACACTGGCAACCTGCTGATCGTCCGGTTCAAAAGAAACCTAAGGATAATTTGAAGCCTGAAGGAACAATGGACACTACACGCAGAACCGATTATAATGTAGTCAAAGGTGAACGTATGGAAATAGTAAAACATGAAGATCATTTGAAAATGGAAGGAGTTATTGATGTGAGACGTTCAAGGGACGATTATAAACGCATTGATAAAACAGAAAAAGTTACAATTCAGAAACACGAAGATAATTTACGTACAGAAGGAGAATTTATCGATTTAGAAGTTCGTAATGATTACAGCGCTACGAAAGGTGAAAGAGCTCCAGTTGTTAAACCAAAAGACAATCTTAAGCCAGATGGTAAATTCTATAAGCCGGAGGTTGTTCCATCACAACCAGCTGAGAAACGCAAACCTTTCAAACATGTAGATAATATTCTAATCAGTCGTGATACCGATATTCGTAAACAGAAACTAGACAGAGTTGATATTATACGAAGGGAAGATAATCTCAAAATTGAAGGTGAATTTATCGATATGAAGCAAAAGAGTGATTATGACGTTGTAACTAATAATAGAACTACTATAACTGGTGATAGAGCGGCTATAGTCAAGCATGAAGATAACCTTAAAATGGAAGGCACAATGGAGAATACCAGATCTTCAGACACATACCGTGTAGTCAAAGGTCAGAGAGTAAAGCTTATACGAAGAGAAGATAATTTGAAAATTGAGGGAGTCTTTGAAGATCACACTCGTAGAGATGACTATAAAATTCATAAAGATCAACGTAAGTCTATAACTCATCAAACGGATGACAAAGATTATAAAAATAGTAAACAAAACAGTGAAACATACACTATAATCAAAAATGTCGATGAGCGTGATGTAAATAATAAGACCTTTGTCACAAGACAAGAAACAGTTGAAAGAAAAGGACCTATTAAAGACTCGCCGCGACCAAATGAAGTAGAAGATTCATCAAGACCTAAACAACCGTATAAAGATTATCCAAATGATTCAAAACAAGGCCCCGAAGGTCAAAAACCTCAAAGTCAAAGACCAAAATGGGGTAAGCCTGATGAAAATGTATTTGTACCTAGTGATACATATTCAGCCGGTGATCACCCTGATGGCAGTAGGCCAAAGCCATATAGCGTAGATCGTGGAAGCCCTGGTCCAAGAGATGTCCGTTATCCGGAGCGTGATACTCCTACATCACGTGGATCTCCGGTGAGACAATATCCCAGTGGCTACTCTGAACAAACAAATACAAATATTGTAAGAGATGGGTCGAATACTATAATATCAGATATATCTTCAAGTACCGTTCACACAAAACATAATGTTTCCCATACACATTATGATCATAGCACCAAGACATCTCAACAGGAAACGCATAGGAATGTTACTGGAGTTGTAACTGATAATAAAGGACCGTCAAGACAAGGTACACCCTCAAGACAAGAGACACCCTCAAGACAAGATACGCCTTCAAGGCAAGATATGCCCTTAAGACAAGGCACGCCTGATCGTCACACGCCACAACAACATAGTCCTGGTAATCAAGTAAATCGCTTTGAAGATTCGAGTTTAGTGACATCCAATACACAGCATCAAAATTATATACACAATAAAAATATTTCGCACACTCAGCATGACCAAAGTACTAGTACTTCTAAAGTGGCAACGCATAAGACGGTCACGGAGTCGGTTACAAATAAAATACACACCCATGGTCAAATTAAAAATGATACGCATAACCGAATTGATTATTCGAAACAAACGACATCTAAAGGTCAAATAGATAGCCCACAAACTCGCCATCATGAAAATCAATTAAATGTACATAATGTCACAAATGTGACTGGAGTAAACCAGAAAAATGTTAACATGTCCGATAAATCTATATCACGTAATACGAATAATATTAGTTCAAAGGTGGACTCAAAAACTATTAAAAATATATCTAGTTCCACGACGAAGACAATGAAACAGGTCACTGAGAAAAAGTTAATAGGTGGGAAATGGGTACACGTAACTAAGAATGTAGAAGTTGAAGTTTCTACTCCTACTCCGGTTAATGGGAATATAAAGAGCCCATTGAACCAACCAATTGATAATAATCGTCCACGAAAGCCGTCTTCGGCCTATTCTGACACGTCGAGTGATCTAGGCTCCCAAAAATATCAAAGTAATAAAGTGGGTCGTAATGTATCAGACTCTACGTTTATAATCAATGAAAGAGAAAACGAAAATATGACACGTTCAACTCATCACTCCTCATCTGATAGCAGAGTGTCTAAACATAGCACCGATAATGTGACACAAAAGATAACATCGAACCAGACGGTTTCTCATGGTGTTCGACAAGGTGGCCACCATATTCAAGAAAATGTGGTGTCACAAAGCTACGGAGGAGTGAATCAATCTGGACAAGTTATTTCTCAATCTACGCACGCTTCTGATAATCAAAATGCTCGCAACACTGACCACACACAACGAAAACACGTTACACATGTTGATCATGCTACGTCGCATCAAACATCTAATCAGAATTTGAATACCACCTACAACGTCAAATCATCCGACCAACGAGTCTCCAGCAACGTAGCCAGCGTTACAAATGCA
The DNA here is from genome assembly GCA_905187575.2 of Celastrina argiolus. Classification (NCBI taxonomy): domain Eukaryota; kingdom Metazoa; phylum Arthropoda; class Insecta; order Lepidoptera; family Lycaenidae; genus Celastrina; species Celastrina argiolus. Next base: position 8,167,631 of record LR994594.1, on the reverse strand, counting down.
TTTGTTCAACATGAAAATGTCAGACAGGGTTCAAACAGAACCAATTTGAGTGACAGTGTAACTAAGACGAGTATCGAATTTCAGCGAGCAATGCACGGTGCTGATAATGGTAACTCTTCATCGACGGTCGACACCTCCCAACGGTCCGGTCACCACAAAAGAACTTCCAATCTAATAACAGACTCGGCTAACACGAACGTCGTTCTTCATCGCAAAGGAGTTCAATCTGCGAACGAAGCTCACCATTCGACTAGTTCCACGGCAGCTGCGCAGCGCAAGAGCATTATCAACCTGAACGAACGTGGGGACTATATCAGCAATTCAACGCAGAGCGCGGACAGGAAAAGCATAAGCTCCATGCATCGCTCCACACGCGACAACATGGGTTTCATATCACAGCATACCGATAATTCGGATGTGCGACGTCAAGTGAGAAGGGATGGTCAATCTACTCTGGTCGTAGAGAGACAACCGCGTGTAGTGGCCAAAGATAATCTGCACGTTGGCGGTGACTTCTATGGTCGTTCCGAAGCTCGTTCGTACGGAAACTTTTCGAGATCAGATAAGAATGAAACTAGCAGCAGCGTGCAGAGAGTAGAGCGTATTGCTCGCCACGGCAACACCTCTAGTTTCGTGCTCGGGGATGGTGGCACCAGCTACAAGCGGGAGTTCACCACCCACGTGCATGGAACTTGTCCTGCTACTCTCATAGAATCGTCACGCACTCCGTTCAAACATACCCGTGATTCTCGCGAACACAAATTTTATACTTCTAAAGTAACTAAATCCTAATTTCTTTTATGAATTATGCAATAATTAATGCTACTGTGACATATATTAAGTTCATGAATTTATTGCGACATTTAACAATTAAACTAACTTTGCTAGTCTAAAAATGTAATTTAGTGCCAATCTCACTAACGCCGTTATTGTTCTTCACACTTGTCTTTCAATAATACGAATTACGAAAGAAATCAAGATATTTAATCATCGATTTGCTTTATTAGGCGTTGGTGAAATTGGCACACAATATTTTATGAAGATTAATTAATGATAATTTTATGTAATCGTTGGCAGATTTTTATATTATATACCTAATCAGTTAAAATGTCAAACATTGCCATAAATATATTATTATATTGTAATTAAATCGTGTTTAATTTTTTACTCCATCCCATGTATCCCACCAAAAAAAATTTTTATGTTAAATATTCCGTTCCGATTCAATGTATTCAAATTGTATCAAATATAAAATTGAATTTCGAACAAATTAATGTTAATTTGTAATGTGGTGAATAAACGGGTTTAATGCTGACTACCATATTGAGCTTTGGTTACATTTAGATGACATTGAATTGGAACGGAGTGTATCAATTACAGCCAATCTGATATAGGAAGAAAAAATCCAAAAAATGGACTAGAGGAGCCTTTATTATACTAAAACTTAAATTATTATTTTAATATCATAATACAATTACCATAATAGAATAATTATTATAATATGTGATGTATACCAACTAATGAGGAACTATTAAAACTACACTTGAAATTAATTTTTCTCTACAACTTGTAGACCAAGTCTTGATGCTCTTGAATGTTAGTTAGTCTATTTCTTCATTCGTTTGACGAATTCTTTTGTATCGGTTCACATCTTTAAGCTCAGTCATGTTTTCTAGACCATCCACTTCAGTATCCTGAGAACCAGTTTCTTTAATCATTAATGCTAATTTATCATTGTCTCCTAAAATCATTTCGTCGCCTAAATCAGTTCCACGTGTGTCATGAAATTTACTTTCGAGAATTTTGTCATGTGCGCGTTTACCACTGGACTTATCATACATTAAAGGCAAATCACTTTCATTATTAGACAGAATATTATCTGCATCAGAACCGATGCTCATTTTGTCTGTTGCATAGTTCATATTTTCCATTTCTCCATTTTGAGCATTTTTGCAAGTTTGTTTTGAATTTTCTGTTAAATATTTTTGACCTTCCGTGCGCTTTACTCTTACTAGCGGCTCCAAATCTGAACCGCTATTAAACTTTTCATAACCTCTGGGAAATGAATCTTCGAGTGGTTCCATTGAAGCTTCAGCATGTTTGGCCCTAGAATTGTCTCGCTTTAGTAATTTGCTATCGAATTCATGCAATTCTGAGTAATCGTCAGTATGACTATTAACATTATCTTTATAATTGTTACGGTGCTCCGAAAAGTCATAAAAAGAATGTAAATTTGCTATGTTTACTAAGTCGCTCATATCTGTTTCTTTTTTATTATCATTTTTCATATCCATAATGTCAGTAAGAGTATCATCCATGAATTTAATTTCCTTTGATTGGGTCTTGTCCTGATCTTCATTTGTATCAGTTAACTCAACGTGTGGTGTTGTTAAATTGCACATTTCGTTAGGATTTGGTATTTTTATTACACAACCTGTTGGTGGGCAGGTGTTCAATGAATGTATGTTGTGCGGCAATTCTGAGTCACATGTACTCGGAACTGATGAATGAAATTTTTCTTGGTTCTCCCTTACATTGATCCTGCTATTATCAGTAGATTTGTCGCCATCAACTGTATTCGGTTTTTTTTCTGTATCCCTTTTAGCAACATTTTCAATGTCATTAATAAGCGTTTTAAGAATATTAACATTTTCTAAGGATAAAGAACTTAGCAAGTCTTCGAGGTCTCTTCTAGACAAGTATTTTTTATTCTTTTTATGTACTATATCACTCGTGTCGAAAGTACCAATTCCTTGCTTCCTTTCATTAGAACGTTTTCTCGCTATCTCAGCTGAGGTAGAGGCATAAGTCTCGCGGTAGTTTCTATCGTAAACGTTTTCCAATTTTTCATTAGACACTTTTCCTGCTAATTCATGCATTTGTGTTAAAGTTTCCTTATTTTTTTGTGCTTCCTCCTTGACATCAAATTTATCCCTATTTTGATCTCGACAAAGTTTATAGAATTTGTCCTTTATGGTCACGTCAGGTGTAGGTACACTCTCTTCTGTATGAGAGGTTCTTTTATACACATTGGATTTCTCATGTGGAATGGCTTCCTCTTTTACAGTTTCCGCATTAATATCCTCCTTCGAAACTTCTCTGCTACTTATTTTCTGATCGCCTGGAAACTAAAATAAACAACTTTTTGTCAAGTAACAATCTAGTTTTATTTAAGTTATACTTTCCGTAATAACATTGGCTTTAACCGATAATGTATTTAAGATACTTATGATTTCATTTATTTACCATTCTATTATTTTCAAGGGCAGGATCTTCAGAATCTGGTTCAGTATAGTCATCAGCTTTTTCGGCCTGATCATCATAGCTTCGTTTATTCTAAGAAAAACGTTTATATTAGTTAATCAAAAAATATTATGTAGGTGTTAGGTAATAGGGAACTGCGTGCAATAGGTTGTCGACGAGTAATTGTGACTGCTCGCTGACCGTCGTGTAGAAGTTGACAATAATATTTTGTATAGCATCGAATTAGTTACCACTGTTTGCCGCTAGGGGCGCTGTGTCTATGCCATACAATACAAGTTGTAGTTAAAGTCTTTACGGCAAGCAGTGACAAAAACTCACACACAGCCTTCGGTTCCAATTTATCCTAACGAACTGATGAAGTTTATTAGACGATAGACATGGATAGAGAATTATAGACATGGTCATCCTTACGTCACTTTTAAGAGCCTCCTCTTGAATGTACCCATCATCGCCGTCGTCTGCTCCTTCCTCAGCTTCTTCGTCTTGTCTGTAATTCAAGCCAGTAAACTGTTATTTTCACAATTGCGTTGCTGAACGCTTTTTTTCTATTGAGCTCACTATGCAGAAAATCGAGAAGATAAGAATTAATTTAAGTAAGTATTAAAACATTAAGTTTTGACCAGTGTGACTTGTTACTGTTCGGATGTTCTTTTTCGCATATTAAATTTAAAAGTTAAATATCTTCCTAGTTTTTAATGGCGTAACAAGTAACATACTTAGATAAATGTTTCATATTTTTTATTACCCATGTTTCATTTCTTTTCTATATACCTAATATATAATCAGAGATCACGTTTATAAAAATTAATTTTAAAGAATAATTTTTCACATTATTGTAAATTAGTTTTCTCTTATTTTTTCAGTTACATTGTAAAATGTGGGTACAGAAACCATCCAAAGGGAATGGGACAAATGATCTTTACAAAATATTACCTGATAACTATACAAGGAGTAAAATAAATAAGTGGGTGTGTATGTGCCTCCTATGTAGAGTATATACATATACTGTGAAAGTACCAGCGCTGAAAGACTTACTTTTAGACTTTTATGTTTGTATGGAAAATGTCACAACATCGTAAATTTTCCCATACATTAATAAAAAAGTGCCTCTTTCTACTACTTTTACAGTGAACTTTATACACAGACACCCTAAAGTCTAATATATATATATATCACTCATTAATATTATAGCCTGTATTAATCTCATACGTAGATTCTACCAATCAATTACATTTTAATACCTTACTGCCTACAAAAAAAAACTCACCCATCATCATCATCAGTCTGAGACGGTCTTAAAGTAGCCGGCGTGAGACACAAACCAAGTAAAAGAAGTATTAGATAACGCATATTTCGTAAAAGTATTTTCTCCTTAGAATATAAGCTGAAGATATTTGACATAACTCTGTCAGCCGTGATGAATGAATAGAGTAATCTCTTTGGCTATCTAAACAAGGCAAGAAGTTTTCATAACACTGTGCTAGCCAAAAATACCTCATCCTATATCTTCTATCTTTCTTCTATATTTATAAAAATGAATTGCTGTTAGTCTCGCTGAAACTCGAGAACGGCTCAACCGATTCGGCTATTTTTAGTCTTGAAATATTCGTGGAAGTCCAGGGCAGGTTTAAACGGTATTTCCAACGAAGCGGGCACGGTTCAGCAAGTTATTACTATATTTTTCTTTTTATTTAACTATTGAAGAATGTTACTAGGTGTAAAAAGCTATTGTCGAAGATCAAGTAATAAAATTTACTGACATTTAAAATTACCGCAATTTCGGGGCACTGCAGGCGTTGTTCAGTGACGTCATCACGTCAAGAATTTGAAATTACCTCAGAACTACAAGAGTAATCGTAATGATTTTTCACTGAGCTAACATAAAAAACTTACTGAACATTCTTCAATCAACAGGTCATCCTCAGTTAAAACCATACGGAGTGTTTATTAGACTTGAGTAAATTGCATATTACTCTTGCAAACTAACAAGAAAATATACCTAATAATAATAAGGCTAAAATATTATAACAAAGTAAAAAAAAAACACAAATACTTACAACAATTTTTATTTTAAATGAGACCGTTTCATCTCTATCACACTTATTATGTACATTTGGTTTAAATAAAACAAACCATCGACACAGTTACTGCAAAATCTTCAAGTTTGTGCATATTTGAGAAAAAACATTTATGTCTTACATTAATGTCATAAAAATCGTACAATATATTTAGGCTACGTGCCCACGAGAGTTTTTTTGTGGTTGCGACAGAAAATATAGCTCTGTAAATAAAAATTTGTACTAATAAGATAAAGCTGAAAATCATAATGTCACGTGTTAGGTATAAGATTTAACTCCGTTTTCAAGACTATTGCTTTAATTCATTTCATTCAACTGCACTGGAAACAAAACTCACAGTTTTATTTACAGGGCAGTTTTTCTGTCGCAACCGCTAAAAGTCTGCCGTGGGGACGTAGCCTTCTCGCCCAATCACACGTTTTGGTGTCTCAACTCTCATCGCCTTCTCGTGAAAGCTACCTGTGCCTCCGAAGCCCCAAGTACCTTATGTATCTACAGGTTGGCGGTGTACCATGTACCATGACCGATACCTTTAATTGGTCATTCCATGTCATAATACTAACTTCAATTATCAAATTTGTATAACGTAGTTATCCTCTTTATTAATCCTAGTAGGGCTAGTCAAATTGAACGTGGGACACCACCAAATGTGTTGATTTGTAAAAAAACAGAACTAACTACAGAAAAAATACAGCAAAATTTCTTGATTCTTGTCAAAATTATGCTAAGTCACTGATTCTCTGCCAATAGATGGCGCTAGGAGTTTTAATCTTTGTAGTCGTAGTAGATGAACAGTAATTACATTTTATTGAGATATACCTTTATGTTTGTTGTAAATATAATGCAATACATTTTGCATAAGTGTGTTGTAAGAAGTACATGACTGTTTCAACATAAATTGCTAAATAAATACATTGTATCGTCTCTGAAAGTGAAAATAAAAGTTAATTCATCAACATGAATTTTAAAAAATTGCACATGATATAATTATTAAGGTATTTTATTATGCTGCCTACACCATGAACTAATTACGCTTCATGTTTACAATACTAGTAATTATAAAAGAAATTTAAAATAGGTATTTTAATTATGTAATTTGGTCTTTAAATAATATTCAATTTTTAAACAAAATATGTATATATATGTACAAAACGAATAATCAACATCATAGAATCTAATAATTTTATTTTTTTACTTTAATATTCACTTACAATAGACCTAAAGATATAGGTACAAAATTATTTTATATCACTAACCATATTTTATTTTTTAAAGAGATGTACCACATTTAGTATACTTTTTTACTTTGTAATATTAAACCTGTACCAAAATGTAAATAAATAAAAATATTATATAATATGTTAAAAACACAGTTGTAAACATTTTTATGCTAAATATACATTTGCAGATGTAAATTTTTGTGTAGGCAGCATTAAAATTTACAATATCATAAAATAATCACATAACGCAAACGTATAAAAGTTTAGAAAAACGATTCCGCAAATACTTACGAAATAGGTAACTAATCATGTAAAGGATATAAATGAAGTAAGCACTTTTGTAAGTACAATACCTTAATCGATATATTTACTCCACTGATACTTTAATATATTATGCTGTCTTTGTCTATCATGTAGCATTCCAACGCATCAGATAAAGACAACAACATTAGTGTATTCGTGGTGCAAATATGGTCCTGTTCTTATACATAATATATCGTCACTGAAGTATATACAGACGATGTCAGTGTATTACCTGCATTCTTTCGATAGTAAAACAAATATTAGAGCAAGTGCTCGCGACCTAACCTGAAGGTTGAACATTTACCTATTTCACAAAGTGTTTTTGTACTTAACCTCAAGACTAAATAAAAATGAAGACAGTGCTTGTAAAACCATAACTGAGGCCGGTTAGTATGCATGTAGTGAGTGTGGCTATGCATTACAATCTTCATAAAAAAACATAACGTAAGGCTTAGTTTAGTTATCAGTGTGCGTAATACCATAGGTTACTAAACAGTAAATAGTTACTGTAGTACATCCTATCATTCTATTTAATTTTAACACAAACGTAAACAATCCCGTCTATGACACAACCATAGACTAAGTAGTTAAGCCAATACAATAAAATGATTATTGTTTGTGGCTATGGATCCATAGACAAAATATGGATGGCAAAGTGGTGTAATTTTACTATGATTTTTATCAATTGCTATTTAAATATACTAATTATTGATTAATTGTATAAAACGTATTGGTTATTTTAAAAGGTTTATTTTAAAAGGGACGTACTCCAAAAAATTCCAATACCTACTTATAAGTGCCTAACTCCGTCGCGTTAGCAACCGTTGCATGCTAAAATGTGCCTAAATGATCAAGCAATCACATGCTTTGCACCGCGCGATCTCACGTCAATCGCAGGCTGCCTCTTCAATAAAATGAAACGATCATAACTTTCTTCGTTCTGACTATAGATGTTAGTTTAAAATTATATCGTTTGTATTTTTTAACCGAGTTTCAAAAACGAGTTTCCTTAACTTTTCTACTACACTATATTCGGCTAAATATATGAACCATGAATCACCCAGTATAATATAAGTTTCACTATGTATATGTCGCAGTCATCTAATTAAATCAGCTATTTCATTGAGTGACTAGCGTTTTTATCGAATGACGACATTTAATTGAAAGACTAGGCCGAACATTGATTGTACAATCGTCACTCAACGTCCAATTAGTTAGCGGATTGTAACATAGCCCTTATATGAGAGCGGACATAAAATCAGTCAGGTGACTGAATTTTCCCAAAAGCGAATCTATCAACCCCGACTCCACGTAGTACTTGTCTGTCAACCCCTAGAGTGTATATTTAAGCGCGTAGGCGCGGAGGGAGAGCAGCCCCCGCCCGCCGTAACGAAATGACATCAACCAACTTCTGTAAAAAATTTCCGCATTTCGTTACGCATGGGCGAAGGGGCTGCATAAAACAAAAAATTTCTGCATTTCGTTACGCATGGGCGAAGGGGCTGCATTTCCCGCAGCGCCGGAGACGTGACAGACCGACATTGTCCCAAAAATAAATCTATCGACTCCACGTAGAACTTGTCTGTTTTATCTAACCTCTAAACTACAACTGTAAATATTTTCTTAACTACTGGTTGCTGAGTAGAGGGGAGGGTAGGGGGGATTTCCTTTGTCCCTTTACCGCCGTCTCCACCTTTCTCCCCTGTTTTACTCCTGGAAATATCCCGGAAACACAGACATAACCTCAAAACTTCAACCATAAATATCTTCCAAACTAGTAGTCTCCTAAAGGTGGGAGTGTTAGGGAGGGGGGGGGGTTCTCCCCCCTCCCCCTCCCACCCCCCAATTAAGAGGCATTTATACAAAAAAAATTCCATCTCCTCCTTTTTTGGAAGTACGGTTAAAAAATCGGAAAATTATTCGCTAACAAACATAATCTACTTATCTACTTATTCATCGAATTGAGAAAGCTCCTCCTTTTTTGGAAGTCGGTTAAAAAATCGGACTAAATGACGTTCAGTCAATGACTACATGACTAAATGACGTTCAATCAATGTTCAGCCAAGACATTGGACGTTACAATAAACAACTTGACGAGTTGTCCTTTAGTCTTTCAATTAAATGTCGTCATTCGATAAAAACGCTAGTCACTCAATGAAATAGCTGATTTAATTAGATGACTGCGACATATACACGGGGTTAGCTCGAGACCCCGAGACTAGCTTCATTGACATCATTACTTTTTTTAACTAATTACTTTTTTTATAACTTCAATCATATTTTAATATTTTTTTCTTTCATCAGGTATTTATTTCTCAACTTGATTTGTACCCATCCGTCTTTAGAATCAATGTTACCTAATTAACAACATATTCTAAAATGTGTCAGTTTGATTTCAATATTCTCCAAATCAAAATTTCGCGACATATATATGCCTTTAATGATAGTGCGCAAGTACATGGAGTGACGGAGGGCTGGGCCCATATTCAACTGACAAACGAATTCGCTAGTCATTATGACAAATCCCATTCATTTTGTTTTCGAACTTTGTAAGTAATAATAGAGATAGTAACAGGACCCAGCAGTCTTACTCCTGTCACAATCGAGAATCGAATCGGTTCCATCTCAACGGCTTTTGGTGTTTTATTTGGTGGATTACTTTGAAACTAACCAGGATAAAGAATATCGTTAGATCGTAACTTTTTGCACTCCCGACCATATCTATCGACTGCAAATCAAAATAAACAAAAGTCAATTTATTCAGGAGTACGCGGCACCGTCGAATCTGAATCAAAATCAATCAGCTTGGAGAGTAAGGCCCCAGGATTGATTTTTACATCCTACATAGTAAGAAAATCCACCGCCGCGTTTGTCTGTTCGCGATAAACTGAAAAACCACTGCACCTATATATATATATAGGATAGAGTGGTTCTCGAGAAAGGTTTTAGTGTATTATCTAATTCAGTACTTCAAAAAGAAGGTATACTGTGTAATCTGCGAGGTGGAGTTTAGACCGACCTCTCTATGGACGCACTGTCTTCACTTTTTATATGGTCTGAGTCAGCTTCGTATTTGATTAGAAATTGAAATATCTAAAAGGTATTTTGAAAAAGCGCTATCGAATGTGACGGTGCACCGACAGGTATGACGGGGGCACAGATGCATAACCACACATTGACAGTAGACTCTGACTGAGGTGACAAAAGGCTTTTAGTGTGTGGAATGTTCTAGAACTTAATACTATAAAATGAAAATAGACTTCTATCATTTAAATGATAGAAGTCTATTTTCACGTAGTAGACATGCGTAATCGGTAGCTTAGCAAAGCTTATGTCAAATCCCATACATTTTGTTTTCGAATTTCGTAAGTGATATCGATTTTACTTTAAATTATAAAAAATGTGATGAAAAACGCTTCACGGCACAAGCACTAAAGGCGAAGGATTCTTTATAAATTATAATAAATAGTATAAATGCATTAAAATTATTGTAAAAAAAACATCGCCAATTCATCGTTTGTATGGTTAGACAATATATTATGACTGGAATGGAGAATGTTGCTACAAAATCGATTAAAACTGTTGTTACAATAAAGCTAATCTGTAACACCAATACACTAGTTTTTGTTTCATCGAAAAATACCCAGTATTCATTGAAATTACAGACATTTGAAATTCTTGGAAATTTCAGATGTTCAAAAATTAGGTATGTCATTGGATCGAGACTTTGAAATGAAATATTTTGAAAACTGCACGACGTATCTTAATATTTTTTTACTCTTAAGATTATTATATTTATACAAATACACTAGATTTGTTTCATTAAAAAAATCTATTATTAATGAGTCGTCATCGCGTCGTGAATTAGAAACAAGTATGTCCCGGAAACTAAACGACGTATTGTAATATTTTTTTCAGACATATTATTTATTTTCAAAAGAGTTTACGTCTACGTAGTACGTAGTAGAGCTAAAAATAACAATTAGTGAACATTCTCCATTGCTGTCAAAGAAAATAACGACTCTATTGAAGGGAGCATTAACAACCTTAGCATATTAGGAGTGCTACAAGAAAAAACTATATATGAACAAAAATAGTTTTAGGCTGTGTTTCACCAAGCAATGTTAAAGTTAACGCCATGTTAAATATCATGTTATCCCTCTCGTATTTCCTGAATGAATATGAATGAGATGGCATGGTATTTTAACATGGCGTTAACTTTAACATTGCTTGGTGAAACACGGCCTTAAATATCTAGACTACTGCATAAAAATCTTTATTATTATTATTATTATAAATTTGTCATTATGGTAAAAAACCAATTGTCACCTCAACCACCACGCATACTACACAATTGGAAAACTACATACTCGTGATGCATAGACAAATATATGACATATAAGAAAAACTTATCTCTGATTAGGCTATATTGTGCTGTTTTGTATCACATAAATGTTAAAAGTTTTGGGGGTAAATATCTACTTTCTCTGACCTCCAAAAATAGCCTGATAAGGGCCAATTTTATTGTTTATGGTATAACACAATTTCATACTCAAATAGTTGTCGACACCTTAGCTTATTGCCTAACTTTTTTCCAAAGGTGCACACGGATACCAATAATCGGGTGTTTTACCTTACAGCATCAGGATTATCTAGAGGATGAACAATTTTATTAAACTATCGGAAAAATAAAATTTTGATGTCAGATTGTGTGCGCAATATATCATATATATTTTAGAAATTTCGTCAACTATTTTTTATGTAACAAAATTATAGTGTTTAGACATCACAACAGTATGGGACCATTAGAACATTTAACTCGATGACTAGACTCTTAAAACATAAAAATGAGCATTAACATAACATAGACACGCCCACGGGTCATTGCACTCGCAATATTTTTATATAAATTCTTTGCAACAAAAAATATAGTGACGCACAGTACAACTACGTTATTAAAATCATTCGAGACATTTAAGCCCGTATTAATAAAGACGTATCAAACCCAATTGCACTTGAGAACCTATTTGCCAGATTAAAAAAAAGTTTCGTTTCACTATTGTTACTTATGTACTTTAATTTTTTTTCTTTTTATACCGTAATATTTATATTATAGATTACACAAAAACATTAAAATAAATATAATCTATATTTTTATATCTATTTTTACGTTTTAAAAAAGTAAAGAATTAAAGAACATAAATAACTTAATTAAAGTTCTTCATTTTTAAAAGTGAAACGTAACGTTTTTTTTTATCTATCAAATAAGTTCTAAAGTGAGGTTGGGTTTAAGACTTCTTTATTAATACGGGCCTTAGTGTTCCAAACATTGTCTATTACACGATTGCCGACGAACATTAAGTAAGTAGTGTACTATACTATAAATTTCATATTTAAAATAGTAGGTATATATGTACGACAAAATAACAGAGTTAGAGTTTGCGAGCGCAATGAGATTCTGGACCGCAATTGAGACTAGCTGAGCGTACAGCGTGGCAGACGCGTAACGCCGCGTTTTTGGACGAGCGACATAAACAATTTACATAATTGATAAAATCTAGATGTACACTTAACAATTAAAAAAAAATAACAAAAATATAATATACTTTTGTTGTGATATAATAGCTCTTGTAATTTATTTTATATAATATATTTAAGTAAACTATTAAAACATGCGCCACGCTCATCTCAACTACCACAATCCGCAGCCAAAGATCTAAATACATCCAAACTTAGACTATTTAAAGTTCAACTTCGTATGTAGTCAAACTACGTACAAAATGCAAGTATTCGTTATCAATATGCAAAGAGAATTAAAAAATATATAGTCACATATAACAAAGTTCATAGAAAACACGACACCCGCCTCCTCACGCGACCATACTTAGATATGTTTGCGACAAAAGCTTATTAAATTTCTCATTAACAACTTTTATTTACATCTTAAATAATATACAGTTAAAAACATACAAAAAGAGAATTGGTATGTAACATACTTAACATATAAGGCCATGAAATCGACCGTCGCCGTTGGGACTCTGTGTCTGCTCCACTGTACAAGCGATGAAGAAATGAGTGATTTTTTTTTATAAAACTTAAGATTGAAAGCAGCAAAGCGGACGAGTTTGAAATCCGCTCCGCTACTCTCAAGCTACAGTCCCGTGTCCTATTATACAAGAGTTTTATAACGGAATTTGCCATGCCCGAGCGATCGCTGACTGCGAGTAGAAATTTAAATATCTTAAGAAAAATCGTATTTAATATGAAAAATATTTTCACGCTCCATTCAAAGATAAAATTTCTTTAACATTTAGCATGCAAGATTAGCGATTTAAATGCAACTTTCAAAGTGAACACTTTCAAGTAGTATTTACAAAGACACCGTCGCAGGACGAAGGTAAGAATCGCGAGAATTTCGAAATCGAATTCTCTAATGATATTCGAGTACATATTCACAATACTTAATACAATATAATCACTTAATTCTGTACACGAATTGATCGGCGATGACGATCGACGATCATTAAAAAATTTTTAAATCTAAAACATACCTATCCCTTTGAATCGAAAATATGAGTAAAACATTTAAAACCACAATGAACACTTGCACTGTCAAAGTTACAGCCTGTCAGCTCAGATCGTGTTCGTGCGTGCGTGCGTTTACCGCCGCCAGCCGCGGACGCCCGAGCGGGCGCGCACGCAACCGCGTACGCGACGCGCGCCGCACGCTGGGAATGTGACGTATCGCCGTCGCTGTCCCCACGCTTGCCACTTACAATATAAACTAAACGACGGCTACACCGAGTTCTATAAACACTAACTCAGACTTGAAACGATAGAAATTGTCATGAAGTATAGGGAGTCGCATCGGTCGCGCCCGAGCGGAGCGGGCCGCGGATCAAATGCCGGCGGAGCGGAGTGGGGCGGTGGCATATCGTTCGCACTTGCACCCGCTAGCGCTTTCTCGCTCGCACTCGCACCCGCTAGAGGTGTCTCGCTCGCCGTGTGTCACGCTATCTCGCTCGCTCTTACGGGCTCTGCGGCGCGTGTGGGCGGGACCGCGCTACAAGCCGTCGAGGCGATCGAGGCGGAATTCGTGCTCGACGGCGGAGTCGGGCAACAGCGCGCTGGGTTCCTCCAGCAGGGTCAATTCGTCCAGGTCGAGGCCGGCGCGCAGCTGCGCCTCCTCGCCGCCGAATATGCTCGCGTCCAGGTCGCCGGAGTAATCTGAAACATACGTTGGATCATGTCAACGATTGTTTCTTTTAACGGATCAAAATATGATATCTCGGGAATATTAATGAATCACCGTTTTACATGCTCATCCGAAGCTTGGATCATCTCTCTCGTCAAACATTCAGGTGCCCGCCTACACTAATCTTAATTCTTTTAGTTAAACCACGCGGGCGACGATCTCCGAGTCGAGAGCCAGGCTCAATACCTACAACACGGAAGCGTTTCTGCCCTTGGCAATGAGTAGGCTGTGAGTATGGTCGCTGGGCGAGTGCTAACTACTCGTCTCGTGCGACGTGTGCACTAGATAGTGGTGATGAGACCTGTGAGTATGATGTCCGGGATGGAGGCGGGCGTGTTGGGCGTGGGCGGGTGCGGCGGCGACAGCGGGCGCAGCGCCGTGTACGCGGGCACGGGGTCGCGCGGCCGCTCGCTGGGCGCGTGCGCGTGGGAGTGCGAGATGCGCGCCTCGTGCGCGACGTGCGACACGTGCGACGAGTGGGACACGTGCGCCTGCAAAATACACGGAAATATTATTTAGTCAATTGTTTTTTTTTTAATTATTTATGTCGTTCGTTAATTCCACCGACGTCCACAGCTGGACATAAACCTCCCCCTAAGTATCTCATGGGAGGTGGTATGCTTTTGCAGTTTCGCTGGACGAGATCTCAATCTCGTCCAGCAGACCAACTACAGGAAATTGAGATAAACAGAAACGGACACAGACAGTACACAAGAGAATTAATTGAAAAAAAAACATATATATTACTAACTAGCTGTCCGAATTCGTGCCGCCCTAGAATTTACTTTCTTGACGTACTGAATTAGATAAACACTAAAACCTGTCTCGAGAACTACTATATCCATTGGTAAAAGCAGAGTAAATATTGGTGCAGTGGTATTTGAGTTTATCGCGAACAGACAAACGCGGCGAAGGACTTTATTACTGTTTAGGATGTAAAAATCAGTCCTGCACATGATCTTCATTTTTCCGTCTCCCTGGGTAAGCCAACTTCCTAGCCAACGCTATCTAAACTTTCTTGATCCAACGTGGTAATCGATCCCACAACCTCCGGAACCATACTCAACCTTATTCTTATAGGGGCCGCAGACATGTGTCAGCCATAGTGTCGAGGGCCGCAAGCTATGAGATATTTATTTCTATTAACTAGGTATTGATTGAAATATTGGTAATTCCAAATTATCGATGTAATTACTTCTAACGACGAACACTCTTTCAAAACTTTTAATTTTTTTTTAAAAGGCAACAATCTTTTTGGGTAGGAATTTAAATGGTTTTCATATACTTACTTCTTGTCTTTGTTATTTTAAGGGCCGATTTTTCAATCGTCAGATAACTTTTATTTGTTGAATAAACATGTGACTTTGACATTTGTTCCATACAAAATCTGCCAAAATCACAAATTTATTCCTTAGATAAAAGTTATCTGATGATTAAAAATTGGGCCTAATACTAATAAGTTATCTCTTCATTTCATTTCAAGACATTTCATAGTACATCTTGCCAATAATACTCATTGAGTATTGAGTATCAAATAATATTTAACAATATCAATAATTGTATCTAGAAGCTGTAGTTTTAATGTAAACTGTTCATACCTACTCGTGAGAACCTGTAATTGGCTTTCTGGTACCTAATTTATTTTTATTGTATCATATTTAAGTTGGTTTTCCATTATAATACACATAAAAATTAAATAAAAATATTTTTATACTTCAAATGGGCCAATAAAATTAAGATGGTTTAGTTATTTAAAATCATTTTAATTGAAACTTATACCTATGTATAAGAACGTCTCCCCCATACAGGTAAACCTAAATGGTTTTTAGAAGGGGATAATTATTGTCATTTGCTTTTATGTAACAATAATTTGTTTTAAGGCCGTTTTAGTTATTACTTACGAGAGTAAATACAGTATATTATTTAGAGCTGTAATTAAATGCCAATAAATTAGTTTAACTATTTACTAAAAAGTTTGAACCGATAACTTTTTTTAATAAGATCTTTGTGTCATTGTAAAATTTATTTTAAAAAGAGTGGCGCTAGTTGCGGTTATTCCTCGACTTAAAAAAAAGCCGCAAGCGCCGCAGGTTGAGTATATCTGTACTAACCTGCGAGTAGGTGTGCGGTGAGTTGGACTGCGGCGAATGCGGCGAACTGTGGTTGATGTAGCTCGTGTTGTAGTTCGACGTCGGGTGGTCCAGCTAAACACACACTTGTATTACACACCGGAACACCACAGAGCATCTCTACACATCTACTATAGTAAAATAAGCACATTAACTCGATAATCACATAGAACATGCTAAATGTCACGGAACACAAAATGAGTGGACATGTTATTTGACAAAATTAGTAGATGTCGCCAAACTCACTCAAACACATCGATAATAGTACACGCTAAACATTAAAAATTTGTTTGTTTATATTTTAGTAAAAACTAGCATGCTTTAATTTATACAAGGTGTAAAATAGATAAGTGATATTTAAGAGTGTGTGCCTCCTATGTAGAGTATACTGTAAAAGTACCAGCGCTGAAAGACTTACTTTTGACTTCCATGTTTGTGTGAGAAATGTCTCAACATCATAAATTTTCCCATTCAATAATTTAAAAGATAGTACCTGTTTCAGTGCTAGTACTTTCACAGTAATCTCTATATACGGGATCCATACGTACACACCCTAAAGTATTATCACTCATTATAGCCTGTATAAGTTTGAAAATACTACGAAAAGTAGATGATCTGTAAGCCTTTTTATTTTAAGTCCCAATTCCACCCACGCATTATAACGAAGAACGAAGTTCAACGCTGAGTTTGTCTGTCTGTCCCGTTCTACTATCGAATGGAAGATAGGCAGGTTTAAAAAAAAAAGGTGTGTGTGCGATTCACACACGATAGAAGTGAAACTTCAGTAAATCGACAAAAGAATGAGATGAATATATATAACAAGGGTAGGATAATTACAAAGTTTAATAGTTCAAAACGGCAATATACATACACACCGACATCTGCTCTCTCGCTCTGGCTCACTAAGGCGACTATGCTTAGAAGACGGGAGTGGGGACGCATACTTCGTATGGCACAAAGAGGAGAGACCGATAATATAAAATAGTATGTATATTTCTGTCTCATTCTCTTGTATTTGTGTCTCTTACCTGTCGTTTTTTCCGTTGCATCCGGTTTGAAATCACAACGATTCTAAAGAAGTTTCACTTCAAAAAGTTCGGCAAAATCTAAAGAAGCTAAAGCTAAACAAGTTTGGCAAAATCTTGGCTTCCCGGATTGAAATTTGAAGCACGCAAACCTACTTGGTACTTCCACTTGTTTTGAGTTCCGCGCTAAAATTAGCAAGCAAATCATCATGAATTGTTATACGATACTTTATTATCCATCTCAATTTGCACTAATCTTTAAAATATGTTTTTATAGTTTTTCTATGGATACTGAAAATCTTTTCATTTGAGAGCAAGTATAGACCTTAATTTAAAAGTGACATATAGATTAGATTAAAAACAATTGAAGACATGAATGGATAAAGGTGACATGTAGCAAAATTCTGATTTAGAGAAAATTTTGTTTAAACTGTCAATGAAACATTTTAGAATACGTCGTAACTTATTAAGTACATTTTTGTTAAATTGATCTAAAGATCCGTCTCTGGAATCAATGTACATACTTAATATGTTACTTCATATATCCTAAAATGTTTAAGGGCCTGTTCCAGGAGACGCTCTAAACGTTCAGATCATTCATTACGCTGACATTGACAGCTGACAGTGCCTGTGAAAACAGTTCAAAACGATCCTAAACAGTGCTAAAGAAAATAGTAAACGAAAATAACGTTTTTTTCGTTCAGATTTGCGTTTCTTTAGCACTGTCTAGGATCGTTTTGAACTGTTTTCACAGGCACTGTGTTAACAGTTCAAAACGGTGCTAAAGAAAATAGTAAACGAAAATAACGTTTTTTTCGTTCAGATTTGCGTTTCTTTAGCACTGTCTAGGATCGTTTTGAACTGTTTTCACAGGCACTGTGTTAACAGTTCAAAACGGTGCTAAAGAAAATAGTAAACGAAAATAACGTTTTTTTCGTTCAGATTTGCGTTTCTTTAGCACTGTTTAGGATCGTTTTGAACTGTTTTCACAGGCACTGTCAGCTGTCAATGTCAGCGTTATGAATGATCTGAACGTTCAGAGCGTCTCCTGGAACACAGGGTAAGTGACTGTTTAAGGCAGTGTTTCACCAAGCAATGTTAAAGTTAACGCCATGGTAAAATACCATGACATCTCATTCATTGACAGGAAATACGAGACGGATAACATGATATTTAACATGGCGTTAACTTTAACATTGCTTGGTGAAACACGGCCAAAGCCCAACATTCTGGGTACAAAATATTTGCGACATATCACACCATAATCCATTCATGTCTTCATACATGCAAACAATAAATTATATTGTTATTTAATTGTAGTTTAAAACAGTTTGCTGCAGCGATAAGAAAAGCTCGCGGGCAAGGCATAACCGCTAATATTAATGATTTACACCTGAATATAGTAACAATATAGTTTGTTTTAAACATATTTCTCTACTAAAGATACCCGCACTTCATAATATTAAGCATGCGATTACAAAACGCGTTATAAGCCATGCTTTCATGCATTCATAAATCTATTTATATGCTGAATTTTAAAAATGTAGCACTATATTAAGCATGGCTTCAGTTTCGTTGATTTTATGTAGCATAGTTTTTCTTTGGCAACAACTTTACATAGAAAAAGTCTATATACAAAGTTCATATTAAATTACATAACAATATCCTTTGTTATAAAGAATATTGTTATGTCATAATATCGAATGCATTCTTATTATGATTACAATAAAATTGTATAAATTTTAAATATTACATAAAGATAGAAAAAATATTTGATCCAGTGACGAAATACTATAAAATAAGTTTCATTAATAAGAACATAAAGACGCAAAGATTTGTATTGTATAATAGCTCCCCTCACCGATTTCGGCGTCGGTAGCCGATTTAATTGAAACCAGGCCAGCTAAGCAGGAGTTATTTTATAGTGCCCAAGTGTGTGCGCAATACACAGAAGCACTCTCTCTTCCTTTTACTCCTATAACCCAGTGGGACGGTAAACCGACACGACTGGCGAGAGAACAGGCGCAGGACCGACTTTTACATGCCCATCCGACGCATGGATCGTGTTTCCTGTCAGACAATCAGGTGATCAGCCTGCATTGTCCTAACCAAGGTTTGGTTAGGTTAGGTTAGTAGAAAACAAAATTTTTTGTTGTTCCAACGCGGGAATCGCACCCACGACCTACGGGTCGAGAGCGAAGCTCTGAACCACTGGACCACGGAGGCGTTTGTGTTTATTGTATGAATAGTCTGCGAATCTACCTAGTAGACCGTGGCGCAAAAATGTAAGGTTCCAGCGAGATTTCCTAAAGCAACAAAGAAGCGAACGACATTATATTTATATATTTTCGAAAAATATATAAATATAATAAATATTTCCGAAAAAATCCTAAATTTGCAGTCACTGGACCAAACAAGTGTAACAACGTAATTCACTGTATAAAAATCGCATAACCCAAATAGTTTTTGCTACAAAATATATTTTATGAAGAGTAAGAATTAAAATAATTTGAATGTAACTACAAACGTGCGAGTAACTATATTTTGTACGTATTGACCGCCCACGACAAACCAATTCTTGTTTTATCGCGTGAATAGAGTTTAATTTCGAATCACTATTAAAAATGACATGCCGTCTCATCACGGTGTGAATTGACGCTAACGGTCGGTTTTCGAAACGCTATTCAAATGTATGATCAACTAAAATGGCATTAAAATTAACAGTATTGACCGCTGATTGGTGGATCATTTATCAGAGAGAAAGGAAGGGGCAGATATTTTTATAATTACATCACGCTCGCACTTGCAAATCTGGAAATTCCACATATAAGGTTAAATCACTCAAGACACCGATAAGTTAAAATACAATTCGAATCAACTTTGTCTTTTTTTTTTAACGGGCATTGTGGCCCGCCCACCTTACATTCCCACCACTACAAATCCTGTGAGCCACGATCGACAGCGGTAACCAACCACGACAAACCCTTTGATATGATCTCAGGGGTGCCCGAGGGACAAGCTAAATCTGTCTTGGGACCCACAACGAAATTAATCAAAAGAAAGAAAAAGGAGGAGTAGGATCAACTTTGTCTGTGGAATTTTAACCACCCTTGCAAGTGCGAGCGTGATGTAATTATAAAATAGTTCCTTCCTTTCTCTGATGTTTTCTAATCACCGTTCAATATGCGTTGTTAATTTTAATGACATGTTAGTTCATCATACCATACGTTCCAGAAATCGGCCGTAAGTGTTCTTACACTAGCGTTTTACAAAGGCCATATTCAGATAAAGTCCCCCATAACCGGATCTTTTGCCTGTGTAAAAGTGGCCTATCAGGACTCACGTAAAAACTTAAACAGTTGCCCGCGCGTCGAGCGTAAACTAAAAACTATATTATGGAAATAGTGGAAGCCCCAAAGGGAGATTTCCGACCGAGCGATAATTAGCGATGGCAGCTTTAAATTCGACAACTCGATCGTTGTTCGATTTTGAACTCTATAGTAACTCGTTTGTCGTGGGCGGGCGTGTAATAGTAAGTGTGCCGTACGTTGTCCGCGATCTGGACGTGCGCGGTCCACCCCGACTCCACCAGGCCCTGCACCAGCTGCGCCCAGTCCTTACAACACCACACCGTTACTGCCGTTACTGTCACCACCTCTACTACCCATTGTTGACACTAGACTGAGTTGTCTAACTATTGTTAACACTATTGTAAATTTTATTCTAGAGAAAGAAAAGAAAAAAGAAAAATATATTCTGATCAACATACAACACAATGTAACACTATAGAGAACAATAGGATATATTAAAACTAATAAGCATAAAAAGGTGCATATAATAATACATATTAAATACGAACAAGTAATTAAATAAACGGAAAAAATTAAATTTTCATTTGAAATTTGAGAGACGAAGAAATAATTATTATCAATGTAAAATTAAATCAGTGTTAAATTTTTTTCTTGAATAAGTATATAATGAAAAAAAAAATGTGCAAAAGATAGAAAGAGAGAGATTAATAATCACATTTAAAGAGATACATAATGGATGTGAATGCTAATAAAGTAAAAATAAATAGTTAATTCTATGATGCCTCTGGTAAAAAAATTACAATGTTTAAAAAACTTTACTCCAAAGTGTCAATAATTGGGTAGTTTACCCTATCATAAATATAAACATAGTGTGTTTTAAACTGTTATTCTTTTTCGGTTTGTGTACATTTACTGCACAAGCTGTTGGATTGGACTATACACAAATATGCACACAGAACCGCTACGCATATTCCACCTTTCCTACTATAGGGGCATAATTTGAAAAACATGATTGCTGTGAAAACGCGTAGAAAGATTTTTGAGCCCCAGTATATTCACAAAATCGGTCATAAATTAATTAAACTACTAATTAGGCACAATAGGCACATACTCTTTCTGTCAAAAGCATTAGGTAGACCCGTGGTATTTATTCCCATATATTATAAAAGAAAAGTGTTAAAAAACTCGAAATCACAAAATTTTGAGTTGTGCCCCTCTAGTAGGAAAAGTGCGATATATAACTAGTAGTTTTCAGAGTACTATGGGCATATACTATCTAACTTTAAAAGTATATTTATGAAGTTAAAATACACATCATTAAAACTAAGTGCCCCTTTTCTATTTCCACAAAGTAACTTTACAGTCTTTATTTTTATTATAATAATTACTTTTTAAACGATTTTAAACTATACTATGCCCATGGTTCTATACACAGATTTTATATCCACATAAGATCTATTTATTTATAGAATTTTTCAGTGGCAATTTATTTATACTTTATACTTCTCGAGAGAAGTTTGAAAATCAATTTTCACGTTTTTTATCGTAATGTTATTTTCTAAATCTAATTTTTAAAATTATTTGCAAATGTTTCCTTCGTGTATAGTAATCATAATATTGGTGAATAGTAATCAAATTCCTTCGAATCTGATTTATTTTCCTCATGTTAAATACTGATTGTGCATTATAGTGCAACTATTGCTGTCATGTGTCGTTTGCTTGTGCATTTCTCATCATCTATTCTATATTTGAAGCCACATTTATGGCAAATCTAAGGTTTACTCACAACTCCTTGCTATTCCATGAAGCATTAAAAGTTAAAAATATATAATACACACCAAAATACATGTACACTACAATATGTTTTCGCTTGCACTGTGTATATCAAGTCATTCATCGTTCAATATGATTGAACGTGACGCATGAAATATATAATATTGCTCAATCATTCATCATTTGATTTACCATTGAGTGTGAGTTATGAATGTTACTATATATAAATTTAACTGATTTTAATTGAATGAGAAACAATCTTGCTAATTACGTAGCAAAATTGTAATAAACAGACAGAGTTATATTAATATAAACTATAAGTAAACAAACCTTAAACTTATAATACCAAACCATACACGGAAACACAAAACTAAATGTTAGTCAAACCAAAGCGCACACCAAAATACAAACCAGAAGCAAACGTAATAACAAACAAATGAAATTAACAGAACTGAGGACATCATCATAAGACACCATTTCTTAAATTCATTTACAATTTTAGAGAAAATTTAGATAGTTTTTAATCGTAAAAGATATTCTATTACGATTAATTTGTCAAAAATTAAGCCATATAGGTACTTAATTTAAATTATTTTTTAATTCTCTGTCCAGTTCCAGCGTCTGTTGTCCCACTCGCCCGATGTTAATACGAGTGGTTGACCCACTCGCATAAGTTATGAAGGACATCACAAAATAAATTATTTTAATAACAATACATGAATTGATAAAATGGAGTCCTTATGACAGACCAACATAAAATAAACATAACATAAACCCCGTAGTAATAAAAATATACATAAATATTACACACTGTAGTATTAAGCTTTACATGTTTTGTCCCTGTCTGATATGTTAGAAAAGTCTGATATGTGAGAAGGACGAATTCGTAAAACGTAATTTACGTATCGTCGCTTAACCTTCTCAACCTTGTATAGCTATAAAACTACAAATTTCAGTAGGGCCAAAAAAACTCAATCATTTTAGATTATGAAATGGATTTTGGATGTAAACTGTGCATAACTGAACCATATATAAAACAAAATCCATGTCATTATAAAATCTAAAATTATTAAGTTTTTTGACTCTATTGAAAAGTTGAAGTTTTATAGATACGAGGTTGAGAAGGTAAAGCGACGGTATGTCCCTCAAGGACAAAACATTGCAAAGCTTATGCAATATCCAGTGTGTAAATATTATTCGTGAGGGGCAAAATAACATCCTGTACTACCATATAACTGAACTGTTAAGTAACACGCTGTATAGTTACCATGGTGATCTGCTCGAAGGGCTGCAACAGCGCCTGGTGCAGGTTGTTGTAGTCCTGCGGCGACTCGACCGGGCTGCCCGGACTGTGCACCATCTGGAATATTCACCGTAGATCTATGACATTCTATAAACGAAGAAGGCGTTCGATAGACGGAGAAAACATCTCTAAGGGAATTATAGTATATATCATAAAGTACATATATAACAAAGACACGACCTAGTACTAGAAAATGGTATCATCCTAATACTGGCAATTCCACTGGCTATTTTTGTTTTCTTCGATTTCCTGGCACATTCCGGAAACCGCCATCTAGCGCCACTATTGGAAAATACTAATTCCTAATTTCGTTTCGTATCTTATTCTTAATTATGGAGTTGACAAGACAAGCATGCCCCTCGATCCTGGCTACACAGTTCTTGGTGTAGTCAGGATCGAGTCTCTACAGATCAGTCACCACAGAGCAGTGGTGGGTCTCTCCCATTAATTTTGACCAAAGAATTGACTTAAAATTGACAACCTCCACGGCGGCGTAGTGGTTGAGTGCATTAGTGCTCAAGCGAGAGGGCGCGGGTCCGAATCCCGCCGAGGGAACAAAAACTTTTCAATGTTCCTGGGCCATGGATGTGTATTAAATTTGTGTATATTATAATCAAAATGTTAAATATGTTTATAGTATAAAAAGTATTAAACATATTTCCGTTGTCTGGTACCTGTAACACAAGTTCCTCGGATACTTAGCACGGGGCCAGATTGACGTGGTGGGAAGTGTCCATAGATATTATTATTATTATGTTTGGAAATAAAGAAAGAACGCAAAGGGCCCGTTACACAATTTTAATTTAAATGTAATGTCACACTTGTTATTAATACTGAGTACTTTTGAGTGTGAACTTAGCAAAAATAAAAAATCTAAAATTTTCGAATTGTCGTATTTTAATTTCTGCTAACTTCACACTCGTGTTTTTTGCATACAGACCGTAGGCGAGGGTATGTTGATGTTGGATGTGGACGAGTATTGCGAGGGCGGACTGCAGTGCGGCTGGTACGATGACGTCATCCACGTGTGATCCAGCGGCGACATATTCTGGAATGCGTTTACCGAGGACATTAGTATAGGCATTGTACAGAACTAAAGATGCGTCTTGTTTTAATGTACTGTTTACATCAAATATTTGAGCAAATGTTTGTGTCAAATTTAAGTCTCATAAGGTGCGTTCCAGTTGCAAGGAAAGAACGTTTTGAACGAAATATTCAATCACATTCTGTTTTTTATGTGTGAACTTAGGGCGAAAGAAATAGGAATGTGATCAAAAAACAAAACGCTATTTCCTTGCTACTGGAACACACATAAAGATGGTTTTAATAGCATAAGCTGTGCACTAACTAGCACTAGGCACACAGCCTAGTGCTAGTTGTATCGCCGAAATAGACTACAATTTGTATGGCATTGAATTAGTTGCTATAGTTTGCCACTAGGGGCGCTGGGTCCATGCCATACAAATTGTAGTCTATTTCGGCGATAAAACTAGCACTAGGCTGTGTGCCTAGTGCTAGTTAGTGCACAGCTTATGCTATTAAAACCATCTTTATGTGCGTTCCAGTAGCAAGGAAATAGCGTTTTGTTTTTTGATCATATTCCTATTTCTTTCGCCCTAAGTTCACACATAAAAAACAGAATGATATTGAAAATTTCGTTCAAAACGATGTTTCCTTGCAATTGGAACGCACTTACTGGAACGACTTAATGACGAGCGGTGACACTATTCTGCTGAAAGTTCACACCGCAGAGTATAAATTAAGAATATTGTATGACAATCGGCTGACAAGAGATATTCAACGGGTATTAGTATTCACAAAATCCGCAAATATTTGCACAGTATTAAAATATTATTTGCTCAAATATTTAGGGAGCCAAGCAAACGTGACTCTTGTTATTACTTAATACAATTTGGATTTCCTTGCTAATTTCGTTTTTTACATGAGATTTTAGTGGCTATTATTTCTAAAACAAGACACAACTTCTAAAACCTTGTTATAATATATTTTGGACCATCATGCGGTTAAATTTCGAAAGCACCAAATATATTAGTATCATAGCAGTATGCGCGGTGTAAATTTCTTATACCTTACTAATAAAAATAATTACACTGCTATACAATGTTTTGTCCTTGTCTGTCCGGTCACTTTTCTAACGCATTAGACAAGGAGAAAATATTGGATAGCTTAAACAGTGTGTAAATACTTTTATTAGTAAGGGGTAAATATGTACAATGATGATATAATATGCGAATCTTAATATTATGTGAAGAATAATAATATAGAATAAAGTAAAAAATAAATGCTAAAAATTCAAATGCATATTGGAATAAATTAAAAAAAAACCTTATTTAAAAAAGCAATTTTTATTATTATTTTCCCCATACATACAATAGAAGGCGAAAAAAGTGAGTAAAAATTAATTAAGAAATATTAAGCGTCCTGTCAAATATGTTTTTTTTTCATGAAAATTGAGTGTCAAATAAGTTTATCCTTAACTGAAGACATTAAAAAGAAAAAATTGTACAAATAGTGAAGTTATATTCATGTGAAGAAAGAAATTGATATACAAATATAATCGTTTTGAATGCAATAAAATGTTAGAATTTAAAAGCCGAATCATGCAGTTTATTATAAAATATCGAAAAATCTCCGGACTGGTAAAGCGTAAAAAATATTTACATTTTTTGTTATCGAAAGCTTTAAGCAATCTGAAATTATTAAATCGTTAAGACGAACCTTACTATGATGTAGGTAATTATTTGTGTTTGGTACAGATAAGTGATTCTGAAATAAACAAAAAAATGAATACGTGTTGGAAGCAAATTAACAACAAACAGAACTATAACAAAACAACATGGGGCCAAGCGGGAACAATTAACAACGTATTGTCTAAAGGTATAGACGTCCCGTTTAAATTCAACCCAAACGTAAACAAACCCGTCTTTGGCAGTACCATAGACTAGTTGTGCCAATTGGCCATTACAATACAGTGATTATAATCCCAAATAAAATGTATGGGATTTGACAAAAGGTTCGCTAAGTGAATGGTACCTTGAATCAGCACCCTGAATGGCTTTGTTAACTGAGCTAATCGACGATTTGAACAGCCTTTCAGAAACCGGGGTATACTTATATACACATATACTTATACCGGGGAAATGACACATATTCTTGGTCGAATTTCAATTTATTGTTTACATCACATTGATTCGGAACCGAGTATGTTATCAAGTGTTCCTGCTCAGCCGCTGAACTGTTAAAACACTTAGTCACTATGGAGATCACTACTTGAAGCTGCTTTTAATGCTGTTACCCTAAATGGAGGAAGAAAATACCCGTCACGACATCATAACATTTTATTACACTAGACAACATAATATAAAAGTTTGATGTTTTAGTACATTCAGAAGCCTACGTGGTCTAGTGGTCCAGAGCTTCGCTCTCGACCCGGAGGTCGTAGGTTCGATTCCTGCGTTGGAATAACAAAAAATGTTGTTTTCAAGTTTGGTTAGGACAATGCAGGCGGATCACCTGATTGCCTGACAAAAAAGATGATCCATGCGTCGGATGGGCATGTAAAAAGTCGGTCCTGCGCCTGTTCGTCCGCCAGTCGTGTCGGTTATCCGTCCCACGGGGCTACGAGAGTGAAGGAAGAGAGTGCTTCTGTGTATTGCGCACATACTTGGGCAGTATAAAATAACTCCTGCGTAGCTGGCCTGGTTTCAATGAAACCGGCCACCGTCACCGAAATCGGTGTAGGAGGTATTATTATTACATTCAGAAATAAAGAAGTATTACAACTATGACCGCATTTCCATACACTTGTTTGCAGGTCGTGGTTATTGTATCACAAGATATAATTTATTTAATTGTGTATTTAAATTCGACAAAAGTAAAAAAAAATTACTTTCATAATAAGTCCAAACGGGTATTTTACTTTTAAAACTACAGTAAGTATAACATTGATACATGAATCGCAATTCTCCTAATGAAGCCATTGACTCAAATAGTACACCTTAACAATAATAATAATATTATGTAGGTACTATCAGGGAATCTAATTTATAATCATCGTTTGTATTATTAGCATCTTACTTCCAAGTATTATTATAATGATTGTACATTTAAGTGTTGCAATTAATTTTATATTTTTTTATTACTCATGCGGGATAAGTAGCATCTTGGCGCTCGCTGTTGCGGTTGAAAATGGGCTGTTTGCCCATTTTGGAATTTGAGTGCGAAAAGTTTACTTGGCGCACGCATTTGCGTGCGCCAAGTAAACTTATACCAGATACCACTTATACCACTTATCCCGCATTTGTAATAAAAAATAGTATGTGCAGCCCGTGCGATATTGTCGATTGCTCACGAGAGCGAAGATGAAGGCACGAGCGAAGCGAGTGCGTTCATTCGCTCGAGTTTACAGACAACTTATCGCACTAGTTGCACAATATACTATTACAAGATAAATTTTACTTCTCGTTATCTTTTACCAAAATGATAAAAGATGTCCCGCGCAAGTGTCTCACGCCGATTCTTCGCGACGGGGTAGTTTTCGAACCAGTGGTAGGAATCATAATATTATAGACATGGCGTTCAGAAATCATGTTTATAAAATTAATTTTGAATGAAATTATTAGCCAGTGCGATCTAACGCCTGGCTGTAACTTTCGTGCTATTATAGCGTTCCAAAACGCTACTAGCCACTCTCCGGTACAATGACTGCAGACCGTACGCCCCTACAATATGGCGTACGGACGTGACGTCATATCTTACTTCTAAGTATCTATTGACAGTATCATTTTGACTCACATTGAGTCCTAATTTCACCAACGTTAATGCTAATAGATCGATATTGATATTATGAATATCATCCCTTATCTTTCATTAATGCGAAGAGCGAGAGAAATTATAATATTTAATGAACGTTTAACTTTAACAGGCGTAGATGAAATTGACTCTTAGATTCAGTTTCGCCAAACACTGTTTGTTAAATCCTTCATTAAATATCATGACGTCCCTTTCGTATTTCCTGTCAAGGAATGAGAAGGCATGGTATTTTGACAACCTGTTAACACTAACAAGCGTTAGTGAATTCGGATCTTAAGGTATTAATTTCTTCTGAAGTTATCTAATAATTACAAAGTATACGCCAATGTGCGTCACGGCTGCGTACGCCACGCATCAGTGATACATATAGTATTTATCATGAGGCGTGATATTTAGATTAATTTTCATCATCAAATGACCGAGTCTAAGGATTTTTTTTTCACAGTGAAACCTGTTAATTTGTATCCAAAAGGGCCAAGGATTTTGTACGATTTAAAGCAGTTTTTACTTATCCAGTTTTCAATTAGACAGGTTAAAAAACACTAATACAATTCAATCATTACGTATACATTTTAAAATGCAACGTACACTAACCTGCGTGTCGTACAGCGCATTGTGGTCGTGGTGCAGGCCGAGGGGGACGGTAGCGCCGACGGGGGACCCCGAGCCGGGGGACAGTCCCCCCGTCGCGGGGGACACGCTGCCGCCGCCGGGGGACACGCCACCGGGGGACACGCCGCCCGGTGACGTGGGACTTTGCTGGAAGATGTAGGAGTTTCATTTTAGTTTAATATGATATTACAATTTTATATTCTTACATTATAAGTCAACATTGTCCCCATTTTGATTAACGACCCGCGTAGCGCTTTCGTTCGAATCCCGCCGAGAAAACAAAAAAAAAGTTTTCAATGTTCCTGGGTCATGGATTTGTATTATATTAATATAATAAAAATCTTAAATATGTGTGTAGTATAAAAAGTATTCAATATATTTCCGTTGTCTGGTAACACAAGTCCTTCGGATACTTAGCACGGGCCAGATTAAAGTGGTGTGAAGCGTCTATAAATATTATTATCTATACTAATATTATAAAGCGAAAGAGTTTGTTTGTTGAAACGCATTAATCTCAGAAACTACTAGTCCGATTTGAAAAAAAATTTTTTTTGCTGGATAGATCAGTTATAGAGGAAGGCTTTACGCTATAAATCATTACTTCGACCAATAGGAGCGAAGCGTCAGTGAGAAATTTCAAATATACTTTATTGATATATAAATTACAAAAAAAAAAAAAAACAAACAGACAACAATTACAAAAAATCAGACGTGCATGTCTGATTTTATACAAAGGCGGCCTTATTACTTCAAAGCAATTTCTTCCAGGCAACCTTTAGATATTTTAGATATTGGAAAGCGAAAGGAGAAATGTTGCAAAAACGGGGAAAATTATTCACATCTGAGGACTTTCGTTGCGTGCGCTGAATAAACGGTTTAAGTCATTCAAAAACCATGCGAAGGAAGTCGCGGGCACAGCTATCTTTTAAAAATAAAAAAAAACAACGTACATATCTAGGCTGGTAGGGCGGGCTGGCGCGCATGTACGGCGAGGGGAAGTGCAGCTGGGTGAGGTCGGGCAGCGAGCCGCCGGGCACCTGCAGGTCGCAGCTGAGCCCGCCCGCGCCGCCGCCCCCTCCGTCCCCCCCACTCTCGTATACGCTGCAAGTCAAATAACATTTCGTCGCTTTAGCCCGTGTTTCACCAAACAATGTTAAAGTTAACGCCATGTTAAAATACCATGCCATCTCGTTCATTGACAGGAAATACGAGAGGGATAACATGATTTTAACATGGCGTTAACTTTAAAATTGCTTGGTGAAACAAGCCCTTACCTTCACAACCTCGTATCTATGTCGCAGTCATCTAATCGAATCAGCAGTTTAATTGTACGACTAGCGCGTTTATGAATTATTAATGACGACATTTAATTGAATGACTAAAGGACAACTCGTCGAGTTGTTTAATGTAACGTTCGACGTCTTGACTGAACGTCCTTTAGCATAGTCGTTCGTTGAATGTTTGGTAGGGGTAGATTTGACCATAAGTTCGGAACATAAAATGTCCTCAAAATAGAGACATGTCACACAAAATGAAAATGAAAAGGACTTGTGTGACGCTTAATCAACGTTCGGCCTAGTCAATCATTTAAATGTCGTCATTCAATAAATGCGGTAGACATTTAATCAAATAGCTGATTCAATTAGATGACTGCGACATATATAAAACTACAACTTTTCAGGGGAGCTAAAAAAACTT
This sequence comes from Celastrina argiolus, assembly GCA_905187575.2. Classification (NCBI taxonomy): domain Eukaryota; kingdom Metazoa; phylum Arthropoda; class Insecta; order Lepidoptera; family Lycaenidae; genus Celastrina; species Celastrina argiolus. Next base: position 8,136,827 of record LR994594.1, on the reverse strand, counting down.
AATAGTTGTAGATTTTATTATGACATGGATTTTTTTAATGAGGTTCAGTTATGTATTAATTATCTAGCTTTTTAACTGATCTTAAGTATATAAAAATTAAGTTTTATAGTATCGAGAAAACATGGATTTTTCAGATCCGAGATTCGGAATTTTTTAGATACGAGGTTGAGAAGGTATTGCGACGATATAGTACGAAACTTGACCAAATCATTTTCGCATTACTTGTTGGAACGAACTATAGCAACTGAAACTACTTATCGAATAATAATAGCAGGTTAAGGGCGTGTTTCGCCAAGAAATGTTAAAGTTAACGCCATGTTAATTATCATGTTATCCCTCTCGTATTTCCTGTCAATGAATGAGATGGCATGGTATTTTAACATGGCGTTAACTTTAACATTGCTTCGTGAAACACGGCCTTAGATTACTGTTAGGGAAACATCTTCAGCATATTGCGTTTAACGTTTTAGTAACTTATCAGTTGCTTGAGGTAAAAAGTGGTTGTACCTTTGGTGGTATTTAATTACTTCATTATTTATACTAAACCTGATGGTGATGAGTCAGCATTTTTTCATCTAGAATATGTTCAATTTGGTGCTTACGAGTTCAAAATATTAGCAGGCGGTGGCCTAGATCCTGATGACGTCATAAGATAATAAACACTCACTTGTTGTTGTTGGGTATTCTAGGAATTTCGCACGACGATCGCGGACGGTTCGTGGGGTTCATGCCCAGTGTTGCCAGCACGTCTAAGTGGATGTTGCCAGCTGAAAATATAAGAGGAAATATTAAAATATGTTGTACTGTACGTTCTCGATGGAAATGCATATTACACAGTAATAATACACAAATTACTCTACACCAGTGAGTCTAGTGAGAGTGACAAACACTGCTCACGGTGAGGAAGTTAACTACAATTTGTTTGGCATCGAATTAGTTACCATAGTTTAGCACCAGGGGCGCTGTTTCGATGCCATATAAATAATTGAAGACATGAATCGATAAAGGTGATATGTCGCAAAAAAAAATACCCGGAAAATTGAGTTTAAACAGTCACTTAAGATGAAACAGTACGAAATTTTTTCCATACAAAAATAAGGGTTTACGGGATTCCTGTTTCCTCTCTGGATGGTGCGGCTAGAGTAACAATTTTTTTCCTGAATATTTGTGGATATTGTTTGTACGTCCCTATTATTTCCTTTTTTTTATAAATTCATTATTTAAAGAGATATGGACGTTCAAAAACCAAAAAAAAAAATGGCCAGACTCACCGCTATGTTTAAACATCTAGGAAACGTATTTGACTACAATAAACAACAAAAAATAGGAACCTAGCTTAATTCTTTGTTTAGCTAAGAAAGAAAAAAATGTTTAAATCGGTTAATTTTTGGAGGAGGAAACACGAATCCCCTGAACGTCGATTTCTGGTACTTTTAATAGGCAATTTCAGTCCAAGTTGCAGTTGTCTCTATTGCGCTAGTGCTGGCTAGCTAAGGCACTGCGAGACAGCAATAGATTTTATAAATACCTATTTTGCATTTCTCTGACCCGTGGTGTTTCCCCTTAAACATTTTAGGTTACGTATAGTAACGTTTTAAACACATTGTTTTTAAAGACGGATCTTTAGATTTTTGATTGTTCCTATAAGAACAGGTTATTTCGGTTAACCTAGTTTAGGTACTTAAGTAACAACATTATTGTTAACATTTTTGTAACTGGTATGTAAACCCTTGTACTTACCAAAATATTATGTACTAACATGTTATTCTCAATAAATATTTTTTTTATTATTATTTATTTATTATTATTTTAGTTCGACTTAGCCGAAACCGGTCGTGTATTTCCATAAATCTAATGTTGAATAACTAATGAAGTGGAGAAAGTGAAGGTAATTTTTGTGGAAATATTAAAACACAGTACGAAAATGTTTTCTCGTCGCACTAATATTAGTTTTTTATCAATGTTACTTCTTCAGGCTTAATAAATTTTGATAAAAATTTGGTATGTTTGTTTGGATTTAAACCGAAACGTTCAGAGGAATACTGCAAGCCGCGAGAATAAGCTATGTAACTACAATGAGTAATAAAATAGGAGAATTTAATATCTTTACAATCTTTAAATTAACTAAATTAAAATTGAAAACATGAATTATTTATTGGAAATGTGAATGGTTTGGTTATGATTATTCTTACTATATCCCTGACTATTAAACAGATCTACGCCCTAAAGAATAACATAAAAATTGAGATCTACACTTGACTGAGTGCCAACTTCAATACATGTTAAAGTTAATCCTTCATTAAATATCATGGTTTTCGTCTCGTGGATAAGTCCCGATGTCACCAACGCTTGTTAGTGTTAACGGCTTGTTAAAATACCATGCCTTCTCATTCATTGATTGGAATTACGAGAGAAACCACACGATATTTAACGAATGATTAACATTAACATTGCTTGGTGAAACAACTTAGTAACATAAGGGCGTGTTTAATCCTTCGTTAAATATCATGTTGTTCCTCTCGTAATCCCTATCAATGAATGTGAAGGCATGGTATATTAACATGCCGTTAACACTAACGTGCGTTAGTGAAGATGCTACAGGTTGTAGCATCTTCACCAACGCATGTTAACGGACTTTAAAACCTTGTAGCCTACAAGGTTTTAAAGTCCGTTAAGTCCGAAATAACTAGTGGCTCTATGTCCGAAATAACTAGTGACTCTAATTCTTTTTAATTATTAATTTAGTTCCTCAATAATTTAATTCAATATTGCGAATACACAAGTTCTTTGACGTCATAGCACTGTTTAGTACCATAAATGTACCTATAAAAAAATATGTTTACGTTCATAGGCGGAACAAATTATTGTGTGTATTTTTAGATTTTCCATTAAACAATGGTAATGTACATTGGTCCGTGGGGTGTCAGAACAGGGGGCTGATTCAAGATGCCATCGCTAATTATCGCTTACAAAGTTCGATAATTAATTACCGATGGCATCTTGAATCAGGCCCTAGGTATTGCTTATGATATGTTGTAAACGAGACGTTGACTCGTTTTGCTATATTTGCGGTAAATTTATTCAAGTGAGAGAAAAAAATAATAATTTAAAACAAATTTAATGATCCCCGATGAATATCAGGCTTATTTTAATCTACCCGTCAAAAATCGGAACATAAAATGGGCTCCACACACACGTGCTATATGACACATCATGTAACGAGTCAACGTCTCGTTTACAACTTCTCATAGACATTTTGTATAAGTCGATAAGGCTAATTATGTATAATATTATGTATATAACACGTTATTTCTCTGTAATATTCAAACACTTACTGTCCTACACGAGTGATGCAAAAAACACTACTACAGACCTTCTTCCTTCTCTTTCTACAACCGATAGCGAGCAAATACTCAGTATGATGGGAGCAAAAATCCAAAATTTCTAATCACTCTAACTTCTTAAAAAGCAAATATTTTCGATTTGTAATCACTCTTTTTATATATATGTGCATATATAATCAGAATATGCTAAGTAAAAGCCATGCGCAAAAATGCTGTAGACCAGTGTAATAATAGCTCCCCCACTGATTTAGGTGTCGGTAGCTGACTCCATTGAAACCAGGCCAGATACGCAAGAGTCGTTTTATAGTACCCAAGTGTATGCGCAATTCACAGGTACACTCTCTGTTTCTTTTAGTCTCACAACCCAGTGGGACGGTAAGCCGACACGACTGGCGAGAGAACAGGCGCAGGACCGTCTTTTTACATGCCCATCCGACGCATGGATCATCTTTCTTATCAGACAATCAGGTGATCAGCCTGCATTGTCCTAACCAAACTTGAAAACAACATTTTTTGTTGTTCCAACGCGGGAATCGAACCCACCACCTCCGGGTCAAGTGCGTAGCTCTGAACCACTAGACCACGGAGGCGCTCAGATTGAACGTCATACGACGACGACGATTGTACAATTGATTTTTTTTTACTGAAACGACAGTTAAATTAAGTTGCTCAGTCACATGCGGTCCTTTCTCTCGCCAAGCAGTGACAGTGAAAACTTTCAATTAGCGTTTTATTATTCGGTCAGTAGGTAAGGTATTGTAAATTCAAATTAGGTTTGGCTAATATACGAGTAGTCTGTAGTTAAAACATACCTTAACAAACTCTATATTTAAACTTTTACAACGACAGCGACATTGAACAGTTAATCAATTGTGGAATTACCTTATTAGTAACGGGAAAAAGGTTTCACACGAACACGACTTGCAGAAAATAAAACACCTTTTACTAAATTACAGGAAAGCTTAAGGGCGTGTTTCACCAAGCAATGTTAAAGTTAACACCATGTTATCCCTCTCGTATTTCCTGTAAACTTTAACATTGCTTGGTGAAACACGGCCTAAGTCCAGATTACACCACCGCTTGTTAGTTTTAACGGCTTGTTAAAATACCATGCATTTTCAGCCATTGACAGAAAATACAAAAGGGATAACATGATATTTAATGAAGGATTAACTTTAAGATGTGATAGAGAAATTGGAACTTAACGGTACCAAATTTGCCAGTCTTAGGCCGTGTTTCACCAAGAAATGTTAAAGTTAACGCGATGTTAAAATATCATGCCATCTCATTCATTGACAGGAAATACGACAGGGATAACATGATATTTAACATGGCGTTAACTTTAACATTGCTTGGTGAAACACGCCCTAAATGTTTGTTCCATTGTAAGTTGTAACACCTAAACTACTGATCAAATTTTAATGAATAAGGTGTAAATGGATCAGATGTCAAATGCCGCATATTGAGAAAAGCAAAAGTAGCTATACAACTTCGTGTCTGAAACAAAATTGCGAGGAGACGATACATAAATTGTACCATAATTATTATAAAATATTTACCGATGGGTCGAAGGATTTAAATTTGGTCGGTGCTGCGTTTCTGGATCCCCAGGCCAACATTAACCGCCGATTTAGTGTAAATAATAATATTTCAGTTATGCGCGCCGAGTTAATCGCAATATATGAAGCTCTTTTATACGTAAACTCGCTCGAAGTCAAATACATAGTTGTATTGTCCGACTCGAAGAGTGCGCTTCAACACATAGCTCGATGTACCTCGACTTTTCGAGGAACACCGATTGCTTATCAAATTATACAGTTAATGTTGGATCTGTATAGATCGGAAAGACTGTGTTGCAGTGGGTTCCTGCGCATGTCGGTCTCGATGGTAACGAACAGGTCGACCTTTTGGCTAAGCAGGCCGTTCATGATGGAGTCTCCTTAGACTGTTTATGTTATAATAATGAGTTTATGCATTTAGTGAAGACAATGTGCAATGACTTATGGTGTGAATATTTTGATGAAAGATCTCGAACCAAGGGAATCTGGTATAAGACGATCCAGCATACGCTGTGCAGAGCCCCTTGGTTCGAGAACTTAAGGTTGAGTCGGGATGAAGTCAGTATTGCCTTTCGGTTAAGGTCAGGTCACATCCCATTGAATGCTTTCGGTTTCCTAATGAAGAAAACGCCTAGTCCTAAATGTGTGGTGTGTGACGGGGTGGAGGACGTATACCACGTGCTGATGGAGTGTGTACGGGCCGAGGCCGAGAGACAGGATTTTTTCTATCGGTTCAATTTTAATGGCGAAGTCGGTTTTTGTAACTCGATTTTATCGTTCCCCGACTCATCAGCTGCGAAGGCTCTTTATAAATTATATGTTATCTGTGTTGCATGTCTGATTGTACCATGGGGGTGATATTTTCCAAACGAAAAAACTCCCTTAAAAAAAAAAAGAGGTGTAAATGGATTCATAATAGTATCCGGATAACATAATTTGCGTGATCAGGTGTAGTATATGTATAATGAATTTATTAATAGTAGATACCTTATGTTTTCCTCAAAATTCTATCGTCAATGAGAAATTTAAAGCAAAATATTATACAGGAAACTAAATATATGCACGTCATCGTGTACGCAAGCAAACTGTTGAGTTCAACTGTAAAAATTGTTTTTCTTTTTTGCATGCCGCGTAAGTAGTATGTCATTACATGTTTAATTGTTACATAAAATATGATACCATGTGAGACAGATTAAAAAAAACTAAAATATATATAGATATAAATAATAAATATCATTAAGAGGAAACACCACTAGAGGAATGCAAATTAAGTATTTGTAAAGTTTATTGCTGGAGACAACTGCAACTTACATTGAAATTACCTATTAAAAGAACGTGAAATCGACGATTAGGAGACCCCCGTTTCCTCCTCCAAAACTTAACCGATTTAGATACTTTTTTCATTATGAACTAAAAAAAGGCTTAAGCTATGTTCCTATGTTCCGATTTTATTATAATAAGCACACCAATTTGTTTCCTAGATGTTTAAACACAGCCGAGAATCCGGCCATATTTTTTAGGTTTTCGAACGTCTACATCTCTTTTAATAACTAATTTATAATTAAAAGGAAAAATAGGGACATACTAATAGTATACATAGATATTCAGAAAAAAATTACTCTAGACTCTAGTGGCACTATCTAGGCGGAAACAGGACTCGCGTAGACCCCTGCTTTTGTATTAAATTTAAAAAAAAATGTATTTCCTCGTTCATCCGGCGTTTACGACAATTTGTAAGACAAATGGGTATACTTCTTGTATATTATATTATGTGTGTATACGTAGCTGAATTCCTTTTAAACAGCTGGATCAATTATTTTGATGGATTCTATGTTTGTCTTCAGTTGGATTCGAGAATGGTTAAGATATGCAATTGGACCCGGTAGGTGAGTTATCAGTGTGCCAAAAATGTAACAGCTAGTAACTTATATAGGTCTTAAGTGTTTTTGTGTTTGTAATTGAACTCCTTCTAAACGACTAGATCGATTGTGATTAAATATTTCGTGTGTATACTTATACACACCCACTTGGGTACGTTTATAAAGTTGTAGATATAGGTGTATAGTTAGGGTTTCCCCATACATTGTTTTCACTTGAATCTTGATTAGTATCAAGCAAATTTTTCTTGAGTAGCTTCATTTTAATGAGACGTCCAATAATTTCTTGGACGGAACTCTCGATTGGGGCAGCAAACAGAGTTAGCAAAAATAAAAATAAATATCTCAACTTTCGAGCGTAGGACCGGGATAACGTACCACGCAATTTGTAGGACAATTATGTCAGTTGAATTACTTTCATATTAACTGTGTAATAAAAACAAAATCAGCTGGTTACTAATAATTTAAGATGACCTCGTTATCGATACAAGTTGGCAAGAGGGAACTCTTTGATCAAACCATAGATTTTGTAGGACAAATATTTTTTCGGATAATATAGATCATTATCTTGAGATTCATCAGAAAAAAATAATATAATACCTATTTTCAAATCACCAAATCGACAAACTTTATTCTTGCTATCTCTGTTACCACAAACAAGAGTTCTGTCCAAGAAATTCTTGGGCGACTCATGAAAAAAATGATGGTACTCACGAAAAATTAGCTTGATACTAATCAAGTGAAAACAATGTATGGGGGAACCCTGACTAGTAGGGTTTATTCCAGCAAAACAAAATGTCTTGGGACAGCTAGTATTTGCCTAAAACTATTGCGAAACAGAAAAGAGTATAAGTGGAACAAACATTTATTTTTAGCGAGTATCTGTAATTTATTGAGCGTGGACAAAACCACTTTACCATACAGAGTGATATTACTTCCAGTCTCTTAAAACATATGCCCCGGTTTCCCGAAGGCTATTCAAATGAATGATCAACTAACATGGCATTCAAATCAACAACCCATATTGAACACTGATTGGTAGAACATTATCAGACAGAGAGAAACGGACAGATATTTTATTATTACATCGCGCTCGCACATGCAAGATTTGTTAAATTGTGGATTGTTGATTTGAATTACATGTTAGTTGATCATACATTAAGCCATCACGGACGGGCGGACATGATGAAACTGCTAGTTTAGGAGCCAAGAATTACCGAACCCTAAGGCCGTGTTTCACCAAGCAATGTTAAAGTTAACGCCATGGTAAAATACCATGCCATCTCATTCATTGACAGGAAATACGAGGGGGATAACATGATATTTAACATGGCGTTAACTTTAACATTGCTTGGTTAAACACGCCTTAAAAGTAATATACAAGTTGTGGGCGTCAATAAGTAACATTTAAATTAGAGTATAATGGAATGGAAGCGGCGCGCCTTGAACGCACCTCGCCAACGAACAGGCTGTACACTCCCGACACAATCGAGAATCAATTCAGATTCGATCTCAACGGCTTTTGGTACTTTTGGTGGATTACTTTGAAACTAACCAGGAAAATCGTTAGATCGTAACTTTTTGTACTAACCATATCAATCGACTGAGAAGCAAAATAAACAAACATCAATTTATGGGGAAGTACGCAGCGCGAGAGTGGAGAGTGGTTTGGAGAGTAAGGCCCTGGCTGCAGACTAGCCCCAACACTATCCTGAAGGCGTTGCCAGATAGATTGACTCCCTATTGCTTAGGCACTGGGTGGGCCTGCATCATCGCATCTCAATAAGGGAGCACCCTTATCGAGATGTAATACATTGTAAACAATACTAACATAATATAGAGTAAGAAAAAAATGTCACTAATTAAAACACCTACGGATGTACTTAAATATTATCTGAAATGCTGCAGCTCATACGGCTTTGTTTACATAAACATCACATTAAACCGGTATGCAGTATACATCTATTTTATTGACACGCTGTACAAAACGAATCTTTATAATGTTTTTTCCATTATTGAATTGATTTTTAGCCTAGCTCGATTAGCTTTTTTTATCTGTTAGCGATTGTTAACTTCCCTATGTTAAACAATAATCGTGTTTTTCACAGCATCCACACATAAATCAAACGTAAAACAATTTATACGATTGTTTGCGAGCAATTAAATATTAGGTTACGTTCACATGAACACCGAGTTTTCTATTTTCTGTGATAATCATTTAAAAATGTAACACTTTATTATTTAAATATCGATAAGTCGAATATTACCTTATTATTATTCGACGTAGAAAATATATAACGTAGTTTATATTGATTTGCAAAAACGACGAAAGAATAATTAAGTGTAGGTAGTGATGTAGCCATTTTTCGCTATAACTTCTCACTATACCAAGGAAATAGTTAGCCAGATGCTTAGAATTATCAAATCGTAAAAAAAATAACACTAGCTTAGGTATGTACAAAAAATAATTTCGCATAAACCAAATTTTTTTCAGAGTACTTACATACACGTAATATACGTAGGTATATACGTAACAGCCTAGTCCTAACTAAATTTCTGAGTATGTCGTAAAATAATAACAAACATACATTCAATCTCATGTCTCAAAAACTTAATAATAATCCTAAAAATTAAAACGAAACAATCTTAGATACTTGGTTTTCGAAGAAAAAAATGTTTTCGTAGTCCTTAGTAAATTACTCTCTGAGTCTGAGTAGGTACCTATGTCGTAAAATAATAACAAACATACATTCAATCTATTGTCTCAAATACTTAATAATAATGATCGCTGACCTTAGATACTGGGTTTTCGAAGAAAAAAAAAATGTTTTGGAAGAATAGAAAAAAATGCTCATTATTAGTGAACGCGGCTTTATGTTATAATTCTTTCAAGTTATCCTTCGTCACACCATGACCGAGTCCTCACAGAACACGTTGGAATACAACAGTTATTGCCAATGATATTATTTCATTGTCAATTTCAAGGACATTAATCATGCCTACGGTTTATGGCATTCGACCTCAGTGCGTCGTTCGAATCCCACTTAATGGAACAAAAAGTTTTTCTGTGTTCGGAGTTTTTTTTTAATAAATAGTAGAGTTTTTATTAAGTTACACTGTAAAGGCTAATACTATAAAGAGTTTGTTTACTTAAACGCGCTATCTCAGGAACTACTAGGGTCTGACTCTCCAAACTGATTCGATTTTGAATCAGATTCGATCGTGCCGCGTACTCCCGAATAAATTGACGTTTGTTTATTTCGATTCTCAGTCGATCGATATGGTATGTAGTACAAAAAAAATCATCTAACGATTCTTTATCCTGGTTAGTTTCAAAGTAATCCACCAATTAAAATACCGAAAGCTGTTGAGATCGAACTTAATAAAATAAAAAACGTTTTATTTACAAACGAAACTTAACAAGCTATTTTCGGAAAGTAAACAAGAAAAACAAGCTACAAACAATCGATTCTCGATTGTGTCGGGAGTAAGCCTGCTGGTCCGATTTGAAAAAATCTTTCAGTGTTTAATAGCCTGTTTATTGAGGAAGGCTATAGGGCATATAATATCACACTTTAGGCCAATATGAGAGAAGCACGAAGAATGTTTCAAAATTAGGGTTAGCGGTACGAAGTTAGTCGAGACTGCTAGCAACATAATAAAAATCTTAAATGTGTATTGACACCATATTTATAATTTCCTCCTCCTTTTTGTGTCGAGAGTCAATTATAAATATGAAAGTGAAAAACTTCCAAATTAGCCGCATTGAAATTACGTAAATCATAATTATATAATCGACATAAAAATGTATCGACAAGACTACGTGTTGATTCGTTAAAAATTTTGGTAAAGTATGTTCATAAAATTTTTAGGGGACCATTTGGCAGATATTCTGCGTCATAAAAAAAATAATCGCGAAAATCGGATCATTAACCTCAGAGTAATCGGTGTAAATACATTTAATAAAAAGGGACCTCCTTTTTTTGGAAGTCCGTTAAAAAGTATGACCCCTTTGCGTTGTCTAGTACCCGTAAAACGAATTCTTCGGATTTTTAGTACAATAGGGCCAGATTGACGTGATGTGCAAACATAAAAGGTCAACAACCCACTACGTCATTATATATGTCGCAGTCATCTGATTGAATCCGCTATTTAATTGAATGACTAGCGCTTTCATTGAATCCTGTTTTTACCAACAAATTTTAAAATCCGAGACTAGGACAGCCATTTAATATTTTAGTTTTAAAAACTTCGAAATTTCCGAATGAGTACTAATAAAACGAACATTAAAGTAAATTAATCAAAAAATATATCAACACTTTGCTATCAGTACGAGCTGTTTGACGCCATTTTATAACCGCCTAGTGATTCAATTAAATAACCAGATTCAATAAGATTACTGCGACATATATACGTTTAATTAAAAAAAAGTACACGCTACGTAATATTATGAGCGGAATATAAACACATTTCTTAAATTACTCCACGGATTCTATTTAAAGAACGATTTGCATTTCATTTTCATATCTCATGTCGTTTCTTATGGTAATAAGCAGTAACTTTAAGGGCGCGTACTATACCTAACAGATGCCTTTAATTATGATCTTCTATAATACGAAATATCTGTATATGAAAAACTGAATCAACAATTAAAATGCTGTAAAGTGCATTATCTCGAGACTATGTTGCACAAAAACACGATTGCATACAATTTTTTTTGTTTGAAAAAAATTGCGATGCCTCTAATTTTTTTAATTAACAGCTGGTATTTTACCGACTTCCAAAAAAGGAAGAGGTTCTTAATTCGGCCAATAATATTTTTTTGAATGATCTGAGGTTAATGATCCGATTTTCGTGATTCATTTTTTATTCGACGCAAAATAGCCAACATGGTCCCGTAAAAAAATTACATAGTTTGGCGCTGTAGTTTTATATTTTACTAGCTCACCCGTGCCCACTTCGTTGAGCATTGAAACCGTTTTTTTTTTACCTTCCCGGGACTTCTACGAATATTTCAAGACCAAAAATAGCCAAATCGGTTGAGCCGTTCTCAAGTTTTAGCGAGACTAACGAACAGCGATTGATTTTTATATAGCCTATATTACTCAGTGATAATGTAGCTTTCTAATGAAAAAAGAATTATTAAAATCGGTCCAGTACTTTTTAAGTTAAGTCGTTACATACAAAAATACAAATCTTTCCTCTTTATAATATTAGTGTAGAAGTTTAGATGTATATAGTGTTGATTAGTGTAGATAGTGTAGATGAACATATTTCACCAAAATTTTAAACGAATCCACACATGTACATTTTTAAGTAATACATTAAAATAAAGCTTGAAACTTTTTACTACAATTTTATTGAAGTGAAGCTGCTTCAAATAACCCTTGAAAATCCTTTAAAAAAAACGAATAGGTACCTATACTTTCCGCGCGTTTCATCTATACAGTAATAATACACAAATTACTTACACTTTTTCCACTTTATTAGTTGTTAAACATAAGATTTATTTAAATACACGACCGGTTTCGACTAAGTCATCGTCAGGTGTCATTCAGCAGCTTACATTGCCGTACAAATTTCGTTGGCCTAGTGCAGGCCCTTAAAGTACGAACAGCCTCGACCATAACGGCCGTGATCGTTTGACTTGTGTAAACAAACAAATCATTATACACTTCGTCTATGAGTGTCTATTTCACACTTAATTGTTAATCGTGTGGTAACATATTGTATTTTTAGTTTAACGCGTTTTCGATAACCATGTGATTAATCGGTTTATAGATCATGAACCATAGTCCTACTAAAAAAAAAATTCTCTGTGCCAATTTAATGTGATCTGTAAAAACAATTCGACGACCTCCGTAGCGCAATGGTTGAGCGCGTTGGTGCTCGAAAGAGGGGTCGCGGGTTCGAATCCCGTCGAGGGAACAAAAAGTTTTCAATGTTCATGTCATAAAAGTATTAAATATATTTCCGTTGAACCTGTAACACAAGTTCTTCGGATACTTAGCATGGGGCCAGATTGACGTGGTGTGAAGCGGCCATAGATATTATTATTATTATTATCATCATTTTCGGCTATGACGTCCACTGCTCGACATAAGGCTTCCCCAAAGTATTTCATGGGGGGGTTGTTGCCAATACTGGGCACGTTTGTGCAGGCGGGTTGGCAAGCGCAGTTTTCAGATAACAATGTCCGCGGAACGCTACTGCCCATTTCCGGATATAATATATTCTCTCTGTATCCTTTTAGTACGCCCACGGGAAATATTGTTGATGAGGAGGTGCTATACTTTCTGAGGCACCCCACGGATATGCGCGCACGCAACGAAAGTCCCCATGTGACTAATTTTCCCCGTTTTTGCAACATTTCGCACTGACGTTTCTCTCCTATTGGTCGCATCGTAATGATATATAGACTAAAGCCTTCCTCTATAAATGAACTAACCAACAAAAAAATAATTTTTCAAATCGGACCAGTAGTTCCAGAGATTAGCGCGTTTAAACAAACAAACAAACAAACTCTTCCGCTTTATAATATTAGTATAGATTCCCTTCTTATCCTTTTACTACGCCCACGGGAAAGATTGTTTATGAGGAGGTGCTGTACTTCTTTCTAAGGCACCCCACGGATACGAAAAAAAATCGACAATATTAATTTGCCATGTATATTGCTTCATTGCGCAGTTAAAACATAAAACAAAAAAGTGTCATTAAAATTTGTAGCATTATAGCCGCCCATAAGCTTCGTTTACATATGGTCCACATTCAATCGGAACGGGGTACACATGGACAAGTCAACGAAAAATCTGATAGATGTAACGAAATTATTATACCTGAAACTCAAATCATTTTTTTCATATATCTCTATAAAGACATTAATTTGGATGTTTTAAATATCAAGTAATATATACTAAAGTTTTAACCGGCACATTGTATTATAAAACTATTCCACTTGTTATAAAGCGCCATCTAGGTCAAGGTAAACGAAACTCGCCTGTTACGTCTAGATGCAATCGAATTTTTCTAGCTAAATAAACTTAGGCCGCGGTTGAACAACCGATCTATCTATCCTCATTCCTCTAGTTGTCGGCATTGTAGATAAAATGATTATCAAATAAATTAATGTGTCAATTTGCGTTTCTATGCACTGTAAACAAGTGACATTTAAGTTGGTAGCATTGAGCGCATTTTTGTGTTTTACGTTGCGGTTTAATCTAAAAAGAGCATACTAAATGCCGGTTTCTGAAAGACTAATCAAATCGTCGATCAGCTAGCATTTGAGTTAATAATTCGGAACGCTCATTGGAGAACATCACTCGCAACAACTTCGCTCATCCGCTACGTTCACCAATGAGTGTTCAGAGAATGGCTATGATAGCTTAATTCGAATTTCGAATATAATATAGACGAGAGGGTTTCCAAGACCATACTATCTGAAGCTGTTTTTACACCCGACGCATAAACACCGTTGTCCGGTGGAAGAAAGGTCATCAGTGGCCAATACGATTGCTGCGCTAAGCGTTAAGAGGAAACACCACGAAATTTTTTCCATACAAAAGTAGGGGTCTAGGGGATTTCTATTTCCTCCCTGGATAACACCTCTAGAGTTACAATTTTTTTCCTGAATATTTATGGATATTGTTTGTACGTCCCTATTTTTAATCATTAGACGTTTCCATTGTCCCTAACTGTATGCCGTGGCATCACAGCTATTGCTTACCCCTTTTCGAACACACCGATTTAAATTCATACCAATTATGCAGACTCCCTTTGAAGGAGAATCTTCGCAGCTAATAGGTGGTACTCAGCGTGGTATATATGTCGCTGATTCCGTGTCATCTGATTGAATCTGCTCATTTAAGTGAATGACTACCGCGGAAACTTAATGGCGTCCAAAAGCTCGTACAGATATCAATGTGTTGATATATTTTTTGATTAATTTGCTTTTATTTGCGTTATAATAGTACTCATTCGGAAATGTTGAAGTTTAAGGGCCGATTTTTCAATCGTCAGATAACTTTTATCTGTTGAATAAACATGTGACTTTGACATTTGTTCCATACAAAATCTGCCAGTCACATATTTATTCCTTAGATAAAAGTTATCTGACGATTGAAAAATCGGCTCTAAAACTAAAATATTGAATGGCTGTCCTAGTCTCGGATTATAAAATCTGTTGGTAAAAACAGGATTCAATGATTATTAAGTGTATTTAGTCTTTAACTTACTCCTTCAAGTGTAATTCTTACTTACCTATAATTATAATGACTATGTTGTCAGTAACTCCTTATGAGTAAAATCTCTTAAGAGATTGTAGCATAAGTTAAGCAAATTATTTGTACTCAATTAATTTCGAGAAATAAACAGATTTTTTATTATTTTATTTTATTATTATTATGAACGCGCTTGTCATTCAATTAAATAGCGGAATCAACAAGATGACTGCGACATATAGATGGCAGCGATGGTACTCACCGCGGCGGTGGTTCTGGTGTGGGTGCGCGTGCGGGTGCGCATGCGAGTGCAGCGGGTGGTGCGGCGACAGCGGCTGGCTGGGCGCCTGCTGCTCCCCGCACGACTGGTGTATTGCTGAGTCCGAGTTCGTCCGCCGCCAGTTGCTGTCCGGTGGACTGGAAGAAAGGATATCATCATAGTAGGGGAGGGGAGTCGGAGAGGGGATTTTTGTAGTAACTCGAGCGCGTCAGATTAAGATCCCACATACCTCTGATCTAGGCATGATTTTTTGAATTTTATTGGTGGGGTTAAAAAAAGTTTGAATAAGTATCAGAAAATTTATTCGATGCACCAGATTAAGGTTAATATAATTTTAAACAAAAAAAAATCGACTTCAAAAGGATTATTTGGTAACATATGCTTGGGCTACTTCAGAAAAAATCAAAATCGATATGTGTTTCCATATCAATTTTGAGGAGTTCCCTCGATCCCTCACGGATCCCATCATCAGGTCACCATTTTGGTGACAATGGGACCAAATTGGAATTATACCCTACACAACACAGAAAAAATATTTTTAAATCGGTTCATAAACCACTAAGAAGAAACAAACATAAAAAAAAAACATATATATACGGTCGAATTGAGAAACCTTCTCCTTTTTTGGAAGTCGGTTAAAAAATAAAATAGAAGGTGTAGGGGCGTAGTACAGATCATACATATTACTTACAACAATAATAAATTGCTAACAAGTCTCACAATTCACCATCTAAGAAGATGAACTTGGGGCCAAAGTCAAAGGGGCGAGAGGAATGGAAGACGATTCATTGTCACGTTTTATACATTTCATACCTCTATGGCAAAGAATTTCGAAAACAATTTAATAATTACATAAACCAATTTACATACACACACAATGTTATTACGTGTATTAAAATTAAAAATAATTCGCTCGCCAATTTAATCTCGACAGGAGATCCTTATTATAATTCAAATTGGCCAGTCATTGCGAACAATGTTAATATGAATGAGGTATCCTGATGTTGTGTCACACAATAGCTACAAATTAAGCGCCGAGTCGTGTCGCCCGCACGACAATTATACTACGAGGATAAATGAAAATCCGATATACAGTGCTGCTGTGCGCCCAAATATAGCGGGATCTATCGCCTCCGTGGTCTAGTGGTTCAGAGCTTCGCTCTCGACCCGGAGGTCGTGGGTTCGATTCCCGCGTTGGAACAACAAAAATGGTTTTCAAGTTTGGTTAGGACGATGCAGGCTGATTGTCTAACAAGAAAGATGATCCATGCGTCTATGGGCATGTAAAAAGTCGGACCTGCGCCTGTTCTCTCGCCAGTCGTGTCGGTTTACCGTCCCACTGGGTTAGGGGTTGTCCATTAATCACGTGATCTTTTTTTAGCATTTTTTAACCCCCCCTCCCCCATTGGTGATATGTAGTGAGGTTTAAGACCACCCCCCCTCCTCCTTCTCAACATCACGTGTATTTTTAGTATCTACAAAGAATCTTAAAATTTTCTGAATATTATCTTAATTTAAATACAGGTAGGTCTTTTCGTTATCTGAACTTCCTTGTCTGAAAATGCCGGCCGCACGCCTGTCTAAGGGCCTGTTCCAGGAGACGCTCTGAACGTTCAGATCATTCATAACGCTGACATTGACAGCTGACAGTGCCTGTGAAAACAGTTCAAAACGATCCTAAACAGTGCTAAAGAAACGCAAATCTGAACGAAAAATACGTTATTTTCGTTTACTATTTTCTTTAGCACTGTTTAGGATCGTTTTGAACTGTTTTCACAGGCACTGTCAGCTGTCAATGTCAGCGTTATAAATGATCTGAACGTTCAGAGCGTCTCCTGGAACACAGGGTAAACCTTAAAATGCCTGTCGAATGCGCCAAACGCCTGTCATATGGTAACCCTGTATGCAACGGAATCTTTGTGCATAATTTTCACCAATTTCTAGAAATCTTATTAATTTTAAATTTTGCTTACGTATCAAGGACGAACGACAACAGTTCGATAACAGTTTCCCTTTAGGTGTATTTTTTAGTTTTTTTTAACTGTTATTTATTTTAACACGCTTTTACTAGCTTGGGTTGGAAACAACCACAACAGATAGAAATATCTGTCCGCGGAAACACTGCTGATTTTGATTCAGATTCGATCGTGCCGCGTACTTCTTTTATTTTGATTCTCAGTCGATTGATATGATCGGGAGTAAAAAAGTTATGATTTTTTTATCCTGGTTAGTTTGATAGCAATCCACCAAATAAAATACCAAAATCATTTGAGATCGAACTGATTCGATTCTCGATTGTGTCGGGAGTAAGCTGCTCCTTTTGGTCTTATCATAATGGTATAGTGGCTGTCCACCACTTCAAAATCTTTCAAATCCGACCACTACTTCCTGAGCCCAGCAGGCTTACTGCCGACACAATCGAAATCAAATCTCATCGGCTTTTGGTGTTTTATTTGGTGGATTACTTTGAAACTAACCAGCATTAAGAAAATCGTTAGACCGTAACTTTTTGTACTCCCAACCATATCAATCGATTGAAAATCAAAATAAACAAACGTCCATTTATTCGGGAGTACGTGGCCGATCGAATCTGAATCAAAATAGAATCAGTTTGGAGAGTAAACTATTCAGTTTATAACCGTTTAGGAAAACAACTCACCTTAAATAAGCCGAGCTTCCGTAGGGACTTGTGTCATGTTTTCTGTCAGCCGGCCTCCTCATCGGTCCCACTGAGGAGGAGGCGCGCCCCCTCTGTACCGGGGAGCGCGGGGCGGGCGAGGCACCCCCGCTCCGGCCGCCGAGGTACTGTATTGGTATCACGTCTTCAGGCTGGTAACAAAAAAAACATTACATACGAAATAAAATCACGTAGGTACCTACTTCATGTACAATAATTATACTGTGTACGTGCAGTGTACTAGATGTAGAGACATTTATGGAAGGTTAAAGCAAAATCTCTACGAACTAGAAAAAAATGCGTAAGAAACTGGACAGGCCACCTTTTATTCAAAAGGATAGAAAATTGTTATTTAAAAAAACAATTACAGATTTGTTCTATGGCTTGCTGCCCGCTGGACATAGAACAAGGAATATCTTTATCTAGATAGAAGTAGGTATCTGTCACAAAAGTAAGTAGATAATAAATATCTGTCAATTTACCTACATTGTTAAATATGGTATTTTTGTGTAATTTGATTAAAGTGTAAAATAGATAATCTTTTGTTTTATCAAATTTGAAACATAATCAAATTAACAGATCACACCTTCATTCACTAGTTAAAAAAAGCACACGTTTTTGTAAAATTATCAATGTGATTTGATTAGATATTTAATTTTGAATTATTTCATTCATAACAAATGTACTTAAATAAGTTTGGAATATTTAAACACATAATATGATTATGTAACATAAATATTTAGTTATTAAAATTAGAAACATAATTTTGTTATGAATTAATTCCATACAATAATTGAACAAATTACAAAATATAACCTTAAGGCTATTTATTATGTATATTATATTTTATTGAAAATTACATTATGATTAGATTTTCAATTAAAGCTTGAGTTACAACCTCTTATCATAAAGTAATAACAATCAGTATAATTTAATTATTGTTATACCAATTACTACTACTATAAAGGTGACAAGCGGTTTAAGTATTACTTTAATTATGTATTCTTTGTAATAATATAATTATATGTTAAGAGTTTGTTATGTTTAAAAATTATAAGGTTTTGTAACAAATGAGTAATTAATATGTTTTGCTTTTTACATCAGAAATTACATACAGGGATTTTTTCATATGCCCCTACAATACTACCTATCACGCAAGTAGCATTATATATCATGGTGCGCACAATAGGCTATTTTACAATTTTTTTTTAATAAACCAAAACCTAATTTTTATTATATATAAAAATCAACAAAGACACCCATTATTTAAAGTAGCCATTTGAAAGAGTATGACAAATAATATATGTTTTACATCTACAAAAACATATAATAAGTTTACAGAGCATAAGGTATTTGTATAATGTATATGCCAATTTCAGGACATACAAATAACCCTGGCATCTACTACTTTGATTGATAGACTACTTTTAATCTACTTTGCTGCATCACACCATTCCTAACATTACTTAATGAATAATATTAGGTATGTTACTTTTGTATCAAAATTAATAGGTAATATCATAATATAAAACCTATTAATAGTATTAGTTACATTTCTGTTTCTTTTTCCAGTTTTGGCATGGCACAGCAATACTAAAACTAATAGGAGACAGCTAATTGCTACTGTAACATGACACTACTATCAAATACATCCAAAATAAATAAAATTACATCTAAATCATAATTTTAGCATTCCATAGAACATTAACATACAGGCCATAGCAGACTACAGGTTGACAAAAAACTACACTAGACACCACTCTGCCCTTAAATACAAGGTAAACTAGTTAAGTATCAAAATAAACATAAATAATTTCTTGTTTAATTATCACCACACCGGTTTTTAGGATACTGTAATACTATTAGGAACCATTTTAGTTCCGCTGTGTCTGTCTGAATTTCTAACTTTTTTCAACTATACCTAAATATAAATTTATATATTTTGTAACAATTTTATTTTTGCCATCAATCAATATTAACAATAATAGTTATGGATGCTTTACATTACTTTATAAAATAATCCTAGTTTTATATATTTATTTGGTTGTGTACCTATATGTCGCAGACTCGCAGTCATCTGGTTGAATCTGCTATTTTATTAATTGTCTAGCGTATTTATTGAATGACGACATTTAATGTCCGTTACGACGTACAACTCGTAAAGTATGACTATCCATGTTAATAGATCATGTTAAATGCTATTTAGGAGAAATATATTTAGTTATTATTATAATCATCAATAAATATAATATAATAATTTGTTATACTACTTTCATTAAGCCTTGTTAAAGAACCCTCTTTTGAAACCTATGTCCTGACTTGTTCTTAATAAGTTTTATACTTATATATAGTATTTAAACAGGTTCAATTATATCAAGACATTAATCACAAATTGTTATAATGATGATAAAAGCCATATTTTAAATAGTAAATAGACATATTTTTAAATAGTTTTTACGGCTCTGCTTCTGTGTAAATATTGTTTACTACAGAAAGTATTTCTTTTCTGGGACAAAATTTAATACAGTTTTAGGTACCCTATTACTAATACTCCGTCCTTCCGTCTGTCACTAGACTGTGTCCCATGATCCATGATAGTCAGATAGTTGGAATTTTCTGATTCAGAATAAATATTAAAGAGGGCCCCCATATAACAAACAAGATTGTTTTGCTTGTTTCCTACAGAACTCTTAGCCCACTTGGCCGGTTTGTAATCCTGAGTATCCATCTCATACTTATAATAGTGGGTAAATACTAATGCTAGTTTGTTTATAAGCAAGTTATTATTTCTTAAATGGCAGAGATAAAATATCTTAATATTTTTAATCAGAGGCTTTAAAAAAAATTAAAAGAACATAACATCTTTGATTTTTTTAATCCTACCCTCTGTTTATTAAATTAATAAAAAATCCAACTAGTCCAATAATTGTAGTTTTTATCCAGAGGATTTTCACAATGGATTATTTTACACAAAAATTCTCATAAGAATCAAAAATCTATATAAAATGGGGAAACATAAATTAATATATTTTCATACTTGCAAGTGGTTAATTAAAAACTACAAGTACAAAAAATAACTACGGCAGATGACAGACTATGTAAGGATTGGCAAATAATATGACAAGCAGATTCCAAAGCGAGGAACCTTTGTAATCTCTGGCTGGGAGGTAGGCGGTGGTGGCGCTGCAACATTTGGTAGTGAACCGCTTCGGAATGTGCCAAGAGCCTGCTGTATTACTATAGTCTCTACCTCCAACTCGGGCAATGCTTTTACATTAGCTTGCCTCGTATTTGAATTTACCTGTAAATGCTGTCTTATAAAACACTCACTCTCTATTCATTTTAATATTGACTATAGTAGGGTTATCAAAATGTTTCAATCAGTAAAGTGTAAATTGATAATAATAATCATAATAAAAGTCACAGAAACTTATTTTAAAATAATATTTAAAACTGCTAGATATTATTCTTATAAGGATCAATCCTCTTTTTGACCAGATCTTTACTGCAAAAGGACACTAGTATAAAACTCATTGTTTTGAACTTAGAACACTGTGTAACACTTAAACAGCGACACCATAAATAGTTTCTGTTAATTATTCAAACATTTTATTGATAATAGTACAAATAACTAGTAACAATAAAGCAAGCAGATATGTTGTTTTATGTTGAAGATATTGAAGCCAGCTGACAGCTATTGTTGTGTACAGTGCAACACAAAAACATAGTTTTCTCGACACTTGCGTATTATTTATAATAACTTAGTCGCAATAGGCACATCAAATTCAGTATTGTTTACGTCGGCGAACACATTTGACGGCCAGGAAGCTTTTGGCTGGGTAAATAGGCGACCCGCGACATACCTTGTTGGTTGCGTCGGAAACTTCTCGCATAATTTTTTCAAAGGCAGCAGTTTCCTCGGCCTGCTTTTGATTATGGAGAGCAATTTTTTCACTAAATTTCCTAGGATTCGCCATGATGATCAACAAACATTTATTCTTCTCTTTTTTACATCACAATTTTCTGCGATCGTAGAACCAAAACGCGCCTGTCTAGGCTTGGCACATATCGATGATATCTAAAATCGATGTTTGCATGAATTGAATCGTATAATCATAATAATTATTATTTTTATCGATTTATGATTCGGTACTAATAATAATATTATTTTCGATGTAAACAATTTGTGGTTAACTCTTTCTTCTTCTTACAGAATATTCCCACGATGTTTTGAAACCCTTTCGAAACGGCTTGACCGATTTTTATATAATTTTGCACAGGTTTAAGAACCAATATTTTATTTTTATTATACTGCTTATTATAGGTACTGTAAACTATAATATTATTATTTATATAATATACGCTATTTTCCCAAAGTGTGTTAATGTTAGTAAGTAATAATGTTGGAAACCCCACAAAAATATTTGTCTTTTATGATTTGGTTTTTAAAAATACATAATATTATTATTATGCATTGATAATATTTTTTAGGAATCCGCACCCCAAAGGGAAACAGAACTCTGACTATATGTCTGCCTGTCAAGAGTCTCAAGACCCATTTTCTCATTATCACATATGAAGCGAATACTCCGGGTATACTTGATCCTAGTCAGGGTCCCATTTCTAAAGCCTCGTACTCTGTTTCGAATGTGTGTCTGTCCTACTTACACGCGCGCTAAATCCAGCGTTCACGAGTGGAACACTGATATTCGAAACGAAATTCAAGGTACGAAAATCGGGGCGCAGGTGTAAAATTAAAGTTTTGAAAAATAAAACTTCTTAGCGAATGCAATAGAAAGATACAGCCGTTATGCCGTTCATTTTAGTCATTTCCTCCTCGTAAGGAAATCAAAACCTAAAGGGTACTTCTCGTGGACTAAGAATATTAATCAAATGGTAGGAAGATATTATATATTAACATAGAGTACAGACAAAGAAAAAAATTAAGAAACTATTTAATTATTGTTACATCATCCTTATAGTATAATATATACTTATTTTACTTACTACCGTTCAGCTTATGATATTATGTAGATAATATGATTAAAAAATTATGTGCTTTTCTGTTGAATTAGGTCACGATCCTGTAATTATAAAATTTAAATTTTGGAGAAATAAATAAATAAATGTTGAATAGTGTCATTAAATTGAAACTCGTTTCAATTTGAGTAGAATTTAGTTTTGATAAGCCACGATACAATATTTAGCGCGATACGTGAACACAGAAATAATCGATTTTGAGATTATCGACATAGTTCATCGATATTCGATTCAACTTATCGTGCCCTATCTGTCAATTTTATTTTTAAATTGTATTCTGCAATGACTTTAGCATATTTTTATCTTGCTTTCATTTTTGTCATTGTTAATATTTTTTTATTTACGTTGCAAAGTTTCTTGAAATGGACATTGATATAGAGTTTATAATCTAAGAGTTTTAAATAATTTTAACAATCAGTACCTACGTATTTTTTCGTTTTTGTTAAAAAAACGTCAAAGTCAGTGTAATGTCAAAATATGGCAGAAGTCAGATGTTTTATGACATATGTCACTTTATCGAAGTTGTAACTTGTATATTTCACCTTTCCGATCATAGATTAGAGTAATTATTTGTTTCCGATCTTGTTGTTCTTGTTTTTGAAAATGAAAGTTAAATTATTAATACATACTGTACAGTGCTAGTTGCGGATTTTATATAGTTCAAACGTGATTGCACGTTGCGGATTGCGGCAAAATCAACTATTGTAATTCGATTAGACCAATTACTTTGAATGAATACATAACTCAGTAATAAGAAATCAGTGTGGGCTTCTAAAACTTTCAGCGTTATTCTATTAATTACAGTATAACTGAGTGTTTATCATGGACGATAAATATATTTTATCGTTAGATATAGGCACCACAACAATTCGATCGTACATTTATAATTCTCATACTGAAATCGTCGGCAAAGCAATAGGGCAGGTGTGTAAGAAGTTACTTAATATTTTTAAATAATAAATATATGTTTTTTTAATCTTTATTATTTATAAGGGACTTTTAACGCACAGCGTAAGTCAGTCAGTGACTTACGCTGTGCAAAATTATGATTAACAAACCTAAATATAATCTTTAATTTTGTTGTTACAATAAATTAATTTTATAAGAATATATTTTTACTACCCGACTATGGCAAAAAGAAAAGGAAGGATGTTAATATTGGAGATCTATTTTCAAAAATAAAAAAGCCATTTAATTTAATTTAATTTATTTATGTATGTTTCTTCCAGTGTAACGCCTTTAGTACTGATCCAATTTCAAAGAAAGAAATACACAAACACAAAGAAAAAAACAAATAGAAATACTTAAATTTCTCTGTTACTTATATATAATCATTATAGTCTTCTTAAGTATGGAAATTGTACTATTTTTCCTATTGTAACAAACTTATAGGTGTAATCAGTACTATTAAATTATACGTTAACATTTCCTTATAGTGTTTTTATGTAAGTTGTTTCATAAACATTTTTCTAGAGATTACTGATATATCCTTATAATAATTAAATGTTAGAGGGTCTTAGCCAATCAGAAATGTTTTGTTACAGGTGATTCTTCATTATCCATTTCCTGGTCATGTTGAAATTGACCCTGATGAAATATGGGAATCAGTTTTAAATGTTGTGAAGGAATCCCTCCAAGGTTTGTGTAATAGTTACAGTTTACCACTTATAATTTCTAGCTAATTATTCTAGTTATTGCCACAATAACATTGTGTGTTATAATCATATGTATCAAATCTTTCCTCAAAAGTATTAGGCAATTAATACTTTGATATAGAAGATTGAATACTTTGCAGATTCCACTGCTTGTTGGATGTGAAATTCAAATAGCACATTACAATACAATACAAATATACTTTATTTACACATAATAAGTAACAAAAGGGGCAAAAATAAACATTACAAAAATAAATCATGCACTCAAAGGTGGCCTTATTACTAGATAGAAATTTCATCCAGAGAACCTTATGGTGTTAGAGAGAACAATGCTAGAGAGTGGGAGTTGTGCAAAAGTATATTTAATAATATGAAATGAAATAATGCAACAATATATAAATACGTATTACATACAATACACAGAGGCATAGCTACCGCCATATCAGCCGTATAAATTATACGGGGCGCCCGTTGGCAAGCGGGCCATTTATGTTTAATTTTAATTATTTGTTAAAATTTTGGAAATAGCTGCAGATAATTATGACAAATAAATATTTATTGTAATTTTATGAAAACATTTCTTTGTTCATTTGTGAGAAACATTTAACCTTCATATGGGGCCCCAAACAAATTTTTATACGGGGTCCCGCCAAGGCACGCTACACCACTGACAATACATAATATATATATACACTTAATATAATATAGTAACAAAGAAATTAACAATGTAATGAATTTTTAATCACAAACTTGTGTATTGTTGTTGTGTATGAAATTTGTGTATTCAAAAGCAATCTTTGCGGAGTATTCTTTTATCAACTCTAAGTATACTTTTCATTTCATACGCCAGTTCTTCACGGCGGGTTAGGGTTGAACCGGTGGTAGCTTGCTTTTCTTGTTGACTTTCCGAAAATAGCTTGTTAAGTTTAATTCGGAAAAAAAAACATTTTTTATTTTATTTTTATTTAAAGATGCAAAGTTATCTGCTGGTCAAGTTGCTGCAATGGGAATATCAACACAACGAAGCACCTTTATCACGTGGTCCAAAACAACCGGAAAACCGTTCCACAAGTTCATAACATGGAAGGATCTGAGAGCTGATAAATTGGTCAAAATCTGGAACAATTCTTTTACCTGGAGGGTAAGATTGAACCAGAAATATGAATATAGAAACAACAATTCAATTTTTGTACATCATTATTATGTTATTACAATTTATTTGTTTAAATTATGTACATCTATTATCCGCTTCGCTTTTGACCCGGTCGTGGGTTCGATTCCCGCGTTGGAACAACAAAAATGTTGTTTTCAAGTTTGGTTAGGACAATGCAGGCTGATCACCTGATTGTCTGACAAGAAAGATGATCCACGGGTGTCGGATGGGCATGTAAAAAGTCGGACCTGCGCCTGTTCTCTCGCCAGTCGTGTCGGTTTACCGTCCCATTGGGTTATGAGAGTAAAAGGAAGAGAGAGTGTTTCTCTGTATTGCGAACACACTTGGGCACTATAAAATAACTCCTGCGTAGCTGGCCTGGTTTCAATGAAATCGGCGAGGGGGGCTATTATTATTATCCTACAAAATGGAAGGTTTTATGGAGTCTATGTATGTATGATTGTTCCACTGTAGCTCCTACACTACTAATCCGGTTTTAATAAGAGGAGTGTTTTGCTCTTTTATTAATGTAAAGTTTATAATGAATGTTTAAAGTAACTCCACAAAATTTGAGTCTCCATCATGCTAGCGAAAATCGATAATAATTGTTTATAGGCTTGGAACTAGTTATAAATATATATTATGTCAATACGTTCCTGATAAAAGTCTGGGGTACATAGGCTATAATATATAGGTAGTTGGATTAAAGTGTTTTAAAAAAATATTCTTATTATACCTACTGCTAATGAATGTACAAACACGGCGCTTGCACGCGACTGTAGATCGTCAAAGATCCTGCTCGATCCTGCTCGACTAGTTTCTAAACGTTTTTGGTATGGGACGACTCAAAATATTTAAACACAAAGACACCGCATCGACTGCATACGATCCGTATTTACAAGTATGCATAATAATAAATTTGCTGTTTGTCGGCACTCTCAAGCGATATTCACTTTATGCCTGGGGCCTTACTCTCTAAACTGATTCAGTTTTGATTCAGATACGATCGTGCCGCGAACTCCCGAATAAATTGACTTTTATTTATTTTGATTCTCGGTCGATTGATATGGCCTGACAAAAAGTTACGATCTAACGATTTTCTTTATCCTGGTTAGTTTCAATGTAATTCAGCAAATAAAATACCAAACGCCGTTGAGATCGAACGGAATCGATTCATGATCGTGTCGGGAGTAAGCCTGGTCAATTGGCAACTGATTCTATTGTACGGTCAACGAAAGACTCAGTTTACGACCTTATCACGTAGCAATAAGGTTCAAAAGTAACAAACCAGAATAGTTTTATTATGTGTTTAATAAAGATATTTTTATTTTATTTATTTTATTTAATAGCACATTGTAAAGGTGATTTCACATTTGCAGTTGATCAAAGTCGGCGCGTACGCTCTGTACGTGATCTCTCGAAGCTCAAGGTTCCGCGCGGGAAGTGTGTTGAAGTTTTCAAACAATCAGGTAAGGCTTTGTATTTGTTCCTCGTATGCATACTTAATATTGAGTTGTCGAAACTAATTTGTGAAATGATGAAATCTATTTCTACACTAATATTATAAAGAGAAAAAAAAATGTATTTTTGTATGTAACGACTTAACTCAAAAAGTACTGGACAGATTTTAATAATTATTTTTTCATTAGAAAGCTACATTATCACTGAGTAACATAGGCTATATAAAATCAATTGCTGTTCGTTAGTCTCGCTAAAACTCGAGATTAGCTGACCTGATTCGGTAATTTTTTCGCGGAAGTCCCGGGAAGTTTTACACGGTTTCCATGCTCAACGAAGTGGGCACGGGTCAGCAATCTATACTTATAATAAAACTGTAGAGAGGTCAATTCTGTACATTGAATATTTTTTCAAAATACATATTGGAGGATGATTGGCGATCGATACTGATGCCAAAAATGCAATTAGTAAAATTTTTGTCTGTCTGTCTGTCTGTCTGTCTGTCTGTCTGTCTGTCTGTATGTGCGCGATAGGAACAAAAACTACTGAAGGGATTTTAACCAAACTTGGTACGATTGTAGCCCATATTCCTGGGCAGGTTATAGGCTATATAACATAACGCTACGATACATAGGAGCCGAGCAGTGACGATAAATTGGAAGCAAGTCGGAGGAATTTCGCGCGCGCGGGCTGCGGACGAACGGTTCATGCGGGGGGCGCGGGGGGATCGCTTACACAGTGACGCGAAGCAATAGAATGTGGCACTAAAGTAGATTAGAACTTGAAATAAGTACCTAACAGATTTTTTTTTCTGAGAAGAGTGTTTCCACAGTGTCATAATAATATAAAAATTGTATTTTTGAACTTGCTTCACAAATTGAAATAAATTATCATTTATTGTATAAATCAACTTAATTAACTGTATTATTAAAAGAAAGCCTTTCGCGATAATCTAAAAAAACGGGCAATTAAGCGGTTTTTGGTAAACTATTTATACCATCACGGTATTAATCCTTATCATTTTTAATACGTTAGTTGGCTTAAGAATTTCATGAAGACTATATTTGCCCTTTATACCTAGCAAGTATAATTAATAGTTTAGGAGATGATATAGCAAAATTAAAATCGTTACGCCGTGATTCGACCGCCGCATCGCGGCGCCGCGCGATACAGGCTGATGCGTGACGTCTTATATCCGAGTCGGGGTGTAGTGTAGGTATCAGATGCTGGTAGGTAGGAATTTTGGCGAAGGTCAACCAAAGGAACTCCACCCCACTGCTGGGTAAAAAATACTATTAAAATGTGCTAACAGGCAGTACCGGTAGTATGAATTTAACCACGCAAAGCCGCTAACTGTGCCCCCAGTAATAATCGTGTAAGTACGGCGTATGGCGTATAGATGTCGCTTTGATTTGAAGATATTTGTTTATTTTTATTCTCTGTCGATTGATATGGTCTGGTGTACAAAAAGTTACGTTCTAACGGTTTTCTTTAACCTAATTAATTTCAAAGTAATCTACCAAATAAAACACCAAAAACCGTTAAGATCGAACTGATTCGATTCTCAGTTGTGCCTGCTGGATCCTCGGCGGGGCGTGCCGCTGCGCCCATGTCTAACCGAGAGTTCCGTTTTAAAGACCTTAGTAATTGCAATATAAGTTTAAATTTAATAATACTTCAAAACATTAATGACAAAAACGGTAATAAGTTGAAAAAATTGAAAATATTTTTATGGTTTCGCAATTTATCCTATGTCGTTTAAATTTGATATGAAGCAACATTTTAATAGTGCATTAAGATGTTGCTTCATATCAAATTTCTATTCCCGGGAAGTACCCTTTAGGTTTTGGTTCCTTTGGCGTGTCGAAAATTCCGAAAATTAGCGATATAAACGGCTGAATCTTTGGGTAGATGTGGCCAAGATGCCTGTTTCTTTTCACAGCCAGAAGGGACAGTAGAGCTGAGTTTTTAATATGATTTTAGCTTGATACCTACACGTGTTAAAGTTTTGACACCCAGACAGACAGACGGACATCGAAGTTAAATACTTTACTAAATTAACGTGAAAAATTGTCTGGGTCTATACGGTGCATTCGAATAATATTATCCTAACTTCGAATACCTTTGCTGACTTCTACATATTGTTCGAAGGCCTACTTCTTTTGCCGAGCTCCGAAAGGATAGTAATATATTATTATTATACCCTGCATACCAAGAGGCTTGCCGGGTACGTGTCTTGCTGGATCGGGATCAACACTGGGATGCACTGGGAAGTACCTATTAGCGAAAGTTCTCAGCGGTTGCGCCAATAAACTAAAAATATATTTAAAAATACTAAAGTGCCCTAAATCACTTTTCCACGCGTACGAAGTCGCGGGCACAGCTAGTATTTAATATAGCTGTTATGCTTATTTTATTAGTATGTTAGAACGCGCTAATAGGAATTACTAAACGGATTTAAAAATTATTTCAAATTAATAGCCGATTTATCGAGGAAGGCTATGCTTAACAATATCGGCCCGCTACCTATAGGAGCAGAATGCCAGTTAAGAATGTTTCAATCAATTTAATTAAATCGGGGGTTCCATTCATCATTTTACGCTGACGAAGTCGCGGGTACAGCAAGTTTTTAATAATTAAAAAACAGGCCAAATTGAGAACCTCCTCCTTTTTTTAAAAGTCGGTTTAAAAGCATCAAGCATGTATACAAATTTATGGAAATATAAAATATTCTAGCGTCAGATATATATTCGTTTAAAGAAAAGTATACTATTTTCTAGTTTTAAGTGTTGTTTAGGTGCATGTTATTGAAGTGAGTAATATTATACATTTTTTTACCTATGGACGCTTCACACCAGGTCAATCTAGCCCCGTGCCTTATCCGAAGAACTCGTGTTACAAGTACGACACAACGCAAATATATATAATACTTTTATACTATTATACTAATACACAAATTTAATACACATCCATTACCCAGGAACATAGAAAACTTTGTTCCTTCGGCAGGATTCGAACCTGTGACCTCCCGCTCGGGCAGCAACGCGCTCAACCACTGCGCTAGCATTATTCTGCGCGTGTCTGGTCGACGTGTAATAGAGAACACAAAGTGGCATAACCACTTGCGAGAAGTGTAGTTAAGCTATTTATAAACCCGCTAGAATCAATTTATTTCAGACATAATAAAAGTTGTGTGTTATTATTGTGTGACATAATAGCACACTTAAAGGCGATATTACTGCTTAAGAGTTACGTAATTTTCAATCGTATTATGATGCGCCGGTCTAGGTTATATAAGCCTGAGTTCAACGGCGGCCTTAGGGGGTGGCGAACAGGACCTACGCCCGGGGCCTCGCTCTTGCAGGGGCCTCGCGTCTCGCGTCAAGAAAAGGACAAAGGTCCATTTCCATAGTACAAAGGGCCTCGCAAAGACCTGCCGGCCGGAGACTCGCAATGGATAAAGCCGCCGCTGCCCTGAAGTGGTTAAATATCTCTAGGTTGAAACAAAAACCCAAAATAGTTCATGGAATCAGGCGTTGCTTTGCGGAAATCCATAGCATAAAATTTAATATATTATATCTAGCAATATTCCGCGAAAAAATTATAATCACAATCTGCTAGCAGATGACTGAGTGTACGCATAGGCTTGCGTTTGATGCACCTCCCTCCTCCCACACTGTTTATGCGTAGACTCGCAAGCAAAAACGTGAAAACACCACCACCACACGATAATGTTAACACGATCGTGCAAAGCCCCACACCACCATGCGCAGGTTGCAAAACTCGACGCGCGTTTCGTTCCGACCTCGGAGCATCCTCAGGGTGTAGACTCTGCGAACATTGTTGTCAAATTAAACTAAAATATTTCTCTTCAGACAACGCTTAGACTGTACTGGGCGCTACAGAACGTTCCCGAACTGAAGGCAGCTGTAGCCAGCAATGACGCTATGTTCGGTACCATGGATACTTGGTTGCTGTATAAGATGACAGGTAAAGTTACCTATTGGGTTTCTTCTCTTCTATTTCTATTCTACCTTTTATTTTATAAAGTCCATACATCATAAAGATTATAATATTCTATTAAACTATATATATATAGTTGTGGAATGGTCAATAAATAAATAAAATAAGCCTAAACATTGGGCCGTTGATAAGAATAAAACAATAAGAAAATCTAAAGTAATTTGGATAAGTTTTCATGCTATTGTAGTTAGCTTCTTCGGGTGTGTAGGTACAATAACTCGCACTAAACACACTGAATTATAGCGATTCAAAATATACACTTTTCAATCGCAAGTGCCTACGATTCGAATTTGATTCGAAATACATTCACTGGCAATGAAACGTACCGCAGTATTTTCAATTACTTTCTTGAAATACATTTATTTATTTCCAAAATTATATTTATATCATACTAGTAACTAATATTAAACATATTTATATATAAAAACAAAATAACTAGTAACTCATATTGTCTCCGGAAGGCAAAGTCCAAGTGTAAAAATTAAAAACACATTGACTAAAAACTAATTTATTCTTCAATTTGTTTCCAGATTATAAAAACACAATTTATAAGAATTCAATATTGCATTTATTCTTAAAATTATTTCCAGATGACAAAGTCCAAAGTCCAATTGTATAAAACATAATAACTCATAAATTAATCTTCTATGTATCTCTAATATCATAAATGTGACTGTCCGTTTGTTTGTTACGCTTTCATACGAAATCTACTTAAGCGATCATCGCGAAACTTTGTGCTCCTATTCTTAGAGGTATTAGGAGTAACATAAGATCTTTTTCCACGCGAGCATAAGCTAGTAAGTCACAGTCTTTAAATCATTTCCAGGTGGCAAAGTCCACATGACGGACGTGTCTTCCGCCTCAGCAACGGGCTTCTACGACCCCTTCACCATGCAATGGGCTGGCTGGGCCATAAACCTGTTTGGACTACCCATGGCTGCGCTACCCCAGGTCGTGGACACCGCTGGGGAACACTTCACGAGCACCGAGCAGAGCCTGTGGGGACAAGCAATACCGATACGGAGCTGTGTAAGTGTTAGAGAGAAAGGGATAGAGGTAGAGGGGGGGGGGGAGATTGGAGACAGAGAGAGGAATAGAGAGATATATAGATGGATAGATAAATAGAGATGCAATGTCCCTGCTGGACGATCAACTTGTTAGGTCTAGCCGTGGCTGCCGCTACTCCAGGGCGTGGATACCGCTGGGGAATACTCACGAGTACCGAACAGAGCCCGTGGGGACACGCTATACCGATGCGGAGTTGTGTAAGTGTTAGAGAGAGATAATGGGAAGAAAGAGAGCGAGGGGAGGAAAGAGAGAGATAGAGAGGAGGGAGGGAGTGTAAGAGAAAGAGAGGAATAGATAGAGAGAGTTAGAGATAGTGTGAGAGGGGGGGGGGGGGGGAAAGGAGGTAGAGAGTGTGAAAGGAGGGAGAGAGAGTGAGAGAATGGAGGGAGAGAAGAGAGATAGGAATGGGAGAGAGAGTGTGAGAGAGGGGGGAGGGGATTGAAATGGTACGAGAGTGCACCGAGCACAGCCTGTGGGGACACGCTATATCGATACAGAGTTGAGTTTGTGTTAGAAAAGATAAACCGATAGAGGGATAGAGAGTTAGAGAAAGAAATAGGTTAAATCGCATTGGTGTACGTACCCAATACCCTCAATTTAGTGCGTGTGTGCGTGCGGGAGTAAAAGAGATTTTAATGTAAGCAACACAAAACTCAATGATAGGTATACAAATACAAATATACTTTATTGTGCACATAACATTACATATTAAAAATACAACAATACATTAAATCAGACATGCACACAAGGGCGGCCTTATTACTAGAAAGCAATTTTTTCCAGGCAACCCTTTGGATTTTTCACATTGGAAAGAAACATGCGGAGAATGATAGCTTATGTGAAAAAGTATACTTAATAATTAGATAGGTGTAATAGTTTGTGCAGTAATAAGCGAGTTGATGAATGCTAAGAATATAACTTTTCAATAAAAAAACTTGGTCAATATCAGTTTATCCGTTTCGTAGCTGCGATGTTACAAATACACTCACACGCATCAGACGCGTCACACTTTACGCCTCTTTGTTTTTATCAGGGGGTTAAAATAGAATGAGATAATTAATGGCATTGAAATAAAACCAGTGTCTGTAATTACTAAGTATGTATTTTGATTAAGTTATTTATATTTATTCATTTCCAGTTTATAAACTATTAGTATTAAATATTTAACATTCAACAAATGAATTTAATACTCAAGTGAAATATGCAAATACATACAACATATATTTGCAAGTAGGTATTTAAAGTTTTAACTTTGTAATTATATTTTAGTTTCAAATAATTATTTTAGTCTGTCATGGGTGTGATGCTGAACATAAAAAATAACCGACTTGTCTAACAAGGAGTTCAGTTACTGCAGTAGACGTTTAAGAATAAAAACGCCTGGGGGCCTACTCAAGATGCCATCGCTAATTATCGCTTACAAAGTTCGATCACAAAATGTATGGGATTTGACATAAGGTACGCTAAATGATCACGATTTGGTATGTCATTTAGCGTACCTTATGTCAAATCCCATACATTTTGTTATCGAACTTTGTAAGCGATAATTAGCGATGGCATCTTGAGTAGGCCCCCTGATGAAAAACTGAAATTCGTTTCTTGGTCATTGCTTTTGTTTTATTAAAGTGTAGGTTTAATTTCGTTGTCGGTGACCGGTTTCATTGAAACCAGGCTATGCAGAACTTATGTAGTGCCCAAGTGTGTGTGCAATACACAAGGACACTCTTTCTTCCCTTTACTTACCTACATTAGCCAGTGGGTCGGTTTCATGATACGAGTGGTAAGAAAACAGATGCAGGACCGACTTTTACATGTCTATACTAATAATGGCGCCCCTCACCGATTTCGTTGTCGTTAGCCGATTTCATTGAAACCAGGCCATTTTCGTTTTGTACTGGCCAAGTGTGTGCGCAATACACAAATCTCACAAATCAGCCTGCATTGTCCTAACCAAACTTGAAAACAACAGGGAACAAGAACAAGGGAATCGAATCTACGACCCCTGAGTCCGGTCGAGAGCGAAGCTTTAAACCACTAGACCGCCCTTATAATAACAGTAAATAGTAATTCAAGAATAGAAATATAATTTTAAAGATGGAATAGAACGATTCATAATTTTAATTATTTCGACCTCCCGCAGCAAGTGCGTCGGCGTTCAACCAACAAAAAAGTTTTTAATATTCCACGGTCATGGCTGTGTCTTAAATAAGTGTATAATATTAATAAAATATATTATAGGAGACTTACGTAAATATTATTACGTAATTTGTCTGGTCCGCGTAACAGAAGTTGTTCTGATACTTATCATCGCGTCAGATTAACGTGGTGTAAAGCGTATAAAAATGAATATCAAGTCTAGTTCAGTTAGGAAAATACAGACTGATCGCCTGATTGTCTGATAAGAAACATGATCCATGCGTCTGATGGGCATGTAAAAAGTCGGCCCTTCTCCTGATTTCTCAACAGTCGTGTCGGTCCGTCTCTCTGGGTTACGAGAGAAAAGAGATAGTCCTCTTGTGTATTTATTACGCTTACTTAGGCAGTCTAGTGATGTAACAGATATTCGCATTCGTGTTCGCGAATATCGGCCTAACCGAGCATACCATCTCTCTCGGTCGGAGATCTCCCTTTCGGCTTCCACTAGTACTCCCACAATGTCGTTATAAAAAAGGCACTTACGATGTAAGGGATTATTGCGTCCTATGATTATAAAGCCGCCTATACATATTGGCCGTGCGTTGCCGAGTGGCGGCAAACGCCAATGTGTGGACAGTCAATTTGCCTTGCCTTGTCATCGCTCGGCATCGCTCGTCTAGCTGGCCGAGTGATGCGAGCGCTAACGTGTGGACGGCTCATTTTCCGACATTTGTCTACGCTCGCCGTCGCTCGTGACCACTCGCGACCACTCGCCTCACTTCGGATCGGTGTCGGTTTTTATGCACAAATCAAAGGTGCTCGCCTGCGCTCGGCCGACATCGTCCACACGTTTGCAGCTCTACAAACGCTCGTCTACATTTGCCACTTGTGTGCATTTTCTCATTGTGTGGACGGTAGCACTCGCCTTGCACCTATTTGCCGACGCTCGCGTTGGCCTACGCTCGGCCAATATGTATAGCCGACTTAACAATACATTTCCGTCAGATAGCGGACCAGACCGCGTCCATGTGGGGTTCCTGCTGCTTCGACGTGGGTGACGTGAAGCTGACCATGGGCACGGGCACGTTCTTCAACATCAACACCGGGGTCCGACCTCATGCCAGCGTGTCCGGCTTCTACCCGATTGTTGGCTGGAGAATCGGCGAGGAGATCGTGTATTCCGCGGAAGGCGCGAACAACGACACCGCCAGTATTATTATGTGGGCTCAGAATTTGGGTACGTAATTTTTGTCTTTTGTTACTTTGTTTAATTGCATTGTTGAGGAATCTATATGATGAGGGCAAGGTGTGAAGGGTTCATAACGACAGCTATTATAGTTCATGTATATATCGTACTATCGTATTGTCGTATGTCGTATTGTCGTATGTCGTATTGACTTTACACCACAGTTTATAGTTAGGTACACTTTATTATACTGTCGTAGTACACCTAAAAGTTTTTAACATAAGAATATGTGCGCGCGCAGCCTTCAGGACCGAGGTTCGTTTTAGACTACTCGACGGGTCGCTAGAAGCCTGCGCCCCGCGGGTCCCTTAATAGGTGAATATCTATACGCGCCGCACCATAGATAAACAGCTGATTTAACAGACAGTAATAAATAAATACTTTTATGAATACAATAAATACGTCGCCACAATCTTCAATGAACGATATATTATTGTCGTTGGATAGTGACGTATATTTTAGAAAAAATACAATAAGGCCAAAGAACGTAAAATGGAATTGATGTGTAGTCGCACCGATTACTGCATGGTTTCGCCGATAGATGGCGTTGTCGTTATATTTGTTATTGTTGAACAAGAATTAATAAAAAAATAGAATACAGAACCAGAAAATGAGCAGGCAGATCGTCTGATTGTAAGTGATTGATGTTAACACATGTTAACACCGAAGAGCCGAGCGAGTGATTTAGGACTGGAGACGACTGAGGACGTCTTCTAACTCCTTCATCACTCTCTCGGCTAAGCAAACGCTAGCTTTAATTAACGTCGATTTTGCCGAAGCATGTTTCTGACACGTTTATAATTGAAGACATTAATGGACGAAGGTGATATGTAGCAAAATTATGATTTCGAGAAAATTGAGTTCAAACTGTCACTTAACATTTTAGAATACGTCGTAAAGTATTAAATACATTAATCTAAACGTCCGTCTCTAGAATCAATGTACTGAATACGATAATAGATATCCAAAAATGTTTAAGTGACAGTTTAAACTCAATTTTGTTAGTAATTTTTTTGCAACGTATCACCATCATTCATTCATATCTTCAATTATATTCACACACAATATATAAACTAATGTGCATTGTGATATTTTAATGGACCTTTTGGCATAGATTTTAATGAATAAAATTTAAATGAATACTTTATGAAATCAATGAGATGACAATTTCCTTTTGATGTTATATTTTACGTACATAAAATTTTCTCAACACGTGTCCAAAATTTTTCAGGACTGTTTAATAGCCCAGAAGATACAGCTGAAATCGCGACGTCTGTGCCCGACTCTGATGGGGTATTTTTCATACCAGCTTTTAGTGGATTGGGGGTAAGTGGACATTTCACTCTTAGAAACTATGTTAAATCAGCACCTCCAGATAAATAATGAAATGCTCTAGAATCCCTAAAGACCCTTTGGGAAATAGGTATAACAATAAAAAATCATCATCATCAATTGAAGACATAAATGGATGAAAGCGTTATATTGCAAAAAATTTACAAGAAAATTGAAATTGATTAGTTGACATACGATTTCAATCAACTTAATATGTGGTACATATATTAATAAGCCTTGCTAGTGTGAGTGTGAAATATATTTTAATATCTGTCCCTGTCTTTCTCTCTGATTAATGACATGAATGGATGAAGGTGATATGTCACAAAACTTTAAACTGTATCTTAAACATTTGATATGTTGTAACGTATTAAGTACATTGATTCTAGAGACGGATATTTAGATTAATGTACTTGATACGTTACGACATATTCTAAAATTAGTGACAGTTTGAACTAAATTCGAATTTTGCTACGTATCACCTTCATCCATTTATGTCTTTAATTATGTTTCAAACTTTCAGCCCCCGTACAACGACTGCACGGCCGCGTCCGGTTTCGTGGGCATGAAGCCGTCGACGCGCAAGGCGCATCTCGTGCGCGCGGTGTTCGAGTCGCTGGCGTTCCGCACGGCGCAGCTGTGTGCGTGCGCGCGCGCCGAGACCGACTACCAGTTCGACACCATACGGTCAGTAGTATCGCTGACCCTTAAGGTTCGAGCACATTATGCCGGGCCGCAGCGTGTCGGGGCGGAGCGCAAAAATCCGCTCAAATTGCTCCAATACAAATTGTATGAAATAACGCACACTGTGTCGGGCCGCAGCGGCTCGCATTAATGCGCGGCGGATTTCCGTCAGTGCGATGCGAAACCGCCCAACAGTGTGCTATAGCAAGCGGATTTATCCATACTAACGTACCGTTGCACGCAAATTCCGGCAGTACACTGCACTCAAAATCCGTCAATGCGATGCGGCCCGGCCCGTCACAAATGTGCTAGGTACGCATTTTGCGCTGCGTTGCGGCCCGCTGCGCCCCGGCGCGGCCCGGCATAATGTGCTCGAACCTTTACACGCTATGAGGCTTATGTACTTCAGTCCCCGCAGAACGCGCGCGTCGTGTGCTCTGGCGTTCCACACGGCGTAGCTGTGTGCGTGCGCGTCCAACCTACAGTTGGACACAATACTTTAAGGGCGTGTTTCACCAAGCAATGTTAAAGTTAATCCTTCATCAAATATCATGTTGTTCATCTCGTAATTCCTATCAATGAATGAGAAGGCATGGTAATTTAACGAGCCATTAACACTAACATGCGTAGGTGAAATCGGGACTAAGCCTGTTTTATTATAATTTATAGACTAGTAAAGAGACGCTTTTATATATATATTTTTTAATTTATTACTAAGAAATTTGAACAAGTTTTTGGCAGGGGGCCAGAATCTCTTCGTAATCCTGCCAAAATAAGACTAAAATATTACGTTCACGCGCCCCACTCCCCCTATATTGCCTTACGTAATAAACGAATGGATCTCGAACGATGGAATCACTTCTGACATTACAGCATAGACGGCGGCGTGGCCAACAACGACTTCGTGTCGCAGCTGGTGGCGGATCTGACCGGCGTGCGAGTGGAGCGGCCGGTGCACGTGGAGATGTCGTCGCTAGGCTGCGCTCATGTGGTGGGGCTGCAGCAAGGTACATAATAAACACCTACACCGATTTCAGCAGTATATAACGGGTGTAAAAACAGCAGTCACCATAACTTTGGGATATGATTATACTATCTTTTCTCATTTTTGCGACAAAAAAATAAGAAATGGTAAAAAGAAAAAAAATTTTTTAGTTTTTGACAGAAAAAAATATAAAAAAATACATTTCCGCTATGAGGAAAGGTAGTATAATCGTATCTCAAAGTTATAGTGACTGCTTTTTTACACGCTGTATATTGTATATATTAGTCAGGGTTCCCCCATAGATTGTTTTCACTTGATTAGTATCAAGCAAATTTTTCGTGAGTGCTTTCATTTTGATGAGTCGCCCGATGTCGCGCAGTATGGCCGTTTCTTTATTTATTTATTCTTTATGTACAATATTCTAAAATTAACTTATACTAGGACTTTTATAAATGTACATAGGTGTGCTTATCTCTACAAGAGATCTCTTCCAGCAGACTACGACAGGAGTCATTGTGAGATACATAAACGGGCACAGATAGTATACAAGAGAATGAATAGAACATAGAATAACAACTATACATTAAGTATTATATACGGAGAACAATAGAAAATGAAAATAAAAAAATAAAAATAAAAAGTTTAGTATGGTAGTAGTACTTACTTACCAAAGACTACTTACCAAAGACTTGTCAACATCTTCTTAACAATTCGAGAAACCGCTCTTATATTTTTTACAATTATCAAAAACAGTATTTCAATTAAATTTTAAATCAAACTCAGAAGGAAGAAATTTTCGCAGTTCGCTCCAGATAAGGTGTATTTGAATAAAATTAAAACAATTGCATAAAATGTGATGTTCAGTTGTTTTCTTAATTTGAAATTATTTATTTTTAAATTAAATAACGTATAAACCAGCCAGCAACCTAATATATTTATTATGACACTGATATCAAACCTTTTTTTATGTTCCGCTAAATATGCCGCGTTTGTATTAGTATTGATCAAGAGTTATCCAACATGGGAGAAATTCATTCTAAATATTTTCATTTTCAGGTATTTTTAAATCGAAAGAACAACTCAAGTCCCTCAGACAGATAGGAGCGGTGTTCCATCCTAGACCCCAAGTGAAGAGAGCGTACGAGGTAACGTTCGAGCGGTGGAAAGACGCGGCAAAAAGAATGTGCGGTTGGTATACAGATAATAAAGTACAGACAAACACAGTATCCGATTCTCGTATCACAACACAGAACAGCTTCAAGTTCGGCAAACAGAAATAGCATTGGCTTATATTTTGCCTGCTTGTATTCGCGTGCATTACATGTAGATGATATAGGTTTAAACGGTTTATCTAAGTTTCTATCAGGGTATTCGGTTGTATAATTAGTTGTGTAGGTGAAAGAGTATCTATAGTACGCCCCAGATAAATTTACTTAACCTAAACAAACCAAAAACACCGAATTTTTCACATATTTATATATTGTGCACACATATCAACACTTTCACCGGAATATTAAAGGATTATACTTCATTATCCAATTTATAACAACTAAACAATAATTAATAAGTTACAATATCAAATGAAAATCTTTGATGGAAAAAATACGCCATTTTGTCACCGCCGATTGTAGAATATAAGCCTATAGTCTATGGGATGGGTTCATAACAAACATTATTTATTGTATTAATATTGGCCAATTGGCATCACTGACTAGTCTATGGTTGTGTCAAAGACGGGTTCGTTTACGTTTGGGTTAAATTCATCTCGGACGTACTATAGTAATGTTAGAAGTAGTTCATAAAAGTCCAAATTGCTTGAAAATTAATCATATGTTAACATGCAGTACATGATAGCTAGTATGGAATAAGGCATTGACATTTTACATAAAATATTGACAATAGTTGCAGCAGATGTAGGCTTTTGATACTGTGGACGAGGCAATATAAGGATGTTTCTATGCGAAAATCGGTCCAAACGAGTATTTGAAAGTAAATACAATCATCAATACCATAAAGTATACATAAAACAGAGTATTACGTTATGTAGCTGTAACACAATTTTGTACACGAAACGTGACGTTTAGTAGTAACATTTAGTATGTATATATTAGGCAGCTTACGAGACTGGTAGAACATATTTCTAAATTTTTTTGCACGCATTTGTGTCCGCACTTTGCGGAAACTTTGCGTAGATTTGCGAAAGATGCGTACGCGGATACGTGCACAAAAACTTTGAGACTAGAATATGACTAATATAATTTTAAATTAAGAATACGATTAAGATTAATAATTGCGGGGTTTTAATTACTTATAAGTATTGACAATATTGGATATGAAACCTAAAGTATTTTATACGTTAGCAAAGTAAATTTTAATATTAGCTGTATTGACATTAGCTTTAAGAATAATCCATTATAAAATGGCGCTACATAGACTTGCCCTTTAGATTTTATAGCAAATTGCCTGATATGTGATATAATATTTGTATATATGTAATTGCATCAATCCAATGTGATCTAATCTGTATACAAAAAAAAAAACAGGCCGTATCGAGAACCTCCTCCTTTTTTTGGAATTAAAAAAATCTAACAAGTCATTGTGTCATTGTTTACCTTTATTAAGGTTTGAAATATATTAGAAGCCTATAATGAGATTTGTTTAGAAGTTTTGAATGTGGGACGTTAATAACCTCAATTTTTTATTATTATGCGTGTCCTTTTTAGTAACAATTTCATTTCATTGTGTCCTATGCATATTTTGTTTATTTCCTACTGTCGCTGAACACGGAGTATCCATATTTTTTTTATGGAAGTCCATTTTCACCCATTTCAAAGTCTCGACGCAAATTTTCTTGTAACAATTCAGCACGTCTTGATCTTGTATTGTTTTTTCGGAACTTTATATTTCCATAGGTTATTAAATAACACTAATTATATTTCGCGCCTCGTCCGAAGAGATTGGTAATTTAATATATTTATTTTGACTTGTAGTAACACTATTTGACCCCACTCGTGCATTACCAATCTCTTCGGACGAGGCGCTTCATATAATTATGATAGAACTTCACTTACAGGTAAGTTCGTTTAATCATTAATTATAGAAATGTACAACATGAAGCCTTATTTAGAAGAACTATTCTAACAGCGTTTCATTTTAAATTACATGTGATATTATTAATTTTATAGCTTACCATTGCACACTTACATGAAATTGCGTTCTGTTACGATCAAATATAATATAATATAAAAAATGCTCAGTATGTCTAAAATGCTTCCAATTTGAATGTCCCTTATTCTTGTTGCAATAAAAAAAAACAACGACACATTGATTTGGCGTAATTTTTTTGTTGTTTATAGTTAGTTTAGAGTGATTGGGAACGGAGTATAAATCATATATTATTATGAAGCGCACTCCAATACTGTGTATACTGTATAGCGTTTATAAAAGTTTTGGTAAAATCAGTAAAGAAAAAACCTTGGCACATGATTTAATGCTTATGTTAAGATGTTTAGCCAGAAAAATGTATTTGAAAGTAAACTATAAACTAGTAATAAAAAGAATCATCGTGGCTAAGGCCTAAAACCTAACGCTACATTGATCTTACATCTAATCAGATGTAAGATCAGATGTAAGAGAGAGAAAAAATAAAGCCGAATTGAAAGAATATTTAGTCGTAATCTAAAACGTAATCGTAAAACGACTAATTATTTTTTCAATTCGGCTTTATTTTTTTCAGTCTCTTCTTTTCCTCATCATCATTAATCATGTGCCGTGTGTCATTGATTTTACTTTAAATTACCTTTTAATATAAAGGTACAATAGCAATAAACTCCTAGAGTGAGTCTAGATTCTAGACTGTATTATTATTATTTATTCTATATGATTTTAAATTTTGTATAATTTTTATGTGTTGTGTAATATAATGGATGTGCATTGTGCATATAAATTATTGTTATAAAATAAACATGAGTTATAAAAATATGATCTTTTATTTTTTACTTAAAGCAAAATATTATGTTCGGTAATTAACTAAACACCTACTTTACAAAAACATGTTTTATTAAACATATTTTACTATTTATACTGAATTGCATACATTTTACATACCTAGTTATATTCTTCGAGATGGAAGATTTTGTAAAATTCATAAATATTTTAACGTAATTACTCATTAGGAAAAAACGTTTTGAGAAAAATTGTAGTTTATTTTATGTAAATGTTGGGTCCAAAATAATAGTAATAATAATGTCAAAGGATGCACTCACAATGATGGTCTAAAAGATAAAGATTTTCCTGAATACAATAATATATATTTAAATAATGATATATATTACCTACCGAATTCTTATAATAAGTATGGTCTCCATAATCACAGCTTGTCAGTGTCTCTGCTGGGCAGAACGACTAGGACAGTATGTGATTAATAGCCTATTAGTAAGAAACTTGAAGCACTTTATGTAGGTAAGTGTATATAAAAAATAAAATTATTTTATTTAAAATTTTGTTTTAGAAACAATAAACTTTAAATGGTTTAGGTAATAAATATACTTAATTAAAATTTAAGAAATTTTTACATTCTGCTTAAATTAATGGTAACTATAATACAAGAAATTAAACTATTACACTATTACTTACACGAAATAATTTAAACGTAAACCTACATATTTTGTTGCTTAATTTACTCTTAACTTTGGTTTGAAATTCTTGACTTATAGAATAAAGTAATTCTCAACAATCTAACCAACCCATGACGGAAGCGTTTTTATTCTTCTATCGAGACCAGTAAGTTGATTTTCGAGCTTGCTTCCTTCAAAATCAGCAATAATGTCGCCACCGACGAAATCTTCTCTTAATATAGATCGTTTCTCTATTTTGTGATCTGGCTCTCCTGTTGTAGTAACTTCAAAATCCAGAGCTATCACAGCTGGTACCAGATCCACAACCAACTCCTCAATAATAACTGTTTCTGTAGTGTTTTCTTCGAATGAAATCGGAGCAGCGTTGACAGCAGCGAGCGCCAAAAGGAGAATGTAGATAACCGCCATTTTCAAATATCGAACTTTGACTTTTTCACGTATGTTATTTCGGCAAACGTCGACACAAGTATAATCCCTTTAACGGACGCAAAGGTTTTATACCAGTTTCAAATGTCGCATAATTAAATGTGCTAACAGATACATCCCGAAATGGATGCACACGCATTGTACATGTGTATTGTCAGGTCACATGTTAACAAAAAATATAAACACGACCAATGGCAGATATTGACCATGATTTTTTGTTATTGTTATAAAACATACGTTACTGCGTTCTTAGAAAAAAAAACAGTCAACAGGTTAATTTGGAATAACAGTCATATTTTTCACTGAATCGCTTATTATTGTTTGAATGCAATGATCACGTTGACTTACGTGCTGTTTGCAGAACTCGTTTGTGCCCGAACCAATACGGTGATTAGCATTCTAGTCGTTTCCTATTAGCAATCGAGATGTTCAAAGAATCTCTGATCTGCTCTACAACTTATCACTTCATAGAATTTATTATTTAGACCACATTGTTATGACCATTGACTACAATTTTTTATAAGT
Source organism: Celastrina argiolus (assembly GCA_905187575.2). Lineage (NCBI taxonomy): Eukaryota > Metazoa > Arthropoda > Insecta > Lepidoptera > Lycaenidae > Celastrina > Celastrina argiolus. The sequence continues at coordinate 8,092,506 of LR994594.1, read as the reverse complement.
AGAAATTACTTATACTTGCAAACTAAGTATCTACCTACATTATCATAAAACAAACGTCCTAATATCTTAGGGCCAGCGAACATCATCTTTGGTCCTTACTCCCTAATAAAATATATATATAATATTATATATTGCTGTGGTGTGGAAGCGACAATAGATATTACATCTATGGACGTATAATACTTTTATTCAATACTTACACATATTTGAGATTTTCATTATATATTTAATACACATCCAAGAAAGGCAGCTAACCTTTTTGTTCCTTTGAAGGGATTTGAACCTCGGCTTACGCACTTGAATAGAAGCGCTTGTCACTCTGCCATAGAGCTTAGATAACTTTTAAGCCTCTGTCGTATAGTGCTTTGAACCTCCGGACGCCGTGGGTTCGATTCTCGCACTGGAACAACAAAAAATGTGGATTTTTATGCAGGCTGATCGCCTGACAAGAAAGATGATACATGCGTCAGATGAGCATGTAAAAAGTCGGTTATGAACCTGTCTGTTCTCACGCCAGTCGTGACGCTTATCCGCCTCACTAGTTTACGAGAGAGGAGATATAGTGCTGATTGCGCATACACTGGGGCACTATAAAATAGTTCCTGCTTAGCTGGACTGGTTTTAATGAAACCAGCCACTGTTGCCGAAACAATAACCTTTTGCACAGACGATCATATTTCGTCTTCGATCAACAACAATAATAATATCTATGGACGCTTCACACCACGTCTATCTGGCCCTGTGCTAAGTATCCGAAGAACTTGTGTTACAGGTACCAGACAACGGAAATATATTTATTACTTTTTATACTATAAACATATTCAAGACTTTTATTATATTAACTAGCTGTCCCCGTGACTTCGTTCGCGTTATTTTTGAGTGACTTAAACCGTTTATGCAGCGCACGCAACGAAAGTCCTAATGTGAATAATATTCCCCGTTTTTGTAACATTTCTCGTTGACGCTTCGCTCCTATTGGTCGCAGCGTAATGTTATATAGCCTAAAGCCTTCCTCTATAAATGGACTATCCTACAAAAAAAGAATTTTTCAAATCGGACCAGTAGTTCCTGAGATTAGCGCGTTTAAACAAACAAACAAACAAACTCTTCCGCTTTATAATATTAGGTTAGATAATATACAAATTTAATACACATCCATGACCCAGGAACACAGAAAACTTTTTGTTCCTTTAGCAGGATTCGAACCTACGACCTACCGTTCAAACACCAACGCGATCAACAACAGCGCTTCAGAGGTTGTCATAGGATGTATTGTTGTTCGAAGTATTTCGTAATAATCGTGACTATCGTAAGCTTATGATTTAGACCCAAAATATGCCCAAAACATCATGACATGGCGCAGTAAGTTATGGTCATGTTCGTTACCCATATATGGTATTGATTTTCACGTATACGATAATTTTCACTAAATTATTGTTCTTCAAAGCGGATTGGAACACGTGCCGTAATTGAAAAAGTGGATTTGATGAAGTTAATACTAAGGGCGTGTTTCACCAAGCAATGTTAAAGTTAACGCCACGTTAAATATCATGTTACCCCTCTCGTATTTCCTGTCAATGAATGAGATGGCATGGTATTTTAACATGGCGTTAACTTTAACATTGCTTGGTAAACACGGCCTTAATCTACTTTTTCAATTATTGCACGTTAAAGCGTTTGACACCCTCGGCTTCAGCTTTCTTTAAAAAATGTATTTTAAAGAAATTTAAGTATATAAAATGAAAAATCTGGGGGCACGGTCGTGCCCCGTCAAGACGAGCCGAGCTGGGCGACGCTGGGCGCCCAGCGCCGCGACGCCTACCGACGCCCAGCGCCGCGACGCCGACGCCTGCCGACGCCCAGCGTCGTGACGCCTGCTGACGCCCAGCGCTGCGACGCCCAGCGCCGCGACGCCTACTGACGCCCAGCGTCACGACGCCCAGCGTCACGACGCCCAGCGTCACGACGCCCAGCGCCGCGACGCCTACCGACGCCCAGCGTCACGACGCCTACTGACGCCCAGCGCCGCGCTGGGCGTCACAACGCTGAGCGTCGGTAGGCGTCGGTAGGCGTCGCGGCGCTGGGCGTCGGCAGGCGTCGTGACGCTGGGCGTCGGCAGGCGTCGCGGTGCTGGGCGTCATGACGCTGGGCGTCGGTAGGCGTCGCGGCGCTGGGCGTCGGTAGGCGTCGCGGCGCTGGGCGTCGGTAGGCGTCGCGGCGCTGGGCGTCGGTAGGCGTCGTGGCGCTGGGCGCCCAGCGTCGCCCAGCGCCGCGACGCCTACCGACGCCTACCGACGCCTAGCGCCCCGACACCCAGCGCCGCGACGCCTGCCGACGCCCAGTGGCACGACGCCCAGCACCGCGACGCCTACCGACGCCCAGCGCCGCGACGCCTGCCGACGCCCAGCGCCGCGACGCCAAGCTCCGCGACGCCTGCCGACACCCAGCGCCGCGTCGCCAAGCGCCGCGACGACTACCGACGCTCAGCGCCGCGACGCCTGCCGACGCCCGGTGCTAATATTAGCTAATACCAGCTAGTATTTTCAACAGTATCTAATAGTAGTAGTGATGATGGTAACTAGCACAAGGAATTCTATAGAATATTTTGAGCCACTGACAAGCTAGTTTCTTACAAATCACATTATAATAATGCTAAGCATATAAAGAACTTTACAGAAAAGAAATTTAACAACAGATGGAGCTTGTGCCGGACCTGTTCCATACACCGACAGTTATATTATCTCCTTTGTGACCGACAGCAATTTACAACTATTAGCTGCCTGAATATTCGCGCTAATTTTAAATAAGTGGATAAAAAACAAATTTTCCTCTTATAAATAATATAAAAATATTTTTTTTATCTTCGGTAAAAGTCGGTCACCGATTAATAATTGGTGACCGACTTTTTGTAGATGAATAATAGAATATACTGATTGCAGTAGTGCAACGCACTCAACATACATAAAGTCGGACATAAATTATATGGAGCAAAACTCTGAACGATTATGGGTCCTACAAAAAGTAGGTCGTAGGTTTTTTATGTACTTGTATATTATATTCCTTTTATAAATTAAAGATCATCAGATCCTTATAATAAACATCCTTTTGAATCCAATATGGTGGTTCAGCATATTGGATTCAAAATGGCGGCATTTACATTTTAATAATTTTTTTTGTTTGTTTTGTAGCAATAACAGCTTACATACATAACTTCAGCTTTCTAAGATTTCCGGAAGTAACCTAAGAATTTTGATGATCTATAAATGAGTCAGTGACGAAATCAGGGGTTTTTACACATCGATAAAATCTAAAGTATAGTAGCTACGACATTCAAACTTTGTATAATTTATGTATTTACTGGTGTCATTATGTTGAAATTTTCAACTATTTAGCATAATCCAAAGCAAAGTTATGGGAGTTCAAAAAAACGACGAAACCTTTCGAGAAAAGGTAGGTAGTGCCCTTGCGCTTCGCTTGGTTCGTCTTGACGGGGCACGACCGTGCCCCCAGATTTTTCATTTTATATAAATTTCTTTAAAATACATTTTTTTAAGAAAGCTGAAGCCGAGGGTGTCAAACGCTTTAACGTGCAATAATTGAAAAAGTAGATTAAGGCCGTGTTTACCAAGCAATGTTAAAGTTAACGCCATGTTAAAATACCATGCCATCTCATTCATTGACAGGAAATACGAGAGGGATAACATGATATTTTTTCTATTCACCCTTTTCCCCTATACTAGAGAAGATAAGCCATGCTAGCCTCGACGGGGCTGCTGTTCGGCCTGGGGGGAAAATTGCTGTCAGCCAAAAGCCTTAACAATAGCAGGCGCCCTTCGGCAGAGTCACGGTGCAGACTAAGTGGAGTGTGCCCATTCACCATCTTCTTAGGCACAGCAGATACTCACAAACCCACAGGTTCCCTCAACTGTGGAATGCTCAAAAGCATTTTCTCGACGATAAACAAAAATAAATTATGTGTGCCATTTAAATAAATAGAACGGTTTGTCGGCAGAAGTGCAAATAAAAATGCGGCGTTCTGGAGAGTTAGAGACGTTAATATTTTGTATAGAGTCCTATAAAACCTATACAAGTTACCCAAAGAAAAAGAGTTTAGAAGCTAATGTCTTCTGAGATCAGGTGTCTTTAATGACGGGTTACTGATACAAATTTAATTTAAGTTAGATACTGACTAAATATTTAGTTCCACTAAATTCCGAGGGACTTCTTTCAAGTTCTTTCACGGAACGAAATTTAATTAATTGAACCACATTGAAATAACAACAACAAAGTCCTAGGACTGAACCTTGCGAAACTCAGATTTTGAATGTGAACTTTGAACCAAAATTACATACGTAAATGATTGTGATGAAATGTTTTTCGTGTGATTAAACTATTTAAAATTACTTATTCCATTAATTAAGGTAGTTTTCAAACGAAACCGTGGTGTGTAAACTACTTTATGAAGCAACGGGCCGGGATGAAACTGCAAGAGTGCAGCGTAAGCTATATTATAATTGAATACTAATATTCAGCCGTTGTATTTAACTATTGTTTTAAAATATGTGGATTGTTTTACATTACATAACATTTCATGAACATAATACGTCGTTATATTTTGCGTTTTTGTTTAGCGTTTTGCTAACATCTGTCCAAGGTTACCAGACATATGATTACCGATTTGTTTAAATCTCAGGTCGTGCGTCATTTCTAACTCTTCAAACAATTATGAATTGTCTAAGTATACAATACAATAAACTTAATATGTTCTGTAAGCATTAGGGGATTTAAAAGGCATGCGAATCGTGAAAATGATAAGTTTACGGGTATCTTGCAAGATTGAATCAGTGAAAAATGCGTTCGATATTCTTAATAATCGGTTCTCTGGCGCTATTAGCCGTGTACGCCTGCGCTCCAGGCGTAGATGTGATCCAGCACATCCCAGCAAAAGCGGAAGAAACACCATCAGCTACAGGAAAAGTTGGTGCAGCCTCTGGTGCTGTGGAAAAAGATGCTTCTAAGCCGGTCGCGCTAGCAAGAGAGAGAAGGAGCATTGGGGGACAGGAAAGTGATCTTCTGCCTTCAGCAAATGATGTGGAGCTGTCGCCTTTCGGTGATTCATCATCACTCGATGGCCGCGGCCGTATCAGGGTCCTACCAGGATTCCTCGGATGATTTTGACCATGAGCTTGACTAGTTTTCAAACAAAATGGACCTCGTGAATATAATTTCTAATGTTAATCAGTATTATTGTTCTTCTTACTTAGGTACGTACAACGTTGTGCAAATTATTAGATAAATCTCTTTTATTAGCCATTAAATAAATACATTATATTTAAATTGTGTTGTTTTATTTCTTTACTCGGGACGTGATAAAAATTTATTTTTAATGGCAACGATAAACACGTATTTTTGTGAGTTGTGGCATACAAACAAACGGCAGTCATCGATTAACTTATATTTTAATTTTATAAAAGGTTTCGGGGATTTTGTTAACATTAACAACTTTTGTTTCTTTTTGCACTTTGAATAGCGTATTTATTACTTTATCTAAGTTGATGGGATGGAGATATATGTGTGAGATTAAGAAAAACTCTTCTAATTTCTCTGCATTTAATTTTTGCATCTCCATTTTCTCTATTTGTTATGTTACAACCAGTTTAATGCGCATTTTCTCGTCTATCCTGTGTTAATTTTGCTTATTACTATTAATTAATATAGATGTTGCGCTAACTGTTTGGTTCTTTTTAAAAACCCCTCGTATACTTTGTAAACATTCAAGATTTAGAAGTGTTATCATCATGTTGTGTATTGTTTTGTTCTATTTGTTGTTTAATATTTATATCATAGATAGTGCAACTGTACCATTAGTAAAAGATTTACAATACGACGTTCAAAAAAATACTGATGATGTTCCCATAATGCCTTCGTACAAAAATAGCAGTAGTAATGGAGAGAAAGACGCAATGTTGACTGCAGCAAGTGAATATTATACAGGGTATAAACCACTTTACACGTATAGAAGAATAGAGCATAGTAAACGAAGAATCACAATGTATAATTCTTTTGCTGGATAGTATTAAAGGTATAAACTTTCCGTAATCATTTTTTACTTTCAGAATCTATCCACTTCTCTGCTTCGAATTTTATCTCTATTGTTATTCCATTAGAGAGATAATAATTCGAAAAAAACTCGATGTTCCTGTACAAGGTGTAAAATAAATGAGTAATAATACTTTAGGGTGTGTATGTGCCTCCTATGTAGAGTTTACTGTGAAATTGCCAACGCTGAAATACTTATTTTTGACTTTATGTTTGTATGAGAAATGCCTACATAATATACAATAATTTAAAAAAAGGACCTCTTTCAGCGCTGGTACTTTTTCAATAAACTCTACTTACGGGACCCATACACACCCTAAAGTATTATCACTTATTAATATTATAGCCTGTATATATAATATACTTAGGTCCATTGTTAGGTTGTTCAAATTAATTCTTGTTAAAAAATATTCTTGATTGGTAATAAAACGTTAACAATTAAATTTGTTGGCTAATGTACTAATTGGTTGTAAACTGTAGTATTATTCTGATTCTTGTTGAAGTAAAACGCATTTTTTCAAAAGATGTTTCTTTTAAGAATAGGCTTAATCGGTTTCATAATTGTATACGTAAGTAGTTCTATAGTGTTTTGCGATGTTATATTTTTAGTACGACGCAGCTGCTTAGAGAAAAGTCTAGATCCTAATAATAATAATTATAATAACTAAGCTTTCACACAACGTCAATCTATCCTCGTGCTAAGTTCTCGGAGAACTTGAGTTACGGGTACCAGATAATGGAAAAGTAAATACTTACTATACGTTTATTTAAGATTTATATTATTATTTACTTAATTAATTTAATACACTTCCCTGACATTGGAACTAAAATATTTTTTTGACCCTTTAGCGGGATCGGAACCCGCGACCTCCGGCTTGAGAATCGTCACACTTAGCCACTGAGCTAAAGTCGTTAAAACACTAATATTTTTTCAACAACTTTCAGATTCTCCATGTAGATGCTGGTATATCTCCAGTACATGACTTTAGAAATAAACTATTAACGGACAAAATGACACCTAACAAAGCTCTACAACATTTGACCAAAAGTATTTTAAAATCAACTGCGAATGTGACTCAAAATCCTGTAATGGAAGAAAATTTATTTCAATTATCAAAGGATCTAGTAACTGCAATTCTCATGAAATTGGAAGTACAGGATAAAATAACTCGAATAACTCGTGAGGCCCTTGATGCTCCTGGAAAACTAAAGGGAATGAGTGCAATAGAGACCAGACGGATCTTAGACTATATATCTAAAACTTTATCTAGCAATATACTTAAAATTACTAAAACATCTACAGAACCTCAACTGCATCGTTTAGTGTATGGCCTAACACAAGTAGCAGCAGAAGTTTCTATCGTTTCTGCATTAAATGACGTAACTTATGCTATAGCTTTGTCTAAAAAACAATCTTCTGATTTACCTTTCCGCAAAAAGAGATCCATTTTGTTGCAAAAAGCTCTTACTCCACCAGTCACTGATAATCCGATCAAAAAAGCCACTGAAAATATTCCCAATAATCACGTTATAGCAATGTTAGTAAATAATGTCAATAGGACGATGAATACAATACCAGAACGTCCTATATCACCGTATTCAGTACTATCTAATGATAAAAATAAATTACTTCATGTGATACCAAGTAATAACGCGGTTGGGACAACAAATATAAAACAATTCATAAATAAAACAGCCCTGGACGTAGAGGACCAAGAAGCTAGTAATAAGAGTACACTACCACTTTTGATTGAAGCTAAAATAAATTCTACTCAATATGTTACAGCAGACCCTCAAACATTGGAAATCCATGAAAATGATCCTCTTACCATTGATGATCATTTTATGTCAAAAAATAATGATTTTGTTGTTGATCCCGATGTTGCCGCTGAAATAGAAATAGAACAACCAGAAATTGAAGAGGAGGATTATAATGAAAAGAGAACCAAACAAAGAATGGAAAGGTTAGAATTAAGAGCTAAGAAGGCAATATTGCATGCTGGTAATGTTGCATTTTTAACTGCATCAAGTGTGGTGGCAATGCGAAGAGCTCTTACAGCGTCTTTTGAGGTGCAAATGTCGGTAAAATACGCCAAGAATGGCATAACAAACCATCAGGAACTGATGATGAATCTGGCTAAAACGGCAGCTCAGCAAGCCGGTAAGGAAGCTAAAATTGCTACATCAAAGTCTTTGGCGTGTGATGATTATATTAAGTTAGCATTGAAATACACAGCCCAGTCTAAAGGAGCCCAACTCAATCATGTCGCTACAAGAATCACTATGGAGACACTATCTCTTGCAACGTTGGCAAAATCAATGTCATTCGTGTCTTCGGATATTGCTATTAATTCTCTATATTCAGCTACAGATATTAAACCACCGTCTTAAACTTCATCTAATATTATTATTAATGTTTTATTTTATGAGTACTTTTTTCCTTGTTATATTTCCTTTAGAGTCATAAGTTTAAGGCCATAAAATCGGACATAGCTAACACAAACATAATAATCAGTATAGTGCTAATTGGCTCTATATAAAAGTTCAATGTTTATTTTCTATTCCTAAATAGCTCCATCTGTGAACTAGGTGGCAAATTAAAACGCGAATGATCATACAACCAATATTACATTGGCCTTTCTGTGTCTTCAATTCTTTTTAGTATTCGTATACACCGCTAGATGGAGTTAAAGTGTATAGTTCTCATACTAGCAATTGACATACATAGGAATTTGTAGCTATAGACTAAGCAAAAAATCAACGATTGCTGTGAAAACTGGTCGTAGCATTTAGTTCTCATAAGGTAAAATATTTTTAGTTCAGAAACTAGGCAGTCACCGGAGCGCAGGAATGTACCCAAGTTACTTAATGTAAGCGATATAATATACCATGGACATATTATGTCGCAGCCATCTGATGGAATCTGCTTATTTGATTGAATGACTAGCGCGGTTATATATAATGGCGTCTAGAACAGCTCGTACAGATAGCAATTTGTTGATATATTTTTTGATTAATCTTCTATACTTATAATAAAACTGTAGAGAGGTTAATTCTGTACATTGAATATTTTTTCAAAATACATATTGGAGGATGATTGGCGATCGATACTGATGCCAAAAATGCAATTAGTAAAATTTTTGTCTGTCTGTCTGTCTGTCTGTCTGTCTGTCTGTCTGTCTGTATGTGCGCGATGGGAACAAAAACTACTGAAGGGATTTTAACCAAACTTGGTACGATTGTAGCCCATATTCCTGGGCAGGTTATAGGCTATATAACATAACGCTACGATACATAGCAGCCGAGCAGTGACGATAAATTGGAAGCAAGTCGGATGAATTTCGGGCGCGCGGGCTGCGGACGAACGGTTCATGCGGGGGCGCGGGGGGATCGCTTACACAGTGACGCGAAGCAATAGAATGTGGCACTAAAGTAGATTAGAACTTGAAATAAGTACCTAACTAACAGATTTTTTTTTCTGAGAAGAGTGTTTCCACAGTGTCATAATAATATAAAAATTGTATTTTTGAACTTGCGTCACAAATTGAAATAAATTATCATTTATTGTATAAATCAACTTAATTAACTGTATTATTAAAAGAAAGCCTTTCGCGATAATCTAAAAAAACGGGCAATCAAGCGGTTTTTGGTAAACTATTTATACCATCACGGTATTAATACTTATCATTTTTAATACGTTAGTTGGCTTAAGCATTTCATGATGACTATATTTGCCCTTTATACCTAGCAAGTATAATTAATAGTTTAGGAGATAATATAGAAAAATTAAAATCGTTTCGCCGTGATTCGACCGCCGCATCGCGGCGCCGCGCAATACAGGCTGATGCGTGACGTCTTACATCCGAGTCGGGGTGTAGTGTAGGTATCAGATGCTGGTAGGTAGGAATTTTGGCGAAGGTCAACCAAAGGAACTCCACCCCACTGCTGGGTTAAAAAATACTATTAAAATGTGCTAACAGGCAGTACCGGTAGTATGAATTTAACCACGCACAGCCGTTAACTGTGCCCCCAGTAATAATCGTGTTAAAAGTACGGCGTATGGCGTATAGATGTCGCTTTGATTTGAAGATAATATATGACAATAAAAAAAATACTGGACGTTTGTATGAAGCGCGGCGGGAACCGCCCTGCTTCAAACATTCAAATTTATTCTTTTTTTATTTTATATTTTGTTTAAAACAAAATTTCTTTTATTTATATTATTATTATTATACTTAGGGTAGGTTATAAAAAACGCTACTAAAGCCGATCGGCGCGGCGCGCCGAGCTGGGGCCCAACTCTCCAAACTGATTCGATTTTAATTCAGATTCGATCGTGCCGCATACTCCCGAAGAAATTGACGTTTGTTTATTTTTATTCTCTGTCGATTGATATGGTCTGGTGTACAAAAAGTTACGTTCTAACGGTTTTCTTTATCCTAATTAATTTCAAAGTAATCTACCAAATAAAACACCAAAAACCGTTAAGATCGAACTGATTCGATTCTCAGTTGTGTCGAGAGTAAGCCTGCTGGATCCTCGGCGGGGCGTGCCGCTGCGCCCATGTCTAACCGAGAGTTCCGTTTTAAGGACCTTAGTAATTGCAATATAAGTTTAAATTTAATAATACTTCAAAACATTAATGACAAAAACCGTAATAAGTTGAAAAAATTGAAAATATTTTTATGGTTTCGCAATTTATCCTATGTCGTTTAAATTTGATATGAAGCAACATTTTAATAGTGCATTAAGATGTTGCTTCATATCAAATTTCTATTCCCGGGAAGTACCCTTTAGGTTTTGGTTCCCTTTGGCGTGTCGAAAATTGCGAAAATTAGCGATATAAACGGCTGAATCTTTGGGTAGATGTGGCCAAGATGCCTGTTTCTTTTCACAGCGAGAAGGGACAGTAGAACTGAGTTTTTAATATGATTTTTAGCTTGATACCTACACGTGTTAAAGTTTTGACACCCAGACAGACAGACGGACATCGAAGCTAAATACTTTACTAAATTAACGTGAAAAATTGTCTGGGTCTATACGGTGCATTCGAATAATATTATCCTAACTTCGAATACCTTTGCTGACTTCTACATATTGTTCGAAGGCCTACTTCTTTTGCCGAGCTCCGAAAGGATAGTAATATATTATTATTATACCCTGCATACCAAGAGGCTTGCCGGGTACGTGACTTGCTGGATCGGGATCAACACTGGGATGCACTGGGAAGTACCTATTAGCGAAAGTTCTCAGCGGTTGCGCCAATAAACTAAAAATATATTTAAAAATACTAAAGTGCCCTAAATCACTGTTCCACGCGTACGAAGTCGCGGGCACAGCTAGTTTACAATAAGTGCGTTATAATAGTAATTTCGGAAATTATGAAGTTTAAAAATAAAATATTAAATGGTTGTCCTAGTCTCGGATTCATTGAATTTGTTGCTAAAAATAGAATTCAATGAACGCGCTAGTCATTCAATTAAATAGCGGAATCAATCAGATGACTGCGACCTATACAAGACGCCACATATTGATAGTACTTTTGTATACTTATCAGCGTCAAAGATCTTTCGTACGCAAACTTAAATAATCCTCAAATACTGTAGTACTAGGGACTATAAATAAAAAGGTTTTAAATATCGTATGGCACTGTCCCAGCAGATACTGAATTCACACAACATCAGTCTAGAGGAAGTCTGGGATGGGTTTCCTCACGATGTTTTCGTTTACCATAAGAGTGTCTGTACAACTTGAGATATGGAAATGTCTCATTAGTACACTGAACTACCTGGAAACCGAACAACCCTTTCGATTGCGAATCAACGGTCTAATCTAATGGGTAGACGTTGATTCGCAACGTTACGTAATGGTTTATGGTAATGGGTAGTCCGAACCAACGATTGACCCATCAGGCCCTAATGGGTAGATCTAACCAACGATCTACCCATTAGGGTCTGATGGGTAGACGTAACCAACGATCTACCCATTAGGGCCTGATGGGTAGACGTAACCAACGATCTACCCATTAGGGCCTGATGGGTCGAGAGATCCAACGATTGTTGGTTGACCATAGATGTTCTCACTTTAGTACACTTATGCAGAATATTAAATATAGTTTTTGGCTTTTTCCCACAAAAAAACCAAAATTTAGATAAAAATGTTTAGGCTCTAAATAAAACAAAGGCTGAATTTTATGCTGAAAACATACAGTATTCTCTTGGCAACAAGAGGTTTATAATTTCATTGCCTGGCACACTTTAATATACAAAAGCAAGTAGAACATACGAACCTTAATAAAGTAGGTACACTTATTCAAAAAGCGATGACTTACATAATTAATATACCTAAATATAATTTAATTAGAGTCAACCAGGATATAGAGTTATTTGCTCTCAGTCCGAAGTGCGATTTTTTGTGATATCTGTTTACTTACATGAGTATGTACTAAGAAGTACCCAACTACGTAAGTTTTGATTCGTCATGATACAATTATGAATTTAAAAACGTAGGTATTTAAACTTCATTAAATGTTTAAAATATTTCTAATTTTTGCACCTTGAATTAAAAGCGTTACTTGTTAACGTATTACAACTTTTGTCTAAGTACAATATAATTTAAAAATAAGTACAGTCAGACTGGGGTAACTTTGGCCCTTAATTCCCTGTCAATTGCCTATAAATCCCCTACCAGTGAAAAGAATTTGAAGTTATATGTGTTCTTAGTGGCATCCAAGATTGCTTTGTCAATAAATATATATAGGATTCAGTCAATTAAAATAAAAATAACGAAAAAATGGACATATTATAATTTTTTTAATTTCTGGTCAAAGTTTTTTCAGTTGTTTTAGCGTGAAAAGCAATGAAAAACCGGGCAAGTGTGAGTTAAATTCGCGCACAAAGGATTCGGAACCATCTACCAAAAAGTCACCTTTGTTTTATGAGAACACCCCCTACATATTTATTTTCTTTTTAGTAATAGTTGTTATAGCGGCAAGAGAAATACAAAATTTGTAAAAAATTTCAACTGTAGGTATCTCAAGAACAGAGGTTCTCGAGCTTAAGCTGATACAGCCTGGGGACAGACAGATAGACAGCTGCGAGGTCTTAATATTAGGGTCCGGTTTACAGCCTTCGGGTGCGGAACCCTTTTTCTTTTTGATGGCCCAAGGGCTCCCGGCTCGCTTACCCAATAAAACTACTTGCGAATTGCCATCATTATGTTGGGTGGAGTGCCCTGGATCTGTCAATACCCCGGTTTACCTCTATAGGGACCGGACTTCCATCAAATTAAAAGAGCGCTCCGGCAAACTGAAGAAGCGGAACAGAGGATGGATCCATCTCTCTGTCCCGCTCCGAGGCCTCCTTCTGCGAGATGACGTATTCGCAGAAGAAGACTAACGCCTGCCATGCCTCATCGCTCTCGAGCATGCAACGCACCACGCTCGGAAGTGAGAGGTCCCGCCCAATCACTGCCATGAGATCATGGCGCTGCACAGCCCAACGATCGCACACTTCAAAAGTATGCTGGGCCGTGTCCTCCGCATCGCCGCACTCATGGCAGGCTGGCGTAGGCTCCCTCCTGGCAACCTTACACAAGTACGCACCGAAGCAACCATGTCCACAACCATCCTTACTAACCTGTGTAAGGCGAAGGGTTTCCCTATAACCTCTTTGTGGATAAAACTAGAAGCCTATATTTTTAGTAAGTATATAAAACATATTAAATCAGATTGTTTAGTGTGATTGCCAAGTAAATAGTAGATTTAATAATATTTATGTGATTACTATAAGATGTTGTTAGACCGACCGAGTTATCTCGACTTGGCATCACTTGGAACTCACAACTTTTTACGGCAAAGGAAATTATAAGTAATGAGACTTGTAATTTTTTACAAGTTATGTTTTTGATGGGATATTAATTATAATATTCGTTTATGTTGACACTTGTCTTTAGTTTTGTGAGTGTCATACCTTATACGATGATATTAAATCAGAAGCAAATATTTACACACGCTGCCGCAGTGGGCTTCAAGTAGATATCAACACTCAACATGGAAAGATCTAGAAGCTTATGGTAACGCAACACGAACGACTGTGGTAAGGCAAATTAAGCAATGGGTATGACTTAAAACGCGAAAAGATTGCGGTTACATCAAAATTGCTGTGTACCTCCCTTTTAAACCTAAACGTAAACAAAACAAAAACACTGACATTTTCATATACATATTCACATAATATCTATACTGTATCGGAATATTTAAGGATCATACACCACACTTCATTATCTATACATTTTATAACAATTAACAATATTTAAACATGTATATAGTAATGTAAAAGTTTCTAATAATACGCCATTTTGACACTGCTGACTGTAGTTTATTATAGTCTATATTCTATGGATTCATAGTCGCAAACAATAATCATTATTATAATGGCCAATTATTCGCATCACTGACTAATGACTAGTCTATGGTGTTATATACTAGTTGGGTTAAAATAAAACGGTACGTACTATAAAAGTAGTTAAATGCTGACCAAGTACAAGCAAGACAAGATAACATTCCACAAACTACCGCGGGACTCCTTTCATAGAAAGGACTCTACCTAAAACCAAAATGCTTCTGCTTGGCAGAATGAAAATCTTAGCATTATATAACTTGAGAGTCTCTTAACCTTATGATGCATTTAAGAATTACTGTGTACATAATAAATTATTGATTAGAGCCTAACTAATAATAATATTAAAAGTTGCAATAATTCAGCTGATCTCTCAATATTGGGTGAATTACTTAAATAATATTACAAAACGATGTTCACCAATTAGAGAGGAGGTTGCAAAACTATGGTACGAGAGGCAATGTTCGAATTTCCAATGGAAATAGTCGTCAATGTTCGAAAGTTCTAGAAGTTACGTTAGCTCTATGTTGGAATATTCTTCGTACAGCAAATAACTCTTTTATTTAGATGTGTAGTTAAATATCGAAATAGAACTTACGATATTTATCGCCATACTAATAAAATGTTAGCATATCTGATTAGCATCATTGCTTCTTTGTCTGATACTTTGGAAAAGTTACTTGACAATAACAGACCAAAACACTGAATAACCAGAAAAAACCGAGTTTCTTGTACCTTATTTATAAATAACTTTGGTGTTACCTTATTTTTTTACCAGGAGGCTATAATAACATCAATTTAGAAAAACATGCAAAAGACTCATCGCTCCGCGCTCCTACAGTTGCTACTGGATATGTTCTAAGCAAAGATTATTAGTATCATCTAAAGTAAGTTCTAAGACAAAACAACTTGTGTGTGACATGCCTTTTTTTTTAATCTTTTATGTTGAAGGAGTTTAGTCGGTGACCGACTATGACACGCCTTTAGATCCAGTTACATTGGGCTAAACATTATGATGACACTAAAAGGATAATACATCTCGAAAGTACGCGGTAAGGCCAGTCGTTTTGTATCCAGTACAACACGTTTGAGGTTGGACTTTGGCCGACCTTGTTGGCGGAGGCACGGCTGCGCTGTACCAGTTTGTAATCGCCGACATGTGACAATTTCATTTCCGCTTCCAATTCAAATAAATTCTAATGCATTCCCAAATATAAATTTGAAAATATAACTTATTTGTTCAGATATAGCACGATCGTCCTGGGCCCTAATTCTCAGGCCTCGAACATAGTTTTTACTATCGGTCTGTCCCGCTCATGCAAATGAGATTCAGCGCGCGTGCGAGCGGGATATACTAATATTCGAACTTTTTTCCACTGCCCGAGAATCGTGCCCGATGAATTTGTAGACTTTTTTATCAAAGTCCACCTAACTAAAAACAATTGTATGTCGGCATGTATACTGTATAATATAGGTACTGCATTAATATAGAGTCCCGTATATTGAGTTTACTGTGAAAGTACCAGTTCTGAAAGAGGTACTTTTTTATAATATATTTACTTTTTTATATTTGACGACCTCAGTAGCGCAGTGGTTAAGTGTTGGTGCTCGATCGAGAGGATGCGGGTTCGAATCCCGCCGAGGGAACAAAAAGTTTTCAATGTTCCTGGGTCATGGACGTGTATTAAATTTGTGTATTAATATAATAAAAATCTTAAATATGTGTATAATATAAAAGTATTAAATATATATTTCCGTTGTCTGGTACCTGTAACACAAGTTTTTCGGATACTTAGCACAGGGCCAGAGTGACGTGGTGTGAAGTCTATAGATATTATTATTATTATGTCTAAAGATATTAATATTATTATTATTATATTATGTCTTTCAGCGCTGGTACTTTCACGATGTACTCTAAAAATAGGATGCACATACGCACGCTAAAATATTATCACTCTTTTATTGTACACCTTCTAAGTATTATTAGATAACTACCGAATGATATTAATTATACTTACACCTTTATTACGTTGTATAATTTAAATTATTATAAATTATAATTTTGCATTTACCTCTATCGACGTTCGTTGTCATAATATATTCGGTACATAATAAATGGTTTTAAAATTTTAGTTACAGATAAAAGGGCGCTTGTCGAAACCGGTCCTGTAATTGAATGTAAAATACCTTAAGCCTGTACCAATTACTACCGATATCAACGGAAAATCCATGGAAAATTTATCTTCGATGTAAACAAGACTGACATAAATCGTGCAAAATATTATTAGTTTATCAAGTCGCAAAAATCCTTGAGACAATGTTTACAAAACTGAACCAAAAGTCAGGCTTCCGTATGCAGAAACTAGTTTGATTTACATACTCCTTAATCCTTCTAGATCCTTCTGAATAGTATTTTACATAAGTATTTTTAAGGTAATCACAGTTCGTCCATAAATCAGCATTTAAATTTACTTTAACTACCGCGTAGAAGCCGAAATTTTAGTTATAGATAGCCTAGATCCTTCTTTCCATAATCAGCAGGCTTATTCCCGGCACAATCGAGACTCGAATCAGTTCGAACTCAACGGCTTTTGGTATTTTATTTGGTAGTTTATTTTGAAACTAACCGGGATAAAGAAAATCATTAGATCGTAACTTTTTGTACTCCCGAACATGTCAATCGACTGAGAATCAAAATAAACAAATGTCAATTTATTCAGGAGTACGCGGCGCGATCGAATCTGAATCAAAATCTAATCAGTTTGGAGAGTAAGGCCCAGTTCTAATTTCTATCTTTCTATCTAAATTTTTAGATTTTTATTTGTAGGTAAATATTGCTCCGAGGTAACTGACATGATAGCTGAAGTAGAAGTGGCAGTAGGCTGGACATATAGCTGGCAGAAGTAGCTGCTGGGGCAGATATTGCTGCTGGGGCTTTCAATTGGAGAGTTGGAGTCTGGAGACCGCGGACGGGAGTCGGGACTTAAAGGAGAATACCTGTCCAGCAGTAACCTATCAATTTCTCCTTTGTCTGATATTATTATTGTGTATAGCATTCCTTGCTTACGGGCAATTAAGTCCTGGACCTTTGGAAGGCATGGGTGAGACCGAAGCCAACATGCAGAGACCCCGTTACACAATTTTAATTTAAATGTAGTGTGACAGTTGCCGGCGACTCTCCCTGTAAGCACCATGGAAGTGCGTCCACGGAGACCCACTGGTTAGTGCAGGACTATTGCAAGGAATGTTCAAAAGAAATGATTCTGGGCTATAGAGGTGAGGTGGGTTTGTTTGTTTGTTTAAACGTGCTAATCTCAGGAACTACTGGTCCGATTTGAAAACATATTTTTTGTCGGATAGTCCATTTATAGAGGGATGCTATATAACATTACGCTGCGACCAATAGGAGCGAAGTGTCAGTGAGAAATGTTGCAAAAAACGGTGAAAATTATTTACATTTGGGGACTTTCGTTGCGTGCGCTGCATAAACGGTTTCAAAAACTCAAAAACCACGCGAAGGACATCTCGGGCACAGCTAGTGTATCATAAAGATGGCAAACAGTGACTCGCTGTCTTGGGTCCCTTGAAATGGTCGCACGCTAGGTGCACCTTGGTGCAACATTTACAGAGCGGCGGAGAGGCAGGTGTCGCTGGACTTTATACGCAGATCATTTGCATCTCAGAGGGTCCCATAACGACGCCCACTCGCCACTTACACAACACACCAATAATACCTATACATAAATGTTTAAAAATTGGGGTTCCTTTTGGGAGTTTCAGCTGCGCTGCGTAAACGGGCTGAGGAGTATTTTCTTTTTTTTTCTTTTACTCCTAACATAGTCAGAACTTAATAGTAAATTGTTTGCTAAGGCGGTACGAATTTCGTCGGGGCAGCTATACGAGTATTATAATAATATGATTATTATTGTTAAATTATTCTTAGTGGCCGAACGAATCGGCCGTATATGCTCGTTTGAACTTTTAATAATACTTAATGTTAATAAAGCAAACATGACTAGGGATGTTTCATGTTACGGAAGTGGAATTTGAACCGAATTTATTTTGTCAGAACAGGAACAGAAATCGGACAGAAAGAGAGAAGGCTGGCCATCCTAGAAAAATAAAAACACAAATTAAAATATATCTAATATTGCTTATAGCCTTTATTATTTACTTTGTGCTTATAGCGATGCTTATGTCAAACCCCATATTTTTTGTTTCCGAACATTGCCGTCGCGTAGCAATGGCAGTATGGCTCCGGAAAGTACCTACCTTCAACTCCGAAAACAATACCGATGACATTGGATTAGAATTGTTCATAATACTCACTCAATTTCAAACCATTGTGGCGCTAGTGTCGTGACAATCTGACAAATTCAAATGTAATTCTAATGTCTTTTTTATCCAGAGTAACTCAGGCCCGTTAATCTTGCACCATGGTCACCATGGCCTTATTCTCCAAACTGATTTTGATTCAAATTTGATCGTGCCGAGTACCTACCTACTTCCCAATAAATTGACGTTTGTTTATTTTGATTCTCAGTTAGTTGATATGGTCCTGAGTATAAAAAGTTACGATCTATCGATTTTCTTTATCCTGGTTAGTTTCAAAGCAATACACCAAATTAAATACCAAAAGCCGTTGAGATCGAACTGATTCAATTCTCGATTGTGCCGGGAGTAGCAGAGCCTGCTGTTTCCGTAGAATTATTTGTTAATTATACGTATTAAGTTGTATACTAGAATATACACGATAGTTTTCACTACTCTACATTATTGTAAATAACAAGACTATAAACACTTAAGTAGGTTAATATTATGTACCGAATACATTATTTATTTACATTTAAACGCGTTAATAAATAATTAGCTTTTGTTTAATTTGAAACACAATGTACGGACACAGTTGAGCATACTACTAGAGGATAGTTGTTTAGGCTGAAGAATAATTATAATGTAAATATTATGACGCATTAATACATACCTACCTTGCAACTTTTTAATAGCAATGTTATCAACTTATTTGTTATGTTAAACATTTTGGGATTTCTGTCTAGTTATAGGACTACAAAGTTATGTTTGCACTTTCCGACAATAACACTAGTTTAAGTTAATCTACTACAAAAAGAACTGAGATCCCATCAAAAACATAACTTGTAAAAAGTTTCCGTATATAAATATATAATATATAAATAACTTGTAAAAAACCAACTCTCGCTATTTAGTTCTTTTGCCGTAAGAGCCATGTGATGCCAAGCTGGGGTAAGTCGGTCGGTCTAAGAACATCTTTTAATGGTCTTTTTTTTTATAAACCGAAGGCTGGCCTTGTCAGGCCCTGACGTCACTTCGACCCATTTGAATATGTCGCAGTCATCTAATTGAAATCGCTATTTCATTGAGTGACTAGCGTTTTTATCGAATGACGACATTAAATTTAAAGACTAGGCCGAACATTGATTGAACAATCGTCAGTCAACGTCCAATTAGTTAGCGGATTGTAATGTTGTATTGTCAGTCAGGTGATTGAAATTTTTTCTCACTGCGGCACCATATTTATTTTACGACTAGTAGTCGTCAAAACAAATATGGCGTCAAACAGCTGATAGCACTGTGTAATGTTTAGATATTTTTTCATTAAATCTACATTAATGTGCGATAGATACTCGTTATAAAATAGTGTGACAGCATGAATTTATCTATTATTACGTCGCCGCCGGCTATTCTTAAATATGTAGGTAATTTGTCGACTACGCTAAATGACTAAATGACGTTCAGTCAAGACGTTGGTCGTTACTATAAACAACATGACGAGTTGTCCTTTAGTCTTTTAATATAATATCGACATTCTATAAAAACACGAGTCACTCAATGAAATGACGATTTCAATTAGATGACTGCGACAGAGATGTCGCAGTCATCTTATTGAATCTGGTTATTTAATTGAATCACTAGGCTGTTATATAATGGCGTCAAACAGCTCGTACAGATAGCAATGTGCTGATATATTTTTTGATTAATTTACTTTAATGTTCGTTTTATTGGTACTCATTTGGAAATTTCGAAGCTTAAAGCTAAAATATTAAATGGCTGTCCTAGTCTCGGATTCTAAAATTTGTTGGTAAAAACAGGATTCAATGAAAGCGCTAGTCATTAAATTAAATAGCGGATTCAATCAGATGACTGTGACATATATATTGTTATCTATCTTTTTATATTATTTTTTATTGGACATTGGACACTTGAAATGGTCTGTAGCACACTAGAACTATCCGCAGACAAAACGCGTCGATAATAATAGGTGCATGAGAGCGGCACTTCCTTCAGCGTGGAGAAATCGTCTGCAAACAAGTATTTAGCTGAACGTTCTACAATACCATTTTACATACAAGTATTTTCATTTTTAATGTGAAACATCTTAATAAAATCGCGCAACTGTTAAGAAATTTTTTCCATACAGAAATACGGGATTCCTGTTTCCTCCCTGGATAATGCTGCTAGAGTAACAATTTTTTTCCTGAATACTTATGGATATTGTTTGTCCCTATTTTTTCCTTTTTTTTATAAATTAATTATTTAAAGAGATATGGATGTTCAGAAACCTAAAAATAATGGCCAGACTATCCGCTATGTTTAAACATCTAGGAAACAGATTTGGCTACAATAAACAACAAAATCAAAAAATAGAAACCTAGCTCAATTCTTTTTTTAGCTAATAAAGAAAAAAATATTCAAATCGGTTAAGTTTTGGAGGAGGAAACAGAATCCCCTAGACGTCGATTTCTGGTACTTTTAATAGGTAATTTCAGTCCAAGTTGCAGTTGTCTCTATCGCGCTAGTGCTGGCTAGCTAAGGCACTGCGAGACAGCAATAGATTTTATAAATACCTATTTTGTATTTCTCTCAACCGTGTTGTTTCCTCTTAACTAGTAAAATTAAAATTTTGAAATAATATCTCAATTGTGTAGCAGCGCGATGATGACGGCTAAGTACATTCTCGATCACAGCTTTCAAATAAAAAGAGCAGATCAAAATCGGTTCATCCGTTTTTGTCGGGGGTTAAAATGGGTATTTTTTAATGTAATATCTAAATAAACTAGCAAAACTATTTTATTACACTCTGGTTCTTGTCTCGTGGTTCATATATCAAGCCAAATATGTAATAGTGTTAAGAGAAGACGCGTAGAGCATTATATGTCACTTCACTTCATATAAATTACTTACCATCACACGAAAAAAAACAAAGGTCTAAAATGACCACGAGGATCTTACTATGCTGGGGCTCGCGGGCTCCTTTAACATACACACGAACGCACTGGTCGTTGACCTAACATCTGCCCAGGGTTGAAACTCATCTGTTTTGTGACTTTTATGGAGATCATTAATCGCGATTTGTCGCGTTATTGTAATTTATATGAGGTGCCAAAACCAAAATGCTCTACGCGTAATTCTCTTCACACTATATTCGGCTTTATATATGAACCATGAGACATGATGTATACTAAAATAAGATTACACAGAAAAGCTGAAGAGGGAGTCTGAAGCTCCAATACTTTACTTACTTACGTTTAATTGCAAAATAATATAATATAATAGCGGCCCTAGTTTGGGCTTGTGTCTCCCACATTGCAAACGCAACGAGAATTGTAAATTTCAACTTTAATGTTATATTGTTGTAATCAAAATTTTATATATAAATATTTTGGCTTCCAAAATCTTCTATGAGCTAGCACTAAGTACCTCCAGTCTTCCACTTATTAGAATTTTGGTTTTTGTATTATTTACTTATTTAGAATTTATAGGTATATTATTAATATTTCGTCTACCTAACATATTAAGAAGAAACCCACCCAATGTGTCGTTGCTCGTCGGTGAGATGATCATGTTTCGGCCTACATAAAACTTGTTTAATAAACATTCATTAAAATTCGCGAATTTAGAATTCAGTGAACGAAAGCAACGATAACATTAACAACTTATTGTTATCGACCTTTAAAATTACACAGTTCCTTATTCAAATAGTTTATAAAAAATATAAATCTAGTTTAATACTTAATACTATTAAAGTGTGTGATTGTCTTAAATAATAATATATTTTGTCTATATACCTACTTAATACGGTGCAATGGATCATTTATAAAGACGATGAAACGATAGGGACCTATAGCAGTTCCTTGCGGTATTCCGATCTATTCTTTAGTAAAATCAAAATTTGTTATGTAAATATTAATTTAAAAAAATCAGAAGTATTGAAAGTTTGGTTGTATTTTCGTAAAGTGGATAGTAGATAGGTTTGAAAAGGAGATAAACAGAACTAAGAAGATAGAGTTCCGGTTCTTATCTAAAGAGTTCGTGCCTAATCTTGTAGATATCATTTAGATTCAAAGTCGATAAAAAGATAAATATTTATCAACTATAGGAGGTAAGTTTCAAAGATATCAACATGCTATCTTTCAAAACTGCATTATAACGTATGAAACGATTGATAAAATTAAGCCAATTACCGTCCTTGACTTTTGTAATATGACGTTAGCAATTAAGAAATTACTCAAATTGTGCCTATTGTACCGATAACGGCTCGGCAGGCGTAATAATAAAATTGAAGCTGATAAGGAAATACTTGTGGCCCGTCAAGTTTCTATAAATTTCTATCTTAGGCCCGTAAATAAAACAATCTCAAACACAACCTCCCTTGAGAACCTGTTTGACAGATAAAACAACGTTTCGTTTCACTTTTAAAAGTAAACAACTTTATTAATGCTACATTTGTATAGTACTTTATTTTTTTTTCTGTTTAAGTATACCATTATATTTATATTATAGAGTACAGAAAAACAATAAATTTAGTATAATCTATATTTTTATAATCTTTATTTTTACGTCTTAAAAAAGAAAATAAATAAAGTAACGAACATAAGTAAAATACTTCATTTTTAAAAGTGAAACGAAACGTTTTTTTATCTGTCAAATAGGTTCTCAAGTGAGGTTGAGTTAGAGATTGTTTTTTTTTATACGGGCCTAAAACTTGCAAAAAAGCCAACAAATCACCTTAACTTTTGTAATCAGGTTTTAAAAACAGACGATAATTATGTCTGATGACTTCTTCTTGATAAATCACGCAGCGAATCGAATCTCTTTGTCTGATATCATGCTGAAGTCTCTATTTAGTCAATAACAAGTTATTTAGACACACCCACCGTTTTTATGAATTGTAATGAATGCAATAGTATGTCAACTGTCGTAGCAGCGTGAACCGAAGGTCAACTTTAGGTGTTGAATACAAAAATTATTTGAGTGCCAGCTAGTTCTTGTATAGAAAAATGTTGATGTATTTGGTTTTTTTCAGCTGTGAATCTATGGGTAAGGGTGGGCACAGCCATAGATTCCCGTCCTACTTTTTGTAGGGGTGCGTTGCACTATTAAAATCGGTATCCTTTATGGATATTATAAAATGTAATGGGCAGTCCGGTTTCATTTACATGCAAATTCGGTCTGCGTACTCCAGGCAGAGTTCATTGTCCAAGTTATTGATTCGTAACCTAATAGTAGGTTGGTAAATTCTTTGTGTTAGGAAAGTTAAGAAGTAAAGTAGTAAAACGATATAAATTTTTCAATCATGGTATTTTAAAAGAAATGTTCATAAAACTTAATGAGTGTGTTTGTGTTCTGTTGTTGAAAAATCATATTAAAAAGAAACCTTTCCAAGTTATCTAAGTAAGTCAAGCAAGCTACTTAACATACTACAAAGAATTATTTCCTATAGGCATTAATGGGTAAATACAGAACTCTATATTTTATCATGGGGGAAAAATGTAAAGAATTTTATAATGTGGCAATTTCTCACTTTGCGCTGTGGTCAGTGGACTTTGCATCGTAAGATTTGTATTGTCCCTTTATACTCCGGTTAGCTACAAATTACACTAAATGACACAGCATCTTGAATATTTAGGTAAGGTTCAGACTAGACGGTTAACTATCATTAGTACCTCATCCTAAAGAAGTTGCAAGTAGGTACTAACTACTAACAATCAGTGGAAACACACTTAAATGTGGATACAATGTTGAAAGAATAGGAATGAGGATTTTTGTTGTTTATTGACTATATTTATTTTATTTTTTATGTTAAGTCTATAAATATATAATTTTTATGTCTGTTTAATTAAATAATTATTATGTTATGTTCTAGAATTAGTATTGTTTAAATAACTATCTTATTATTGTATATTACTTGTCTACTCCGGACAAACCTTAATGGTTTTTGGAGTATTGAAAAATAAACATTAATTTATGTACCTTTATGAAAACAAATTTTAAAAAACAAGCAGTTAAATGTCCGGTGGTCTAGAATGGAACATAATACCTAAACTGTAGGCATCCAATGAACAATTTGTTTAGTTGTTATGCATTACACCACTCCTTTAAGTCACGCAGTCGGGTAAAAAGAGGATAGACATACGTACGGATAGAAAGATGCACAGAACGACACTATAGGTGTTAATCAGGGCTGTTAGGAAGCTCCGTAACCGTAACCGAAACTATCGGATATTAAAAAATATCCGTAACCGAATCCGAAATTAGAGTTTTGCTACTGTAAAAATGTAATATCCGTAACCGAAATTATCCGAAACAAACGGATAATCCGAAATAATTTAATATCCATATCTGTATGCAAAATTTCATATCCATTTCATCCCTGGTGTTTGTTATAGTTACCACGGCACCAATAAAAACACGTTTTTCACTTGAAAATTTGGTGCGTATTTGAGATCATGTAACTGTACATTTAACTCAAGCAGTCATTGGCTTTTTGAATAAAAAATTTGAATGAAGAAAAAAATTGGTACAGTAATAATAATAATATTGACATGATAATAATATAAATAATAATGCCTCCCACACCGATTTCGGTAACGGTGGCCGGTTTCATTGAATCCAGGCCAGCTACGCAGGAGTTATTTTGTAGTGCCCAAGTGTGTGCGCAATACACAGAAGAACTCTCTCTCTCCTTCACTCTCGTAGCAAAATGGGACGGATAACCGACACGACTGGCGGGAGGTGAGGCGCAGGACTATTACTGAATTTCTTCATTAGAATCACTCATTTTAACAATAAGAAAAACAAATAAAATCTCACATTTACCTACTTACCTAATTTGAATTTGGAATTGTCTTATGTAAAATAAAAACTTTTTAATGATACGAAAATCAGCCAGATACAATTGGTATAGCCCAAAAATTTATACAAGTTCATACTTACTACAATGCGAAAAGACTTTTACCCAACCAAAATTACATGTATATTGATGTCGTGGTCGCAGGAATAATTGACTACTTCGTATTTGTACCGTTAGTATGAAAATCATGACAGATCCCATACAATTGACAATCGATAACTTTTAAATTGTCAAACTGTTCCTACTTGACCAACTGATATTTGTCACACAAAATCCACAAGATACTTTTTCAGAGATCTCTTACTGAAAATTATTTTCCAAATGCAAGTACGTAGTTACGTGATACATACTTGGCAACAATGTATAAATCGCGTATCGTCCTATCTTATCTGATGGGTGTGAGTTGGTAAGTATACGTCAGACTGACGTCCCCGACCCATTTACCAACTATGTTAAATATCCACGTGTAAGGGATTTTCATAGTATCATTTTGCTCTGGAAATTAACCTTAAAATGGCGGTCTGTGGCAATTTGCAATAGGTGTACTCGTTGCCGGGACCTTACTCTCCAAAATGATTCGATTTTGATATAGATTCGATCGTGTCGCGTACTCCCGAATAAATTGACGTTTGTTTATTTTGATTCTCAATCGATTGATATGGTCGGGAGTACAAAAAGTTACGGTCTAACGATTTTCTTTATACTGGTTAGTTTCAAAGCAATCCACCAAATAAAATGCCAAAAGCCGTTGAGATCGAACTGATTCGATTCTCTATTGTGTCGGGAGTAAGCCTGCTGGACATGAGCGTCCCCCAAAGTATATCACGGGGGGTAAAAAGGGAGCTATTACTCACCAGTCGCCACTTTTGACGAGGCTGGCGAGCATAGTCTTAAGATAATGAAAATGTTCGCGAAAACGCTGCCGCCCATTTCCAAATATTACCTCTGACGCATTTTACGATACCCACGTCAAAGATGTTTGATGGGGAGGTGCTTTTCTTATTCCAGCACCCACGGGTACAAATTATAGTAACTCTATAATATTATCACAATCTTATTATACAACAATTTTATGAATAACCGATAATAAGTAATTTCCAACTTCTTAAAGTCCGGGCCCGAGTCTCAGGCTTGACACAGACTATCTATGCATGGTAGAATGACAAGAACCGTGACATAAGAGCCCTTTAGTTTGAGAAGCCTTTGCTTCGGCCTCTTCCCGTTTATACAACGAAAATATTAGCTGAAACGGTTAAGCTTATTAACTGAAAAAAGGCATGCAGCATAACTTAAGACATAATATATTCTGTTACTTAGGTACATACCTATATAAGAACTATACTATAATAGTACGCCCCTTTTTAATTTAACCGTAAAAAACCAAATTCACCGAAAATTTATATGTACCTATTCAGTTATTGTGCTCACTTATCATCACATTAAAGGATCCTTACTTCACTATTAGATACATTTTATAACAATTAAACAATCATTCATATTGTATTGTATTCGCACTAATAATTGTGTCATAGAAGGATTTGTTTACGTTCCTGCTAAAATTAAACGGGACCTACTTTACTTATTCTAAATTAAATTTTCAATTTCGGTCCTTACTTAATTTGTAACTTGTGGAAGGTTGCGAACAGTCTGACATAGACAATAAATATCATAAAAGATCACAATCGCACCGAGACGTTCTTAATCGGCGAATGTCCTAGATTTGAAGTTCAAAATAACAACTATAAATTCTTTTGTTCGAAATTCAAATGTTTCATTGACCGCCAAATTCTTTAATGCCAGTTTGTTTAAAAATATTTGAGGAATTTTAACTTCATCTACTCCCACAAAACCACAATTATAAAAACAATTATAAGTTATTTATTGATTAATTGCTCAAGATAATAATAACTACCTAAGCATTAATTCTTAAAATAATTACCTATACAAATATATTATAATATATTTTTTATTATTTATTTCTGTACTTTGTATATTTACGTTTTTTTTTTACATTTTATGTGTTATCGACATGTCATGAAACATAAAAACTGTGCGTAATTATTTATAAGCAGTTAATGATTAGGTTTATTTACTTTTCACCGTTTTCAGATGACTTCATACTTTAGTTTAAATGAATACTTTATGATTTTTTAAATCTAACTAGGTTTTTAAGAAAAACAGAAAGGATTGATGAACATAAAATTAAAGGGTTTGTCGCTGCGCGTTCCTCTCGTCTAAAGTATCTTTAAACTCTACCAAACTATATTTTTACATATTTTTCTTTATTCCTAAACGTGTAATAACTATAGCATGGTAAACTAACCGAAGTATAGATTCTAGACAGAGGTCATTAACTTATTACTAGGAGTGTCGCGCACCAACTGAAAATCACATGGAAAATACAAATAAAAGTCTTCATACTCAAAAGAGGTGTGTTACCTATAATTTTATTACTGCCACCTGACTGGTAAAAACCGATAATTTAGCCGTACAATGATTGTAAACAGCCACGAAACCTTGTGTTGAAATCATTCGCTGTCAGTTAGTTCGAACGATAGCACGCGTTGCGAGTAATTTTATACTTCGTAAAGAAAAATCAATAGAAATGTATTCGATCGCCGAAGCTACCCTAGCTGTTCTAGTGTTGTACCTATTCGCATTCCTCTTCGAAGTGGTAACGGGTTTAGTTGCGTAAACCCCGTAAATAACATGTGATAGGTTCTGATCTTTCTAGACTAAGTTAGGGTTAAGTTAATTTAATAATATCAATGCAATTTAGTTTTAATTTAGTTTAAACGATGCACGCTGAGCGTCCAACTTGATGTTTTTGGTAAGTTGTTTTTATTGTTATGCTAATATTTTTACTAGTCATGTGAATAATTTTAATTAAGTATAATATAAATCCTAATTAGTATCTACGTGAATGTAAACTATTTGTACAGGTACTTTGAGGACAGATATCCTATTAATTTTGTATGTTCCTTATATAGTGTGCTCTATGCCTTTATTATTTTTTTAATCCTATTTGCATGGTTTTTAAACCACTTTTTGGCACTAACATGGTAATTTTAGTGTTAAGAATGTTGCACCCCAGACACACCCCCAAATATTTAAGGTTTTGTTTACATTCGCGTAAATTATTGTAACATTTAAATGTTCTAAAGTTGAATGTACAATTAAAGGTTAGCGTACATTCAACTTTAGAACATTTAGATATTTTTTGTTTTGATTGAGAGATTTTGCTGCGAAGATATAGGTATATTTTCTTTTTTACGCTTAGACTTATACAATTATACGTGTTATTTAGGATGCGGAGAAGGAACAATAGTATTATGTAAATATTTATCCCATAATCTTCGGCCTGTGCACATGTCCACAGTTACATACGTCACGGCGTAGACGTCGTCAATATAAACGGTCCGATTTATCATGATTAATCGTGAATCAGCGAATAATCCATTTATTCGCCGCGTAAAGAAAGAATCTACTAAATTAATTTGGTCGAATTCAATTTCATTTACAATCGTTTGCATTTATATCACATTATTAATGGAGTATGGCGATGAAAATTACACGTATCGACGCCGAAACAACGCCAGGCCTTGTAAATTTCAAGTCCAGTTACTGTTATCCATTCAAAAATTACATTCTATACCGTTTTACGGCAATAGTGTCCGACCGTCAATGCATCGTGACGTCATATGACGTGACGTGACACAAGTTCTCGACGATGCCGACGTCGATAGGTGACTATGTGGGCACTGGTCATGAACTAAACAAAAAAAAATGGACACGTGCCTTAAAAATACTAACAATACGACACCTACATATTATCGACTCTGGTTTTAAGTAGTACTTTTTAATTTTTGGAAAATAATTGTTTTGCATCGATTACATAGGTGATAGCTATTGATGATTTGAGTCGTTTAAGTAGTACATTGGTGTACTATACCTTCTTAATTACCGTATATTATATAAAACATTTACTTTGATTAAAACTAACTCAATTTCAATTAAAATAACTGGCTACGCACTGCCAACTATTCTGATTATTAAATGTTCATGGTCAACAGTCCATCAGGCAATCCATCTTCGTGTGCGTTGTTTGTTGCACTTTTCACGCACAATGATTGTTCTAAATTTAAACCAAAAAATGGCATGCACGAAGCTGACATACAGGTTACTTATCACCCCGAAAAAATACAGTGTTCCCGTGGGATACTGTATTCACAGACGGAACCGTGTCCAAAAGCTGACATTTTATTAAAACATCGTTTTGTACAAAGGGTACAGCGTAGAAGGTAGCCTTTCATAAAGGTTTGGTATCAAAAGCCCGTCACTAAATACTTACCTAAATACCTACCTACTATTATAGCAATTACGGCGGGAAAAACAACAAAATGGAGGGACAACACGCATACAGCGAAGGCCTATTGATTTTAGGCTTTTAATAGTTAATAATATTGTCTATGGTTAGTGGTCAGTTTTCTACCAGTGGATGATGTCATTTAGCAAAAGATTTTCATATTAAATCTGTAATTAAATAGTTCATTAGTTAGTCTATTAGCCTATATACTTACGCTTAAAGTTAAGAGGCTCTCAATTCACATGCTAAGAAGTAAGATTGTCGTTCTGCCATGCATCGACTTAGTGATTTTTATGTAGAGTTTTTTTCGTGAATTTGAAGTCCTGCGGTCATTAGTAGAACCAATTCTTATCTAGATAATATTACACTGACCGTATTCTGTTTAAAGGAACAGAACATCTTCTCTAAGTAAATATAATATAAGTATTTACATTTATTATTTAATACATTAAATATCTCATGTATTAAATAATATTATAATAAAATTTGGGCTTTATGGCTATGTAGTCCTCAATACGAAGATTTTAATTATTTAAAAAAATTATTGAAGATTTTGGCCAAAAAACGAGTTCCGACTTTTTGCGTAGTCAGTAGTCACTGTCGATATGTTTTTATCCGTTTTTCTTTGGGATCTATAATCTAGGATAGGTTGATTTAACATTTCGATGCGCGATCAGTGATCACAGTGCCACCATAACTAGGAGTCAGGGGCCTTCCTTTACGTAATAGGCTCTAAGTTAAGAGGCGCTTTACTTTTACCAACCGTTTACGAGTTCGGTTTCTCAATCTCTTTATTTTATAATGTACTAGCTGACCCGTGCCCACTTCGTTGAGCATACAAACAGTATTTTAAACCTTCCAGGGACTTCAAGACTAAAAATATCCGAATCGGTTCAGCCGTTCTCGAGTTTTAGCGAGACTAACGAACAACAATACATTTTTAAAATATAAGATAAAAAGAGAAAGATAGTACTTGCAGTTATTTTATTACTATCTAGTAATTGCAACATAGGTAGGTATATTAAGTACTTATATAGGTAGTTACGGAATATTAGTACTTAATAATTGTTCGTAATTCGTAAATCGTTGAAGCATGTTATTTGGTATCTACTCATGTATTACGTCTGTTACATATGCATACAATGCCTTCTGCAAGGTTCTGTACTCTGACCTTTGTTTATTCTCGAATTTAATTATCCTCATTTAATAAAACATTTAATTTTAAGAAATTATTAGATACATATTTTAAATATCCTTGTAAATAACATTTAACTGCTACAGTTAAGCGATGGTTTCACAAAAACAAAGATTATTTTCTGATTTTTCGCGCCCGTGTGGCGCTATTTAAAGGTGATAGGTAATATTCTAATGTTCTAAAATTAAATTCGTTTTATAAATTTATTTCCTGGCTGACCGGATTAGAAAAAAAACAAGGACAATGGAATTATTTTTTAGTTAGTTAATAGGCCTATAAATTATAGGTATTCGTGTTCGTATTTTTTGAAGTAAATGTAATATTTAACAACGCGGTATCGTATTTAATCATTAATGTAAATAATAATTTTGCTAGAGTTAGGTATATTTAACTCAACAGTCAACTTTCATTATCATGGCCACTTCAAAAGTAGTCTAAAACTATTTTTAATTAGTTACACAAAATATCACCAGCAACTAGAACGGAACTGTTTTATCATATTTTTTATTGCCATACCTAGTAATTTACGTCTTAGAGGTCCAATTTAAAATCTGTTAGTTTAGCTTATTTAAATCAACTAATAATAAGTAGGTTGCTCTTACAACTAAACCCTATCTCTAATATAGATGATCATTCAATTACCGAAATATTGGAAGCATTAATGATTATAATGTTTTCAGTAGTTACATTATCAGTTAAAATTAAAAGGCAAAAATATTAGAGCAGTCGTTATGCTCAATGTTATATTATTATTGCTCAACTATTTAGTTCCTACATGGAAATTAATTTTAAATCTTTTCTGCATACCATAATAATATTATTATCAATAAGTAGAACAAGTTTTTAATTAGTAGGTAATTTACAAAATTATCAGTCCTAGTAATGTATACAAAAAGTATATTAATATTAGTATCTACTTCGATTTCTTTAAACGTGTTGAAATGCCAAGTCAAACAAGGTAGAGTCCAAAGTCCATTGAAAGTGCAAACAAGTCTTCCGAGTTGGTAGGTGGGGAAATCCACTACTTATAGGATGTATCTGAAATAATAATAATAATGTACATAATGTCGTATATTATTTACATACAAATTAGTCTAGGTTATTCATACACATTTTATTAAATTATTTTATCGACGAATGATGTGACAATTTTTTTTAGATCTATGTATGATCGTGAGTAATATGTTTTTAACGGGAAATTGTTTGCATTTTTGTACTCAAACAAGACTGAAAATCGTTTATTAAAAAACACTTTAATGAGTATGGACGTGTGCGGTGTGTGATTAAATTACAATAAGTACAAAATTCGAGTACCTTCACTTCTAAAAAGTCAGTCACAATTATACATTATTATATTAGATGATACACTATGCACCCATTCGCGAGTATTATTTTCATACATATTTTAGGTATATTGGAAAATATGAATTTTCCGATATACCGAAAATATGTTTTAAAATTTACCGGCTGAAAATAGTTTTTTTTTCATTCCAGAAATGACGAGAATTGGAAGAAACGTCAGTTTTATAGTCACGTCAAGTGTCAATAGTCAATGTCTATTGTCTCTATTTGCTGTCAAAGTCATTATCAGCTGTTGCAATATTAGCATTTGGCCAAAATACAAGTAGTATTTTTCATGGTTATGATCATTAAAGTGTAATTATTTGAAATGAAGTGTAACAAAATACCAGTCCGATATATACATAAGTGTAATAAGACATTCAATCGTGTGGTAACGACGCCTAAAAATAAGACATGGCAAAGTGTTGTCGGGTTAGAAGTACATGCACAACTTAACACAGAATCCAAGTTGTTTTCTGGTTCTGAAAACACTTTTGGTGGAGTAGTGAATAACTGTGTGTCTCTATTGGACGCTGCAATACCGGGAACGTTACCTGTTCTAAACAGAAGGTGTGTTGAATTAGGAATACTGACGGCAACAGCGCTGTCTTGTAAGATAAACGAAACTTCGAGTTTTGATAGAAAACACTATTTCTATGCTGACCTACCTTCTGGCTATCAAATAACACAACAACGTGCACCCCTAGCCAACGACGGCGTAATTAATTTCAAGGTACTTCTATATAAATGTAAACCATAAGTGAGACTGATAGGTTATAATATTGTCTTATGTGCATTTATATCTATAATATGATTTTTGGAATTATTGTAGTATTTTTATATAATACAATATTGACTGAAAATTTGAAGTTTAAGAATCCTAAGCTACCTAAGCTACTAGTTTTGTCTGATAAAATCTCGCAATCATACAATATACTACTTTTATGTAAGAGTATTACATATTTAAATGTAAAATTTCAATTGTTACAGGTGTATACACCGGGATATCACAAGAAACCATACAACAAGAGTTCCAAAATCAAACAGATACAGTTAGAGCAGGACAGCGGGAAGTCACTTCATGATGCTGAGTTGAAGCGTAGTCTGGTGGATTTGAACAGAGCGGGAGCACCACTCATAGAAATTGTCTTTGAACCAGATCTGGAGGTTTGTGTACTCATACAGTAGATATTATTTTAATGTAATGTTTGTTAATTATAATATTTAACATAGTTTTATTATTTAAAATAATTTAATAATAAAAAAATATATATATTAAACCATAATACCAATTATTGTCCACTAACAACTAATCATTAAATTTATTCAGAAACTGTTCAAAATTTATAAAAGAAAATCAGCAATAACAATGACATATTTAGGTAAATATTTACTCTTGTGTCTAATTTAATGGAAAGTCATTAACAGTTCTCTAATTAAAACTCAATGCTTTTAATTTAATTAAACTGGATATTTAAAATGGAAATCAAGTATACCAATTAACATTTGGTTGTAGGTATTAAGTAGTCTGTGGGTACTGAATGTATCCAATAGTTAACAAATATGAATTTACAATTTCCAGGACGGCGAGGAAGCAGCAGCACTGGTGAAAGAGCTGGTGCTGATTGTGCAGCGTCTTGGAGCATGCTCTGGCAAGATGGAGGAGGGTGCACTGCGGGTTGACGCCAACGTCTCCCTGCACCATCCTGGGGACCCGCTGTCCACAAGGACTGAGGTAAGAGATGCTTTATATATATACTGTAATAATAAGTATGACTTGAACTATAATTGACTGGTGGTCAATATATTTATAATAACAAAACCATTATCTCTATAGGCGTATTGCGACCACAAGCGTCCACTGGTGAATCTAACAAACTTAATAACAACCAAACCGTCATCCTTACAGATAAAGAACATAGGCTCGGTCCGCGGGGTTGCAGCGGCGGTACGTCACGAGATAGAACGCCAGAGAGCCATACTGGAGAGGGGGGGGAGAATCGTCAACGAGACTAGGTCCTGGGATGCCACAGAACGAGTCACCGTAGCCATGCGGGACAAAGAAGTGGTGCAGGATTACAGGTTAGTTGGTGGTTTCAGCTAGGTCGTTCATACGGTCGTAAGCCTCCCCCGGAGACCCCCTCACACGCCTGGGAGACGCATGTGCAAGCGCAGTTCTAAGGTCCTGGGATGCCACAGAACGAGTCACCGTAGCCATGCGGGACAAACAAGTGATGCTGGATTACAGGTTAGTTGGTGGTTTTAGCTAGGTCGTTAATACGGTCGTAAGCCTCTTCCTAAGACCCCCACCCACGCCTGGAAGACAGATTGGCGAGCGCATTTCGAAGGTCCTGGGATGCCACAGAACGATTTACCGTAGCCATGTGGGACAAAGAAGTGGTGCAGGATTACAGGTTAGTTCGTCGTTTCAGCTAGGTCGTTCATACGGTCGCAAGCCTCCCCCGGAGACCCCCTCACACGCCTGGGAGACGCATGTGCAAGCGCAGTTCTAAGGTCCTGGGATGCCACAGAACGAGTCACCGTAGATATGCGGGAAAAAGAAGTGGTGCAGGGTTACAGGTTAGTTAGATGAGAATAATATACTTGGGTGTTATTATTTAAAGTTGCAGAACTTACCGCGCGGGTGTTAGTTAATGCTTAGCGGGTAGTGTTTACTGGTTTTTAATACATTATTGCTAATTTCAGTTTAGCTTAGTAAATATTCTGCAAAATGGCGAGATTTTCTTTATTCCTGGTCAGGCTATAATTTTGAATTTTTGTTTTTTAATTAACTTGGTCTTTCCAATTAATTATTCTTTAGTTCATTATATAATATTTAAATTTAACTTTCAATCAAAAACTCACTATAGTGTTAATGATAACACACATTTGAATCGCACACAACTTACATTCTACTTTATCTAATTTTTTTCTAAGTTCTAATTATAAAGAATGTACAAAACAAAAAGAATTTTATTAATAATAATTCTCTATTTTTAACGACATAAATTTGTTACAATGGGTTTACTAACTTCTTGTTTCAGGCTACTGATTAACAATAATACAATAAAGATATAATTTTACATGGGTAAAAAACGTTATTAGTGATAATGTCTGAAAATGTTTACAAGAATTATTTAGCTACCACTTCTTGGCCGTCTAGATTTATGATGTTATTGTTTTATAAAGAAATACGTATTATTTTATTTACTAATTATGTATTTGTTTTTAATTGTTATCACTTTCTACTTAATTTGCCTATAGAGTTCGCCATAACTTCTTCTACATAAACATGAATTGTGCCAATTTGTAAATGAAACAAATTTTTATACATCACAATCTGACCCGTGCACACTTCGTTGAGCATAGAAACCGTTTAAACCTTCTCTGGGCTTTCACGAATATTTCAAGACTAAAAATAGCGTGCGCGTATTTTATTTTTTCAATCGGTTCAGCCGCTCTAGAGTTTTAGCGAGGCTAACGAACAGCAATTCATTTTTATATCTATACTAATATTATATAGAGGAAGAGTTTGTTTGTTTAAACATGCTAATCTAGGAACTACTGATCCAATTTGAAAAATTCCTTTTTTGTTGGATAGTCCATTTACAGAGGAAGGCTTTAGGCTATATAACATTACGATGCGACCAATAGGAGCGAAGCGTCTGTGAGAAATGTAAAAATAGCCGAATCGGTTCAGCCGCTCTAGAGTTTTAGCGAGGCTAACGAACAGCAATTCATTTTTATATCTATACTAATATTATAAAGCGGAAGAGTTTGTTTCTTTAAACACGCTAATCTAGGAACTACTGATCCAATTTGAAAAATTCCTTTTTTGTTGGATAGTCCATTTACAGAGGAAGGCTTTAGGCTATATAACATTACGACGCAACCAATAGGAGCGAAGCGTCTGTGAGAAATGTTGCAAAAACGGAGAGACTTTCGTTGCGTGCGCTGCATAAACGGTTTAAGTCACTCAATATCCACGCGAACGAAGACGCGGGCACAGCTAGTATTTATATATCAATATTTTGTTACAGATATATGCCCGAGCCCAATCTTCCACCTCTACGCTTGAACTTGAAGACCAAAGAAGACAGCAAAGACGTCATAAGCGTGCCGCTAGTTCTAGAAAGAATGCCCGAGCTTCCAGAAGACTCTAGAAGACACCTCATAGAAGAATTCAATCTTCGTCCAGAGATGGCCATACAACTTGTCAATGAACCGTATTTAATGAAATACTTCAAAGATATAGTTAAAGCGAAAACGGAAGCGACAAAAATCGCCAATATATTAATAAATGATTTCCTGACTGTGCTAAATAAACGAAGAATAAATGTAGACGACTGTAACATTACTGCAGGACAGTTGAAGGAACTAATAGATATGACTTTAAATAAGAAAATCAATTTGGACGTCTTCAAGAAAGTCCTAGAAGAACTCTTGGAGAACCCTCAGGCGTCATCCCTAGATGTAATTAAAGAAAAAGGCTGGTTACTTATAGTAGACGAGGTGGTAATATCGAAAATGTGTTTAGACGTTATCAAAAAGAATCCCAATCTAGTTGAGAAGTATAAGGGTGGTAAAGTAAAGGTTTTCAAAGCGTTGTTGGGTGTGCTAGCTAAGGAGTCGGATAATAAGTTAGATATGTCTATAGCGTCTAGAGTTATGGAGGTGTTGTTGAAGAAATAAATTATTATTTTGATCTTGTGTTTTATTCATGACAATATAATAATCACAAGTAACTATAGGTATCGTGCAGAAAAGAGATGAATCGATGAAGGCGATATGGCAGACACAAAAAAAATACCCAGAAAATTGAGTTTAAACTGTCACTTAAACATTTTAGGTTAATATGTAGTAACGTATTAAGCAAATTGATTCTAGAGACGGATCTTTAGATTAATGTACTTAATACTTTACGACGTATTCTCATATGTTTAAGTGACAGTTTGAACTCAATTTTCTCAAAATCATAGTTTTGCTATATATCACCTTAAACCATTCATGTCTTCAATTGTTTATTTACTCGTATTGTAAATGTTCAATATTCAGTGAGTTCCTTGGGCTAGTGGTCCAGAGCTTTGCTCTCGACCCGGAGGTTGTGGGTTCGATTCCCGCGTTAAAACAATGAAAAATGTCGTTTTAAAGTTTGGTTAGGACAATGCAGGCTGATCAGATAATACATGCCATCATCATCATGAGCTATGTCGCCCATTACTGGTTATAAGACTCCCCCAAAGTATGTTACTTGTATTTTAGTTGTAAGGTCGGCATGTTTTCAGAAAATAACAATGTCCGCAGAAACGCTGCCAATTTCCGGATATCCATCCCGTATGTCGCCTTTTAGCCATGGGTAGATAAGATCGAAGACGGTTAATGGGGAGGTGCTATTTCTCCGGCACTCATTTTATTTCATTCATTCATTCATTCAAAGAATTCATTCATTCAACCCACGGATAATCTAATATTCTACATGTTCTACACGGGCCTAAGGTAAATCTATTGAATCATTGTCTGAGTGAGCAAAACGCATTGACAAAGATATAACACATTTATCTATGCTGGGGTTTTATAGATAGACCGCACATGTAATTCCTCTT
This sequence comes from Celastrina argiolus, assembly GCA_905187575.2. NCBI lineage: Eukaryota > Metazoa > Arthropoda > Insecta > Lepidoptera > Lycaenidae > Celastrina > Celastrina argiolus. The sequence goes on along the minus strand of LR994594.1, from coordinate 8,054,333 downwards.
TTGTTGTTGAGCGATTGCCAATATGTATGCCATGTCGCCAGATGGTATGCTTACCATGAGGGGTCGGTACCATGTCCACAATCCACATCTATGCCAGAGTAAAAGTTATACTATAAGTACCTACGGTCCTACATAATATGCAAAACGTAATGTAGAATTTATAAAATACTCTTTGTGAAGTCGCGACTAAAATATAAACAAGTTTATTAACCTGTGCGCGATCACAGGAACGGCCTAACCAGTTTGAAAAAATAAAATACGCGCACATTATTTTATGCAGCTCTGTTAGTGCATAAGGAATTAAACGATTTGGCTGAATTAAACATGCCTTAGCTTTTGCCGCAGGGCTTCAACAGCGTGTAATATAAACAGTAGCATAGCGTGCCTTGCCGGGACCTATATAAATTTGTTTGGGAAGATAAAATACAATAAAAAAAATTACGTCACGTCGGGGGCCCCGAATAAATGATACGACAGATGCGGCGGTAGCTACGCCACTGAATATAAAGTATCATAAGTAGTTCTTCTAATACCTCCAAGAATATGTGCATAAACTTTCATGCTGATCGGTTAAGTAGTTTTCGCGTAAAAGGGTAACAAACAAACGCACATTTACACGTTTATATTATTAGGTATAATTAAATCTAAGACTGCATTGTAATTTAATCTAATAGTATTATGTAATTTAATCTTCAGATTAAATTATTTCATCTTCTATCAAAATATTCCACACATCTATCAATTTTTTAAAAATATTTAGGTATTTTCTTATTACACTTTTTTTTAGATTCACGATTAGAGCGTTTTCATAATATGCTATAATAAATACCCGATTCCGTACAAATTGCAAAAAAATCGTGTTTGTTGATATGGGAGCCCACTTAAATATTTTTTTTACAATCTGTTGTTCCAACGGTAAGGCCTCGGTCTCGAATTTTGCGGGCAGCGGGGCGGGAGCGGCAGCGGCGCGGGAGCGGCAGGATCTTTTGCGTATAATCAAATGGACCGGTTCTCGAAAACAACGATTCGGGAGCGGGTAACGAGTACCGCACCCGCACCGCCGCCGCTCCCGCCCCGCTGCCCGCAAAATTCGAGACCGAGGCCTTACCGTTGGAACAACAGATTGTAAAAAAAATATTTAAGTGGGCTCCCATATCTGCTACGTTACATTCGTATATAATTTTTTGCCGCTGCGACTGCTAGTAGGTATGTACGAGTATTTCACCGCAGCTCCAGCGAAATCGCGGTGCGGGGCTTCGCAGCTACGTAGTGTCTCTTACATATTTATCCCACGCACTATCGGATAGGTACGTCATTGCCTAATGTGAATCTCTAACAGGGCAATCAAATAATAATATGCCCAAAATTCAAATACGTGTAGAATAATTTAATAATTAAGTATCTTCTTAAAATTAACACCTCCGTGGTTTTCAAGTTTGGTTTGGACAGGCTGATCACCTGATTGTCCAACAAGAAAGGTGATCCATGCGTCGGATGGGCATGTAAAAACTAAAAAGTTGGTCCTGCGCCTGATCTACCGCCGGTCGTGTCGCACTATAAAATAACTCCTACGTAGCTGGCCTGGTTTCAAAGAACCTATACAAACCTAAAAGCATCGGAGTCGGTGTATTGATACTGAAGGACTTAGGCAGCGTTATTAAATCTTATCAAAAGCTTCCAGATTGCTTTTTTCGACAACTCTAACATATTATTATATCGTCATCGCTGACGCCGACGTAATATCGGTTGATACCAGTTTTGGAATTCGTTGGCGTCGTCGTCAGCGTCGGCGTCGGTGTCGGCGTCGGTGTCGGCGTCGGTGTCGGCGTCGGCGTCGGTGTCGGCGTCGGCGTCGGCGTCGATGTCGGCGTCGGTTTCAGTTTCGGCGTCGGTTTCGGCGTCGGCGTTTGCAATGTAAGTGCAGAAAAATATGTTTGTTACGACATCACATTACAAATCTTTAAATTTCTCGGCTTTTCTCTACTATAATATGCATGTATTATAATATATATATAAACCTTCCTCTTGAATCACTCTATTCATTAACAAAAACCGCATCAAAATTCGTTGCGTAGTTTTAAAGATCTAAGCATACAAAGGGACATAGGGACAGAGAAAGTGACTTTGTTTTATATTATGTAGTGATAGTGATACTGAGATCGGTAGCCCAAGCAGGAACATTTGTAAGTTCCGTAAAGTAAAATTGTTATCAATGTTCCGGCAATACTTCTTAGTTCTAGTTCTTATTAACTTTGTGCTTCTAGCGACTGTGAATAGGTTATAAAAAACCTTAATCCAATATCGTATCCTTAGTACTAGTGCCATCTATTGGAAAATGTGTTATTTGTGTTCTCACTGGTGCCATGTACTGGAAATCGAAGAAAAGACATATAGCCATATAGCCAGTCGAATAGCCAGTATTAGGGTTATACCAGTACTAGGTCTCTGTTTATTATCTACTTATCTACACTAATATTATAAGGAGGAAAGATTTGTATTTTTGTATGTAACGACTTAATTAAAAAAGTACTGGACCGATTTTAATCATTCTTTTTTCATTAGAAAGCTATTAGCCATTATCACGCAGTAACATATATAAAAAACAACTATATAAAAATCAATTGCTATTCGTTACTCTCGCTAAAACTCGAGATCAGCTGAACTGATTCGCCTATTTTTGGTCTTGAAATATTCGTGAAAGTCCCGGGAAGGCTTACACGGTTTCCATGCTCAACGAAGTGGGTACGGGTTAGCTAGTTATATATATTATAGGAATTACGAGAGGAACAACATGATATTTAACGAAGGATTAACTTAAACATGCGTTGGTGCACTTAGGCCGTGTTTCACCAAGCAATGTTAAAGTTAACGTCATGTTAAAATACCATGTCATCTCATTCATTGACAGGAAATACGAGAGGGATAACATGATATTTAACATGGCGTTAACTTTAACATTGCTTGGTGAAATACGCCCTTAATCTGTTATTATGTTCTCACGAGCACCTTCATTCAAACATTTTAAATGCACCACCTTTAGGTCTCAAAAATAAATTATTTTTGATTATTTATTTATATGTTGCCGTGTGGTGACGGCATTAGAATACAATTATCACCACCCCCGATACTATCCTAGGGGAGTCGTAAGAGGCGACTAAAAGGAAACACACACACATCAACAGCTAGTGTGAGAGAAGGAAAACTCGAAATAAAACCCTGTACCAACCCGTCTAGCCAGCGTGGTACCAGTAGGTTAAACTTTCCTCCAAATGATTACGCACCAGAAAACCAGGCCCCTAGTCCCCGGCGGCCCCGCTATTCCTGGCTACGGTAGCGGCCACGGTAACGGCGGGGCGGGGGGTGCTAAGAATCCCCGGAAGAGATCCGGCTACCACCCCCCTTCTAAACGACAACTGGCCCTGGTAACACACAACGTGCGCACTTTGAGGTTGGACGAGAAGCTCGTAGAGCTGGAAGAGGAGATGAACAAGTTGCACTGGGACATTATTGGCTTATCGGAGATCCGAAGAGAGGGCGAGGATACGATAACCTTACAGTCCGGCCACTTGTTCTACTACCGGGAGGGAGAACAGAAGTCCCAAGGTGGTGTTGGGTTTATCGTCCACAAATCTCTCATCAACAACATTGTGTCCATCGAGAGTGTGTCAAATAGGGTTGCATACCTTGTACTGAGAATCTCAAAACGATATTCGTTGAAGATTGTACAGGTATACGCCCCATCGTCAACACATTCAGACGATGAAGTAGAAGCTACGTATGAGGACGTCAGTAGGGCCATACGTAGCCCTAAAACACACTTCACAGTTGTTATGGGAGATTTCAATGCGAAGCTGGGCTGCAGAAGCGATGATGAGCTGAAAGTGGGGCCATTTGGATTTGGGCAGAGGAATCCCAGAGGACAGATGCTGGCGGACTTTATGGAGAAAGAAGGACTCTTCATGATGAATTCTTTCTTCCAAAAGCCGCCGCAGAGGAAATGGACCTGGTTGAGTCCCGACGGTGTAACTAGAAACGAGATTGACTTCATTATGAGCACCAAGCGGCAGATATTCAACGATGTCTCTGTGATCAACAGGGTTAAAACCGGAAGTGATCACCGAATCGTCAGAGGCATGATGAATATCAACGTCAAACTTGAGAGATCGCGTCTGATGAAGTCTACGCTCCGACCGTCGAATGCCCATATCCAAAACCCCGAGAGCTTTCAACTTGAACTGTCAAATCGCTTCCAATGGCTAGACAGCTGCGCATCAGTGGACGATATAAATAGCAGGCTGGTAGAAACTGTCCATACGGTGGGGTCAAAATTTTTCAAGACCCACCGTACAAATAGACCTCAGAAACTATCCGACCAAACCCGGAACCTCATGGCTAGTCGACGTTCAATGACGCTCCAAACTTCGAGTGACGCTGAGTCATATAGGCAGCTCAATAGACAGATTACGAAGTCCTTGCGACACGATATCCGTTCTTTTAATACCCAGCGTATTAAAGAGACAATAGAGCGGAACCAAGGCTCTAAAGTGTTTGCAAGAGACGTATCTATTGGGCAAAGCCAGTTGACAAAGCTGAAGACCGAAGATGGACGCGTAACGTCAAATAAGTCCGAGGTACTACGGGAGATAGAAAGGTTCTATGGACAGCTGTATACCTCGGTCTCAGCTGAACCTGCTAGTTTAGCTGCAGACCCAAGAGCCAGGCTAACACGACACTATAAAAGTCCTTCAGAAACTCTTCAATTCCTCCTTACTCGATGGGAAAACGCCAGAGGCATGGAACAGGGGTGTTGTGGTCCTGTTCTTCAAAAAAGGCGACAAAACCTTACTGAAGAACTATAGGCCCATAACACTGCTGAGCCATGTCTACAAGCTGTTTTCGAGAGTTATCACGATGCGTCTCGAACGCAGGCTGGATGACTTTCAGCCTACCGAACAAGCCGGTTTCCGAAAAGGCTATAGTACCATAGACCACATACATACGCTGCGGCAGATTATACAGAAGACCGAAGAGTATAATCGGCCATTATGCTTGGCGTTTGTGGACTATGAGAAAGCCTTTGATTCCGTCGAAATATGGGCGGTCCTTAGATCTCTCCAGCGTTGCCGTATTGACTTTCGGTATATCGAAGTGTTGAAGTGTTTGTATAATAACGCCATCATGTCAGTCCGAGTACAGGAGCACTGCACGAAGGATATCCCTTTAAAGAGAGGAGTAAGACAGGGGGATATCATATCCCCGAAACTGTTTACCGCTGCTCTGGAGGATTCCTTCAAGCTCCTGGAATGGCAAGGACTTGGCTTCAACATCAATGGCGAATACATCACTCACCTTCGATTTGCCGACGACATAGTAGTCATGGCAGAATCGCTGGAAGATTTGGGGCGCATGCTCGGTGGCCTCAATAGAGTTTCTCAACAAGTGGGTCTTAAAATGAACATGGACAAAACAAAGATCATGCACAATGTCCATGTTGCACCCACCGCACTAACTGTTGGGAGCTCTACTCTTGAAGTGGTTGACGAATATATATACCTAGGGCAGGCTGTCCGATTAGGTAGGTCCAACTTTAAGAGAGAGGTCAGTAGACGGATCCAGCTCGGCTGGGCAGCGTTCGGTAAATTACGCAACGTCTTCTCGTCCAAAATACCTCAGTGCCTTAAGACAAAGGTATACAACCAATGTGTGTTACCAGTGATGACTTACGGTTCTGAGACGTGGTGCTTCACGAAGGATCTTTTCAAAAGGCTCAATGTCGCTCAGCGTGCTATGGAGAGGGCAATGCTCGGTATTTCTCTACGTGATCGAATCAGAAATGAGGAGATCCGTAGAAGAACTAAGGTTGCTGACATTGCCCGTAGGATCAGTCAGCTGAAGTGGCAATGGGCCGGCCACATAGCACGAAGATTGGACGGTCGATGGGGCAAAAAGATCCTAGAGTGGAGGCCACGTACTGGCAAGCGCAGTGTGGGACGGCCACCTACCAGATGGACCGACGACCTGGTGAAAACTGCCGGGTTACGTTGGATGCAGGTGGCAATGGACCGGTCGCACTGGAAATGTATTGGAGAGGCCTATATCCAGCAGTGGACAAAATAAAAGGCTGAAACGACGATTTATATAAGTAAATTTCCATGGATAAAATATTATCTTATCTGGACTCGTTTTAACCTGTGTATCAGGTTTTATTTGATATTTATTTAATACCCGTATTTAGGACAAAAACTGATTTGAATAACGGTATACAAAATTAATATCATTAATTATTCAAAATTTGTTTTAATTACCTACTTACCACCTAAGTAAGTAGGCCTGAAATTTACTTTTCTACAAAATGTTTACCCTAATTAATTAATTAAACTAAAAAAAGAAACAAATTAAGATTATCAAGGACTAAGCGAATTAATGATGAAGAAGCTTAGAGCACCCTCGCCAGCTTTCAAACAAAAAACTGCAACCCGCCTTCGCAAAAAGTAATAAAAAGGCTGAAACACTTAGATAAAAATCCAGAAATGCATAGATACAAAAGGCCGTGACCCGCCATTTCTTTTGGCTTCGCCGAAGTCGCAAAAACTAAATCCAAATCGGTTCATCCGTTTGGCTGCTACGATGCCACATATACACTTTAAACTTATAACACACCTCTGTTCTGTCGGGGGTTAAAAACTAAAACAATGGTGGGAATTGGTCAAAACTCTAGGTGTGATTAAGCAATTGGTGAAAATGTATATCCTTGTACACCAGCTACATCGTAGGAATTACAAGTGCGTTGGTGATGACATCTATTCAATACGAATGACGACCTCTGTTTCATTATATGTGGATAGGTATATTTGTTTCATAATACCACAAAGTAGATATATAACAGAGACACGACCTAGTACTAGTATGGTATCAATTTAACACTGGCAATACGACTGGCAAAGGGTGAAGTCCCGGCACATTCCGGAAACCGCCATCTAGCACCACTATTTGAAAATACTAATTACTAATTTCGTTTCATATTTTCTTCTTAATTAAGGAGTTGAATTTAGCTTAATGTGATGTTGTGCTTAAAAAAGTATTCTTTTCTTTATTTTAATGTCAATATTTGTACTTAATTTGGCATAATTACATTTTATAATTTACAAACGTTAATAGTAGTGACATCTATTGCAATTTCTTGTAATAAAGATAGATTGTATGGATTATAGGCCATGATAATACTAACACTATACAGTATGTAAAAAGAACAGTCACTGTGTAGTCTCATTCTAGAAATGTTTTATATAAAATATTTTTTTTAAAAGAATGAGAAAGTATACACTCAGGATAATTCATGGTGCATATATCAAGCCGAATATAGTGTGAAGAGAAGGACGCGTAGAACATTTTTTGTTTTAGCAACTCATATAAATTACATACCATATCGCAACAAATCACGATTAAAGATTTTCATGAAAGTCACAAATGAGTTTTAACCAGGAGAGAGACCAGGAGGTCAAGACCTGACCTGACCCGAGGTTAGTAGATTAGGAGTCAGAGCATCATCATAGTAAGATTCACTCCATGTGGTCATTTTAGACCTTTGAATTTTTTAAGTTATTTATATGAGGTCACATTATATTCGGCTTAATATATGAACCATGAATCAACCTGTATGTAGTAGTAAAATCATATCCCAAACTTATTATGACTGGTTATTTTACATTTTGTAATTATAAAGAACTTCTGTTGTCTCGTGCCCGTAGGCTGTGGCACAGTAAAGTTATTCGAGAACAGAACACAGGGCTAATTACTTTTACATTCTGTAATTATAAAGAACTTCTGTTGTCTCGTGCCCGTAGGCTGTGGCACAGTAAAGTTATTCGAGAACAGAACACAGGGCTAATTACTTTTACATTCTGTAATTATAAAGAACTTCTGTTGTCTCGTGCCCGTAGGCTGTGGCACAGTAAAGTTATTCGAGAACAGAACACAGGGCTAATTACTTTTACATTCTGTAATTATAAAGAACTTCTGTTGTCTCGTGCCCGTAGGCTGTGGCACAGTAAAGTTATTCGAGAACAGAACACAGGGCTAATTACTTTTACATTCTGTAATTATAAAGAACTTCTGTTGTCTCGTGCCCGTAGGCTGTGGCACAGTAAAGTTATTCGAGAACAGAACACAGGGCTAATTACTTTTACATTCTGTAATTATAAAGAACTTCTGTTGTCTCGTGCCCGTAGGCTGTGGCACAGTAAAGTTATTCGAGAACAGAACACAGGGCTAATTACTTTTACATTCTGTAATTATAAAGAACTTCTGTTGTCTCGTGCCCGTAGGCTGTGGCACAGTAAAGTTATTCGAGAACAGAACACAGGGCTAATTACTTTTACATTCTGTAATTATAAAGAACTTCTGTTGTCTCGTGCCCGTAGGCTGTGGCACAGTAAAGTTATTCGAGAACAGAACACAGGGCTAATTACTTTTACATTCTGTAATTATAAAGAACTTCTGTTGTCTCGTGCCCGTAGGCTGTGGCACAGTAAAGTTATTCGAGAACAGAACACAGGGCTAATTACTATTATAATGGTGTATGTCACAGTCATCTGATTGAATCCGCTGTTTAATTGAATGACTAGCGCGTTCATTGAATTCTATTTTTAACCGACTTCCAAAAAAAGGAGGAGGTTCTCAATTCGTCTGTATGTTTTTTTTTTTTACCAACATATTGAATGAATCCGAGACTAAGACAACCATTTAATATTTTATTTTTAAACTTAAAAAATTCCGAAAGTCTACTGTATATTAAAGTAAATTAATCAAAAAATATATCAACACATTGCTATATGTACGAGCTGTTTGACGCCATTATATAACCGCCTAGTCATTCAATTAAAAAAGCAGATTCAATCAGATGACTGCGACATATGTAGATCGTATGAAACTGCGCTGTAACATGTTTAGTATCATCATCCAAGACCACAGCTCATTATTAATCTATTTTGAATAACTTAACGGTTTTATCCTTTTGTCGCCTTTTATGGGTTTCGTTACGAGCACTTACATAAGTTAGGCTGGGCTGGAGCAGATTGATGTGGTGTGAAGCGTCCATAGATGTTATTAATACGTTTGTGTATTCCTTGCTCACGGGAAATTAAGTCCCGCACCACTTACCAGGGGGCTTCCTCCCGACACAATCGAGAACCGAATCCGTTCGATATCAGTGGTTTTTCGTACTTTATTTGAATTACTTTGAAACTAATCAGGATAAAGAAAATTGTTAGATCGTAACTTTTTGTAATCCCGACCATATCAATAGACTGAGAATCAAAATAAACAAATGTCAAATTTATTAGGAAGTAGGCGGCATGATCGTGTCTGAATCAAAATCAAATCAGTTTGGAGAGTAAGGCCCCACCTCTTCAAACTGATTCGATTTTGATTCAAATTCAAAATATTTTATTTCCAAATAAAACTTAATAAGCTATTTTCGGAAAGTCAACAAAAAGGCTACCACCGGTTCAACCCTAGCCCGCCGAGAAGATTCTATCGTGCCGCATACTCCCGAATAAATTGACATGTGATTATTTTGATTCTCAGTCGATTGATATGATCGGGAGTACAAAAAGTTAGCATCTAACGATTTTCTTTAGGTAGATATCGCGTTGCGGATTTCGCGTAGTGGATTCCTCTTTAGGGCGCCGCGTTGCAGCAGGTTCCGCGCTGTGGGTTGCGGGTTAAATCGGCACTAAGTCCCGATTTCACCAACGCATGTTAGTGTTAACGGCTTGTTAAAATACCATGCCTTCTCATTCATTGATAAGAATTACGAGAGGAACAACATGATATTTAACGAAGGATTAACTTTAACAATGCTTGGTGAAACACGCCCTTAATCTATAATATGTAATGCCTTTAAATAAAGATAAAAAAAGGGCATTGGTCAGCTAGTTATATAAAATTATGTTTTAAACTTCGAAGATACTTGCAATTAAGTTAGCAAAAATCATAAGATTGTTATCGACGTGGGCATTGTCCTTAGATGTTATGCTTCTGTTTACAAACACCACATCGGTATGCTGCGGGCGCGGGGACTGAAGGCTGCGCACGCGCCCCAAATATTGTAAACACCAGGGCTGCTCAACTGTTGGCGCATTTTCATCTAAATGTATCAAGTATTAAGTAGGGTATTTGTAACGGGCTGCGATTTTATAGTAATGCCTTCATTAAGATTTCTATATTTAAATTATTGACCGACTTACAAAAATTCTAAATTCGTCTGTATGTTTAGTTTTGTATGTTACTAGATTTTTTTTGTTAAGGATTTACATAAGTTGGTATCATTGTCACCAAAACTTGGTGAAGAGATCTATGAGACTCAAAGCAATTCGAAATTTATATGAGTATATAACTTGAGGGACTTTGATTTTGTATAAACTAACTAAAGCATAATTATTATGCTACAAGAAAATTACGTTTTACGCCAAAGTATGTCATTAATCTAAAAGCACTGAACAATAGTCTAGTCTGTCCTTAAATGCATTTTAAGAATGTTTTTGTTTTTCCATCTCTGAAGTTCTTCTGAAGTTAATTTACATTTTTTGTTTTAAAATAATTAATAAGAACACATAACAGTATGTTTTATTGATATTATAAATAAAAAATTATCAATATTTCATGAAAGCTTATTTATTTATTTTCGTATACCTGGCTATCAATTTAGTTGTATAAAATTAATAAATGGTTTTACACATCGGAAAACGTCATAAGTTTTCCTGTCACAGCAAAGTTGCAATTATATTAACACCCATTAACATTATATTGTAACAGTATCATGACTACAAGGATACTGATTAATGATCTCGCCTTTAAACATGTGTTTGGCGAGATAGTATTGTTATAGTAAACAAGGTGTAAATAAATAAGTGATAATACTTTAGGGTGTATATGTACCTCCTATGTAGAGTATACTGTGAAAGTACCAGCGCTGAAATACTTACTTTGACTTTCATGTTTCCATGAGAAATGCCTGAACATCATAAATTTTGTGCATACAATAAGTAAAAAAAGATCCTCTTTCAGAGCTGGTACTTTCACATTAAACTCTACATAGGAGGCACATATACACTAAAATATTATCACTAATTTATTTTACACCTTAGATATACTATTACAATACTATCTCGCCAAACGCATGTTTAACGGCGAGATACGCTAATTAATCGGGAATACGGGACCTATACACACCCTAAAGTATTATATATCATTAATTTTATAGCCTGTAATCTTAGACGAATAAATTATTAAAAAAAGGTGCGAAACACCTGCCTCTTAACGTACAGCCATACGGGTGACTAGTTACAACTTTAATCGAACTCCCCACCCAACTTCTCGACTCACCACTCCGCTGCTGACCTTACAGCCGAATACACTCGTTTAACATGCTGACCTTCCAACCGAGCGCTACGATGAAGAGTGTTATCCTGCTGTCCCTACTTGGGTACACCTCGACATTGAGTCCCGTGGAAACCACCGTCAGCGATGGGGTACGAAGCGTGGGTTTCAACGTCATGTTTGGTGATGAAGACCTGACGGTTATCAACCAGGTTGTCAAGGATGCTATGGTTAAGTCCAGGGTTGATCTGGACCAGGAGCTGCCCCGGTTGCCGGTGGAGGATGTGAAGTGTCTGATGTCGGTAGACCGCCACTGCTCGAAGAATATGCTTGAGATGAAAAGTAAGTGATCTTTTTCATTTTAATATGCGTATTTGGAAAATACGTTTTCTGAGGGCAGTTTTAAATGGTTTAAGACTATTTCTATTTCTCATAAGAACTTACAATTAACTTATTGTGATTTTTGTATTACTTACATCTAGACTTACAATTCACTTATTGTGATTTTTGAATTACTTACAAATAGACTTACAATTCACTTCTGTGATTTTAAATGTTATTATGATACTTGGTTTTTTAAATAAGGCCGCCTTTACACCTGTAAGTTACTTACGTAATATTTACAAAAGTTTCTTACGGTTGCATTTACATTTGCAGTAAATGCTTACGTAAATAATGCTTACGAAAGTTGTGTAAGTTTAAACTTGCATAAGTTATTACATCCCCATTTACATTAGCTTCCCAAATCTGTAATTAAAATGCCTTCTCACAGTCGCCATGTTCAAGCAGCTGCTGCATACATAATTTTATCCAATAATCGAAAACAAAAATAAAAGTTAAAAAGACTATAACCCGACTTCGCAAAAAGGGGTCTAAAAAGGCTAAAACAAGACGGGTACGACCACGGCTCTACTTTGACCATATCTGTACCTATGCATATCTGGATTTCAAATTGATTTTTTTTCTTGTTTCAGCCTTTTTAGACCCCTTTTTTGCGAAGTCGGGTTAAAGTATTTATAAACTTTTATTTTATTTTACATTTTTCTTTTTCCAAATATTTATATTTTCACTAAACTAACGGTAAATTAACACATAGAAAGTAACTAAACAACTCCTAGATACTATATTTTGTACGACCGCATTTTAAACGTTCATTTTGAATTTAACAATAATATTTAAACATTAATTAAAAATTAAAATACATATTTGTAATGTGCTTACTAAGACCTATCTTTTAATACTAAACACAATACAAATATCTTAATTTAAATTTTTTTGGTGCTAGCTTTTGAGGTATCATTTTGAAAATCCAAAATTTTTCGAAAAATTATACAGCCTTTGTTACTCGCGCGACCACTACGAATCGATTGACACCTTATTTATTTAAATACGGAACCTTTAATTAAACTACTGGTTTAACCGCTACGAGGGAACATACATACATACATACATACATAGACTGCCAAAATCATTACCCTTCCTTTTGGCTTCGCTGAAGTCGGGTAAAAATGCCTTCTCACAGCCGCCATGTTCAAGCAGCTGCTGCATACATCATTTTATCCAATAATCGAAAACAAAAGAAAAGAAAATGCTGGATAAAACCATGGCTAGAAAGAAGAATGGCTGAAGGTGCGTTTCAAAATCTTTTGAATGAGAAGACCGAGATCAGTTTTTCAATTTTATAAGAATGAGTTCTACGACTTTTAAATGTCTTTTGAAAAAAGTTGCACCAATCATAAAAAAATTTTTTTGCAGTCCCATCGTATGAGGCGTGCCTCAAAGGCAGTTATCAAGGTTTCTACCTCGTTCGGTGACCAGCTTTTAATTTGTTTTTGTTTTAGACCGGACATTGTTGACACGCGTAATTTCTCAACTTATCAATTTAGTTTGATAAGCTGTGAGTCGCTTCCGTAAGCAAACTCGAACCTGTTTAGACCTGTAATTTTCCAATTTACGTAAGCTGTGAGAAATTACAATAAGTCACTTACAATTAGTGTTTACACTTGAAAATTTATCATAAGTCGCATATGGAAGTGACTTACGTAAGTAAAACTTACAGGTGTAAAGGCGGCCTAAATGTAATGACTTACTATTTACGTATTGTTAGTACAAAAAGACTATAAGAAAAAAAAAAGGATAAGGATTTGTTCTTTTTTATCTTTTTACACTTGGTTGGACTTGGTTTATGTATTTTTTTCTATACGTTATTATAATATACCGATTCGACTTGTAACGTTTTAGTGCATAATTATGTACATATAATATTTTAATTATACTGCATAGTGTTTTAATACTTTTGAGATTGCAAATTCTCAGTACTTTGGGGTTATCGAACTTTATAATAAGCATAATGCAGTCAAAGACCTTTAAGCCTGAGAGCATAATTTGTTGTTTTTTATTGCTTTCACATTGGTTTTATTTTATTTCGATTGCTGGCAGTCCTTAAGAATAACATTTATATTTAGTAAAACAGTACAATATATATATATAAAACCGAGAATCTACTGACTGCGTAGATCTTTTTGACAAGCTATTGAAAATTGTGCAATTTTTGGGAAAGGAGTGATGGTCTAACTTATATTTAATTAAAATATTTTTATCGCTTCTTCAAGCAGTTCTGGTACACTTCATAAAACATAGGAAGCAGTATTTCTCACCGGTCTTCCGTGACGCCGTGCTATCATTATGCTCTTCTCCACCTCCTAGGTCTAGTGGTTTAGAGCCTAGCTTTCGACTACGGTCGTGAGTTCGATTCCCACATTGGAAAAACAAAAAATGTTGTTTTTCACGTTTGGTTAGGATCATGCAGCTGATCACCTGATTGTCTGATAAGAAAAATGATCCATGAGTCGGATGGACATGTAAAAAGTCGGTCCTGCACCTGATCTCCCGTCAGTCGTGTCGGTTTACCGACCCACTGTGCTACGAGAGTGGACGAAGAGAGAGTGCTTCTGTGTATTGCAGATTACAGCATACACTTGGGCACTATAAAATAACTCCTGGGTAGCCTGGTTTCAATAAAAACTGGCCACCGAAATCGGTGTGGGAGGCATTATTATTATTATTATGCTCTCTAAGCTACTTCCTGCCTGCATCGCTACCTTATAACATCTTTCTGTTCTTTTTACTGCACATTAAGGTAAAGTCACTAGTAATTGACCATGTACCTGTAGTTGACCATTAACGCACATAAACCGATAAAATAAGAATTCGCGGCAATGTTTTTAACAAATTCCATATAAAGTAGTCAGGGCTCCCATCTGGCCAACGAAGCGCTTGAACTGTGCGTCCATATCTGTCAAATATTCCTAATGGCCGCGAGTTGTTTGTTGAGTGATGCATCGTAAATCTATTATTCGTTTATTTTTTACATATTTCTTAAAGATTAAAAAAGTTTGATTTTAAATATTAGTAACATTGTCACCTAGTTGATGGTAAGATTTTATTCCTTTCTTTTCGCTTAAAGTTTACTTATAATGATAATAGATATTTAAAATTTAAAATTTTGTTAAAATTGAAATACGGGGGTGGTCCACTACTGATTCCGTTTTACCATGAATGTCTAGTAATTGACCATGATGGTCAACTTATGATATTTCTTTTACCATGTTATTATACTGTATGTAATAACATATGAAGAGCAGCATTAATTAAAGTGAACTATTGTAAATATTAAAAACTATTGTAAAACGTAAATTTCTCTTATTTTGCTTAATA
Source organism: Celastrina argiolus (assembly GCA_905187575.2). Classification (NCBI taxonomy): domain Eukaryota; kingdom Metazoa; phylum Arthropoda; class Insecta; order Lepidoptera; family Lycaenidae; genus Celastrina; species Celastrina argiolus. Next base: position 8,039,237 of record LR994594.1, on the reverse strand, counting down.
ATTAGCAACCAACCCAATTAAAACTCAAGCATCCTAATGGGCATCTGATGCATAATATGGTCATCTACTAGTTTTTTGATGGTCAACTACTAAATCTCTAATAGTAGATTTTATTTTATTTTTTATTTTTATTCAACCATTGTTTAAGTAAAAATACTGGTTCATTTGTTTAATGACTTCTAAAAAGCTGACAAAAAAACTAACAGTTCTTTGAAATAAGATGGTAATTAAAATGGAACATTAAAAAATGAAATTTTGCGTCCTTAAGTGGTCATCTACTGGTGCCCTTACCCTAATCCCCCTTTTATTAAAAAATATTTACGCAGTCTATTTGTGTTCTTGTCTGATGTGTTAAAAATCATATAGGTACCTACAGGCTATAATGTTAATGAGTGATAATACTTTAGGGTGCGAATTATCACTCATTAACATTATAGCCTGTATTTATGTATGTTAGAGGTACATTTTTAAATTATTGTTTGGGAAAATGTATGATATTGGGGCATTTCTCATACAAACATGAAAGTCAAAAGTAAGTCTTTCAGCGCTGGTACTTTCACAGTATACTCTACATAGAAGGCATATACACACCCTACATTATTATCATTCATTTATTTTACACCTACCATAGTGTGTATTTTTTTTTATCATAACTTAATGTTTACCTCTTTGTGATTATTTATACTTCACATTCTTTCTGTTTTCTCTTCTAGAAATTCTTGTCCAAGCTCTCCAAGAGGACTGCGTGAAATGTACCCACAGTGAGAAGGACCGCGCAGGGCGTGTGGTGGCAGCCATGATGGCCCACGACCCCGTCGCGTGGAAGCTGTTCCTCACCAGGTACGACAGCCAGGAGCGGGTGCAGAGGATCCTCGGATAGACGTAAGATCTTCAGGTTTATTTGCAACATTATAGGCTATACATAACATACCATACATTACTACGATACGCGCATACCACGCAATACAGTACGCGCAAAATGGAATTCCGCAGAAACCGTACATTTTTCTCCCGCATAAAGTAGCATATCTGTTAATACAGCGTGTAAACAACTACCATTCCAAATTTCATAAAAATCCGATCAGTAGTTTTTTTGTGAAGGAGTAAGAAACATCCTAACAAACTCACTCAACCTACTTATCCAACTAATATTATACTATATTAGAAGGATTAGTAGGGTGCGTGAGTGAACATAATAATATTATACATATTCATGGATGTACTCAGCTTCTGGACTAGCAAGTCAGGATGTTCAGATCAGCCACAGCTGTATTGTTATACTGCACTAATATACAGGCTGTAATATTAATGAGTGATAATACTTTAGGGTTTGTATGGGTCCCGTATGTAGAGTTACTTTTTTAAATAATTCCATGGCCAAATTTATGATATTGGGGCATTTGTCATAAAAACATGAAAGTCAAAAGCAAGTCTTTGGCGTTGGTACTTTTACAGTAAACTCTACATAGGGGGCACATACACCTCAAAGTATTATCACTCATTTATGTTGTAACTTGTATACAATGAGCATAAGGTATAATTATTACTAAGCGAAGTGTGTAGGACAAACAACCGCTAAATCCTGTTTAAAGTGTAGTTAAAGAGTGAAATGATTTAAAAAAAGGAGAGGGGACAGGTCATCTTCTACCCCGCTTCGGGTACGCCTTTTTTTTTCGCCGAGAAATGCTTCTTGCCGCATTCCGTGGAGGACGAGGATTCCTACCACGGGTTTGTGGGGCTCGCTGCGTCCGTTAAGATGGTAAGTGGACGCAGCCATACCCACTACAACTCGGCGGTACTCCGACAGAACCGCCGCCCACGGAGACACGGGAAATATAATATAACTGTGGCACTTTGGGTACCTACGCCTTAGTTTGTAATTTTATTGAGGACCTTGCAGGAAGGCAAGTCCAAATTTCTAAATTGTCGAGTATTTAAAAAAAGATTTAAAAAATTAGTTGTTGTATTTATGTCTTATAGTTATATGATATTATCTATATCTATACATATAATAAATCTGTAGAGGGGTCATGTCTGTACATTAAGAATATTTAAGTGAAAATTAAAAAAAGGGGGTCTATATAAGCCACAGAACCTAAAAATAACATTTTTGAAAAAAATGTCTGTCTGTCTGTCTGTCTGTCTGTCTGTCTGTCTGTCTGTCTGTCCATATGGGAATGTTCGTCGTCGCATCACGCTAAAACCACTGTATGGAATGAAATGAAATTTGGCAGGCAGGTAGCTTACGACCTGAAGAGCATTATTGGAAATTGTTATCCCGAAAAACGAAAAGGTTCCCGTAGGATCTTCCAAAAATTGTAGCTACCTATCTGTCGGTATTTCAGCCATACTACTCAACGTATTTAAATGCAATTTGGCAGGCAGGTAGCTTATAATCTGAAGAGCATTATTGGAAATTGTTATCCCGAAAAACGTAAAGGTTCCCGTGGGATCTTCAAAAAATTGTAGCTACTTATTTGACGGTATTTCAGCCAAACTACTCAACGTATTTAAAGGAAATTTGGCAGGCTGGTAGCTTATGATCTGAAAAGCATTACTGGAAATTATTATCCCGAAAAACGAAAGGGTTCCCGTGGGATCATCAAAAAATTTTAGCTACCTATTTGACGGTATTTCAGCCAAACTACTCAACGTATTTAAATGAAATTTGGCAGGCAGGTAGCTTATGACCTGAAGAGCATTATTGGAAATTATTATCCCGAAAAACGAAAGGGTTCCCGTGGGATCTTCAAAAAATTGTAGCTACCTATTTGACGGTATTTCAGCCAAACTACTCAACGTATTTAGATGAAATTTGGCATGCAGGTAGCTTATGATCTAAAGAGCATTATTGGAAATTGTTATCCCGAAAAACGAAAAGGTTCCCGTAGGATCTTCCAAAAGTTGTAGCTACCTATTTGACGGTATTTCAGCCATACCATATACTACTCAACGTATTTAAATGCAATTTGGCAGGCAGGTAGCTTATAATCTGAAGAGCATTATTGAAAATTGTTATCCCGAAAAACGTAAGGGTTCCCGTGGGATCTTCAAAAAATTGTAGCTACCTATTTGACGGTATTTCAGCCAAACTACTCAACGTATTTAAATGAAACTTGGCACAAAGGTAGATTGTAACATGAAATAACCAACATAATATTTTTAACCGACTTACAAAAAAGGAGGAGGTTCCTCAATTCGTAAATATATGTTTGTTATTTATGTTTCTTCGCGGATATCTTCATCGTTTCTGAAACGATTTTAATTTTTTTTATGTTGTGTAGCAATTTAAATTTGGTCCCATTGTCACCAAAATGGTGACCTGAAGATGGGATCCGTGAGGAATCGAAGGAAATCCTCAAAATTTATGTGGAATAATATATTGATTTTGATTTTTTCTGAAGTAGTCTGAGCATATGTATGAGTAAGATCTTTATGTTTTTCATGATATTTTTATTTATTAGTTTTCATGCTACGGCTTGGGTTTTTTATTTCTTTTGGACTTTTGTTATTTTGTCGTCTAAAGGAAGTTAGTACTAACTTTAACCGTAAAGTCCCTAAGGAGGCTACATGTTTGTTAGCGTAGGTAATTAATAAATAAAAAACCGGGCAAGTCCGAGTTGGAATTGCGCACCGTGAGTAGACTTTTAAAAACTTTGGCGCTTGGCTCCAGCAGCGCAGCGTCGGTGTGAAAACGATCATCGTCTGCAGTCGCTGCGGCGTAAAGTCCATACAAATCTCAGTACAGACATCTTCGTCGCGTATATGAGCGTACTATCAAGTAGTACCGTTCGCATAAAAGAAAAAAAAATATTATAGGTACATACCTACAGACGAACTGAGAACCTCCTCCTCTTTTTGAAGTCGGTTAATAACACACGGTCATTTTTCGAGCTGGTAGTAGGAATTGTTAGCATTTTCATAGAAAAAATACCTCAAAACATTTACGACAAAAACGGCCATTATTTGACAGTAAACTATTATTATTACTCCATCGGCCTAAAAATAAATCCTACTTCTTTTGCCTATGCACGTCTAATACCGTGTATAAAGAAGCATTACTATAAATTAGTGATTTTAAATATCCAAACGACAGTGTTCATAAACTAAAAATGTATTTGAACTGCTGCCCTAAATCACTTTTCCACGCGTACGAAGTCGCGGGCACAGCTAGTAATATAATATAAACACACATACACATTTTATTATATAGAAGTTATAGTATTACTATGATTTTTTAAATTTGGATCTGCCTCCGTTTTGCTGCAAGGTCCTCAATTAAAGGTTCCAGTTGGAAATATCATTTTGAATGAAATTCCCAATCATTATGTTTTTTATGTATGAACTTAGGATGACAGAAACAGGAATGTGATTTAAAATTTGTCGAAACATTATTTTCCTGCAACTAGAAAATACCTATATTGTATTGCTAGCTTGATTATCCTAAATTACTTAAATTACACACACTATTTTTAAACCCCGATGAAATGGGGGGGTGTTATAAGTCTGTCTCTGTTTTTAGTGTCATCCATGACAACGTAGCTCCGAAACGGATGAACCGATTTTGATCTAGTTTTCATCGTTGGAATATTGATCGAGAGTGTTCTTAGCTACTCATCAACGCCACTTGATGCTTGGGTTACTTAACTTTTTACGCAGTCGGGTTTATTATAAATCAATTGAAGACATGAGTCGATGAAGGTGATATGTCGCAAATAAAAATACCCAGAAAATTTAGTTTAACTGTCACTTTAAGATTTTAGGATAACATAATATTAAGTAGTAACGTATTAATTAAGTACATTGATTCTAGAGACGGATCTTTAGATTTATGCACAACGACGTATTCTGAAGTGTTTAAGTGATAGTTTGAACTCAATTTTCTCGAAATCAAAATTTTGATCCACGTTACCTTCATCCATTAATGTTTTCAATAAGATTTATTAAAAAACGTCTAATGTTACTAGGCTTTAATATAATATTAAACACTAGCTGACCCGTGCCCACTTTATTGAGCATGGAAACCGTTTAAACCTTCCCGGGACTTCCACGAATATTTCAAGACCAAAAATAGCCGAATTATTTCAGCTGATCTCGAGTTTTAGCGAGACTAACGAACAGCAATTGATTTTTATATAGCCTATGTTACTCAGTGATAATGTAGCTTTCTAATGAAAAAAGAATTATTAAAATCGGTCCAGTACTTTTGAGTTTATTAGTGTAGATTAGTGTAGCCTAGCCGCAGGATGTGTGCGCCAATTAGGGCGGTGTATTATAAGTATTTACATAATAAAAATATATTATTATCACACACCTCCTAACTAACTACAACGATTTATCCAACAAGTAATAATCTATTCCATATTGCTATCATTGTCTCATAATTGGAAAGTCCCTAAATATACTGATTGCGACGTTGAATAACCCATACGTTACGTTAATCTATCTATCTTATAAATAAAAATGAATTGCTGTTCGTTAATCTCGCTAAAACTTGAAAACGGCTAAACCTATTCGGCTATTTTTAGTCTTAAAATATTCGTGGAAATCCAGGGAAGGTTTAAACGGTTTCTATGCTCAACAAAGTGGGCACGGGTCAGGTAGAATTATTTTTAAGTAAAAGAGAATTCATCAATGATTGACTATTTAAAAACATACTTTTTCAATTTCAGATCTGCTTTACTCATCTTGCCAGAGAAGAAACCAGTAAGAGAAGAGAACCCACATTTCAAAGTTATTGGAGAACCAGAAATTATTCCAAGCAGCAACAGAAGAGTCTTATTGCCGGGTTCTAGTGTTAGGGTGAAAAGGTTTGCTGTGGAAAAAATTAATTAAAACGGATTAAATTATTTACTAAACAAAATTATTTATTGTTTTATCTAAGTTCGATGGAGGCCATTTTAAGTTATTTCTGGTCCATTTCTTATTAAACTTAAGTTATTTTAATTTTGTTTTTTTATTTGGTTTTGACCTCATTGTTTGGTTTTCCACTTTGTGATCTAATACTTATATTATGTAGACCACACATCAAAAAAAATCACAAAATTTCAAATATCTCTAATTCTCTCAAATTCTCCGTGGTCCAGTGTTTCAGAGCTTGGCTCTAGACCCGGTTGTATGTTCGATTTCCGCCTGGGAACAACAAAAATTTTTTTTTCAAGTTTTGTTTAGGAAAATGCAGGCTGATCACCTGCTTGTCTGACAAAAAAGATGATCCATGCGTCGGATGGGCATGTAAAAACTCGGTCCTGCGACGGTTACCCGACATGACTGGCGAGAGGAGAACAGGCTTCTCTCGTCAGTCATGTCGGGTAACCGTTCCACTGGGCTACGAGAGTGAAGGAAGAGATAGTGCTTCTGGGTATTGCGCCCACTCTTGTGCACTTTTAATATAATATATAGCCTTAACTCAGCAGGCCTGGTTTCAATAAAACCGGCCACTGTAACCTGAATCGGTGTGGGAGCTTATTTTTATAATCACTGTTTTTATTTGATGTAAGTAAAAAAAATTGCACCGTTTTACCCTTACCTTTACCCTTACCCTTTACCCTTATTAGGGAATGGCACGTAATCTGAATAATACACCTAAAATTTTACTACAATGTATACAAATTTAATTATGTGTTGTCAAACAGCGGCTATTTGAATATTTAAACATCCTATAGGTTTAAATATACAAATACCTCCTCTAAGATTAACAGTAACAGTAGTAAAAAGGATTGTTTCATTTCATCTTTATTTAAATAGTATTGCGTCAAACAAGTTAAAACTCGAAAATGAAGACGCGTATAAAACTTTAAAAAATTACTTCTTTTTCCTTAATACTTACGCCTAATAATAATAGTAGATAATATTCTAATGATATATACATTGTAATTATTATATTCGTTGCCGTCATCGTATTTATATATACTGTACTACCTTATGCCCGCGGCTTCGCTCGCGGATAACCCTGGTCTTTTTAAAACCAGGCCCACCCCACTTTCTCCACCACTGCAACTCCTGTAAGCCATGATCAACAGCGGTAACCAACCATGACAAACCCTTTGATATGATCTCAGAGGTGCCCGAGGGACAAGCTAAATCTGTCTTGGGACCCACAACGAAATTAATCACTTCCACCACAAAGAGGTAACTTCTAAAATAAGGGAATGATATAATTGTAAAAATAATGTATGACGTACAATACCATGCAAACTTCCACCCAAAATTGTTTTGAACGAGATCTAAAAATTTGTTATTTTTTATACTTTATAAATCGTAAACCGCATTTTACTTTTCATTCAATCAATCAACAAAATTCAATAAACTTTTCCCTTAATAGAGACAATAAGTAAAGTGCCGATGGACACATTCTTAAAGTAAAAATACCAATAATTAGCAATTTAAGTTATAAAAAAATTACTCATTAGTCTTAAGGTTAGATTGTAATTTTATGTTGTTACTATGCATTAGAAACATCATACAAAAAAAAATCAATCAACTCAAATATAAAAAAACACTATCTATTATCAAAACATCGATCTAAGTTACAACGATCTACAAGAACTTTTATATTATGTAACTTGCTGCTACGGAACCCTTGGGTGAGTCCGATTCGCACTTGGCCGCTTTTTAATTATTCAATGCGGACATTCCACTCGAAAGATATCTTGAGTTTAAAAATGTAAGTATTAATAAACAGCGATTTTTAGCACAATAATAAAAAATTGTGCTGGAAGCGTTTTAAACGCCGAAGATTTATTTTAAGAAAACGTGTTTTAACAACTTGCCCTTCTAAGATTTTAAGGGCAACCAGGCTTGTAGCTCGATTCGAATCGAATCGGAAGCTTTTCGATCTCTTTCTGATAAACATTATGCACAAGTTTGAAATTCGAACACGGATAGAACATAGATTATAGACAATGAATTTAATTTGTAAGTATTCATAAAGAGCCATTTTTATATTATAGTATGTCCGAGATAAATTTAACCTAAACGTAAACAATCCAAAAAGACTGAAATTTTCACATATTTACATATTGTGCACACTTATCAACACTTTCAACGGAATATTAAAGGATTACACTTCATTATCCAATACATTTTATAACAACTAAACAATAATTAAATAGAGTTTCATGTAAATATCAAATAAAAATCTTTCATAGAAAAAATAGGCCTTTTTGACACCTGATTGTAGAACAAAAGCCTATAGTCTATGGATTCATAGCAAACAATCATTGCATTAATATTGGCCAATTGGCATAACTGACTAGTCTATAGTTGTTTTATAATATACGGGTTTGTTTACGCTTGGGTTAAATTTATTTTGGACGTACCTACTATAAAATGATGTGGCGTAATGTACTCACGAATATCCAAGTCGAATGACAATACTTAATCGAGAACTTCCCTGAGCTGTAACCAATAAACCCTTGCCGCGCTAAGCTTCAACCAATAGCGACACAGTAAGGTTTCGAGTTCGAGTCGAACGGGCATTGTGAAAAATAGTATTTCATTTATGATACCCGTATTTATTGGGTTTCAAGAGTAATGAAATATAGGGTGTGCTCAATAGTGGGCGTAGTAAGGGCATATTATGTATAATAATTATGGTCACTATAAAGTAACTCGTGCGCAGCTGGACTGGCTTCAAAGAAACCACCCCCGAAATCCGTGTGGGATTGTGGGGGCAATTTTTTTTTAGACAGCATACTAAATACGAAACGAATTACGAAGCAGTTACAAGAGAAAACCTTTCTTCAGTTAAAGTTCATAACTACTTGAAAAAACTTAAGAATATCATTAGTTTGATTGAAAGTATTTTAATCTATACATATAATAAATCTGTAGAGGAGTCGTGTCTGTACATTGAAGATATTTGAGAAAAAATACCCTTTTTTTACGCAATAGTACCCAAAACAATGATTTTTGGAATTTTTGTCTGTTTGTCTGTTTATCTGTTTGTCTGTTTGTCTGTTTGTCTGTGGGTTTGTGCACGCTAATCTCAGAAACGGCTTATCCGATTTAGATGTACTTTTCACAAATATATTGTAGCAAGCTTCACTTAACATTTAGAGTTTCATGTAAATCGGTAAATAAATAAAAAAGTTATGACAATTTAAAAATTTCATGTCGTACTTGCTGGACGTTTGTAGGAAGCGCGACGGGCCCGGGAGCCGCGCGCTGCTTCAAATTTTATTCGCAGCGAACGTACCGGGGGAGAATGGCATTCGATAAAAGTGAATTTCATTTATTTATATTATTTAGGGTTTGTAAATACAACAATTAATTATTTTTGTATAGGCGTAGGATAGTTTGTTTTCAAGTAAACTGTTATACATACCTAATAAATAGAATTTTGATTAAACTAAAAAAGTTAGGTCAATAAAACTTAGATTTATGTATTTCTTGATCTTTTTATATCTTAGTTTTTATACTAGGTAGGGACAATCTAAGTTTTTTTCTTGACTTTCTTTATTAGGTACGAAAGTTAGGTTAGGTTAGTTAGTACTTTTACTGTAAAGTCCTTTGTGATAAGTACTGTATGTACATATTTGCTAGCGTAGGTTAGTAATAATAATATAATATAAATAAATAAAAACTGGCCAAGTGCGAGTTGGACTTGCGCACCGAGAGCTCCATACAAACCTGTTTGACATAGAATTTTGATTTGATTACAGCTTGAAGATTGTAGAGACCTGCGTATTTGTAATATAAGTTTCAATTTAATACCTCAAAACATTCATGACAAAAACGGTAGTAAGTTAAAAAAAAATATAATATTTTCATGTTTTCGCAATTTATCCTTTGTCAACACTAAATTAAAACGTTGTTGCTTGATAATTATCTTTAAAGATTCTGAGTTCCCGGGAGGTACCCTTTAGATTTTAATTCCCTTGCAAGTGTGGAAAATGACAAAATTTTGCGACATAAACGGCAGCTGTATCTTCTGGTTGCGGTGGCTACTGGCTAACAAGTCTGATTTTTTCACAGCTTCAAGGGTCAATTATAGATCCTAAGTATTTGACATGATTTTTAGCTTGATACCTACAAGTGTTTCTGAGATAAAGGGTTTTGCAGACAGATGGACCACGAAGTTAAATCCTATACTAAATTAACGAGAAAAATTGACCGGGTTTATACGGTGTATCCGAATAATATTATCCGAATAACTTCTCTACTATCTACATGTTGTTCAGGGCCTACTTCTTTTGCTGAGCTCCGAAAGGTTGGTAATATACCTAATATACCCTACATACAAGCGGCTTGCCGGGCATGTCACTAACTGGATCGGGATCAACACTGGCAAGTACCTATTAGCGAAAGTCCTCAGCGGTTGTGCCATTTGTTTGTTGTCATGATGGTGCTCTCTATACTTTTTGATGCTAAGCAGTTAGTAGACTATTCAAAATATTTACATTATTGGGGGTAATCCTGTCTTTACATATATGGCATGTCCGAGCCATTATTTGACGGTCAACTATTATTATTACTTCATCGGCCTACTTCTTTTAAAATAGATTTATCATAACACTGTCCTAAATAATTTTTCCACGCGTACGATGTCGCGGGCACAGCTAGTGATAAATAAATTTTCTCAAAATGTATGAAAGAATAATGTTCAATAATATTATACTCCTTTATAATTTTAATAGCGACTTTTTAGAACGGCCCGGTAATAATTGCTTCGTCATTATCATATTCGTATTTCATTATTTTTATTGATGCTCATTTTCTGCGGAGTTTTTCTTCATATTTTCGCTAGAATTATTTTTTTCTTTCTTCAATATGTACTTTAATTTGTAGCTTCCATCGGCATTGTATCTGCAATTCAAGTAAATGTTAAATATACATCTTTATTTTTAATTCGATCGTAACTCTATCGAAATATACTCGAAAGAAAAAACACACCGAAACAACTCACGATATAAAACAGGTTTCCATTTCTAAAGTTGTTTTGTATACAAAGTTGCATATTTTTAGTGCAAGCAAATTAATCCCAATGTTAGTCTGCGGTTCTGTTTTAATTAGAGTCTGCATTGTAATCATTTGAGGTGTGTTCATGTTGAAAGGTAATAACTTTATTAACAAATTTTTCTATTACATTCTTGTTTTTATGTATGTATCTAGCTGACCCTTGCCCACTTTGTTGAGCATAAAAACAGTTTATGATGAAATTCAACTAAAAAAAACAACGCGGGACCGGAAACGCGGAACCCACAACCCGGGAACCAATAACGCGGAACCTACAATGCGGAAACCGCAACGCGGCAACCCAGAACCCGCAACGCGCGAACCCGGAACCCGCAACGCGGGAACGCGGAACCCGCAACGCGGGAACCCGGAACCCGCAACGCGTGAACCCGGAACCCGCAACGTGGGAACGCGGAACCCGCAACGTGGGAACCCGAAACCCGCAACGCGGGAACCCGGAACCCGCAACGCGGGAACGCGGAACCCGCAACGCGGGAACCCGGAACCCGCAACGCGGGAACGCGGAACCCGCAACGCGGGAACCCGGAACCCGCAACGCGTGAACCCGGAACCCGCAACGTGGGAACGCGGAACCCGCAACGCGGGAACCCGAAACCCGCAACGCGGGAACCCGGAACCCGCAACGCGGAACCCGCAGCATGGGAACCCGGAACCCGCAACGGGGAACCCGGAACCCGGAACCCGCAACGCGGAACCCGGAACCCGCAACACGGGAATCCGCAATACGGGAACCCGGAACCCTCAACGCGGAACCCGGAACGTGGAACCCGCAACGCGGAACCCACAATGCAGAACCCGCAACGTTCACGGAAACGCTGTCGAATGGAATAAATAGTATCCTATGTCCGTCTACTTGCTCTAACTCTAAGCTACTTCCTCACCAATGTTCAGCCATATCGATAAAGCTGTTCTTGAGTTATAAATAATTTAACTAAAACGACTTACTTTTATACATATAGATGTGTAGATTACTCCTACTAACATAAGCTAACGCCCGGTGAATGCTCCCGTCACAATCGGTGCAGCCGATTCGGTGACCATTAGTTAGATGACGATGATGGTGATGATGATGATGAAAAGTAGCCTAAATTAATCCTTATAACTATAGCTATCTACCAGTGAAAGTCTCGTTAAAATCGGTCCAGCCGTTCCAGAGATTAGCCGGAGCAAAGAGACATGCCGACAGACAGACAGACAATTTTTTTTTAAATTGCATTTTCGTTTTCAGTAGATATCGTTTAATGTATATGCAGTTATAAACTGACACTTCAATTTTATTTATTTGTAGGTATAGATGTATAGATTTGGAACACCGTCCCAATCTTGGCCTGTCTATAGGGCTGCGTTTCCACTGACGCGGAGGAGCTTAGCGGTGCCCAAGCGAAGTGGAGCGGAGATTTCGAGCATAGTGATTGGTCAATTCGGGTACCGCAAGCTCCTCTCCGCCCCCCTCCGCGTCAGTGGAAACGCAGCCTAACGTCTATAACGTCTAACGGTCGTCATGGTAACAACATTGTTTACAAATGGAAAACAAAAATTATAGTCCATTGAAATGTTACATTTTTTAGGCCTTACCTTGCGTTTTTTAGAGGACGCAATTTTATTTTTTTGATGTGTAGGGGGGGTCAGTGTAAAGCTAAAACCAAGTTTGTGGGGTCGCCACCCTTGTCCCACGGCCGCCATCTTGAAAATAGGGGTTGAAATGGTATTTACGATATATCTCTTAAACTATTTATTTTATAAAAAAAAATTGTTAACATTTTTTGTTGCAAATTAAATTTTCTACAACTTTGCTCCAGTAACTTTTTGTCGTAGTACTATAAATAAAAAAGTTATAAGCGAAAATCTTCGGAAATTTGAGAAAAAAAAAAATATTTTTCGATGTAACTTTTTTTCTTCTCTTCGGCTTTGTGTTTGACGGTTACTCAGACGACCCGGATGTCGCAGGAACAAAGTCTTGGGAACGTTTGCGCCGCACGAAAAAACACCAGTCGACAGAAGTAAAATGTGACAAGAACACCATACCGACGTTATCACAAGAGAAATTTCTTGGTATTGAGAAGAACAAATCTAACTTTATTATACTTCTTAAAACTGTATTCTCGGAAATGGGTTTCACTGTTGACCAAGCAGAATCAGACGCAGACGCTCTTATCGTTCGTACTCCTTTATTTAATACCGTTACTATTGTAGCTGAAGATATTGACATACTGATATTGCTCACAGCACTTGGCAGAAAATAAGCAAATGTATTTTTTTTTAAAACCATCAAAAGGACGAACAGCAGAACAATTATATAGTGCGTCAGGTTTTATGTACGGAGATGTCATTGCGAATAACTTGCTGTTTCTTCATGCTTTTTCCGGATGTGACACAACTTCAGCTCCATACAATATCGGTAAAATGAAATTTGTGAAAACCCTGGAAAAACATTTAGAGTTTGCAAGTGGAACGGCTTTGTTTCTCAACAAGAGAGTTGACCCTGCTTTGCTCACTGTAATTGGTGAACGTTTTTTTATCTCTTTATACGGTGGTAATAAATCTTTATTACCACATCTTTATTACCTTTATTATCATTATCATCTGATAATTCTCTTGACAGCCTAAGATACAAACAATTCGCCAAGGCAGTGACAAAAAGTACATTTAACTTATCCTCACTTCCTCCAACACAAGACACAGCTCGCTTTCATACTTTCTGAGTCTACCATCAGGTCCAGTCGTGGCTTGGTAATTATAATGATCCTGAAGACTGGGGCTGGAAAAAATGTGGAAAATTATTGATGCCTCTAAACCTCCAGCACCCCTGAGCTTCTAAAATTGATCTTTTGCAAATGCAAAGGAAACTGTGGAGCGATGTGTGGATGCCGAAAAGCAGGAATGAAATGTTCTGCAGTGTGCTTCCATTGTTTTGGAGAGACTTGCAGCAACGTAATGGAACTCTCAGAATTAATAAATGAAGATGACTTTGATGATGAACCGCCAACATTAACACCCCTTCCTTCTCCAGTTCTCCCACTGGTATTTAATTCAGAAAGCCGATCAGAAGCTGAGCCCCAGCCTGGTCCATCGTAACGACTGAGGACGAAGTAGTTCTAATTTAGAAAATCACCGTGGATTATGCCTATTGGGGATACCACGTAAAAAAAACGCGCATCTAGACTCTACCTCGTGGGTGGTGGGGAAAAGAGTCGATAATTAATTATTAATAATATTGCAAAATTTGTAATTAAAAAAGTTATAATAATAAAGTAAAAAAAAACAAAAAAAAAACAAACAATAACTGATGACTTATCACAGGTATAGGTATAGTTAAGAGTACTGAAAAATAGTACTCACTTCGGAGCGCTGTAAAACCTTAGCTTTTGACTTAATGAAAAAATGATGCGAATAAAAGTTGTTCCTCAAAAAACGATGTACAAAAATGGTCGAATATCATTTTTTCGTAAAATGATAAAAAAAAAGTTACATCGAAAAATATAATTTTTTTTCTCAAATTTCCGAAGATTTTCACTTATAACTACGACAAAAAGTTACTGGAGCAAAGTTGTAGAAAATTTAATTTGCAACAAAAAATGTTAACAATTTTTTTTTATAAAATAAATAGTTTAAGAGATATATCGTAAATACCATTTCAACCCCTATTTTCAAGATGGCGGCCGTGGGACAAGGGTGGCGACCCCACAAACTTGGTTTTAGCTTTACACTGACCCCCCCTACACATCAAAAAAATAAAATTGCGTCCTCTAAAAAACGCAACCCAAAATGTAACTTTTCAATGGACTATTATGAAATGCTATAAATACCGTATTTGTATCAGCTTAAACTATTTGGATTCATATTTTTGTTAATCCAAATAGTTTTACTAATCCAAATAGTTTAAGCTTATATAAATACGGTATTTATAGCATTTCATAATTTTTATTTTCCATTTGTAAACAATGTTGTTACCATGACACCCGTGTCATATAGACTGGCAACGACGTGAATCGATCGAGCCCAGGTTCAAACCCCGCGTGACCAACACGTATATTTTCATATTTTTTCTAATTTTCTGCTTATTTTTTTCAACATTTTCTTTCATAATAACCTTTTCATGACAATAACGAACATACCGTAAAAAAATTTGCGAAATTGGTCAAGCCGTTGTCGAAGCGCACACGATGTAAGAAATTTTGAAGGTCGTTTTTTTACACTTTGGGCTACATTTTTGGGGTTTTAGTAAGGAACCCTACTTTTTTTAACATATAATATAGCCTATGTTCAGCGCTAGGAATATAGCTTTCCAACGGTGAAAGAATTTTTCATATTGGTTCAGTGGTTTCAGAGCCTATTTCATTCAAACAAACAAACAATCAATCAAATGTTACCTCTTCATAATATTAGTATAGATAAGCGCATTGTACTTAGGCCGAAAGAAACAGGAAACGCTTAAAAAAACGCACCTTAAGGGTGCCCATCCATAGCCTACTTTTTCAGTACTAAAAGTCGGTCACCGACTATCATTAGTGGGCACGGGCTCCCTTACACTTTTAAAATCGTGTTGTACATACGTTTTATTATCATGCTTCTTAATATAAAACCCTGAACGCCAAACATATACATTTGAAAACAATATTGTACACAATTGTACAATTGACGCCTGTCGAATTACTTTTGCGAGATACATGATCAGCCTGCCGCATATTCCAAGATTCCACAAACGCATATTTCACACACATCTATGGCCCAGGAATACAGAAAGCTTTTGGTTCTTTATTCCTGGTCAGGTTTTGGCGGGATTCGAACCTTTAAAACATCTTGGTGTGAATTGACGCTAACACAGAGGTTACTAAATATTTATAGTATTAGTGTATACTCCGGTCTGATTAAATGTGATATCAATGTAAATAAAAAAATTAAAAACTTGACTAATTAATTGATCTCTTCATTGCGCGGTGAATACGTGACATTTAAATTAGCGGCATTTTGCTGAGTTTTGTTAACATATTATGGAACATAGATCAAACCACTAACTTTTTCTCCAGCTTTGTCCAGTCTTCAGGTCTATGGTCTATGATGTAGTGCATCACACTCTCGGACCCTTCTTTTTGTCTCTGGGTACATTTCCTACAGTCATTGTCGATGGCATCTGGCAGGTCATCTGGAATAACATTTTAAGAATAAGATTATATGTTACCATAGAGCTTCTGTTAACAATTAATAAACAGTATATAAAGATATGTACATAAGATTATTAAATAATTAAATGTTTGTTTTAATCGCTTCCTACCTAGTGCAGCCTTGGCCTTATAGTTGCCAAGTCAATCTACTTATTTATTTAAAACATGAAAGATTTTTAATAATTATGATTATGATCACACAGAGTTGTTAGACCGACCGACTAACACCTACTTGGCATAACATTTATCTCACTACTTTTTAGAAGAACTAAGTAGCGAGACTTGGCACTTTCAGCAAGTTATGTTTTTGATGGGTAGATCTTTGAGAGATAGCTATGAAAACGCCTGCAATATGTTTTGTAACCGAGATCTCTAATTAAAATCCCACCAAAAACGTTTTCATGTAAAATGTTGCCAAGACGAGTCTACATAGCTTACCCTGTGAAAAAGTTATCAGATCTCATGTAGAGCCAAGATTCATGATCTATGCGCTCTTACTTTACCAGGCCTAACTTCACACTCTACATTTCAGTCAAAACGTTGATATTGTCATATATCATCAAACGAGTATCTATAGTCATCAAACGAGTGAATTTTCATTCTGTTTCCACTCTATCATATTCTTTTAGTGTAAACAGACTAAGGCCGTGTTTCACCAAGCAGTGTTAAAGTTAACGCCGTGTTAAAATACCATGCCATCTCATTCATTGACAGGAAATACGAAAGGGATAACATGATATTTAACGTGGCGTTAACTTTAACATTGCTTGGTGAAACACGCCCTTAGAGCATGATTTCGTTATTCTGTCTGGGTTTGTACGCGTCTGCGCGTTATTATTTGGATGTTAACGCTGAAAACGCTTTCGTTGACACTTAAAGATCAAGGAAAAATGCTATTCTAGGTCAATCCCTTTGTTTGATGTAACCTTTGTAGAAAATTAAGAAGACTTTTAAATTCTTGAATTTGGTATATGTTTCTCAAGTGTTTTATTTAATTCAAATATATTGTGTATAAATAATTAAGGTTATAGTTTCATTTGGTTACAGTATTATCATTTCCTTTTTACGGCATTAGAATACAATTGTCACCACCCCCGATACTATCCTAGGGGAGTCGTAAGAGGCGACTAAAAGGAAGCACACACACATAACAACAACTAGTGTGAGAGAAGGAAAACTCGATACAAAACCCTGTACCAACCCGTCTAGCCAGCGTGGTATCAGTAGGCTTTTAAAAACCTCCTATGTTTACGCACCAGAAGACCAGGCCCCTAGTCCCCGGCGGCCCCGCTATTCCTGGCTACGGTAGCGGCCACGGTAACGGCGGGGCGGGGGGTGCTAAGAATCCCTGGAAGAGATCCGGCTACCACCCCCCTTATAAACGACAACTGGCCCTGGTAACACACAACGTGCGCACTTTGAGGTTGGACGAGAAGCTCGTAGAGCTGGAAGAGGAGATGAACAAGTTGCACTGGGACGTTATTGGTTTATCGGAGATCCGAAGAGAGGGCGAGGATACGATAACCTTACAGTCCGGCCACTTGTTCTACTACCGGGAGGGAGAACAGAAGTCCCAAGGTGGTGTTGGGTTTATCGTCCACAAATCTCTCATCAACAACATTGTGTCCATCGAGAGTGTGTCAAATAGGGTTGCATACCTTGTACTGAGAATCTCAAAACGATATTCGTTGAAGATTGTACAGGTATACGCCCCATCGTCAACACATCCAGACGATGAAGTAGAAGCTACGTATGAGGACGTCAGTAGGGCCATACGTAGCCCTAAAACACACTTCACAGTTGTTATGGGAGATTTCAATGCGAGGCTGGGCTGCAGAAGCGATGATGAGCTGAAAGTGGGGCCATTTGGATTTGGGCAGAGGAATCCCAGAGGACAGATGCTGGCGGACTTTATGGAGAAGGAAGGACTCTTCATGATGAATTCTTTCTTCCAAAAGCCGCCGCAGAGGAAATGGACCTGGTTGAGTCCCGACGGTGTAACTAGAAACGAGATTGACTTCATTATGAGCACCAAGCGGCAGATATTCAACGATGTCTCTGTGATCAACATGGTTAAGACCGGTAGTGATCACCGAATCGTCAGAGGCATGTTGAATATCAACGTGAAACTTGAGAGATCGCGTCTGATGAAGTCTACGCTCCGACCGTCGAATGCCCATATCCAAAACCCCGAGAGCTTTCAACTTGAACTGTCAAATCGCTTCCAATGGCTAGACAGCTGCGCATCAGTGGACGATATAAATAGCAGGCTGGTAGAAACTGTCCATACGGTGGGGTCCAAATTTTTCAAGACCCACCGTACAAATAGACCTCAGAAACTATCCGACCAAACCCGGAACCTCATGGCTAGTCGACGTTCAATGACGCTCCAAACTTCGAGTGACGCTGAGTCATATAGGCAGCTCAATAGACAGATTACGAAGTCCTTGCGACACGATATCCGTTCTTTTAATACCCAGCGTATTAAAGAGACGATAGAGCGGAACCAAGGCTCCAAAGTGTTTGCAAGAGACATATCTATTGGGCAAAGCCAGTTGACAAAGCTGAAGACCGAAGATGGACGCGTAACGTCAAATAAGTCCGAGGTACTACGGGAGATAGAAAGGTTCTATGGACAGCTGTATACCTCGGTCTCAGCTGAACCTGCTAGTTTAGCTGCAGACCCAAGAGCCAGGCTAACCCGACACTATACCGAAGACATCCCGGACATCAGCCTGTACGAGATTAGGGTAGCTCTCAAACAGCTTAAGAACAACAAGGCTCCGGGTGAGGATGGAATCACTACAGAGCTTCTGAAAGCGGGCGGCACGCCGGTACTAAAAGTCCTTCAGAAACTCTTCAATTCCTCCTTACTCGATGGGAAAACGCCAGAGGCATGGAACAGGGGTGTTGTGGTCCTGTTCTTCAAAAAAGGCGACAAAACCTTACTGAAGAACTATAGGCCCATAACACTGCTGAGCCATGTCTACAAGCTGTTTTCGAGAGTTATCACGATGCGTCTCGAACGCAGGCTGGATGACTTTCAGCCTACCGAACAAGCCGGTTTCCGAAAAGGCTATAGTACCATAGACCACATACATACGCTGCGGCAGATTATACAGAAGACCGAAGAGTATAATCGGCCATTATGCTTGGCGTTTGTGGACTATGAGAAAGCCTTTGATTCCGTCGAAATATGGGCGGTCCTTAGATCTCTCCAGCGTTGCCGTATTGACTTTCGGTATATCGAAGTGTTGAAGTGTTTGTATAATAACGCCACCATGTCAGTCCGAGTACAGGAGCACTGCACGAAGGATATCCCTTTAAAGAGAGGAGTAAGACAGGGGGATATCATATCCCCGAAACTGTTTACCGCTGCTCTGGAGGATTCCTTCAAGCTACTGGAATGGCAAGGACTTGGCATCAACATCAATGGCGAATACATCACTCACCTTCGATTTGCCGACG
This sequence comes from Celastrina argiolus, assembly GCA_905187575.2. NCBI lineage: Eukaryota > Metazoa > Arthropoda > Insecta > Lepidoptera > Lycaenidae > Celastrina > Celastrina argiolus. The sequence continues at coordinate 8,019,627 of LR994594.1, read as the reverse complement.
ACATAGTAGTCATGGCAGAATCGCTGGAAGATTTGGGGCGCATGCTCGGTGGCCTCAATAGAGTTTCTCAACAAGTGGGTCTTAAAATGAACATGGACAAAACAAAGATCATGCACAATGTCCATGTTGCACCCACCGCACTAACTGTTGGGAGCTCTACTCTTGAAGTTGTTGACGAATATATATACCTAGGGCAGGCTGTCCGATTAGGTAGGTCCAACTTTAAGAGAGAGGTCAGTAGACGGATCCAGCTCGGCTGGGCAGCGTTCGGTAAATTACGTAACGTCTTCTCGTCTAAAATACCTCAGTGCCTAAAGACAAAGGTATACAACCAATGTGTGTTACCAGTGATGACTTACGGTTCTGAGACGTGGTGCTTCACGAAGGATCTTTTCAAAAGGCTTAATGTCGCTCAGCGTGCTATGGAGAGGGCAATGCTCGGTATTTCTCTACGTGATCGAATCAGAAATGCGGAGATCCGTAGAAGAACTAAGGTTGCTGACATTGCCCGTAGGATCAGTCAGCTGAAGTGGCAATGGGCCGGCCACATAGCACGAAGATTGGACGGTCGATGGGGCAAAAAGATCCTAGAGTGGAGGCCACGTACTGGCAAGCGCAGTGTGGGACGGCCACCTACCAGATGGACCGACGACCTGGTGAAAACTGCCGGGTCACGTTGGATGCAGGTGGCAATGGACCGAACACACTGGAAATGTGTTGGAGAGGCATATGTTCAGCAGTGGACTTTAAAAGGCTGAAACGACGACGACGACGACGACGATACACATCTTGTAATTTATACAATTTCCATTCACAAATACTAAAAACGCCTAAAATATTATTAATTAAAAACGATAGTAACAATATAAATTATCCTTAGGCGTTGTTAAATAATATACACATTTATAAAGTTCTATAGTACATTTTCATAATAGAAGGGTTATTTCGTGTTCGACCCCCATTCTACGTCACGTATATTTGGATAGGGTAGTAGATAACTTGGGGTCGACCGTACAAAAGGGCGCGAGACAAACTTCGCGCCCAGTCGGCCCCACTGACGGAGAAGCTCCAGCCAGAACGGCTGGGCGATATCGTCCGGGAGTTGTTCCCGGACCCCCCAGCAGATTTCGCTCCGCCGCAGATGGCCCGACGGACGTCAGACTCGATGGAGGAGGGTGTTCCGCCACCCGTCACTGACTTAGAAATGGAGGCGGTTTTTTCCCGCCTCCGTAGCAAGAGGAGGGCGCCAGGTCCGGACGGGGTGCACGGGAGAGTCCTATCAATCGCTCTCGTGCATCTCGTGGATAGTCTCCGGCAACTGTTCAACCGCTGCCTTCAAAGCGGACAGTTCCCGGAGGCATGGAAGGAGGGCCGGCTCGTCCTACTACCAAAGGGCGGGCGAGCACCGGACTGTGCGTCGGCGGTGCGACCGATCGTGTTGTTGAACGAGGTGGGCAAGGCGTTTGAACGCATCATAGCCTCCCGCCTCGTTCATCACTTGGAGGAAGGCCCGGGGCCCGGACTGTGTGATGCACAGTTTGGGTTTCGTGCGGGTCGGTCGACCATCGACGCGCTGAGGCGCCTCAAGTCGGTGACGAGTGAGGCGGAACGCGGGAAGGAGGTGGTGGTGGCGGTGTCGCTGGACATCGCCAATGCCTTCAATAGCCTCCCCCACAGCGTAATACGCGAGGCACTGTTGTTCTTCGAAGTGCCTCCGTATCTCGGGAGGCTATTGGACGCGTACCTCTCCGATAGGGAGATCGTGTTCGAGGATCGGTCGGGGTCCTTAGTGCGGCGGCGAGTCGAGTGCGGTGTCCCCCAGGGTTCAGTGCTGGGTCCGAACCTATGGGACGTCGGCTACGACTGGGTCCTGCGGAGCGGCCTTCTTCCCGGGATGAGTGTCGTCTGCTACGCGGATGACACTTACGTCACATCCCGTGGACGAACGTACCAGGTGGCTGCGCGGCTGGCGGAGGTGGGAGTATCCCTCGTAGTCAGCCGCATAGAGCGATTAGGGCTTCGAGTTCGTCTCGAAAAGACCGAAGCCCTGCTCTTCCGCGGGCCTGGGAGGAAAGGACCCCCACCGGGTGCACGACTCCGTATCGGAGAGACGGAGGTCAGGGTGAGCCTAACACTTAAGTGTCTGGGACTCACCCTGGATGGGAGGTGGACCTTCGGACCCCATTTTGAACAACTAGGGCCGAAGGTCATTAGGGCGGCCTCTGCGCTGGGCCAGCTCCTACCGAATGTGGGGGGGCCCAGCGATGCCTGCAGGCGGCTATACTCCGGAGTTTGTCGGAGTATAGCCCTGTACGGAGCCCCTATTTGGGCGGATTCCCTTACCGTCCGCAATAAGGCTCAGCTGCGGAAAGCGCAGTGGGTCACGGCGGTGAGGGTAATCAGGGGCTACCGTACAGTCTCCTGGGTGGCAGCCACTGCTCTGGCTGGAGATCCGCCGTGGGAGCTCGAGGCGTCGGTGCTCGCCGAAGTGCACCTCTTCCGCGCTGAGAAGAGGCTGCAAGGCGAGGTGCCGAATTGGGAGGAGCTCTCGCGACTGCGGAAGCTGGGGCAACAGTGGTTGCTACAAAGGTGGGGTGAGGTTCTGGCGCAGTCCCCGTATGGTCAACATACGGCCACGGCACTGCGCCCAGTTCTTGCGGCGTGGATGCGCCGTAAGAGAAAGCCCCTCACCTTCCGTCTTACACAGGTACTCACCGGACACGGATGTTTCGGTGCGTACCTGTGTAAGATTGCCAGGAGAGAGCCTACGCCAGCTTGCCACGCATGCGGCGCTGCGGAGGACACGGCCCAGCACACCTTAGAGGTGTGCGATCGATGGGCCGTGCAGCGCCACGATCTCTCGGGACCTCTCGCTCTCGAGTGTGGTTCGCTGCATGCTCGAGAGTGATGAGGCCTGGCAGGCGGTGGTCTCCTTTTGCGAATTCGTCATGTCGCAGAAGGAGGCCTCGGAGCGGGACAGAGAGACTGATCCTCTCTCTCTTCCGCTTCGCCGGCGCAGGCGAAGCGGAAGAGAGAGAGGTGTGAAACGGGGGTGCGGAGGCGTCGTTTTGCGGCCCTCCCATCTCACGTCTAGTACGGGGCTCCGGGTAGAGGGATGGGTAACCTCCCCGGCTTTGTCAGTCTCGGCGCCGAGGAGAGCGCTTCAGTTTGCCGGAGCGCTCTCTTAATTTGATGGAAGTCCGGTCCCTATAGAGGTGAACCGGCCGGTCGAGGGAGGAGTGGCCTGTGTTTAGACAGATCCAGGCACTCCACCCAACCTAACGGCTGATGGCAATCCGCAAGTGGTTTTAGTGGGTAAACCGGCCGTAGCGAGCCGGGAGTCCCACATACCCCTCGGGGACCCTCCCGGGGGGATGCGTAATGCATTTCCCTTGCGATATCAAAAAAAAAAAAAAAAGGGTAGTAGATAACTAGATATGTATCAACATTAAATTGTATCCCCGATATCAACGGTAGCTTGATTTTTTTGTTGACTTTCCGAAACAAGCTGTTAACAAGCTGTTTTATATTTAAAACGTTTTTTATTTTATTTTCATTTATAATAATAGTAGAATTGCGTGCTTATGGAAGCAATTTAATAAGTTATGAATTATTAAGCTTTATTATAATAATAATATATATAACTACCTACTCTTCAATTCCTTCCCATCAGGTGTACAAGGTCCCTTGTCCAGCAAGCAGTTAACATACGCCGTCAACATGCGATCATTAGCCAATATCTCATCCAAATCTACGCCATCATACTTTGTGGTATACGTAGTGTTGTCAGCTTTAGTGTACAATACAAAACACACCACACACAGAAGTAGGCTTGATAGGAGTACGTTCATCGTTGCTGAAACGTTATTTAAGGATTTGTATAACGCCAATTACCTTGATCAACTATTTATGTGGCAAGAATGGGGTATTTTTTGTTATTAGAAAACGGATAAATATTCGTTAAAAAAAATTAAGACCGGAAAAAATAAAACGGACTATCGTTTTGAGTCTTGCTTCACTTAAAATACTGTAGTAATTAAAAAATATGTAAAGTAAAGGTACAAGGTTAAAAATTGTGTAGGTACTTTGCATATTATTTTAAGATTTATTAAATCAAAAATATTTATTTATAAAATAATATTCCTTTTTTAAATACCGAATGGAATTTTTCAATAAGAGCATAATTCTGAAAAAAGATACTCCGATTTACCGCGTGCACTCAGCCTTCACGTTAAAAACCCGGTGAAAATTGCGTGGTACTGAAAGTCTTTAATTCATGGTTTGGTTTTAAAGCAACGTACCAAACCATGAATTAAACATGTAATATTATTTATTACGAAAAGTTTTGCATTAAGAATAATGTGTTTCAAATAAAATAAAAGGCAATAACAAAATTTATTATTATGTATTATGCCTGTACGAAAAGTTTTGGAATAACAAGTAACAACAATGTGAATTGTTTTCAAATAATTATTTTTATGTATTACGCCTGTACGAAAAGGTTTGCAATAACAACAATGTGAATTGTTTTCAAATAATTATTTTTATGTATTACGCCTGTACGAAAAGTTTTGCAATAACAACAATGTACATTGTTTTCAAATAATTATTTTTATGTATTACGCCTGTACAAAAAGGTTTGCAATAACAACAATGTGAATTGTTTTCAAATAATTATTTTTATGTATTACGCCTGTACGAAAAGTTTTGCAAAAACAACAATGTGATTTTTTCTCAAATAAAATAAAGGGTTACAAGCTAACACTTAATAAATACAAACAACGTAGAGTAATGTAATTTGCGTAAGTAAATAATACACAGTTACGCCAAAATTTCACAGAAAATAACAGTACTAACTACTAAGCATTGATATTTTTAAAGGTTTGTAAAATGAATTTCGCAAGTCTCATGAAAACTCTCCATACATTATGTTTACCAAATAGAAACGAAATAAAATGTAATAATTCGGAAACAATGAATGATATAACGGCAATAGTTAAAAACCACTGAGTTTTGTCCAATGCATAGAGACAAAAAAAAACATATATACGGTCGAATTGAGAAACCTCCACCTTTTTTGGAAGTCGGTTAAAAACAGACAATAGCTGTCAGTAGTTAGGTTAGTATCGAGACAGTACTGTGTATGGCACATTATATATTGTATTATCTATGTATGGTACATAGATTTTTATTGTGAGACTGGACTGTATGTAAATCGCTGTGGTGCCGTGTCACGAGGGTTGGTGCAATAATATCATTGAAATTCATCTTGTATTTCAAAAATGTGTATCACCACTAGCACAAATTAGATAATAAACTAGCTAGCATCTGGGAAAAAATTATAATAATAATATAATAATATCTATGGACGCTTCACACCACGTCAATCTGGCCCCATGCTAAGTACCCGAAGAACTTGTGTTACAGGTACCAGACAACGGAAATATATTTAATATTTTTTATACTATACACATATTTAAGATTTTTATTATAATATACACAAATTTAATACACATCCATGACCCAGGAACATTGAAAACTTTTCGTTCCCTCGGTGACCTCTCGCTCGACCACCAACGCGCTCAACCACTACGCCACGGAGGTCGTAAAAATTTGTCCGACAACAAAGATTTATAATAATTTCGTAGCGGACCCATGCATATTATAAACTATTCGTTGAGCATATACATTTTAATTGTGATCAAGGTCCATTACACCTACAACCCGTAACGCTCAACTCGGAACGCGCAACCGGCAATTCGCCACTCGCAACCCGTAACGCGCAATCCGAATCTCGCAACGCGCAATCTGCAACTCGCAATCCGCAACGCTCAACTCGGAACTCGCAACCGGCAATTCGCCACTCGCAACGCGCAACGCGCAATCCGAATCTCGCAACCTGCAACGCGCAATCCGCAACTCGTAACCTGCAACGCGGAACCTGCTTAGGTTGCTAGGAAATATATGGGCCGTAGGAAATAATTATATCGCCTGTGCGATTTATGTGTGCAATCATTTATGAAACGTGTCATATTTGTCGCAACGCCTGTAAAATTAATTTCGTAAAAAGAATAAATAAGTAACAGCAAGCAGTAAAAATTAAGGCATTAATAAAATACTCGTGCTAAAAATTATACGCTGAACCCCTTACTAATCAAAATATTTGAACCACTGATTTAATATCCAGTGTCCCCATCCTTTTCTGTCAGATGTTCGAATTATTGTGATAATTTAAACATCTCTATTATTCAAATGAGAGGTTTAAATTAACGAGAATCGAGTGTAGTTACATTATTTTATAGTTATGTTTAAACGTTTTTATTGTTAACTGGACGGTTCATGCGGTCAAACACATGATAATAAAACATTAATAGTTCATAAAATATGTTCTGAGAATAATCCTTTAACGATGAAAAACACCTAACATAAAATTACCAAAATAATTATTGTAGATACGAACAAAATATAAGCATAGAATAATAATACCTGATGCGTAAGAAATTGACGCAAATCCAACTGACATTTTATTTATTCGATCGAACGGCTCTTCCGGCGAATGTAATTGTACGTAAATGTCGTATGTCTACATGGATTTAGTTGCTTTAAACTGTGTGATGTGTTTTTATGAAGACTCTTCATCTAGGTATTATTAATCTATGCAAATTAGTATTTAAAAATCCAAAAAACTAACTTGTTTGTTTTTGCTAATATCTCCTTTTGTCTATCTTCAGCTTCACCTTATATGCAAGGTTTTATATAAAAACCAATGTAATCACGATTTTTTGCGCTGTTCTTGCGTCTATGAGTGAAAAAGTTTACCTACTTACCTGACTAAAGTCTAGACTTATATAGTTAGAAAATTGCATGCAAAATAATGAGTATACATTATACTCCTTAAACGGTAACAATTTTTATGATTGACTTATAAAATTACTTGTTACTACAGGTACTCCCGGTTTCTTAAAGGCTGATAAAATCGCCAATCAGTTAACATTTGATTTAAAAAGCCATTCAGCGGGCATTCGTAACTTTTTGTACTCCCGACCATATCAATCGACTGAGAATCAAAATAAACAAATGTTAATTTATTAGGAAGTACGCGGCATGATCGCATCTAAATCAAAATCAAATCAGTTTGGAGAGTAAGGCCCCTGGACGCTCATTGGTGACTTCACTCGCAACAACTTCGCTCACTCGCTACGTTAACCAAAGAGCGTTCAGAATATCTTCTTAATTGAAATGTTAGATTTGATAACCTTTTAGAAAACGGGGATCAGATTTATAAAAATTCAATGAAAAATGTTTATCAGCAAAGTCTCTCACATGTTTATTATTTAAATATATACCAGGGGCAGGGGGTTGGTATCACTCTATTCTAACTTCAATCTAGGCTTCACTTACCGCTTAGCTTTGAACCCCCGACGCAAAAACTACGGGGTGTTATAAGTTTGATGGTCTGTGTAAATGTGCATGTGTCTGTATGTGGCATCGTTTGATGCGGTTCATTTTAATACGGTTTTTTTTGTTTGAAAGGTATATCAGTCGAGAGTGTTCTTAGCTATGTTTGGTGGAAATCGGTTCAGGTCTTCAAGGTCATCAGGTCGTTTGTTAGGTGTGATTGGAATGTTATACGCTAAGTCGGGTTTTTGAAATTCTTTAATTTACTTTACGAAGACTTTTATCCAACTATAACAATAGGTAACAATAAAAAGGCCTAGGCCCTCCTCTGTAAAATAACTAGTCTTACACTGATACATACTACATCTAACCCACTTGTGTCAGTTTGGCATAGAAAAAAATTGTCTGACATAGAAATTAACCCTTTAATATAAAGAAGAATAACCCCGAGTTTATTAATGGCCTCTTAATCTTATCATCTTTACATAATAAATCCTCGACCGCGTCTGCCTGTCTGTTCGTGATTCAAAATAATGACTATTGCAACGATCCGTATGCTGTTTTCACCAGTGGATAGAGAGGCCCTTATGAAAGGTAAGAGTATTAATTGGTCCCGGTAGGCGCTGCTGTCAGTAAGCAATTTTAAATTAAAGACGAATGGATGAAGGTGATATTATGTCGTAAAATTACGATTTCGCGAAATTGAGTTCAAACTGTCACTTAAACATTTTAGAATACGTTGTCACGTATTAAATACATTAATTTAAGATCCGTCTCTACGAGTAGAATCAATGTACTTAATACGTATACGAATTGTAATTAAGTTATAAAGTTCGCCGGAACAGCTAGCTGCTAGATCATTATTAAATCTATTTCTTTATACATTGCTAAGTGTCATAGTGATGCTGCCAAGGGAAATTGTAGGGCTATGATTTTATAAGCTGGTCCATAAAACAAGAAGTTTTAAACTTGAAAATTCGTAGATAATTTGGCAAAAAATAAGTTGTTCTATACATCTCGATTGACGACTGGTTCGATTGATTGAACCTGGTACGTTTAATTTTACTTTTTATGATAACGACGAAATTAATCGTCTATAATAGCACTCATTTTATACAGCCAAAAGCTTGTGAGTGTGTGTTTGTTACTTCTTCACGTCTGCACCTGAAACAATTTTCATAAAATTTGGTGTAGAGTAAGCGGACACCCTATTAACGTTTAACACATAGGCTACGTGCGTGATGTTATATTCCCCGGGAAAATCGATGAAAATGAATTTGCACATAATGACGACCTTTGTAGCGCAGTGGTTGAGCGCGTTGGTGCTCGAGCGAGAGGTCGCGGGTCCGAATCCCGCCGAGGGAACAAAAAGTTTTTAATGTTCCTGGGTCATTGAGGGGTATTAAATTTGTGTATAATATAATAAAAATCTTAAATATATGTTTAGTATAAAAGTATTAAATATATTACCGTTGTCTGATACCTGTAACACAAGTTCTTCGGTTACTTAGCACGGAGCCAGATTGACGTGGTGTGAAGCGTCAATAGAAAAATGTATAGGTAACTGTGTACATATGCAATATTCACTCTTATAATGCCGGAAACGCATTTACGAGTCCTCCGGTGGTTCATGAACGACGACGATTTACATGATCATGAACCGACATTATACATGACCAAGATAGCCCGCACTGTCCTAATCAAACTTGAAAACAACATTTATGGATGTTCCAACACTACTGAGCTGGACCATTTGTGAGGCAGAATCTAGTAATAACGACGACCGTCGTAGCGCAGTGGTTGTCTGGTTGAGCACATTCCACAGAGCACAGGTGCGAGAGCCGGAGGTCGCGGGTTCGAATCCCGCCGAAGGAGTAAAAAGTTTTCTGTGTTCCTGGGTTCATGGATATTAAATACTTATGTGTATAATAAATGTTAAATATATTTATAGTAATTATTATTATATTAATAATGCCGCTCATACCGATTTCGGTGGCCGGTTTCATCCTAACCAGGAGTTATTTTTACAGTGCCCAAGAGTGTGCGCAATGCACAGAAGCACTTTCTCTTTATTCACTCTCGTAGCCCAGTGGGACAGATAGTGGGACAGGCGCAGGACCGACTTTATAAATGCCCGTCCGACGCATGGATCATCTTTCTTGTCAGATGATCAGGTGATCAGCTTGCATTGTCCTAACCAAACTTGAAAACAACTATTTTTGTTGATCCAACGCGGAAATCGAAGCCATGACCTCCAGGTCGAGAGCTAGGCTTTAGGCCACGGAGCTGTATATTATTATAAAAGTATTAAATATGTTTCCGTTGTCTGTCTCCATACAAATTCTGATGCGTAGCAGATTGACGTGACGTGTGAAGCGTCCATACATATAAAAAAGTCAAAATAAAATATTAGGTATTTTTTTGTCAAAACTCAATTTTTACCCGACTTCGGCGAAGCCAAAAGGACGGGTAATGATTTTGGCAGTGTATGTATTATAGATGCTTAGATTTTATTAGCGGGTGCGCCACGGCTCTACCTTGACCATTTTGGTAATTATGCATTTCTGGATTTCAAATTGAATTATTTTCTTGTTTCAGCCTTTATAGACCCCTTTCTTGCGAAGTCAGGTTAACGTTTTTTAATCTTTTTTTATTACTCTAGTCTTGCTACTGACTACGTCCGAGATAAATTTAACCCAAACGTAAACAAAGCCATCTATGACAAAACCATAGATTAGTCAGTGATGCCAATTGCCCAATGTTAATGCAATGATTATTGTTGGCTACATTAATCCATAGACTATAGACTACATTCTACAATCAGCAGTGTCAAAATAGCGTATTTTTAATGTAAAGGTTTTTCATTTGATGTTTAAATATGTTAATTATTGCTTAATTGTTTTATAATGTATTGGATACTATACCTGTGAAAGTGTTGATAAGTGTGCACAATGAGTGAATAAATGAAAATGTCGATGTTTTCGGTTTGTTTAGCTTTAGGTTAAATTTATCTCGGATGTACTATACATATACATGGCACAACACAACCTTACACATACTGTTTTTGTTTGCAAGGACTTCCTTAACTCGCCGAGGTCCTTTTCCATCAAAAGGTAAACGACAAATTGAGTCATATAATATGATTTAAAGACAGGAAGATCAAGACTGATGGAACTGCGGAACTTGTTCTCAGAATGAGGATAAAAAGCGTATTATAATAACCACCTTTTTTGGATGTCGGTAAAAAATTGCACGACGTGGATGCATGTTATGAATTTTCGTAGCAGCGTTAATATTACACGCTGTACGATTTCGGGATAAAACGTAGAGTATGCCAAAGCCTAAACTACGGAAAATATAAATCAGTAGTTTTTCCCGTGTAAATGTAACAACACTTCTCGAGCCTTTACCGCCAAATTGTGGTAAACTTCACTTATGTCGAAATTGGGATTTCGACAAGAATGTAGCTTACAATGATGTGGAATTTTAACCAGTGAGCCTAGTGATAGTTTTGCCAGTGCTCACGGCGAGAAAGTTAATTACAATATATATACAATATCTCTCGCTCGAGCACCATCGCGCTCAACAACTGCGCTACGGAGGTCGTCATTTTAGTCCTTAAAATATTTTTTTTGAGTTACATTTAAGTCGCGTCAGGACACGTGAACTGATTGAAAATTCGTAAGACGGGAGAGTAGACCGCCGGCGGCTCGTAGGAGAGGAAGGAATTTTTCTTTCAACCTCGTGACGAAAATGTATGCCTTCTTTTCCGTTTTTCACTTCTGCCGGCACTCCCGGGCTTTGCACCCTATTTTTTAGTTTGGAATTAGTTGATGTTACTGATTAGATTCAGTAATATTATCTATATTTTGCTCAATTATTAACTTAGGAATCACTTCGTCGTCATCACATCAGCCTCTGGACTTTAGCGTCCCCCCAATTTCATGGAAGATAGTAGTAGCCTATCTAGCCACAGTTGGCAGGCGAGTGCAGTTTTCAGATATTAATAAAAAAAATATTAAAAAACTTTAACCCGACTTCGCAAAAAATGGGTCTAAAAAGGCTGAAACAAGATAATAATTCAATTTGAAATCCAGAAATGCATAGGTACAAAAATGGTCAAGGTAGAGCCGTGGTCGCACCCGCTATTGGCATCGAGGCTTGAATTTTTTTTGCGAAGTCGGATTAAAGTTTTTTAATCTTTTTTTTATTTAATATATTTCTGTTTCCACATCAAATATAATAATTATTATATTTTTATTAAATTGTCCATTACATAGAAAGTATTAACTCCTAGATGCTTACTTAATGCGTACGACCGCATTTTAAACGTTTATTTTGAATTTAACAATAAAATATAATAATTAATAAAAATATAAAAACAAATTCGTAATGTGCTTGCCGAGACTTATCTTTTGATACCAAACACGAGACAATTATCTTAATTTTTTTTTTTGGAGATAGTTTTTGAGGTTTAATTTTCAAAATAAAAAAAAAATCTAAAAATTATATACTCGCGGCATTATTACCAATCGATTGATCCCTTATTTATTAAAATCGGACCAGTACTTAAGCCGCTACGTGAGAACATACATACATATAGGTTACATACATACATACATAGACTGCCAAAATCAATCCCTTCCTTTTGGCTTCGCCGAAGTCGGGTAACAAAGTGCGCGGTGCTGTTTTTCATTTTCGGAATTATCTGGATACAAAATACTTTTTTATATCCAGATAATTCCGGAAATGCCTTTTACAGCACCCACGGAAAAGATGCTTGATGGGATGACTCATAAAGTTCTATTTTGTTTGTCAGAACTTAGAATAATACCGTACCTAATCGAGCTCCAAATTACTTGTGTTCTTCTATGAGTATTAGCACAAAGTAGACGATATAAGTATTAGTCACGGCAAATCACTGACGTAAGTATTATTAGATTTATTATGGTAGATAACGTAGAAGTATAATCACAGCTGATATATATGATAGCGTCTCATCAATTATTGTTAGCTAGATGACGTATTTGGTAAAAAAGAAGAGGTCAAATAGTATAAGTTTAGATGACAAAATAACAATAAACAATGTGTCAAAATATTTATCCCCAATTGACGTGTATTTAGATTATGATGAATTATTATACTTAAGAATAATCGCGTCAGCAAAGAAAAAGGGGCATCATATAGGAGATGTTATATAAGGATATCTTATAGGAGATGTTTTGTAAAAACAAAGACGTTTGGTCCACCGGAAAACCTTTTCCCTTCCATCACATAGGACTAATGTGGGACAACATGGCCCATTGTACCGTCTGTGCTCATCATACAATGCTATCAATACGGCCTTCGATATTTTTGCTGGTTCTGTGGTCTCTTCTAAAAATAATCTCAAACTAATTCTAGGGTAAACTATTAGTTATTGTATTAACATTAACTATTCGTTAATGTATTAAGCTTTTTGTAAGATTTAATTTTATATGCTATGTTAAGTAGTAAGGAACCTCAACTTTAATATTTCGTGCATGCTGTGTTCACATCCTAGCCCTCTAGGATACATTCCCTAGTTTAATTATTATATAATATAAGAAGCTTACATGTATTGTAAATTGTATCCTGTTTTGTGAGCCTTTGGGGCATCTTATAGAAGATGTTGAGTCACCTAGACGCGACAATACTTTAGGGTGTGTATGTAATTCTTTCAGCGCTGGTACTTTCCCAGTATACTCCACATAGGAGGCACTATGTGGAGTATACTGTGAAAGTACCAGCGCTGAAAGAATTACATCTTTCTATGAGAAATGCCCCCAACATCATATATTTTCACATACAAGAAGTAAAACAGTACCTTTTTCAGCGCTTGTAGATACTTTCACAGTAAACTCTACATACGGGACCCATACACACCCTAAAGAATTATCACTCATTAATATTATAGCCTGTATACTATCGCATCCAGGAGACTTAACATCTAGTCCAAATAATTATAATCTACTATGAGTTAATTTTATGCATATGACCATCGACCATCTAATACAAATTCTTCCACAATCTTGTAACGAATCTAATCTACCACCTAACGTCAATGCTCTGGCGCCATTCATTAATTACGTAAGTCTATTAAGGCCGCCCACATACATACGTTTTCCGTATTAGTTTTCCGAATGCGTAATTTCGAATTGGAATTCCGTGAGACTAGCGCAGACGTTCGTTTTTTTTCATTCGGAATGTATTCACGTCAGTACAATTTATGCGTAACCAATACAGAGACTACGTCCGATGCGCGGCGCGGGCGCGAAACTAAATAGAAATTTCCGAACGTGTGCGCCGGCACAAACAAAACGTAGGCAAGCGCTGCGTTCCGCATGACGTCATTAGGTTTTTTCGAGTAGATTTCTCCTGATCTGTTATTTTCCTCTTTATGCCCAAGCTACAATAATGCAATTCTCCGAAATTATGCTTTGCATGCACGTAAATATATTTAACGATTATGTTGATATATTATGCCTCCGTGGTCTAGTGGTTCAGAGCTTCGCTTTCGATCGTGACTTCGATTCCCGCTTTGGAACAACAAAAACTGTTGTTTTCAAGTTTGGTTAGGACGATGGATGCATGCTGATCACCTAATTGTCTGACAAGAAAAATGATCCATGCGTCGAATATGCATGTAAATAGTCGGTCCTGCGCCTGATCTCCCGACAGTCCTTAAACGACAAACAAAGTGAAAAAATAGTTTTCATATTCCACTTTGAAAATCTTTAAAAAAAAACTAAGATTTTTAGAGCACTTAAAATTCTAGGAAAACATCTGTGGTTCATACCCTTTATATCGGTATATAATTTAAAAGATAATTATTACAAAAGCATGTTTGGATTTGCAATGTTAAAAGTAAATTTATAGTCGTTTGAAGTTTGAAAACTGGCTTTTTTCGAAATTAACTTAAAAAATTATTTAAAAAAAAACTATTGGGCCTGAGTCTTGTAATTAGGCCTCAATATATAACAGACGGCTCCACGGGTCCACGGTTTTCGTTTGTCCATCCATGTGCCGAACATCCTGTATATTACACAAAATTAATACACATCTATGACCCAGGAACACTGATAACTTTTCCCTCGACGGGATTCGAACCCGTCACGTTGACTCGCTCAACCACTTTCATGTTTGTATGAGAAATCCCTAAACATCATAAATTTAATTGAATTAAGTACCTCTTTCAGCGCTGGTACTTTATCAGGAAACTACGGGACCCATACATACCCTAAAGTATTATCACTCATTAATATTATAACCTGCATAGCGCCGGACAAAAATTCGATACTAGAGCGATGAAGGATTGTAGTGCTAGTTGTACAATAAAAATGACTTTTAAAAAAAAAATTAAACCGCCTTCAAAAAAAATAACTAAAAAGCGATAAATAAACTAATGTATCTACTAAATGCATAATATATACCTACAATTATTTAAATATTTACAACTCAATACCTAATACTTTAACAAAGTCATCTTTAACTATTTAAATATTTACAGTTATCACTTATATTTGGAGTCGGTGCCAGCCTGCAGCCTAGGTAACATAGTCTGTTGTGTTGTTTGACGCGCGCGGCTGGCAAGCGCGTTGAAATAGATTATTTCAGCGCGCTTATGCAAATTCGTATTTTTAGTTTTGCTTTGAATTTTAGTGTCGGTCAGTATTCTTAATTACATTTATTTGTTTGGCTGGCACCGACTTCAAAAATAAGTGATAACTGTAAATATTTAAATAGTTAAAGATGACTTTGTTAAAGTATTAGGTATTGAGTTGTAAATATTTAAATAATTGTAGGTATATATTATGCATTTAGTAGATACATTAGTTTATTTATCGCTTTTTAGTTATTTTTTTTGAAGGCGGTTTAATTTTTTTTTAAAAAGTCATTTTATTTCTCGATTTTTAGTTGTGTTGATGCGTTGTGAACTTAAATAGATGCTAGTTCATTTACTTAAGGGTTTCAGTTTATTTAATATATAGTCACTAATTACAACGTCCGTTTGTCGAATTGGTCATATTTTTAGGAAGCTATAATTGTTATTAATAGGTACTTAGTTGAAAGAGTTTGATAATATAATACTTATTAGGTATTTATATTTTTTATTATCATGGGTAGACCCAACGACATTGACAAAGTTATAATATGCAATAACACACAGCCAAAATGCAGCAGTTTCAATTCGTCAATGTCGTCCATACTGCATAGGAAACAGATCACGAATGAGAAAAATGAGAGTGTGGATAAATTGCTTGTTCTCGCGAGAAGGGCCGGCGAGACTTCTCGGCGAGATTTCTCGCCGTGAGTCTGGATGGTATATTCCAAGTATCACGTTAGCCCTACATACATTCGATCAACCAATTGCAGTACTGCTCCCAACTCCTAACCGTTAAGGAGTACTGTAGCTTCATCATCAGCACAGCAGCATCAGATGTTGATTCAAGCATACCTCACAAGCAACATGTTAGCCCTACATACCTACTACTAAATAGTTTCCATCGACCAATTGCAGTACTGCCTTCCAGCTCCTAATCCTAACCGTTAAGGAGTACTGTAGCTTCATCATCAGCACAGCAGCATCAGATGTTGATTCAAGCATACCTCACAAGCAACATGTTAGCTCTACATACTACTAAATAGTTTCCATCGACCAATTGCAGTACTGCCTTCCAACTCCTGATCCTAACCGTTAAGGAGCACTGTAGCTTCATCATCAGCACAGCAGCATCAGATGTTGATTCAAGCATACCTCACAAGCAACATGTTAGCCCTACATACTACTAAATAGTTTCCATCGTCCAATTGCAGTACTGCCTTCCAACTGCTAATCCTAACCGTTAAGGAGTACTTTAGCTTCATCATCAGCACAGCAGCATCAGATGTTGACACCCGGAAGCATATACCTGAGTAAGACATGATTACGTAACAAAAACACCATACGAGCATACAATTTTCGGTGGTTGCCCTCGATTTCTCCTGGATCCCATCATCAGATCCTGACCTGGTGAAAATGGGACCACCTCAGAAGTGAACTCTATACAACAAAAAAAAAATTTTTGAAATCCGTCTATAATTGACGAAAATATCGGTGAACATACATAAAAAAAAAAAAAAAAAAAAAAAAATATTATACATACAGACGAATTGAGAACCTCCTCCTTTTTTTGAAGTCGGTTAAAAAAAGATACCTCAGTGATCTGATTTAGCTCCCAAACATATGAACCGATTTTAATCTAGTTTTTGTTTGAAGCATGGGCAGGCCATGGCTTGAATATTTTATTAATGTTAGTTAAAGTAGACCTTGGTCTATTTCTATATAAGTGATAAAAAACAAAAAAAAAATGCGTAATAATTGAATAGCCCATCTTTATTTTGCAATAGTTTACTTTAACTATGTTACAAAATTCACTTAATTAGGCACATTTAAAGCAGAATTCCCACCGCCATCAAGTAATTAATATACACTTATGAACAATACCAGCGTGCATTATTTTAAAACATTTGACGTCATTAAGAACAATTTACTAAGTACAGACGGGAAAACCGTGGCGTTCGCATACACAACTAAAAGACAAAAATTCCATTAAATACCGAATGATTCATGGTTCATACATAGCCGAATATAGTGTGAAGAGAAGGACGCGTAGAGCATTATTTGTTTTGGCTCCTCATTTAAATTGCTTAAAAATCCCTAACACGTTGTGCATTTAAAAGTGCACACACCGCTAAACAACTTCTCATCAATAGGGGTTTCAACCCCCTTATTAATTAAATATTTACACCACGGATAAATCCAAATCGTCTGAAATGTTGGATAAGGCACTTGACAAATACAGCTTCGGTAGTATATTTATCAAGTACTTTTTTTATTTATAAGGAGTATGATTTAGAAAAGATCACTATAAAATTTTGGTGACATTAAGTTCCGATTTCACCAACGCATGTTAGTGTTAACGGGTTGTTAAATTACCATGCCTTCTTATTCATTTATAGGAATTATGAGAGGAACAGCATGATATTTAACGAAGGATTAACTTTAACATTGCTTGGTGAAACACGCCCTAAATGCGTTGAGTGGCTTGATCTAGATCTTAATAATATAATATAAGTTTCGATATTTTCTGATGATAAAATAATATAACATGTTAAGTCCCGATCTCACCGACGCTGGTTAGTTTTAACGGCTTGTTAAAATACCATACCTTCTCATTCATTGACAAGAAATACGAGAGGGATAACATGATATTTAATGAAGGATTTAACAATCAGTGTTTGGAAAAACTGGGTATTAGTCATTAATTATTATATTATGAGTTATAACACGGTTATTGTTATGTTAATTAGTAGTTTATATTTTATAGATTTCGGCGGTGTTCACCAAGCAATGTTAAGGTTAACGCCGTGTTAAATATCATGTTATCCCTCTCGTATTTCCTGTCAATGCATAAGATGGCATGGTATTTTAACATGGCGTTAACTTTAACATTGCTTGGTGAAACACGACCTTATACAATTGTTATTTTATATTTATGGTACCTATTATAATAAATATTAAATAAATTAAGTTATAAGGTATTAGTATATCCTTTATTATCCTTATATTACTTTTTGCTACAATAATTATAGTCATTATTAAGTCATAAGTAAGGTTGTTGACATCGTAGATATTGTATTCGTGACGTTATCGAAAGAGACCCGTAAAAGTTATCGAATGTTATTTGTATTGCCTGCCATGCTTTTCATACAATTGTCATTCGGTAACTACACTTTTACGGAGCTTTCAAATGTTCCTGCTTGTGTATGAAAATTATGACCGCTCATAGAATTGACATACAAAATATTATACAGTTAAAATGATGCGAATACGTAGTTGTCAATTTTTCCTGCTTGGCCCACATGTCTTGAACCGCTTAAATGTGAGAGTATGCGTTTGAGCAGTTTTATAGCGCAGCTGTGGCGGTATTGTTAATTGTACCTACTCGTAGTTCATTACATAGTTAATACAATATACCTAATAATAATAAATATTATATAAGTACTTACTTTAGATTACCTGTAATCGACGACTAACATTTAGCAGTGTGCGGTAAAACCAGTAATGATTTATGTTACACTGTGTAGTTTAAGTTTTTTTATGTAATTCTTATTGATTTAATAAATAAAAAAATAAATAAAATAATAACAAATAAGTTAAAAAATATTAGTATAAACAACATTTAAAGTAATACTAGTACAATATTTTTTTGGCTTCCATTCGCCGACAGATTTGGTTTTCCACTCTTCGATCTTATCATGTAGCAATAAGGTTCAAAGTGGTAAACCAGATCTGTACTTATATTTATTCTCTATAAATAGGTTCAATAACCTTTCAAGTTCCGCATAGGTCAAAGTCATGAGGCCATTATCTAATATCTTAATAATAATCGGCTGGCAACAAGCGCTGTTCTAAATTTTTAAATGACTTCACTAATACATTACAGAAAAATATTATTTTATATATTATGTTAGTTGTTGAAATCGGTTTATTTAAACGTAGTTTATTTTTAACTCTATTTATTAAAAACTATATTTTTTGTACTACTTCGTATGCGTAAAATGAAATTCTGCCAGGAATTTTGCTGCGGTGGAAAGTAGTATACCTAATATACCGGTATGTAAATACAGCATGTAAACTACTACCACAACAAAATATGCTATCAAAATCTGTTAAGTAGTTTTTAGGTAATAGATTAACAACGTCCATCAATCGATACTTACAACATTTTGCGTTTATAATATTAGTAGAATAACATCAAGGATGTCTATGTTTTAACCCTCGATTAAAAAAGAGGCGTGCCGTGCCGCATGCATGTATGTGTAAATGGCATCGTAGCTCCCAAACGGATGAACAGATCTAGTTTTTTTTTAAAGCAAACGTGTTTCTCGGTAGCTAGGGCTATAGCTATTTTTTAATTCACCATCATCAATTCGCTAACTGCTTAACAATTCTGGGGTTACCTAAAATAGTATTGTTTATAGCTATTTACTTATTGTCTTCACCAACTGAGAATATTTTTCTTGAAACAATACATAGAATGCATACAATTTTTCGACACAATAAAAAGCCTAATTAAAAAAATACAATTGATAATAATTAAAAATATACGGCAGCCTTGCTTAAAATAATTAGTTATTTACTTCTAAAGGTGCCTCAGAAATATTGAAAAACTAAGGCAGGATTTGAAGAAAGGATCTGGTATTGGCAAAGTCTATAGTTATATAATGTCTCCGCCTCCGTGGTCTAGTGGTTCAGAGCTTTGCTCTCGACCCGGAGGTCATGGGTTCGATTCCCGCGTTGAAACAACAATAAAATGTTGTTTTAAAGTTTGGTTAGGACAATGCAGGCTGATCATCTGATTGTCTGACAATAAAGATGATCCATGCGTCGGATGGGCATGTAAGAAGTCGGTCCTGCGCCTGTTCTCTCGCCAGTCGTGTCGGTTTACCGTCCCACTGGGTTATGAGAGTAAAAGAAAGAGTATCTTGTGTATTGCCCACACTCTTGGGCACTATAAAATAACTCCTGCGTAGCTAGCCTGGTTTCAATGAAATAGGCTACCGACACCTACATCGGTGAGGGGAGCTATTATTATTACAAATGCCTATAGCTAAAATTCTGAAGTGTTTTTTTTAATTTAAGATGCTTACATATGTGTATAGGTGTAAAATAAATGAATGATAATACTTTAGAGTGTGTATGTGCTTTCTATGTAGAGTTTACTGCGAAAGTACCAACGCTGAAAGGTATACTTTTGATTTTCATGTTTCTATGAGAAATACCCCAACATCATAAATTTGACCATACAATCATTAAAAAAAAGTACCTGTTTTAGCGCTGGTACTTTCACAGTGAACTCTATATACGGGGCCCATACACACGCTAAGTAGGTATTATCACTCATTTATTTTACATCTTGTATAGGTTCGGCATAATATTAAGTATTCCCTTTGTCGCCTATAATCATAAATGGACAGGAGCGTTTTCGCAACCATACGTCATACTTTTTGCAGAACCAAACATCGGGACGATTTTTTCATCATATTATTTTTGATCGACATTTTGTATGACGTATGTGATGCAATCATCAGGCTTACTCCCGACACAATCGAGAATCGAATCAGTTTGATCTCAACGGCTTATGGTGTTTTATTTGGTGGATTACTTTGAAACTAACCAGGATAAAGAAAATCGTTAGATCGTATCTTTTTGTACCTACTCCTGACCATATAAATCGACTGAAAATCAAAATAAACAACCGTCAATTTATATGGGAGTACGCGGCACCATCGAATCTGAATCAAAATCGAATCAGTTTGGAGAATAAGATGTTGGAGCATTTCTCATAGAAACATGAAAATCAAAAGTATATTTTTCAGCGTTGGTACTTTCGCAGTAAACTCTACATAGAATCATTTAATATTTAATAAAATTCTCAAACGTTTTGTTAAGTTAAGATGCTTACATGTGTGTAGGTGTAAAATAAACGAGTGATTATACTTTAGAGTGTGTACTCTAAAGTACGAGTATAATCACTGTTCTATTTTTCACCTACAAAAGTCTATCACGGACGCCCGCATACTAAGTCGTATAATGCAAACACCCTTTGCAAATAATAGAGCTGTATGCACATTGCACCTGCAACTTGTAAACATTGTGATAAGTGCACACACCGCTTATCTCAATGTTTATAAAACTACACCTCAATTATTTTTTTATCTTATAATAATTGTTGGTCTGACCTCCGGAGAACCCCTAATTAATACGGCCTATTGTTTAAAAATGTAAGTTATGTTTCAAGAGCTAATTACACTTTCCGTTTCACAGAAGGACGACCGCGAGTTTTAAACATACCGACGCGATTAAAAATAATATATTGTAACTAGCTAGTTACAATATATTATTTTTGTATGTCAGCTGACCCGTGCCCACTTCGTCGAGCATAGAAACAGTTTGTGATGAACCGTTTAAACTTTCCCGGGACTTCCACGAAATAGCCGAATCGGTTCAGCCGTTCTCGAGTTTTAGCGAGACTAACGAACTTATGTCCAGGGAGGCTTATGTCCAGTAGTGGACATCATAGCTGAAATGATGATGATGATGACAGGCTTGGTATATCTACATTATAAAGAGGAAACATTTGATTGTTTGATTGTTTGTATTATATATGAAAATGAATTGCTGTTCGACAGTCTCGCTAAAACTAGAGAACGGCTGAACTGATTCGGCAATTTTAGTCTTGAAATATTTGTGGAAGTCCCGAGATTTACACATGCATTACAAACTGTTTGTATGCTCAACGAAGTGGGCACGGGTCAGCTGGTAATTTATAAAGTAATAATGCCTCTCACACCGTTTTCGGTGACAGTGGCCGGTTTCATTGAAACCAGGCCAGGTACGGTGAGTTTGTTTTATAGTGCCCAAGTATGTGCGCAATACACAGAAGCACTTTCTCTTCCTTCACTCTCGTAGCCCAGTGGGACAATAACCGACACGACTGGCCGCAGATCAGGCGCTGGACTGACTTTTTACATGCCCAATTGCCCATCAGACACATGGATATAATCTTTCTTGTCAGACAATCAGATGATCAGCCTGCATTTTCCTAACCAAACTGAAAACAATTTTTTTGTTGTTCCCACGTAGGAATCGAACCCACAACCGAGTAGAGGGCGAAGATCTGTACCACTAAGCCACGGAGGCAAAAATTCATAAAGTATTATAATATTATACTTAGTACACTATTACTCAGACATTTATAGCAAATAATAAGTTATGACAAGAGCATAATAACATGTTAATTCGAGTATTGTAATAGACATGTTTTTTATATTTTCCAGTCACGTTTAAGATCAGTTAATTATAATTTATAACAAAATTGATAAAAAAACTTATAAAATTCAAATAATTAATTTGTAATATTTCAAAGTTATCATTGGCAATATGACATATTTAAAAATAATAAATATTTCTATCTAAAAAGTTTAGATCTAAAAAATATTATTGTAAAATTTCCAGCTTGAAATACAGGCCGGACACACAAATTTAATGTTAAATAAACACTGTTTTTTTCCTTAGAAAAAAATGACTATTTAAGTATCTAGAAACTACATTGCCATATTAATTCTAAAGTATAAAACGTTCGGTATTTTTTACGTGAAACACATACTTACATCTATTTATACTTTACACACACGTCACATTTATAGCACTATTATTTAATTATTTATAGGATATGTATCCTAGTGCTTTTTTACAACGTGTAAAATAAATAAGTGTTAATAAAATTTAAAGATGTGTAGAAAATAAAAAATGCTGAGAGCCTCCTTTTTTGTGCATGCCGAAGGTGCAGAGTCCAAGGCCAACCAATCAGCCCATTAACAATTTTTCTGATTAGAGTGGTATACCAAAATAACTACGAGCCAGTAGATTTTGACAGAGAAGTGAACAAGACTGTACATAAAATATTTTTTGCAATATTTCAAATTCCGTTTTTCCTAACTTTTTGCGAATTGCAATTGTTTGCAACTACTTTTCGTACAAAATACTCAAGAATTACATCAGTAAAATTTTATAACTCATTTCTGTTACTTACACGTTGTATATATTAATTAGTCTCTTAAAGTCAGTTAAGTACAGAAATAAAAAATATATATTTATATTAGGTCCTTACATATGAAATTGGCGTTTTGTCGTACTGGCCACTTTGATCTTAAATATATCCTCTTTGGTTAGGAATTCCAAATTAAAATTTAATATATTATTTTGCTATTTAATCATGCATTTGTGTTTTGAAAACCGTAATTCATTTGTTTTTTTCTCTTTTGCTTTTTTTTCGGCGTCACTCATTTAACAAAATGGAAAACTTAAAATATCGCATTATTTACGAGTACGAGTTCCGTGGCACCAGTGCTGCAGAAACGGCTCGAAGGATTAATTATGTGTATGGGGGTGGTGTCGCAAAAGAAAACACGGTGCGTTTTTGGTTTCAACGCTTTCGTTCTCGAACTTTCGACCTGCAGAACAAGCCCCGTGGACAGCCGGAGACCAAGGTCGATAATGATGAATTGAAGGCTATCGTGGAAGCAGATCAAACCACATCAGAGCTAGCTACAGGCTGCGGTGTTAGTGACAAAACAGTTTTAATCCACTTAAAGCAAATTGGGAAGGTGAAAAAGCTTGAAAGGTGGGTACCTCATGAATTGAGTGAAGCAAATCGACAAACGCGCGTCGACTGCAGCGTTACATTGCTCAACCGGCACAATAATGAAGGAATTTTAAATCGGATCATTACATGTGATGAAAAGTGGATCCTATACGATAATCGTAAACGCTTATCGCAATGGCTGAACCCTGGTGAACCAGCAAAGTCTTGCCCCAAGCGAAAATTGAATTGACTCAAAAAAAGTTACTTGTAAGCGTTTGGTGGACTAGTGCCGGTTTCGTACACTATAGCTTTCTTAAATCTGGTCAGACGATTACGGCTGATGTCTATTGTCAGCAACTGCAAACCATGATGGAAAAGCTCGCCGTTAAACAACCGAGACTTGTCAATCGCTCTACGCCACTGCTGCTTCAAGACAACACTAGACCACACACGGCCCAACAGACGGCTACCAAATTAGAGGAGCTTCAATTATTGGAATGTCTAAGACATCCACCGTACTCTCCGGACCTTGCTCCAACAGATTACCATTTTTTTCGAAATTTGGATAACTTCTTGCAAGGAAAAAAATTCAAATCCGATGAGGCAGTCCAAACCGCTTTCAAAGATGTCATTGATTCCCGTCCGAATGGTTTTTTTGGTAAAGGGATCAATGAACTACCTATGAGATGGCAAGATAATACTTTGATTAATAAAATATATTTTAATATGAAAAAATCGCATTTATGTTCCTCCCATACAAAACGCCAATTTCATATGTAAGGACCTAATATAATAAAATAACTTAAAAAACTACAAATAAAAAATAACCCTAAGGTCGTCCTCATCAGGCAGAGTACCCAGAAGGCTCAAAGAGTTTGCTCGCTGGATGGCGATGCTTACTCTTTGCGCCAGGTAGGTCCCTGCTCTGGGGTCTCGGGTGGCCTATACCAGTTTTTTTTTAATTTTTCCAAATAATTTATGCGCACCCCGACCCCATGGGTTCCAGTTTCAACCCCAAACGGTTCAAATATGAGATCCCTGTTCTCATATATGCTACAAAAATTACTAATAAAATCTGGGTTTCCCCGAATCAGGTGATAAATGCTAATACTACAATCGTTTTTTTCTATGACGTCAAAGAGACACCCACAAACAAACATTAATGGTTGGAAATTTTATAGAAATATGTTTTTGAGCGAGTTCACTTGCACTAGTCATGTTTGCTAGCAAAACCAAAGTTAGGTTAGAGCGACGTCCATCATTGCGTCGCAGCGTCAACGTTGCGTCGTTTCCCGTAGCCCATGTCTTAAAAATGCAGTGTGATTCACGGTTCATATATCAAGCTGTAATTAATATACATTTATGAACGATACCAGCATTATTTTAAGGCATTTGACGTCATTAAGAACAATTTACTAAGTACAGACGGGAATAACCATTAATCACTTTGTATATGGAAATTGAGGCAGCGGCAACGACGGAACGTAGCACAATGCACTAATGAGACCTCACCCTTATCTAAAAGCTGTGCGTGCCAACCAGGGATGAAATGGATACGAAATTTCGGATACGGATATGAATATTAAATTATTTCGGATTATCCATTTGTTTCGGATAATTTCGGTTACGGATATTACATTTTGGTTTCCTTTTTACAGTAACAAGACTTTTATTTCAGATTCCGTTACGGTTACGGATAAGTTTTTACATCGGATATCCGATAGTTTCGGTTACGGTTACGGAGCTCCCTAACATCCCTGGTGCCAGCCCCTCTGCCAATCGTGACGAGTATCAGCAACTACCCCCATTAAACACTTGGGCTTCTAGTGGACGTCATTGTTGAAATAGTAATGATGATCGTTTTATTGAAATAAATTATAGCCGAACACAAATCATCTATTTAATAAAAAAAAGTTTGAAAATCAAATGATATTTATACCGGTTATCCATTCTAACTCATATTTGTACGAAGCACACACATTACGGTAGCTTTAGTTAAAACCATGAATACATATTTATAGAAATATAATGAATTTGTAGAAAAATAATGGATTTTAGAAGATGATAGATATTGAACTGATCTCTACAAAATATAATTTATTACAGATGATTAAAATTAATACTAATGTGATTTTACCTGACGTCACTGCGTAAGCGAGATAACAAGTGACTGTGAAAGAGATACATGCCTAAGCTACAGTGTAAATATATAGTTCAATGAGCCAATTTATCCTAACTTCAAAAGGACTACTCTAGCTTTCTGCTAGTATCACAATATTTAAAGTAAATATTTTGTAAAAATATTTATTTTAAAATAAAATCGCGCGAAAAACGTATATTTAGCTGCCGTAAAAGTAAAAGTAGCTTATGTGTTTTTGTAGCATTTAAACGACTACCGTTTTTGCGTGAAAGAGTAATATTCCTATGTCCGATATCTCGTTTGGAATGCATCTACTTTTCTTTTATCACTAAATCACCTAAAGGTTGACTGGTTGCTGTAGAAAATGCCTTGAGGCATTAAGTCATGTACAAAATGTGCATGATGTATAAATTAAAAAAAAAATATATATATAATAAATAAATAATATAATATATTCGCCTTTATATTATTAGTGTAATCTTTTCTTGAAAGTACGTCACCTTTGCAAAATATTTTAAATTTCGTAGTTAATATTAGTTAATAATAGTTTACAAGTATACAGATAATCATTCCTCTCTTTCACACTCAAGCCTGGACAAACGACACTTTAAACCGCCTGGGGGCCTATTACAAGCTCTTAATTCCAGCCAGTTTACGCCATACAACATAGCTGCCTGGAATTTTCATATTACGATCACATAATAACTGCATGATGACAGCTAATTAGCGGACACTTGACACTGGACTGGCTTCCGAATGTCACTTTCAGACCACCAAACAAGGGTAGATCCATTCAGTATAATATGTCGCTGTAATATGAAAAAGAACAAGGCAGTTTAAGGCCGTATAATTTGAATTGCCTGGAACCAGGCTGGTATTGTAAAATACCATAATACGGCGCCTGACCCAGGCACTGCAGTATTCAAAGAGTATTTACTGCGCTCTAAGAAAACTATATAAATCATCCAAAAGCGGATGCAAAGGCCCACTTTTTATAAGTAACAAACTCATCGCAGTGGGGTAAAGAACCCTCCAAAATCATAATTACTATCTATATATGTTACTAGCTGACCCGTGCCCACTTCGTTGAGCATGGAAACCGTGTAAACCTTCCAGGGACTTCCACGAATATTTCAAGACCAAAAATAGCCGAATCAGTTCAGCTGATCTCGAGTTTTAGCGAGACTAACGAACAGCAATTGATTTTTATATAGCCTATGTTACTCAGTGATAATGTAGCTTTCTAATGAAAAAATAATTATTAAAATCGGTCCAGTACTTTTTGAGTTTAGTCGGTACATACAAAAATACAAATCTTCCTTCTTTATAATATTAGTGAAGATATATAAAAGGAAAAGGTCACTCACTCATTCACTAACTCATTGACGCATCACGAAATCTCAGAATATTCAAATGTTTAAAAAAACATAAATTTTGCATGGGGTTTTATTAATACTTGTTTAATGCGCAGGCTCACCAAGATGGGATTTAGCGAAATACAACAAGGGGCTAAAACGGGGGGTCAAAGTTGGTATGAAGCTTTGCCGTTTTTGGAGTTATTATTTTATTGACGACCTCCGTAGCGCAGTGGTTGAGCGCCTTGGTGTTCGAGGGAGAGAACGCGGGTTCGAATCCCGCCCGAAGGAACAAAAAGTTTTCAATGTTCCTGGGTCATGGATGTGTATTAAATTTGTGAATAATATAATAAAAATCTTAAATATGTGTATAGTATAAAAGTATTAAATATATTTCCGTTGTCTGGTACCTGTAACACAAGTTCTTCGGATACTTAGCACAGGTCCAGATTGACGTGATGTGAAGCGTCCATAGATATTATTATTATTATTTTATAATCATAATTATTTAAGGGATTTTTGTACAAGAGTTGACAAAGTCATCTTGGATAACTCCAATAAATGAAACTCAGTATGATGCTTCTTCATTGAAATTAATAAAATACGTGCAAAATCATCCCTTAAGGGGTAAAGGGGGGGGGTTGCGAAGTTAGTATGAAAGTTCTTTGATTTTCCAATTTATGTTAATAAACGAGTCAGTTAGTATAAAAATGAAAATATATAATATATGTATATGAAAATGATAGTAATAATATCCATGATATTATTATCTATTTATTACTTTGCATTATAATATTTAACATCAATAAATTTCTCGTATAAAAATTAACATCTTTACGTAATTTCTGAGGACGGATCTTTAGATTAATGTACTTAATACGTTACGACAGTTTGAACTCAATTTTCTCGATATCAGAATTTTGGGATCCTACCTTCATCCATTCGTATCTTATATTATTCTTCAAAATACTTCGTACTTGCAAAGTTAAATGCAGATAAAAGTAGCCTATGTGTAATCCAGGGTGTTAGCTAACTCTATACCAATTTTTATTAAAATCGGTCCAGCCTTTTAGACGTGAAGAAGGAACAAACATACACACACTATCAAAATCTTTCGACAATTTAAGAACAAACTTTTTTGTATTAACTAGCTATCTACTTTATATACATTAAGTAATAAACAAAATTATATAAAAAGCGTCAAGGTATATCTATTAATTTACCGGTACGACAGAAACGTGCAAGTTTTTTTCTTATAATCTATAGTTATAACAGAAACTAGTTTTTTATATAAAATGAATAACTTGTAGACGTATATGCAATAAACTAAAAAGGATTTGAATTATTTTATCACTGTGAAAACTAAACGCTTAATTGTTTTATTATACATAGAACATTCTAGAAAATAGTGTCAAGGAGAGAATAAACAATAATATGTTCTTCTAAGAATTTACTCGCAAAAGAACGTAGCTTTACTGTTCAATATTTTAATTTAAAATGTTCTTAATATCTTTCAGGAATCGTCATGTGTTTGTCGAATTGTATTCACTTTTTTATACTTGCCTTAGTAACTTTATCCAGATTTTTGATGCTCTCTACGTAACTATTGTTTTATGATCATTATAAAAATTCTTGGAAAGGTTTTATTTTTTCTTTAATTTATATACAAACTAGCTGACCTGTGCCCACTTCGTTGAGCATACAAACCGTTTAAACCTTCCCTGGACTTCCACGAATATTTCAAGACTAAAAATAGCCGCAACAGTTTAGCCGTTGTCAAGTTTTAGCGAGACTAACGAACAGCATTTCATTTTTATATATAAGACTAACAGACACGTACCCAATTCGTTGATCATAGAAACCGTTTAAACCTTCCCTGGACTTCCACGAATATTTCAAGACTAAAAATTGCCTCAGTTCAGCCGTTGTCAAGTTTTAGCGAGACTAACGAACAACAATTCATTTTTATATATAAGAGAAGAAGAAAGAAGAAGATAAGGGTCATTCATTCATTCATTAAGGGTCAACCTACTCCCAACACACAGTAGACAAGCGTGGTATCATAATTTCAGCTTTGACGTCCACTACTGGATATAACCCTAAAGTACGCTTGGTAGACGGGTTGGCGAGTGCAGTCTTAGTATAAATGAAACAATCTCAAACCCAACCTCAACTTGATAACCTATTTGACTGATAAAAAAACGTTTCGTTTCACTTTTAAAAATGAAGAATTTTACTTATGATCCATATTTAAATTTATTTCTTTCTTAAAACGTAAAAATAAAGATTATAAAAATATAGATTATACTTATTTTATTGTTTCCTGTAATCTATAATATGAATATAATGGTATAAAAAGAAAGTAAATTAAAGTACTATGTAACATTAATAATTATGTTCACTTTTAAAAGTGGAACGAAACGTTGTTTTATCTGTCAAAAAGGTTCTCAAGTTGAGGTTGTGTTTGAGATTGTTTTATTTATACGGGCCTTAGATACTAACAATGTCCGCTGCTGTCAATTTCCGGATATACATTCCCTCTATCTGCGACTGCTGCTGGATCTAAATCTCAACAGGACGGATGTAGGAATGTTCCATGACATATTGTCACTTGATGTGACTTGTTCTATTGAACTAAGGGCGTGTTTCGCCAAACAGTGTTAAATTTAATCCTTCGATAAATACCATGTTGTTCCTCTCGTGATTCCTATCAATGAATGAGAAGGCAAGGGTGTTTTAACAAGCCGTTAACACTATTATAACAATAGTTTTTGATACCATGTGTTGGTGAAATCGGGACTCAAGCTTTTGAGGTGTCGATTATCTATACTAATATTATAAAGCGGAAGAGTTTGTTTGTTTGTTTGTTTAAACGCACTAATCTCAGGATCTACTGGTCCGATTTGAAAAATTATTTTTTTGTTGGACAGTCCATTTATAGAGGAAAGCTTTAGGCTATATAACATTACGCTGCAACCAATAGGAGCGAAACCTCAGTGAATAATGTTGCAAAAACGGGGAAAATTATTCATATTTCAGGACTTTCGTTGCTTGCGCTGCATTACTCAAAGAATATGTATGAAAGAATTATTCCTTTTTGATAATCAAAATAACAATAACCAACGTGAGCAATCAAAAGATAATCGTGATAGTGTTTCCGACAACCACGCGAACGAAGTCGCGGGCACAGCTAGTGATTAACAATATTAGTTAAAGTGGATGTATTTAGAATTAAATTATTGTTTACTATGTATAAGTTATGTTGCGGCTCTCATATACTTTTGTATAATAGCCTCTAAATAAATAAAAAAATAAAAAAAACCCTCTATCACTTTTACGACACCTAGAAGCTAATGACTAGGCAGTATGGTCTACGTCTGATCATCATGAACGAACATATAAAAAAAAATTACGACACTCTTATTATTTTAGTCTTGAAATATTTGTGGAAGTCCCGAGATTTACACATGCATTACAAACTGTTTGTATGCTCGGGGCTGGGGTATATGTTAAAATTTTTTTATATTAAGTCTTCTTAGACTAAGTGCCAATTTCACCAACAAATGTTAAAGTTAATCCTTCATTAAATATTATCTTGTCCCTCTCGTATTTCCTGTCAATGAATGGGAAGGCATGGTATTTTACCAAGCCGCTAACGCTAACAAGCGTTGGTGAAATCTGGACACAGTGTCAATTTCACAAACAAATGTTAAAGTTAATCCTTCATTAAATATCATGTTATCCCTCTCGTATTTCCTGTCGATGAATGGGAAGGCATGGTATTTTACCAAGCCTTTAACGCTAACAAGCGTTGGTGAAATCAGGACGTATCCTGATTCAGAAAAGATGTCTTTATTAACAACTTATCTGGCTGCGTAATGACGTGTTAAAAACCGATGGTCGCAGCTTTAAATCCCGTCGAGACAACAAAAAGGTTCAAAGTTTCTGTTAATAATCCTACGTGTTAATAAATTATTAACAGGATTTTAGGTGTCATAATATGATAATGTTGACTGTTAATATAGTAAAAAAATTCTGCTTATACTAAAAACGAGAAATTTTGTAAATAATAATAGATGGACGGATGTTTGTTACTTTATCACGCAAAAATTACAGAACTGATTTTGATGAAACTTGTTATGGTGGTCGTTTACATGTTGGATTAACTTATAGGGTACTTTTTACGTCACTGAACGGTACGATTCTGGCGAGAATAAAAACGGGAAACATCTAGAATAGAATATTTTATTTCAAAGAGAGATTGAGACACTGTAACTATAATTCAAAAGTTATTATCAAACCTACTATATTAACAAACAACTCTAAATCTTAAATAAATATCATATACCATCATTTGTTTACATCTGTCTGTAAATCCTAACATGTCCATTTAAGAAAAGGATGATTTTAATTGCAAAGCGTAAAAAAGTAAGTATAATTGTCCGAAGCATTTTTATTAAGCGCTAGTGACGTAAAGTGCGAAACAGGTTTCCTTGTCCAAAACACTTACTTATTGGTATAAAAACACACAGAGAACGGCCGTTCTATAGACTCTCCCGAGAACTAGGAGCGTACAAACACTTATTCAGGTACGTTCCGAATTTAAATTTAAATTATTTTCTACATAAAAAAGGTTTTAATAGTTTTAAGAAGTTTCCGTTCACATTCGTTAGTTTTTAGTCCTTTGGTTTTTTTTATTGTTAAAAGTGAGTGTAATTTTTTTTAAATAATTAATTTAACAAAGCGTTGCCGTAGTAGAGTAAACTAACTTTTTATATTTTGACATATCTTGTAAATTCTAATTCGCAATTTCGAAGGTCTTCTTCTTTTTTAAAATGGCGTCCCTTGAGGAATACTAGAAAAAGTCAAGGAGATATGAAGCGTGACACTGTCTTAAAAGTGGCGCCCAGCGTGATTAGTGTTGGTAGAAACAATTGGCAATTACGTAATGATAGCGTTATCGAAAGGGAATGTATGAAAAGTATAAAAGCTCCCATACATTTGACATCCGATAAAGTTACGAATGCGTAGTTATTAATTGTTCCTGCTACTCTCTGGGTCTTAGACCACTTGGTTTGGGTGTGTTTTCCAATTTCTGAAAGGCTCATCAAATCCTCGTTCAGCTAATATTTGAGTTATCAAGCCAGCTGAACGCTTATTAGTGTATGTAGTGATTTAGCGAGTGACCGAAGTTGTGGCGACTGATATTCACCTATGAGCGTTCAGAATGGCTTGTTAGCACTATTGTTAGCTTATCGACGATTTAATCAGCTTTTCAGAAACCGGGCGTTAGCATGCGCAATTTTAAAGTCGATAGTTAATTACTTTGATCGATACTACCACTTACATTTTATAATTCTAACTTCGGGATTATAATTGAAGACATGAATGGATAAAGGCGATATATGTCGCAAAAAATTACCCAGAAAATTGGTTTTAAACTGTCACTTAAACATTATAGGAATATATAGTAACGTATTAAGTACATTCATTCTAGAGATGGATCTTTAGATTAATGTACTATATATGTAGCGATGTATTCCAAAATGTTTAAGTGATAGTTTGATAAAAAAATTCTCGAAATCAGAATTTTGCTATATACCACCTTCTTCCATTATTGACTTCAATTAGTAACAGCATCTTGGATAAGGGGACGAATTGACACCTTCTCAACTTAAATCTCTACCGTGGTGAATTGCATAAAAAACTCACATAATCAATTAAACCTTTTTAACTCCGACAAAATAGTGGTGTTATAAGTTTAACGTGTTCCTGTGTGTGTCTGTCTGTGGCATAAGCCGATTTTGATGTAGTTTATTTGTTTAAAAACTGACGTGATCGCAATAGTTTTAATTCATCATTATCAGTTCGATTCGTTCGCGCTGACAATTTGTCGACCTCTGTAGCCCAGTGGTGGAGTAGGTGGAGTTCGCGGGTTCAAATCCTACCGATGAAAGAAAAGTTATCTGTATTCCTGGGTCAATGCGATAACTTTGAGATACGACCATTCTACCTTTTCTCATTCTAGAATTATTTTTTGTCAAAAACTAAAAAATAAGGTTTCTTTTCTACTAGTGTGATAAGTATACGCTTATAGGTATTATATAAACGCTACGCTAGTTCACTGACAGGCAAACAGTTGTATTTATTAATTGTTATGTTTGCAAAAAATTAATAACAATGTGCTAATTCAATGTTTTATATTCACTAAAACCTCCGATTACAAAACAATAATTAAACCTCTTAGACCGAAAGAATAAAAATTAACAATGGGAATACACTTTAACAAATAACTTTTAAGTGTTAAATTAACAATATGACTTTTAACAATCGTTTCAACTTTAATTGCTAATGTATTCATTTTGTACATTAAAAAAGGGGATTTGTGATTGATCATTAAAAGTAATTACATAACCAAATTAGCTAATGTTTAACTATTTAATATTAATAAATAAAAATAATTAATAATTAGTAGGTAGTCTTTTAATAAATATGTCTCGCTACACACAGGAAAAATGAGTGTACGATACTGCATGTGTAACACCATACTGCAGGCTTAGTCCCGACACAATCGAGAATCGAATCAGTTCGATCTCGACGGATTTTAATTAGAATTTAGAAGGAAAGAAAATTAGAACATAACTTTTTTTACTCCCGACCATATCAATCGACTGAGAATTGATATAATCAAACGTCAATTTATTCGGGATTACGCGGCACGATCGAATCGAGTCAGGAGAATGAGGCTCCTGTACCCTTAAGGGAATAAATAGTAATAATAATAATATCTATAGACGCTTCACACCACGTCAATCTGGCCCTGTGCTCCTAAGAACTTGTGGTACCAGACAACGGGAATATATATTTAACACTATTATACTATACATATATTTAAGATTTTTATTATATCAATACACAAATTTAATACACATCCATGACCCAGGAACATCGAAAACTTTTTGTTCGGCTTGTATTTGGGATTCGAACCTGCAACCTCTCGGTCGAGCGCCACCCGCTGAACCACTGCGCTACGGAGGTCGTCAAAATGGTTTCTATTTTTATGAAAATTGTGGTTCTTCTCCAGAATGAAGGTCACACTGGTATTCCTGCTCGCCTTCGCTGCCGTGGCTCTTGGCCAGAAGTACACGGACAAGTACGACAGTATCGACTTACATGAGATCCTTGGAAACCAACGGCTGTACGACGGTCACCTCAAGTGCCTGCTGGAAAAGGGACCCTGCACCGCAGAGGGCAAGGAGCTCAAGAGTGAGTATAAGTTCTATCTTCTTCTCTCTTTCTCGTTAAACTCAAGTTCCAGTGGTGATACTTCAAGTGCCTGCTGGACAAGGGACCCTGAACCGCAGAGGGCAAGGAGCTCAAGAGTGAGTACAAGTTTTTTCTTCTCCGCTCTCTTGTTTTACTCAAGTCTAAGTAACAATGCTTTAAGTGCCTGCTGATCAAAGGATCCTGCACCGTAGAGGGCAAGGAGCTCAAGCGTAAGTGTCAAGTTTTTTCTATTCCACTCTCTTATTTTACTCAAGTTCCAGTGGTGATAGTTCAAGTGCTTGCTGGTCAAAGGATCCTGTACCGTAGAGGGCAAGGAGCTCAAGCGTAAATGTCAAGTTTTTTCTATTCCACTCTCTTATTTTACTCAAGTTCCAGTGGTGATAGTTCAAGCGCTTGCTAGTCAAAGGATCCTGTACCGTAGAGGGCAAGGAGCTCAAGCGTAAATGTCAAGTTTTTTCTATTCCACTCTCTTATTTTACTCAAGTTCCAGTGGTGATAGTTCAAGCGCTTGCTAGTCAAAGGATCCTGTACCGTAGAGGGCAAGGAGCTCAAGCGTAAGTGTCAAGTTTTTTCTATTCCACTCTCTTATTTTACTCAAGTTCCAGTGGTGATAGTTCAAGCGCTTGCTAGTCAAAGGATCCTGTACCGTAGAGGGCAAGGAGCTCAAGCGTAAGTGTCAAGTTTTTTCTATTCCACTCTCTTATTTTACTCAAGTTCCAGTGGTGATAGTTCAAGTGCCTGCTGGTCAAAGGATCCTATACCGCAGATGGCAACGCACCCAAGAGTTAGTGTTAAGTTTTATCTTCCTTCTTCTCTCTCTCTCGTTTAACTCAAGTTGCACTGATCAAGTGCTTGCTGGTCAAAGGATCCTGTACCGCAGAAGGAAATGGAACCAAGAGTTACTGTCAAGTTTTATCATCTCCACTCTCTTGTTTTACACAAGTTCCAGTGGGAATAGTTCAAGTGCCTCCTGGTCAAGGAACCCTGTACCGTTGAGGATTACGAACCCAAGAGTAATAGCAGAGAAAATGTTATTCTGAAGGTGAGATAAACTAAGAAGTGATTCTTAAGGTGATTTCATACCGATATTATATCGGTATGAAATCACCTTCTTAGGGTGAACACTAAAAGTATTAAATAAGCCAAAAAGCCGTACATCATCAAGATACGGTACGAACTCGCCTTACGAATAATTTTGAGGGCTATTTCACATTTAAGTACCTTCAGAAGAAACAATAAATAACATTTTAATGCATTTTAAATATCTAATAAATATGTAAAGAGTGAGGCAACTTACTTTGGAAGACCTTGTAGAAATTCATCTTGTTATGAAAGCAAAATGTCTATTAGGACACCCAAATAAATATTTATTAGTTGTTTTTGGTGACATTCATGTTATTGTTAAGTAAAATATGTATCATAAAAAATAACAATTAATGAAGATTTGGTACCACATCGATCTCAAACTTTTTATGGTAGAAGAAGTGAATTGCGTGACTTGACATTTTTTACAAGGGATCTTATTTCTCTTTGTAGATAAATAACTTATATTAATAACTGGTATTTTTGAAGGTCCTCCTATAGTTATTTAAGCAATTGGTGTATCTATAAAACTGGGCCGAAATTACAAAATGTTTAAGTTTTTCCTAGATTTATATACACACATTTTTGATGATTCTATATTAGCTAAAATAGCCTTATACTTTTGATTTTCGGACAGTGAGTGAATGAGTCAGTGACAAAGTTTGACAAGTTATTAACTACTGGTTAATAACTTGTCAAACTTTGTCACTGACTCATTATTTAATGCCTATCTGATGCCACGGCAGTGATGGACAGAAAAATCTATGGATACTCATTGTATTTTTTTATTCTTTCAGGCCACATCAGCGACGCCCTTGAGAATGGATGCGCTAAGTGCACCGAGACCCAGCAACGCGGCACCAAGATCTTCATCAAAGACTTGATCAACAACAAGCAAGAGGCCTGGGGTGAGCTGAAGAAGAAGTACGACCCTACCGGCAAATACACCGTGAAATACGAGAAGGAATACAAAAAATTGTAAAAACATAACAATACCGACATAAATGTTTCATAGTTGCGATGAGTTCACAGTTGTTGTGTAAACGTCTCCACAGTTTTTTGTTATACCTTTACAAATGTGATAATACTCTTATTGTTAATATATGACTGAATAAAAAGTGATAATTTTTCGTATACCTGTTTTTCGTATGTCAATAAATAACTAGCTGACCCGTGCTAACTTCGTTGAGCATAGATACCGTTTAAACCTTCCCTAGACTTCAACAAATATTTCAAGACTAAAAATAGCCGAAATGGTTCAGCCGTTCTCGAGTTTTAGAGAGACTAACGAACAGCAATTCATTTTCATATATAAGAGATACACACATTCATATACATCCATGACCCAGGAACACAAAACTTTTTGTTCCTTCAGCGGTATTCGAACCCGCGACCTCCACCATGAGCACCGACGCGCCACTGCGCAACAGAGATTGTCAAAGCGTGACTCTTCATACCACAGGAACCGTACATTTTGCTACGTATGTGTTAATCCAGCATGTAAAGTATTGCCATACCAAATTTTATCAAAATCCGTCCTGTAGCGTTTTTCGTGAAAGCATAACAAACATACACACACACTCACTCAAAAACTTCGTCGTTATAAGATATAACCTAGTGACAGACAGATAGACAGACAGCAAAATATTTGTAATAGGATGCCGTTTTCCCTTTAAAATAAACAAAAATAAAAAACGTTTTATTTCCAAATTAAACTTAACAAGCTATTTTCGGAAAGTCAACAAGAAAAACAAGTTACCACCGGTTCAACCCTAGCCCGCCGAGAAGAACCGGCGTAAGAGTTGGCACGGGGCCATCTTTAAGCAAAAAGATGGAAAATTGATCTTTTTTTAAAGTATATATTTTTTACAATGTAACTTAATCTATACATATTAATATTATAAAAGTTAGGATATAATAGTAAATAAATATAAGCAGCCATTATGGTTGGCCACCTTATTCCCAGGGTGTGCAATCATTAACAAAATCAGTTATCTTATACTAAGCTTTAGCACACAAACGTTCTTTAACTACTTTTTTAATTTATTAATGGAAAAATTTTGAACGTTTTCTGGGATTTTATTGTATAGGCGACATTGCCCTTAAAACGATTTACTTACTTTGATAAGCCTGATCATAGGTATATCTAGCTTGAGCTTATTTCTAGTGTTCCTCCAATGGTTATCACTTTTTGTTTTAAAATTATTCAATTTTTTTTACATATAATAAATTGTCCAAAATGTATTGAGATGCAACGGTTAGTATTCCTATTTCTATGGGTACGGGTACGGTATCCAACAAAATACATATTTTTATTACTTAGCCCTGGAGGTGATTGACAATATGTGCCCGGACAATTTGAATCTTTGAGTAGTTATTATCAAATTGCACTCCTCATACAGTCATTTTTCATAATGACCGGGCATTATATAAAATGCTTGATTTATTATTTGATTATAATAATAATAATAAGACGTATATTCAGGTATTTTACATTACACTACATAAGACAAAATATAATAATAGCTCCCCTCACCGATTTCGGTGTCGGTAGCCGATTTCATGAAACCAGGCCAGCTACGCAGGAGTTATTTTATAGTGCCCAAGTGTGTGCGCAATACACAAAGACACTCTCACTTCCTTTTACTCTCATAACCCAGCGGGACGGTAAACCGACACGACTGGCGAGAGAACAGGCGCAGGACCAACTTTTTACATGCCCATCCGACGCATGGATCATCTTTCTTGTCAGACAATCAGGTGATCAGCCTGCATTGTCCTAACCAAACTCGAATACAACATTTTTTGTTGTTTCAACACGGGAATCGAACCCACGACCTCCGGGTCGAGAGCGAAGATCAGAACCACTAGACCATGAAGGCGTTAAGACAAAATATATTAGGACGGTAACACAACACAACATTTTAAAAGTAGTAATACACAGGGACAAAACAATACAAAAAAAAAATGTAAAAGAAAAGGAAAGTACAGCAATACAATATGGTGCTAGGTGGTGTAATGCAAACACTTGAACTGGAGTCCACTCAGGTATAACGATCGTGGCAATATACCACGATCCCTGGGGGCCAACTCAAGATGACATCGCTAATTATCGCTTACAAAGTACGATAACAAAATGTATGGGATTTGACATAAGGTACGCTAAATGATCGCGATTTGGTATGTCATTTAGCGTACCTTATGTCAAATCCCATACATTTTGTTATCGAACTTTGTAAGCGATAATTAGCGATGACATCTTGAGCAGGCCCCCTGGTATTCTGTGGATCCACGCAATTGCCAGGCGGGTGACAGACGAACACCACATCAGCCGAAGAATTATACTATAATAAAATATAATATACCTAATAATATGTAAAATACGCATGCAAAAATATACCAAATGAGGTACATATAGTATAATGATCAATAAATAACTGCTAATAAAAAAACCCGGCGAGAATGTGGTGAAAAAAAGTTACACTATGTGGGCCATAACATAATAATATATATTTAAGCGCCTTATATATATATATATATATATATATATATATATGTTATGGGCCTCCGTGGTCTAGTGGTTCTCAGGCATTCTCAGCTCCGCTCTCGACCCGGAGGTCGTGGGTTCGATTCCCGCGTTGGAACAGCAAAAACTGTTGTTTTCGAGTTTGGTTAGGACAATGCAGGCTGATCACCTGATTGTCTAACAAGAAAGATGATCCATGCGTCGGATGGGCATGTAAAAAGTCGGTCCTGCGCCTGATCTCCCGCCAGTCGTGTCGGTTTACCGTCCCACTGGGTTATGGGAGTAAAAGGAAGAGGGAGTGTATTTGTGTATTGCGCACACACTTGGGCACTATAAAATAACTCCTGGCCTGGTTTCTATGAAATCGGCTACCGACACCGAAATCGGTGAGGGGAGCTATTATTATTATTATATATTTAATAACAAAAGTGACAGTTTTAAACAAAAACGTGATGAGCATTGTTTTTGACATGTACTCAACATTTGACCTCTAATTGACGTCAGCCTAGCAGTTAGTCATCTTGTCTGGTTATGAATTAATAGTAATAATACATTATTATAAACAGGGTTTAAAAATGCATCTTTTTTAAATCTATTAATTTTTTCTTGCCACTAAATATAACAACTTGTTAAAAGTTAAAAAAAAGATTACTTAGACAATAAAATAAAATTGTAAGTAAGTTAACATAAACTTAGGTCTATCTAAAAAAGTAGGCCTTTGCATCCATTATGGATGATGTAGACAGTATTCTCGGAGCGAAGTAACCGCTCGTTAAATACTGCAGTGCCTGGGATAAGCGGTTTTAAATGCCATATGTCATGGTTGCCCAGCACACACAGCATTCTCACAACATAGTCGGCAAAGTCCAGAGGAATGACTAGTCAATACGTCTGGGGCCAACCATGTGCGGGTTTCCTCCCGATGTTTTCCTTCTCAAAGATCTGAAAAAGTGTCATGCCACAAGCTGGATCGAACCCGCACCTTTTCTTCTTTCTTTCGATTGCTAATCAACGGTTTACCCACTAGACCGCGGATGTTCTAACTTAAGGCGATGAATAAAAGCAACTAGCGCCACTCTTTTTAAAATAAATTTTACAAAGACACAAAGATCTTATTAAAATAAGTAATCGGTTTTACCGATTACTTTACTCTAAGTAAAAAGCCAAAAGTGGCCGTTTTAGCAATTGCTAAATAGTAATTAATAAGTAATTCTTATGAGAGTAAATAGGGTTTAGAGCTGTAATTAAATGCCAATAAATAAGTTTAACTATTTGCTTAGAGTTTTAACTGATTACTTTTTAATAAGATCTTTGTGTCATTGTAAAATTTATGTCGTATAAAATATGCCGTGGGCACCTAGAGCAATCAAGATTTAGAACTATAAATAGTACTTGTAAGTACGAATATAAAAAGACATTAGAAATTACGCGCGGTATATAAAATATTATGAATAAAGTTAAAACATAATTATATCTTACTCGGGAACCGGAAATGACAACAGTCAAGTTTAATCTGAAACCGTCTAATTATATTTTAACTTTATTCATAATATTATATATACCTATACGTATATAATCCTACCTATTACGCGCGTACAAACCCGACCACTAACGGAAGGGTGAGGCACGGCACTCCCCATTTCTAGCCAAGTCACTAATAAATAATTAAAAAGAGCTTCTCTAACGCGATAACTCGGTCGACGATAGTTTTAGCTACCGCGCGCGAGCTACCTCACTCGTCAGTGAGTGAGAATGGGGTTCAGGCCCCTCAGCAGGGTGGACACGTGTCCCACAGACCGCATAATAATAGTCTACCACCGTAGCTATCCCCAATCCGGTATGAACATCACCCGGGTGATGTTAGGGGGGGTCACTCCCCATCTTCTCCCTTCTAAACAACTACCCACCCGGCTAGTTATAGTCCGACACAGCTAAATCGGCTCTCATGCCATTAGTGAGTACCCTTTCGAAAAAAAAAAGAACGAATATAAAAATCACTTACATTATGAAGTAATTAATTGTAATTAAAGCATAGCTCCATGGAATACCTAGAATAAATTGCTGATCAGATATATCCAAGCAATTAGCTTAGAGGTCGATTACTGATAACTGATTTGCTTAACAAAGATCCATAGATCTTGGAAACATCTATAGATCTTGCGTAGTTTGCGTATGACTATTTTTTATTGCGCTTTGTAGTATAAATAGTTAGTTAGCTCTCATTTGACACCAGTATTGTGTTAACTGTGTTAAGAAATCAGGTAAACTTTTATTTCTAATAATTAACAATTAAGATAAGTTGTAAAAATAGTTGCGTAGACAAATATAAATTTGCCTTTATTTTACGTAATATTGCTTTTATACAAGTTGCTTTCCTTAAATTTTCGATTGGTATTTGTTGTTCTTTTTGTATATTAGACAAAGTGGATGGACATTGAAAACTGTCACAAGATGGCGACTTAGATGGTTTTGGCACTTAGCAAAAAACACAAGTCATTAATTTTTCGCTCTAATCTCTTATAAAACAATATTTAAATATGTATATGAAATATATTGTACAATTTAAATATGTATATGAAATATATTATACAACACTAGTATTATAAAGGCAAAAGTTTGTATGTGCGTTTGTTACTTTTTCACTCAAAAACTACTGAACGGATTTTGACGACATTTAAACAAGCTGCATAAACACATAGGCCACTTTTGATCCCAGCTAAATGAAGGGTTTCCGTGGGACTATTTTGCGCGTAAATATCATCTAATCTACAATATATTATAATAAAGAACAGTAAAACCTAAACATTTTTTTTACGGAAATGACAGACAATATAATATTTATCATGAAAAACTATTCTCGAAAGACATTGAAATTGTATTGTACCTGTTATATTTTAATATTCCGTTTTTTTTTGCTAAAATATATAAATTCGCATTTAAGTCTGCAAAAAAATTAAGTCAAGCTTTGCATGATTTACACTTATATGACCGAAATAAACGGAAGCATGAAACACAGTAAAATAATATGTAGTAATATAAAACTCCACTCCATCCATAGCATAAATATTTGGGTTTATCGCGAACAGACAGACAGACAAACGTGACGGAGTACTTTGTTTGTGTATGGACTAGTACGCGGCTATATGTTACACAAGTCCTATTCGTTGGGTACGACTATCCCAATGACTTTCATCAGTTTGATCACTGCTTGAGAATAAAAAAAAATTAGAAAGACTTTAAAGTCTGGAATAATTCGAAATATTAATTTTGTTTATCGTTATTTATTTTTCATCCTCCAGCATCACAATGAAGTTCCTCATAATTTGCGCTCTGGTGCTGGTTGTGGCCCAGGCCCGGCCCGAGCAGTACACGGACAAGTACGACGACATCAACCTGGATGAGATCCTGGGCAACCACCGCCTGCTGGTACCCTACGTCGACTGTGCGCTGGAGAAGGGGAGATGCACCCCCGATGGCAAGGAGTTGAAAGGTAAAACCCTGAACGATCAAGAAGCTGGAAGGATAAACATGAAGTAATAGGATTAAGTGCCAATTTCGCCAACGTATGTTAAAGTTAATCCATCGTTATAGACTTAGATCCCAGAGCAATCAGACAAAACTTATTTTCACACGAATGAAACCTGAAGTTTTCAGTAGCGTCTCGTACCTATGCCTTGAATACCTATGCGCTTTGTGTAACTTGCCGAGTGACACCTGGGCAGGTACCAGGTGAGAAAGGTAACTAAAAACAAGAATTATTTCACTTAAATTCACATGGCTGATTTTTATATATGATATGTAGAATATTATATTAAAATAATATTATAAGTGTCAGACACTTTTGATTGACCAGAGCTTTTGTCAGACGCTTTTAAACTACCCAAAAAATAAAATATGAACTTTACTTATTTTTACATGTCTGATTTTTAATATGTTATTGAAGTATTTATTTAAAAGTTATATTCAATCAGTCAGACAAATTAGAGTGACCAAACATCCCCTAAGACAAAAATTATTTAGCCAGAAGTATGATATAGAGCACTATGCGTATGTGTCTCAAAGTAAAAAAAAATATATACTAAGAATAGGTAATTACTATTTTCAATCTAAGATTTTGGCATCTACATTTCAACAAAATTAACTTTAATAAGGAAATAATTAAAAAATATTAAAGTAAAAAAGTTTATAGCATATATTTGGGGTTATAATTTTTTATTCATCATAAGTATGTTCCTCTCGTAATTCCTATCAATGAATGAGAAGTCCATTATTTAAAATACCATGATTTTAACAAGCCGTAAACACTACACACTACACTACACATGCGTTGGTGAAATTGGCACTAAAGATTTCCTTAATCGTTTACATCATAAGAACGAAGCCTGGATTATAGTTTAATGTTACTGTCATGGACTTGTTACAAAAATATTATGTATGTCCCCGGATATTGTTTTCACCTAAAACTAGGGCTGCCATGTCGCAGCGTAATGTTATAAAGCCGAAAAGCCTTCCTCTATAAATGGACTATCCAACAAAAAAACTTAAACAAAAAAACTATTCTAGATACTAGTTGATCATTTAGTTAGTCTAGTTGCAGTAGTCAGAAATATAGTTTGCAAGTCTTTATACGGTCTACTTAATTTAGTAGACCGTGTAAAGTCTTAAACAATTATAATATATAGTATTAATATAGTGTTGTCACTGAATTGTAACTTTTTAAAAATCAGCATACCTTAAACCAAATATTTTTTTCCAGAGCATATCCGTGACGCCCTGGAGACCGAATGCGCCAAATGCACCCCCACCCAGAAGGACGGCACCCGCAAGGTCATCGCTCACCTCATAAACCACGAACAAGAGCTATGGAAGCAGCTCTGCGAGAAGTACGACCCACAGAACAAGTACACTGCTAAATACGAGAAGGAGCTCCGTACCGTTGCCCAAGAGTAAATCCAACGAAAAATAGTAATGTCCATTGGATTATTGTAATATACAATGGATAATAATTGTAATGTTCATTACAGTATTGTAATATACAATGGATAATTGTAATAAACGAGATCTTTATTTCTATTGTTATCATAATTATTCGGATACGTAGAAAATTGTTTACTGGATAGAATTCGCTATTGATTGTGATTTTATGAAAGTGTTAAATTGTTTAAATTATTGTAGAAT
Organism: Celastrina argiolus; assembly: GCA_905187575.2. Lineage (NCBI taxonomy): Eukaryota > Metazoa > Arthropoda > Insecta > Lepidoptera > Lycaenidae > Celastrina > Celastrina argiolus. Next base: position 7,975,449 of record LR994594.1, on the reverse strand, counting down.
CAAATTAAATTATTAAAGTTTATTTAATCAATTATTTACTTTTATTCCCAATACATAATAATGTTACGTACACGGTAGAGCTATGTAACTATATTTTTAGTAGAGTCTTAAAAAATTCACATAAATAAAGCAAAAGAAATATAACCTGTCTTTGTAGAAAGGGATCTAAAAGACTAAAACGAGACAATAATTCAGACAGTCATTCAGAAATGCATAGGTACAAAAATGGTCAAGGTAGAGCCGTGGTCACACCCGCTATTGGCATTATTTTTTGTTGCAATGTACGTGGTGTAAAATGGCACTTACTTTACTTTTCTGCAGTAAAAAGTAAATTACTACCATATTATGTTAATTATTATGGTATACATGTAAATTTTACCATTACTATCATACCAAATTTCATGGAAATCTATTAAGCGTGAACCAGTAACAGGACAAATCTTTTTGGTACTGTATATTGTTAAAATGTATCCTTTTTATATATAAATAAATTTAAAAAAAAGTACTATTTACGTGAAAGAATAACAAAGAATAATGACTTTCTGAGTAAGCGCCAACATATAAAAATTCATAGAAACAGATTCTAGATTCTGTAATCCTTCTCGCTTGCACCGATATAGACTCAGTGACACGGCAACAACAACAAAAACATGTTTGATTATTAAATTTTCCATACATTACTAATTCTTTGCGTCAAAACCGCGCCAATGATAATAAAAATAATAATATTATAAACTTGAGCATGACTCATACACACAAATATATACAGCTTGAATTTAAAAAACATATATACGGTAGAATTGCGAAGCCTCCTCCTTTATTGAAAATCGGTTAAAAGTATTGACTAAACATACATAAAAGAAGAAGGCGAGTATTAATCTATACTTATAATAAAACTGTAGAGAGGTCAATTCTGTACATTGAATATTTTTTCAAAATACATATTGGAGGATGATTGGCGATCGATACTGATGCCAAAAATGCAATTAATAAAATTTTTGTCTGTCTGTCTGTCTGTCTGTCTGTCTGTCTGTCTGTATGTGCGCGATAGGAACAAAAACTACTGAAGGGATTTTAACCAAACTTGGTACGATTGTAGCCCATATTCCTGGGCGCGTTATAGGCTATATAACATAACGCTACGATACACAGGAGCCGAGCAGTGACGATAAATTGGAAGCAAGTCGGAGGAATTTCGCGCGCGCGGGCTGCGGACGAACGGTTCATGCGGGGGGCGCGGGGGGATCGCTTACACAGTGATGCGAAGCAATAGAATGTGGCACTAAAGTAGATTAGAACTTGAAATAAGTACCTAACAGATTTTTTTTTTTGAGAAGAGTGTTTCCACAGTGTCATAATAATATAAAAATTGTATTTTTGAACTTGCTACACAAATTGAAATAAATTATCATTTATTGTATAAATCAACTTAATTAACTGTATTATTAAAAGAAAGCCTTTCGCGATAATCTAAAAAAACGGGCAGTTAAGCGGTTTTTGGTAAACTATTTATACCATCACGGTATTAATCCTCATCATTTTTAATACGTTAGTTGGCTTAAGAATTTCATGAAGACTATATTTGCCCTTTATACCTAGCAAGTATAATTAATAGTTTAGGAGATAATATAGCAAAATTAAAATCGTTTCGCCGTGATTCGACCGCCGCGCCGCATCGCGGGCCGCGGCGCCGCGCGATACAGGCTGATGCGTGACGTCTTACATCCGAGTCGGGGTGTAGTGTAGGTATCAGATGCTGGTAGGTAGGAATTTTGGCGAAGGTCAACCAAAGGAACTCCACCCCACTGCTGGGTAAAAAATACTATTAAAATGTGCTAACAGGCAGTACCGGTAGTATGAATTTATATAGATGTCGCTTTGATTTGAAGATATATGACAATAAAAAAAATACTGGACGTTTGTATGAAGCGCGGCGGGAACCGCGCTGCTTCAAGCATTCAAATTTATTTTTTTTATTTTATATTTTGTTTAAAACAAAATTTCATTTATTTATATTATTATTATTTTTAATCTTAGGGTAGGTTATAAAAAACGCTACTAAAGCCGATCGGCGCGGCGCGCCGAGCTGGGGCCTAACTCTCCAAACTGATTCGATTTTAATTCAGAGTCGATCGTGCCGCATACTCCCGAAGAAATTGACGTTTGTTTATTTTTATTCTCTGTCGATTGATATGGTCTGGTGTACAAAAAGTTACGTTCTAACGGTTTTCTTTAACCTAATTAATTTCAAAGTAATCTACCAAATAAAACACCAAAAACCGTTAAGATCGAACTGATTCGATTCTCAGTTGTGTCGAGAGTAAGCCTGCTGGATCCTCGGCGGGGCGTGCCGCTGCGCCCATGTCTAACCGAGAGTTCCGTTTTAAAGACCTTAGTAATTGCAATATAAGTTTAAATTTAATAATACTTCAAAACATTAATGACAAAAACGGTAATAAGTTGAAAAAATTGAAAATATTTTTATGGTTTCGCAATTTATCCTATGTCGTTTAAATTTGATATGAAGCAACATTTTAATAGTGCATTAAGATGTTGCTTCATATCAAATTTCTATTCCCGGGAAGTACCCTTTAGGTTTTGGTTCCCTTTGGCGTGTCGAAAATTGCGAAAATTAGCGATATAAACGGCTGAATCTTTGGGTAGATGTGGCCAAGATGCCTGTTTCTTTTCACAGCCAGAAGGGACAGTAGAGCTGAGTTTTTAATATGATTTTTAGCTTGATACATACACGTGTTAAAGTTTTGACACCCAGACAGACAGACGGACATCGAAGTTAAATACTTTACTAAATTAACGTGAAAAATTGTCTGGGTCTATACGGTGCATTCGAATAATATTATCTTAACTTCGAATACCTTTGCTGACTTCTACATATTGTTCGAAGGCCTACTTCTTTTGCCGAGCTCCGAAAGGATAGTAATATATTATTATTATACCCTGCATACCAAGAGGCTTGCCGGGTACGTGTCTTGCTGGATCGGGATCAACACTGGGATGCACTGGGAAGTACCTATTAGCGAAAGTTCTCAGCGGTTGCGCCAATAAACTAAAAATATATTTAAAAATACTAAAGTGCCCTAAATCACTTTTCCACGCGTACGAAGTCGCGGGCACAGCTAGTAAATAATAAAACCTAATTATGATAAGGTAAGGTGTAGACTGTAGATAAATGCCATGGAAGTCGGTACAAGTGTGCTAAGATGTAAGGGTAATGGTAAAAGTTTTATTGTGATCAAATAGGCACGTTTTGTTATTAAAATACCAATCTACATCTACAATATTAATATTATAAACAGGAAAGATTTGTATTTTTGTATGTAACGACTTAAATCAAAAAGTACTGGACCGATTTTAATAATTCTTTTTTTCATTAGAAAGCTACATTACCACTGAGTAAGAGGCTATATAAAAATTAGAGATGTAACGGATATCCGGTAACTATCCGGTATCCGGCCTATCCGGCCATGTTTTCACTATCCGGCCGGATACCGGATAGTAATACAGTATCCGGCCGGATACCGGATAGTAAAATTTTAAAAAATCTTATTATTTTATAAAGGCAAATCATACTCCAATAGGTTGTGGACACCCTTTATTTTTATAATCGCACATCAAAAATGTTTGTTTTATTAATTATTAGTTTAATACACAAAATTAACAAGTGGCAAATTGTAATTAACCAAATTCTACGCGATAATACTCGAACGCCCCCGAGTCGACCCGATCTCCGGTTACGTGCGACCCTGCGAATGCGCCTCAATATTTCCGATCTCGTTCAACGCGCCAATATTCAAATCAAAGTTATTATTAAATATTATCAAAAGGGCCGAATATCCGGCGGCCGGATATCCGGCGCTCCGGCCTAGTAGCTTGCCGAATATCCGGTATCCGGCCAAACTACTATCCGTTTCATCTCTAATAAAAATCAATTGCTGTTCGTTAGTCTTGCTAAAACTCGAGATCAGCTGAACTGATTCGGCTATTTTTGGTCTTGAAATATTCGTGGAAGTCCCGGGATGGTTTACACGGTTTCCATGCTCAACGAAGTGGGCACTGGTCAGCTAGTAAATAAATAAAAAAGAATCATTGAAATCGATTGGCGTGATATTGAGCTATTATTAATTGTCCATTTGTTGAGCACATACTTAATGTAAATTTCAGACTTATTTAACGGAGAACTGGACCAAATTGCTATGGGACCAAACGGGTAGCACCAGCTTTCAAATAAAAAAAACATCTAAATCGGTTCAACCAGACGCAAGTTCTGAGGTGACAAACATAAAAAAAACAGGCGAATTGAGAACTTCCTCAATTTTTTAAGGTCGGTTAAAAAGGGCATGGCAGGCGATATCCGAAACAATACAATATAATTACCATACCATTGTTTGTGCAAACATTATCCCGAATAGCTTGCGACAAGCGGTCAAAACTTAGTATCGCATTAATGACGTTCGAAATATAAAGGTAAACTGGGTCATTGCCTGTGCAACCATTATTCCGCATAGCTTGTGATTGGCTGAGCACAAGAAGAAGAAAAATTCAAATTTTAAACTACAATATTCTATTCTTTATTGTAAAAAAATCGCTTTTACAAAATTTCTAAACTTCTGTTCTGTTATATGCAAAAGTCGTATGTTTTCGTGAGAAAACCCCGAAATTATAATTATGGATTAAAATAAAGCAGTGTTTGTTACAAAATTGATTAAATGATAATATCACTACATAACTAAGTTTTAATATAATATACTTATCTAAAGTTGTGCTTTAAACTTAAGATGTCATCCTTAACTGCAGAGTACAAGTACATTTCCGATTCTTGCAATATTCCGAGTCCTCAAAATTAGGAATTCAAGACCTGAAACTATGATTGGTTGGTTATGATTAGATTTATTAAAGTATATCATATAATTACGTTATCTTCTTACCAGTTAAAACTTTATATTTTGCAAAACCATAATATTATAAAAACTCTACAAATATACATTTGTTTGTCTTATACTTATTTAAAAAAAATTAAAAGAAAATGTGATAACCATAATAGAAATACTCGGAATAAAAATATACTTTTTGTTCCATTGACTAGAATAAGCAAAGTAAAGAATTCGTTTAAGGGCCAATGTATACGCCTATACAATTAAATAGGATCCCAGAAAAAGTTTAAAATTTTTCAACTAATAAGTTTAAGAAAGTAGTCAAAGAACGTTTGACTGCAAAAGCTTACTATAAAGATAATGATTATATGAATGATATCACACCTTGGGAATAAAGTAGCCCCCTACAAGGCTACTTACGAGTATATGTAGAATGTACTCATGTTATTTAATTTTATTATTGACTGATAAATAATATGTAGGTAAATTTATACTTTGTTTTAGAAGAGAAATTTTCCATCTTTTTGGTAAAAGATGGCCCCATGCGAGTTTCTTACGCCGGTTCTTCTTGCTGGGCTAGTTCCCGAACCGGTGGTAGGCATCATACAGAAACGACGTTCAAAATTTTTTTTTTGTAAATTTAATCTGAATAAAAATATTTTGATTTCATTAGATTTGATATAGTACATACAGAGTGTATGTAATTTTAAATGACATACACTTATATAATTTTAAATGACATACAATTTCCGTTACAAAACATCTTACATTTAAACTCAAGTACACCTTAATTTTTACGAATGTTATATTAAATATTTTTTTTAGTAAGTGGAGATGTTAAATTACCTATACTTGTAGTAAAATTTACACAAAATATACTTTCACCGATATTCTTAAGTCATGTAAAGTTTAAAGTTGTTGATGCCAAAAACCTAGGTTTAATCTTAGACAGCAATCTTTCTTGGAATTCACAAGTCAGTGAAGTAAGCAGAAAAGTTTATTACTCGATGCACACCTTAAGGAGCCTCCAAAACTTTTTGCCCGTAAATACCAAAATTTTCCTTATCCAGACACTCATTTTCCCTATCCTTGACTATGCTAACTCCTGCTACCTGGATATCACCGAAGAGCTGCTAACAAAATTTGAATGGTTGCAGAATCTCTGCATAAGGTTCGTGTTTGGACTTAGAAAGTTCGACCATGTATCAGCCTTTCGATTGAAACTCAGGTGGCTCCCTATTCGCCTTCGTCGCAACTCCCATATCCTCTGTTTACTTTATAATATCCTGTATAATCCCCTATCTCCTTCATATCTTCTCGAAAGATTTAATTTTTCTCGATCCTTTGATACCCCGTGTAGGTCTAAAGTTAGAACGACTCTTTCCATTCCATCTTTACCGTTCATGCAGTCAGACTGTGGAATTCGCTTCCTCCCACCGTTCGTGACAGTCCCACTATTGCTGTATTCAAAAGACGCCTGAAAGAGCATTACTTCGAATCTCAATCCATATAAGTAGAATTATTATATTATACAATATTATGCATACTATTATTATTATTATATATTTTATTTACTGTATCAAGTATTATTATGTATAGGTATATATTATTATTATTATATTATATATATATATATATATATATATATATATATATATATATATATATATATATATATATATATATATATGTAGTATATATATTATGTATGTATTTAAGTATGTATATATATCATGTTTTTAATTGTGCACGCCCTATCTGCTAACTTTTATCCCATATCTCTCCGCAGGGCTGCTGGAAGAAATTTCTTTTAAGAAATAAGCAGTACCTTTGTGTCGTCTTTCTTTGTAAATCGTTCTATTGTAAATGTATTTCTTGTGTGCAATAAATGGTTAAATAAAAAAATAAAAAATACGAGTATATTATGTTTACCCTTTAATATTTTACTCCTTAATATCTTTCGATCGAAAAACAATACACTTTGTTACTTTAAATAGTTGTTTTGTGGTTTAATTTATATTTTTTAAATAAGTTTGGTATGAAATTAAACCATTAAAAAAAACTAAGATAAGTAAGTAATATATTATATTTTTTAAAATCATTTTAACCTTGAATCTTTTGCACTTTTACACGATAATATGTTAAAATACCCGGTACAGATATAAATTTCGATTACTTTTTTTAAATGTCTCTCATTATTATATTATTTGCACACCGATTTCAGTAACGGTGACCGGTTTCATTGAAACCAGACGCACCAATTATTTTTGTAGTGCCCAAGGGTGCGCGCAGTACACTCTCTAATTCTTTAATCTCAAAACGCAGCGCGTCGGACAACCGACACGACTGGCCAGATCAGGAAGAGAATTAGTTCTAAATAGTTATTTACATGGTCATCCGATTCATGAATCATAATATTATTTCTTATCTTAAAATCAGGTTGATCAACCGATTTTTTTCTAGCTTAGTCGTTTTTTTTTGTTTTTTTGTAAACCATTTAGTATTTAAGTCACTCGGATTAAAAATATTAATTGTACAATAGTCAACCCTAATACCTAATTATAATTAAATGGTTGGCTTAGTGGTTAGCATGTTGGTTCTTGAGCCAGAGGTCGCGGGTTCGAATCCTGCCGAGGGAACAAAAAAATTTTCTTCGTGTTTATTCATAGGCTATGGAGGTACATTAAATATTGGTATAATAAAAAATAATATGTTTATTTATGTAGTTTTCCGTTAGTAGTTAAGACTTCCCGTTGGTCATCAAGGGTTTAGATTAACATGATGTGAAGCGTTCATTATCTTATATATATAAAAATAAATTGCTGTTCGTTAGTCTCGCTAAAACTTGAGAACGACTGAAATGATTCGGCTATTTTTAGTCTTAAAATATTCGTGCAAGTCTTCCCTGTGGAAGGCTTAAACGGTTTGTATGCTCAAGGAAGTGGGCACGGGTCAGCTAGTGCTATATAAAATGAATTTCTGTTTGTTAGTCGTTAAAACTCGAGAACGGCTGAAACGTTTCCGCTATTTTTAGTCTTAAAATATTCGTGGAAGACCAGGGAAGCTTTAAACGGTTTGTGTGCTCAACAAAGTGGGAACGGGTCAGCTAGTTATAATTTTTAATTAGAATTCCAGTATCGGCTTCTTATCTGTATAATGATTCAGGAACAGGCGTGTGCCAAAAAAAAATTAAAATATTTTATTTAAATTTAACAAAGTTTTTTTGGAAAGTCAACAAAGAAAAAGGCTATTAAGTGGGATGAGTTTAGTGTGTGGGGTGGGGAGAGATGATGATGGATTAAGAAAACGACGTTCTATGGTGTCAATTATTATAAATGTCAGAACCTGACTTGAAAATCTCATTTTCCGTCTTTCAGTGTCCGATTTTTAATGGCCGAAGAAAGCAGCAAAATAATAATATTATAAAGCATGAATGATTTGGGAAGATATTATAAAGATTTGGATGAAATCATTGTTAAGCAAAAATACATAAATTTAGAAAATCATAATTGGTCATAAAAAAGACTTCAACGCCGCTGCGGCTCCTTGTATAAATTCTTTGCAATGAGACAATATTATACTATATTGCCAGAATATACCTACTCGTAGTATTTTGTTATATTTTCCATATTATTGTGTATCTTTGATGATTTCTGTAGCGCAGTGGTAGAACGCGTTGAGGCTCGAGCGAGAGGTCGCGGGTTCGAATCCCGCCGAAGGAACAAAATGTTTCCTGTGTTCCTGGAAAAATTAAATTATACACAAATTTAAATTAAATAATGTATTGTAAAAATTAAATAAAAAAAAATACTTAAATATGTGTATAGTATACAAGTATTAAATATATTTCCGTTGTCTGGTACCTGTAGGTAACACAAGTTCTTCGGATACTTAGCACAGGGCCAGATTGACGTGGTGTGAGGCGTCCATATAAAAAAAAAAGTTACGGAATCCACCTAAGATATACCCTGGTATCCTTTGTAAGTTTTTATTCGTTACAATAGTAACATTTGGAATTGGTAGTTACTCAACGTGGCATTCCTTAAAACTGCGCTATATTTTGCCGATACCTACTAAAGTTGCTTTAGCCGAGTCTTTGTTTCTCTCGATTATGGATTACGCAGATGTTTGCTTCGTTAACTTGACCGAAGAGCGACTTAACAAACTTGAGCGCATTCAAAATCTGTCAATAAGGTTCATCTTTGGCTTGCGTAAATATGACCATGTTTCCGAATTTCACCGCAAGCTCAAGTGGTTGCCAATCCGCTTTCGCCGAGATGCTCGCATACCTACGCTCCTTTTTACAATTTTGTCTGACCCTAACAGCCCTCTTTACCTAAAAGAAATTTTTAATTTTCGCATTTCCGACAGGCAAGAGTTGCGATCTTGTAATAATCTCCTTCTACATATACCCATCAATCACACTAAGTACTATAACTCTTCTTTTTCTGTTAAATCTGTCCTCCTCTGGAACTCCCTTCCCACTTTTATAAAACAAGCTAAAACCTTAAATTCTTTTAAATCTATGCTAAAAAAGCACTACCTTAGTATGTGTCCAGTGTAAATTCGTGTTATGTATTTTAAGATTAATTGTAATTTTATTTATAGTATTATGTGTAGTAAAACTCCAGATCTCTCATAGTGTATTTATTATAAATTATCTATTCATCATAACTCAAATATTTTTAAACATACCTACATACAATATGTTCTATTATAACATTAATTTCCATATTAATAAATTATAACTGGTTACATTAACATTATATAATTATTATCACATATAATCACATAAATCTTTAAAATAACACATTTAATACTGAACAGCAAATCTACTTAACAATATTAACATTAACAATTTATAAAAGAGACTATGACTTACCAATGAGCTGATGAGGCCACCGCTGATACCAGAATTGAGCTCACAGGGCTCAAACTCCCTATTTTATACTAAAACCCCTGCCTGTTCCCTCCAACTGGTATCAGCGTTAACTCTCTGAAGGAAGTCAAATATAAGTCAAATATGAGAATATCAAATGTACTTTTAAGTTTACAATAGTATAAAAATCCTCACACAGTCTTAATAAATATTGCACAATTACATAATTTTAATAATGATATTTCCTAATTTTTATACAGTTGATCTGATTAATTATATTTTACACTATTTAACAACTTATTATTTGTCACTTCCGCTAACAAACAAATTATCAATCAAATACATTTAAAGACTTATAAAACATTCTAAAAATCATAATCCACACCAAATAATTATGCAATAATTACCGTGTAATAACTTTTCTTAAAAATAATAGTTTACAATTTTACCATAGTTAAGTTATACAATTAAACCACGCTTTTAGTATTGCCAATTACAAAAATCCTAAAATTATAAATGTTACTAAATAAATAGTTAATACAGTTATTTGCTATAATAATAATTTATAATACATACATTTCTAAAATTTTACCTAACACTCGGCCATTCTGATTTGGTGTATGCCCTCATACACAGTTAAATTTGACCTAACACTCGGCATATATTATAAATAAAGCGTCATTAATTCTGAACTTTTAATATGCAGACTACTAACTTTTAACTAAAACTAACTTTTAAATTGACTTTGTTGCAAGATCTTCTCGAGTTACTATGACCGTCTTTCAATCTGCAACACTTACTCCTATAATGCATGATCTTCTCGAGTTACTATGACCGTCTTTCGATCTTAGCATTGTACTACTTAAACTTTTCTTTATCAAACTAACTTTTATACTCTGACTTTGTTGCAAGATCTTCTCGAGTTACTATGACCGTCTTTCAATCTGCAACACTTACTCCTACAATGCAAGATCTTCTCAAGTTACTATGACCGTCTTTCGATCTTAGCATTGTACTACTTAAACTTTTCTTTATCAAACTAGCTTTTATACTCTGACTTTGTTGCAAGATCTTCTCGAGTTACTATGACCGTCTTTCAATCTGCAACACTTTTACTTAAAAGAAAACAACTGACTCTTATAATGCAAGATCTTCTCGAGTTACTATGACCGTCCTTCGATCTTAGCATTTTACTCTTAATATATATATTTTTAAATCAAATTAAGAATATAATTTTTAATAATAATTAATTATTAAAATACAATTTAGAAGCTATTTAGAACTATTTAACACTTTCAACTTAATCCATATCGTCATGTACATCATGAGAAGCAGTATTAACCCAAGGTAACATACGGTTTGCGGCTATGACTGATTTGAGTTTGTTTTTATTCCCAGTTAAACCTGGAATTGCAGTTACTTCATACCGATCATTCCCTAGCACTGAAACTACTACCAGCTTTTAAAAGAAGTCTGTTATTTTTACTAAATCACCTTTATTATAAATTCGTGCTGGGTAGCGTTTCTATCAAAATAACGTTATTGTTTAGCTTGTTCACTATAATATATCCTTCGAGGACTTGCCACAGCATTTTAATACGTATTTGAAAAACTCTTTAAACATTCTCGAGGTGAAACAAGTTCCCATATCACTTTTAGAATTGGTATTTTGTACTGGTTTAATAAAAACAAATTTAGTAAAAGCATCTATGATTAATAAGAGATAATAATTTTGTCTTTTTGATTTCACAAAGGGGCCGAGATGGTCAATGTGCAAGGTATGAAATGGATCCTTAATTTTAGTAATATAATGTAACTATCCCCTCGGAATTAGTAGACACAGGCGCCTACGTATTTTTTTTCTTATAAATTTTGAAATTTATTTTGGAAACCAAAATGTACCCTTGATTAATTCTTAAGTGTTTTTTTTTTTTCTATTATGCCAAAACATCCAATATAATGGTCGGGTATCCATCTCGATCTCTTTGGTACAGCCTAGCTTAAATAATTTTTATTGCCATCTATAATTTTATAAATTCCATTATATTTAATTATGTAACTATCACTATATATCCATAACCCTCTGTAATTCCGAATCTTCCAATTGTAATTTAAGTAGCCAATCTTCATTAGTAATTAACATAATCGTAGGATATTGTTCTAGTTCGTCACTTATAAGTGATTCCGTGGGATTCCGTGATATTGCATCTAAGTGTGTTATGAGTATCAGGACAGTATTCTACTAAGTAAATCCTCTATTGCGTGTAATTGCAGCCACCAACGCGCTATTCTTCGAACGAGATCCCTTTTTGAAAAGGTAGTACGCACAGTACAGTCGGTAATTATTTTAAAGCGTTCTAAGGCAAAATATGAAAGCTAATGTTTCTAATTCGTATGAGTGAAAATTTCTCCTCTGTAGAAGTCTGGCGACTGTTAAAAGCTACAGGTGTAAAAGAGTATTTTCTTTAATCCGTTGCATTAGAATACCGCCTATTCCGATTTTACTAGCATCGGTATGAAGAAGACGGGTCTAGTAATAAGTCTTCGTTTCAATTCTATAAAATAGTTTTGTTCGTCAGCCCAGGTAAAAGAAATATCCTTTTTAGGAAGTTTGCTTTAAGGATAAGATAAATGTGCAAAATTTTGAATATACTTACAGAAGTAACTAACCAAGCCTAAATATTGTCGAATGCCATGTTGATTTACTGGCCGTGAAAAATTTTGTATGCCATCTATTTTATGATTACCGGGTCGAACCCCGTCGGAGCTAATCTTATACCCCAAGTAGTCTGTTCTGTCACATAAAAATTTCACATCGCATTTCTTTAAATTAAGGGGTAAATTAGCGTTTAGTAACAATTCAAGAACGTGTCGTAATCTATCTAAACAGTCATCAATATTTACAGCGTAAATAACCTTATTTCGTCAATGTAAGCAGTGGGTTTTTTTTTTAAATTTAGAAGTGCCTAATACCTTATTCATCCGTTGGAATACGGTTGGTGCGTTAGCCGGACCAAATGGAATACGGTTAAATTCATACTGGCCATCGCGTGTGACAAATATCCCGATGCCAAATCAAGTGTTATAAGAACAAGAATGTACTGATAATCGTGCAATTTCATCCTCTATTATAGGTATCAGAGGGCTTGCGTACTCAGACGTCGAGTCTCTAATAATGCCAACTTCTAACATTTCAATCATTTCTCGTAACTTTTCTAGTTTTGTATGAGACAGTCTATATGTTCTATATACCACGGGTATTTTACTATTTAGTTCTATATCCATTTCAGTTAGGTTTGGGCATCCTAACTCCTGAAGGGAGTCCCCTAAACAATTTTTATATTAAAGCTTTAATTTTCCGTTTCACATACAGATTATCCTATAGATAAATCTTGGAGGGTAATCATATTAGTGTTTTTGATACTTAATTTATTAGGTAATGTGGAAGCAATACGACTAATAATCTGGACTGGAAAAGCTCGACCTATGAGGGTATTTTTAGCTATTTGACATGACGATTACTCTGGCGTTATAACAACGTTTACTTATTTTTAATACAGCTGTACAGACCACAGTTGATAAGATATTGATCAATTGGTTTTCCTATAATTTTACTATAAATCAAAACATAACCATCGTAATCAGATTGAGAAACAGCCCTAACAGACGAGCTTCCATGAAGTGTAATAGTTTAGCTAATTACTACTCTTATAATATTTTTTTCCCACAATTATCTAACAAGGGCATTTCCTTATCAACACTACATTTTGTCACTAAAATATGAGACTGTTCTGTAAATGTTTGACCTATTACAATGGAACATCTTGATAATTTATCTGAGACTACCTTGCTATGTACGTTGGCAGAAACGCCATCTATTACGAGATCTACATTTACATTTCCAAATCAAGTAAAAAGAAATAAGTAAGGACAAGACGCATATCTCGTCCTATAAAAAGATCATGTTCCAATCCCAAATGAGTTGAATGAATGAATCAAATGAATATAATCAAACATAATTAAAATAAACCAAACTAACTTCACTGACGAAATCTGTAAATCCATTAACTTATTTTGTCATTTTGCATTGGGAGAGGAAGATGAAATGCGCATAGTTTTATGAATAGGGTTAATGCTTTCCTTGTTATTTAAAGTTTAAAAACACGCTTCAGAATTGTGGTCAATTCTTGAACATCATGAACACCTAATAAAAGGCTTCGTGCATCTAGTATAACAGTGGTCCTGGTCTTTACAATTATAACAAGTGAGTGTTTCAAATTGATTAGAACCTGTACGCATAAATGATTTTTCATTTCTTATTCTCCTTTTTGTTATTGATCTATCTAACTGATCGGGATGAGAACAACGCAACGCTAATGCACTAGATTTCATAGTTCCATCACTTATTCGATGGATTCTACAGTCAACTGCTCGCTTTCCCGTAATGTCACATTAGTTTACAAGTGCTAATTTCTCATAGAAATAATTTTGTATAGATTCATTAAACCTACTTTTACGTCTAAACATTTTTTTAAAGGATTGGCCATAATAGTGTTCGTGTGGAACTGCGCTAGTCAAATTGACTTGCCACTCGTCCCAAGTGTATAGTACCACCGTTTGACCAATCCTTATAATTTTTGCACAAAGAAATGGATAGTCTTACCATCCCAGCCATAGACAGCAGCGCATTCGTTGACCTTTTTAAATCATACGTCTATACGTTGGTTATTAGAGGATGGATCGAATATCGGTAAAACGTTTTTGTAATCATTTCTACTGTTTACAACTGGTGTCTGTGGCTGTGATGTCAATGTTTGAATATGCTTTAAATAAATATAAAAATAAAAGAATATGCATAGTTGGTTGCGGGCTCACTGACCTTTGGTCCATAATTTCGGCACGATGCCAAGACATCGGGTCACCGGGCCGTGAAGTCCGCCGCCGCGACGCGGAGACTCGCGAACGTCGCGCCCTCTGCGCGTGCGGCTGCTGCGTCGCGGAGACTCGCGAAAGTCGCGCCCTCTGCGCGTGCGGCTGCTGCGTCGCGGAGACTCGCGAAAGTCGCGCCCTCTGCGCGTGCGGCTGCTGCGTCGCGGAGACTCGCGAAATTCGCGCCCTCTGCGCGTGCGGCTGCTGCGTCGCGGAGACTCGCGAAAGTCGCGCCCTCTGCGCGTGCGGCTGCTGCGTCGCGGAGACTCGCGAAAGTCGCGCCCTCTGCGCGTGCGGCTGCTGCGTCGCGGAGACTCGTTTTCCATTGTACTCAAACACACAAAAAGTGGGTACTTTTAATATTATATGTCACTAAAACAATTTAAAAATTCAGTTATTGTTGAAGATTTAAATTAATATCATTTCTAAATTGTAGGCGTGTACGTGTCACTTCTGATCTGTAGTAAAACTCCAGATCTCTCATAGTGTATTTATTATAAATTATCTATTCATCATAACTCAAATATTTTTAAACATACCTACATACAATATGTTCTATTATAACATTAATTTCCATATTAATAAATTATAACTGGTTACATTAACATTATATAATTATTATCACATATAATCACATAAATCTTTAAAATAACACATTTAATACTGAACAGCAAATCTACTTAACAATATTAACATTAACAATTTATAAAAGAGACTATGACTTACCAATGAGCTGATGAGGCCACCGCTGATACCAGAATTGAGCTCACAGGGCTCAAACTCCCTATTTTATACTAAAACCCCTGCCTGTTCCCTCCAACTGGTATCAGCGTTAACTCTCTGAAGGAAGTCAAATATAAGTCAAATATGAGAATATCAAATGTACTTTTAAGTTTACAATAGTATAAAAATCCTCACACAGTCTTAATAAATATTGCACAATTACATAATTTTAATAATGATATTTCCTAATTTTTATACAGTTGATCTGATTAATTATATTTTACACTATTTAACAACTTATTATTTGTCACTTCCGCTAACAAACAAATTATCAATCAAATACATTTAAAGACTTATAAAACATTCTAAAAATCATAATCCACACCAAATAATTATGCAATAATTACCGTGTAATAACTTTTCTTAAAAATAATAGTTTACAATTTTACCATAGTTAAGTTATACAATTAAACCACGCTTTTAGTATTGCCAATTACAAAAATCCTAAAATTATAAATGTTACTAAATAAATAGTTAATACAGTTATTTGCTATAATAATAATTTATAATACATACATTTCTAAAATTTTACCTAACATATGTATAAAGTCATATTATTAAAATTTACTTATTTATTTATTTTAGTATATAAAATATACTTTTAGCACAATACCTCACCACACTCCAGTAATTTGATCCTTTCTTTCAACGGTTGTCTGGAAGAAATTGCTATTGTAGTAATAAGGCCGCCTTTGTGTACTATCGTGTTTTATTTTGTGTTGTTTAACTTACTGTATATGTGTAACTTCTGATTGTGCACAATAAAGTATATTTTCATTTCATTTCATTTTTATGATTTATCTACTAATTATAACATTTTAGTACACTAAACATAAGATCTCTTATTTAAATATTTGATTATAATTTACATCCATTATATTTTTATTTTATTTAAGATCTCTTTTTTGTTTTCCTTAATTTATATTACTCAGATAAGTCTATTATTTATAAGTATATCATTTAATTCCTTATCTTTTAGTATTTAATATCATAATATTTATTTTTTATCGTTTACAATAGCTACCACATTAATTTTGGTTTCAGCGGCTGGTTTCGTTGAAACGAGGCAACCTACGCAATCAGGGATACGCGAGCACAGCCAGTATAATAATAATACAGTGTGTATAAAAAGCAGTCACTATAACTTTGAGATACGATTATACTACCTTTTCTCATTTCGGAAATGTATTTTTTAAATATATTTTTTTTGTCAAAAACTATTTTTTTTTCTTTTTACCATTTCTTATTTTTTTGTCGCAAAAATAATAATAAAGGCAATATTTTTTTTGTTTTAGTAAAAAAAAAAAACATTTCTAGAATGAGAAAAGGTAGTATTATCATATCCCAAAGTTATAGTGACTGCTCTTTTTACACTCGTTATAGTAATAATATAAGAATAATATTTTATTTTTTCAAATAACATTAAATATTGTGATGTTTGCAAATTACAACTCATCATGTTCAAACCTCTTGTATTGTCTAAGTAGGCACTTTCTAGGAAAAAAATTGTACCCAAAATCAGCCACCATCTTTTGAAGTAATTTGGAAAAACCTGTTGTACGTTAGCTGGGATGAAACGAATATTAATAATTTCGGATACAGATACGTATTTGCATATTAAATTATTTCGGATTATCCGCTTGTTTTGGATTTCGGGTACGGATATTACATTTTCACAGTAGCAAAACTTTCAATTCGGATTCGGTTCGGAAATGGATATTTTTTAATATCGGATATCCGATAGTTTCGGTTACGGTTTAGCTCTCTAACATCCCTGGTTGATAGTAACGGAACCCGCTTTAGACATGTCCAGACTTGTTCATGTTTAGGCTCTTTAGAAAAACCACAACAAGTAATTTAAAATGCGCTAATGACATGAGTTGTGGAAAAAATATAATTAGGAGTCTTCGTATTTTTAGTGAGCAAAAAATATGTTTTACGTCAACAAATCATCATTTGTTATTTTCGGTCGCGTTGGTTTTTGCTCAAATCTGGAGCCATTTTGTTATTGTATTATATTATTATTAATATTAGGGGTGCCGGAGAAACAAAGGCATCACCCCACCAATAAGTAAAAGGCAAAAGAGGGAATATATTTCCGGAAATGGGTAGCGTTTCCGTGTACATTGCTATTATGCAAATTACAGGTTTTGAAAGAAAGAAATAAAAAAATACGTAACTTTTGTACTCCCCCGACCATCGATAGATCGACTGAAAATCAAATTAACATCAATTTATTCGAGAGTACGCGGTACGATCGAATCAGAATCAAAATCAAATTAGTTCGAAAAGTAAGGCTGCGTTTCCACTGACGCGAAGCGGGGCGGAGAGGAGCTTAACCGTGCCCAAATTGACCAATCACTATGCTCGTGCTGTTTCCGTGGCAACGGAGCGGAGATTTCGGAGAGTACAAAAGTTACGTATTTTTTTATTTCTTTCTTTCAAAACCTGTAATTTGCATAATAGCAATGTACACGGAAACGCTACCCATTTCCGGAAATATATTCCCTCTTTTGCCTTTTACTTGTTGGTGGGGTCGCCAATTCGCCTGCAAAGCGTAGCGAGTATAGGCATCTGCTTTGCGGAGGCTTATGTAAAATATTGGACGTCATGACTGTAATGATGATGATGACATAATGCTGATTAATAACAGAGATAAACACTAATAATAACACTGTTATTACGAATTCATTTAATAACGCGCTTCGTCGGTCTTGGCTTATTAGTCATTATTGTCATATATTCCAACTAATATAATGAACATGTAAGTTTGTATGCTAATTAATCATCATCATTTTAGCTATATATTGGGACTAGCTGTACACGACTTTGTTCGCGTGGTTTTTGAGTGACTTAAACCGTTTATGCAGCGCACGCAACGAAAGTCCCCAAATGGGAAAAAATTCCCCGTTTCTGCAACATTTCTCACTTACGCTTCGCTCCTATTCTGTATATTTCCTCTGTCGCCTTTGACCCGCGGGAAAGATGGTTAATGGGGAGGTGATATTCTTTCTCTTTAACGCCTCCGTAGTGTAGTGCTTTCGAATATAGCTCTCGACTTCCAGGTCGTGAGTTCGATTCTCGCGTCGAACAACAAAAAATGTTGTTTTCAAGTTTAGTTAGGACAGTCCAGGCTGATGACCTGATTGTCTGACAAGAAAGATGATCCATGCGTCGGATGGGCATGTAAAAAGTCGGACCTGCGCCTGAACTACCGCCAGTCGTGTCGGTTATCCGTCCCACTGGGCTACCAGAGTGAAGGAAGAGAAAGTGCTCCTGTGTATTCCGCACACACTTGGGCACTATAAAATAACTCCTGCGTAGCTGGCCTGGTTTCAATGAATCCGGCCACCATCACCGAAATCGGCGTGGGAGGCATTATTCTTTCTCCAGGAGCCCACAGATTTTTAACCGTACCCTGCTGAAAATATATATAATTAGAAATATATATCTATTAGAGATCCAGTAATAACTGGATCTATATGTTGCTTTATACCTCGGGCATTATACATGCTGTATTCTATTAGATTGAAATGTTTAACTTTACATATTATAAAACATAGTCCTCCGCCGCGTCTGACTGTCTGTTTGCGCTAAACTAAAAAACTACTGTGATCTCCCAATTAAGGTACTTTTTTCATTGTAAACTAAAAAAGGCTTGAGCTACGTTCTTATGTTTCGATTTTATTATAAAATTAGCTGACCCCTGCCCACTTTGTTGAGCATGCAAAATTCAATTGCATCGCGGAACCGGCAACACGGAACCCGTAATTTCTCATCGTTTAAACATTACCCGGACTTCCACGAATATTTCATGACTAAAAATAGCCAAATCGGTTCAGCCGTTCTCGAAATTTAGCGAGACTAACGAACATCAATACATTTTTATATAATATAAGAAGATGTACTATCAAATTTGTTTCCTGAATGCTTAAACACAGTTGAAAATCTATCCTTAATTTTTAGGGTTTTAAGCAAAAATAGGGACGTACTTATAGTATGTACTTATAGGACGTGTGTGTATATATATGTTCCGAAAACTTGTTACTCTAGCGGTATTAAAACAGGGATCACGTAGACCTCTGTTTCTGTATGGAAAAACTGACGTTGTGTTTATTTTAATTTGTAAGTAATGTTCGACAAAAAACTTAATTTTGCGCAATTTACGGAAAAATATTAAACGATTAAAATTTCTGGACAAGGTCTCTGGTATTTAGCTGCTGGGCTGCCCATTTGTTTACTAATTAGTAATTACCAAAGGTAAGATTCAATGTAGTGATTCATCTTTCAAGGTTAGATATTCTTTAAATTGAGTATTTTAATTACAATAGAAGAACGTAGAAGTAATTAATCAAAATGAAATGTAAAACAAAATGTAATAGGGATTCCATTTTGCAGACATTTGAAAGCAATCTCAGTTTTCAGGATTCGTCGGCTTTTTCATTGCTATACTGCTAGGCAAAGGTCTC
Source organism: Celastrina argiolus (assembly GCA_905187575.2). NCBI lineage: Eukaryota > Metazoa > Arthropoda > Insecta > Lepidoptera > Lycaenidae > Celastrina > Celastrina argiolus. The sequence goes on along the minus strand of LR994594.1, from coordinate 7,955,497 downwards.
CCCAAGGTCTTTCACTTATATCTTCTCTGCGTGATCGCTGGCCAGCCTGGCTGCAGTTCCTCCTGGTCTTCACACTAGTTTTTCTTACACCCCTTAATATGAAGGCACCGGAGATTCATCAAAGAAATCTGAAGAATTTTTCTGAGCATAGTAAAGTCCACAGTGGATTTTGTAAGAATTAATAAAAATCTGCCACAATTTTTTGTAGGTTTTAAACAAAATGTGTTTATATATGAATTAGCATAGAGGAGGGTATTGAATAAATTACCCTTCTCTATGCTAGTTGTTATGGCAATAATAAATAATAGCTCCCCTCACCGATTTCGGTGTCGGTAGCCGATTACATTGAAACCAGGCCAGCTACGCAGGAGTTATTTTACAGTGCCTAAGTGTGTGCGCAATATACAAAGACACTTTCTCTCTCTTCCTTTTACTCTCATAATCCAGTGGGACGGTAAACCGATACGACTGGCGAGAGAACAGGCGCAGGACCTACTTTTTACATGACCATCCAACGCATGGATCATCTTCCTTGTCAGTCATTCAGGTGATCAGCCTGCATTGTCCTAAACAAACTTAAAAACAACATTTTTTGTTGTTCCAACGCGGGAATCGAACCCACGATCCCCGGGTCGAGAGCGAAGCTCAGAACCACTAGATCATAGAGGCGCTGTTATGGCAATATATAGCACATTACTATGCAGACGGAGTCACGGAAAACTAGTGTATATATTAATGTAATTAGCTTAACAAAAGACTATCCGAGAACCAAGTAATGATCTTTACTGAGAACGATTATCTTGCATGCTAGTTGAGCACTGCGGGTTCACTTATGTGACATAAATAACGCCATCTTTTTCTTAAAAATTGTATTGTTAATACCGTGGGGAGCTGAGAAAAGCACCTCCATTAATCATCTTTTCTGTGGGTAAAACGCGATATAGGGAATATACAGGATGATTCATGGTTCATATATCAAGCCGAATATAATGTGACGAGAAAGACGCGTAGAGCATTTTTTGTTTTGGCACCTCATATAAATTACTTACCATAACGCAACAAACCACGACTAATGATCAAATAAACCACGAATAAAAGTCACTTAAACAGATAAGTTTCAATCCTGGTCAGGTCTTAGGTTAGCTCTTCACACTATTGTGACGACCTCCGTAGCGCAGTGGTTCAGCGCGTTGGTACTCGACCGAGAGGTTGTGGGTTCGAATCCCGCCGAAGGAACAAAAAAAAAAGTTTTCAATGTTCCTGGGTCATGGATGTGTATTAAATTTGTGTATACTATTATAATAAAAATCTTAAATATGTGTATAGTATAAAAGTATTAAATATATTTCCGTTGTCTGGTACCTGTAACACAAGTTCTTCGGATACTTAGCACAGGGCTAGATTGACGTGGTGTGAAGCGTCCATAGATATTATTATTATTACTATATACCCTATGTCGCGTTTTATGACACTCACGGAAAAAATTGGTCGCCCTGAAAGCTGCGCTCGCCAACCCGCCTGCCAAGCGTGGCGAGTACAGGCAACTACCCCCCCTTGAAATACTTTGGGGAGAAGCCTCCCCATAAGCATGTCCAGTACCAAGTACGATAGGTATTTTTAATTTCAGCACCTAACAGTTGTACAGCATTTTTTTTTAATATTTATTATTTTAAGGGATTTTTGTACAAACGATGTCAATCCTATCGTACCTTAAACTAATTACACTAAACAAATAATAATAAACCTATAAATTAAAATTAAAACAGTAAAGCATTTTTGCTGCTGCTGAATTAAAACAGTTGTACAGCATAAAGAGAATTTCAACATGGGAAGGTTTTCACAGGGCTGGTTTTTCTTTAGGCGGAAGCTTTAGCATGATTGGTAGGAATAAAAAAAGGTCTTTAAATGTGAGTAGTTAGTGAATCCTACACTACTAGTAGGCAAACTTTAAACTACGCATGCAAAAAACAAAACAATATCTATAGGCAAGAACACACCAGGGCCCTAATTCTCAGGGCTCGAACTCAGTTGTTACTATCGGTCTGTCCCGCTCATGCAAATGAGATTTACCGCGCTTGCGAGCGGGATATACTAATATTCGAGCTTTTTTCCACTGCCCGAGAATCGTGCTCCAGGGCCTGATTCAAGATGCCGTCGCTATTCGTCAACGAACTTCGAAAACAAAATGTATGAGATTTGACATAAGTTTCGCTAAGTGACTCACGAATTCACTTGTCATTTAGCGAACATTATGCCAAATTCCATATTGGTTATTGAGACGCAAGATAAACGGCCCTCACCAACTACAGTTTTTCTATGGAAGTGCGTAGTGAGTAAGATAACTCTAGGAAATCGACGACTTCTAAAACCCATAGTAAAAGTAATAGGAGCTATTTATTTTATTATAGAAAATATATTATATTATAATTTGTACAAATTTTGATTTAGTTGACCTAAATCAGGAAGTTAAACTACCATTGAAATACACTACACTTTTAATCAATTGAAATATGAAACTGGGTAGATAAAAATAATACAATTTTAACTATATAAGCATAAGCAAAAAATACAGAAACTATTTTGATTTAAACCGAAATTTCTAGCGTGCTATGTATTGAAATTATACTTAAATTAAGAGGAGCTCATATTACTTATATTACACAGATAGCCTAAATAGAAGGGACTCATAACTTTAATTAGCGTTAAATTAATTATTTAATTAATTCAAGCAATAAAGACATTTAAATTTACCTATAAAAAAATAACTATGTATGTACGAAAATATTTAATTTTCATGCAGTTTCAGAACCAATGATTATGAATTAGGATATTAAAAGCCAAGAAGATCACGCCATCTTTTGAACCAAACCAAAATACGTTTGGGAGCTATAGCTATTATATCATATATATATATGGGAGCTATAGCTATTATATCATATATTATATACCTACTTACATATAAAAAAATAAAGGTACTTACTTAATTGTCAAAAACTAAAAAAAAAGTTTTTTACTTTTCACCATTTCTTATTTATTTGTCGCAAAAATAACAATAAATAATTTTTTTATTTTTTTATTTTTGTAAAAAAAACTGAAAAAATAATAATTCTAGAATGAGAAAAGGTATTATAATCATATCCCAAAGTTATAGTGACTGCTCTTTTTACACCCAGTATAAGTATACATATATTATCTCAAACGTATTTTAGTTTGGTGTGGACAGAAACGCACGCACACACAAACACGTCTTTGTTTTTATCGGGGGTAACAACAAACACACTGAACCTCGTAACAAACATCGCAATTCCACAAAACATGCTCTATTTGGAAAAACCTGTGACGTACAAACCGATCTGTATACGGCTTATGATATTTAATGTACTAATTATTTACGCGATTGTCGTTTTTTGCGCTATGCAGCTATATAAAAGCTCCGGCGGCGTCGTTCGAACATCAGTGATCATCTTGTGCTAAGTGCATCAAGAATTACAAAGGTAACTGGAGTTAGAATTTTTATTAGTCTAATTTTATTTTTTATTTGTGTAATAAGCGTTTTTTTGATTATAACTAAAACGCTTATTAAAGTTAGGAACCTGCTGTCTCTTTCACTCGTCGGCGAAAAGACATTTCTTTCATACATTTACTCACTCTTTCTTACCTACTTTCATTAGGTATGTAAACGTATGTAAGTAAGGTGGTGTGTGTTATTGTTATTTGTTATTAATTTTATGTATTTCTCAGTAAAATTTTAAGAAAAATTAGAATTTCATATATGGAGTTTACTGTGAAAGTTCCAGCGCTGAAAGACGTTTTTTTATGTTATTGTATGGGAAAATTTATGTTGTTGGAGCATTTCTCATACAAACATGAAAGTCAAAAGTAAGTCTTTCAGCGCTGGTACTTTCACAGTATAATCTATATAGGAGGCACATACACACGCTAAAGTATTATCACTCACTTATTTTACACCTTGTATATGTCGCAATCTAGTTATATCTGCTTTTTTTATTAAAAGTCTAGGGCGTTTATTTAATAATCATTAAATAAACGCCCTAGACTTTTAATAAAAAAAGCAGATATAACTAGATTTCATTCATTGACTGACTAGGCTGACCGTTGATTGAACAAGCGTCACTCAACGTCTAACTAGTTAGCGGACTGTAACAAAGCCCTTTAAACAGAGCGGACGTAAAATCAGTCAGATGATTGAAATTTACTTAAATTTTTCCCTCAGTGGCGCTAATAGTCACCAAAACAAATATGGCGGCAAACAGCTTACACTGTTATTACATTGTTGATATTTTCCTCTTCATTTTCATTTGGTGTGACATGTCATATCAAGAAGATACAAACTTATAGTCACACCTACTAAACATTAAAAAGTATGCTATATACCATTCAACGACTATGCTAAAGGAAAAGAGTCCGGTGAAGACGTTGAACGTTACATTAAACAGTTTGACAAGTTGTCCTTTCGTCAATCAACTAAACGTCGTCATTACATGAACGCGCTAGTCGTTCAATAAAACTGCAGATTCAATCAGATGACTGCGACATATATACTTGAAGGGCCGGTTTCTAAAAGGCTAATCAAATCTATGATCAATGAACATGGTATTCAAGTAAACCTATATTGAACGCTGATTAATGAGACATTTTCAAGAGAGAAATTGAGGGACATATATTATTGCGCACACATTTGGGCACGGTAACGCCTGTCATTGTCACCGAAGTAGTTATTGTGTATGTCTGTTAGTTTGTCATCTTGTGTCATACAAAGACACAAAAGTATTCGACAAAAACATCAATTTTAAGTTACGTTTTTTCGATTTACTTTTTGCTTAATCAAAAATCTCGTTAAAGTAGTATTTAGTATGTTTAATTGCCGTTAAAGTTTTTAACGTCACAATACATATTTAAACATTTAACATAATATTATATTATAAAGTGTCCATGAGCAGATGAAGTTAATTCGCGTTAGTTTGCAGCGAATCAAAGATGACGCATGCGTTGGCTTGAATGTACTCGTAGTTTGTGATGTATGAACTAATTAAGGAATACTGTTAGTTTTTTTCATACTAAATGTTTACGCCAATCAGTGAAAACCTATTATTGGATTTCTGTATGTTATACTGACTCTATTTTTGCGACTTCGGCGAAGCCAAAAGGAAGGGTAATAATTTTGGCAGTCTATGTATGTATGTATGTATGTATGTATGTCCCCTCGTAGCGGCTAAACTACTGGTCCGATTTTGATGTCAATTGATTTGTATTAATGCCGCGAGTGACATAGGCTATAATTTTTTTTTTAATTTAGGACTTTTAAAATTATACCTCATAAACAGTCTCAAAAAAAATTAAATTAAGATAATTGTCTCGTGTTTGATATAATAATATCTATGGACGCTTCACACAACGTCAATCTGGCCCTGTGCTAAGTATCCGAAGAACTTGTGTTACAGGTACCAGACAACGGAAATATATTTAATACTTTTATACTATACACATATTTAAGATTTTTATTATATTATACACAAATTTAATACACATCCATGACCCAGGAACATTGAAAACTTTTTGTTCCCTCGGCGGGATTCGAACCCGCGACCTTTCGTTCGAGTGCCAACGCGCTCAACCAACTGCGCTACGGAGGTCGTCATATCAAAAGATAGCTGTCTTGGCAAGCACAATACGAATGTGTATTTAATTTTTTTAATTAATTATTATATTTTATTGTTAAATTCAAAATAAACGTTTAAAATGCGGTCGTACAACTAGCATCTAGGAGTTGTTACTTTCTATGTATTGGACAATTTAATAAAAATATAATAATTAATATATTTGATGTCAAATCAGAAAAATATTAAATAGAAAAAGATTAAAAACTATAACCCGACTTCGCAAAAAATGGGTCTAAAAAGGCTGAAACAAGAAAATAATTCAATTTGAAATCCAGAAATGCATAGGTACAAAAATGGTCAAGGTAGAGCCGTGGTCGTACCCGCTATTGGCATTTTTTTCTGCCGTATTTCGGGTGACCCATTTTTTGCGAAGTCGGGTTATAGTTCTTAATCTTTTTTTTTGTTATATATAAGCTGCTGGTTCTCCAAAATAAATAAATAAATGTGAGATGTCGGTTCTGCGCCTGTTCTCTCGCCAGTCATGTCGGGCAACCGTCCCACTGGGTTATGAGAGTATGGGAAAAGAGGAACCATAAAATTGAGTCCAGCGTAGCTGAACATGGTTTCATCGGCCACCGACACTGAAATCGGTATTGGAGCTGTTATACATTTGTTTTCTACAAGATGTCTCCTGGTTGATACACCAAGCCTTATATAATAGTGTGAAGAGAATGACGCGTAAGGAATTTTTTGTTTTGGCACCTCATATAAATTAGTTACAATAGCGCGACAAAATATCTCCATAAATGTCACAAAACAGATGAGTTTCAAGTTTCAACCCTGGTTAGTGTGTTAGGTCAACGACCAGTGCGTTCGTGTGTACAGACTAGGAGCCCGCGAGCCCTAGCATAGCAAGATTCAGTCCTTGTGGTCATTTTAGAACTTTGTATTTTTTATCGGATTATGGTAAGTAATTTATATGAGGTGCCTATGCCTACAAAAAAATGCTCTACGCGTCCTTCTCTTCACACTATATTCGGCTCGAAATATGAACCATGAGACACGGTGTATATCGAAATTTTCCCAGGGAATATATCCGGAAATGGGCAGCAGTGTATAAAAAAAACCCCGGGGTTTATTTTTTCGAATGGGTGCTCACTAATGGCATTTAAGCCGATTTAGCTGTATTAGACTATAACTAGCCGGTTGGCTAGTTGTTTGGCTAGGAGTAGATGGGGAGGTTTGACCCCCCTAACATCACCCGGGTACGTGTTTCCGCGGATATTGTTATTATTTTAATACTGAGCTCGCCGACCCGACAAGCGTGGCGAGCATGGGTAACCTCATGGCGTCTCTCTTTTGTGGTATACTTTGTGGCTTATTTTTTTTTCTTTATTAGGGACAGCCAGTGTTCACAATATTGTATTATTTATAGTGACACCAACACCGTTATCCACAAATTAAAGCCGCGATATTACTCGAAATGTGTAGTTATGTATTGGTGTGTATGTGTGTATGTGTGTAGGGGTGGATATATCCAGCAGTGAACGTCATAGCTGAAACTTTTATCGAAGTATCATTCGTTATTCCAGCTCATCATGAAGGCCTTTACCCTGACCTGTCTGCTCGCGGCTGTGGTCCTGGCTGCTGCGGCGCCGGAGACCTACACCGACAAGTTCGACAACATAAACCTGGATGAGATTATGGAGAACGACCGGCTGCTGCAGGGCTACTTCAACTGCCTGGTCAATAAAGGAAACTGCACACCAGATGGTTCTGAGCTGAAGTGTAAGTGACACTTTTGAACCAGTAAGGCCACTCATGGGACAGCTCAGGAACAATCTAGAGCTACATGTTAATAGGCTCTTGCGGCCTTATTATGAACTTTTACAATACCAGCATGTTCACAATAATAACACACAACTTTTTTACACTTTTCCACTTTTATTACGTTTTAATAAGGTTTTTATAACACGACCGGTTTCGATTAAATCGTAATAAAAGTGGAAAAGTGTAAAAAAGTTGTGTGTTATTATTGTGAACATGAATTTCCATCAAGAACCAACAGTACATTCAATCAGTTATAATAGCAGCATGGTTCCAGGCAATTCAATAATACGGTCTTAAGCTGCCTTGTTCTTTATCATATTACAGCGACTAATAAAATCGAATCAGTTTGGAGAGTAAAGCCCCTGAATAATAGAGATGGGACGTAGGTACTATCAACACAGCATTTTTTGTCCCCGATAAGATCTTGCTGTCAATTTGCCAAGAAACATTAAAAATATAATAAGCGCCACGTCCTTCCTCTACGTGAAGTTAATTCATGTTATCTCTTCCTTATCATAACATTTTGTCAACATCAACATCGCCTTTTGTCCGACAACGACACAACCAAAGGATCGCCTATGTAATAATGCCTCCCACACTGATTTCGGTGACGGTGGCCTGTTTAATTGAAACCAGGCTAGCTACGCAGGACTTATTTTATAGTGCCCAAGTGTGTGGGCAATACACAGAAGCACTCTCTCGTCCTTCACTCTCGTAGCCCGGTGAGATGGATAACCGACACGACAGGCGGGAGACTAGACGCAGGACCGACTTTTTACATGCCCATCCGCCGCAGACAATCAGGTGATCAGCCTGCATTGTCCTAACCAAACTTGAAAACAAAACTTTTTGTTGTTCTAACGCCTGAATCGAACCCACGACCTTTGGGTCGAGAGCGAAGCCTATCATGCCATTATCAGAACTGAACTAAATTGCTATGGGATCAAACTGGAAGCACCAGCTTTCAAATAAATAAAATCCAAATCGGCTCACCCAGGCGAAAGTTCTGGAGGCTCGAAGTGCGAGGACATAACTGATAATATTTCAGTAAAACAAATATTGAGAAAAACGGGTACAAATAACTCCAACTATAGCTTAGCGCGCATAAATGAAAAAGGTTAGGTTAGGCTATAGTTAATTAGTTAGGCTATTATTATAGGTTCATAATAATAGCCCGGTTCACGTAGGTTATATAATTAACATAGTCACCTTTTTTAATTGTGATTACTTTTTGCAGCATTTATTCTAAGACGTTATCACTTCAATAAAAAAAAAAGTAATCCCCGAATCGTCAAGTAAGCGATCTGACAATTTAAATCACATGAAATAAAAAAAAATAACCTATATTAAATTCAGTTATTTGTTTCAATTTATTATATTAGACTTGAGCATTGAGTGTTTTTCACATGGCCAATTATATGTCGCGCTGTCAAGAGTAACGTCTAAGCAAAACATGTTTGTATTTGCTAATGACAAAAAAGCTGTGAACGCTGTGTATAAGGACATTCTGTAGTAGGTTTATTTTGCATTGCACCCGTGCGAAGACGGGGCGGGTCGCTAGTATGATATAAGATACAAAAATAGCCCATATGAGCAGGCAAGTTTTCACAGTTAGATTAGCCCATAAGAGCCAAGTCCGGGAGCTACAATGCCACGGTCAGACACACACAACTATAACACCTTCCTTCGGGGGCAATCGATTACTTCAGGTTAGGTTTAAAGACATTTATTATCATCAAAAAGAAGCTATTCTGAAATTTTGGGTAAATATAGGTTAAAAAGTTTTATTTCGTTTAAAGAATACTTTAATGAACGGTCAAAATATAAAGGAATTTGGTATAAAACCATACAATGTGAGCCTCTGCGGGTCCCATGGTTCTCGGCTTACAAATTAAATAGACATCAAATAGTTAATGCATGTAGACTGCGTTCCGGACACATTCCCAGTAAGAGTTTTGGATTTCTAATAAGAAAGGTAGACTCCCCTAACTGCGAACAATGTGGTATAAGGGATGATATTTACCACAGATTGATTGAATGCACCCGGAACGCGGATCTAAGAGAACAATTAATTAATAAATTTCAGTTGCATGTAAGTAATTTAGGTATATTTCAAAGCATTCTAGCTGAACCTAATTCAGCAGCAGCTAAAATGCTTTACTCTTTTAATTTTAATTTATAGTTTTATTATTATTTGTTTAGTGTAATTAGTTTAAGGTACGATGGGATTGACATCGTCAATTGTGTACAAAAATCCCTTAAAATAATAAAGATTAAAAAAAAAAAAAAAAAAATCATCAAAAAGTCTGAGTACATTGATTTGTCTGCAATTCATTTTATGAAAACAACTAACTGTGCCCGCGATTTCGTTCGTGGTTTTTGAGTGACTTAAACCGTTTATGCAGCACACGCAATGAAAGTCCTTAAATGTGAATATTTTTTCCCATTTGTGGCAACATTTCCCACTGACGCTTCGTTCCTATTGGTCGCAGCTAATGTTATATAGCCTAAAGCCTTCCTCTATAAATGGACTATCCAACAAAAAATAATATTTCACATCGGACCGGTAGTTCCTGAGATTAGCGCGTTTAAACAAACAAACTCTTCCGCTTTATGGTATTAGTATTGATTATTTTTTGCAATGCCAAAAGTCACAAATAAGCGATAACAGAACCTCTATATAATTTCATTTAAGCCAATATACCTACCTGGCAATAAATATGCAAATATTTTAGCGATATTGACATTTTTTCACTATCTATTAGTCAATTCAAAAAACGAGCTATTAAGATGGTGACAGAATTGCCAAAGGAGTAATTTAATAATTATCCACTTTGCGTAGGTACATACCCAACTTATTAGTCTTTTATAATGTCTATTAAATTCACTAAATTATTGTAGTTTAAGCCAATTAAGCACTTTGTATTTGTTTATTGTTAAGTACTAGTAAATAAGAGTTTTGTACACATATAAACTTCTTTTTAGTTTTAAGTTATGTTTTTAGTTGCTTTTTATAAACTAATTAATTCGTGAACAATGGTGTGGGTTACATGTTTATCACTTGTAGTATTTAATAATTTGTAATTGTCTAAGATTTTAATATGTAACTGTTTTTTGTTCCAAATAAAATAAATAAATAAATCTCTTTACAGCGCACATCGCGGAAGCCCTCCAGAACGACTGCGGAAAGTGCACCGAGGCTCAGGTGAAGGGAACCCGAAAGATGATTAAGTTCCTCGTGAAGGAGAAGCCTGAGATGTGGGCAGACCTGCGCGAGGTGTACGACAAAGATAACGTGTACTACAACAAGCACAAGGACGAACTGGAGAGCCTGTAGATCGTAACCGATTTTCCGAATATATTTCCTCTTTATTACGACTTTGGTTTTATTCACTAGAGGTCATTGAATTATGGAATTAAGTTTATTTACTTTTGGACTCGTTGCGCAGAAAATAAATGAGCAGATTATGACATAAGAATTAGGTTAAGGTTTAAAACTAAGTTTAATCAATTAAATGAAATTATCAATCTCTTTTTCACAAAACGATATTTGTATGCAGATCGGTGTAATGTCTGTCCATGTGATTACGCTCACAAATAATGGCCACGCAGATTCGTGGTTTATTGAAATAATTATTGTTATAATTGATTTGTCAAATATTCTTATTCCTTATTACGATTTGGTTTTATTATTCACTAGAGGTCGCCCTGATTTTTTTTGTACTCGGTTTTATTTTCTCATATTCACTAGAGGCAGATTGGGCAAAATACTTTTGTATCAAATTGATATGGATTAATGACATATATTGTGATCATCAAGTTGCTCAATTTTTTCTATGAAGTTGTCAAACAACGATATTAATGTGCAAGCAATATTTTTGTATTTTTGTTTTATTAATGTAACAATTTCGTGTATTTTAATTGAATACTCATTGTAGTTTAATACTTAGAGTTTTAATAACAACTTTAATTGTAAAAAGCGAACAACATCTATTAATATACAAATAGAGAGACGCTGGACAATCAGCCGTGTTACTTAATACTGAAAGAAATATATTATAGTATCTAATATAATTTATTGTACACTGTATATTTTTCCATCCATTCTTTGTCTGGTGGTGGTCCAAGGTACTAGACAATAACAGCAACTTCGATTAGAGTATCAGTTGATTAAATATTATTATTAATAAGGAAGATAGAGTGGTTAATTTACGAATATAAAATATTAAGCGTAAATAGCCGTCACAAAACAGTAGTTGCAATAAATATTCTGCAGGCTCCAACATATAATTAACGTAGAATATCATGTGGTTTCTTCTCGCATTATAAACAGATAGAGCGCACGTAACATATGGGTAACGCCACGAGAGCAAAATATATAAAATCAAACAATTCAATAAGAAAAAAAATAAGTACCTATTATACACACACACGACACATATTTTTTCTTATTTTTGTTGTGTTTGTTATGATGTTTATTATCTGAAAGCTGCGTACACAAACCTGTTTGTCAAATACTCGGTGTATAGGCTACCTACTCCTCATGAAATACTCCAGGGCTTGAAGGACGTCCAGTGGATGATGTAGCTGAAGTGACAACGAATATCCTTGTGTATTTTGCCTCATTTAAAATTATTGCGACACAGAACAACAAGCTACAAGACTAGTAAGGTCATTTTTTATACTTTCAATATCTCGAAAAAGAGAAAAACAGAACTAGTTTAGGCAAGGATTATAATTAGAATAATAATCAACAATGGAAGTATATTTTCGTTCAGTTGAAGCCTTGAAGGCTCATTTAATATTTGTAAAAAAATATTATAAGTAGCTGACCCGTGCCCAGTTCGAACGAGAGAGAAACTGTTTAGTTTGTCATGAAATTCAATTACATCGTGGAGCCATGATACACTCACCCATTTGCGTGAAGGTTTTGGTTATAATATTTTCGTGGAATATTTCTAGATTAAATATTATATTTATAATTTACATTGTGGATTTCCGCAAAGTAACGCCTGATTCCATTAACAATATTAATTTCTTAAAGGAGTTGCTAATTTACTTATAGTTCTGCAATCTGTATTTGTACGGCCTATGTAGCGCAGTAGTTTTTTTTCTTTATTTATCATTTAAAACAATTATTAAATTACAATGTTTGTATAAAAATATCATCAAAAAACCACAGAGTTTTATGAAGATGATATTACAAGTTAGCATACACTTACAGGTAATTAAGTCTTAAATTAAATAACAAATACTTACAGTATAATAATATTATTTTTTACTAAGCCTATGTAGTTGTGCGTGTTGGCGTTAAAAGCCGGAGGTTGCGGGATCCCAAAGCTACAGTGACAGACTTTTTAGATGTAGATGTAGTACAGCTATTTATTTATCCATGTAGTACAGCTATTTATAAATCATTGAAATCTAACGCGCTAGGTGCTGACGGTATTAACTTGGATATGCTTTTGTTGGTCTCTCGGCTCCCTATCTGTTTAACTGTTATTACACATATAGTAAACACCTCTCTCACAACACACACATTCCCCAAGTTATGGCAGTTAGCAATAGTCAAGCCGCTACCTAAAAATGATATTATTTCTGAACCTAGAGATCTCAGGCCCATTAGCATATTACCATGTATGTCAAAAATCCTGGAGAAAGTAGTATGTAGTCAAATAAATACATATTTAGAAGAAAACAACATATTACCTACAGTACAGTCCGGTTTTCGTCGACATCACAGTACGACTACTGCACTGATTGATGTCGTTGATAATATTATTTCCGCACAAGATGCAGGGGAGGTGACGATCCTTGTTCTATTGGATTTTTCACGCGCATTCGACACAATCCATATACCTCTGCTTTTATCCAAATTAAAATATTACGGGTTTGATGAAAGCGTGATAAGATGGTTCTCAAGTTTTTTACTAAATCGTTCGCAAATGGTTGAGGTTATTGATAGTCGTGGTGAGTCACTACGTTCCAGTCCACGCACAGTGAATAGAGGTGTTCCACAGGGATCGGTAGCCGGCCCTTCCATGTTTGCCATTTACGGTGCGGACATCATCCGTCATATACAGCATTGTAAACATCATATTTATGCAGATGACACCCAAGTATATATATCTTTTAAACCCTGCGATGCTCATGTGGCCATAGATAAACTAAATGAAGATCTAGCGCGGATAAGTGAGTGGTCTGAGTCTAATGGCTTAGTACTTAATCCTGACAAGACCAAGTATATGATACTGGGTACCAAAAATCTAATAAAAAAATTGTCAGCCATCTCGCCCTCTATACATATAAAAAATAAAAATATCGTGCGAGTGAGTGAAGCTCGTAATTTAGGAGTGTTAATGGATGAAGAGCTTAAATTTGAAAAACACATACTAAAAACTGTAAGTCGATGCTTCTACCGCCTTAAAATTTTATATAAGATTAGAAATTTTATTTCAGTAAACATGCGTAGCACTCTTTGCGAATCCCTTGTGCTTTCGAACTTAAACTATGCGGACGTAGTCATAGGACCCTGTCTTTACTCCCGGTCAAAAAGGCTTGTACAAAAGGTGCAAAATGCATGTGCTAGGTTCTGCTGCGACATACCACCTCGCACGCACGTCACGCCACACATTAATAATCTCCGATGGCTTAAGATGGATGGACGCAGGCAGTTACATTTCGCCACTATGTTGTTTGGTATAGTTAAATTCAAGATACCATCCTACGTAGCTCTTTAACAAATTACAATGGGCTAGGGATAACGAGCTGACTATCACTACTAGGTGTTCGTCATATTTGCTTGTCACGCCGCTACATCACACATCTAGCTTTAGAGGCAGCTTCAAATACCTTGCTAGCAAAATGTGGAACAATCTTTTACCACCTCTTCGTGCTCTGAAAACAACAGATAGCTTTAAGGCAAAGTTCAAAGCACATTTAATACAAAAACAATTAGAAGAATCACAATAAACATACAACAATTATAAAAGAATTAAATATATTACTAATATGACAACAATTTTGTATCTTATGCAGTCAATATGTGACATATCTCATTTTAAATCCAATTATTTATTTACAATTTACTAATTTGACAATTTAATATTATTATTATTTAATTATACATTATACTCATTTATTGTCAAAATTCATTATTATTATTTGCTTACCCTTCGATTTGCAAGCCGAAGCGAGGTGGTTGTGTTGTGGAAAAGTACGCTGGTTCATACTATATTAAACCAATTAATTATTCTAGCTACAACTGCCACATCCGCAAGTGGTGTTGTTTGGTCGGACATCAGTTTTGTATATAATCACTATTATATCTTTGTCGTGAAGTTTCCCTTATCGTCAGGTACTTTTAAACACAGTCGCTTAGTATTTTAAAAATAAATTAAATACACTTTTATGACCTCTGCTCTGCGTGGAAACCACGCGCAATGTGCTGGCCGCTCTGCGCCCGCGCCTGCCTGCTTATCAGATCATCAGCCAGTCGAGAGTCGACGTCGTTGCGGTGACGAATGACGAATGAGGTCAAGGTCACGCGTCTTTGTGTCCCTGGGACCGGGTTTAATCCGTTTATATGTAATAATATGTATCCTATTTTCTATTTCTTACTATTTATGTATTTTATTCAATTAGTTTGCTAATCCATTCACATATAGTATGCATGGGCGTATGTTATATATATATATAATATTTTATCTCTTCATATTTCTTAGATATTATATTTATACTTTTGTGTTGTACTCGTAACGCTGCTGGTGTGCATCTGTCGTTCGACAGACAACTGGATCCACAGAATACCAGGGATCGTGGTATCGGTATTGTACTAAGCTGCGATCGTATACCTGAGTGGACTCCAATTCATCAGCTATTTTGCATTGCACACCCATCCATATAGAGTTATTTATTGTATATTGATGTTAAGTGTTCTATTTTGCCGATAATTTGTGATGTGAGTGTAATGTAAAATGTGTTTGTTGAATAAATGTTTTTATTATTATTATTATTATTATTATTATCCCAGTTAAAAGTAACGGAACAAATCGCGACAACTCGTACGAGATGTTACTATCGCGCGCTATCAACCTCACTCGTCAGAAAGCGAGGATATGGTTCGGGCCCCTCAGCAGGGAGGACACGTGTCCAACACACCGTAATAGCTTACTGTCCATAGCTGTCCCCAAAATCCGATATGTACATCACCCGGGTGATGTTAGGGGGGGTCAAACCCCCATCCACTACCAGCTAAACCACTAGCTAAATCCGATTAAATGCCATTATTGTAATACTCTTTCGAAAAGAAAACCAGGAAAACCCGTGGACAACTATTTTGAAATAATAAAAAAAAGAAGTTAACAAAATGCATATTTATTTTCTAATATACAATGTTCTTCATGTGCACTTAGTTTTTGTACTGCTTCTCGTATCTGGCGCACTTGGTGCCGTCGAGGTCGTACTTCTGGCACACCTCGCGCCAGTGGTCGGGCTTCTTCCTGATCAAGTGGATGATGACGATGTGGGCCTTCTTCTTCTGGACTTCGGTGCACTTCGCGCAGTCAGTCTCGATGGCTTCCTTAATGTGCTCTGTTAAAATAAAATATTAAATGAGCTATAGATACATCTAACGGTATAAGAATGTTTAAAGATTTGAATTGATTGATTGAGAGAGGCGTACAGCATTCTTAGTTGATTCCTACTCATTGAAAGCGCCGATAGAATCAGCATACAGTAGCACAGCCTGTATGCTGATTCTATCGGCGCTTTCAATGAGTAGGAACCAACTAAGAATCCTAACCAGAACCCTAACCGGGCACTGCAAGCTAGACAAACACCTTCACAGGATAGGCATAGGTGATCAAATTACTTGCAGATTCTGCAAGGAGGAAGACGAGACACCCCTCCACCTTCTTCTTGATTGTTCAGCTCTTCATATAAGCAGGAGCAAGTACCTCGGGCTGCATGAATACTCTACAGCAGAGGAAATCCGCAACGCAGACCCCCACCATATAGTTCGCTTCATGAGCAACATAGGACTGGGGACGGTACTTTAAAGCGAAGGAGTCACAATAGATCCAGAAGGGTTGCAGTGACGTCTGGGCCTGACAAGACCAGCCTTAGACTATATAAAAAAAAATGCTGATTCTAAACGAGGGCTTTCATTTAACTAGTTTGTATTTATTACGGCTCCAATCAGAAAAATAAATATTGGATGGTTTGGTTGGCGGCATGTCTCATGCGCTGCAAGAGTCACTTATATTTACGCATGCAGATTGCCATCAGCTGTTGTGTTGGGTGAAGTGCCCTGGATCTGTCAAAACACAGGCCACTCCTCCCCCAACCGGTTCACCTCTATAAGGACCGGGGTTCGCTAGACCTTCTTAACCTAGGTTAGGTTAACCACGAGGTCTTATTTATTCATTTATTTACTATGAATAACCAACAAAAGTTACAATAATTCATGATATAAATAAATTTGAATAAGATTAAGAAAGAGCTAATTGTTCTTTTAATTACAGGTCTTTTCATCATGAAAAAAGAAAATATTAATTAAATCAAAGTTAGGTACATTAACAAATAAAGCTTATAGCAGTATTACTTTAACATGCCTTTTAATTTCAAGCTAATTAAAAATAGCTATATTTTCGATTATACAAAATAGAGATTATATTTGTTTACTTAAAATTCATAGTTAATAACTTTAACATCACGGAAATTTACTCAGTGTGCATAATATAATTGCTTTGTTTATTTTTCGTCAATAACTAACTGGGACCGGTTTTTGATTGTTACTAAATGTGTTTATTTTCAAAGATCATATTCTAATTACAAAGTTTAGTTTTTGCATTCGTTTCTGGGTATTTTCCACTGTTTTATCTTCAAGCAAAATCAACTCGCGTTATTGGACGTGTGTTATATGGTTATATGAATATTGTATTTGTCTTTCAAACACTAAGTCATAACAACTTTGTAAGTAAACGTATGACGCAAAACCAGTATAATTTCAATGCTAACAAACAAACAATAAAAAAGTAAATATAACAGATATACATAATCTAGAGATGACTAATCTCGATCATACTTATTTTCAACGATTACATAAACTCAGATAAGATGCCATCGCTAATTATGACCATTAAGTTTGAAATCAAATAAGTAAAAAAAACACGCTTAATTGTAGTGTTATTGATTCTTGATACGTATAAAATAAAAATTAATCAGACTTCTGGAAATTGGTGAAAATTATGCTCAAAGATTCGGTTACATACATAGATAGGTAAATACTCGTATATACAACCCAAAGCGTGTTAAAAGGTATGGTTGACATGAGCATCACTAAGTGACATAGCAATACATGAGTGAAACTAAAGGAACTGGGGCCTTAATCTCCAAACTGATTCGATTTCGATTAAGATTCGATCGTGCCCTAACCTAAAGTACTCCCGAATAAATTTACGTTTGTTTATTTTGATTATCAGTTGATTGATATGGTCGGGAGTACAAAAAGTTACGATCTAACGATTTTCTATATCCTGGTTAGTTTCAAAGTAATCCACCAAATAAAATATCAATAGCCGTTGAGATCGAACTTATTCAATTCTCGATTGTGTCGAGAGTAAGCCTGCAGGTCAACATCTAATCGTTAATTACAATGACGAACTTCGAATATGGGATACTACAAGTACTTACTACTAATAGTGCTAAAAATAAAAAAAGGAAAATTGTCCTACATGATGACCTACCACCGGTTCGGTAACTAGCCCAGCTTGAAGAACCAGCCCGTGGCCTTTAAGCCACATAATAGCGACAATTATTATGTTAAGGATATTTATACACATCCCACATATTTAAAATATAACATTTTGTACCAAGTCCATGACAAACATTGAGTAAGCAGCATTAAAAAAAGCATTTTTGACGTACATACGTCTTTAAAATAGATTTTGTAGGGATGCAAAAAAAAAGCGCAATTATAATAAAAACAGGGGATACAGTTTGTCGCAGCTGTATTACCCCCATTAAAATTTCAATTACACTTCTATGCTATACAAGAACAGTAGGCGTACCAACAACCAACCATTTTCAATACACAGCCCCCCATTTTACCAGACTGCTATCTATGTTTTTGGAGAGTATGTATGAATAGTTATTTGGCACGCTCTACGCGACTCTGGATTTTAAAAGAGGTGTTGTTTCTTTTTACATTATATTTTGTCAAAACGAAAAGATACAATTTACTCATAATGTAACAGCATTTAAAACTGAGGTTTGTCCAATGCTGTATTCAGTTTTATTTCGTTGACTCATGTTTACTGTGAGAATGACACTGGCAATGATTTTAAAACACTGGGCACATATTCGCGGGGTATAAAAAACATAACCGGGTTTTTTTGCTCAAGCAAAAGACTGGATGGGTCTACACTCTACATGCCGTATCACGGCATGTAGAGTGTAGACCCATACAGTCTCATATGAACATCCAGTGTCTGAGTAATTTTGTTATTATGTATATATACCTACAGTGTATATGTCGCAGTCATCTAATTGAAATCGCTATTTTATTGAGTGACTAGCGTTTTTATCGAATGACGACATTCAATTGAAAGACTAAAGGACAACTCGTCATGTTGTTTATTGTAACGTCCAACGTCTTGACTGAACGTCATTTAGTCATTAAGCGTAGTCGTTGAATTACCTACTTATGGAACACCTAGTTAGGTAGTTAGGTTAGGTGATATTTTTTTCTAATTTGAATTCATACTACCGATATTTTACCGATAAATGTAACTTTGCAAATTCTACTATAAATAATGTAACATAAATACATTTATTAAGTGTGGTTTTGTATGTTTTAACAGCTAAATTAAAACGACGACGTACAGCATGTTTAAAACTTACCTTCATTATGTCGAAAAAATATCAACACAGTGCTATCAGAGCTGTTTGACGCCATATTTGTTTTGGCGACCACTAGCGCCGCAGTGAGAAAAAGTTTCAATAACCTGACTGATTTTAATCCGCTAACTAATTGGACGTTCATTGACGATTGTTCAATCAATGTTCGGCCTAGTCTTTTAATTGAATGTCGTCATTCGATAAAAACGCTAGTCACTCAATGAAATGGCGATTTCAATTAGATGACTGCGACATAAATAGGACAACATAATTACTAAATCAATATTCTGAGTAATTTTGTTGGCCTATAATATAGGACAACAAAATCACTCAGAATATTGATATGACCAATATAAGACGTCGTTACACCGATGGTAGTCCGGGGTTAGTACCCCGAATTGACATCACATGAATCTCACAACTTTTTACGGCAAAAGAACTAAGGGGCGAAGAAATTCTGCATTCAATCTGTGTATATTATTGCAATAGGTAACTCAATACACGTAAATAGTTTAAAAAAAGAACACTTGTAAAGGTATTTCACATCCATACTCTATGAACTCGGCTTTCGTAAGCCAAGTTTTGCTTGAGAACATGCTGAAATCCGTTTAACATAAAACGAGAATTATAAGCGCTCTTAGTGAGAGCTAAATTTAATAAAGAGTTTTCGTTGTGAATGGTGAAATCGCCCCTAATTAACGAGACTTGGCGTAGTAGCGAGATTTTTTACAAGATATGTTTTTGATGGGATTACATAATATCATTAGATACCTCTCAACTCCTTGCCCTCAGTAGTGCAGCGGCCCTTATCCGTGATACACTTGACGTAGGCCTCTGTCAGGTGCTCATTACCCAGCACCTCCTCCACGTTGATGTAGTCGTAGCGGTCCGTATACTTCTCGCAGAGGACCACGGAGACGAGGGCGAACAGACAAATGGCTACGGTGGACTTCATGGCTATACACTGGAAAAAAACAAAAAGTTAAAAATATACACAGAAATTTTGGACGCCATCAAAAAATATGTACTTATATGAATGCAAAAATACTAACTAACCTATATTATTACCTGATGCTTCACTTCTCACAATTCAAAAGCCTTTGGCAAATGATACTTGAAAATCAATATTTATATTGCTTGAATTTGAAAAATAAAACCAAAACCGGCAACCAAGCGTAAACCTATAAATATTGGAGGGTTCCTTAGAAACTTGACTTTAAACTTCCGCAATGAGTTTATTTAAAAATAAATTATTAAATATACCAATTAATAAAAAATGTCGTAGCGTGTCTTGGCCCCCGTACCCACCGTAATAAAATGTTTGGGGGGGCTCTTATAAATGAAAAATATTTCAAGAAAAAAAAACGAGCTAGTCCCGGAGCAACAAGCGATGCAGGATGTTGCCAACTTTTGAACGGAAGCTTTACCAGGAAAAAAAGGAAATTGCTTTTTTTCAGAAAATTCTTTTTGGCGCCCGTGTAATTAATTTAAACCATAAATAAAAAAAATACTCACTATCAATATATTATTTTCATAAAAGGCTGTATAAAGACACAGGTTTATCACAGGCTAGAATATTGAAATTTCGCACTCAAATTCCTAAAAAAAATTTTTCAATATTTAATCCACAACGGGGTTTTATTTCTCTAGGGATCTCCGATTTTAATCACAACAATGCATAATATTATATCTTAATACCTTTGGAGATTTTTTTTCTAAGCATTGTGATATTACTAAGCAATTAGACGGGAAACTTTACTTGTACCCAAACGTGTAAACAGGTTTTTCCATATTTAAATAAACTTTATCTCCTTTTTTATACGTATATTGATATTTATGGGGCATGTGTGTTTTTTTATTTCTTTGCACATTTGCAGAAGGTAAGATAAAATTAATAATCATTTATGAAAAAAAAGGCGGAAAATTTTGAAATTTTCGAAAAAATGCAGAATGCTAATATTGATTTAATCAACTTTAGAAATAGATAAATTTTAATGACAGCAACACAAACTGCGTCTCTCACACTACCATGCATTGTAAATAACAATAGGTTTTACTCATTTGTCGATCCTTTGTAATATTATTTTGGTTCGAATCCCGCCGAAGAAAAAAAAAATTTTTCAACGTTCCCGGGTCATGGATGTGTATTAAATTTTTTGTATAATATAATAAAAATCTTAAATGTGTGTATGGTTTAAAAGTATTAAATATATTTCCGTTGTCTGGTACCTGTAACACAACCTCTTCGGATACTTAGCACGGGGCCAGATTGACGTGGTGTGAAGGGTCCATAGACTCCATATTCCATATTCATGAGTTCTTCTCTAAAAAGCAGAAGAACCAAAAATACATATTAATAAAAAGGGTTAAAATTTAAAATTATGAATTTTGGTCTAATGTCAACCACAGTGACCTCTATTTAATATTAATATTATGAATTACGTAGATACACTTAACTATTGACGTAGTTGATAATAATTATAATATTCGTGTAGTTAAAGTTTTTCTGCGGTTTTTCATTCTTTTGAACTAGCCAACAGGTATAATAGATATATTTTCAGCATAAATATTATAATCTATTTCTATTCGATTATATTGAGAGACATTTATACGCTACTAGCTGACCCGTGTCCACTTCGTTGAGCATACAAACCATTTAAAGCTTCCCGGGACGTCTACGAATATTTCAAGACTAAAAATAGCCGAATCCGTTTAGCCGTTCTCGAGTTTTAGCGAGACTAAAGAACAGCAATTTATTTTTATATATAAGAAGAAGATTAGTTGACCCGTGCCCACTTCGTTGAGCATACAAACCGTTTAAAGCTTCCCGGGACGTCTACGAATATTTCAAGACTAAAAATAGCCGAATCCGTTTAGCCGTTCTCGAGTTTTAGCGAGACTAAAGAACAGCAATTTATTTTAATATATAAGAAGAAGATTAGCTGACCCGTGCCCACTTCGTTGAGCATACAAACCGTTTAAACCTTCCCGGGACTTCTACGAATATTTCATGACTAAAAATAGCCGAATCGGTTCAGCCGTTCTCGAGTTTTAGCGAGACTAACAAACAGCAATTAATTTTATGTATAAGAGAAGAAGAGAAGATATGCTGCGATGTCCCGTCCGCGGTCTCCACTTGACAACCTTTCTGCCTCAGCAGCTATCGGTTCTGGGAGCTATACTTGCATATTCTGTCCACCTGGTCGTCCAACGCGTCGACGTTCCTTCCGCGGTCTCCTCTTGACAACCTTACTGCCCCAGCAGCCGTCGGTTCTGCGAGATATATGTCCAGCGCACTACCACTTCTACTTGCTAATGCTCTGGGCTGCGTCGGCTACTTTAGTTCTGTAACAGATTTCCTAATTTCTGATCTGAGCATAACCATTTCCATAGCTTGTTGCTCGACATGTAGCATATATATGTCGCAGTCATCTGGTTGAATCTGCTTATTTGATTGAATGACTAGCGCGGTCATTTAATGGCGTCAATCAGCTCGTATATATAGCAATGTGTTGATATATTTTTTGATGAATTTACTTTAATATGCTTTATTCTTCGAAAATAGTACACATTCGAAAATTTTGAGATATCAAAATATTTTTTTTAATAAAATATGAAATTAAAGCCATATCCATGGGGTGCCGAAGAAAGATAAGCACCTCCCTATCAACCATCATTCCCGTGGGTGTCAAAGGCGACAGAGGGAATATATACCCGGAATTGAGCAGCAGTGTTTCCGCGAACGTTGTTATTATCTAAAAACTGCACTTGCCAACCCGCCTGGCAAGCTTGAGGTATTCAAGATGCAGAATAAATGAGTGATAATACTTTAGGGTGTATATGTGCCTCCTATGTATAGTTCGTCCCTGATAAATTTAACCTAAAGGTAAACAAACCGAAATCATCGAAATTTTCCCTTTTTCACTTATTGTGCACACTTATCACAGGTATACTATATTTCACAGGTATATTAAAGGATTACACTTCACTATTCAAAACATTTTATAACAATTAAACAATAATTAATATGTTTAAACATCAAATGAAAATCTTTCACAGAAAAAATACGCCATTTTGACACTGCCGATTGTAGAATATAAGCCTATAGTCTATGGATTCATAGCAAAGAAATTCATTATATTATTATTGGCCAATTGGCATCACTGACTAGTCTTTGGTTGTGTCATAGACGGGTTTGTTTACGTTTAGGTTAAATTTATCTCGGACGTACTATAGAGTATACTGTGAAAGTACCAGCGCTGCAAGACTTACTTTGACTTTCATGTTTGTATGAGAAATGCCCCAACATTATAAATTTTCCCACACAATAATTTAAATACCTCTTTAGCGCTGGTACTTTCACAGTGAACTGTAAACGGGACCCATACACACCCTAGAGTATTATCACTCATTAATATTATAACTATGGCTGTCATCTCTAAAACCTGCCACCCAGGATCGGAAGCGTAATTTCCCCGAATTTTGGAGCTTTCACCCCGGATATTTCAATACTTTTTTCATCTTGGGGCACGGGAGCACGCCTATACAATAGAATCCCAGAAAACGTTCAAAATATTTCTATAAATGACTTTAAAAAATTAGTTAAAGAACGTTTGTGTGCTAAAGGTAATATTAATGATTAATGATTTCACACCCTGGGAATAAGGTGCCTCTATGCTAGGTTACAACTTTGTACACTTTCTTTTTATAATTTTACTTTTAAGTTATAATATTGTTATGTATATTATATATTTGAAGAGAAAAAGAAAAATTTTCCAATCTTTTTGCTAAAAGATGGCCCCGCGCGAGTTTCTTACGCCGGCACTTCTCGCCGGGCTAGTTTCTGAACCGGTGGTAGGCATCATGTAGGACAATTCAATAAGTGTTATTTAATAACCTATATGGAAATATTTTTTTTTGAATTTTGAATTTTGGAGTGCTCGTCCGTCCGTGTTTTACCCGGACTACAACTTAAACCTCGCCCGGACGCTCCCCGGACGGCCTCCAAACTAGCACAAATCCGGGACGGGTTTCCCCGGATTTGTGCTAGTTTGGAGCCGGATGGCAGCCCTAATTATAACGGACGTTGTTATATTTATAATATAATATTCTGAAAACTGCACTCGACAACCTGCCTCCCAAGATTATGTATATGTCACAGACATCTGATTGAATCCGCTATTTAATTGAATGACTAGCGCTTTCATTGAATCCTGTTTTTACCAACAAATTTTAGAATCCGAGACTAGGACAGCCATTTAATATTTTAGTTTTAAACTTCGAAATTTCCGAATGAGTACTAATAAAACGAACATTAAAGTAAATTAATCAAAAAATATATCAACACATTGCTATCTGTACGAGCTGTTTGACGCCATTTTATAACCGCCTAGTGATTCAATTAAATACCAGATTCAATAAGATGATGACCCCTCTGAAATACTATGGGAGAGGCATTTGTCCAGTAGTAGCTGAAATGACGATGAATGACTTTGAACTTTAGAGTATTTTATTCAGTTACATATTATATAATGGCACTACTTTGAACTACAAATAGATTAATTAAGATAAAAAATGAAACTATTTTAGTGCCTTAATTTTTGATAGAACAGCAACAATCAGCAATTTCTTGCTGTTCAGCAACCATTTTCTTTTTACTATAATATTATCATTCAAAAGGTTTACATAGCAATAAGTATTTTAATCAGGCGCCATTTCAAACTACCAATCGTCGTCGTTTCGTCGTCGTTTCAGCCTTTTATTTTGTCCACTGCTGGACATAGGCCTCTCCAATACATTTCCAGTGCGACCGGTCCATTGCCACCTGCATCCAACGTGACCCGGCAGTTTTCACCAGGTCGTCGGTCCATCTGGTAGGTTGCCGTCCCACACTGCGCTTGCCAGTACGTGGCCTCCACTCTAGGATCTTTTTGCCCCATCGACCGTCCAATCTTCGTGCTATGTGGCCGGCCCCTTGCCACTTCAGCTGACTGATCCTACGGGCAATGTCAGCAACCTTAGTTCTTCTACGGATCTCCTCATTTCTGATTCGATCACGTAGAGAAATACCGAGCATTGCCCTCTCCATATCACGCTGAGCGACATTGAGCCTTTTGAAAAGATCCTTCGTGAAGCACCACGTCTCAGAACTGTAAGTCATCACTGGTAACACACATTGGTTGTATACCTTTGTCTTAAGGCACTGAGGTATTTTGGACGAGAAGACGTTGCGTAATTTACCGAACGCTGCCCAGCCGAGCTGGATCCGTCTACTGACCTCTCTCTTAAAGTTGGACCTACCTAATCGGACAGCCTGCCCTAGGTATATATATTCGTCAACAACTTCAAGAGTAGAGCTCCCAACAGTTAGTGCGGTGGGTGCAACATGGACATTGTGCATGATCTTTGTTTTGTCCATGTTCATTTTAAGACCCACTTGTTGAGAAACTCTATTGAGGCCACCGAGCATGCGCCCCAAATCTTCCAGCGATTCTGCCATGACTACTATGTCGTCGGCAAATCGAAGGTGAGTGATGTATTCGCCATTGATGTCGATGCCAAGTCCTTGCCATTCCAGGAGCTTGAAGGAATCCTCCAGAGCAGCGGTAAACAGTTTCGGGGATATGATATCCCCCTGTCTTACTCCTCTAACCTGGTGTTCTTCAAAAAAGGCGACAAACTACCAATAGATTAATCTAGATACAGTTTAAATTTTTGTTTTTTGTTTTGGTGCTACTAAAAGCAACAATTTTCTATTTATTATAT
Organism: Celastrina argiolus; assembly: GCA_905187575.2. Classification (NCBI taxonomy): domain Eukaryota; kingdom Metazoa; phylum Arthropoda; class Insecta; order Lepidoptera; family Lycaenidae; genus Celastrina; species Celastrina argiolus. The sequence goes on along the minus strand of LR994594.1, from coordinate 7,929,380 downwards.
TATCATTCAACCGTTTTTACATAGCAATTTCATAGCGATAAGAAACGAATATTTTAATCAGGCGCCATTTTAATGACGTTTTTTTGATTTTCACATATGAAAAAACTTACGTCTTAAAAGAAGTACAAACAAAGTAAGTAACCAAAGAATAATATTTAAAATGTTTTGTTATTATATTAACGACTGTTAAATTCTTTAGGTTTAGTTAAGTCTTTATTTTAATTCTAAATAAAGTTTTTATTAGGTTTTTTTATTAAAAATAATTAATTATCAAGCTCCGTTTATGCAAAAACGTATACATACGGATGCGGATAAGATGTAAACTAACTATTTAATTTATTTTATGAAACTGTTTTACCCACAACTTAGCGAAGTACGTACGAGGTACAAATCAAAGACAAAACCTTGTATAAAATTAATAATACCTCCCCTCACCGATTTCGGTGTCGGTAGCTGATTTCATTGAAACCAGTCCAGCTACGCAGGAGTTATTTTATGGTGCCCATGTGTGTGCGCAATACACAAATACACTCTCTCTTCCTTTTACTCCCATAACCCGGTACGTTTAGTGGGACGGTAAACCGACACGACTGGCGAGACTGGACCAGGTGTAACAGTTATTTTTAAGTTGTGCTAATTAAAACCACGAAACTCGATAATAACTTATATTATTAAAATAGTAGGGTAAAGTGAAGCAGCTATAGGTCGTGGTCCGAGCGTTCGCAACTTAGGCTTGCCGTGCCTTTTAGAATCGGCTTTACTCTCCTGCAGACAGCTGTAGATAGCAGCCAGATGTTCTCCGTCCTCCCAAGCAATCCAGAAATTCCAGATAATCCACTGGTAGCAGTAGAAATTCTTGAGCAGTAGGTGACACCGGTCAATTTACCGTGGCGAAGAACCCTGGAATCAGTAACCAGACATTTCGGTATTTGCCAGTTTCTGTAGTTTAGCCGCGACATCAGAAATTGCTAATTACTGTACAGCAAGGATGAAAAAGCGCGATTAATGCAAACTAGCAATCAGTGATGAGGCAGTCAAACAGAATAATCTACAAGCCAAAAAGTAACAAAAAAAGAACAAAACATTCAGTGCCGTTAAGTATGAATGATAGTACAAAAAAATGATAATTTTATATAGTGGAACAATACAACAATAGAAATATCCCTGATTGTAGCTTTTAGAATATTATTAAAGACAGAGTAACAATTAGATACAAGAGTCCGTTACAGAATTACAAAAAAACGTTACACATTTCAACAATAACTTGAAATACAAGCTAAAACTAAGTGTGTATAAAAATATAAGTGTGAAAACTGCAAAACAAGGTTTTGCGAGTTTAACTTTTACAGCTTATAATATATGCATGGAAATACAATAAGTATATAATATGATTTAATGAAGTGAGATGACAAAGCATTCCAAAGCCTAGTAAGGATATAAAAAAACAGTATGCAACACTCACCCAATTGGGGATAAACACAATAGTAGAAAATTTTAGCTATTAAGTATTAATAGTAAATTTTTAATCGCAGCGGTAGTGATAGAATTTCCAAGTACAATACGATCACAATTCAGCCGAGTTCTGCAATGTAATGGTCATACAAAATGGCCGCTCGACCAATCTACTCGTGTGAAGTTTTTGTAGCTACCTTCATTGCGATTATAGTAAAAAGAGCGCCTGGGAAAATATATTAGCAACTAGTTGGTAAGCAACAAACTATTAAGCTAATTATAGGAATAAAACAAACCCGTTACATACCCCCCCTTTTTGAGTAGGATTTTTTCTAAAATAAATCCACTTAAACCTATTTATGTGACACAGCAAGGAAAAATTGCTAAGTCAACTTAAAATCTTTTACGTGCCATGTGCCTATGTCACGTCCTGCCATATCTTCCAGATCATAAACTAGGTTAGATCTTTTTCCTTTGATCCGACATTTGATAAATTTGGGAGCAAGTTTTTTACAAAACCTAGCATCTTTGTCACTTTGGTAGAAGGTACGTTTCCAAATAACATCGCCTACATTAAAATCTACGTTTCTCCGCCTAAGATTGTAATGAGAACTATTTCTAGAATGTGCTTTAATGATAGAAGATTGCACTTTATCGAAAATTTTGCGTAATTCACCTATATTTTCGGCATAAGCATCGCGGGGTGAAAATATTATGTGGTCTTCTATATCACAGTCAATATAATGAGAACCACAAGTAACCAATTCTCGGCCGAACACCAGAAACGACGGAGTGAATTTTGTAACTTCATTGACGGAACTATTCATGGCGAATTGTATTTTGGGCATATTAACGTCCCAAGATCTGTGATCGTCTTCGATAAAGGTTGAAACTGCTGTCATTATAGTTTTGTTGTAGCGTTCAACAGAGTTTACCTGCGGGGTATAAAATGGTGTGTAAAGGACGTTAGGAACTTTATATCGAGCCAGTAAGTTTTTAATTATATTGCTAGTGAACTGTTTTCCGTTGTCCATCAAGACGGTGCTAGGAACACCGTGTACGAGAAACACACTCTCCTCGAGTATTTTAGCAATAATGTCAGACGTAGCTCGTCGGATAGGATAAAGTAAACAATATTTAGAAAAGCAACAATTTATAACAAGTAAAAACGTATTTTGTTTTCTGCTAACAGGCAAGGGGCCAACCAAGTCTATATCTATATATAATATCTATGGACGCTTCACACCACGTCAATCTGGCCCTGTGCTAAGTATCCGAAGAACTTGTGTTACAGGTACCAGACAACGGAAATATATTTAATACTTTTATAATATACACATTAAGATTTTTATTATATTATACACAAATTTAATACACATCCATGACCCAGGAACATTGAAAACTTTTTGTTCCCTCGGCGGGATTCGAACCCGCGACCTTTCGTTCGAGCGCCAACGCGCTCAACCAACTGCGCTACGGAGGTCGTCAAAGTCTATGCTTAGCATTTGGAATGGTCTGACACAATCTTTAGGTCTACCCATTTTACCTAGGGTTGAGTGATTAAAATGTTTATAAGAGCGGCAAATTTCACAACTAGTGACAAAATTTGTAACATCGTGATGCATGCTAGGCCAAAAGTATTTTAGAGAGAGGCGTTTAAATGTCTTAAAAATTCCAAGGTGGCCAGAAGTGGGGACATCATGGTTTAGAGATATTACTTCTTTGCGGCGTTCCATTGGTATAACTTCTTTCCATTGGAACTCCCTTGTGAGAGGATTAATAGATTTGAAATATCGGAAAAGCTTACCGTCAACAATTTTATAATTTGGAAGCGATGCTGGTATTTTTAGACAATCTTGAAATGTTTTCCGATACCAATCATCATTCGAATTAGAAGAGCTTATGTTCGGAGGTAAAGAGTTATTATTAATGGTAGATATAGGAATGGAACGACTTAAGCAGTCTGGTTCAATATTATCTGCACCTTTACGATGCTTAATTTCAAAATTATAAGCCGAAAGTCGAACACCCCACCGAGCTAGTCTTCCGGTAGGATTATTTAAATTTAAAAACCATTTAAGAGAGGAATGATCGGTGTAAACAGTAAATTTTAAACCATTTTCTAGGTAGCATCGCCAGTGTTCAATTGCGGTGAGGACAGCTAATGCCTCTCGTTCTGTAGCACTATAGTTTCGTTCCTGCTGTGATAATGACTTACTCATATACGCTATAATATTTTCTTTACCCTCGATAGTCTGAGAAAGTACTGCCCCAATGCCATAGTCACTGGCGTCTGTATGTACTTCAAAGGGTTTCGCATAATCTGGGCAAGACAGAATAGGTGCAGAAACAAGATGTTTCTTTAATTTTACAAAAGCCTGGTTAGCCTCATCAGACCATACAAAAGGAGAGGCGTTTTTACCTTGCGAAGTAAGCTTATTCAAGGGTGCCGCAATGCTACTAAAATTAGGAATGAAACGGCGATACCAAGAGGCAGTACCTATAAATCGGCGGACTTCCTTACGGTTAGAAGGAGTAGGGAGTTTAGAAATAGCTTCAACTTTCTCAGGATCTGCGTGCAAACCATTAGAGTCCACAACAAATCCGAGATATTTTAGTTGATCCCTAAAAAATTGACTTTTTTCGAAATTTATTGTGAGATTAGCAATTTTTAACTTTTCTAATACTCTTTTAAGCAGTGAAATGTGCTGTCCGAAACTATTTGAAATAATAACTACGTCATCAATAAAAACAAAAACTCTGTTTTCAAATTCAGGTCCATAAAACAAGGCATCAACTAGTCTCTGTTGTGTTGCTGGAGCGTTAGTAAGCCCAAATGGCATAGATTTAAATTGATAGGTACCACGCGTAGGAACATAGAAGGCGGTTTTTTGTCTATCTTCTTCCTTTATTAATATTTGCCAAAAACTCTTAGATAGATCTAAACTAGATAAGTATCTAGCATCGCGAAGGTTATCAAGGATCTCAGATATATAGGGTAGACTATATGCATCCTTTTTTGTGATGGCGTTAAGTTTTCTGCTATCAAGACAGAACCTGAGTTCGCCATTCTTTTTTGGTATAAGTAAAACAGGACTAGACCACGGACTTTCACTAGGTTCGACAACATCTTCCTTTAACATTTCATCTAATTGTTCTATTAAGACGCGTTGCTTCTCGGGTGACATTCTGTAATAGCGTTGACGAATGGGGGCAGCATCCCCAGTATCAATAGAATGCGTAATTAGAGTGGTCCGGCCTAGGCCACGTTTTTCATATGAAATATTCTCAAATTGCGAAATGATACAATCGGCAGTAGATTTTTGCTCCGGTGTTAGGTGATCGTATGAGAATATAGTATTCGGTTGATCATTTACCACATTAGTAATAAAGTAATTTTTTGATTCAATGTCCTGACTATACATAGAATCGCTCAAACCTTTAGGAAATAGATCAAAAGCTCTCCAAAAGTCCATACCCAGAATTAGTGAGTTTGTAATGGTAGGCACTACATACACATTAAGGGTACATGTTTTGTTTTGGAAAGTAATTGGAAGATTAATTAGGCCAATGGAGTTTAGTTTCTCACCACCAGCACTAATAAAATTAGTATGTTTAACGTTTTGGATTTTAAAACCTGATTTCAAGAGATACTCATGGGACATATTTCCTAAAATAGTGGCACTGGACCCGGTATCCAGCAATCCTTTCATTGATTTATCATTAAGCTTCACGGTAACGTATGGGCGGGTATTATAGTCTTTATTATTCTGAATATTGCAATCTTGGATTGGAGAAACCGTACTGATAGAAAAAAAATGAGAAACAAAGCGTAACCAATCTTTCCATTCCTCGTTTTCAGTTTTCTTAAAAGGCTTAACAACACTGCTACTCCAATCCTTGCTATTTAGTTTTTTGAAAAATTATGAACAAAGTTAGGTTTACAAACAGGGCATTCGGGATAACGCACATCTCTTTTTCCGCATTTAAAACAAATGAGAAAGCGGTTTTGGCCACAATTCCTCAGAGAGTGGTCGTTAGATCGGCACCTTGGGCAAAAAACTGATTTAGGGGAATTGCTAGCTAATGCAGCAACATCCACATCACTCCCATTATTAATAGTTTCATTAGAATCAATAGCATTAACTTTCGCAGTATTATGTTTATAATAGTTGTAATTTTGATTAGCATAAAATGGATTTGTTTTAAAGGTATTTTTAGTATTAGTGTCGTTCTTGTAATTGTAATATTTACCAGCACTACCATTAGAAGTATAGTTACTGGATTTATAAGCGAATTCTGGGGCAAGTGTATTGCTAGTAGCTTTAGGTGGCTCGTGAAAGTGTGAAAATTTCGATTGAATATTTTCGTAGTTGCGACAAACGGATTTTAGGGAATCTATATTAGTTATTGATGGAGATGCAGCTAATGTATTTGCATAACACGGCCTAATATTATGCAATAAAATTTCGAGCTTTTCTGCTTCTGAGAACGGTTTACTTAAGCGAGAGAACATGCCGTGCATTATAGATACATATATTGTAATATTCTCATGCTCGCCTTGAGTACGTGAACGAATCTCATCCGCAAACCTATAGTCGTAGTCAGGGCTACTAAAATCTTGTTTTAAAAGCTCGCATAGTTCCTTCCAGGAAGTAATGTTTTCCCTATTACTACGATACCAATGTAGAGCGTCATCAACAAAAATTTCATAGCCTAAAGAAAGGATTTTATCATAGGAAATACCTCTGGACTGAACAAACTCCTCAATTTTTAATATGAAGGACCGGACACAAGTTTTTCCCGAATATTTGAGTTTGTTAATATCAGTGGCTAGACTGCGCTCGCATGACACCGATATAGATGTAGGTTCTGTGCTTACATCAGCAGCAGTAGAAGTTGTAGCTTTCAGTGAACTTTGTGGTCTAATCAAGTTTAGATCCTTGTACTGTGATTTGAAGTTCGAAACACAGACCTTAAAAATATCCGCGACTTCAGTAGTAGCATTTATTCTATTTATTCTATGATAAATATGATTTAACAATGTCTCAGTCCTAAGAAATAAGTTTTTATCATATTTAGTTTTTAAGTTTCCAATATTATTTTGAGATTTAAGAAGAGACTCTTTAACCGATTTTAAATCGTCTGTCGGATCTAAGTGGGACTCTAAAATATCTTCGGACGGTAGGTCCAGAGACAATTTAACAATCTGTTTGCGTAATGATTGTACGGAATCACTAGTACCACCACGCAATTCTACTTCATACTCGAGCTCTGTTTTTTGCAATGATAAAAATTTAATAGGGTGTGACATCTTGTAAATTACTTGGGTGTGTGTTGCAAGTAATAAAAACTACAATAAGCGTCAATTAAATACAAAAATACAATAGTAGAAAGGTTTACAGTTCTAAATCACACAAAATCAAAATTGTTAGATTAATAGACTTAAGGCTAGATTTTATAACCAACACCAGAGAAAGACTAGAATGCCTAAAGCACAACAAAGCCAAAATTGCGAACGAACCTGTAGTTGGGCGCCAATGTAACAGTTATTTTTAAGTTGTGCTAATTAAAACCACGAAACTCGATAATAACTTATATTATTAAAATAGTAGGGTAAAGTGAAGCAGCTATAGGTCGTGGTCCGAGCGTTCGCAACTTAGGCTTGCCGTGCCTTTTAGAATCGGCTTTACTCTCCTGCAGACAGCTGTAGATAGCAGCCAGATGTTCTCCGTCCTCCCAAGCAATCCAGAAATTCCAGATAATCCACTGGTAGCAGTAGAAATTCTTGAGCAGTAGGTGACACCGGTCAATTTACCGTGGCGAAGAACCCTGGAATCAGTAACCAGACATTTCGGTATTTGCCAGTTTCCGTAGTTTAGCCGCGACATCAGAAATTGCTAATTACTGTACAGCAAGGATGAAAAAGCGCGATTAATGCAAACTAGCAATCAGTGATGAGGCAGTCAAACAGAATAATCTACAAGCCAAAAAGTAACAAAAAAAGAACAAAACATTCAGTGCCGTTAAGTATGAATGATAGTACAAAAAAATGATAATTTTATATAGTGGAACAATACAACAATAGAAATATCCCTGATTGTAGCTTTTAGAATATTATTAAAGACAGAGTAACAATTAGATACAAGAGTCCGTTACAGAATTACAAAAAAACGTTACACATTTCAACAATAACTTGAAATACAAGCTAAAACTAAGTGTGTATAAAAATATAAGTGTGAAAACTGCAAAACAAGGTTTTGCGAGTTTACCTTTTACAGCTTATAATATATGCATGGAAATACAATAAGTATATAATATGATTTAATGAAGTGAGATGACAAAGCATTCCAAAGCCTAGTAAGGATATAAAAAAACAGTATGCAACACTCACCCAATTGGGGATAAACACAATAGTAGAAAATTTTAGCTATTAAGTATTAATAGTAAATTTTTAATCGCAGCGGTAGTGATAGAATTTCCAAGTACAATACGATCACAATTCAGCCGAGTTCTGCAATGTAATGGTCATACAAAATGGCCGCTCGACCAATCTACTCGTGTGAAGTTTTTGTAGCTAACTTCATTGCGATTATAGTAAAAAGAGCGCCTGGGAAAATATATTAGCAACTAGTTGGTAAGCAACAAACTATTAAGCTAATTATAGGAATAAAACAAACCCGTTACACAGGACCGACTTTTTACATGGCCATCCGACGCATGGATCATCTTTCTTGTCAGACAATCAGGTGAACAGCTCGCATTGTCCTTACCAAACTTGAAAACAACATTTTTTGTTGTTCGCGCGGGAATCGAACCCACGACCTCCGGATCGAGAGCGAAGCTCAGAACCACTGAACCACTAGACCATGGAGGCGACAAAACCTTGTATCTTGTACAGTATCACTTGTACAGTAAAAACAAGATGGCCGCCCACGACACACTTTTCGTAGATGAAATAAATCATTGTTAAAAAAAAACATAATCAGAAACTGTTATCATATTATTGCATTGTCATTGTCCTTGATACGTCAGCAAAATTTCAAATTTCTGGAAAAGGTCGAAAAAAAAAGCTCTAAGATTTCGTTACAAATATACTTACAAATATACTTACAAAGATACTTACAAAGATACAATACAACCCATAAATAAAATAGAACAGACTTGCAAGTAGTGTAAAGAACACGTCATAAAAAAAAATCGGTCACAATCGTCATATATTTTGTACAAGCTGTTCCCGCGACTTCGTTCGCATGGTTTTTGAGCAACTTAAACCGCTTATGCAGCGCACTCAACGAAAGTCTCCCGTTTTTGCAACATTTCTCACTGCCGCTTCGCTCTTATTGGTCGCAGCGTAATGTTATATAGCCTAAAGCCTTCGTGTATAAATGGACTATCCAACAAAAAAAGATTTTTTCATATCGGACCAGTACTTCCTGAGATTAGCGCGTTTAAACAAACAAACAAACAAACTCTTCCGCTTTATAATATTAGTATAGATTAGTATAGATATAGATGATGGAACCATTTGCGGCACAATTGGTGGAAATACCAGCCTAAAAAACTATGCTGTGGATGGACAAAAGCTATGTTGATAAAAGATGTTCAAGAAATTGTACTATACCGTTTAATTTTAACCCAAACGTAAACAAACAGGTCTATGACACAACCTAATACTAGTTAGTGATTCAAATTTCAAATACAAAACAATAATAATTATTGTTTGCGAGTTTGAATCCATAGACAATAATAATAATAATAACAATTTGATTATATTCTACATATTTTTATTGTGAAAGTTTTTTATTTCATGGTTTTTTTTTTTTTTGTTTAATTGATATAAAATAATATATCGAATAAGAAAGTGCCCGGTGTCACCTTGAATATATGTGAAAGTGTTGATACGTGTGCAAGTGAATTTGTGACAATTTCGGTGTTTTCGGTGTGGTTAAAACTTTTAGGTTAAAATTAAAAAAGACATGATATAGTATGTCTAATAAAATTGAATTTAAATGGTCCAATACAATTAATACAAATAATGCGACCAAATGAATGTGTCATTGTATTTCTTTCTTGCCCGATGTCTAAGTCACATTGAAATTGGAAACATAATAGCCAGAGATTCGTTTACATTTTGATCACATTAAATCGGAACAGTATAGTATTATTATTTGTATTGTTCTGTAACCATTCAAGGACTTCATATTTTAACCACCATTTAGTTTTGGGTCTGATATATCAGCGTTTATAATTTACATAATTATCATAAACAAAAAAATTTTTATCATCGGTTGGAAAAAATGTTACATTTAAATATAAAGTCAGTAATTATAATATAATTATTACAATGTAACATCGTTTAAAGGGAAGAAGACTTACTATAGTTGTGTAGTTTACATGTACAGGTATGTTGTTTCATTATTATTATTTTTCAATATAAAAATATTACTTTATATAAACAGAAAAATTTTAAACAGACTCTATTTAAATAAAATACGTACCTGTCTAGACTATAATGATAAAGGTAGAGTTTTATGACAATGTTAAAATAAATCCAAAAATATTTCCAAAAAAAGTACGGACAGCGCTGAAGTTAATAAGAATAATAAGGTTAATCTATTGCAGAACATAGTAAAAAATAATAAAAGTAATAACATCAATAGCTTCTATTTTGATCTAAGACCTGTGGCCAAAGTTTTTGTAATTGATTTTATAAAACGTTATCTTATGTATAAAAATGAATCTATTCTATCTTATATATAAAAATGAATTGCTGTTCGTTAGTCTCGCCAAAACCCGAGAACGGCTAAGCCGATTCGCTATTTTTAGTCTTGAAATGTTCGTGGAAGTCCCGGAAAGGTTTAAACGGTTTCTATGCTCAACGAAGTGGGCACGGGTCAGCTAGTAACATAATTTATTTTTATGTAACTCTTTATTATAAAATCCTAGGCGTTAAGTAAAAAACAAATGACTTTAAAATTTAATTTGTAGTTCATACTAATGTAAAGTTTAATGTTATTTAAAATTACGTGTTAATAATGTTTTATATATTTTCATATATTATTGTTTGAGTTCAGATTGTTCTTTGTAGTTTTTGATAAGTTAAGATATTTTAATTGAATGGCAAAATAAAAATATACAGTAACGAGATTTTAGCACTACAAAATTGTACCTTATGAGATAAAATTTTATACTATTAATTGGTTTAATTGCTATCTGTCTGAAAAAAATTCATTTATACCACCTAAAAATAAGTTTTTTGTAAATTTTATACATATTTCTTTTACAGAATCGTAAAAATGAAGTGTATAGCAGTGTTCTGTGTATTGGGCTTAGTGATGGTTTCAGCTAATGACGACAAATACACTGATAAGTTTGACAACACTAACATAGAGGAAATCATGGCTAACAAGCGGCTTATGGTTTCATACATCAAATGTCTAATAGACCAGGGACCATGTTCACCCGATGGAAATCAATTAAAAGGTAAGGTTGACACAAATACTATAATATACTTTTAAAATAGGTATATTTTTATATACCTATTTTAAAAGTATATAGGACTTTAACTAAGAGAGAGAGAAAGGCTAGAGGCGTTTGAGATGTGGTGTTGGAGAAGAATGGAAGGCATAAATTGGACGGAAAGAAAAACAAATATAGAGGTGCTTAAAATAGTGGAAGAAAACAGACATATAATTAAAACAATTGAAAACAGAAGGGGAAAGATGATTGGGCACTTGATACGACACAACGAATTTCTTAAGAATATTATGGAAGGAAAAGTAGAGGGGAGAAGAGGAAGAGGAAGACCTAGGAGAAGTTACATAGAACAAATAAAGGAGAAGATAAACGTTGGGTCGTATCAAGAGGTCAAAAGTAAAGCACAGGACAGAGAAACATGGCGATTACTCCACCGACAAGAGCCTAGCTCTTAAGATTTGAATGAATGAATATTTTTATATTCGTCATTACCTGGAGGCACGGTAGTGCAACCGCCAAGTTGAGCACGGCCATACTATCCTTTTCTCGAAACAATTCAGACTATTTTCAACCTATTTATATTTAATATTACTAAGAATCTTTTATGTTTTAAATAAATAGTAGATTGACTTGGCAATCGCACTAAATGATCTGATTGTATCGTTGTGGGATAAATATTATGTTCTACTATCGCCGAGATAAAAAACAATCCCTAGAGAATTATGAAACTTCAAAAGAAATTTGTAGAGTTGAACTGTTAAAAATAATTATTTAAATTTCCAGTGAACTTCAAAGATGCTGTACAGAATTACTGCAAAAAGTGCACGGAAAAACAAAAGGAGATGGCCAAGGCTATGGGCAGTCATGTGTATAGAGAGTACCCGACGTACTACGTGCAAGTGAAGGAGTTCTATGACCCTGAAGACAAGTACATGGCGAACTGGCTGAAGGAAATTGGAGTTGCAAAGTGATTCCACAGATAACATTTGCTATTTTATTTAAAAGCATTGTCATTAAAAAAAATCTTATAAGCGTTAGTTTTGTTTATATCTTCTTCATCTTATATATAAAAATTAATTGCTGTTCATAAGTCCCGCTAAAACTCGAGAACGGCTGAACCGATTCGGCTATTTTTAATTTAAGAGTTTATTTAAGACTAATCTTGAAATATTCGTGGAAGTCCAGGTAAGGTTTAAACGGTTTGTATGCTCAACGAAGTGAGCACGGGTCAGCAAATACATGGCGGCTTGGCTGAAGGAAATAGGTGTTGCAAAATGATTTCCACAGATAATATTTCCTCTTTTATTTAAAAACATTGTCATTAAAAAAAACAACAATAAAATCGTTTAAGCGTTAGTTTTGTTTATATCCATTTATAAAATGATCTATAACGTGATTCGTACTCGGATTATAAAATAGATAGCCAAATCTCACTCTTTCAAAACTTTTTGAAGGTTTTAATTTATTTTTATTTAACAATTTATTGTACACAACCAACACTTAACAATAGTACAAACTAAATAGAAAGACGACACAAAGGTACTGCTTATTTCTAAAAGAAATTTCTTCCAGCAGCCCCACGGAAGAGATATGGGATAAAAGATATCAGCTATAGCGTCAAGCGTGCACAATTGGTTTGTTACGGGCAACAATCTTATTTGGTAAAAATTTAAAAAGTTTTTATAATTTTTTACTTCAAATGGGTCAATAATAAAGGCCGTTGGGCCACATGAGGCCCGCGGGTGGAAGGTTAAGTATAGCTACTCTAATGCAAATACACAATCAAGAACAAATACAATTTCACTATGAAAAAAAATAGTTTCTAAAATACATCAAGTAGTACATCTACTACTTTTTAAATTACTATTCACCTAAATTTGGCTTGCTTCACCCAGATGTTCGATGCTCTTTATCTGATTAATGTTTTATATTCTTATCTTACGTCTAAGACTTTACATTGTATGAAGTTTATTCAGAATTTTTCAAGAACGACTCAAATACTTCATTAAACTGGCTGTCTGGGTCATACTTCTTCTTGATCGCGTCAAAAGTTTCCAATTCATTGTCGTGTATATGTTGCAGGACTATTCTCGCCTTGTCCTTTTGTGTGTCTGTACATTTTGAGCAACCAGTTTGAAGAGCGTCTCTGATATGTTCTGAAATTAAAAAACAACAATAAACCATTGCTAATTCGTTGCTTAGCTGGTCTTTGATTTTGTTGGCCCAAAATTTTTTATATTTAAAAACATCATTGGAAGTTCGAACACATTTTAAAATAATTTAAGGTCGAATTCACCAATATTAATTAAAATATTTTTTAGATAAATCACTGTCATTAAAAAAACAATAATAAAATCGTATTATATACTCTATAGATTTATATGAGTTTTCTTATAACAAGTTATTGTTATAATGCGAGTTAAAATAATATGTGCCTGTATTTGTCTCTTATATCAAATGTTAACAATGGGCACGTTAATGTGAGTTGTAATCTAAGTTTGTGTGTATTGTTATTTTTATTATTTATAAACATTATTAACTTTTACCTTTCTGCACATTATCAGCCAAATTACTAATACGTTCACATTCTCCCACTACACTTGCAGTTATTTCACGAACTTATACAGATATTATTGTAAAAAAGATTTACCTTTTAGCACTTTGCCCTCCGGTGTGCAGCGTCCTTGGTCCAAAATGCACTTGAAGTACGTGCCTAGTAGACGTTTATTTTCTACTATTTCCTCAACATTGATATCGTCGTATCTATCTGTATACTGAGTATCCTCCGCAGCCAGAGATACTGCTACTAGTAGAAAAGCTACAAACAATTTCATGACTGCTTTCATCTGTTACACTTCTCTTATTGACTCAGTACCCTTCCGATCGCTTATATCTAGTCGATAATACGCAATTATGAAATAGGTAAACCCATTGTTTTGTTTACATTGAGATAATTAAGTATTGCGTTTTCCGACATCTTGATATCATCCGAGGATTTCAAGTTGTTGTAAATAAAGGACATGGGTTTTTTTTCCTTTTTTTTATAATAGGGAATTTAATATAATATAAATAATATGTCATCTCCGGAAATAGTGCAAAAGTTGTTTATCTTCGATTCGTTCCGAACACATATCGCTATCACGTGATAAACATCCTCTACTTTATCTAATTATCATAATCTAGGCAATTTCTGGAATTTTCTATTTTCATTATGAACGCGATAATGATTAGGCGAATGTGTCCGGAACCAAGTTACTTATTTGTTTCTAGTAAATTTATAATCCGCAAACCAGGCAGATGACCGTAAGTTAGGATGTATGGTATAGGACTGTAAGTTAGGATGTATGTACCTATACCATACAACTTAACTTACAGTCATCTGAGGCTTTTTACTATGAACTAAGTAGCTAGGACGACTGAAGGTAAATTTAGGCCAGATTTAAATGTAATGGTATCTACTTCGAAATGGCATATAAAGCACATATCTACAGGTTATTTTGAGACAAAAATTTATGCTAATCCCATACATCTTATTCTTTTCAAACTTCGTTAAGGTTTTAGTGATACTTTGTCTGAATGTCAAACATATATTTTCAGGAGTTTTTGTCTATACATTAATAATAAATGTTGTAATTTTTTGTGCTCTATAATTATCAAAATATTAAAATTATAAAGTGCGTGTCGTCCCAAGTGAGATATTTGTGCATAAGTATCTTCTACAAAATGACAAATAGTTGACTTATCTATTTATTATGCACTAATAGTATGTATGTATCTGTGTATTTATTATATGTATATATATATATATTTATTATATAAAGATATTGTATCTACTTAGATTATGTACACATGTACAGCTTGTAGGTATGGTACTTGTATTTTATGTTTAGTATCCTATTAAACTACTCCCGCTTACAAATCAAGCTATCCTTTGACACAAAGGTTGTCTGGAAGAGATCGCTTTTAGCGATAAGACCGCCTTTGCCCACGTTTTGTAATATCGTTTTTATTGTCATGTTGTTTATTTACTGTGTTATATGTGAGCAATAAAGTGTTTTAATAATAATAATAATAATATTTTTACAGCATTTAATAATAGATCCAATTACAATACACAATTTGTTTTATGTCTACAATAATAAATATAATTTAATTTTTACAAAGTGCAGCTTATCCCTTTTCGGTTGATAATAATCGATTTAATAATATTATTCTAACTAAATCTCTAGCAAGCTATATATAACTGTCACATACAGGCGAAAATAAGCTATTTCAAAACTTTATACTGGAAAGTATGAGCTTAGAGGACGATAATGACGAATATATGGAAAAATTCAATGGGAACTTGCAGAATGAAGCGAGGGTAATAGTAATTGTATAATTAAAACAACCACTATAATCAAAAACCATCCTTTGTCTTCATGATTTGTCTCATCTATCGATGAATCAGACGCATTAATTAATTATTATAGACCGTATATGTCAAGATTTCGAAATAATGATGATCTGGTAGAAAAATAACAAGTTAATTGGATTCAATACATGAAATTAAGTTTTATGTGAAAAAAATTTAATCAGTAAGAAAAGAGTCATTAAAATGTAAGTTAAAATAAAAAGGTAAAGGGATTAGTTTTTTTTATTCTTTTTATGTTATTATAGCCCTCTATTAAAAATAATGTAGGTAATACTAAAATTATTTTTAGTACTATTAAAAATAATGAAGATACTAAACTATTAAATATGCGAATGAGAAGGGACAAACCGATTATGACGTCATTTTGTTAACCAGTGTAGGGTTAACAAAGTACATAATAAATATCACACCAACCTGCGTACGAATATCGTTTTGGGAGAAATAAATAGATAATTTGATTTAATAGCTTTAGGGCGTGTTTCACCGAGCAATGTTAAAGTTAACGCCATGTTAAATATCATGTTATCCCTCTCGTATTTCCTGTCAATGTATGAGATGGCATGGTATTTTAACATGGCATTAACTTTAACATTGCTTGGTGAAACACGGTCTAATTCTTAAGCTCATCTTTTTGATTTTCAGTGCGAAGAGTCCAAAAGTAAATAAATGTAATATTTATTCAATAACCCAATCGGAAATAAGTATACAATATTAGATTCATCCGAGAATTAATTTATTTTTAACAGAATATTTTTCCAATTATTGACAACATTTTTATATTTTAAATAACATTAATAACTTTTATGAAACTAAAAAACAATTGACGATATGTCAAAAATACTTTAAATACTAATATTTAATATTTTCATGGTTCTTTCAGGCTCATGAATGTTTAAATAATTCTATAGATTTTGATATTAATATGCTCTTTCCAAATTTCAACTTTGCCACCTCGTATGTTTGCCGCTCGCGTCGCCATATTGAAAAAATGGCGCCCAAAAGCAGTTTTTTGATAATATCTCCTTTATTGACGCATTTTACAGGAAAAACATAAAATGTACATTAATATTAATTAGTATATTAGAGAGAAATAATTAGGAACTTTCATAATAACGTCTTAAATAAAGCTTCGTTTGTAAACTATGCCAAGTTCCCTGGCTCTGTCCTCATATTTCTTCCTCCATTTACCTCCGGGGTCGTATTTATCTATCAACTCTTGCCAAATTTCGTTTTCGTGTTTTATTAAGTGATCTATGATTTTGGTTGCCCCCTTTTCTTGTGGTGCCGTGCACTTTTTACAATTATTCTCAATTGCGTCGTTGAGATGTTCTGAAAGATTAATTATTTTTTAATATAAATATTATTTAATTTTAATTAAGATTTGGGCAAATAGGTTAGGTACTCTTTCTAGATGTAATCTAGAAAATACTAATGTTTTTAATGCATGATATAATACCGATACATATACATGACATAATAAGAACCTGGTTTTAAAAAATGTAATTATTGGTACAGGTTTAAATATATGTATAGTAATAATTATTTTATTTTTTTACCTTTGAGCTCCCTTCCTTCTGGGGTGCACTTTCCTTTCTCAAGAATACAATTGACATATGCAACCAAAAGTCTTCTATTCGCTAAAATTTCGTCCAAATCTATACTATCATATTTATCAGTATAGATATCGGAGGCTACGACGAATTGGAGTAAGCAAAAAATAAAATATTCTATTATCATATTTTGTTTCGATTCTTCACATGTTTCACTTCTATTGATCGGTTAGGATATGTCGCTTTTTTCAACGGACGTTATGTAAGTGCATGACGGTGTTTTGTCGGTATACTCGTATTTATAGCTGTAACTAGCTATTACACGTGTTTAATTTTAAATGTCGTAAATTATACCTTACTCAGTTTCATATGCATCTGTGGATTCCCTAGATTTGACTAGGCATTTTCGTGATAGGTGTTCAAAGTTTATTCATTTTTAATAGTTTTATTTGATTTTATATTGAGTAAAGTACTTAATTAATATTAAACAATAATTAAAAAAAAAAAAACTATGTGTGTAATTTATTTTAAGAGCCCTCTGTTGGTATTTAATTGTAACTTTCAAAATTGTACTGTTTTGAATGCATAGATGGCGCTCTTATGCGGTAAATAAGGCATCATTGTTTTCTGAAACCTGTATCAGTCGGATGTTGAAACGAACAGTTAAAAAGTAAAGCAATAATATATAAAAATAGTAGTCTAGTGACGTAAAACAATAAATCTAGAAAAAATTAAAAGCCTCTCATAACCTTTATGGATCAATAATTTAATACGTCTAATTGTTCTCATAATATTGTAAATTTTATTAATATATACAGGGTGATTCATGGTTCATATAATATTAAGCCGAATAGTGTGGAGAGAAGGACACGTAGAGCATTTTTTGTTTTGGCATCTCATATAAATTACTTATTGTAACTCAAAAAAAATCAAAGGTCTAAAATGACTACAAAGATTGAACCTTACTTTACTGGGGCTCGCTGCCTCCTAGTCTATTCACAGTCACACGAATACACTGGTCATTGATCTGACCAGGATTGAAACTCATCTATTTGGTGACTTTTATTGAGATCTTTAAACGTGATTTGTCGCGTTATGGTAAGTAATTTAAATATGTGGCGCCAAAACAAAAAAATGCTCTACGCGTCCTTCTCTTCACACTATATTCGGCTTGATATGTGAACCATGAATCATTCTGTAGAGTATTATAATTGTCTTCTTTTTTTATTTTATTTTTAAAATAAGAGAGATATGGGTAGCACGAATCATCTAAAATAATCTATATAGATAAAAATAGGTTTTTATCTATATAGATAATTTTATTATATAGATAATTTTATATATTATATTATCTATATAGGTAATTCATTAGGTTAGGGCGGGTTATTAAACCAGTTTTTCTCGGTGGGTTAGGGTTTTTTGTTGAAAAAAATATTGTTGAGTAAGGTTTTTTAAATTGGTAATTTTATAGATTTTGATATGCTCTTTCCAAATTTCAACTTTGCCACCTCGTAACTTTTTACCGCTCGCGCCGCCATATTGAAAAAATGGCGCCCAAAAGCAGTTTTTTGATAATAACTCTTTTCGATTGATGATGACGCATTTTACAGGAAAAACATATATGTACATATAATAAAATAGAGGAAATTTCCCTACAATTTGTCATAATCTTTTTTTCCCTAAAATAAATAGTTTCGGCGTAGGAGTGCCGAAACTACTGTACTTAATTATTTTGGATTTTCATTTATTTTACATAACGCCGCGTCTCTTCAGTGTGAAGTATCGCTTAGGTTATAAAGTCACTAAGGTTATTATTGTTTTTGCGAACAAAGTGAGGTTCAAAGTTCTAATACGATGGCTATCACAAAGATCGCGTATAAGAATTGTGCATTTTAATAAAAGCAAGAATGTTCCAGGGTCCGGAGTAAAATATTTACAAAACGGCATAAAATTTATAAAACTGTTATAGGTATTTTAACATTTTCAAAAACCACTCACTCATTCGTTATCTTATCACTAGATGTCTCCCGTTACTTCGTAATATGAAATCCCACAAAAACCGTACACTTTGTTGCCGTAAAAAGTAGCCTGGGTTAGTCATGTAAACTACCACCATACCAAAATTCATCAAAATCCGTACGTTATAATATTTAAGTATGCGTTTATGTAGAGTTTACTGTTAAAGTTGCAACGCTACGGGCGCGTTTCACCAAGCAATGTTAAAGTTAACGCCGTGTTAAATATCATGTTATCCCTCAAGTATTTCCTATCAATGAATGAAATGGCATGGTATTTTAACATGTCGTTAACTTTGCTTTTTCGTTATTCGTGCATTTTGTAAAAAATAAGAAATCATAAAAAGTAAAAAAAAAGTTTTGCGGCGGACAAAAAAAAAATTCTAGAATGACAAGAGGTAGTATAATCATATCCCAAAGTTATAGTGACTGTTCTTTTTACATCCGTTATAGCATTGATTTGGAAAAAAGCATACTTAAAGTTCTCAAGTGATTTTCTATTACTTGTTTTCTTATTTAATAAGACTAAGGACGTGTTTCACCAAGCAATCGGTAAGTCCCGATTTCACCAACGCATGTTAGTGTTAACGGCTTGTTAAAATACCATGCCTTCTCATTCATTGATAGGAATTACGAGAGGAACAACATGATATTTAACGAAGGATTAACTTTAACATTGCTTGGTGAAACACTCATAAAATAATCGATTAGACGATACTTAATATGTCTAACTTGAACTTGACAATAGCAATAGGAAGCATGGAATGGAATAATTGCTTCGCGTAAACAATCGTCGCACCTCCGTCATAGATTCAAAGTAATCGTGAATTATTTATAATAATTACTAGCGTAAATCTATTATACAAGTACAACAATATTTCCTTACTTGATAAGCTAGAGGTAATTTATTCCTTGTAGGACCTAATCCCTTCGTTATTATTTTATTGTACTTCCTTTTCCGCTTAATTAGTGATTAATTTCAATGTTCTTGAACGATTTTTTGTATAGCGAGAAAGGGGTTGCTTCATTTTTGCTACGACACTAGCGCCAAAAACAATTTAGTGGCAATCATAGGAACTATTAATTAAACGTTACCTCAAACAAACTTATTATATTTTTTTTCCGAATTTTAAACTTCAAACTTTTCCACTGTTTTCTGACGCCTCCGTGGTCTAGTGGTTCAGAGCTTGGCTCTCGACCCGGAGGTCGCTGGTTCGAATCCCGCCATTTTTGGCGCTTATACTCTATTTAACCGTCGTTAAAGTATAAGAGCAAAATTTTTTCGATTGCTTTGCTTTTGCAAGATAATTACGTAATGAGCACTTAGAACGTATTGTATAGAAACCAGTAATTTTTTTTTTGTTAAAACTTAAAAAACTAAATTTTATAAAACTATTTATATACTATTTCAACACGCTGCGGTTGGCAGGATACCATGCACGATTGTCGCCATACAAATAGTTGTTAAAGGTCATTGGCTTATACAAAGCCTTAAAATCGACCATCAACGCCAAATCAATGTAGGAGTTATTATAATTATTCTCACAAACAGTAAGAGTATAAACATGATATACTATTTCTACGCTTTTATAAAGTTTTACTATAATATACTCGAATGTTACTGTAGGTATGTATGATCGAATTTATACTTACCTATCGATCAGTAATCTCAAATATTATAATCTAAACAGCCTGATTCTATTTTGGCATTGCCTTCGATTTGATCGTAATCGTTGTATTTTCGTCTTACATATTGTATTGTACGTCTCATATAAATATAATCCAAACGTAAATAAACCTGTCTATGACACAACCATAGACTAATCAGTGATTTTTGGCGACCAATTGGCGAATATTTAGTACAATGATTATTGTTCGCTACTAAGAATCCATAGACTAAAGACTTTATTCTACAGTAGGCAGTGTCAAAATGGGGTATTTTTACAGTGAAAGTTTTTCATTTGATGCTTACCTAAACATATTAATTATTGTTTGATTGTTATAAAATTTAATGTATAATGAAGTATGATCCTTTAATATTCCGGTGAAAATGTTTATAAGTATGCACAATAAGTAAAAATTTCAGTGTTTTTTCTTTGTTTATTTTTCTGTTAAATTTATCTGGAACGTACAATACATGTAAGACGAAAATACTCTCAATGTTTGTGAGATATGTAATTATAATAACTTCTACACTGTTGGTTGATGGTCGGTTTTTAAGTCTTATTATACGATTATTTCTTATTCTACATTATCACGAAAAAGAGGCTTTCTCATTTGTAAATATAAAATTGAATGTCCAATTCGGTGACCACAAAAACAAAGGTTGTCCGAGGGAACATGGAACAATCAAACCCTCCGATTGTTTACATCACGAATAACGCAACGCATAGAAATAATTGTATAGATGCAGTATAAATATCCTTAGTAGCCGTGAGATCCTCGCAGTTGATTAGTCTCAGTGTATTGTACCTAGGTGAGTAAGAAATGTACTTACAGCCCGTTTCTATAACCTATCTGTCTAAAAAAGAATTTAACTTTTAGTCATAGAACATTTAAATTAAAAGACAAAAAGTAACACAATATTGTAACTTAAACCGTTTATTCAGCGAATTTCCCCAAATGTGCATAATTTTCCCCGTTTTTGCAACATTTCTCACTGACACTTCGCTCCTATTGGTCGCAGCGTAATGTTATAATAATAATAATATAGCTTAAAGCCTTCCTTTATAAATGGACTATCCATCAAAAAAATATTTTTTCAAATCGGACCAGCAGTTCCTGAGATTAGAGCGCTTAAACAAACAAACTCTTTATAATATTAGTATAGATTAAAATGGCACTATGTATATCATGAGTAACATACAACACGCTCTTACATTGTGGTCAAGAATTTTATGGATCATAACTATGATAATTAAGTTGTTTTAATTACCTTCAATTATTGTTTTAACCTAGATGCATATCAAATTGATTAGGTTTTAATTACGATATGTATTCAGTATTAATAAATCACACTTCGGTATCCTAACGTCGTTTGATGTTCATATGTTTATATTTTTAACAACAATAATTGAAGACATGGATAAAGGTGATATGTAGCGAAATTGAGTTCAAAATGTCCTTAAAGCATTTTAGAATACGTAAAGTACTAAAGAGCCGTCTCTAGGATCAATGCACTTAATACGTTACTACGTATCCTAGAATGTTTAAGTGACAGTTTAAACTCAATTTTCTGGATATTTTTTGCCTCATATCACCTTCACCTATTCACCTCTTCAATTCTTGTTATATCATTAGACGTTCGGTGTAATATGCTGGAGAAAGAATAGCACCTCCCCATGAACTATCTTTTGCGTAGTGTTCGTACTAGGCGGCAGAGGTAGCCTTTTTGTTGACTTTCCGAAAATAGCTTATTAAGTTTTATTTGGAAAAAAAATATTTTGAATTTGAATTAGAGGAAACATCAGGAAATGGGTGGCAGCGTTTCCGCGGACTTCGTTATCTATAGGTACTAATATCTATACTAATCTATACTTAATATTATAAAGCGGAAGAGTTTGTTTGTTTAAACGCACTAATCTCAGGAACCACTGGTCCGATTTATAAAATTATTTTTTTGTTGGATAGTCCGTTTATAGAGGAAGGCTTTAGGCTATATAACATTACGCTGCGACCAATAGGAGCGAAGTGTCAGTGAGGAATGTTGCAAAAACGGGAAAAATTATTCACGTTTGGGAACTTTCGTTGCGTGGGCTGCATAAACGGTTTAAGTCACTCAAAAACCACGCGAACGAAGTCGCGGGCACAGCTAGTTATTTGATAACTGTGGCCGCCCCGCCTGCCAACATTGGCGAGTATAGGTTAAACTACCCCCCCATGAAATATTTTAAATATTTAATAATTTAAAAAGCAAAATAAGTTTTATAATAAACATATCATTTGTATATTATATTACGACCCTGATAACATGGCGTGACCGCAAAAAATTAATAGTAGCATAATTACGGCAATTATTACGTTAGCGCATTATATACGTCTTTTGTTTTAAGTTAATGCGCGGATAATTATTTTGCGATCGTACGACTAATTAATACAATTAATAGGAGGTTGCACGATTAAACGAACTAGAGATCGCCCTGGGTCCCGATTCTCGAACTGGAGCTTCGTTTCGAATGTCAATCTGTCCCGCTCGGACATTTTGTGATTTAGCGCGCATGCTAGCGAGACCGAATGATATTCGAGACGGACTTCGAGGCATGATAATCGAGGTCCTGTGTAAAAAATATCCAATATATTTCATTATAATTATTTTTAAGTTACTTGTGTCAGCTTCGGTGCGTCTTCGTTTATCACGCAAGTCTACTTTGTTATCATATTTCGATAATACAAAGTACTGAAGTAATTTTAGAATAGAGATGAATAATAGCTCCCCTCACCGATTTCGGTGTCGGTAGCCGATTTCATTGAAACCAGGCCAGCTACGTAGGAGTTATTTTATAGTGCCCAAGTGTGTGCGCAATACACAGAAGCACGCTCTCTTCCTTTTACTCTCATAACCCAGTGAGACGGTAAACCGACACGACTAGCGAAAGATCAGGCGCAGAACCGACTTTTTACATGCCCATCCGACGCATGGATCATCTTTCTTGACAGACAGGTGATCAGCCTGCTTTGTCCTAACCAAACTTGAAAACAACATTTTTTGTTGTTCCAACGCGGGAATCGAACCCAGGACCTCCGGGTCGAGAGCGTAGCTCTGAACCACTAGACCACGGAGGCGATAGAGATGAATATACACTATATCGGTGACAAATTTGACGCTTTGACTCTGCAGCAATGTGACTTGAGCCTAACATTGGGACTAACAGGAACTTTTTCTTTTCAGATAATCATGAAGACTTTGATTGTATTCACTTTGGTGGTATTAGCCCTGGCGTGGGCGAAGCCAGCGGAGTACAGCGACAAATGGGACTACATAAATGTGGATGAGATTCTAGAGTCACAACGTCTGCTGAAAGGATACGTAGACTGTCTTCTAGAACGTGGAAAATGCACGTCAGACGGTAAAGCACTGAAAGACACTCTACCTGATGCTCTAGAGAATGACTGCTCCAAATGCACTGCGAAACAGAAGGAAGGTGCTGACAAGGTGCTGAAGCATCTGATCAACAAACGCCAGGATCTGTGGAAGGAACTTGCCGTGAAGTATGACCCGAAGAACATATATCAACAGAAGTACAAGCAGAAGATTGATGCTGTGAAACAATAGTAGAGAACTTTCTAGAATCTGATTGATGAGCTTAAAATTAAATGCTATTTATGAAGCTATTGAGAGATTGTGTTCCAGTATGAAATAGTACAAAAACTATCTAAGTATAACAACTTTAAAAAAAATAAAATGATTTGAAATAAAATTACTGAATAAATATTTCGAAAATTATTATCTTTTTTGTTACTAATATTCAAATGAATACTACATAATGAAATTAAACGATATACGATGATGATTATTAGTGTACACTACTAAACAATTACTACTACAAAGAAAAATCGAAATAGTATTGTCTAAAAGATAATAATATATAAGATGAATCTAAAAATTCGTAGGACAGTCCTGTTAAGATTCAATACTAAAATTAATATGCAATAATATGCATAGAACCAAACATATACATACATAATTATTATGATCTCATCTCTTGTACTAGACTAAAAAATAAAAGCATTTTGGCAAAATTCAGGTATAATATGTTGAAAAATAACAAGATATTGGCGGTTAAAGTATTTATTTTTCTTTTACTATCAAGTTATTATTTTTTTGCATATTGTTGAATATAATGTCTCATTACAGATCAAATCGATCAAATCTTTCTATGTTCTCTATCTTTGTAGAGTTTAAAATATAATGTGTACATTTATCCAAAAATAATTACTGCATAGTTTATTAAACAAGATAGATTGAAAGTAACTTACATATTACCATAGACCAAATTGGTCTAATTCTTATGCTATTACCACAAAGTAGATAATAAGATATTACTAATTACTTGTTGATGAAATCGAAAACTTTACTCGTTATACACTTTTTAACAGAATCTTTATTTTTAAGATTACAATATAAATAGGACATCATAATATTTTTGTTATTGAATGTACTGTTATTAGGTTCTTGGTGGAAATTCATGTTATATAGTAAAACAATCTTGCACTTTTTTTCACTTTATTTGTTATTTTACTTTAATAATTACTTAAAATACACGACCGGTTTCGACATAGTCATCATCAGGTCTGACCTGAACCTGAACCAAAAATAACAAATAAAGTGCAAATAGTGCAAGTAGTTTGTGTTTTACTATATATCATAATATTTTGATTAGATGGGACTTAATGTTCATATTTATCTTTCTTTTTCTGAAAGGAATTTGTTGAAGTTATCTCTATACGATTTTCCTTTGTCGTATTTGTCGATGAGTTCCTCCCAGGACTTAGGATGTTTCTCCATTACAGCTTTGATCACGGTCCGTATGAGATACTTCTGTTTTGGGGTACATTTGCTGCATGTTGTCTGCAATGCTTCTGGTATAGCCTCTGTAAAAGGTTTTAAATTAATAAAATGTTCTACAGTACGTTCAGAAAACATTTTGTAAAAATTTATTCTGAATAAAATGTTTTTGATTTTGATTTTACACTTTTGAAATGAATAATCTATCTTCTATCTTTTCTTCTCTTATATATAAAAATGAATTGCTGTACGTTATTTTCGCTAAAACTCGAGAACCGCTGCACCGATTTGGCTATTTATGGTCTTAAAATGTGTGTGGAAGTCCAGAAAAGGTTTAAACGGTTTGTATGCTCAACAAAGTGGTCACGGGTCAGCTAGTTAAAAATAAAAATGAATTGCTGTTCGTTAGTCTCGCTAAAACTCGAGAACCGCTGAACCAATTTGGCTATTTTTGGTCTTGAAATGTTCTTGGAAATCCATTGGTTTCTGTGCTCAACGAAGTGGGGACGAGTCAGGTACATTACAATAATACAGCTAATGGAATCAGGCGTTACTTTGCCGAAATCCATAGCATAAAATTTATCTAAATATAATATTCCGCGAAATTTTTTTGTTAGAAATAATATATTTGAATATTACATTATATGTTTTAAATATTCATTTTCGCTCTAAATACATTAGAGCGAAAATTATATAATATACTGAAATAATATGAATGTAATAAATTCTAGTTATAATGCTATATTTATTGATTCTAAAGGTATGGCATCTCTAATTATAAAAATTAATATTTATAGTAATATTAATTAATACTACTAAATTGAATATTGTGACGACTAATAAGTGTGTAAAGTGTGAGTATTTTTAAATACTCGCCGTGAAGAAGTTAAATACAATTTTTATGAAAAAAGAGCAAACAATATTATATAAATAATTCGAAGATTCATCACTGATTATATAAACCTTTATGATAAAGGTTTTGACGTAATTTAAATTAATTAGCTACATAATGTTATGTTTGGATAGGTTCCAAACATAGCATTATTATCTATTAGGCAATCATTAATTACACTAATATAAAGAAATTTTGTCTTATTTGACAGAAAAAAATATATGATTAACATTTCCTAACTCCTAACTTAACTTACTACATTTATCAAAATCGAGCTCGCAAATCCTTTCTGAATTTTACGTATCTTCTATGGTTTCGAATGTCCCATGCTCTTTTTTAAATACAACCTTACTATATAAAGGTATTATAAAGCATTTATCATCGGCGGATTTAACATATTTTTTATTTTCTGTGCCCAGTATCTATTTTCGATTTTAATGCAATATGTATAGTACAATCCTATATATCCTATATATACCCCCACGGCACAGGGAATCTAGGATAGTGGAGACCAGTGATAGACTTAAGATTGTATGCATGTGCTTCTCTTCAGTAATTGTTTTATTATTTTATTATTTTTATTATTAATCGCAAAATCCACTTACTTTTAAAATCCTTAGCCTCTGCGGTACAGGGCCCATGGTCCAGAAAGCATTTGAGATAGTTCATTAGGATCCTATCATTTTCTAATAGTGGTTTTATATCAAAGTCGTCATATTTTGAACTATAGAAGTCTGCGCCCACGAGTACAGCTACAGAGATTAGTATAAAGCTTATGTTGAACATTTGGAATCTGTGAACCAATAATAATTATTATGACTAACATTACCTTCAGATTATTAAAAATATCAGTAGGCCAAGCAGGATTATTAGACAGCTGTGTAAAAGTAATGGTGTCGAATGTAAATTATATTAGTATCAGCAGGGGGCTGATTCAAGATGCCATCGCTAATTATCGCTTACAAAGTTCGATAACAAAATGTATGTCAAAACATAAGTTACGCTAAAATATGATCGCGATTTGGTATGTCATTTAGCGTACCTTAAATGTCAAATCCCATACATTTTGTTATCGAACTTTGTAAGCGATGATTAGCGATGGCATCTTGAATCAGCCTGGTTTTCATACTATTATTATTCGATCACGTTACTTTTTGAGCTGACAAATGTTTCTGTTTGATCTACTGATATGGATATGAAACGTTAATGTCGATTAATTATTGCTGACTCTGTATTATTTGATTCAAAATACAACATTTACAACAAAAATTTCCTGTTTACAAATCAATCACATTTTGAAAAAGATTAACACATATATTATACTTCATTAATACATATGTGCTTCCGATGTAGAGTATACTGTGAAAGTACCAACGCTGCAAAGAAAAGCCCCAACATCATAAATTTTCCCTTACAATAATTGAAAAAAGGTACCTCTCTCAGCGCTGGTACTTTCACAGTAATACGGAACCCATACACACCCTTAAGTATTTTCACTTACTTATTTTACATCTTGTATAAATAATTAAATAAAAACAAAACATTATTTACTTTTCATGTTACTGGAAGTAGGTATATACGTTAACGGGGACAAGACCGCATATCTACATATTTTAAAAGCTTTTATTTAACTTGCAATGTATGTATGTAAGGATGTTCGGGTGGAATCTCGACCTGATTTTGAAGCAGATACTCTCAACCGATTAAGCTGAAATTTTGTATGCGCGCTTAGATTTTTTTAACTAGAGGAATATACTAGCACTGGCCATAATGATTATTTTCGTATTAACGATTACGCCTCATCCAGTACCATATTTTTGTGTACCTTTAACTCTTTCTAGTTTTAATTTTGTTAGCACATCACTAATTTAACAGAATATCACCCTTACCGTTTCTAAACAGCTGTTTACATATGTGACTAGACTGCCCGTGTGGTGTATTTATAAGATCTCACCAATGTCATTATCTAAGAATTACAGTGTTTACCTATATGGGACGGTACTGCGTCCGCAGTGGTTTATGCAAACAAGCGTTTACATGAATAACAAAAGGTATTAATCAATTAAAATAGTGGAAGAAAACAGACATATAATTAAAACAATTGAAAACAGAAGGAAAGATGGCACTTGATACGACACAACGAATTTCTTAAGAACATTATAGAAGGAAATGTAGAGGGGAGAAGAGGAAGAGTAAGAACTATTAAAAGTTATATAGAACAAATACAGGAGAATAAACGTTGAAAAAAAAAAAGATAAACGTTGGGTCGTATCAAGAGGTCAAAAGTAAAGCACAGGACCGAGAAACATGGCGGTTACTCCACCGACAAGAGCCTAGCTCTTAATATTAGAATGAATGAATTAATCAATTAATCACACATAATATATATCTTATAATGTCAGTGGTTTCGACTTTCGGTATTGTAACCATAGGGTCAAAACGCGCGTTGGTACACCAAAAATTTGTGAGGAGAGACAATGCTGGTTGATCACCTGGTTTCCTAATAATATATTACAATAATATAATAATAATAGCTCCCCTGCCACCTTACCATGCTATGGTAACTAATTCGATGCCAAACAAATTGTAGTTAAGAGGAAAAACTACGAAATTTTTTCCATACAGAAATAGGGTTCTACAGGAATCCCGAAAAAATACTCTAGAGTAACCTGATTATCGAACTAGAAAGATGATCTGTACTCGATGCATCAAAAAACGTCATCGGCTAATATATCGCTAGTCGTGTTACTACGGTACAGGAGTATAGACTATAGAATTCTCTTGTTAAAAAACCAGGGCAATAATTCTCAGGCCTCGAACTTAGTTTTTACTATCGGTCTGTCCTGCTCATGCAAATGAGATTTAGCGCGCGTGCGAGCGGGATATACTAATATTCGGAACTAAGTTCGAGGTCTGAGAATTAGGACCCAGCGGGCTGACTCCCGACACAATCGAGAACCGAATCCGTTCGATATCAGTGGTTTTTTGTACTTTATTTGGTGAATTACTTTGAAACTAATCAGGATAAAGAAAATTGTTAGATCGTAACTTTTTGTACTCCCGACCATATTAATTGATTGAGAATCAAAATAAACAAATGTCAATTTATTTGGGAGTACGCGACATGATCGTATCTGAATCAAAATCAAATCAGTTTGGAGAGTAAGTCCCGTTTCTCAATTTTGTGTCTTTACGGATAACTTTATTACGAACAGATAATGATAATTTTTACTATTGAAGAGGGTGGTATTGGGAAATCTCTCTTGGGAAATAGAGCTTCGCTTTCGACCCGGTCGTGGGTTCGATTTCCGCGTTGGAACAACCAAAAATGTTGTTTTCAAGTTTGGTTAGGACAATGCAGGCTGATCAGCTGATTGTCTGACAAGAAAGATGGTCCATGCGTCGGATGGGCATGTAAAAAGTCGAACCTGCACCTGGTCCTCTCGCCAGTCGTGTCGGTATACCGCCCCACTGGGTTATAAGAGTAAAAGGAAGAGAGAGTACTTCGGTGTATTGCGCACACACTTGGGCACTATAAAATAACTGCTAACAGCTGGCCTGGTTTCAATGAAATCGGCTACCGACACCGAAATCGGTGAGAGGAGCTATTATTATTATATTATTGTAATATATTATTAGGAAACCATGAGCTGATGATGGCATCCTAGAGAAATCGAGAAACACTTTCGAAAATCGTTGTGACGAGTAGTGCGTAAAACTCAAGTCAGCTTATATATCGCGATTATCACAGCAATTATGCTAATAGGGTTGAGGTTAAGTCAATAAATACACTGTAAGGACTGAGGGCTTACTCAACCGTTTAGAAAAACACAACGAGGAAGCTAGGATACTTAGGTGAGCTAGAATTGATTTGACGGAAGTAACACCAAGGCCTAGATAAATGTTGCACAATAAATTTCTGATGCATTCAGCTGTCCATCTTGGATTTATAATCAATGTAGTATCTAATAAATAATTAAGTGTGTAATTATTATACTAACGGTTCTCCGAATTATTATGTTGTAAGCAGATATGTCTCCCGGTGATCATCGATCATCAAGCTGATTGTTCAAGTTTAGGTAGATAAAATATACTAATCGCTAACTTACACTTAGCTTAACAATAATAATTGAAGACATGAGTGGATGAAGGTGATAGATTATTAATTTAAAGATTCGTCTCTAGGATTAAATGTACGTAATACGTTACTACATATTATCCTAAAATGTTAAAGTGACTGTTTAATAGTCAGGGTTCCCCCATACATAGTTTTCACTTGATTAGTATAAAGCTAATTTTTCTTGAGTAGCTTTATTTTGATGAGACGGCCAATATTTTCTTGGACGGAACTCTCGATTGTGGTAGCTAACAGAGTTGGCAAGGATAAAAAAATATCTCAACTTTCGAGCGTAGGACCGGGATAAATTTTGTAGGACAATTATGTCTGTTGAATTACATTAGTATTAACTAAGTAATAAAAAGAAGATCTGCTGGTTACTAATAATTTAAGATGACCTCGTTATCGATACAAGTTGGCAAGAGGGAACTCTTTGATCAAACCATAGATTTTGTAGGACAAATATTTTTTCTGACAATTTAGATCATTCTTGAGATTTATTAAAAAATAATAATAAATATTTTAGAATCACCAAATCCACAAACTTTATTCTTGCTATCTCTGTTAGCTACCACAAACATTCCGTCCGGAGGAGAGGAGTTCCGTCCAAGAAATTCTTGGGCGACTCATCAAAATAAAAGGTACGCACGAAAAATTAGCTTGATACTAATCAAGTGAAAACAATGTATTGGGTAACTCTGACTATAAACTAAATTTTTAGGGGAAAATTTTTTTGCACATAATATCACCTTCATCGATTTATGTCTTCAATTATGATAGTAAAAATAATATAAAATTAAATGCCTGGTAAAAATAAACAGCAAAGATACATCGCTCACAATTTAATAGATTATGATGCAATTTCTGAGGCAGAGTAAATGTGACTAGGAAGACTGCGAAGGTAAGTATTACTATTGTAAAAATATGTAATTATCTAATTTGTCAATCTTTTCTTTTTTACCGGCCTATTATTTATCATAGCATTGTTATTATAAATTATAGATAAGTATAAAAATACAAGGAAGGGGCTCATTAATGACTAGGAATACTTTTTTTTTTTTTTTTTGCTTAGCATGTAAAAAATAAAGAAAGTTTGAGGAGAAGTGACATTAAGGACAATTTTTGACAGGATTGTAAACGAAATAAACCTCTAAAACAATCAAAATAACAAACATCTAAAATATAATGGGCGATAAAATTAGATTACAATGTGAAGGAAAAGGAAATGTGGGTATGTTTACAGAAATAATTCCAAAGATCTGTGCAGCAGGCGTATATACGGCACAACCAAATGAATTTGTAGCAGATTCATTGCAACATTACTTGCTTAAAGATATAGTGGATGCTCTACTGAATGATGCTATTATACCACCCGAAAAACCTAAGCCTCTACCACCTTTGAGACGTCCTATCGGATCAGATATGAGAAATGCTGGACCTTATGGAGAACTAGCAAGCCTTATTAATCCACCTATGAAAACAAAATTCCAGACACTCGTAGAAGACTTTAAGAATACGTCTTACAAATCGTATTGGAATCAACCAGTTGGTCAAGTAAAAGATCCCGTACCTACGTTACCCAAAGGACTAGATATCAAAACGACTACGTTTGGGAAGAAAACTATTTATAACGAACCTTTGTATGATATCATACTACCTAAGAAACCTTTACCTGATAAAACACCGCTATCACAAGATCCAGGAGTACAAACGAAACGAAATTATTCGTCTAGTTTTAATCCTGATTTGACCTTCGGTTACAGAAGCAAAGCAGATAAAAGAGGAGCTTTGGCTAGATGTTGTTTAATTGACGATAACTTTGTTGGCACTGGTTCTATTGCAATATTAAACGTAATACAAACTCAGTTCAAAGATGAAAAGTATCCAAAAATTGGCAAGGTTATAAATTCAAATAACACAAATCCGTTGTGTGGCGGTGAATCCCCGAAGAACTCATCTGAGGCTGAAGGCGTACCAGAATGCCTTGCATTTTGCCCCTTGAATCAAAATAAGGTGCTGCTTAAAAAGTGTCTCGGCCACTTGAATTCCGTAAGAAAATGTTTAAAAACACGTGTATTGCCTTCCTTCTTCCATGAGTTTTATTTAAATTTGAAGTACCTGGATACCACCTCATCCAATTGGCTGCCGAAAGATACAGTGTACAAAATGTGTACCACAAGATTAGTTTTTTTTGACTCATCACTAATTGAACCATTACTGTCTTTGTGGAATGTTTTTAATGGAAACCAAATACAATACAAGCTTTTTCTGCAAACCATAAATTATCGGGAACCTTTGATGGATATTCCAAAAGTTTCAGATATATCAGATGAATGTCTTTATTTTAGTACCACTTACAGAGAAATGGTAAAGCCAAATCAATCTACAGATTGTAGGGACAAGGCTGGAGTGCCTTCTGGTAGATATTTTGATATGGACTATCCAGTTTCTCCTGATGAATACTGTAAAGCTAACATTGCTGATTTGCCTCATGAATCTGATATGAAAGCATGCTTGTCGCCAAGCATTTTTACATTGTTTAATGTAAGTCATCGAGAAATGTTCGCTAAACGTGAACCTAAGGTTATCAGAGAAGTCTTTGAAAGGGCTGGAGAAAAATTTGATGACAGTAAATTCCAAGACATTTGGACAGAGGCTCAAAAATATCATTCTTCAGGTTGGGTTTGCTACGAGACGTTTAGACAAGCTTTGATGAATGTACAAAAGGATAATTAAACTAATGAAGCGAATTAGAAGCGATCATGTATTTTGTTCAATGCAATTTTAAATCCTGTGCTATTGCTTAAGAAGATAAAAACTTTTCAAGATCTTCCAGGTGTTTGCCTTCAGGGTCGAAATGTTTTTGGAGGTCTTCGAAGATCTTGGGGTAGTTGGTTCTGATGATGCCAATCGCTGATTTGCCCAATTGCTTTTGATCGTTAGTGCACGATTCACAGCCGTTCTCAACGAATTTCGGGATCAGTTCTGAAAAGAAAATGAAATAAATTTTGGGAAATAAAATAATCATCCTATATTTATTAACTTGTTTTATATTTTGTGTTTAATCTCTATTTAGTACTCTATTAGAATTGAACCTAACGAGAATACTTTAATCTTGATAGTGAAACGGAACGTCTTCCAATGTTAGTAATAAATAATAATAATATGGCTGGATTAACGCGTATATAGCTTACTAGCTGGCCCGCGACTTCGTTCGCGTGGTTGTCGGAAACACTATCTTTGGATTGCTTACATTGGTTTTTGTTATTACGATTATTAACAAGGAATAATTCATTCATACATATTTTTTGAGTAACTTAAACTGTTGCTGCAGCGCACGCAACGAAAGTGTTTAAATATGAATATTTTTTCCCGTTTTTGCAACATTTCTTACTGACGCTTCGCTCCTATTAGTCCCAGCGTAATGTTATATTATAGCCTAAAGCCTCTATAAATGGACTATTCAACAAAACATTTTCTGCTTCGATTAAGCCTGTGTGTTAATGTAGATGCTAAACGACTATCATTGAATTAAATTTTATCAAAATCCGTTCAGTAGTTTGGCGTAAAGGAATCATAAACTTCTTAATACATCCTCATAAACATTCACATTTATAATATTAGTAGGATTTATAATAAACTCATTCGTTAATTAAAAATATTGTTTTGCCAGTGCATTTATGAAAAATACAGATATTATTTTTTATTATTATTATGTTTGTGTATAGCTTCCTTGCTCACGGGCAATTAAATCCCGGACCTTTGGAAGGCATGCGTGGGGCCGAAGCCATCACGCAGAGGCCCCGTTACACAATTTTAATTTAAATGTAATGTGACACTAGCCGGCGACTCTCCCTGTACGCACCATGGGAGTGCGCCCACGGAGACCCACCGGATAGTGTTTTAGCGGACTATTGCAAGGAACGGTTTATTATTATTATTATTATAGCGACAAAATGCACGATTCCAGTGACATCACGGGCAACATATTGTGGTAGAGTAAATAGTCTAGACATGTCAGAAACTTACCCTTAATCTTCTTCATGCCTTCCGAGCACTCTGCTTTGTCTAGCAAGCAGTCGGTATATTGCAATAAAACCTTCTCATTGTCCAAAGCAGCTGATAAATCCTCCTCAGCAGCCACGTAGACCAGAGCTGATAGAAACAGAAGAGCGAGCTTCATCTTGGTTGTTGCACGGTTCCTGTGTCGTCGAGATATACAGCCGGCTCTCATATACCTCCGGTTATATAGTCATCAGATGGATTGTTGAGATTGCAGAATATTGAATCAATTTACAATTGCATTCTTTGTATTTAATGAGCTCATTATGAATTAGCACTTAGCCAAGGCTAGAGCTGGGTTTAAGATTTGAAAAAATCTATACATGATGTATTTTGAACTTGTAGATATTCCATAAGTATTTTAATTAATGATATAGATAAATTGAGGAGGTAATAATTTATTTCCATTTATACTTATTTATAGTTGTCTTGGAAGTTTTATGTCAATGCGCTCTTTAGTTAATACAAATAAACAGGCAATTCTAAGTATTATTCAGATTATTTTTTTGCAATTTTAAATACGAGTGTAAAATATTATTAAAATATATAACTTTGAAGCTCATATTATAAAACCTAACATTTGGCTGAAGCAAATACAATAGTGATTGATTCCCAAATTACATTATAAGAACTATTCGTTTTATTTATTCTGTGTAAAATCCTAGGTTTGCTGTATTAGTGTATTTTAAATATAATACAATAATATTGTACTATTTATTTACCCGCACATTGCTGTTGAATTACTGAAACTCTTAAAGATTTCCATTTATATTAATCTTGTTTTTACAAATTTTTATCATGTTTTCTATGAAGAGTTGAAGGTGTTAAAAACCTTTTATTTTAAGTACTTAGGTCACGCGATTAAAAAGAAATAAAACCACTAGCGTTAATAAATAAATATAATTTATTTTATCTAATATCATAATCTCTGTTGTCATAATTATCGAAAGTTTTGCTTTTGTAATAAAGCCCTTATTCAGATAACACGAGCTAATTCTGACAAACAGTTCATAAATTATAATATTTTATTTAAGGCTTAATGATCGTGATGATGAAGATGATAATGATGGCCATGCAAAGGTTACATTTATTACAGTAAACAATTAAAACAATCATTAATATAAGCCTAAAAATACTATAGAAAACAGCAGCAACAGCTTACTATAATTATTGTCTCTGAAAATTAAGGACGTGTTGAATATTTTGTCTCTGTCACTCTGTATAAAGTAAGCAGCGACCGAATCCAAATAAGCTCACCGTGCCTTATTAGAAGATAGTGAAACAGGGCCTCAATTCTTGCACGAATATCGGTTTGAATGTCAGTCGAGCGATACAAACTAACGAAACCGAGATTCAAGGAATGAGAATTGAGACCCAGCCCCTTAAAGTCTTATTTAAATTAATAAATATTATACGAAATCTTAATCAGTCTTGATGTATTATATCCACAATTTTCGTTTAGCTTCCAGTGATCAAGAAGTTGAATAGAGCTGGTCTGTTGGCGCGAGCGGGGTCATACTTCTCTAGAAGTTCAAAGAATCGGGTCTCGCTCTTGGATTTGATGCCCAGGAGGAGTTTTCGCACGACGTCCTTCTGTTTGGGATTGCAACGAGCACAGGCGGTCGACAGTGTCTCGGGCAGGTATACTGAAAATATAAAAGATGCTGTTTGATAGCGACAATACATCGTAGACGTTTTAGCTACAACATCTACTGCTGGTCATAAACTAAGAGTGTCTCAAGTATTTTCCAAAGTATAGTACTCAAAGTGCAGATGCTTCTTTTTTATTCTCTTGTCTCACGGTTTATATGTCCGAATATAGTGTGAAAAGAAGCACGCGTAGATCATCTTTTGTTTTCGACAAGACGCGATTAAAGACCTCCATAAAAGTCACAAAACAGATGAATTTCAGGTGTTAGGTCAACGACCAATGCGTTCGTGTGTTCGTGTGTAATTTTACTATGCTGGGGCTCGCGGGCTCCTAGTCTATACTAGAAGCCCGCGAGCCCCAGCATAGTAAAATTCACTCATTTTGGTAATTTTGGATTTTTGTATTTTTTTATAGCGTCATTGTAAGTAATTTATTATTATATATATTTGAGGTACCAAAACAAAATATGCTCTACGGGTCATTATCTTCACACTATATGACATATGAACCGTGGGACACACTGTATATAAGTCTATGACTAAAGTCTAATTTGCTATCAACAAACATGTTGGCTATTGTAAAACTCAAGAACTTTTTAATTCCAATTCAATCGTTTTCCATGGAATTAAATTCAAGACTAGACTAAAAAAGACTGATTTATAAATCAGCACGTACATTTAAAGGTCTTCCCATCTTTTGTGCAGGGTCCCTTCTCCATGACACACTTGTAGTACGCCAGCAGGATTCTCTCGTTGGATATGATGGAGTCTGCGTTAAAGTTATCGTATCTGTTGGACTGTTGGCAGGTCACCACCACCGTCAGCGCGCACAGCATAATGGCGATCTTCATGATGAAACTGGAAAGAATACAAGGGTTATAAATATGCCAAACTTGGGAAGAGGCATATTGCATCTAACCTGGGAGCAGGTAGGTGGATGGTAAAGGATTACTGTTTTCCAAGGACACACAAAATGTTCAAGAAACCTTTTTAATCTCACGCCCTTAGGCC
Source organism: Celastrina argiolus (assembly GCA_905187575.2). Lineage (NCBI taxonomy): Eukaryota > Metazoa > Arthropoda > Insecta > Lepidoptera > Lycaenidae > Celastrina > Celastrina argiolus. Next base: position 7,892,232 of record LR994594.1, on the reverse strand, counting down.
GGTATAAATAAATCAATCTCAAACCCAACCTCACTTGAGAGTCTATTTGACAGATAAAACAATGTTTCGTTTCACTTTTAAAATTGAACAATTTTATTAATGTTCATAGTACTTTAATTTCTTTTCTTTTTATACCGTAATATTTATATTATAGAAAAACATTAAAATAAGTATAATTTATATTTTTATAATATTTATTTATACGTTTTAAAAAGAAAAAAATTTAAGTATGTAATATTAGTTAATTTCTTAAATTTTTAAAAGTGAAACGAAACGTTTTTTTATCTGTCAAATAGGTTCTTAAATGAGGTTAGGTATGAGATTGTTTTATTTATACGGGCCTTGGAGTTTCTAGATTTTCTAATGAAGTACTGGGAAGCAGGATCATCACATCATCACTGCATGTATTATTTAAAAATTTCAACCACGCACGGATCACATAAATTTTATTTTGATTACGGATTAAACACACGAGCTCTGAAACCGAAAAAGTCTTTAAGCCCCTAAGCCATAGGGCCAAAGAGGTGATTAAATTTTTTGTCAAGGTTTTGAAGCCCCTGGGCCGTAGGGCCAAAGAGGGGATTAATTTTTTTTATGTGGACAATATTATATATTACTAAAACATTATTTTTAATGTCTATTTTACAATTTTATAATAAATCTAATCCAATCAACCCATCAAAATAACTATGAAATTTAAATATAAAAAGTTTTAAAATTATAATAGTGTTCGTGTATACTAGTTACGCGAGAATTAGTGACTTCGAAAGGGTCAAATATTTTAGGTATATTGGGGAAAAAATTCTCAACAGCTTCAGGGCTTATAAATTATGGTTCGTCCCTGTATCGACAAGAAATTTAAGGGGAGGATTGTGAATCTCTATCAGATATCAGCAGTCATCTGATTGAATCTGCCTTTTTACTTGAATCATTAGGCGGTTTTATAATGGCATCAAACAGCTCGTACTGATAGGAATGTGTTGATATATTTTTGATTAATTTACTTTAATATACGTTATAATAGAACACATTCGGAGATTTGGAAATTTAAAAATAAAATATGAAATCGTTGTCCTAGTCTCGGATTAATTGAATTTGTTGGTAAAAATAAAATTCAATGAAAGCGTTAGTCATTCAATTAAATAGCGGATTCAATCAGATGACTGTGATATACGACAATTCTTTTTTTTATTGTAAATTTAACTCTGTTCTGGTGCGGTGCGACATTTGTGTTTCTGAAAATCCTATTTTTTACTACTAGTACTAGGCTGAGCTAAGTCAACAGCGTTTTGTATTGCGTTAGAATATGTCGGTGTCATAACATAAAATATTTACCTCAAAAATGACCGGAAATGTTACTTAAAATACCAGCAACACCTTATCTAATATTTTAAGTACATCCCGCTAACGCTTACGCCACTGTCTTGTTCCTGACCGTGAAATCGTGTTTACATGCGCAAAAACAAGTCTTTTAACAACACAAAGCTCTATTGAAATGACAATACTCAGTGAAAGTTATTTGGAGACAGTTATTTATCGGTGCAACAATACTGCGCTTATGTGGGTTACACTATTGTTGTTATTCATTTTTTAAATGATGTGATATGATGTGACACAAACGACTAAGTATATATTATAGTGAATAATACACGTATAAGTAGAAATAGAACAACAGTAATACCACGCTACCAAATATGGCCCTCAGCAATCACATCATAAGTCAAATCACAAACGAACATTTGTAATAGACTGACCTTTGACCCCTGCCCACTTTGATGAGCATATGTATACCGTTTCAACATTTCCTGGACTTCCACGAATATTTCAAGACCAAAAATCGCCAAAGCGGTTCAGCCGTTCTCGAGTTTTACCGAGACTAACGAACAGCAATTCATTTTTATATATAAGACGAGCTGACCCTTACCCACTACTTTGAGCAACAAACCGTTTAACCTTCCCTGGACTTCCACAAATATTTCAAGACTTAAAATAGCCGAATCGGTTCAGCCATTCTCGAGTTTTGGTGAGACTAACGAACAGCAATTCATTTTTATATAATATATAAGATAAAGAAAATATTCTGCTCATGACGGATACTTTAAACTAAACAGTTACAAGCAAAAGAGAAATATTAAGGCCGTGTTTCACCACGCAATGTTAAAGTTACCGCCATGTTAAAATACCATGCCTTCTCATTCATTGACAGGAAATACGAGAGGGATAACATGATATTTAACATGGCGTTAACTTTAACATTGCTTGGTGAAACACGGCCTAAGTCTCAATCAACATCACAACAAATATAATAAACAAACAGTATTTGGTCCAATGGCTTACAGCTTGGTTCTTGACTAGGAGGTCGTGGGTTTGATTCCCGCGTTGGAACCACTAGAAATATTTTGACTTTGATTAGCACAATGCAGGCTGATCATCTGATTGTTTGACAAGAAAGATGATTCATGTATCGGCCAGTGAAATCTCTTATTCATCCCACTAAGTTATGAGAGTGAAGAAAGAGATTATCCATATTATGTAGAGCTAACATATGTATATGGGCACAAAAAATGACTCCTGGACCCTAATTCTCAGTCCTCGAACATAGTTTTTACTATCGGTCTGTCCCGCTCATGCAAATGAGATTTACCGCGCGTGCGAGCGGGACATACTAATATTCGGAACTAAGTTCGAGGCCTGAGAATCGCCGCCCTGAGTAGGCCTGGTTTCAATAAAACCGGCCACAGACACCTGAATCAGATCGGATTAATTAATGCAATTCGTGTTTTTAGGAAAAGAACTGTTTTAATCCAATACTATGCCTATTCTTGCCTTTGATCTGTTTGTGGATTTGAATTTTAATGTTATATAATTCTGTCCTGTTTTTTATTAATGTTTCAATAGTTCACAACAGATAATTGTTAGTTCTTTTTACTTTGTGTTAGTTCTAATCCATTACTATACATGGAATTTATGGAAAAATACTGCTCAGCTGATTTTAATTAAAATAATGACATGATGCATGATTAATTGTTCAAGCATTAAAATGTATCAGATTTAAAATATGCTTGTTACAAGTAAATGAGATACATTATAATTGTTGTTTGATAAATATAATGTTATATGTTTATTTCCTCAACATAATTTTCTATAATAGTGTTTTAAATCTAAGGCACCGATTACTAAATATCCACTTGGACTTCTAAAGAATATTAATATTAATTTTTATCGAATATTTTATAATCTAAAGAAGTTATTCTTAATTAAACTTTATATTTTTAGAATTAGATTTAAAATTAAATTTAAGCTCATTTTTCCGAATTCAATTAACATTCTTAAACCTCAACCCTCTCAATATCGTACCTATTATATTAATACTATTATTAAACAAAGTAAAAGCTGAAAGTAGTCACGTGGAAAAATCTCAATATTTACTATATAATAATGATATCTATGGACGCCTCACACCACGTCAATCTGGCCCTGTGATTAGTATCCGAAGAACTTGTGTTAATTATAATAAATATTGTCATTTTTGACGTAAGTACTTTCGGCTTTTACTTTATTAAATTATAGTATTATTATATTATAATAATACTATTATTAAATAAAGTAATAGCAAAAAGTACTCAAGTAGAAAAATCTACGGACGCTTCACACCACGTCAATCTGGCCTGTGCTAAGTATCCGAAGAGCTTATGTTAATTATATTAATACTACTATTAAACAAAGTAAAAGCTGGAATTACTTACGTCAAAAATTTCAATATATACTATAATAATACTATTATATATCTACTTTGTGCTATTATTAAATAAAGTAAAAGCTGAAAGTACTCACGTGGAAAGTGCTCGGGGCGACGTCGCGCGTCGGTGTGGCGGGGCCCGTTATAAGCCCGGGCCCAAACCAGTCCGGGTCGACCTAACGGCATACAAACTACATAATCGAAAGTATCTATACGACACCTTTCTTTGTTTTTGTTGACGCTTGTGTTTACACGCGGGTTCACTTTTACCCGACGGCGATGACAAAATTAAAAAATGTCGTATACTTTCGATAAATGCTTGAATTAAAAATATGTATATGTTGCAATCTAATTGAATCAACTATTTGATTAAACGTCTAGTGCGTTTATTGAATGACGACATATTTTAATTGATTTTCTAGGCCGTACGTTGATTGAACAAGCGTAACTCAACGTCCTTCTAGTTAGATAAAATCAGTCAGGTGATTGAAATTAAGTTCATTTTTTCATTTTTTCCCATAGTGGCGCTAGCAGTACCAGAACAAATATGGCGGCAAGCAGCTCGCACAGATAGTACATAGTTGATATTTTCATTTTCATTTTCTGTGACATGTCATGTCCTCATTTTTGAGGACCTTTTAAGTTGCGAACTCTTGGTCAAACCTACCCCTACCATAGGACGTCCAGTCAAGACGTTGAAAGTCACATAAACAACTTAGCGAGTTGTCTTTTAGTCATTCAATTAAATGTCGTCATTTCATAAACGCGCTAATCGTTCAATGAAACTGCTGAATCAATCAGTCTGCGACATTTATACCAACTTGCTTTAATAGAACAAATGCACATACGTACATGCCAAAGTAAATTAAGGGTTATTTTGGCAGTCTATGTATATTTGTTATTGAAAGTAATTAGTATATTATGTACATACGACACGATACGATTCTGTTCTTAAAAAAGAAAGAAAGAAAGTACGCGACGAGTATACAAAAATTTGGGTTTTATGAAGCCGATCCGATTGTATCTCGTTGAAGTCTTTTGCACTGTGTAAGTTATAGTACGCCATTTCATCTTTCTAAAATCTGAATAGAAAAAAAATTATTGGGGAATATCATATTTTATTAGTTTTACCTGCGTGATAAACTTCTCAAAATTGTTCAATGTGCTTTGTGTAGATAAATTTACATTCAGTACAAGTTGTAATTATTAAGACATAATTAATGATTGGTCCTTTGCTTTTTAATCATTTGGTCTTAAATTAGCTAAAAGAATCTTGAGAAAATTAAGACGCTGCTCTTGTAATAAAAATTATGTGCAAGGTTCCCGTGGGACATTATATTTACGCAGACGTAGCCGTGGCTCAAATTCTTCTAAGTAGATTTTTATCCATACGGGGTGTAAAAAGAACAGTCACTATAAGTTTGAGACACGATTTTTTTTTTCACCTTTCCGTTCGAAATGTATTTTTTTATATTTTTTTGTCAAAAACTAAATAAATTTCTTATTTTTTTGTCGCAAGTGTAATGAAAAGCAAAAAAAAAATTTTTATTTATTAATTTAAAAAATATATATATTTCTAGAATGAGAAAAGTATAATCGTATCCCAAAGTTACAGTGACTGTTTTACAGTCCGTTATAAATCCCAAGCAAAATAAGTAAAACAAACATACTTCGTTTTTATTTGAATCGTATATTATTAGAAAGAAAGGATATAAAAATAACCAGTAGGTAATGGGTCACCAACAAAATGTTCCGACAGGTTTTTGTTTTTTACGTTTTACTTCCACTTTCGGGTTAGATGCTCCATAGAAATTTGTACCTTAAGTAAGTAGCTATAAAGGTGAATATTATGCTATATGTGACAATATGCTTTGCGTGATCCTTAAACTGGATAGAGTATTTTAATCCAATAAAATATCCGTTATTTAAGAGCCGCATGCTTTCATTGTAACCTTCATTTATACCCTACTATAGTTCGTCCCTGCTAAATTTAACCTAAAGAAGAAAAAAAATTTCCCTTATTTACATATTGTGCACACTTATCAACACTTTCACAGATATATTAAAGGATTAAACTTTATTATTCAATACATTTTATAAAAATTAAACAATAATTAATAAGTTTAAACATCAAATGAAAATCTTTCACAGAAAAAAAACGCCATTTTGACACTGCCGATTGTAGAATATAACCCTATAGTCTAGGGATTCATAGCAAACAATAATCATTGTATGGTATTAATATTGGCCAATTGGCATCACTGACTAGTCTTTGGTTGTGTCATAGACGGGTTTGTTTACGTTTAGGTTAAATTTATCTCGGACGTACTAATTATATAGTAACTACATATTTTAAATTCAATAAAATATTCGTTGCTATTAAAAACTAAATACTTCCTTTGTAAATTACATATTTTATACCCTAGTATATTTTGAATCCAATAAAATATCTGTTATTATTTAAAGTTACATACTTCCTTAGTGACCTACATTTATACCCTAGTAGGAGTACCTACAGGTTTACTCTACTATTATACAGAGTGTAAAATAAACAGTCACTATAACTTTGGGATATTATTAAGTATATTACCTTTTCTCATTATATATTATATATTTTTTTGTTAATTTTTCAGTTAACCATTTATAATTTTTTGTCGCATTATTTAAAAAAAAAACTATTGGTTATTTACTTACATTTCCAATGAGAAAAGGTAGTAGAATCATATCCCAAACTAATAGTGACTAGTTAATGGAATAGGGCGTTACTTTGCAGCAGGGATGAAATGGATATGAAATTTCGGATACGGATATGGATATGTATATTAAATTATTTCGGATTATCCATTTCTTTCGGATAATTTCGGTTAGGGATATTAAATTTTGGTTTCCTTCTGACAGTACCAAAACTTCCATTTCGGATTCAGTTACGGTTATGGAGCTCCGTAACGTCCCTTATTTGCAGCAACACATAGCATAAAATTTTAATATATTATATCTAGCAATATCCCGCAAAAAATGATATTAAGAATATAATATATTACCATTAACCACAACTTACAAGCGAATGAGTGAGGTGCATCACGCATACCTATGTGTACACTCACTCATATTATTATATAGGATATTGCTAGATATAATATTATATTTAAATTTTATAGTGACTGTTGTATCCTGTATAGCTCAGATCAAATAAATGAGTGAAGACCGATTTCTGCGAACTGTAAATATAGGCCACTAAGCTTCGCCTGGCCGTGTCTAATCAGTGTCACATACATACATGAGAAGCTGTTGTGTGGTTTTTGGGGTACCGTGCCTCGAAAGGAAACCTTTTAGGATCACTTTGTCCATCCATCTGTCTGTATGTCTGTCGAAACCCTTTTTCTGAGGAACGCGTGGAGGTATCAAGCTGAAATTTAAATCAAATAGATACTCAAATCTGCTGTCCCTAGGCAATGTGAATTTTTTTTTGACCAAACGCAATCAAAAGATATCGCCGTTTACGTCGAAAATTTTCGAAATTTTTGACGCTCTCAAGGAAATCAAAACTTTGATAATATATAAATCATCGTCATAACGAAAACCGTTAATTTTTTGTTGCATGATATAAACAAAATTATTACCGTTTTCCTCATGAATGCTTGAGGTATTAGATTGAAACTCTAAGCTGTAAAAAAATTTTTTTCAATAAAAAAAAATCTATGTCAATGAAAAAAATACTTTTACAATGTAAATACATTATAAAAGTATTGTTTAATACTTTTTAGTTAGTGAAGTCGGTTTTTTAAACTTATTTTCTTTTTTTATAGTCGCGGGTGTGTCGTGTCTCCGTGGGCGGTGGTTCTGTTGGAGTACCGCCGAGTTGTAGTGGGTATGGCTGCGTCCACTTACCATCTTACCGGACGCAGCGTGGAGGACGGGGATTCCTACCACATACCCGTGGTAGGAATCCCCGTCCTCCACGGGATGCGGTAAGTAGCATTTTTGTTATCTGTATTTCAATTAGACGAAAAAAAAAATTAACTTTTCTTTTAATAAATCAATGAGTTCAATTTCAAGTTTTGTTTGTACCTACAGTATGACCATTGTCTTACGAGAATGGTTTATCGTATACCGTATATCTTGACAACCTCCGCAGCGCAGTGGTGGAGCGCGTTGGTGCTCGAGAGGTAGCGGGTTCGAATCCCGCCGAGGGAACAAAAAGTTTTCAAAGTTCCTGGATCATGGATGTATTAAATTTGTGTAAAAAATCTTAAACATGTGTATAATACAAAAGTATTAAATATATTTCCTTTGTCTGGTACCTGTAACACAATATCTTCGGATACTTAGCACGGTGCCAGATTGACGTGGTGTCTAGCGTCCATATACTGAAGATATAGTCATTAGTCAGTCTAGTCCAGAAGAATGATCTTTCTCATAAAAACGCAAAATACCGAGCCTAATGGGCCTCGGTAATAGCAACATGGTAACTGTTTATTCCTTACATTTTAAGTCATTCTAACGCCTTCTTTAATTTAACGAGCAATATTTTAATATTATAATCGATGAAATTTGAACAGGCAACGCATGGTTGTTCTGATCTGATTGCTGAACTGAAATTGAAAAAAACAACACGGTTTTTGTAAAGTAGAGAACGAATGGGATGTAAACAATGATGCACTGTAAATTATACATTTGTAAAATCACCGTAACCTTAAAAAATCCTATCCCATAAATAAATATTCAAAAATCTATTTAAAGTCCAAAAAGAGTGTTGTTTTTTATCTGAACCTAGCTGACCTGTGCCCACTTCGTTGAGCAAAGAAACAGTTTGTGATGAAGCGTTTAAACCTTCCACAAATATTTCAAGACTAAAAATAGCCGAATCGGTTCAGTGGTTCTCAAGTTTTAGCGACACTAATGAACAGCAATTCATTTTTATATATAAGAGAAGAAGGTACCCATGCATCATCAGGTCACTGTGAGCATTTTCACAAAATTCTGCAAAACATATTAATACATGAAAGAAAATGAAACCTCTGAACCAGTTTACAAATGAACTGGCGGTCTATGAACGGCTTGGACGAATTTCGACGAAACATGACTAAGAACCATTCCGATTATATTATTGAAATTCGTCCACTTGTCTAGATAAAGTGGAGATGGTGGTGCTATATAGGTATGCATTTCAAATACTAAGAAGGTGCTAAGGTGTGAGAAATTCAAATTACGAAATTAACTTTACTCTGAGCAACCTTTTACGAGTGCCGAAAATATTATAACAAATAATAGTGGACAAACAAAGAGTTTTAAATAAAAACAAATTATAGCGTACAATGTATTAAGAGTTTTAAAGAAACTAAAAGTATAGCATACAAAATATATAAAGAGTTTTAAATAAACATGGAGTTTAGCGTACAAAATATAAAGAGTTTTAAATAAACTCAAAGTATAGCGTACAAATATAAAGAGTTTTAAATAATCACTGTGCAAAGAGTTTTATTAAAGCTACGCTACATAGACTCTACGATGCCACAGACAGACACACATTTGTATCTGTGTACAAGGACGGGAATTTTTGCGTTGGGGGTTTATAAAAATCTGGTCTACCTCTTGCCTTTGCCAGTAAACTGGTTACAATATTAATAGCTACCTTTTTATTAATCTCTAACGCAAAATTTATATGTCCGTGTAAACAAAAATACACTTGTGTGTCTTTCATCGTAGTGCCTATATGTGTATAATTCGCTAATTTAATATAAAAAATAATTATCACAGTTCACTCGTTTGATAATGAGTGAAACGTTCATTATCGTTTTTTACTTAATTAGAAGTTTACTGTGACTTCGTACGCCCGCAAGTAATATAATACTTATAAGGTGGAAGAACGAAAAACATTCATAAATATTATGAATCTTTTTCGTTTTTGATGACGTGATCACTGGCACAAAATATTGTTGTTTAAGAATAAATAAAGCCTTATTCTAAGAACTTAGCAAGCATTAACACTTGCTTACAAGTGTTTACATTTTATTTTAAGGTTTTTATCTAAAAGTATACATTCATCGCGCCGACAGACTATTGTAGAGTTTGTTGTGATGTGATGAAAATGACTTACAGGTATACAAGTTGAAGATAAACCACTTTATTGCTATTACTATTAATAATTATTGTATGTTAATTGTTATTTTGGAATATCTATTAACTATTAAATAAATAAAAGGCTAAAAATATATTTTTTAAAACAATCTTTAGTACGTATTTATAATATTTAATATCTAAATTACCATCTTCATCGCTGGTCTAGGGTCTGTACACACAACAGACACCCTTTTTTTTCACCGAGTAATGCTATTTGGCACATCCCGTGAAGGACAGGGATTCCTACCCCGGGTATGTGGGGCTGCGTCCGTTAAGATAGTAAGTGGACGCAGCCATACCCACTAAAACTCGGCGGTACTCCGACAGAACCGCAGCCCACGGAGCCACGGGAAATATAATACAACCGCGACACGAATCAGGTCCTACATTATCCGAATCCAACTTGAAAACAACATTTTAGTTGTTCACAACACAACATTACTAAGTGATTAGAATATACCGTGAAGTGCCGAGAAAGAATAAAACCTCTGCATCAACCATCTTTGTGTGTGTCGTAAAAGGCATCAAAGATATTATATATCCGGAAATGGGCAGGAGCGTTTCCACGTTCATTGTTATTGTCTGGAAACTGCGCTCGCCAACCCGCCTACCAAGCGTGGAGAGTATAGGCAACTACCCCTGTAGTGTTTGCATAACTGGTTGACTCTCTATCACCGGGATATGAACGACTATGTACGGGACACTTAGAGAGGGAGCCGTACTGACAGCCGGACGTGTCTGACATATACAGTGTGACTGGTGAGACATGAGCAATACTTGAGGACGTGATATTTGGCTATATATGACTGAAAAAAAAACAATTAATCACTGAGTAAATGTATCTTAAACTTGAATAATTATTTACCCAACGCATGGACACCGCGGGTAGGTATGCGCCCGTACTACCTACGGTGATGTCGCACGCCGCCGCGCCGTGCCGCGCCGGCTGCATAGGTATGCCTACCTACCTAGCCGCGTAATTTTCATAGTATCCATGATTCATTTATTTAAAGGAAAGTTTGGTAAAAAATTAAGTACAGTACACACTGGTAAAATTTATTCAAAATGCAACGATTTTTTGTTTCTTTTTTAGTGCCTAAATACAAAATGTAATGTTTTTATCTTCAAAAATGACGAACTTCGTACAAACTTTCAACCCCTATTTCAACCCCTCACAGGTCGAAATTTCAAAAACGCTAGAACCAATGTTTAATTATTTCTTATCAAGTGCTTAAATATAAAGTTTCATGGTTTTATCTTTTAAAATTAAAGTAATCCTATACAAACTTTCAACCTCTATTTCAACCTCATCCCTTTTTTTCGCAATAAGCCTATGTTGTTTCTCAGGGTCTAAAGATTGTCTGTGCCAAATTTCATCAAAATCGGTTAAGAGGTTTAAGCGGGAAAGCGTAACAGAGTGACAGACAGAGTTACTTTCGCATTTATAATATTAGTAAGGATTTATAATGGGAATCGAGTACCGAGTACTCTCCGTAAGTATTGCACATGTCTCACCAGTCAGGCTGTATAACTAGTAGTTATTACTAGTGGTACACAGAGTCAATTCTTATATGTGCACACTACAACCCCCAAATATTTTGGGGGTTTACTAGCAGTGGACAACATAGTTGAAATGATGATTGAATATATGTTAGGTTTAAATACTATGGGTGAATCAGATTTCACAGGAAAATGGTATCAAGTAATTGTTATGCTCAACCGCTTCATATCCTCATGGTGGTACGTGATCACCATTTTTTCTCGTTTCTTTGTTACAATTATTTTTATTACTTTGCCTGCATCGCTCTGTTACTTCGTTTAAAGTTTGCATTTTAATATGGTAAATGTTTTATGAATACTAATATATGTTTTAATAAGTCGATGTTACACTCTATGACCTCTACCTCTTAACACCTGGTCTAGTGGTTCAGAGCTCCGCTCTCGACTCGGAGGTCATGGGTTCGATTCCCACGTTGGAACAAGAAAAATTTTGCTTTCAAGTTTGGTCAGGACAATGCAGGCTCATCACCTGATTGACTGACAAGAAAGATGGTCCATGCGTCGGATGGGCATGTAAAAAGTCGGTCCTGCGCCTGTTCTCTCGCCAGCCGTGTCGGTTTACCGTCCCACTGGGTTATGAGAGTAAAAGAAAAAGAGAGTGTCTTTGTATATTGCGCACACACTTGGGCCCTATCAAATAACTCCTGCGTAGCTGGTCTGGTTTCAATTATATCGGCTACCGACACTGAAATCGGTGAGCCATATCCAGCCTTCCCCAGAGTATTTCTATATACATAATATACTTACATAATATACTCCCCATATTTGTCTATATTTGCTATGCTTGGCAGAAGGGTTGGCGAGTGCAGTTTTAAGGCAATGTCCACGCTAATGTTCATTTCCGTATATAGTATACATTTTTTATATGGACGCTTACACAACGCCAATCTGGCTCCGTGATAAGTATCCGAATAACTTTTGCTACAGGTATCAGACAACGGAAATATATTTCATTATATTATACACAAATTTAACACACATCCATGACCCAGAAACATTGAAAACTTTTTGTGCCCTCCGCGGGATTTGAACCCGCGACCTCTCACATTCATTCTGTCGCCCTTTACGACACCCATGGGAAATATTGATGCAGAGGTTCCATTCTTCCTTTAGCACCTCACGGATCGTATGTTCGAATAACGTAATGTTGTGTTGGAACAACTAAAATGTTTTCAATTTTGGTTAGGATAATGTAGGCCTGACATCTGATTGTATAAAAAGAGTCGATCCAAGATGGGCATGTAAAAAGTCGGTCCTGCGCCTGATCTCCCGCCAGTCATGTCGGATAAAGGTAAATTAATTTTAAAAATAAATTAATAATATTAACACTAAGCAATTACCTACAATGGATGTCAAATAAAACACAAATTAATACAATTTGTATATTTTAATCGAATGACACGATAAAAGTTTAAAGTACTTTATTATAAAAGTATAAAAATTAAAGATGAAACATTATTCTCCTCTAGGTTGTGGTCCACCTGAAAAAAAAAAGTTTCTGGTGAAAATATGCAGAAATTAATCTATGCGTAGCCGACTGCACCAGAAGGAGATTATGCATATACAGCCTATAATATGAACGAGTTATAATACTTTATGGTGTGTATGGGATCCATATTTACTGTGAAAGTACTAGCGCTGGATGAGGAACTTTTTTTTACTTATTACATATAAGTATGGGAAAATTTATGATGTTGAGGTTGAAAGTCAAAAGTAAGTCTTTCAGCGCTGGTACATTCACAGTATACTCTACATAGCAAAAACACCCTAAAGTATTATCACTAATTTATTTTACACCATGTATAAAATAAGTCACAAGCATGTTTGACACAGCCTTCAGGCTCAGTGCATTTAATTTAGTTTGAGAGGTGTCATAAGAAAAAAGTTATTACAACACTTAACTTTTTTGGATATAAGAACTTTGTGATCAAGCTTTCTGCTTATTAAATTGTATCCAAATCCAATCTTTTGCTCATTTAGAAGTAACAGACATACAGACACTAACAAACTTTTTGATTTGAAAGATTAAAAAGGATTAAAATACTTACTCGGTCCATCCACTACGTTTACTGTAAAAAATACATATATTTAATATTATTAAAACTTACTTACATAATATTATCTACACAAAAATAAATTATGTTTTTTTTTATGTTTTGGATAGGTATATAGTCTACTTAGTATACTAATATAAAGGACATAATTAAGTTAAGAAAATTCGGCTATACAAAATAGTATTATAATTTTTAGGAGTATGACTTTTCAGAATTCAATCTCATTCATCATAGTTTATTCTACTTTATGATCATAGTGAACTTCTTCATGTTTGTGATTATTTCGTTGCGGGTTTCAAGACAGATTACCATTCGATCCTGCGGGCCTACTCCCGACACAATCGAGTACCGATATCAGTGGTTTTTCGTATTTTAGTTTGTGAATTACTTTGAAACTAATCAGGACAAATAAAATTGTTAGATCGTAACTTTTTGTACTCTCAATCATATCGATCGACTGAGAATCAAAATAAGCAAAAGTCAATTTATTAACAAAATAATATTAATAACGCGGCATGATCGTATCTAAATCAAAATCAAATCAGTTTGGAGAGTAAGGCCCCTGGAGACACAGGAGCTGCAGCAGTGGGAATATGTGGTGGACATTTGCCCGTTAAAAATAGAGTATCACCCGGTTTCTGGAACGCAATTCAAATGAAAGTTCAAAACTAACACGGCATTCAAATCAACAACCCATTTTCAACTTTGATTCAAATCGTATGTAAACTAATCGGTGTCTTTGGTGAATTAATTATCTGTGGAATTTTAGATTAAAAGATCGGTATCTAGCTGTGATGTCATTATAAAATATCTGTCCGTTCCTTTCTGTCTGATAATATTCCACCAATCAGCGTTCAATATGGGTTGTTGATTTGAATTCCATGATATTTGATCATTCATTTGAATAGATAATAAAACAGTGGGGGACATACACCCCATGACTATGAAGTGTTTCTAAAGTACGGTTTAAAGTTTTATACAATATTACAATCTTACCTTGATTTTCTCCATCTACGACGTGAACTGAAATCAAAGAATTATATTTTTTTTTTTCTTAATTCACTAGCTGACCCGTGCCACCTTTGTTGAACGTATAAACAGTTTGATTTGTGACGAAAACGACATAGATCCTTATAAATAAAACAATCTCAAACCCAATCTCACTTAAGAACCTATTTGACTGATAGAAAAAAAATCGTTTTACTTTTAAAACGGAAGAACTTTACTTATTTTAAAACGTAAAACTAAAGATTATAAAAATATAGATTATACTTATTTTAATGTTTTATGTAATATATAATATGATTATTACGAAAAAAAAAGAAAAGAAATTTAAAGTACTACGTAAAATAAGTAAGTTTCTTCATTTTTTTAATTGAAACGATTTTTTTTAATATGTCAAATAGGTTCTCAAGTGAGGAGGGTATGAGATTGTTTTATTTATACAGTCCTTGCATCTAGCGTGGACCCTGCAACGTGGAACTCGCAACGCGTAACCCGTAACGCGTAACCCGCAACGCGTAACCCGCAACGCGATACCCGCAACGCGTAACCCGCAACGCGTAACCCGTAACGCGTAACCCACATCAAGTAAATCTGTTTATACATACACTAAACAAAGTGGGCACAGGTCAGCTAGTAGGTAGTAGGTACTCTATATAATTTACATTTTCGAGTTAAATTGTCTTATAAACGTGTTTGTGTGGTTATTTACAACCTACACACGAGTTATACAGAATGTAATCTTACAAAAAAAAATTGAATACTTAGCAATTTTTATTTTTTATTTTAATTGCTCTTACCTTGATTGTTTCCATCGACGACTTGCACTGAAAAGAAATGATTATCTTTTATAAAAATTTTACTCGAATGTAATTATTCTAAGCCCCAATTCACGAAAATTCAACTGAGACATCCAATTTAAGTTCAATAAATTTAAATAAGAAAGTTTAAGCAATTAACTTTGACATTTTTTACTTGAATTACCATCTCTATTTCAATCATCTATATTTTTATTATATCATTTAAATTTTTATCTGTTAAAGTAAAAACAATGTGATGTTTTTTAATAAATAAAAATTTAAACTGTTATAGAGTAGTAAGCAACAAAAAATAATTTTTGGTATATAATGGGTAAAGAAAAAATAAGATATTCGAATTACCTTGATGTTGTCCGTCGACAATGCTAACTGAAAAAAAAAAGATATAAATAAAAATTGTCATAAATGAAATGTTAATTATACCTAAAAAGTCTTTGTTATAACGATTTAAAGTACCAAGTTAGGTAATTGTAAAACGATATAATTTTTAAAACCTATAATGAAGTTTTCACACGACACTGCGGCGGCAGCTACGCAGGCTACGCAGGCTCGGTGCCGCAGGAGCTGCGGCATTTCCCCGCACAGCCAGTGACCCGAATATTAAAAACGTCTTCCGTTTCCGAGTGTAAACGACCGACACGACTCATACAAGTTGAGAGAACTGTGGCACTGCTCACCACTGTCGGCGCGACGCCATGTGTTGTGTTCCATATTATAATCCGGCGGTGACGCAGTGGAGGCAGTGCCGCCGCCGCCGTGGTGTCATGTGAAAACTACATTCCATTATGTTACCTTACATTATATTGTTGTTGAAAATGAATAAAATGAATAAATATTCCCCCATCTTCTCGTTGATTAAATGCAATAACATGATGAAGGTATATTAAACGCAGGTAGTGTAAGTAATTTTATAATCTGAGCGTGTTTTGTTATTTTTATTTATTTATGTATACAGGGTAATTCATGGGTTCATATTACATTAAGCCGAATATAGTGTGAAGAGAATAATGTGTAGAGCATTCATTGAGCACTCAAAAAAAAAAAAGGTCTAAAATTACCACAAGTAGTGAATTCTACTATGCTGGAGCTCGCGGGCTTCTAGTCTAGACACACGAATGCATTGGTCGTTGACCTAAAACCTAACCAGGATTGAAACTCATCTGTTTTTTGTGACTTTTATAGAGATCTTCAATCGTGATTTGTCGCGTTATAGTAAGTAATTGAAATGATGCCAAAACAAAAAATGCTCTATGCTCTTCACGGTATATTCGGCTTAATATATGAACCTTGAATCATTCTGTATTTAAGCAAGATAAAAAACTGAATTCTGCACAAATCAAATCAAATCAAATCAAAAATTTGTATTCAGAGTAAATTTTACAAAAAATGTTTTCTGAACGTCGTTTTTTCGTCACACTTTTTCTCACATAATTTTTAACTGTCCCAAATTTCGTATAATTTGCCCGTTCGCACAATTCTCGTATAATAAAATTGTACAGAAGATTATACGTAGGTAATCTAATTTCTCTTATCTAAGTCACTCACGTAGAAATAATGTTGGAACTTTATTTTGATCAATAAAAATATATTGTATTATAATTGTTGAATTTAGTTTTTTATTTATTTATTTACTAGACCCAATTTTATACAAATTAAAAAGATTGTTTGAATTTTTTTAATTTTGCTTTTTGTTATATTTGTATAGACTGGTTATATTGAGTGAATTATGTAAACATCTTTTTGTCTATTATATCAATAAATTTTTTTGTATGTTAACATACTGTTAGACAAAAATATATTTTTGTTAGATAAAAGATATACGGCCAGTTTCTGAAGGAATATTCCGATGCATAATTCACCAAAAGATACCGATTAGTAGACATACGATTTTAATCAACTTTATATGTGATTATAAAGTTGATTAAAATATATATTGTGATACAGACTTGCAAGTGTAAGTGTGATGTAATTAAATTTTAATATCTGTTCCTGTCTTTCTCACTGATAAATGCAGACATGAATGGATGATTGATTCTAGAGACGGATCTTGAGATTAATATACTTAATATGTTCCGAAGTATTCTAAAAAGTTTAAGTGACAGATTGAACTCTCTCGAAATCAGAATTTTGCTACATATCACCTTCATCCATTTATGTCTTCAAATATTTCATCAATAAGTTCCATATGGGTTGTTAACATGAATGCCATGTTAGTTGATCATGGATTTGATTAGCCTTTCAGAAACCGGTTTCAGAATCAAAATTTACTATCTAGTAAGATACATACACTTGTTTTTACTAGAACTATTACAATATTGAAGCAAAAAAAGCTTTACGTGACTACAATATAAATGAATGTGATTTAACACTATTGGACGCAGGTGAGATCTTACTTTTTATAATACAATTTGTAACTGCCCTAATATCTTTTAATAATTTATTTAATTGAATCAGCATGCCTAATATGACAATCGTAGGAAATACTTATTTCTACGGAAGAGATGGATTTTGTTTTAAATGAGGTTCAGGTATGTACAGTATACATCCAAAATTTATCTAATAATAAAATCTAAAATTATTAAGTTTAGAGTCTAAACTCTACTGAAAAGTTGTAGTTTTTTTAGATACGAGGCTGAGTAGCGACTATTTGTAAGTTTGTTCATACAAGCATTCGCTACATGTATTGCTTTATATATGTAGTTAACAAAGGATGATTCTCATTCATAGGAATGCCCTAAACTGTTTAATGTATAGAAATTTCGATATAGATGATCATCAAAATGTAAGTTAAGCCGTTAGGAATAGAGTTAAAGCAACTAAATGGAAAAATATTTACTTTGCTGTTCACCATCGATGACGTTCACTGAAACAAAAAATAATTATATACATAAACCCTTATCGCTTCTCCCTTTATCTACTGGGGTAAAGCGCAATTAAATACAAACAGAAGGAATTAGAACGACTTGCTATTATTATAATATTATGTTTTATAATTGAAGACATTAGTGGATGAAGGTGATATACGCAAAGTACTGATTTCGAGAAAATTGAGTTCAAACTGTCACTTAAACATTTTAATATTTCGTAACGTATCGAGTACATTAATCTAAAGATCCGTCTTTAGAATAAATGTACTTAATACGTTACAGCATAATATCATCAAATCTTAAAATGACAGTATTAAGTCAATTTTCTGAGTAGAAAATTTTTGCGACTTATTATATACCTTTATCCATTCATGTCTTCAATTATTACTTTATTTTAAGCTGTAAGGGCACTAGCACCAGTCCGGCTTAAATAATAAACCCAGAGTTATCTTTACATTAGCTAACTCTCATTTATTAACAAACCCAGTCTAGTGCAAGTGATAGAGGCATAATAGTGCAAAAAAATATTTTTTGTACTAGAGGAGGTACTACTAAGCCTTTTAAATTAAAGAACTAAAAATTAATCCATACCTTGTGGGTAAGAAAAAGCCACGCTGATAAGGGTGACAAGCAAGAACGCTACCTGAAATTTCAATAAACTAAATTAAAAAAAAACCCCGACTTAGCGTGTAACATTCCTTTCACACCTAACAAACGAGCTGATGATCTTGAAGACCTGAATCGATTTCCACCAAACATAGCTAAGAACACTCTCGACTGATATACCTTTCAAACAAAAAAAACGCATTAAAATCGGATCATCCGTTTGGGAGCTACGATGCCATAGACAAATACACCCCGTCGTTTTTGCGTCGGGGGTTGAAAAAGCCCTTCAACAGTCTACATTTCAACACAGTAAACCAAATTTTCAATATACACCTTTATAGAACTAGTTATATGTAAATAAAATACATAATTAGTATTTTCTAAAAATTATTATTTACCAGTGGCGTAGCGTGCCTTGGCGGGGCCCCGTATAAAAATTTGCTTGGGGCCCCATATGAAGGTTAAATGTTTCTCAAAAATGAACCAAGAAATGTTTTCATAAAATTACAATAAATATTTATTTGTCATAATTATCTGCAGCTTTTTCCAAATTTTTTACAAATAATTAAAATTAAACATACATACGGGGCCCCCTTGCCAACGGGGGCCCCGTATAATTGATGGCGGTAGCTACGCCCCTGTAATTTACACTAATTTTACAAATATACAAGTATTTTTTGTTTATATTTTTGTTTGCATCGAACAAGCTCTGAAACTGTTTGATTGATTTTAATAAAATTCGTCATAGACTGGACTACGCAAAAAGGTAAGAGTGAACCACGCAAAAGAACATAATTATGTTCCTTTTTATCGGAGGAAAATGTACGGTTCCCAAAGTACTAGTTTGTTTTTAAGTTCTAGTTTGATATAAAGTTTATGAGATATTTTACACAACTGTTTACTGTACTCGGTAGCAGCGTGAAACATAGAAATATGTACATACAAAATATAATATACTAGCTGACCCGTGCCCACTTCGTTGAGCATACAAACCATTTACACCTTCCCTGGACTTTCACGAATATTTCAAGACCAAAAATAGCCGAATCGGTTCAGATGATCTCGAGTTTTAGCGAGACTAACGAACAGCAATTGATTTTTATATAGCCTGTTACTCAGTGGTAATGTAGCTTTCTAATGACAAAAGAATTATTAAACTCGGTCCAGTACTTTTTGAGTTAAGTCGTTACATACAAAAATACAAATCTTTCCTCTTTATAATATTAGTGTAGATGAAACTTAATTTTATTATTTACAATATTTATTTTGTTACTTTAATTGCAATAAAGATAATAATATGTATAAATTATTTAAACTAGTAACTTAATATACAGGCTATAATTTTGATGAGTGATAATACTTTAAGGTATCTATGGGTCCCGTATATAGAGTTTAACTAAGAAAGTACCGGCGCTGAAAGAGGTACTTTTTTATTATTACTTATTATTATTACTTACTACTTGGGGCATTTCTCATAGAAACATGGAAGTCACAAGTAAGTATTTCAGCGCTGGGACTTTCACAGTATAGGTACTCTACACACCCTAAAGTATTATCGCTCACTTATTTTATACCTTGTAGATTGAATTATGTATGTAATCATTTTTAATATTCAATTGGACTTACAATTATTTGTTTCTGCATTTTGAGATATTAATTTATTGTAATATCTGGAATATAGTTTGCCGCGTGATTACTTGGAACGGTATGATAAATAGCAGAATCTTTGTAAATGATAAGCGGAGACCACTAACCAGCGACCTAAAATGTCATAGATAAAAAACTCTTTTAAAATACATTTATTAACAAAATTCAATTTAAAAAACGAATACCCGACTTCTGAAAAGACGCTCTAATAAATTCTTGCAAGTATCAGGTAATTGCAAGCAACGAGTGATAATATTAACGTTTATGACAATAACTAAGTAAGTATAAAAACGTTCGCATCTTGAATCAGTGCCCTGTTATAGATAAATTACTGTCTCGTTATTAGTCCGACAAAATACGTTTTTTCTATGTTAATATGCGTATAATATATTATTTTGTAATAATATAATCTCGTAGAGTAAAAAACTAAAAAGAGGTAATCTTAATAATATGCCTAATGCTATGATACTATACATAATATTATTATTTTATAATACATCGTTGGGCAACTGTAGATAACCTTTAATCTGAATACGAGATATACTGAGTTTAGGGGAAAAATATGACAAAAATTATATTATTTATTAGATAAATATTCTGGTCATAAAACAGGAAATTGAGAAATTCTTCTCTCTTTTTACCCGACTTCGGCGAAGCCAAAAGGAAGGGTAATGATTTTGGCAGTCTATGTATGTATGTATGTATGTATGTATGTATGTATGTATGTTTGTATGTATGTATGTATGTTCCCTCGTAGCGGCTAAACTACTGGTCCGATTTTAATAAATGAGGTATCAATCGAATGATGCTGCGAGTAACATAGGCTATAAAAATTTTCGAAAAATATTGGATTTTGAAAATGATACCTCAAAAACTATCTCCAAAAAAAATTTAATTAAGATAATTGTCTCGTGTTTGGTATCAAAAGATAGGTCTTGGCAAGCAAATTACGAATATGTATTTGAATATTTTATTAATTGTTATATTTCATTGTTAAATTCAAAATAACGTTTAAAATGCGGTCGTGCAAGTAGTATCTAGAAGTTGTTCAGTTACTTTCTATGCGTTAATTGAACGTTAGTTTAGTAAAAATATAATGTTATATTTGATGTGGAAACAGAAAAATATAAAATAAAATAAAAGTTTAAAAACTATAACCCGACTTCGTAAAAAACTGGTCTAAAAAGGCTGAAACAAGGAAAAATTCAATTTGAAATCCAGAAATGCATAGGTACAAAAATGGTCAAGCTAGAGCCGTGGTCGCACCCGCTTTTGGGATTGAATATTGCAACAGCAGACGAATATTATGAGTTAGCGGGTCGGCCTTTTTAGACCAGTTTTTTACGAAGTCGGGTTATAGTTTTTAAACTTTTATTTTATTAACCAACCTAGAAATGAGGAGTATCTCAATTCTTTTATGTTTATTGTATTGTTGCACCATTTTAGGTGTACTCTTTATAATATTATATTTTCTATGAACGATTTCAGACCACGTATGTATCCGAAGAACAGGGGTCACATAAACCCCGATTTCTGTATGGAAAAATGGCCATTGTGTAAAAAATACTAAGTAGCTGTGCCCGCGACATCGTTCGCGTGGTTTTTGAGTGACTTAAACCGCTTATGCAGCGCACTGTTACCCGGGACCTTTAAAATCTCTTTTATTTAAATAAAACTAGAAAATAGAAATAGTAGAATTTGGCACAACTGTTGCGACTCGGAGTTAGGAATAGAATGAGGTGTGTGAGAGAGGTCTGGACGGGCGGTCTGGGACGGAAGGTGTAGGATGACGAGAGGAATGTGGGATCAGCAAGATGGGAAAGTTAGGGTGAGCGTGATCGCGTACTGGACATGGTATATCCATACAGTACGTAATGAAAGTCCCCAAATGTAACTAATTACCCCGTTTTTGCAACATTTCTCATTGATGCTTCGCTCCTATTGGTCGCAGCGTAATGTTATATAGCCTTCCTCTATAAATGAGCTATCCAACAAAAAAAAAATTAAATCGGACCAATATTTTCTGAGATTAGCGCGTTTAAACAAACAAACTCTTCAGCTTTCATAAGTATAGATGTGCATGATGCTTAATATAACGTAAAAATAATTTACTCTATCCAAATTTTTTGTAGAGATTAAACGGAAGCTTACTTATTATAATATTAATATTATATTCGCTCGCCATGTTTGTTCTGTTTACAACATCAGTCTCTTTTTATTAATATTGTGTTTCCGTGGTGTTATCTCAGTCATCTAAGAGGATAAATAATTTAGCGAATTGAAGACAAGGCCGTGGTTAGTATGCATGGCTAGGTCTACAACAGTGTTAAGTAGTTAATATCAATTACTGAACACTTAAATATTTAGATGAATAAATTAGCGCTTATAATAATTAGCTTTATGGGTTACTACGTTTTGCCTGCGACTCCGCGTAGAAACAGAACCCCACGGAAACACTGTACTTTTAATTAAATGTAGTCTATGTGTTAATCTAGTGCTTCTTGCACACCGAATTTTATCAAAATTGCTCCAGCCGTTTGCACTTTAAATGTAAAAAAAATACACACTTACAAACTTTATCCATTATAATATAATATGTGTGGTTTCGTCAAAACTTCAACCAGATAATCTGAAGATGGCCGCGGTCATTCAAACCAGTCCAGTTATGCAGCAGTTTTTTTTGCCCAAGTGTGTGCGCACTATCAAAAATGTATAGACATTACTTTTAACATGTAGATAATATGAATAATGTTCTAAGCATTATTTTTTGTTAATAAAATATGTATTTATAACACACTAGCTGACCCGTGCCCACTTCGTTGAGCATGGAAACCGTGTAAACCTTCCCGGGACTTCCACGAATATTTCAAGACCAAAAATAGCCGAATCAGTTCAGCTGATCTCGAGTTTTAGCGAGACTAACGAACAGCAATTAATTTTTAATGAAATGAAAGTACCAGTACTTTTTGAGTTAAGTCGTTACATACAAAAATACAAATCTTGCCTCTGTATAATATTAATATATTACTTACTTCACAAATTAATAAATGTACCAAAATAAATAGTATATGTATATGTATATGTCGCAGTCATCTGATTGAATCCGCTATTTAATTCCATGACTAGCGCTTTCATTGAATCCTGTTTTTACCAACAAATTTTAGAATCCGAGACTAGGACAGCCATTTAATATTTTAGTTTTAAACTTTGAAATTTCCGAATGAGTACTAATAAAACGAACATTAAAGTAAATTAATCAAAAAATATATCAACACATTGCTATCTGTACGAGCTGTTTGACGCCATTATATAACCGCCTAGTGATTCAATTAAATAACCAGATTCAATAAGATGACTGCGACATATATAATAAATAGTAATATATAATTTATGCAATAATTTTAGATTTTATTATGACATGAATTTTGTTTTAAATGAGGTTCAGTTATGTACAGGGCCTTACTCTCCAAACTGATTCGATTTTGATTCAGATTCGATTGTCGCGTACTCGCGAATAAATTGACATATGTTTATTTTGATTCTCAGTCGATTGATATGGTCGGGAGTACAAAAAATTACGATCTAACGATTTTCTTTATCCTGGTTAGTTTCAAAGTAGTCCACCAAATAAAATACCAAAAGCCGTTGAACTGATATGTTTCTCGATCGTGTCGGAAATAAGCCTGCAGTAGGTATACATCCAAAATCCATGTCATAATAAAATCTAAAATTATTAAGTTTAGAGTCTAAACTCTACTGAAAAGTTGTTTTATTGATACGAGGCTGAGAAGGTAAAGCGACGAAATATCGTATTGCTCGTTTTGTATGGAACTTTGGTGCGTAAGTCCGACTCGCACTTGGCCGGTTTTGTATGGAACTTTGGTGCGTAAGTCCGACTCGCACTTGGCCGGTTTTGTATGGAACTTTGGTGCGTAAGTCCGACTCGCACTTGGCCGGTTTTGTATGGAACTTTGGTGCGTAAGTCCGACTCGCACTTGGCCGGTTTTGTATGGAACTTTGGTGCGTAAGTCCGACTCGCACTTGGCCGGTTTTGTATGGAACTTTGGTGCGTAAGTCCGACTCGCACTTGGCCGGTTTTGTATGGAACTTTGGTGCGTAAGTCCGACTCGCACTTGGCCGGTTTTGTATGAAACTTTGGTGCGTAAGTCCGACTCGCACTTGGCCGGTTTTGTATGGAACTTTGGTGCGTAAGTCCGACTCGCACTTGGCCGGTTTTGTATGTTTCTTTGGTGCGTAAGTCCGACTCGCACTTGGCCGGTTTTGTATGGAACTTTGGTGCGTAAGTCCGACTCGCACTTGGCCGGTTTTGTATGGAACTTTGGTGCGTAAGTCCGACTCGCACTTGGCCGGTTTTGTATGGAACTTTGGTGCGTAAGTCCGACTCGCACTTGGCCGGTTTTGTATGGAACTTTGGTGCGTAAGTCCGACTCGCACTTGGCCGGTTTTGTATGTTTCTTTGGTGCGTAAGTCCGACTCGCACTTGGCCGGTTTTGTATGTTTCTTTGGTGCGTAAGTCCGACTCGCACTTGGCCGGTTTTGTATGGAACTTTGGTGCGTAAGTCCGACTCGCACTTGGCCGGTTTTGTATGGAACTTTGGTGCGTAAGTCCGACTCGCACTTGGCCGGTTTTGTATGGAACTTTGGTGCGTAAGTCCGACTCGCACTTAGCCGGTTTTGTATGGAACTTTGGTGCGTAAGTCCGACTCGCACTTGGCCGGTTTTGTATGTTTCTTTGGTGCGTAAGTCCGACTCGCACTTGGCCGGTTTTGTATGGAACTTTGGTGCGTAAGTCCGACTCGCACTTGGCCGGTTTTGTAATATCCACTGCGCTGTCAAAGGACATTAATTCAAAAGCTTATGCTCACAATATTGTCTTGCACAACAAAAACAAAAGTAGGTGACAATGTGTTTATGTTTTTATGTAACTGTAGTGTTCGATTTGTATTATTAAGTAATTGATTTTACCCGACTGCGATGAAGCCAAAAGGAAGGGTAATGATTTTGGCAGTCTATGTATGTTTGTTTGTTCCTTCGCAGTAGCTAAACTACTGGTACTAGTGTAAGCTGACGTTTGGATTTTATTAGCGGGTCCAACCATGGCTCTACCTTGACCATTTTTGTATATATGCTTTTCTGTATTTAAAATTGATTTATTTCTTGACCCCTTTTTGCGAAGTCGGATTATAGTTTTATATATTTTTTTGTTTCTTGTATTTGTAAAGGTCTTAGTAAATATTGGCGTGGAAGTGTCAAGTTTCCTATAATACTCGTATTAATATTAATCTCTGTCGTCACATTATTTAAGTACAAATTGGGTTATCAAAATATGATAGCAAGTGTCGACGCGTATTCGTTTATCAGATGCGTTTGTAACAATTCGATAATTCAATTTTTGTAAAATAATATCCATCAAAAACATAACTTGTAAAAAGTGCCAAGTCTCGCTACTTAGTTCTTCGACCGTAAAAAGTTGTGAGATGCATCTTATGCCAAGTGGGGGTTAGTCGGTCGGTCTAACAACATCTTATAGTGATCATAATCAATATTATTAATAATCTTTCATGTTTTAAATAAATAAGAAGATTGACTTGGCAATCGCATGAAAACAACATAATATTTATCTCACAAGTGATACATATAAAATCAGATCGTTTAGTCACACACATCAAAGTTTTAGGGGGTTCAAAATGGCCTGAACTTCTTCGAGAAAGGCTACGTTCTTTAGTTCAGCGCTAGTTTCTTATGCCGGTTCTTCTCGGCGGCTAAGGGTTGAACCGATACCGGTGGTAGCCTTTTTCGTTTACTTGAAAAAAGGTTGTTTATTATAACATATAATTTTGATTTGATAGACCCTCAAATTTACAAACCGTGTGCCTTGTCTTTTCTGGGTCTCCAACAGCCATTGAAACAGAGAGTAAGCGTCATTTGATGCCGGTTTTGTTTCAGGCCATAGCAGCTGTACTCGGCATACCTCCACAATATTTATGATAAAGTTAATTGAGATCAGACAGAAGACTAATAAATTAAGCTTTTAAATTCTTCAAAGTTTTTTCTATTGTTTTTCTTCCTGCCTGTTCTACTTTAGTGGAATTTTTTACCACGATACAATATAAACCTTACGTCATGCAGTTTAAGCACATGAATGCAGGTTGGGGATTTTTCCTTTGCTGATGCATATAAAAGGTACGGTGCTGATACAGTAAGTACAGTAACACTGTAACACTGCAACAAGTATCATGTGAGTATTGAGATCTTGTATGGAAAAACAATTAAGTTATTTAAAAAAACAATAGTTCTTCTTCTTCTTTTATTTATGGGGGCCTCAGTAAATTGCCAATGTCAGTGTGGATTTATGTAGACTTTGTTCTTACTATTGCGGTGAAGTAATAAGGGGTTTGATTAATTATTATTTTATAAAACAGATGAATTATCTGAATCAAACACGACATGTTATTATAAAGACATAAAGTAATATAATATTCTAACTTTTAAAAAAAATATGATAAGACATTGTAGAGGTCCGTACTCAAAGGGTAAAAATTGGACTTATTACTATTAATAATATATATAAATCCTTCACTTCTATTTTAGTTATTACACTATCTTAGTACAAAAAACTTACACAAAATAAAAATAAAAAAGAAAAAAAAAGAATATTCTATTAAAAATAATAGCAAAAAAACATAACAATATATTGATTTGGCAGTGCAATGCTAAAAAATGGAAAGGATATCACCCAGAATACGAGAGCGACAGTCGCCACCGTCCCTGGTCTTCCGTGATACCCTACCCCCACTAAAAATTAAACAAGAGAAGTAGAAAAATAACAGTTCTTAAAAAAAATACATTATTTATTATATAATATTGTTATGTAGGTTGTTGTTGTTATTGTGTTTATAAGTGTAAAATAAATTATAATATTAAAATAATACATATTATTATCTATAAATATATAAAAAAATAAAATGAGAGAGTAATAATTTGATACGATACTAAAATGCCTTTCTTTGTGATAAATTTATTACTGACTCCGCTGTCTGTTTGTCACCAAATGTAAATCAAAAGCTGCTACAACTAGACAGTTTGAAAATTTCACATATTATGATGTACTTCTGTTGCCGCCATATCAACAAATACTACAAAACCAAATAAAATATATTAGGGGGTTAAAACATGGGGGGTCCCATAAAACAAAGGGCTCCATTCGGATCGTCGTTTCAGCCTTTTATTTTGTCCACTGCTGGATATAGGCCTCTCCAATACATTTCCAGTGCGACCGGTCCATTGCCACCTGCATCCAACGTGACCCGGCAGTTATAGTTCGGATCACAAAAAAAGATTTTTTGTGATGCGAATGGAGCCCTTTATGCGCGGATTTACGTGAACAAACCAGTCTAATATGACATAACCATAAATGTGATGCTAATTGGCCAATACAATACAATGATTATTGTATGCGACTATGAATCCATAGACTTTAGACTATATTCTACAGTGGGCAGTGTAAAAATGGCGGTTTTGTACTACGAAAGTTTTAGTTTCATGTTTAACCATATTAATTATTATAAGCTGTATTGAAAAATGAAGTATAGTACTTAATATTCCGATAAAAGTGATGATAAGTGTGTACAATGAATGAATATGTGAAAATTTGGGTGTTTTTGTTTACTAATACTACTTATACCTTTTATTGACGACCTCAGCAGCGTTTCAGAGCGTTGGTGCTCAACCGCCGAGGGAACAAAAAGTTTTCAATGTTCCTGGGTCATGATGTGTATTAAATTTGTGTATTAATATAATATTCTTTTTTAAATATTGTATAAAAGTTTTAAATATATATTTCCGTTGTCAGGTACCTGTAACACAAGTTCTTCGGATACTTAGCACAGGGACAGATTGACGTGGTGTGAAGCGTCCATAGATATTTTTATTATTATGTCTGTGTATAGCTTCCTTGCTCACGGGCAATTAAATCCCGGACCTTTGAAAGGCATGCGTGGGGCCCAAGCCAACACGCAGAGGCCCCGTTACACAATTTTAATTTAAATGTAATGTGACTATTATTATTATTAATATCATTCTTTCCCCCCCCCCCCAGAATGAAGACCATCGTGCTCCTAGCCTGCACTCTGGCGGTGGTAGTGGCCGCGCCCGCAGACACCTACAACCCGGAGTACGATAACTTCAACGCCAAGGAGATAGTGGAGAACGAGAGGCTGCTGAAGAACTACGGAAACTGCTTCACGAACAAGGGACCTTGTACAGCAGAAGGCAATGATATTAAGAGTAAGTGTTGAAGAATAGGTACATTCCATAAAACTAAATTAAAAAATACCCCGACACACCAGACATAACAAACGACCTGTTGACCTTGAAGACCTAAACCGATTTCCACCAAACATAGCTAAGAACACGCTCGACTAATATACCTTTCAAACAAAAAAAACCTCATTAAAATCGGATCATCCGTTTGCGAGCTACGATGCCACAAACATACACATACACAGACACGTCAAACTTATAAGACCCCGTCGTTTCTGCGTCGGTGGTTAATACAGTTTAAAAAACTAAAACCCGACTAATAAAAACACGCTCTAATAAATTCTTGCAAGGTAATAATATTTACATATTATTTAAAATGTGCTAAAAAAGTGCTTAAATTTACACCCATCATTACACCGTCAAGAGTATTTATTTTCTTTTTACTTAGTGTCCACTAGAGGGCGCTGCAGTAAATAGTAAATAGTAAATGATTTTGAGATAATTGAGTTCAAATTGTCACCGAAACATTTTAGAATACGTCGATAAGTATTAGGTACATTAATCTTATAGTCAGGGTTCCCCCATACATACGAGTAGTTTTCACTTGATTAGTATCAAGCTAATTTTTCGTGAGTACCTTCATTTCGACGAGTCGCCCAAGAATTTCTTGGACGGAACTCTTGTTTGTGGTAGTTAACAGACATAGCAAGAATAAAGTTTGTGGATTTGGTGATTCCAAAATATTTATATTTTTTTTTGATAAATCTCAAGATAATGTGAAAAAATCTTAATTATCCGAAAAACAATTTGTCCTACAAAATCTATGGTTTGATCAAAGAGTTGCAAACTTGTATCGATAACGAGGTCATCTTACATTATTAGTAACCAGCTGATTTTGTTTTTATTACTTAGTTAATATTAATCTAATTCAACAGACAAAGTTAGCCTATAAATTGCGTGGTACGTTATCCCAGTCCTACGCTCGAAAGTTGAGATTTTTTGTTATCCTTGCTAACTCTGTTAGCTACCACTAACAAGAGTTCCGTCCATGAAATTCTTGGGCGACTCATCAAAATGATGGTAGGTATTCACGAAAAATTTGCTTGATACTAATCAAGTGAAAACTATGTATGGGGGAACCCTGACTATTAAAATAAAAAAAAACTTTATTTGGACATTTTAGACAACACATTCACACATACATAATTAAAATACAAAATAACCAGATAACAACAAAAAAAAATTAAGATCCGTCACTAAAATCAAGGCACTTAATACGTTACTAGAAATCTTTTTTTTTGCGACATATCTTTCTTCGAGGGTGAAGGCCTCCTTCAGACAAGATCACATATATCTTGGGCGTTATTTATCCATTTTTCTCCCGCCGTCACAAAACCTTGATAATCACTTATCTCAGGCATTACTAGACTAATTAGAAGTGTTTCCATGTCAATACAATATAAATCATTCTATTACGGATGCAAAGTAATAAATGAATATACAACAATTGCTGGAGTAATTAAAGAACTTCTCATGCTCATAAGCAATTGCCTACTAATGGATGAACATCAGTATAGTTTTTTTCCACTGGAAAGGCAGGAGTATCCCCAAGGATGTGGGCTGGCGCAACAAGGATATAGACATATTATCCTTGTTGGGCCAGCCCACGACTCTTCTGGAAATGTATGCTTAGGCTACTAAGTACCCTACGGACGATAC
The DNA here is from genome assembly GCA_905187575.2 of Celastrina argiolus. NCBI lineage: Eukaryota > Metazoa > Arthropoda > Insecta > Lepidoptera > Lycaenidae > Celastrina > Celastrina argiolus. The sequence continues at coordinate 7,861,817 of LR994594.1, read as the reverse complement.
TCTCTCCTTTCAGACCCTGTTATCAATACCTACCATCCAAAGAGTTATAAATGGGTTGCAGTTATAATTATAATATAAAAGTAATATAATTTTATTTCGGATTATCATATCCTAGTAAACACATTCGAAAACTTAAAACCTATGTTAGTATATTAAGTCCCGATTTCACCAACGCATGTTAGTGTTAACGGCTTGTTAAAATACCATGGCTTCTCATACTTTGATAGAAATTACGAGAGGAATACCATGATATATAATGGAGGATTAACTTTAACATTCCTTGGTGAAACACACCCTTAACATGCACTCCAATCCAATGCCTCACCAGACCGTTATACAAGGAGTAAAATAAATTAGTATTAATACTTTAGGGTGTGTATGTACCTCCTATGTAGAGTTTACTTTGAAAGTACCAGCGCTGAAAGACTTACTTTTGACTTTCTTGTTTTTTTAGAGAAATGCCTCAGCATCATACATTTCGCCATACAATAAGTAAAAAATAAGTAGGTCTAGAAGTGCGGGTACTTTCGCAGTAAACTCTATATACGGAACCCACACTCCCTTAAATATTATAACTCATCAATATTATAGTCTACATCTATACTAATATTATAAAGCAGAAGAATTAGTTTGTTTATTTGTTTGTTTAAACGCGCTAATCTCAGGAACTACTGGTCCGATTTGAAAAATTCTTTATTTGTTGGATAGTCTATTTATAGAGGAAGGCTTTAGGTTATATAATATTACGCTGCGACCAATAGGAGCGAAGCGTCAGTGAAAAATGTTGCAAAAACGGGGAGACTTTCGTTGCGTGCGCTGCATAAACGGTTTAAAGTCGCTCGAAATCCACGCGAACGAAGTATGTTATATAGTAATAATTATTTCTTTATAACATAAAAAAATAGGCTTTAAACAGAAACTATTAAGAAACGCATACAAATTGGCACTACGTGTTTCGAAGGTCGGGTTGCCAGCATCCAGATTTCCCCATCATGGTACAGTTCTGAATACCAAATCTCATGTCCATTAAAATAAAATCTACTAAGCTATTCACGAACACATAAAAAAGGGATTCAGAAATCTTCTCCTTATTTAAAGTTTGTTAAAAATTTATAATATAGGTACACATTATGCCAATATTTATTATCACAATAAATTATGACATTAATGTAATATTATCTTCCTTTCATTCAAAGCAAGCACAATATTGCTCATAGACAGATCTTTCTACTGTTGCCACTTGCCACCATTTTATGAATGATTGACTCAAAGACCAGGGCGGCGATTCTCAGGCCTCGAACTTAGTTTCGATTATTAGTATGTCCCGCTCGCACGCGCGGTAAATCTCATTTGCATGAGCGGGACAGACCGATAGTAAAAACTATGTTCGAGGACTGAGAATTAGGGTCCAGTTTATTTGTTATATTGTATTTATTAACACATCGTCCGTCCAATGTTCAACAAACAATAAATGTTTTCAGCCGAATATGGCACAGATAAAAAGAAGGGTAATGAATTTGGTAGTATGTATATGTTTATTTGTTGAGGCCATAGCGCTTAAATTTGTCCGATATGAATGAAGGAGGCGTTAATAGATTCTTAAGCCCGAAGTAACATTAGCTACATTATTTACATAGTCGGCTTATGTTTTCATAAAAAACTAGCTGACCCATATAACATCATATTTTTGGTACAAGTTTTTATTTCTGTATTTCAGAAATCATCCCAGAAGCGCTCAAAACCAACTGCGCCAAATGCACGCCGAAGCAGCGTCAGCTGATCCGAGAAGTAGTCCACGCCTTCCAGGCCAAACAGCCTCAGATCTGGGAGAGCATTGTCAGTGAGCATGACCCTAAAGGGGAGCACCGTGAAGGGTTCAAGAAGTTCATCGAGGCGACAGACTAAACTGTGAAGAGATATTTGGTATGACTGTGCGTCGGTTTATCTTCACAACCTCGTATCTATGTCGCAGTCATCTGATTGAATCCGCTATTTAATTGAATAACTAGCGCTTTCACTGAATCCTGTTTTTACCAACAAATTTTAGAATCCGAGACTAGGACAGTCATTTAATATTTTAGTTTTAAACTTCGAAATTTCCGAATGTGTACTGTGTGTATTATAACGTATATTAAAGTAAATTAATCAAAAAATATATCAACACATTGCTAGCTGTGCGAGCTGTTTGACGCCATTATATAACCGCCTAGTGATTCAATTAAATAACCAGATTCAATAAGATGACTGCGACATCTATAAAACTACAACTTTTCAATAGAGTCAAAAAACTTAATAATTTTAGATTTTATTATGACATGGATTTTGTTCAGTTATGTACAGTATACACCCAAAATCTATGTCATAATAAAATTACTAAGTTTTTAGACGCTAGGTACTGAAAAGTTGTAGTGTTATAAATACGAGGTTGTAAAAGTAAAGCGACGTGTGGTAGGTAGTTTTCACACGACACCGGGGTGTCGGCGCCGCTACTACCGGCGTGATGTGATAACTGCCTGTCTCTAGCCGTTGTGGTATGTTTGCTGCTTCAGTCCTCATATTACCTGTTTCAATAACCGATCTATCTCTTCTGATTTATTACTATACTGATAAAGTCCAAAAGTGACAATCTGGCGGCCACTGTACTTCTAGGAAATCTGACACATTGTGTAGGATTCAAACCCTAGTTAAAGATAGATGGGTTATTGAAACGGCACGTGGGGGGTCAGACCGCTTGCTTGTATTAATTTGTGATAATAATTATTATAATAAAGATTTTATTTTTATTTTACATGACTTTTTATTTGTTAATATATAATATATACAGGCTTAATGATTTAATGAGTGATAATACTTTAGGGTGTGCATGGGTCCCGTATGTAGAGTTTACTGTGAAAGTACCAGCGCTGCAGAATTACTTTTTTTTCAAAAGTACAATTTATAATGTTGCGCATTTCTTAGAAACATGTCAGTTAAAAGTAAATCTTTCAGCGCTGGTATTTTCACAGTAAACTCTATATAATCGCCACATACCCTAAAGTATTATCACTCATTTATGTTATATCTTGTATAGTGTTGTTGTAGTCACCATCTACACTTAATATTATAAAGAGAAAAGATTTGTATTTTTTTATTTTTGTAATGTAACGACTTACCTCAAAAAGTACTGGACGGATTTTAATAATTCTTTTTTCATTAGAAAGCTACGGTATCACTGAGTAACATAGGCTATATAAAAATCAATAGCTGTTCGTTAGTCTCGCTAAAACTCGAGATCAGCTGAACTGATTCGGCTATTTTTGGTCTTGAAATATTCGTGGAAGTCCCGGGAAGGTTTACACGGTATCAGTGCTCAACGAAGTGGGCACAGGTCAGCTAGTTAAATATATTATAATACAGTCATCATCATCATTATTTCCGCTATGACGTCTAGTCAAGCCTCCCCAAAAGTATTTCATGCGGGGTAGTCGCATATACTTCGAACGCTTAACAGGAGGGTTGGTAAGCGCAGTTTAAAGAATAATATCTATAGACGCTTCACACCAAGTCAATCTGGCCCTGTGCTAAGTTTCCGAAGAACTTGTGTTACAGGTACCAGACAACGGAAATATATATTTAATACTTTTATACTATACACATATTATTTAAGATTTTTTTATATTAATACACAAATTTAATACACGTCCATGACCTACTTTTTGTTCCCTCGGCGGGATTCGAACCCGCAACCTCTCGATTGAGCACCAACGCGCTGAACTGCTGCGCTATGGAGGTCGTCAAATGTACTGCCCATTTCTGGACAATTATTCACTTTGTCATGGCCCACCATCCCATACAATCTATGTTTAATACAAAAAAAATGCAATATATGTCACTACAGACTATAAACGTTTGTATATTATAAAATGTAAATATGCCGAATTAGGTCCAAATATTCACATTAAAATAAAGTTAAGCATATTTTTAAGCATAACATCACATTACACTAGATTCAACTCCTTAATTAAGAAGAAGATACGAAACGAAATTAGTAATTAGTAATTTCCAATAGTGGCGCTAGATGGCGGTTTCAGGAATGTGCCTGGAAATCGAAGAAAACAAAAATAGCCAGTCGAATTGCCAGTATTAGGGTGATACCATTTCTAGTACAAGGTCGAATCTCTTTATATATCTACTTTGTGACTTTGTCTCCTTCTACGACACCCACGGGGAAGATGCTTAATGGGGAGCTGCTCATCTTACTCCAGCACCCGACGGATATAGTAAGCTCAATGTAATAATAACGCCCACACCGATTTCGGTGACGAAGGCCGGTTTCATTGAAACCAGACCGGCTACGAAGGATTTATTTGATAGTGCCCAAGTTTGTGCGCAATACATAGCAGCACTCTCTCTTACTTCACTCTCATAGCCAAGTATGACGGATAACCAACACGATTGGCGGGAGATCAGGCGCAGGACCGACTTTTTACATGCCTATCCGAACATGGATCTTCCTTCTTGTCAGACAATCAGGTGATCAGCCTGCATTGTCCTAACCAAACTTGAAAACAAAATTTTTTGTTGTTTCCAACGCGGGAATGGTACCCACGACCTCCGAGTCGAGACTCCGAGCTCTCGAGCTATGTTGTAAACCAGTAGACCACGCTAGCTTCAAAGCTCTCGAGCTATGCTGTAAATGTAAAAGACGGAGGCGTTATCAATCGTTGTATATGTGCGCTATACAAACTTATGCCTTTAGTTATGTAAGAAGAAATTGAATATGAATTATTTGGAATATTAAAGAAAATTTTATTTTTTTATAATATTAAAGAAAATTTTAATTTGCACGAATCACTCTGTATATAATATTTTACACAGTGATTCATGGTTTATATATCAAGCCGAATATAGTGTGAAGAGATTGACGCGTAGAGCATTGTTTATTTTGGCACCTCATATAAATTACTTACCATAACGATACAAATCACGATTAAAGATCTACATAGAAGTCACAAAATAGATGAGTTTCAAGCCTCCTGGCTTACTCCCGACACAATCGAGAATCGAATCAGTTCTTTCTCAACGGCTTTTGGTGTTTTATTGGGTAGATTACTTTGAAACTAACCAGGATAAAGGAAATCGTCGGATCGTTACTTATTGTACTTCCGACCATATCAATCGACTGAGATTCAGAATAAACAAACGGCAATTTATTTATGGGTAACGAATCTGAATCAAAATCGAATAATTTTGGAGAGTAAGGCTCCAGGTCTTACGGCAACGACCTGTACGTTCGTGTGTATAGACTAGGAGCTTGCTAAGCCCCAGTATAGTAAGATTTTTTATTTATTTATATTAAGTAATTTATATGAGGTAATAAATACTACCTAATAAACATATTTTTGAATTTGCGTTGAATTCTTTTCCTCTTTGCAAGCTTGCGAAGATTTTCTAAAAATGTAAACTTCAGAAAAACATCTCCATTGTGACAAATTATAATATTAAGTATATTGTCCTACCTAATAAACTAAACATATTTTGGTTATTTTTAACCGACTTCCAAAAAAGGAGGAGGTTTCTCAATTCGACCGTATATATTATGTTTTTTTAGGAAACTATTTTCCTGACTCACACGCGTTGAATTCTTTTCCTCCTTGCAAATATTGAATTAAGATTTTATAGTAAATTAAAAGAAAGCCATGTGGATTATGACAATTAAAGACATGAATGGAAGAAGGTGATATGTAGCGAAATTCTGATTTCGAGAAAATTGAGTTCAAAATGTCACTTTAACATTTTAGATTACATTGTAACGTTCATTAATCTAAAGATCCGTCTCTAGAATTATATACTTAATACGTTACTACATATCCTAAAATGTTTAAGTGACGGTTTAAACTCAATTTTTTGGCTAACATTTTTTTCAGCATATCACCTTCATCCATTCATGTCTTCAATTGTTTGTGTGATTTCGGCGCAATGCGTTCAGCGTTTTGACCTCAATCTTGATGAATCAATCAGAGAGAAGCCCTTGATATATGCAGTAATCTGCATGAGGGTCAAAATGTAACGGGTAAGGGAAGCCGATATCCTATCAATAAATAATCTATCAATATTTACAAAATTTAGGATCAGTCAGCTGAAGTGGCAATGGGCCGGCCACATAGCACGAAGATTGGACGGTCGATGGGGCAAAAAGATGCCTAGAGTGGAGGCCACGTACTGGCAAGCGCAGTGTGGGACGGCCACCTACCAGATGGACCGACGACCTGGTGAAAACTGCCGGATCACGTTGGATGCAGGTGGCAATGGACCGGTCGCACTGGAAATGTGTTGGAGAGGCCTATAAAAGGCTGAAACGACAATTTACAAAATAGAAGCGGATGTTATCAAAATGTAGGACAAACTGTCTCTTCTTATAGATATACAGGGTGTAAAAGAGCTGTCACTATAACTTTGAGATACGATTTATACTACCTTTCCTCATTGGAAATGTATTTTTTTTATTTTTTTTTGTCAAAAACTAAAAAAATCAATTTTTTACTTTTCACCATTTCTTATTTATTTGTCGCAAAAATAACAATAAAGAAAAAATTTTTTTTTAAGTTTTGTACAAAAAATGAGAACAAAAAATTCAATTCTAGAATGAGGAAAGGTAGTATAATCATATCCCAAAGTTATAGTGACTGCTCTTTTTACACCCTTTATAATACTTAATAATAGTTCCCCTCACCGATTTCGGTGTCAGTAGCTGATTTAATTTAAACCAGGCCAGCTACGCAGGAGTTATTTTATAGTGCCCAAGTGTGTGCGCAATACCCAAAGACACTCTCTCTTCCTTTACTCTCATAACCCTGTGAGACAGTAAACCGACACGACTGGCGAGAGAACAGGCGCAGGAGACCGACTTTTTATATGCCCATCCGACGCATGTAAAAAGTCGGTCTCATCCCATCTTTCTTGTCGGTCAGGTGATAAGCCTGCACTGTCCTAACCAAACTTGAATACAACATTGTTGGTTGTTCCAACGTGGGAATCGAACCCACGACCTCCGGGTCGAGAGCGAATCTCTGAACCACTAGACCACGGAGGCAATAGATAGATAAGTTATTAAAACCATTAAAGGCCATTGAAACTGTCATTTATTATCAATTTATTATACTGGTTAGTAACCAATTAAACCTGGTTATATTGTTACCACATTTATGATAGATCATTTGTATTTAATTGTACATATAATTTCATACAATGTAATATGTGTTGTACCGTATTGTTATACAGCGGGCCTACTCCCGACACAATCGAGAACCGAATCCGTTCGATATCAGTGGTTTTTCGTACTTTATTTGGTGAATTACTTTGAAACTAATCAGGATAAAGAAAATTGTTAGATCGTGAAGTACGCGGCATGATCGTATCTGAATCAAAATCAAATCAGTTTGGAGAGTAAGGCTCCTGTATTTGTAATTCATTAAAAATATTATTATGTTGTATCGACTGTTACATATTGTAGGAAGTCAAGAAAGTCAAACTCAAGTATAAAGGAAAAAGGCACGTTTCTTAAATACCTATATTTTTAGTATATTTTGTGGTAGTAACAGAAATCATCATGATCATCATGATCATCATTTCAGTTATGACGTCCATTACTGGACAAAATAATGCTCCCACCCCGATTTCGGTGACGGTGGCCGGTTTCATTTGAACCAGGCCAGCTACGCATAAGTTATTTTATAGTGCCCAAGTGTGTGCGTAAAACACAGAAGCATTCTCTCTTCCTTCACTCTCGTAGACCAGTGGGACGGATACCCGACACGACTGGCGGGAGATCAGGCGCAGGACCGACTTTTTACATGCCCATCCGACGCATGATCATCTTTCTTGTCAGTCAGGTGATCAGCCTGCATTGTCCTAACCAAACTTGAATACAACATTGTTGGTTGTTCCAAGGACTGACTTTGTATAGTTCGTCCCTGATAAATTTAACCTAAACGTAAACAAACCAAAATCACTAAAATTTTCCCTTATTCACTTATTGTGCACACTTATCAACACTTTCACAGGTATATTAAAGGATTACTCTTCATTATCCAATACTGGTTTCATCCGGACCTAAGAATTGACAGTATATGTAACGTCAAAATAATTCTAAGCAAATTACCAACTATGCTTTTATGCGTACTACAATAAGTAGCGATTGAAAAGTGCATACTAAGATGTTTAAATACCTATTTTAGCACGTTAGTCACCGCTATTTACAACGAATAGTCAAGTTTACACACCAATTTATATATACGTGTTTGTTCCTCCTCGATATGTATATAAAACCTGCCAAATGGCACCTGAGGACAGTCACATAGTGTGTTGGAAACAAGTAGCATCAAGTAAGTGATTTTTGAGGCAAATTTTCCGTGTTGTTGTCAAGTTTATATCAAAATATCCTGCTTGGCTTTTTAATTGCGGGTTGTTTTTAACCTCGATAAAACAGAGGTTATAAGTTTGACGTATATGTCTGTGCTTCTATCCGTGGTAGCTCCCAAACAGATGAACTGAGTTATAGTTTTTTGTAATCGGACTCGATCAAGAGTGACAGCGAACGGGCTGATGATGGTGTATTATCTACTGCTTGATAATTCGGTGTATTTATTTTAGTTTATTAGAGTTGTGTAATATAATAACAAGAAATCATTTTTTATTGTCCGACCGTCTTTCTATCCGCATCTGATATCTGTAATAAAGGGCGTGAAAATTTGGTGAGATTGGGTATATATTCTTTTTGGAATTAAAATTGAGTTCAAACTGTTACTTAATATTTTAGAATACGCCGTAAAGTATTAAGTACATCAATCTAAATATTCATCTCTAGAATCAATGTACTTAATACGTTACTACATATCCTAAAATGTTTTGGTTACATAAACTAAATTTTCTGGGTAAATTTTTTTTGGACATATCACTTTCATCCATCCATGTCTTCAATTATAAGATAACAACATTATTCTATTTTTAGGTTGCCCTGTAATCCCTGTATTCCATACGGTGAAGTTTTTTTTTCTTTTTTAATCTTTATTATTTTAAGGGATTTTTGTACAAATACGGTGAAGTTGGAATCATATCTTTTTCATGTTATTTCATGTATCGTGTGTATTTTGTGGGTATTTTCGAATAGGTTACAATAAATAATATGGCGAGGTTTCATATTATGTTTTTTTTCTAAAACTTTGAGGGCTAATTATGCGTCCACTACGCAAGTGCATACATCTAAAAATTGCGGCATTAACTAACACGTAGGTATGCATACTTTTATTGTACACACTAATACTAATTAAAAAAATACTAACTACGTTTACAAACAAACCGTCTTCAAGAACTACAAAGCTGTTGCGGCTACATCGCAACGGCGCGAGCGGGGCGTGCGGGGCGAGCGGGGCGAGCGGGGCGTGCGGGGTTCGCATGCGCCTGCGCACATAGCCGTGCGATAGATTTTAGAACACTTTTTAACAAACCAACCATCCGATGTAGACGACCTTCATAATAATATACAGTCCACAGTTATTAAGCCTTTTATTTCATTTCTATCTTCATTTCATCTGGGAGTCTACAAAGCATAAAATAATACTTATATTATAATGCACTTTAGGATCTTGTACTTTTAACTGACACTGACTCCAAAAAGAACATTAATTGTAACTACATTATAAAAGTATTATTTTATGCTTTTTAGTTGTTGAAGTCGGTTTTTAAACGTAGTTTCTTTTTTAATTTTAACTTTTTAGGGCTGATTTTTCAATCGCCAGATAACTTTTATCTGTCGAATAAACATGCGACTTTGACATTTGTTTCCTCAGGTAAATACAGACAAGTAGCTGCGATGTTACATACAGACTGACAGACACCAAACACTCCAAATTTAAATTTTCCTCCTCGATTTTGTGTCGAGAGTCAATTATAAATGTAAAAGTGAAAAACTCCTAAATTAGACGTACCGAAACTAAATGACAAAATAATCAATGAAAAAAATGTTTAGACAAATGTTGACTCGTTAAAACATGTTGGTGAAATATGTAAATAAAATAAAAATTACAAGGCCAAACTATGTAAATTTTGGAACGAAGTTCCTTATCGCGCGTTGTGAAAGGGCTACACGGAAAAAATTCTTACAAAAAGTTGTCACGACACTTTTTGCTATAGTAAGCTATTGTAAGCTGTGCGGCGTCGCATGTTTCTCTGTCTGTCTCTCTCTCTCTTATAGAAAGCAAGCCAGATATTTTCATTTCTATTTCGCATTGAACAGTGTGGTGTCGCGACGATTATTTTTGTTGAGTGTATACAGGTTTTTTGTAAATAATAATTAATAAACTTCGTTCCATCCGGGTGTCCCTTGACACCTCTCAAGTTTTTTTAGGGACCAAATGGAAGCTATTCTGCTTCGAATATAAAAAGAATCACGCAAATCGGATCATTAACCTTAGAGTAATCGGTGTACATACATATAAAAAAAGGCTGAATTGAGAACCTCCTCCTTTTTTTGGAAGTCGTTTTAATCGTAGATTCTTTTTTATATTTTCAACTTTATTATATTAGCACAGAGTTCTGTTTCCAGCGCTCTTAATTTTCTCCAGGGGCATTCAGGATATATTATAGTCAGCCAACTAAACAATATTGCTGGCAAGTCCATACGCGTTTTTATAGTGTACTATAATAGTTGTTTGCACTAGTACTTAAGAGTGTGATATGTAAACATATAGTCATAAGTCCAAGTAAACAAAATACTTTTTATAAAACATCCTGTATCGATACACTATCATCAGCGTTTGTATCGCACTCCACTGTTTGACATTTATTATTAGCAAAAAATTACTTTCGATTTGTAAGCAAGTGACTGACTTTAAATTTAAATATTTTGACCATGACAATACTACAATTTAAGCTTCTAGAAGATCTCCTTGGTCGGTTTTTTTTAAACAAATTATTCAAAAACGTTAAAATACGCGTCAAAGATAATAAGTCTACAACCAGTGTAGATATTTATCAAAATTAGGCAGTATTAAAATAAAATTTAAATTCATTCACTCTCTCGTACTTGTTACTTTTGATACCAAAAGGCTTAGGTTTAAGGCGAGGAATAACCGCAACTAGCGCCACTCTTTTTAAAATAAATTTTACAACGACACAAAGACCTTATTAAAAAAGTAATCGGTTAAAACTTGTTACATGTACTTTATTTACTCTCATAAATAATAACTAAAACGGCCACTTTTGGCGGTTTTTATGATAGTAAATACACTATAGGATTTAGAGCTGTAATTAAATGCCAATAAATTAGTTTAACTATTAACTTAGAGTTTTAACCGATTACTTTTTTTAATAAGATCTTTGTGTCGTTGTAAAATTTATTTTAAAAAGAGTGGCGCTAGTTGCGGTTATTCCTCGCCTTAAATAATTTATTCTCAAAAAAACATACAGAGTCACTTATATGACAACGGTAGTTCAATATCATTTTAAAGTTTTTAAAGGTAATCACAAAATAAATATTTATGCTTTATGATTAAGTATTATATTTTAGTTAGCAATTTAAAGAACTACTTTAAAATAAAAACTAAATAAATAAGAGTATGCTGTTTACAATCTTTTGTTATTCCACCGCAAGAATCGAACCGACAACCAAAGTCGATAGACAAGCTCCAAAATACTAATACTGGACCACGGACGGCTCCTTGATCTAGTGAAGTTTACTTCCGACACAAACGAGATATTTATTTGGTGGATTATTTTGAAACGAACGAATTCATTTAGCGAAGCTTAATATTATGTCAAATCCCATACATTTTGTGTCGAAATATGTATGCGATAAATAGCGATGGGATCTTGAATCAGGGCTCAGGGCCGTAATTCTCAGGCCTCGAACTTAGTTTTTACTATCGGTCTGTCCCGTTCATGCAAATGAGATTTAGCGCGCGTGCGTGCGGGATATACTAATATTCGAACTTTTTTCCACTGCCCGAGAATCGTGCTCCAGGATAAAGAAAATCGTTAGATCGTAACTTTTTGTTCAATCGACTGAAAATCCAAAATAAACAAACGTCAATTTATTTGGGAGTGCACGGCACGAATTCATCAAAATTATTTATACAACGATACCGCGTCAAAGAAAAAGAAAACAGTAACTTTTTTTCTTTTTCTCCTTTTAGTTATTAGTTTATTTACAAATCTGTGTTGGCATAATACCTATAATGTCTAATCAATATGGGCGAAGACACTGGCCTCTGCAATACAGTTGTCACTAGTGCAGGGGTCACGGGCTTCATAACACTAATGTTTGAAATTTTTGGTGTCAATAAAGAATTATTATTATTATTATGTTTGTGTACAGCTTCCTTGAATGCTCACGGGCAATTAAATCCCGGACCTTTGGAAGGCATGCGCCGAAGCCAACACGCAGAGGCCCCGTTACACAATTTTAATTTCAATGTAATGTGACACCAGCCGGCGAGACCCACCGGTTAGTGTAGGACGAGGAAGGAACGGTTATAGGAAAAGATTCTAGGCTATAGGGGTGAGGAGCTAGTGGACTGGGTATCTATGACTATGGAAGGACTATGGCGTCTGCCAGATACGACGTGGTTACATGTATCAGAAAGATGGCAGACGGTGACTTGCCAACTCATTGTAACCCCTTAAAATGGTCGCACGGTGCACCAAGGCGGCAACATTTACAGAGCGGCTTGAGGAAGGAGAGGTGTCGCTGGACTTTATACGCCGATCATTTGCACCCTCAGAGGGTCCCATCACGACGCCCACTCGCCACTTATTATTATTATTAATTATCTTCTTGTCTCTTACAGAATGAGATTCATCATAGTACTCGCAGCAGTGATAGCGGCAGCCGCAGCCGTCCCCGCCGAAACGTACAACCCCAAGTATGACAGCTTCAACGCCGCTGAGGTGGTGGAGAACAGTCGCCTGCTGCAGGGATACGGCAACTGCTTCTTGGACAAAGGCCCCTGCACCGCTGAAGGCAGAGATTTCAAAAGTAAGTTCATACGCAGCTTCGGATGTTAAGAGGAAACACTACGAAATTTTTTCCATACAGAAATAGGGGTCTACGGGATTCCTGTTTCCTCCCTGGATAATGCTGCTAAAATAACATTTTTTCTCCGCTATGTTTAAACATCCAGGAAACAGATTTGACTACATTACCTAGTTGTTTCCTCTTAATTATAACCCCTAAAGTATAAACTCGTGGTTAAGAGAAATACAAAATAGGTGTCCAATGCCCTAGCTGGGGCTAGCGCGATAGGGACAACTGCAGCACGAACTGAAATTACCTATTAAAAGCACAAGAAATCGATGTTTGGGGGACCCCTGTTTCTCCTCCAAAACGTATGTGTGTTCGAGCTAAGTTCCTACGTTTTGTATTATTGTATAATACAGTGAAATTTATAGATGCTTAAACACAGCGAAAAGTCTTGTAATTTTTATTTTTATTTTTGAACGTCCATATCTCGTTTAATAATAAATTTATTTAAAAATAGGGACGTACAAATAATATACATGATACTCAAGAAAAATTGTTACTCTAACGGCACTATCCAGAGAGGAAACAGGGGGCCGCAGACCACTATTTCTGTATGGAAAAATAGGAGTTATGTTTCCTCTTCATTTTTTATACGGTCAAATTACCCACCACACATTCCCACCATTGCAACTCCTGTGTAGCCAGGATCGACAGTGGTAACCGCAAAAGCCCTTTGATCATCATCATCGATGATCTCAGGGGTGCCCGAGGGACATGCTAGATCTGTCTTGGGACCCGCAACGAAATCAGAAGAATGAAGGAGGAGTAGGACCCTTGGTTGGTCAAGATGCCACGAGCTACTCTCGTAAACAATACTGATTACATTGGATTAGAATAGTTATATTAAAATTTAGACGACCTCTGTAGCGGAGTGGTTTAGCTTGTTGGCGCTTAAGCCGTAGCGTGTGTCAAATCCCATCAACGGAACAAAAATAATTTTGCTTATGGGTCATGGATGTGTATTCATAAATCTTAAATTTGTGCAAATTGTTCTTTGGATACTTAGCACCGGGCCAGATTGACGTGGTTTGAAGCGTCCATAGTTATTTGATATTATTAAATCGACACTCAATTTTAAACCAATTTGGCGCTAGTAACGTAGGGAACTGTTCAATGCAATACAATTTTGTTCAAGATAAGACAGTATACAGCCTACAGATCAGTATATTAAATAATAATATTTTTACAGAGGTAATCCCCGAAGCGCTGAGAACCAAGTGTGCAAAATGCACGCCAAAGCAGCAGGAACTCATCCGTATCGTCGTCCAGGGCTTCCGGGACAAGCTGCCGACGGTCTGGGATCAGCTCATCAAGAAGGAGGACCCTAAGGGCGAATACATCCAGGCTTTCAACGACTTCCTCAACGGCAAATAATCATCAAAGATAAATTATTAATTGTCACATCACAAATAAATTTATATTTTCAAAATGTTTTAATTATTTAAAACTTGTCTTACACGCCGCTGATGCTGGGGCTAAATTATTCTGAATCGAAGAGATTCAGTATAATGCCCTAATCAGATTACGTGTATGTCACTGTCAAATTTAACAACTCGACACTCTTGTTCTCTATTTTTAACTCTATTGTATACAGAATACAATTTTCAGTGATTAGAATGTCGCGAAGATTCAGAATACTATACTCCCAGCTATAATAGTATAATACAGGTTTAATGTGGCCTAAACGTGAACGAAAATAAGGCTTCCAATTCAAATATCACTTATTAACCACACAATAAAAAAATTAAACATTTATTTGATGGAGTATTTTTTGTTTACAAATTATACAGGAAATGCATTTTTTTTGTCAAAAACTAAAAATTATTTTTTTTACTTTTTACCATTTCTTATTTATTGTCGCAAAAATAACAATACCGATTTTTTTTTTAAATTTCTTAAAAAAAAATGAAAAAAAAAATACATTTATAGAATGAGAAAAGGTTGTATAATTATATCCCAAACTTATAGTGACTGCTCTTTTTACACCCGTTATACAGGGTGTAAAAAGAGTAGTCACTATAACTTCGCGGGGTAAAAACCAGGCAAGAAATATATCCATTGGTACTAGTCATTTGCTTTTAATCCACTGTGTTAACAATTAAAAAAATTTCAATAGGCAATGTACAACGTTCACAACACAGCGATCAGCTGATTACGCTCAGAGGTCAATAGCACGCGTAAGACGTTCATTACGTACTAGGGCAAAAATTATAAAATGTAAGAATTTAATGCAGAACGTTGTTCCAAACAGTTCAGCCTTGCGACTAAAATAATAAGTTGCGAAAAAAAAAATTTTTTTATCCTATAATCTTATTCCAAAGTTATAGTGACTGCTCTTTTTACACCCTGTATAGATCAAATGAAATAGGAACAGAACCCAAGAAATTAATACTTATTTATAGTTTGAGGTATAATATGCTGAGGTTCCGATAATAATTATTGGCAGTAGAACGAGAATGTGCTATTAATTATTAATATTATATTTTTTCAAGAAATAAATGATTAAACGCCTGTTAAACCTTTACTTCAACAATCACTGCGCCTGTAGAAAAGATATGCGCAACTTTATATTCGTTGACGTCTCCGTTAGAAAGATAAAATGCATTCGATTACTGTAAGAAATAATATTATGTGTTTTATTACCTTTCGTAAGTTAAATACTAAAGTTGAGTAGTAGAGAGTAAAAAAACTGTGAAATATTGTCCTTGCAATAGTTGCTAGTTGCCGAAATACAGTATTGATGGACAATAAAACACTCTTAGACACAAATGCATGATACATGATGTCATTGATCAGTATCTTTGGAAAAAATGTATGAATATGAAGCTGTTTGATAACCGGCTGGACCCACTGTGACCTTGATTAACACTACTTTAGGGATAAAAAGGTATTTCCGGAGCGCTCTCTTAATTTGATGGAAGTCCGGTCCCTATAGAGGTGAACCGGCCGGTCGAGGGAGGAGTGGCCTGTGCTTTGACAGATCCAGGGCACTCCACCCAAAATAACGGCTGATTGCAATCCGGCCGTAGCGAGCCGGGAGTCCCACATCCCCCCGGGGGATGTGTAACGCATTTCCCTTGTTAAATAAAAAAAGGGATAAAAAGGTAACCTACTTTTTTATGGTACTAGTGTTAGTATTTTTTTTTATTCAGAATAAATTTTACAAAAATGTTTTCTGAACGTCGCTTCTTTATAATGCCTACCACTGGGGCAAAACTAGTCCAGCGAGAGGAACCGTTGCAACTCGCATGTAGCACGTTTTACCAAAAAGCTGCAAATTTTTTCTGTTTAAAATTATAGTTTTTTTACCAACTTAGGTACTGTATATAAAATCGTGGCCAGAAAAGCATTAAACACACTACTGCTACTTTATTTTAATTTACTAACCTAACCTTTGCTCATAGTCCAGACATTTAAGCTTAAATTTGGTAAGAATCTCGGATTTAGAGATACCCATCTGTAAGTCTGTAAATTGTTGTATATTTACTCTTTTTGCTGTCTCAAAACCTACATAAGGGTATTACTCATTTCGTATGGGTTTTTGCTATTTTCAATATTGTAGAATACAAATTTTTTAACAAGTTTTGTTTAAAACTTTTAAACCCATATGTGAGTGATGAGGTACCAGGGTAATTTTAGCATTTTCAAATTTAACGAAAATTATGTTTTACGCTCTGTAGGTAGCTGTGAGTTCCTGAGAGCTTTTAACTTCTTACAAATTATATATTTTTTAATGTTTTGACCCAGTCAACTATTTACAATGTTTTGTGGAAACCAAAACATATTTGAAACTCACAATAGAGTGACCAGGTTTTTTTTTTTATATAGTCGAAGGGTGGCCTTGTCAGGCCAGACGTCACTGCGACCATTCTGGATCTATTGTGACTCCTTCGCTTTAAAGTACCGTCCCCAGTTCTATGTTGCTCATGAAGCGAACTATATGGTGCGGGTCTGCGTTCCGGATTTCCTCTGCTGTAGAGTATTCATGCAGCCCGAGGTACTTGCTCCTGCTTATATGAAGAGCTGAACAATGAAGAAGAAGGTGGAGGGGTGTCTCGTCTTTCTCCTTGCAGAATCTGCAAGTAATTTGGTCACCTATGCCTATCCTGTGAAGGTGTTTGTTTAGCTTGCAGTGCCCGGTTAGGGTTCTGGTTAGGATTCTTAGTTGGTTCCTACTCATTGAAAGCGCCGATTCTGCGTGTCGTTTGTTAAAACCCGGGATCAGTGCTTTGGAGTGCTCTAGTCCTGGGGCCACAGCCCACTGCTCTATGCTTAGCTTGCGACTCCATTCCTTGAGCACTCGTTTGGTAGTGCTGGGAGGTATTCCACAGACTGGTTCTGGGCCATACATGGGGCTTTCAGCTCCCAGCCTTGCTAGTTTGTCTGCAGTTTCGTTGCTGGGGATGTTGCTGTGTCCCGGAACCCATACTAGTCGTATGTTGTTGTTACGTCCTAGTTTGTTTATACACTCGGTACAGTCCAGAACTAATTTTGATGTGACCTTTTATCATTCAGTTCCCTTAGCAGCTCGTCCACTACCAGGGACCACTCTAGAGGCGATAAAACCCCACCCTGTGGACATCCCTGGGTTAGTCGGCTTCTGAGTGTCAATCCTGTAATAGAGTGACTAGGTACCCGGGTACCTCTTTATAATTTCATACAAAAATGAAATAATAAATATTTGTTATGATGTTTTATTTCTATAAAAATTATAATTTCTATGTTTATAAATGCAGAATCAGTACAGCTCTCGAAGCATGTATTACAAGTTGGTCGAGTTACATGCATGTTCATCACAAACTGGATTTCTACAGTTGGTATAAGCTTTTCATGTTTTTCTTTGCTTGCGTTTGAGTTCTCTGCGTATGTAGCAACTTCCGACGACTGCAATACGTCCTATAGAATCTCTTCTAGCGTGACTTATAGAAGTTGTAGATCCAGAAGGAATCGAAAACTTTAGTTCTTGGCCAAGGACGTCCTGCATTTCAAATCTGACGTGCAATTTTGATGTGACAATGGATTTTTTTGATCCTTCTTCTATATTTTTAGGGTAATTCCCTAGTGTACTTACTAGGAAATAATAAGCAGATGTAGAGTAGTAGTCTAAATTGTGCTATTTACATCAAAATATATTATTGTTAAACGCATAATGCCCACAAAGCATGCCACTTGTTGTAACTAAGCTGTAGTCTGTAACCATATATAGCTAATTCTCATGACAAAGAAAAAACTAAATAGATAATATTTATTAAACAAAACTTGTAGAGAATACTAATAGGAAATGAGATATTTACAAAAACCCTATTTTTATGACCTTTGACACTTTAAGTTTAATAATTGCGTACACCCTACCATATGTAGGTTTTGAGACAACTTTTGGGGTGTCAATATACAACTATTTATTGGTATCTCGAATTCCGAGGTGAACTTACTAAAATGACTGGACTATTATATTATCACGTGTATGGAAAATATATTTTTTTTCCTGTTATTTACATTACATTGTTACCGATTGTTATATTAGCTATATAGCCTGTACTTATGCGATCTGCGATACGATAATAATTACCTCCATTGAATAATATGTGTTATTATGCAGCATAATACTTTGCTCTTCCAGCTATTTATAGAAGTACTTGTAAATAAAAATAAAGTGTATTTTATACTTACATAATAAATATTATTGTACGGTTCAGTTTCGGCCGAAGGTATTAAAATAGAGTAAGTTATTTTTAGTTTGGCTTTGCAGATAATAAATAAAAGTTCTTCAGTGAGATAAAATATCATAATATATAATAATATAATAATAATATATAGGTAGGGGTCCGCCTTACACCATATCAATCTGGGCCCTAATTCTCAGGCCTCGAACTTAGTTTTTACTATCGGTCTGTCCCGCTCATGAAAATGAGATTTACCGCGCGTGCGAGCGGGATATTATACTAATATTCGGAACTAAGTCCGAGGCCTGAGAATCGCCGCCCTGGTGCGGTGTATCCGAATACTTTTATACTATACACATATTAAAGATCTTTATTATATTATTAGACACAAATTTAATACACATCCATGACCTTTTTTTTTTTTTTAACGCCGAGAAATGCACTTCCGCATGCTGCGGTGGATGGGGTACTCCGACCGCGGATATGTAGGACTCGCCACGCCCGAAGAGATGGTAAATGGGCGCGGCCACTACCCACTAAAACTCGGCGGTACTGTCGGAGTACCGTCGATTGGCGAAGTCGCGGGAATTAAAACGAACCGCAACTCCGCCGACGGGGGCCTGCTTGTGGGATTGCAGGTCCTTCACTTGGGGGGCGTTCAAGCGCCCCCTAAACCAAACAGAGGCCCCATTGGGGCCCACGTAGGCTTTCCATTTCTACTGTCGCGATGCACCGGAATACGAGGCGCATCGCGACCCTCTCGGGGACTCAGTGCAATGGGCGACGGCGTCCCCACGCCGCCACCCCGTGCACCCCGGCTACGGCGGTACGTTACGGTCATCATTGTTAACCGCACGTCTTCGCCTGATCCGTCTGCGGGAGGTGACACATCCATGACCTAGGAACATTGAAAACTTTTTGTTCCCTCAGCGGGATTTGAACCCGCGACATCGCGTTCGAGCACTAAAGCGCTCAACCACTGCGCTACGGAGGTTGTGAATGTATTAGTAGTATTAGTATTGATGAAGTTTCTAACACACTACACACTAGTTCCTCCATCCCTGGAGAAAAAAAGGTAAGTAAGTATTTATTAACGGATAATTCCTTTAAATTAATTATTAATTACAGACCTGCAGGTTCCAATATATCCAGATATCTGGTCAATTTGAGTTTTTGAATAGTTATTATCAAATTATACTCTCATATTGGGCATTTTACATAACGACCGGGCATGGTCTATAATGCTCAATTTATTGGTTAACCAAATCTTATCTACTTGCTTCAATTCATTACCGTGCAACGAATTTTAAAGAATGGACTCTACATGAGTTTTATCCCTCACTAACTGACCCGTGCCTACATCCTTGAGCTTAGAAACAGTCTGTGATTAACCTTTCCGGGACTTCCACGAATATTTCAAGACTAAAAATAGCAGAATCTGTTCTGCCGTTCTCGAGTTTTAGCGATAATAATTAACAGCAATTCATTTTTTCTTTAATATCAAAGGTTTTATACAGGTTTATTTACAACAAAGATAGTAAATTTTTCTACGTATCTATTACCTAAATAATATACAGCGTGCTGCGTCTCAGAATCAGCACACGGCGATGCTGTAATATATTATGATGCATAATATAATGATGCATGACATAACGGGCCGCGGAGTTTAATTTTGTATTGCGATTTCAATTTTGTCGTAATCTTTTATTGTTATTTGATGTTTAATTGAGTCACGTCACCACGCGACCCAGTGTGAACTGATCCTAAGAGTCAGTTTTTCCAAACAATGTTAGTTAAATCCTTCATTGAATATCATGTTAAGTCCCGATTTCACCAACGCATGTTAGTGTTAATGGCTCGTTAAAATACCATGCCTTCTCATTCATTGATAGGAATTACGAGATGAACAACATGATATTTAACGAAGGATTAACTTTAACATTGGTTGGTGAAACACACCCTAACCCTCTCGTATTTCGGGTTATTGATTGAGAAGGGATGGTATAATATAACAAGCCGTTAACACTAATAAGCGTTGGTGAAATCGGGACTTAATTGATCATTTAAGACCTTGCCATGTGACAACATTCACTATAAAACATTAACCAGTGGTGAGTGCGAGTTTTTGTCACCGATCGCCGTGAAAAAGTTACATACTATTTGTATGACATCGGAATAACGCTACTAGCTGTGTTTCTTTTTTCTTTTTTTTAATAATCATAATATCTATGGACGCTTCACACCGTCAATCTGGCCCCGTGCTAAGTATCCGAAGAACTTGTGTTACAGGTACCAGACAACGGAAATATATTTAATACCTTTAGAATATACACATATTTAAGATTTTTATTATATTATACACAAATTTAATACACATCCATGACCAAGGAACATTGAAAACTTTTTGTTCCCTCGGCGGGATTCGAACCCGCGACCTCCCGCTCGAGCACCAACGCGCCACACCACTGCGCTACGGAGGTCGTCAAGATCGATTACGAGGAAACACCACGGCCGTTTTTCATGCAGAAACAGTAACCCTATTTCTTCCCTGTATCTCTCCGCTAGAGTAATATTTTTTCCTGAATATCTATATAAACTATTAGTAAGTCATTATTAAACTATTCATTATTTTTTGTTCTTTTTCAAAAAATTATTATTAAAAGAGATATATGGATATTCAAAAACCTAAATATTATGGCCAGATTTTCAACTGTGTTAAAACATCTAGAAAACTAATGTGATATAATAAAATCAAAACGTTGGAACATAGCTCAAGACATTTTTTTAGTTTATAATAAAAAAGAACATAATTCGGTTATGTTTCGGAGGAGGAAACAAGGATCTCCTAAGCGTCGATTTCTTGTACTTTTAAAGGTCACAGCACACATATCAACTCGGAATGGGATCGCAACCGTATCGCCTCGAGCCGTTCAGTATTGTTTGTATGAAACTCCCTACTGCAACGCACACTAATTGGAATCGTAACGTAATCGCCTCGCCTCGGAACAGGCTCCGAACCGCGATGCGGTGCGTGGTTAACTTGCAGTTCCCGCGCTTACGGCTCGTCGTCTCCGCGCTTACGTCTCTCCGTACACGAGCTCACATCTCTTCGTCCACCCTTCCCCCGTCCCCTCCCCTCTTCATCAAGTGATATGGCTATGATAGCCATCTCACGTATTGTAAACCGAGACATAGCCGGGCTTAACACTCAACGTTTGGATTCAAACTGATTTGGTGCCAACCAGGGCGGCGATTCTCGCTATTAGAACATTTTCCGCATGACATTTTTTCATGATTTTTTCCATTCTACCGAAACGTTCGAGCGGTTTACAAAACACGTAATGCGCATGGTTCTCAGGCAGTGGAAAAAAGTTCACATTCGAATAAAACATCGAAATTCGGAAATTTTAAGAACGAAAAACACTTGTGTATTCTCAGATCTTCACAGTCGAAGTAAATCGTGAAAAAGTCCCCGATATCCAACGAGTGGTAAGGACCGGTAGATGTCCGAATCCACATGTACAAATAAATAATTTGGCAGTCTATGTATGTATGTAATATATGTATTGATGTATTTATGTATGTATGTATGTTTGTATGTATGTATGTATGTATGTATGCATGTATGTACTATGTATGTATGTATGTCTGTATGTATGTATGTATGCATGTATGTATGCATGCATGCATGTTTGTATGTATGTATGTATGTATGTATGTATGTATGTATGTATGTATGTATGTATGTATGTATGTATGTATGTATGTATGTATGTATGTATGTATGTATGTATGTATGTGTGTATGTATGTATGTTTGTATGTATGTATGTAGGTATGTATGCATGTATGTATGTATGTATGTATGTATGTATGTATGTGAAAAAAAAGTTTATTTCAGATTAGTGATAGTAGATATGTCCCATATGTTCCGTTTCTATTGCGCGTATCAGTAATACTTTTTCGTCAATACACAGTGATTTTCTTTTACTAGCCATGCTTACAGTTTGAAAGTTTGTGAGCAACTAAGAATATGTTAACGTATAGATAATCCATGACTCCTACTTATTAGTAATGGTCAAAAACAGTCAACACGTGCAAGCAATCCCAATTTGTAAACAAAAGAACGAATTTCTTAGAAAGTTCACTATGCATGATGCCGACAGTCAAGTTTATTGCGGGCTAATATCATAAAGCGACAAAAGACCATACACAGCTGTGCAGTTTTTACTTATTTTAGCAACTTAAAAAGTAGTTTTTATTACTAAATTGTTGTCGTTATTGAGAGTGGGTGTAATGTTTAAAAAACGATTTTAGATTTTCAAAATTAAACTTAAAAAACTATATTCAAAAAAATTCAATTAAGATAATGAAATTTATATAGTCTATGTTACTCGCGGCAACAATACGAATTGATTGACACCTCATTCATTAAAATCGGACCTTGCTAAAAGATGGCCCCGCGCGAGTTTCTTACGCCGGTTCTTCTCGCCGGACTAGTTTCCGAACCGGTGGTAGGCATCATATTGTAGGATAATTCTATAAGACGTGTTATTTAATAACCTTTATGGAAATAAAAAGTTTTGAATTTAGAATTTTTTGGATTTTGACCAGTAGTTTAGCTGCTGCGAGCTACATACATACATAAACTGCCAAAATCATGTACCCTTCCTTTTGACTTCGCCGAAGTCGGGTAAAAATTATTTTAACTATCTATGATTGACGAAATACGTAATTGATACGTTTATAATACATAATATTATACTTAGGTAATTAAAATATTAATATTTCAATAAACAACAACAATATTTACAAGAAAATCACTTTATGTCTTTGAAGTTTCCCATAGCGTTTTTTTAACGCTAAGTTTTTTTAAAGCTAAGTAAGAAAACTGCACCACCAATTTGATAACCTACCAGCCGCCACCGTATGTATGAAGTTGTCCGTTCTACTACCGAAAAGTTCGAACGATTCATGAAACACGTATTCTGGGGTACCAATAGAACAATTACCAATCGAACTGTCGAAGTAAACCTTACATCTTCTATAATATAAAAATTGATCGCAAAATATGTTGGTTAGCATAACCCAAGAACGACTGAACCGATTCGGCGAAACGGTTTGTATGCTCAACGAAGTGGGCACGGGTCAGCTAGTATTTCTATAATTTATTAATGTGAACTAAAAAAATAAACAAACATAGTTAATATATTTACGTCTACAACAAAAATGATTAATTACGAGTATTATTGACGCTTTAAAAGTCAACGATATTGTATAACCTAAACGCACCACCAAAACAAACAAACAATACGAAACATTTCGTCGAGTAAAATATTGAAAACACGTTACTTCATCGACCTGCAAAACGCAACTAACAAGTTCTAACAAGTACAAAATAAGCCGTTTAAAATATAACAACTTATAAAAGTAATATGCAATAGTAAAGAATTTTTACTCTTATTACCCTCTAACAAGAACGATTTTTCTCAGCAGCGAAATATGCGTAAGCATATTGTACAAAATGAACTCTTATCACTTAAAAATGTACAAAGAATTTTCACACTTATGCCGGCAGCCTAAGAACGATTATTCTTTGCTCATTCCACACTTATGATTAAATAAGTAATAAACGGATTTTTTTCAGTGTGTTCTGAGAATACACCAAGTGTTCATCGTTCTTAAAATTTCCGAATGTCGACGATTTATTCGAGTATGAACGTTTTTCCACTGCCGGAGAATCGCCGCCCTGGTCAGCCAGCGGTTGGCGAGCCGTAAGCGCGGCGTCGCCTAGCCGTAGCCGAGTTGACGTGCAGGCGCTGCTGATACTCTTACGTTACGTGCTTACGTTAGGTTGACGCCTGGTTGACGGCGAGGCGAAAGGCGATACGGTGACGATCCCTTTCCGAGTTGATATGTGTGCTGTGACCTTAATAGGTAATTTCAGTTGAAGCTGCAGTTGTCTCTATCGCGCTAGTGCTTGAGAGCTAGAGCATAGCGGAACAGAAATAGGTTTTATAAATATCTAATTTGCCAGTGATGGTTTCTGTTAACAATGAAAATTAATAATAACGATAATAATAATCCCTCCCACAGAGATTTCGGTGACGGTGGCCAGTTTCATTGAAACCAGGCCAGCTACGCAGTAGTTATTTTACAGTGCCCAAGTGTGTGCGCAATACACAGAAGCACTCTCTCTTCCTTCACTCCCGTAGCCCAGTACAATAACCGACACGACTGGCGGGAGAACAGGCGCAGGACCGACTTTTTACATGCCCATCCGACTCGTGGATCATCTTTCTTGTCAGACAATAAGGTGTTTCGTTAGGCCCGCATTGTCCTAACGAAACTTGAAAACAACATTATTTGTTATTTCAACGCGGCAATCGTACCCACGACCTCCGACCACGGAGGCACTTAAAAATGAAAAATAAAATTAGATGCTCTACAAATGAGCGCGTTGGTGCTCGAGCGAGAGGTCGCGGGTTCGAATCCCGCCGAGGGAACAAAAAATTTTCAATGTTCCAGGGTCATGGATGTGTATTAAATTTGTGTATATTATAATAAAAAATATTAAATAGGGTATGTGTATATTATAAAAGTATTAAATATATTTCCGTTGTCCTGTAACACAAGTTCTTTGGATACTTAGCACGGGGCCAGATTGACGTGGTTTGAAGTGTCCATAGATATAATTATTATTATTAAATACCTAACTTCTTCTCTCGGAACTCTGCACACCGTGTTCCCACGTACTGTCCATATTGGTATGACAAAAATGTGTTTAAAATCTTTAACCAATTAGTCGATATTATACCCGCTCTAAACGATCTAATTAAAATAAACAAGATAACATAAATTAAACTTTATCTCAAAAATAATATGCCTTAATTGTTCACATTGGACCTGCAGTTCAGTTTGGGTAATTATACCTTTCTGCACTTGATTAATAAGCAAACCCAACATCATAATGTATTATATTATAATTACGCATAAATGTTCAAAACAAATATTGTTTTCAAGTCCACCTTTTTTTTATTTCGTGCAAAGGTAATGCATTACGCATTCCCCCGGGAGGGTCCCCGAAGGGTATGTTTGACTCCCGGCTTGCTACGTTTTAGTGGGTAGAGGCTGCGTCGTCCAGTTTTACCATCTCTTCGGACGCGGCGAGTCCCACATACCCGCGGTAGGAATGCGTAATGCATTTTCTCGGCGGAAAAAAAGGGCAATCAACTAGTCCTAACCAGACTTGACTATATTAAAAATTTAAAAAACCTCCGACTTAGCGTGTAGCATTCCTATTTATTTATTTGACACACCAACAAGGAATACATTGATACAATATTAAACAACACAATTAGTTACAATTGAGTTAAATGCAAACTTAATTACAGGTGTAGTACTGCATGAAAACACATAAAACATATTATAGTGCTAAAAAATTATAATAATAAAATATAAAAACAAAGAAGAAACTAAATTACAATACAATAATAAATTTATAAAAAAAACTAAAATTACAATTAAAAGATTAAAATTTATCTGATAAATTAAGATCTATCACACCTAACAAACGACCTGATGACCTTGAAGACCTGAACCGATTTCCACCAAACATAGCTAAGAACACTTTCGACTGACATACCTTTCAAACAAAAAAACCGCATTAAAATCGGACCATCCGTTTGGGAGCTACAATGCCACATTTACACACACACAGACACGTCAAACTTATAACACCCCGTCGTTTTTGGTCGGGGGTTAAAAACAAACCAAGTACAAAATATTTTACCACGAAGGCGAGAGTCTAATATTTTATATCATCGGAAATAACTCAGGATTAATGAAATGTATTTTTGGGAAGCCTACCTTCCTATCTAGCTGATGATATAATAATTTACGTAACATAGCTTTTCCTATGGGATTTTATAATATGTAACCATTGTGTTATTTTAAACGGAGATCCAAAACCACGGTGTCCTGTACCGCAGTAATTAAACAAACAAATGTTTTCTTGAATTTTCATAAACGACTGCCCATAATTGGTGTTGAAAATTTACTTCAAAATACATTTTTGAAACCTTAATCACTTCCGATCGCAATGGGGGGTCAAAGGGAATAAGCAATAAAATGCACAAAAATGGTTTATTGTTAATAATAATTAGAGTATTAAAATAATAAGTGAGACAATTATGAGCACTTTACGTAGATTGTTTTTCAGTTGTGTGAAACATAATGGTC